>OY728157.1:1477008105-1479508105 GCA_963277665.1 Viscum album
AATAGAACATAAGAAAGGGGTGAGCTTAGATGCTCAGTAAGGATAAACAATATAGATGAAGCTATCATAAATAAGCATAAACATTTGAGGCAAGTTATAACACTGAAAACACAAGGCTTATAAAACATTATATTCATCATAATATGGTAAGAATAAATCAAATAATACCATTTAATCATTCACATGGATATTATACTAGTCTAATAATCACATTTAATATCAATAACTAATCTCATAATAAGTAAATTCATAATGACGGTCATTATAATCATACCATAAAGGCCTCGTACCAAGAACATTTTCATACCTTCAAGGCCTCATACTAAGACCATTACCATACCATAAAGGCCTTGTGACAATAAACTAGTTTGTCTCATGAAACCTACTAATGCATCTAGGGGATATAGCGGGCCCCTCCCGTCACTTACTAAGTCCAACATATTCCTCATATGAAAAGGGTAAAGCATAATATAAACATTTGTATTAAAACTAGCATACAAAATGTTAATACTTTAATCATAAACCATTAATGGTATAAAAATAACACATCCATAGTCAAACATATCATAAAACCTTCAATACAATATGGAATATTTTATCATAATAAATCAACCTCAATCAAGCATAAAATTCAACAAAGGATTTTATCATAGATGAAAATACTATAATAAATTTATTAAAACTCTTTGAGAGAAATATACCTTTTTTACTTTAAAATAATTTAAAATCCACAAATTATAAAATAAAACATTTATTTTGAAAATAAAATTATAATATTGTAAGGAAATCTTCAAAATGTTAAAATGGGATGACAGTAGATTAATCCACTCTCACCGTATAAGTTAAAAAAATTCTTTCCTTAATTTGTCGAAAATGTCACAAAGTACCTTGTTTGGAAAATGATAGAAAGATTCCTTTAAAAATGTCTTATAAAAACTCAATCATGGGTATAAATGACTTTAAATAATTTTAGATAGTAAAAATATTTTGAAATTTATTTTTAGGAATCATGGACATGGATAATAAATATGTCCTAGTAAATACTTACGTATAAACAATCTTGGATAATAATGAAATTGTGAAATTAACAATTACCTTAAACTTTCCTATAGTAGAGGGAGATTTAGCCTCCTGTATAATGGTTAATTTTTTTATTAAATTATAGAAGGGCCATATTCACATTTATGATATCATATATGATCCTCTTATATCATTTTGTTAATATTATTTCAGTATTACCATTGTTTTGAGTGTTAACTGCTTCATTTTCCCATTTCGATTTTGTCATGTAAGTCATATTTGTTATGAATAGGATGCATTTAATTTATATCCATAATTATATTAAGCTCATAATTATTATTTTTACTCATAATATAAATTTTATAATCATTCTTGAATGGTTAATGTAGAGAAAAAATCTCATCGCGTCATCGAGACGGTAGGCCATATGTATCCACGAGCGACGATATCATTCCCTTGATGGTTAAATGGTATGGAATTAGATGGCATAATAATTATAAAAAAATAAATATCATATTATATTAATTATTTATATCCTTTATACTCATCATCATATCCATTATAATAAATTAGTGTTGAATAAAAAAGTATACCACGACGTGGGGACGGTAAGCCGTACGTACACACACATGGTGATATTGTTATTCGCAGGATAGATAAATGAGGAATATGGTTGTACCATAATTATAATAACATATCATAATATATAAGATAATTTATTTATTAATTTATCATGGAAACAACATAGAAAGTTGAAGTATAATAAGAAAATAAATTGAATTGAATTGGTAATACAATTACCTCTTGTTCATTGGACTTCCTTTTATCTCCACTCAGGGACACTAAGGATGGTATTTTTGGAAAACCAGGACCTCCAGAAGTTAAATAATAATTTTTATAGGATAATTTTTTAGGGTTTGGTAGATCTATAAGGCTCAAGGTGGTGTGAGGAAGTGTGGGAGGAGATGCCCTTTTATAAGGGGGGGGGGCACTTTAGGAAACTTTCAAAATATTAAAATATAATATGACTATTCTGGATCCAAATACTTACAAATGGCCCATAAATTAAGATTATAATAAATTTTCTAACATATACTATCCCTTTGTGATTTTTTATCATTTTTGTGATTTTTAAATAATTAAATAATAAATTAATTCAATAAGATATTCTTATTACCAAATTTAATACTATTCATTTAATTTTACTTAAAATATAATAATAAAAGTGTTAATTTTAATATAATACTTTAAAACATATATAATATATCTTATAGATCTATTAAATTTGTTATAAACATTAAGTAATCCAAAATATATCAAAATTATTATTATTATTAAAATCGTTTATTCTATTTTTATGTTAGTTGAATAAATATTGTTTTAGAATTGAAGATACTTTTAAGGTAATTATATAACATCTAAAAATTAAAAATAAAATTTTATAATTAAAATAAATTAATTTATATCAAAATTGACATTTATATTCATTCATAGCTTGATTTTGGCCTTATGTGGACACACAAAAGATATTAAAATACAAGATAGTTGTATTTTGTAACTATCATTGATTAAAAAAAAAGGTTGGGCTGAAGCCTCATTTTATTATTAAAGTAAAGAAATACATATTTTAACTGGGTAGAGGGAGACCCATTATATAGCACGAAGGGCCAGAGATCATGTAGCCCATTATAAGGCCTGTAGGCCCAAATTTTTTAGCCCAAGGCCCATTATGTGAATAGTACTGCTACAGTACCACCCAAATTTTTTATTTTTATGATTTTTATATAATTTAATAAAAAATTATTTATTTTAAAATATCAATACTGTCAATTTTTACACTATTCATTAGATGACTTTTTAAAAATATGAAAACATAAAGATAAGTTAAAAAAACTCCATTAAACCACCAATAACATGTCAAAGTAATCCATAATATTAGTGAATGACACCGATTCAATCAAATTATATTTATTTTTAATATTTTTAGTATCATTTATTTGACATCTCTATTAATAAAATAAATTCTGCATCACTACTGAGTCGTCGTTAATGGTAATTATTTAATCTATAAAAATTATAAATAAATTTCTATGATTTAGGTAATTCTATTAGATTTATATAGACTACCTATATTTGATTTTATCTTCTAGTTATCCTTATATTAAAATTAATATACTTATATAAAATGCGAGTGTGACATTTTGTCACATTCATTGATTTTTATAATATTCATGTCATGTTCATGGAAAGATGTCCATTAAAGGATTCCATTTTGAAAATTAGATGAAAAGGGTAGAATTTAGTCATCCAATAAGATTTTTACAGCTTTTAGGGTAATTTAAAATATTATTTTTATCTTTAATTACCTGATTTACTCTTAACTGTGGTAATAAAAAAATTACTAAAGTTACTATTCATAATATTAAAAAAATTAAAGTAACCTATTAACATAATTTGGACCCACTGATTCCAAATATAGAATCCATTTTTCAAAATTTAGAAAACATAAGTTGCAGTAATTAATTTAAAATTAATTCCCATTGACAAAACGAAAAACGAGTTTTTTTAAAAGTAAAAATCATCAAAAGATTGACATGTGTTTATATACAATTTAAATGTTAAAATAATTCCAAATACATGAGTTATATTCAATGATAAAAATTTAATCTAATTATACTTTAAAACCAATTAAAATGATAATCTAATGATATAAATAAATTAGATGAAAAAAAAGTTTTGAATTAAAATGTAGTATTTTCACTATTCATTTAAATATGAAAGTTATTAGAAAAATACGAAAAAAATTTCACACTAAATTTTTATGTCCCTATTCTAAATAGGAATTTTATTTTGTTAAATTGAATATATAAAAGTTTCAAATATTGTATTTAAAAAGGGTTCTCCATTAAAGGTGGTAAAACTACAATTTTTTGAAAAACACTTCTTTTATTTGAAAAATTAAATTTGTTCTTATATCATATATAAGAAACACATGAGATGAATATTAAAATTATATAGAATATATAAAATTCAAAATGTGGTTAATACTATTCATAACTGCTAATTTAGTGGCTAGGTTATATATTTTAGGAAATAATAATATTTTATTAATATATTGTTGTTTGGTAAAATTGGACCTTGCATGTAATGCAATCCAAATTATTGTTGTGTGTAGTGTAAGATTAGAATGGTGTTGCATAAAAAGAAAACAAGAAATTAAGTTTATTTATAAATAAAAATATTGTAAATTCTTGGGGTGTTATAAATTCCACCAAAGGTATATGATCCTTCTATGAGCTACCAAAGTCCATGACACATGATCTGGGAATATCTTCCAATGTATTAATTGTGCATTCCGAATTCCCATCTGTTTATGGATGGTATACTGTGCTCATAGTCAGTTGACTCTCAAGACCTATTGTAATAATCACCAGAATCAATAAGTGAATCAAGGATATTTTTCAGATAAAATCAAAACTAGAACTCCATGTAACCTAACCACTTCTCGATATACAAAATTTCCAAGTCTTCTACCATGTTGTATTCTCTTATAGATAGGAAGTGTGTCAACTTGGTAAGTCAATCCAAAATAACCCAAATAACATCACTATTCTATAACATTCTCAGTATACCTATGAAAAAGTCCATGAAAATCTATCCCCACTTCCATACTAGTGTTGGCATAGATTGAAACATACTATCTGATCTTTGATGTTAAGAATTTACCTGTTGAAAATTTAATAATTTCATCAAATAATCTGTAATATTTCATTTCTTACCTTACCACTATAAATGAGTTTTATTTCCTTATACATTTTCTAAATACCATGGTGAATATCCTATTTTTAATGGCGATACACTGAAATAAGTTGTTCATGGAATGAAAAAGGGGTTACAATTCAATTTCGAAAGTATAACAAGAAGTTTTCATACCATGTCTAGTTATCAGAAGTCTCCCCACCATTTAGGTTTGACCTAATAGTGATAAAATCATGATTCTATGTCTGAGAATCTCTTACCAAATCCATTAAGTTAAGAACAAGATTAACCGAGAAGAAAACTACATGCTCATTCTATGTGACACAATCTAGGTGCATGTCAAAAATCATGCTTATCAACTGCCATTGGTCATGAGATTCTTGGACCAATTTTCAATACAATTTTTGACTCAATGCATCTATCATCAAATTACTTTTACCAAGTTTGTATACCAAGTCAAAATCAAACATATAGAGGTACTCTATCTATCTTAATTTCCTCAAGTTCAAGTTTTATTGAGAAAATATGTATTTCAAACTCTTATGTTCAGTTAAAACTATAAAATTTTCACCAAAGAGGTAAATCCACCAAGTATTTAAGGCATAAAAAACTATAGGAACTTCTAGGTTATGTGTTAGATATCTCTTCTCATGCATTCACAACTACCTCAAACCATAGACCACAACACGGTCTCCCTACTTAAGAACATAACCAAGACTATATTATGACACATCACAATATGCCACATATCTGTTACCTGGTTTTAAAAAAAATAGGATGAGTGCTAATGTGAGATGAACTTTAATCTCTAGAAAGAATTTATGATAGTCATTTTTTCATGTGAATGGAACACTCTTTCTTTTCAAAGAAATCATTGGAGAAAAAATCCTAGAAAAATATCAAACTATGCGATGATAATATACTGTTAATCCTAGAAAATTGTGTGTCTCAAAATCATTCTTTGGTTGCTTCTAAGAGATTACTAATTCGATCTTTCCCAGGACAACTAATATCCCTTCTTCAAAAATGACATTTTCATGGAAACAAACTTCTTAGATCCAAAAGTCACACTTATAAAACTTATCATACAAACAATTTCCCCATAATGTTCTCAGTAAAATTTCTAAATGATCATCATGGTCATTTCTACTTCAAGAATAAAACATAATATCATCAACAAATACCATGTAAAAATAATCAAGGTACCCATGGAATATACAATTCATCAAGGCCATGAAGACTGCTAGTGCATTAATCAAACTAAAGGGCATGGAGACATATTCATAATGTCCATATCTACTCTAAAATACTATCTTTGAAATATCCTCCTTTATAACTTTGAGTTGATGATATCCTGAGCATAGATCAATATTAGAGAACCACTTAACTCTATTTAATTGATAAAACATATAATCAATTTGAGGAATAGGATTCCATATTTTGATTGTAACTTGATTCAATTTATGATAATCAACAAATAAGTGAATAGAATCATATGTCTTCTTTACAAATAAAACTGATGAAACCCAAGGTGATAACTAGGTCTAATAAAACCTTTAATTTTTAACACTCATAGCTGAAACTTTAATTTTAAAACTCTTTCGAAGCTATTATATAAAATTTTAATGAAATAGGTATTCTTCCCAGGAGTAGATCAATAGAGAATTTGATTTCCCTCTTGGGTGGTAACCTAGAGAAATTACTTGGAAATATATATGGGTATCAATCTACTATGACAGGAAGAGTCCCATTTCCTATTTCATCAATAGAAACCAAGGTCATTGATGCTAACTAGCTAAATATGGTTCTGTCTATTGTCATTAAAGGTCCCTCTCTACCTGTATTTATATACCAACCCCATGGAATACATTAAGAGATCCATCTAGGGATATGAACATCACTTGAAGAGCATAGCATTTGATATAGGATTTGAATCCCACCATCCAATTCATACCAAATATTAAATAAAAGGCATCCATCTTCATAATAATGAAATCCTATAGAAACTAAATTACATCAATGGCAATGGAATATAATGGGCATTTGAATCCTCTACACTGCCACTTTACAAGGGGTGTCTTGATACTCATGATATGAGGCATCATTTTCATATGTAATATCAATTTTTTAACCACATAATATGCAAGGAAATAATGTGATGCACCGGTATCAAACAAGACATGCATAAGGGTCGAGTTCATAATAATGGTACCTCGCATCATGGATGGACCCGAATGCTCACTCAAAATAACATGTTCTACTCTATATAACTATTTCTCAACTATCATGGGATAAATCTTTCTTCCTTTCCAAGGTACTACCTAAACAACCAAAGTGTTCCTAAAAGTATCCTAATTCAACTGAGTTTATGGATATGAACTAGTTTGATATGTTTATTTCATCCTAAAATATGAATCATGAGGATGAGTTGAGTATGTTCTACCTACTGATATAAAAATTTTATGACAATAATTATTGAGATGCACTTTTTTCCAAAGTGGTGGAAATTTCTCAGTGGTGCTATGTATTCATTCTTCTTGTGTGAGAGTGCGCCACACTGAAATTATCTTGGTTCATTATTGCAACATGGTGGGTAAGATATTGATCCCATGGATTGATTTTCTACCGCCTTACTATCATGGGAGTAACTGTACCTCTTGCGTTTATTATCTATGCTGAATCTCCCACTAGTACTCATATGAAAAAAGGTATCCCCTCCATTGGGATTCCATATAAAAAATCTTTCCCCCACTAGTACCTTATTCATAATTTTTGTATAGTCCATAATATATAACATTATTACCTTTGAGGAAACCCCAGGTCGAAGACCTGCCTCAAAGATCCATGATTTCATTATTTCTCTAGCAACTAACTCCAGTGAAAATCAAACAAGGTGAGTGAATTTAGCATCATATTCAGTCACTGACATACTCCCTTATTCTAATTGAAATAAGTCTATCATCTTTATTATCTAGAAGGAATCTGGAAGTAATATGTTATTAAATATTTCCAAAAATCCCTCCCTAGTGAGGTATCGATCCAACTTAGCTTGAAAAGATAAGTCCCACCATGCTATCACTAGTTCCCCAAGTATATACATTGCTATCTTGACTTTTATCTCATCTAGATTCCCCAAGAATTCAAAATTCTTGGTCATCCTGCTCATCCATACCACTTCTTGATCAGGTCCAGAATCACTATAAAATATCAGTGGGTTCTACTTTAGAAAGTCTATAGAGTGATTTACTAGACAAGGTTCCTCCATCCTAGGTCCCTTGTTAAGAGCCTAAAAAGTTTTCACTATAATTTTAACCAAATCCCATTTTACTTGTGGTCCTAGTGAAACCATGTTCTCAGCTTCTCCATCTCACTAGTTTTTTTACCTCCTTACTGGTGTCACTTTCATTATATAAACCATTCCATAATTCAACAATTTAACAATTTTCTGTTCATATTTTCATGGTATATTTTATATATCAACACAATAATCACAATATAAAAAAATCAAAATCAACTAATCATGTTACAATGCATTCCTAGTAGAAAATATATTTTCTAATACATGATACCTAACACTCATCAGCTAAAACCACAATTATGATTTGTTGGCACAAATAAAATTGTTTTAGAACACTCTTTTCACCCATAATACCATGATAACTTAAAGTTCATTATAAAAAGCTTATCTATTCCTTTTTAAGATATAAATTTCAAGTCCTGACATTCCTATTTCCTTACTACCATCTCAACTCAAAGACTGAAAAAGACTGATAGCATTTGTAACATCCCACCCCAACTCATTGGCTTGAGAGGAGGTAGAAGTGATACTAACCTTATGCAACATTCTTAGACACCAAAGTATGGTAATAAATACCTAGGGTTCAAACACAAGAGACATGGGGGTAATGGTTTACCATTAAATAAAGTCTCACACAAAACCCACACATATGAATATAAAAATAATGAACCTAAGGACACTATATAAATGATGTATGCACCAAAACCCAACCATAATAAATGTAATAAATCCATTAATAAATAATGAAATAAGAATAAATATCAGAGTAATAGTGAAACAATAAGATATGTAAACTAAAAGTCCAAAGAAGAAAAAGACTTGGGTACCAAGGTTTTTCTATTATTAACCAAGACATGAACCAAATCCAAGCTCCAACTCCACCACCTATAATAGAAACATCAAGGAGTGATACTAGAAAAATAAGAAACCAGTCTCTTTCTTATATCATAAAAAACAAAATCTACATATGAACCAAAGTGTATATATAGGGGGTGAGTAATCATACCCAGTAGGTAATCCCCAATATTTTCCCCATATTCTACTAAGATCAGAAACAAGTTAGCTCAAATGGTATAAAATAGGAAAGAATAATATCAAAGTTGTAAATAATTTTCACAATATAGAATATTTCAGATGAATAGGTTTTCTAAAATAAGCACAACCAAAATAACTTCTTTTTCAAAAAGAATAAGTAGCTCATAATTTCTAGTTTGGAATATTCATCCATGTTCTCACATGAACACACCCATTAATTCCAAGTGACACCCTTATGATCGTGAGTGGTGGTATGTCCTCCACCAAGACATCATGTAAAGACCCCAGCCCTAGTAACCTGGAGTCAGTGCCTTAATTTATTACATTGGTATAATAATCAAAGAAGCCACATCCTGAAGGGCTGGATAGTTTAGCAACTTTGGAAAACTAGATACAAACATAAGTTTTACATCACAACTAGAAATGAAATACAATATAAAAACTCTGGAAATATCAAAAAACCCCTATATTATCCCTACAAGTCATTCATAATATACATAATTTCATCCTAGTAAAAAATAAAATATAATAAAGGTGTGATCCTAGATAATTAGTAAGGGTAAACAATATAGTATAATCTATCATAAACATAAAAAATAAGGCAAAGTGAATTCCTAACAACACATGTCATTAAAATATAAACTTGAACATAATATGGAAGGAATAAAATATGATCAAAATAATTCCATATAAATAATCACATGAGAATAAAAATAAACCATGGGTATTATAATAGTATAATAATCACATTAATTATAAATTACTAATATCATAATGATGTAATGAATAATTCTAGACATCTGAAACATACTATTGAGGCCTCAACCAAGACATCTAAAAATAAATGGTTAAGGCCTCGACCAAATCCATATCTATTTTGTCTCAATAGAGGGTATATAGAAGTCCCCAAAATCACTTACTAAGTCTAATTAATTCCTAATATGAATATGTTGAAAAATAAACAACATATACATAACTTTTTCCAATCAGTAAACATAATCATTAACCATTCTGAGTAACATGGTGAATGGTATCAAGATAACACATCCATAGTTAAACTAATCATAAATAATTTAATAAAATATGGTAGATGATATTTATAGAGATCATATTTTCATATTTATACATATGTTTTTAAATAATTTAATCCCTTCCCATTAATCAATTTGATCTTATTTGCATCATTTTATGACTTTTGGTGAGTTTTGATCTTAAGTGTGAAAAGTGCTTAATTATGGACATTAAACAGATTTATGTAGCCTCTGTATTTTGAGCATAACTTCTACAATTTTCATCCAATTCAAATGATTCCTTTTTTTTATGATGACATGATTTGTGTTCTACAAATAATTCTTCTGGACCCAGAGCCAATTTGAAATCCAACAATCCAAACAAAATCGGTCATTGGGAACACTTATTCTGGCCGACAGAATGGACCATTCCTCATTCAATGATCCATATATCGGGATAATGACCACCAAATTGGGTTCTTCTAGCTGGGTTAGAAATCCAACTCGACAAGGAAGTTTCCCATTAAATTTAATGAAGAAATAATTTCATTTAATCTACCATTAAACCAGTCAAAATAGGATTGGTGGAATAGTGATTGGCGGCTAGAAAAATTCAGGTCTACTAATTAGGACATAACTCATTCAAAATGGCTCCAAATTCCTTGAAACTTCATGGGTAGATGGAAAAATCCATTCCTAGCCTCCTATAAGAAGGGAAATTAGACTGATTTGATGATATGGTGGATGAACCAAAGCTGAACTTCTGGTGGACAGATTCTGGAGAAAATGTTCATGTTTTTCTTTTTCCATCTTTTATTTCTTTTTAGTTTTGTATTGCCTTATTCCTCCCCATTATTCTCAATTACCCTTACCATAGTGGGGTAAATCTTATGAGTGATTGTGTAAGGTTATTATTTCCATTTTTTAATGTTTGAGTTCATGCACTTAAAGTTATAAAATGTTTTCTCTATTCTACAAAGTTGGTTTCAATTTGTAATAACAATTTATATTTTCTTATGCGATTGTATTTGATTTTATATTCTATTGTTATTATTGACTTTTTTAATGGAAATTATCTCCCTCACTAGGTTATGGTCTATATACGATGGAATAGATCAGATCTTAGTGTTGAAGTACTTGGTGATTTTCAGTACGTGTGAGAGTTGTAGTGAAAATTCAAGATTGTTTGGGATAAACAAGACCCAATTAGGAATTGCCTAAATTAATTGAGAGTATTCGATGAAACTATCCACAAAAGGAAGTAGATTATACCAAAATAAGATATTTTTATGTTTTACTCTCACCAACACCATTGACCAAATAAGTGAGAGGAAGCGATTGTGGAATCTCACTTTAATCGACTTAGCAGAAGAGAAATGGATTAAATCGAACTATGATAACATTGCAATTAGAAATCCAACCCTGACCTGATCACCCAATTTTATATTACAATTTTTAATCACATGATATTTCAATTTATTTTCCATATCTTACTTAATTTCTTCATTTTTTTCATTTATCTCAATTTTTAAACCAAACAAATTCAAAAACAAAGTGACAAACATGATTGTTGTACACTCCTCTCTGGAGACAACCCAGGTTGACCACTATACTATATTTTAACTTAGTAAATAATTTTTTTTGATAAACCCCACAACAAGAATGTGTCAAAACTTGGCTCCATTTTTGGGGAGGCAGTTCCACAATCTAATTATTAATATTTAACACTTTTCAATTAAAAAAACATAAAAAAATAATTTTCCATGATGTTTTCAAATGATCATATATTTAATTCATGGAAAAATTACCCACAAGTGGAAGAAAAAGATGAGTTTGGTAATAATATAGTTCAGATGAAAGAACTTAAAAAAAACATAGAAAAACTAGAGAAAAAACTAGAACTTGCATTAAAATATGTTAGTGCATTGATGAAAAAACCAGAACCTAATCACGAACATGAGGAGGCCAAGAAGGAAGAATTTTCTATTAAGCTACATGTGGAACGTAAAAAATATCTAGATGGATTCTGGAATGAGTGTGAAGAACTACTTGATCCACATATTCCTTATAAATTAGAATAACTAGAACCATTGAAGGAAGACACCACCAAAGTAGTGGAATTTGAAGAAAAGATGGAGGAGCCTGAATAACTACCTCTATATTGTGAAATTCATCTACAAGAGGAACCTCCAATTAAAGAATCAATTGAAGCTGAAAAAACTCAAGGAGATAATATTTTTCTTATAATATTTTCATTCTGATTTTATTAAATCTAAATTGAGTATTACCTACCCTTTTTATAAATTTTCTGATTTAGCTAAAAAATTTATTTCATTGGTGGATGAGGTAGAAAAATAAAATGAACTTGTTTAAGAACCTCTAGACTCCCTAAACATGATAAAAAATTATTGGAGGAAGTTCAAGAGGAGGTAAAAGTGGATTTCCATGAGTAAATAGATACACATGATTCTTCCATTGAAAGAGAAGAATTTGATTTTGATTCTTCATGCTTTAATTTTATTCAAATTGAATTACTCTCTGATTTTCCATTTGACTATTCTTTTGATACATAATTCCTTGATAACCTAATAGAGAATGAATAAGAGGTTGTCCAAGTGGAAACCAAGAAAAATGAGGACTCATTCTTTATCCTACCCCCACTATAAAAGATGCATATAATTTTCATTGGGTTGTATTTGGTGTACTATATCCATATAGTCCTCATCAAAAAGGAAGAAGTACAAACTGAAAGGAAGACGTGTTAGTGGTTCATATTAAAGAAACTAAACCCACCATCAGATTGGGGACAACCAACTGAAACTGCCCATCTGGAGGTAGTCAAAATCCAGGGCCCACTCTGGGGATTAAACCAAGATCTATACTTTTTTTCTTACTCTATTTATACTTTATTTTCTTTCAATTCACTTATTATGTTTTATTTTCTTATTTTTATTATTGGTTTGCAATGCAAAACACTTAGAAGCTTAACTCATCATTGCACTACTAATAAGTCAGGTTGTACATTTCCTTTACACTTACTTACTTGTTTTGATTCAATTTAAAATCTTATTACATGTTAAATCCACTTGAATTCATTGTAGACACTGAATCATTTAAGTGCGGGGGAGGTAACCTTTATTGTTTAGAAATTTCAAATTTCTATTTTTTCTGTTTTTCAAAAACAATGTGTGTGTTTTTAAAATTTTTGTGTGTTTCTAAAAAATTTTGAGGTCAAATGATTCTCATTTCCATTTTTTAAACTCATTTCCATGAGAAAAATAATTTATCATAGGAAACTGAGTTTAAATGAATGCTGAAAATGAATTTGTTTCAAGTTCATATCTTTATGAATTTCATTAAATTTATACCGATTTTTGAATCCCATGCCACATCTCACTATATTAATCATTGAAATAAATTTCTTGTAATGATTCTAAACCATTTTTTTCATATTCTTTTTATTCACCTCACTTATTAAGAGAACCATATCATGCTTGATTTAACCATAATTTGATTTATTCTTGTCAAAACTTAAGGGTTTGAGGTACATCTGTTTTAAATGATTGAGATATTTATTTGGTTTTAATGCCCCCTTTTCTAAGAATATTTTTCATTATATCATACCATGAACATTTAATCCTTTTATCCCTTAAAATCCATGAACAAACTATTATTTTAGACACATTAAAAGGCAATTTTCCCTATCTAACCTGCTCTTGAAGTGAAATTTCATAATCTAGTTGAACTTAAGTGTGGGGGAAGCTGTCTTGTATTGTGATACGTCATTTGGTGATACTTTGGGTGGAAAATAAAATATTGAAGATATGTGACTGCTTTTGAAAAAAATCATTATGTTGAAAGCTGTGCCTTTTATGAAGCTTTCATATATGAGAAGTTGTGCCTTTCTAGAGCTTCTAATGAAAAAAAGTTGTGCCTATCTAGAGATTTCAAGAAAAATCATGTTTGAGATGATTAAATTTTTTTCTTCTGAAATGATTAATGGTGTGAAATTTCAATGATTTTTCATGTTTATGGATATTATTTTCTACTAAGGGAAGTTATTATGAGACCATATTTGAGTAAAAATTAGAATAATTCAATTTTTCTTGAAAAAGATCCAAGCCCTCCTTATTCTACCTCAGAATTTTTTCACATCAAAATCCTAGAAAATGAAAGCCACAAAAAAAACCTAAAAATTACTCATGATAAATATATGTCCTTGACTCATATTGGGTGGAGATGTAGGAATTTATCAAACCTATGGTGACACTTGCATGAATATTGTATGAGAAATACATTGTTGAAAAATTGAAATTTGTGTGACGAGAAAAAATTAAAGTGAGGTAAGTGTTTATGTGCATTAGAGGAAAAATGAAGAGGAAATATATTGGATGATATGAAATGAATAACTTGAAATAATAATTTTTATGAGGCATGATATCTTTTTTTCTTGGTGATAAATTGTTGGATCTCAAGGATATGTGTTTTAAAATCTGATTTGATTTAATATCGATGTTTACTTGTCCAGAAGTCCAAGTGATAAGTGTGGGGGAATTTAAAGAGATCATATTTTAATGTTTATACATATGTTTTTAAATGATTTTATCCCTTCCCATTAATCAATTTGATATTATTTTCATCATTTTATGACTTTTGGTGAGTTTTGATCTTAAGTGTGAAAAGTGGTTAATTATGGACATTAAACAGATTTATGTTGCCTCTGTATTTAGAGCATAAATTAAAAAAATTTCATCCAATTTACATGATTTATTTTTTTAGGATGACATTATTTTTGGGCTAAAAATAAGTCTTCTGGACCTAGAGACAATTCAAACTCCAACAATCCAAACAAAATCAGTCAATGGGAACACTTATTCTGGCCGACAGAATGAATCATGCCTCATTAAATGATCCATATCTCAGGTTACCAACAACCAAATTGAGTGATTACAGATAGGTTCGAAAGAAAAATATACTAGGAATATTAAAATTAAATTTAATGAAGAAATAATGTCATTTAATCTTCCATTAAACCAGTCAAAATAGGGTTGGTGGAATAGTGATTGGTGGCCAGAAAAAGTCAGGTCTACTAATTCGGCCATAACTCATTCAAAACGGATCCAAATGACTTTAAACTTCATGGGTAGATGGAAAACTCCATTAATAACCTCATATAAGAAGGTAAATAGGACTTATTTAATGATATTGTGGATTAAACTAATCTGAAATTCTGGTGGACAGATTCTGGAGGAAATGTTCATGTTCTTCTTTTTCCCTCTTTTATTTATTTTTAGTTTTCTAATGACTTATTCCTACCCATTATTCTAAATTACCCTTACCATAGTGGGGAAAATCTTATGAGTTATTGGGGAAGGTTAGTATTTCCATTTTTTAATGCTTGAGTTGATTTTCTTAAAGTTATAAAATGTTTTCTCTATTCTGCAAAGTTGGTTTCAATTTGTAATAAAAATTTATATTATCTTATGTGATTGTATTTGATTTTATATTCTGTTGTAATTATTGACTAGTTTAATGTAAATTATCTCCCTCACCAGGATATATTCTATATACTATGTAATCTATCAGAGCTTATTGTTGAAGTACTTGGCGATTATCAGTACGTGTGAGAGTTGTAGTGCATATTCAAGATTGTTTAGGATAAACAAGACCTGATCGGAAATTGCCTAAATTAATTGAGAGTATTCACTGAAAATCTTTCCCAAAAGGAATGAGATTAGACCAAAATAATATCTTGTTAGGTTTTAATCTCACCAACACCATTTACCAAATAAGTGAGAGAAATTGATTGTGGAATCTCACTTTAATCGGCTTAGCAGAAGAGAAATGGATAAAATCAAACTATGATAACATTGCAATTGGAAATCCAACCATGAACTGTTCACCCAATTTTATATTACTATTTTCAATCACATTATATTTCAATTTATTTTCCATATTTTACTTAATTTCTTCCTTTTGTTTCATTTCTCTCAATTTCTAAACTAAACAAATTCAAACACAAAGTGACAAACATGATTGTTGTGCACTCCTCTCTGGAGACAACCTAGGTTAACCACTATACTATATTTTAACTTAGTAAATAATTGTTTTTGCCACACAACACTATATGAAAATGTGATATCATAAAATATAAACCCCATTTTATCATAGGATTCAACAATGGGTGTTGAAATAGATGAAAATATTCTAATAAAATCATCAAGGAATTCTTGAGAGAAATACCCTTTTTTACTTTGAAAAGAAGAGTTATCTTGAAAAAATAATTTGTATTTTTCATAAAATCATATTGTAAAAATTTATATCCCATAAAAGAAAAGATAAGTACAATGAAATTATGTTTGAGGCATAAATCATTTCCCTGTAAAAATAGTTTTTAAGAAACTTAGAAATGGCCACTTCTATGTAGTTAAAGAGAAAATATAAGAGTCATTAAAGTAGAAAAAAGATTAATTGCTTACATAAAACCAGAAATGAAATAAGATATTTTTTCATGATAAAAAAATTATTTTATAAAAATATTGGTTTCTTAAAATAAATTATAGAGTGTACCTGAAAATGGGTAAGAAATTGGGAAGTACCCTTTAACCAGGATTGCTTATCAGGAGGAATTGAAAATGGAACCATATAAAACATGTACTTAGCCATAAAATAAAGATGAAATGATATATATAATTGAGTTTGGAACATATACACATAATTTGGAAGAATTATATAAAAATAAATAATAATTACATTGGGGTAAAGATAGATAAAATGTAACCCGAATGAAAATGGAGGTTCGGGAAGAAACCCTTACCTTATGCCCGAAAGTGTTCTTCACTTGTGCTTAATGTCCTAGATAATAAAATTAGATTCATTAATAATTTAATTAAGAACTTATTAAACATTTATTTTATTTTTTATAATTTATTAAGTTCATTTATGGTCTTTTTGATTAGTTATAAGATTCAATTTTGTTGTTTGGAAGTGTTCATTTCCTTGGTTTTCATTACTGGCTCACTTGTGTACATGTATGAAAGATCATG
The DNA here is from genome assembly GCA_963277665.1 of Viscum album. Classification (NCBI taxonomy): domain Eukaryota; kingdom Viridiplantae; phylum Streptophyta; class Magnoliopsida; order Santalales; family Viscaceae; genus Viscum; species Viscum album. Next base: position 1,477,025,274 of record OY728157.1, read on the forward strand.
TGAAATGAGAATAGTTATCCAGAAGTGAAATTTTATGTTATTAATAAAATTACATAATATTTAATGGTCTTATATATCATTTTGTTTTCATATATGTGAATGATTCATTAGATAAAACGTTAATGATAATCATTTAGATTATTTTGGTGTTTTTTCGATCATTAGAAACTAGTTTTGTATTATGAATTAATATTATATATATACTAGTTCTAGAACATTAAATAAGTTTTATTATATATATCAAAGTATATTTTAACCATAAAATTGGTTTTATGATTATCCTTTAAGGTGGAATTGAAAAACAAAAACTCATCTTCCATGAAGATGGTAAATCGACACCTCACGAACGATGTTTTCATTTTTAGAATAAAAACGGGAATAGAAAATAATTTATTGTGAATATATAATAATCATAATAAAATTATAGTATATATAAGATACAATATTTATCATTAATTTTTGGGAAAATTAGTTAAGTAAAGGATAATAAAAGAAAAGAAATTAAAATAAAATTAAAAGAATGAAAGGGGATTTTACCTCTTAAATTTCTCTTCTTGAAAACCTCCTTAAGGAAATTTGAAATGGTATTTTGGGTGAGACAAAAAACACCATAACGTGATGGATGGGGTTTGGAGAGGGATTGGGTAGAAATTGGACAAGATTCAATGCTTTAGAGGTGGAGAGGGGTGATATTTATAGTAGTGAAGATGGGTGTTTTTTGAATATTTTACTCGTTTGTTTATTATTTTTGATAAAAACTATGAAAAGTTTGAAAATTATCACTAAATATATTAAAATAATATATAAAGTTTGAGATCATGGGATTACATAATCCATACATCATATATGTCTCAATAATTCATGTATTTGTTAAATACCATAAATTACCGTATTTCACCATTCACAAAAAATTCAACCATTTTAGAAAAATCCAGAAAATTAAGACAAACCATTTTTCAACATGTAGAATTAAAAAATGGAATCCATTTTATGAAAATAATTTTTTAAATATGAGAAATTTAATTTTTAAATAATATCATCATTTACTCGAAATATACTGATTTGAATATTATAATGGATTTTATGACATTTTCAAAAATTAATTAAGGTCTCATAAAATTATCTTACAATAATAAGACAAAAAAATATTAATTTATGAATCTATTTAATGAAAAAAAATTCTTTTAAATCATTATATTGATTATAAAATTGTAAAGAAATATTTATATTTCACAAAAAATACCCACACTTAGTTTATCATTTTAAAAAATATTTATTTACTTATTCCATGATATAAATATATTATATTTTCACTTATAAGATACCTAAATTTTATGTATACTTTCACTGGTGAAGTTACTATTCTATTGGTCATATTACTATTCCAATATTCATATTTAATAGTATATTATGGTTTTAAACTCAGTGTTTCATTAAGCATAAACTATCGAAGATGTTAAATTTTAAAAGAGATATACCATAAAATATTGGGGTGTTACATTCTCCCCTCCAAACAATTCATCCTCTAAATTTCTAGAATGTCACCTTATAAAAATATTTGGGTAGTTCTTCGTCATAAATTTCTATGGTTCCCATGTCGCCTCTTAAATTTTATGATTTTTATAAATCACCTTTATGAGCTGATTTTTATGATTCCTCAACACCTATTATCTAGTGTACAAAATCTAGATAGGCTCTTCATAATAAGATAAATCAGGTTCCAATTACATTCCTTCAGAAGTGAGGACATGCATTGAGTCCGACATGTAATTCCTTAATAAAGAGATGTGGAACACATTATGTACTTTAGAAAGGCTAGGTGGCATCACCAAATGATAATACAAAACTCCAATTATATCCAGGATTTCAAAATATCCAATGCACCTAGGAATTAGTTTCCCTTTCTTTCTAAATATTATAACACCCTTCTATAGATATACCTTCAAGAAGTTACAATCTTCTAATTGAAACTACAAATCCTTCCTCCAGTTATTGACATAACTCTTTTTCCTGATTTGAGTTTCTTTAACATGTGTTTGAATAGTATTTACCATTATTGTTGTTTTCTCCACAAAATCTAAGACTATAAGATTCCTTTCACCTACTTCATCCCAACAAGTTGGTGTACGACATCTCTTTCCATATAATGATTTATATGACACAATTGAATATTTTAATGGAAACTATTATTGTAGGAAAACTTTACCAAAGGTAAATACTAACCCCACATGCCTTGAAAGTCAAGTGAGCATGATCTCAACATGTATTCCAAAGTTTGGGTCATCCTTTATAACTGCCTGTTAGTTTGAGGGTGATAATTAGTACTCAAATAAAGATCATTATCTAAATATTTCTGAAAACTTTTCCAGAATTTTGATGTAAATCATGGATCATGATCAAACATAATTGAAAGTGGTTCTCCATGAAGTCTTACAACTTCATTAATATAGAGCCATGCATGGTGATTTAGTGGAAAATCCTCCCTTATAGTGAGAAATGTGCAGATTTGGTAAGTCAATCAATAATTACCCATATTGTATCATTCTTTCTTGGAGTTTTTTGGTAATACAGTGAAAAAATATATAGTAATGTCATCCCATTTCCATGTAGGAATAGGAATAGGTTGAATGACTCCTCTAGGATGCTATATTTAAACCTTCAATTGTTGACAGACTAAACATCTTGACACATAATCAGTAATTTCCTGTTTCATGTTATCCCACCAGAAATGTTCCTTCAAATATCTATACACCTTAGTGTTACCAAGGTGTATAGATAAATTCAAGCCATAAGAATCATCTAATATTTTTTATCCCAGGTATAGAGGGAACACAAATCCTTTTCCTAAATTTCATAATTCCAACCCCATACATGAAGTATTCTAACTTCCCATCATTCACAACTTTAAATTTCCTTTAAAAATTCTCATCTTCATATGAAGAACTTTTAATGCTTTCCAATAAATATGACTAGGAAACCAATTTAAAAAGTAGTGATGTTTCAACTTTCTTGATAATTCCCATATACATTTCACTAGATCCATGAACACATGATGCCTTTCAATCCTCATTTTGTTTAGAACTCCATGATCCCTCCTGCTCAATACTTCTAATACATTATTTTCCTTCCCTATGTGATAGTGTATTGAACAATCATAATTCTCAAGTAGATCAAGCCATCTTCTTTACCTCATGTTGATTTATTTCTCTGAGAAGATATATCTCAAACTCTTAGGATTTGTATATATCTCACATATTTCACTATAGATATAGTGTCTCCATATCTTTAGAGGAAATATTACAGCTGCTAACTCAAGATCATGAGTTTGATAGTTCTGTTCATGATTTTTTAAATGCCTTGATGCATAGGAAATAACTCTACCATTATTCATAAGGACACAACCAAATCCTTTATTTTATGCATAAATATAAATAAAAAATACACCATTTCCTGATGGTAGTGTCAAGATCAAAACATTCACTAATCTCCTCTTCAATTCTTCAAATAATTATTCACATTCATTTGTACAAATAAACTTAACCCCTTTATGAGTAATCTTGGTTAATGGGTTAGCTAATCAGGAAAAATTCTAAACAAAATGATGATAATAACATGATAAACCAATGAAACTACATACCTTAGTTATGTTCATTGGTTTATTCCATTATAGAACTGTCTTTGTCTTCATAGGATCAACTGAGATTCTATTCTTAGAGACAATATTTCCAAGAAAAGGAACTATTTGAAGCCAGAATTCACACTTGATAAACTTCCCAAATAACTCTTTTCTTATAAGAGTCTCTAGAAAAATATATAATTGGTTCTCATGGACCTCATATATTTTTAAATATATCAAGATATCATCAATAAATACCATAAAAAAATCATCAAGATATTCCTTTAAAACTCTGTTCACTAGATCCATAAAAATAAAGGGTGCATTAGTCAGTCCAAATGAAATTACTATAAACTCATAATGTCCATACTTGGTTAATAATTCCATATTTTGAATATATTCCTTCCTCAAATGTAATTGATGATATATAGATTGAAGTTCAATCTTCAAAAAATATTGATCTCCATGAAGCTGATCAAATAAATCATTAATGTGAGGCAGATGATACCTATTCTTTATTGTAATAAAATTGATTTCTTTATAGTCGATGCACAACCTCATGGATAAATCTTTCTTCTTGAAAAAGAGAACAGTGTCTCCCCATGGAGAAACACTAGGGTGAATAAATACCTTATTACTTAACTCCTCTAGTTGTTTCTTTAGTTACAATAATTCCACAGTGTCTATTCTTTAAGGAGTCTTTGATATTGGCCTTTCATCAGGGATTAAATCAATAGAAAACTCAACTTCCCAATTTGGAGGATGTCCAAGTAAATTATTTGGAAGTACATCAATGTATTCCTATACAATAAGAATGTCCTCAATTTGAATATTTCTTTTCTTATCCATAGATTATGCTTTCTATTATTTCCCAAGAATTTCATTTAGAAGAGCCACTGAAGGTAGATCCAGATATGACACAGATGATGAAGTCCCCCCTCTAAAGATGATAAATTCCGTACCTTCATTATGAATCACAATTTCCTTCATAATGTTTTGTAAAGAAAATGTGAATTAAACTAAGCATATCCCTCAGAAGTGTCAAACCAGGTGCGTAGTAAGATCCGTTGTCATGTACTAGGTTACACCAAGTCAGGCCCGATGCACCTTGTCGGAGTTGTTACCCCTTGGTATATCTGTGCTAGAACCACATTCACTTATAGTATCCATAAATGGATGTATTTATAGGAAGAACAAAAAAATCTCTACATTACAAAAAATCTAGTATGTTCTTATATAGTTATCCCTAAAGTATATCTTAGGGTTATGTTACCTGGTCTTTTTTTTTTCTAAATCTAGTTTCTAAGGTTTTTATTAAAATTCCTCTGATACCAACTATAAAGACCCTGACCCCATTAGCCTAGAGCCGATGCCTTACATTATTACATTAGTATAATAAACAAGGAAGTCACATCCTGAATTATTGAATAGTTTAGTAGCTTTAGAAAACTAAATACAAACATAAGTTTTACATTACAACTTTAAATGAAATACAACATATAAAATCCTTTAGAAACATAAAAAAACTCAGAGATTATCCCTTCAAGTCATTCATAATATACATATTCACATTCTAGGGAAGAATAAAACATAATAAAGGGGTGATATTAGATGCTCAGTAAGGGTAAACAATACATCATAATCTATCATAAACATAAACAATAAAGCAAGGTGAAAGTATAACAATACATGTCATTAAAACATAAACTTGAACATAATATGGCAAGAATAACATCCGATCAAAATAATGCCATATAAATAATCAAATATTAATAAAACTTAACCATGGATATTATACTAGTAAAATAATCACATGGATTATCAATTACTAATATCATAATGATTTAATTCATAATAATGGATATCTAAAATATACTGTTGTGGACTTGGCCAGGTCATATGTAAATAAATGGTTAAGGCCCCATCCAAATCCATATTTGTTTTGTCTCATGAGACCTAATAATGCATATATGGGTTATAGTGAACCCTATAAATCACTTAATAATTCAAATTCATTCCTCATATGAATGGGGTGAAACATAAACAACATATACACAACTTTACCCAATCATTAAATATAATCACTAACCATTCTAAATAAAATGGTGAATGGTATAAAGATATCACATACACAGTAAAACTAATCATAAAAAATTTAATAAAATATGGTAAATTATATCATAAAATATCAATCCCATTTAATAAAAATATTCAACATATGGTATTGAAATATATGAAAATACTCTAATAAAATCATCGAGGAATTCTTGAGAGAAATACCCTTTTTTACTTTCCAAAGAAGAGTTATTTTGGAAAAATCATTTTTATTTTCATAAAATAATATTTTAAACATGTATATATCATAAAAGAAAAGGTAAGGACAATGAAATTATGTTTTAGGTGTAAATTATTTCCATGTAAAAATAGTTTGTAAGAAAATTTAGAAATGTGCCACTTTCGTGCGGTTTAAGAGAAAATATAAGAGTCTTTAAAATAGACAAAGGATTAATTGTTTACATAAAACTAGAAATGAACTAATATATTTTTTCATGATAAAAATAATGATTTTAAAATAATATTTGTGGATTAAAACATATTATGGAGTGTACTTTAAAATGGGTAAGAAATTAGAAATTACCCTTTAACTGGGCTTTCTTATCGAGAGGAATTGAAAAGGGAACCTTATAAAACATGTACTTCCCAATAAAATAAAGATGAAATAATCTAGATAATTGATTTTAGAACATAAAAACAGAATTTAGAATAATTATATAAAAATAAAGAAGAATTACATTGGGGTAAAGAGAGATAAAGCGTAACCCGAATGAAAAATGGAGGTTCGAGAAGAAACCCTTACCTTATGTCTGAAAGTGTTCTGCACTTGCATGTAATGTATTGGATAATGAAATTAGATTCATTAATAATTTAATTAAGAACTTATTAAACATGTATTTTATTTTTTATAATTTTATTAAGTTAATTTATGGTCTTTTTGATGACTTATTAGATTCAATTTCATCATTTGGAAGTGTTCGTTTCCTTAGTTTTCATGACTGGTTCACTTGTGTACATTTATGAAAGATCATGTGAAATGGGAATAGTTATAAAGAATTTAAATTATATGTTATTAATGAACTTAATTAATATTTAATGGTCTTATATATCATTTTTTAGGTATGAGTCTGATTCATTAAATAAAATGTTAATGATAATCGTTTAGATTATTTTGGTGTTTTTTCTATCATTACACACTAGTTTTGTATTATGAATTAATATTATGTATATATACTAGTTCAAGAATATTAAATAAGATTTATAAAATATATTAAAGTCTTTTTAAACCATAAAAATGGTTTTATTATCATAATTTAAGGCGTAATTGAAAAATGAAAACTCTTCATCCACGAAGGCGGTAAATCGGCACATCATGGACGATGTTTTCATTTTTAGAATAAAAATGGGAAGAGAAAAAAATTTATGGTAGATATCCCATAATCATAATAAAATTCTAGTATATATAATATATTTGAGTTATCATTCTTGTTTGGATAGAGGAGGTAAAAAAAGGGTAAGAAAAGAAAAGAAATTGAGAGAAAATTAAAAGAACGAAAGGGGATTTTACCTCTTGAATTCCTCTCCTTGAAAACCTCCTTAAGGAACTTTGAAATGGTATTTTGGGTGATAAAAGAAAGAAAAAAAAGTGGGGTATGGGTTTTAGAGATGTATTGTGTAGATTATACAATATTAAAGGCTTTATATGTGTGATGAGAAGAGGTGGTGAGGGGTGGTATTTATAGTGGAGGAGAGGGGTGCTTTTTGAGTATTTTATTTATTTGTTTATTATTTAGGCTAAAGACTATGAATAGTTTGAGAATTATCACTAAATATATTAAAAATAATGAAGGATAGTTCATGATTATAGGCTTAAATCATCAATACATCATCTATGACTCAATAATTCATGTATTTGTTAAATACCATAAATTACCGTATTTCACTATTCACAAAAAATTCAACTATTTTAAAAAAGTCCCAAAAATTCACCCTAACCATTTTTTGACCTTTTGAATTTAAAAATAGACTCCATTTTATGAAAATAATTTTATAAATATAATAAATTTAATTTTTAAATAATATCACCATTTACTCAAAATATACTGATTTTAATATTATAATGAATTTTACGACACTTTCAAAAATTAATTAAGGTCTCATAAAATTATATTATAATCATAAGAAACTAAAAATATTAATTTATTAATCTATTTAATGAAAATAATTTTTCTCTTAAATAATTATATTAATTATAAAATTTTAAATAAACATTTATGTTTCACAAAAATACCAACACTTAATTTATCATTTTTAAAACATCTATTAACTTATTCCATGATATACATATATTATATTTTCATTCATTAGATATATAAATTTTATGTGTACTTTAATAGGTAAGGTTACTATTCTACTAGTAATATTACTATTCCTAATGGCCACATTACTATTTCAATGGTTATATTTAATAGTATATTATGGTTTTAAACTCGATTTTGCGTGAATTATAAACTGTTGAAGATGTTAAATTTTAAAAGAGACATACCATTAAATATTGGGGTGCTACATGTTTCTTGTTGGTAATTTCATCATTATTCAATTCCATTTAGCACCAATCACCAAGTGTGTTTAGAAAAGGCCTCGTATAATGAAATCATGAACACATACCAAATCATGCCTTTCCAGACGACACCCAAAACCCATAATGACAAGAACATGTGTCAAACCATATTTCATTTAAGATATCTTCTTTAATGAATTTAACAAGTCCATTATGGGAGACACCCACAATCCAATTTTAAAGCCAACTGGTAAGATAATTATTAGAAGAGTTTTACCAGGGAAAACCATTGAAAAATAGAGAAGAATATTTTAGAAACCTAAAATACTTAGAGTTCCAATAAAAGTGTAAAGAGGGAAAAACCACCTACGTCAGGTTTTTTGACAAGATGGATCTTAGAAATTACCCAGTTATGAGATCTTCTTTCCATTCCTCTATTAAATTCCAAGAATATCTCATCAAAACATATCCAAACACATAGATCCAGGAATTACAATACTAACCTATGGTTCCATTTCAATACAAACCAAGGAGATCCAAGATGATAAGTAAGAACAAGATTCTAAAATTTTATTTCCACAATTGACCGCTTAAAGATTCATTGGAATCAGATTCCAAACATCAAAGATCATCAAATATCAACTAGGGTAGCCCTTAAAGTATGGAGAAAGAGAAAGGAAAATAAATGAGTGTTTACAACTATAGGTTGGACTAAACAGGCTAGACTCAAACTAATTCACAATGTGAATTAGAAATTCATGTCATGAATTCATTGAGGGGACACTTCCACTAAAAAACCCACCACATAAATTTTAATTTATGGAAACCCTTTTCACTTCATAAATGGATTGTATCTATCCAACTAATGAAATATCTTTCATGCCTTAGAGGGCATTTAGGACATTTTTCCAATGTTATTCACATCGTGAATTCTGTTCATGACGTGAATGATTCTTATAGACAGATTACAAAAATCCTTCTCTTAAACCCTATGAATACTTTCAGTAAATTACCCTAATGATTAAAATCATAAATAAAAATGAAAAAAATGATGGTGTACATAAAACTAGGGGTGCTATATCATGATTTTACAAAACTATTTCAGAAGTTAAAAAGTTGTGAAAAAATGCCATTGTATGCTAGTTGTACTAAATATACAACATTATCAACCATATTGAATCTATATAATGTAAAAGTTGGAAATGGATGGAGTGAAACCAACTTTACTAAACTACTTTCTCTATCGAATGGTATGCTACTAGAAGATAATAATCTTCCTTGTTAAACAGATGATGCTAAAAAAATGATACGTTCAATGGGTATGATCTCTAGAAGAATACATGATTTTCCAAATGAGAGTATAATATTTCAAAAGGACCATGAATCACTTAAAAAATTATCAAAGTGTGGTGCATATCGATACAAGAATGATGAATCAATTCCTTTAAAATTTTTATGGTACTTTCCAATAATTACAAGGTTTAGGAACCTATATAAAAGTGAGAAGGTTGTAAGGTAATTTATGTAACATGAAGATACAATAAATCAATATGGGAAACTTTTCCACCCCATAGACTCTCCTGATTGGAATAAAAATGACCATGAGTATCTTTAATTTGGAAATAATCCAAGAAACCTTCATATTATATTATCTGCAGATGGATTCAATCCTTTTGGTTTAAAAATCAACACTCACAATACATTGTCAGTTATGTTGGAAAATTCTAACCTTCCACCATGGTTATGCATGAAGTAAAAATACATTATGTTGTCTCTACTTATATTTGGATGAAAACAACTGGGTAATGATATTGATGTTTATTTGGATCCATTGATCAAAGATTTGAAATTAATGTAGGATTCATGTGATACATTGTATGTTTCTTACTAAAATTAATATTTCACATTGAGATCCATGTTGTAAGAGATGATAAATGACTTTTCTTATTATGGAGATTTGTTAGGATATAACATTAAATGAGCTCAATGGTTTCCCATTTCTGAAAAATGTACACACTCAGTTAGGTTGAATCATTCATCAAAGAATATGTTTCTAGGATATCATATATTTATACCCCAATGACATAAATATTGATCTTGGATGACATTATTTTATGGTAATTCAGAATAAGGTACAATACTATCTCCACTAACAAGTGATAAAATTTTTTAGAAATAAAAAGATATGGAAACTACTTTTGGTAAACCTTATTCAAAAATCCTTACAAAAACTAGTTGGAAAAAAGAGATCATTTTTTCAAATTACCATACTAGAATTGTTTACACATCAGGCATTTTATTGATGTCATGAATGTGAAAAAAATACACGTGATAGTGTCATTGACATGTTACTAAATGAACCTTAAAAAAAGGATGAAATTAAGGCTAGGTTAGGCATCATTGACATGGGGGTATAAGAAGATTTGGTGCTAGTGAAGGTTGAAAGACATATTTTTCTTCCTCCAACTACTTATACTCTTTCTAGGTAAGAGAGATATCAGTTTTATAACTTCTTGAATTATGTAAAGGTTACATAGGTTTATTCATAAAATATCAAGAATATCATGTCAATGAATTATTTAAATCTAAAGGCCTGAAATCACATGACTGTTATATTTTGATACAATATCTAATTAATATATATTTACATTGAATTTTATCTAATAATTCCCATCATACATTAACCAAACTATGTTTATTTTTCAAATCCATATGCATTAAAATTATATACTTGGTGAAATTTCCAACTATGGAAAAGGAAATTACTATCATATTATATGAATTGGATATGTTTTTCTTGAATTTATTCATTTATATGATGGTTCACTTTATGGTTCACTTGGTTATAGATATCTAGCTATGTATTCTTGTACATTATAGATGGATGTACCCCATTGAGTGGTATAAGAATATTTTGAAAGGGTATGTCAAAAATCAAAACAAAACAGAAGGTTATATTATAGAGAGATATATTTGTTGAGGAATCCATTGAATCCGATACCTACTGCTTGTCTAATGTAGAAATAATTGGTCTACTAAAAACTCATCATGTCGGGAAACTTGTGGGTAAAGGAATTTATGGAATAGATGTTGTCACAATTATTATTACAGAGTGGGAGTATGAACACCTTTATGTTTTACATAGAAATTTAGTGGTTTCACTATATGTTGAAACCTAAAACGTAATTCTTAGGCGTTATAATTAATAAAGGGCCAAAAGATGGATATCAAACACACATAATCAATAGTTTATAAGATGGTTTCATGACCGTATTTTTAAGGATTCAACTGCAAATCTAAATTCAATTTCATAATGACTTAAATGTCTAGACAAAGGACCAACTATGCATGTATTATCTTATAAGTGTTACATAATTAATTGTTATATGTTATATATAAAGGAACACGATGAATAAAATACCATGAAAAACAGTATAGTTTCTCATATAGATGAAGTTGTGTATGTATATGGTACAAAGGATATAAATCCAATTTATGCAAATATGTCATACTTTGGAATCATTGAATAAATATGGGTGTTGAATTATACAACATTATAAGTGCTAATTTTTCAATGAGAGTGGGTCAATAACATGAGTGTAGTTAAAATTGATGAATTAGGATTCATGAAAGTGGATTTCAATAAGGAAGGGTACAAGGACGAACCACTTATAATTACATCGTAAATAATATAAGTATTTTATATTCTTGATCCTACAAACATAAAGTGGTCAATTGTTATATTATCAACCAAAACAACTAAAGGGTCAGATGTCAATTCAACTAATGATGAACCTTTAATTTGGGTTTCATAATCATTTTGTAGTGTTCCCAATACATATGGGGTATTCTATGTTACATGAGACCACAATGAGGGGATTTTGATACTAGATAGAGAGTTTAAATCCCTTCAAACTTTAAAGAAAAAAGAGAGTTCAATAATCAAGTTATATATATTTTTGTAATATAAATTTTTACCTCATATTATTATATATTCATAGCTTAATTTATGTAATATAAATTAAATGTTCAACCAATTATGTAGATAATGGTTTCTATACATTCTGATATTTTGAATCCTAAGGAACAATGGGTTTCTCAATATACTGATGCTCTCAATGTAGAGGAATAATAAGTTTCTCTACATGATGATGCTACCAATCCCAAGAAAGAAAATATTAATAATATTGAAGTCTGATAAATTCTAGAAGTTGAACAACTTATGTCCCAAAAAAATAGGAGCTTCATAGCATGACAGTGTTAACAACATTATTATAGCGAGAAGTAGAGGCATTAAATTTGAGATTGTATGGAATGCACACGACCAGCCTAGTAACCCCCAAAAGTCTATTTTCATTAGTTACATTGGAATCACCACTTGAATTCATTTGTTGATTGATGTATATACACAACACAATGTTGTTCCCTCGGTTAAGGCACTAATTTGGGAAGATATTTGGGTAAAATTATGATATACTTCCTTTATTTTACTAAAAAATAACAATGAAACATTTATTTACTCTTCATTATCCCTTATAAAGTGAATTTATACTAGATGAACGACTAATGAAATTTGTATTAATGGTCACTGAAAAATCTCATAGAGGCTTTTAGATAGTTATTACAAATCATTATCTTAGGGATACTGAAGGGAAAGAAAAATCACACACACCACATATGTATACACACTTGATAAACTAGGAAACATTAAATTCCTTTATTGTTCATCTCAAGGAGGCATATTTTTAGATACATTATTATCAGTAATAAATTAGTTTAGAATATATGTATTAATCACTTTGATTAAGAATTGTTAATTTATGAAATAACAACTGAGTACTAAAATAAGAAGTGTATAATAAAACCAATGTACCCCAACCATAAAGCAATGATGGGGTACACTTTACTTGAAAAAATGGTATGTATTTTAAATCTACATCAATACTTTTATGTGTTATGAAAAAAATATAATTATATTGATTTATTTATATAAAAATTGATTAATCAAAATTCAAAGCCACTTACATCCCAAATCATGTGCTATATAAGGAGGCTTGTGTAAATAAATATGAAATACTAATAGATGGAAACACATAAAAATTATTGGAAGCATATGTAAGTATGACATATTAATTTTTTCTACTTTAAATATGTATTAAATAACTATGATTACTTACTTTTGTATATTTTTTTATCTAGTTTATACATAGGAATCATCATTGGCAGTACTCAATAAAAGAATAATTTTAGTGTTCTTGAAGCAGCCAAAAAAATATGACCATGTTAGAGGTACACGATTTGGATTGTCACCCTAAACATATTTTGAGAAAAGAACTGCAGATGGGGATAAAGAAAATAAAATGGATGAGATGCAGACACTAATAGATTTTCTAGAATAAAAACTTAATTAGAAGTATGAGTTGTTAGATAATGTTATTAAAAGGCATTAAAGAGAATAAACAACACAGTGAAAACCATTATATGAAGACCCCCATATTTGAGGGAAGTTATTCCCCTTAAAGGTTTGCCTTACCAGAGTTAATCAATTTTTTCATAACTATTTCTCCAAAATGTGAATTAGGAAGATACTAATACCTTTCATATACTGATATTCTATAAGGTAAACATGATTGCTATTTATATCTATTAGAACCCACCCATCACTTTGTTGTGATGGTTATAATGTATAATATACAAGGAGATATTCTACAAAAAAACAACTTTCAAAAGGTCATGTGGGAGTGAGGATTCATATAGATCATGAGTTGAGCACTGAACTACCTATTTCTCTTAAATATATGGATGTACACACATTAAAATTCGTATTTAGAACTTCCATAGAATAGATTTTTTATCTTGTAAAAATACATATCAATAAAGATGTATTCCTTTCCAATTTATTTTTTATATAAAACCTTTAACAATTAATAAAAAAGTCCTGAACCGATGAATGTTATTAAAGATGAATAAAGAGAGGAAAAAAAGATCAAATCAAAACAATCTAAAGGATCAACCAATCGATCAAAAATACCTTCAGAAAGTATCTTTTCCATGCCATTTCAACTTCCATATTTACTAATATTATAAGTTTATGTGGATACAACATTAAAAAATGGTGATACTACTATAATTGATTTTGATGAAAAAATTCATAGAGAGGCCATTATAATTTTTTTGTCTTATTAATGTAGATAAAATCCTAAATCATATATGAGTATTAGTTATAAATGTATACATGAGGTGTGTTTTCATAATTTGTTTTTCTAACAACTAATATACCATGTTATTTACAGTTAATTACTATTCATATTTTTTATAGGCATATATATCAGTACTATTTGAATGGAAAACCCCATGAAAAAATTTATACTCATTAGTCCTCACATCACTTCTACAAAAAAATCTCATTGGAAGAAGATGAATATTTAGTAATAGTAGAAAAACTGGTCGCAATGTTTGAAAAAAAACTCACAGATGACAGACACTTATTAATACCAATGATATAGGGGTAAAAATATACAATTTCATCACATAAAACATATTTCCATTTCTTTAATTAATTATTCATTTTTTAGGCATTATTGGTTGCTCATTATAATCAATTTCGATACTCAAAAGATTTATTTTTTAGATTCAATGCATATAAACCCAAAAAATTGTCACACATGATGATGTTTATCAATTTTTAATACACTATATGCAACATTTTACAAATAAACATCAAGTTATACATTTTATATTATGTCTTAATGATTTTTTTAATAATATGGTGACGTTTAAATATAATCAAAATCATGGCATGAGGACAATCCACGAGTACAATAACCCTATCAACTTCTACAAGTGGATAATCATTAGGGTATATATAATAATGTTTCACTAATAAAATATATAACAAAACAAATTACTTATTTTTATCAATGTTTTTGAAATGTATGAAACAAAATAATGACAAAGATTGTGGTTATCACATTTAAAAATTTATGAAAGACATCATATTTTATCAACAAACTAGATCCTCAAAAAGTTATTTCTAATGATAATTACAATTTCATTTAAAAAAATTTATTAATACTTTATTTATTTATATTTTCCAGTACTACTAGGACTGTTAAAAATCCTCATATTCAAAAGATGAAATGGATTTGTTTAGAAATGAATGGGTCGAATACATGGTGTCATAATGTATACTGACATTATGATGCACTAAGGTACTATTTGTTTTCTTTATAGAGTTATTTTTTATTTATTTGATGTATTTATTCTCAGTAGTGTGTATTTATATTTTACAAATGACTCAAAGTGTGTGTTTTTAGTTTAAATTGACATTTTAGTTAAAAAATATGCGACACACTCAAAATTGAGAAAACATAGTAATATTTTTTATACTTTAGGAAAGTAATCTATAAGTCATTTTTGATGTATAATAATCATTTGTACAACAATTTGATACATGGTGTGACCGATATGGATCTAAATGAGTGTTTTATATTTAAAAATGTCATTTTAGTTAAACACCCATGTCACTCATTGAAAACCAAGGAAACATGATTGGATTGTCTTTATACTTTAGAAAAATGATCATTAAGTAATTTTTGATGAATAAGAATCAACCAAACATCAATCTGATGCATGGTGTGACTGATATGTCTCAAAGTGTTTGTTTACAGTTTAAAATTAAATTTTTGGTTCAAAAGATTCTTGACATACTCAAAATTAAGAAAAAATATTCATATTATTTTTATACTTTAGTAAAATAATCAATAATTCATTTTTGACATCTAGGAATTAGCTACACCTCAATATGATACACGGTGTAACCAATATGACTCAAACCATGTGGTTTTAGTTTAAAAATTACATTTTAGTAAAAAAGACACATGACATACTCAAAATTGAGAAAATACAATTAGATTGTTTTTGATAATTTAATAAAATGATTCATAAGTCACTTGTGACATGTATGAATTATTCGTAGATGAATCTAATACATAGTTTGATCGGTATGACTCAGAATGAGTGTTTTTAGTTTAAAAATGAAATTTTAGTTAACAATGTATGCCACTCAATAAAAATTTAGAAAACAGACCTAAATTGTCTTGATTATTTATTAAAATTATCCTTAAGTCTTGTTTGACATGTAGTAATAAACCACATGTAAATTCAATGCACGGTGTGACCAGTATGGATCAAAGTGTATGTTTCCAGTTTTAAATGATATTTTAGTTAAAAAGATGCAAGAAATACTCAAAACCCATAAATCATATTCAAATTGTTTTATACTTTTTAAAATAATACTAAAGTAATTTTTGATATTTAGGAATCATCCACACCTCAATCTGATACACAGTGGGACCGATATGACTTAAAATGTATAGTTTGAGTTTAAAAATGACATTTTAGTAAAAAAGACATGTGGCATACTCAAAACCAATAAAACAAATTCAGATTTTTTTATACTTTAAGATAATGATACATATGTTATTTTTGATGTGTATGAATCATCCGTAACTCAATCCAACACATGGTGGGACCGATATAACTCGAAATGTGCATTTTTAGTTTAAAATTGACATTTTTGTTAAAAATGAATGTCATTCACTGAAAACCAATAAAACACACTCATATTGTTTTAATAATTTAGTAAAATGATCCATAAGTCATTTGTGATGTGAAGAAATTATATGCACATCAATTAAAATTACAATGAGACCATTATGAATCAAAGTGTGTGTTTTCAATTTAAAAATGACATTTTAGTTAAAAACATGTTTCACTCAGTGAAATATAAGAAAAATCACTCAGATTGTCTTGATACTTTAGTAAAATGATCCTTAAGTCATTTTTATGTGTATGAATCAAACAAATGTTAATCTAATACACGGTGTGGATGGTATGACTCAAAGTGCGTTTTTATTTAAAATTGAAATTTTAGTTTAAAAGACACATGACATACTCTAAACTAAGAAAACAATTTCAGATTATTTTGATACTTAAGTAAAATTATTCATAAGTTATTTTTGATTTTTAGGAATCAGTTTCACCTTAATCCAATACACGACGTGACTTGTGTGACTCAAAATTTGTGGTTTCAGTTTACAAATGAAATTTTATTTAAAAAGATGCATGGCATACTCATAATTGTGCAAACATATTCATGTTATTTTTATAATTTAGGTAAATTATCAATAAGTTATTTTCAATGTTTAAGAATCATCCGTATCTTAATGTGATGCATGGTGTGATTAGTATGAATCTAAATGTGTGATTTTAATTTAAAAATGACATTCCAGTTAAAAACATGTGTTACTCACTAAAATCCAAGAAAATATGCTCATATTGTCTTTATACTTTAGTAAAATGATTCATAAGTCATTGGAAACATGTAGAAATAATCTTTACACCAATCTGACACATGGTGCGATCAGTATGACTCAAAGTGTGTAATTTCAGTTTAAAAATGAAATTTTAGTTAAAAAACATGTGTTACTTATTAAAAAACTAAAAAACACACTCCGATTGTCTTGATACATTAGGGAAATTTTCCTTAAGTCATTTTTGACATATAGAAATCAAAAAAATGTCTATTCGACACATAGTGTGACCTATATGACTCAAAGTGTGTGTTTTTATTTAAAATTATCATTTTAGTTCAAAACACAAGCCACATTATTAAAACCAAGAAAATGCACTCAAATTGTCTTGATACATTATAAAAATAATCCATAAATAATTTGCGACATATAGGAATCAAGCACACATTAATATAACATACAGTTAGCCCAGTATAAATCTAAGTGTATGTTTTCAGTTTAAAATCGATGTTTTAGTTCAAAACATACATCACATACTTAAAACCAATAAAATTCAATTAGATTGTCTTGATAATTTAGGAAAATGATCTGTAAATAATTTGTGATATGTAGAAATTAACCACACATTAATTAGACAAGTGGTGTGCCCGCTATGACTCAAAGTTTATGTTTTTAGTTTTAAAGTGACATTTTATTAATGCATTGTTTTATATTTATTTTTAATTTATTTATTTATAGTATTAATAACATAAGAAATTTTTTATATAGTTGCACTTTTTTTTGACTTAGGGTGATTTTATCAACAACTGATAGCATGATTAGACTCTTTTAAGAGAGTTTCAGGGCCTAAAGACAATGAAACATTAATGTTTTTTTAATTTTTTTATATTTTTGTAAATTGTATATACCAATTTAATTTTATAAACCAATATTTTAAATGTTTCTAATATATATATATATATATATATATATTAATTTCTAATTTAAATTTAATTGAAATTAAATTTTATATTTTCTATAGTGTGATTTAATTTCAACAACACACTACTACAACATGCCTTTTATTAGCACTAAAAAAGCACTAATAAAGTGTCCCTTTATCAGTGAAAAAATGAACTAATAAAGCCCCCCTTTATCAGTGCTGATAAAAGCCATCATCTTTTAAAGGTGTTTAGAATAACATTGAATTTTTAGCATTGATGAAGGCTATTTCTAGTGTTGACAAAACCTATATCTGTAATAGTGATGGTGGTATATTGAGGAGACTATACCCTCTGTATCAAAGTTTTCAATAATTAATAAACAACTAAAAATCACATATCACATAATAAATTGAAAAAAAGTAATAAATATAAGAAAGCTGAATAATAAATATAATACAGTAAAGGCCCAAATATAAATGTCATACATATAATAGATGATCACCCACTGAGCTGACCACATATACATACCATTACAAAAGGAAAATAAAATAAAACATACTGGATTTATGAAATCTCAAAGCCAAAACTCATACCAATATCCTGGTACATGTCCAATCCATATCACTTGATCAAACCCAGGCCTCATCCCCAACCTATACCTAAAACCAAGTGAACGTCTGCTTGGGTACCCATGTTTAGTGACTATCCAAGAAAGGTGTGAGTACATGAATTAGTAGGGAACCACCAACATGGTCCCATACTAACCAGAATATATAGTGATATGTGCATGTGATAAGCTTAACTGAAATAAATAACCACATAAAATAAATAAACATCAACTGCTGATCCTTAGGTTCATGGCCCCGATCGACCATACTTGCTTCAGCCAGTGTTGGGGTGTCCCTGAGAACATTGTGTAACCATTCTAACCATAATAACACAATCAAACAATAGGTTCATTATTCTATAAAATCATTATAGACCTCTTACTATGGGAGTTTTCTTAGTCATCATAGACCTCCCCTATGGTAGTATTCTTTATAAGTCATCACAAACCTCCTCTATAAGAGTTTTCTCATTTGGGGAATAAACCAAAACAATATCACAAACCCAAATCTAGGATTACTCTGATATACCATACCAGACACACCTCAGTAGTTAGTAGGCACTCAAAAGATCGTAGGTTCTTATCCCCCACCACAAGGCCCCCATCAAGCTAGCACGTGACAATCCAAATCATTATCTCGATTTCAAATCTATGGATTCCCAACCTTATACGAGCTCCAAACTCTATGGAAGATCCATAAAACATCACAAACCTCCCCTATGGGAGTTTTCTTAGTCAGGGTATAAGCCCTATAAGCATCTCAACTAATCTATCCTATATGTTTTTTCCACATCTAGGGTATTCAAATTATAATCATTTCAACCCTCCCCTATATAAGTTTATATCCAATAATTAATATTACCTAAGGCATATAACATATTAGACATCAAAATAATAGTTCTAAACATGAGTGTCCATATTCCTAACCCACCATGTAGACCCTGGCCAGACTCCATAGAGTGAGACCTATCCCACCTTAGCCTGAACAGGCTCAACTCACTGATTCAGGCTCTGAGGTGACACCCATGATCATATCAACCCATTCCCAATACACCCTCTTAGGGTTGGTTTAACAATGGGGAACCCAATAGGTTCCCTTGATATTAGTACAATAGAGGGACCCTCACATGGGTCCCCTGTCTCAGTTGGGTCTGGGGTCAATGACTGATGCACTAAGGACATCACATCCACAATATCCTCATCAAAGTAACACAACCTTGTTAGCTACATGGGGTATCACCTCATAAGAAATCAATTAAAAGATGACCAATGACTCATCTTGGTCCTTAAGGTCTCTCTGGGCCAGTCCACTCACCCAAACTGATCTTGGTTTTCCTAAGGTCTATCCACCTAGGCCTGGTCACATCAGGCAGAAGTGTATCGCTTATCCCGCCCTCATCTCGATTAGCCAAAAAATATTGAAGCACAAAGGGTTACCCTAAGACCTACATGACCTAGGGACTCTAGAACACCCTTTACACTAGCTGTTAGGTGTCTCAAGCCCCTACACATGGGTCACTAGGGCTCATTAAGTTCACCCTCACCCATCAATAAGTATAGAGTCCATCCGAGTCTCAAGGTCCTGACCTTATCTATCAGCGATCGAGGTGTTAAGCTATCACATCGGGTTTGTTCGTGACTTATAGTGCTTGTTCATTTTAATTATTCAATTTAGTTTTATTAAAAAATTTCATTTAATTAAATTTATCTGAGGTTTCTCCCTCTGTGGTGATACCAAGAATCCACATACAACTTAAAAAAATCATAAATTACAAAGGGAAAGTACGTGAGAACACCTACCTCATACTAAATCTTTTCCAAATTATCACCAAGGTCCAGGAACAACTACCCATACCCATCCAAGTCTATCTAGCCTTTTTCTCAATTAACCACACTCATCTCCACATCCCAAGCCCCTAATTCATGCCAAATAATGTAATTAATTAATTATAACATTTATAATTAATTAATTAACCAAATTCAAAATTGGCATAAATCTAGATAACTCACCTGATCATCACATCACACCAGTACCCCATCTAACGACACACTGAGGGTCTGTGTCACATCCCCAAACCCATGCTTAGAAAAATCCCTAAAATCCAATATAAAAAAAAATTGAATTTTAATTGAATTTTAATTTAAAAACCTAATAAAATTTGATAGTAAAATGTAACCTTACCAAAAAAATGAGCCATCGCATGCAGATGGAGTCTCAAGTCACCCTTTTCCTAGGTAGAGTGAAATCCCCATCATGCTCAGCCGATTCCACCATGATATGACAAAATTTTAACCAAACAACCTAACTAGGAGAAACTAAAAATTAGATAAAATAGATGGAGAGAATAAGAGAGGTGACCAGAGTTGAAAACCTACCTCAAATCACTAAAACAACACAAAAAACCTCCCCAAATCAAGGGGGGATGAGAATCCAAAAGGAGAGGGAGGAGGTTGGTATGAGTGGGGAGGAGGATAAGAGAAGGGGGATTACCCCTCTTAAAAATTCAGCGGCGGGGATGGTAAATTTACCCTTTTAAACAGAGTAAAATGTTGTCCAAGATTTTCCCCAACCATGTTGATGATATTGTCTCAATCACTCCACTATGAAAGGTTTAGTTGCATGATTTACCAAACCGTGCACCAACTGTGTGGGTGGTTCTACAACCCTATATAACTATCAAAAGTTTTCCTAAAAAACCTATATGGTTTGACCTTAACCATAAACCAATTGTATGAACTAAATATGATTAGAAGAAAAAGAACTAAAAACATCCTAATATTTAGGACTACATGGTTTCCACTAAACTATTCTCCCCAAACCATGCTCCCTAGAAAAAAGATTTAAAAATCCCAAAACTTAACCCAAAGATCCTGAGGCTCACCTGATACCCAAGCTACCTCCCAAGACCCATTCCCCATATAAAAACATCAATTTGAGGGATTATAACTCTTGAAATCCCATTATAAGTCTCAATTCAAAATATAACCCATCTAGTAATTGAAAATTTAAATCCAATTTTCAACTCACTCATGCAAACATGAGTTCTTACAACCTCCCCACCTTAATACTTCTCATCCACAAGAAGCCTTAATGATTATCCAACTAAACATCTTGAACTACCTTGGTCTTAATTCCTACTCAAGTGGACATGTTCTATTATCATATGCCAAAAAATCCTCCAAGGAACAACCTCCATCTTGAGGTGTTCAACTATCGAAACTTGATCCAACACTCACATTCATTTTCTAAAACACTAGGGAGAAACTTTCCTGACACCCATTTATGCTGAGACACCTACTTGTCACCATATAATTTATCAAAACCCAAGACATCATTTTCCACTATTAGTAAAGTACCAAAACATTGTTGACCATACATGTCATTCCTAAAAAAACATGCCTACCACAATTTCAAAATAACTTCATCCAATTAAACATGAAAGGGATAGTAAAAAAAAATCTACCCAAATTCACTCAAAAAATTATTATATCTATCCACTAACACATCACTAAAACATGATCATGATTACCTAACACCTAGAGGCATCCCAAGATCATTAAACACCCACACTAGTATTTTTTCTTGACACCTAGTGTGATCCCACTATCAAAATCCTAAATTGACCAACTTCTACCATTGTGATCCAAATGAAAGAACCAACATATTTCTAATCCAACACATCTGGATTACCGTAAGAAATATTTATCATGATGCCTAGGCTCTATCTCCACTAGATACCATATCCAATTTTTTTATTCCCTAAGGAATCCAATAGTTCTTAGGTCCATGTGTTCATTGATATAAGAATACTAAAACGACCATCCAACTATCAACACCATCATGAAAACGAACCTTATCACACAAGGGTCACATCCTAAATGGCCGATGGTGGGATCTCCACCATAAAAATTCCTATATACCACTCCTCAAGAACAAACTTAATGAGTTCTAATGTCAACCACATTCTACTTTTAGTGAGCCACACTCTCCTCATCCTATCAATACCTTATCGGGATTTCACATGGGTCAACCATGACTCTACACCAGATCCAATATCGATGTCTCCAATACCATGAAGGGACATCTTTGATTTCATTAAGACCCTAGGCCTCCATACACAAAATTGCTTCATCAAGCTCCATTATCCCTAGACTCACAATCTACTACTTACCAACTTACAATTTAAATGGGAACCACATGCAACCAACACATGCCATTATTACCTCATCCAATATATGGGTGTACAACCTCATACCACTCAATCACATCACTTGAATAACACTCTTGTGAGTAACACACCAAATAAATAGACTGATGCTTCATAAAAATTGACTTTTATTCATAAACTATTAGTTATTTAAGCCAACAACACATCTAACTACCACCCAACACCATTCTAGGTCATGAAAATCCACCCGTGCTCAAACCTCACTGCTAAAAGCACATCTAAAACACATAGGGCTAGACTTCACCCTAGTCCTTCCCTATAAAACACACATTAATACCCAAGGAACCAACACATATGGTTCTTATCATAGAAAAACCCCAAGCACATGTCATGTATCCATTTTATACCTCAAATCACCTACCTATTATTTTGTCTCTTAGGGAACCACCAACTCGAGATAACCCCTCTGATGGGTCACCCTCAACCATACTAACCAATAACTAACTAAGGTATGAGATGAATTTAAGTGTATCTAGTTCTTCCCACCTATCCGAGAACCATAAATCACAAAAACATATCTCTTGGTAAACATCATGTCCCTGTCTTAGTAAACCATGACATAAATGGGACAACACCCACTCTAGGATCTCACGTATATATAGGTTCAAAACCTCATGACGAGTCATCAGCTTACTAGGGTACTGATTCTCACCAAGTATCCATATACAGGACTACCCCTAGATAATTGTAACTCATCTAGGGTTAGCTTATACACATATAACAACATTGTCCTAGATGATCCACGCCAAACAAACCACATAACCCAGTTCAGTTAAGTAGAGTGCCATATCAAGACATATAGGAAAACACCATATATGTTGTTTCTATTCACTTTAAATAACTGAACTTAAATACTGATGAGCCTTAAGGGGCTTACCAAAAAGGCATCAAATGTCCATATTGACCTACTAGGGTCACTACACCTCTTCCACCAGAGGAATTGCTCCACCGTCATCACCATAGGATCTATAGGACCTCCCATAAGAATAAAACATATATGAAAGTTTTCCCAACTGAGTATAATGGGACCAAGTACTTATACATGAAGACACCATATGAGAATTTTTGGACACTTTAAATAGATGATCCTTAGTTGTTAGTGAAAAAATCACACTAGTAGGCCTATATCATGTGGATCCTATATTTATGATATGATGCATGAGATACCCATTACCTCCACAAGACAAGATTAAAAATAAAATCACTAGCCTCTTGAAAATGGGACAAGAGCCAAAAACCAATAAGATACTAAGAATATCAAACATCCATGTGTGTCTCTCAAGAAGAAAATCATATTTAACCATAACATTAAACACCGATAAAATCAATCTGATCCCCTGGTAACCTATAATTCCTAGTGGAACAAGTGTTCTTAACACAATAATATGATGTGCATCATAGGATCCAACACATTACTAATTATCCTAACTATTAATTCCCAAATAGTAAGACAAAAAAGTAATTCTTTGATACTACTTTTTAACATCCTACTACCCCAGACCATAGATTGGTGTTCGGATTGATGGTTTCCACTGTACCTCAGGAACGCCTCCCCATATGACAAAGACCATTGACTAGTGGTGGGGGTATAAGGTGGTACTATAGGGAGATTATACCTCCTGTATTAGAGTGCATAATAAAAAATAAATAAACAAGTCTCATATAACACATAATAAATTGAAAATGGAAGCAATAAATATACCAAATATTAATAATAAATGTACTGTAGTAAATTCCCAAACAGCCATGAAATATATAAAATAGTTGACCACCCACTAGGATGAACACATATACATACCAATATAAAAGGAAACTAAAATAAAATATAATGGATTTTTGACAACTCTGAGCCAAAAAATATCCCAAGTTCCTAGTACATGTCTGGGCCATACCACTCGATCAAACTTGGGACTCAATCTTAACTTGTACTCGAAATAAAGTGAATGTCTACTCAGGTACCCAAGTGTAGTGGTGGCATGAGTAGGATGTGAGTATAAAACTCAGAAGGGAACCACCAACATGTTACTATAATAACCAACACATGTTGTGATATATTAATGTGACATGCTCAACTGAAATAAATAATCTTCGAAAATAAATAAATAATAATTGTCGATCCTTAGGCCCATGACCCCAATCGACCATACCTACTTTGACCAACATCAGAGTCTCCCTTATCATGCTGCATAAGTATGCCAACCATAATAACATAACCACCCATTGGGTTCATTATTCCATAAAATTATCATATACCTCCTCTTACGAGAGTTTTCTTAGTTATCATGGACCTCCCACATGGGAGTTTTATTTATAATTAATTATAGAACTCCATTATAGGAGTTTTATTATTTAGGGAATAAGACCAAATAATATCAAAAACTTGGATACAATATTACCCCGATATACAAACCGTCCAAGCCTTAGTATATAATAGGACCTTGACAGATCGTAGGCTTTAATCCCCTACCATAAGGCCCCCATTAGGATAGCATGTGATGGTCCACCTGATCATCCTGACTCAAAATCCATGGAAGCCTAACCATATCCAAGCTCTAAACTCTATGGAATCTCCATCCAATATCACATACATCCACTATGAGAGTTTTCTCAGTTGGGGCATAAGCCCCATAAGCATCTTAGCTAGCCTCCCTTATGGGAGTTTTCCACATTTAGGGAATTCACTTTATAAGAATTTTAGACCTCCCTTACGGGAGTTTACATCTAATAATCAATATTCCATAAGGCATATACCATAACAGGCATCAAAATAAAAGTTCTAAACATGGGTGTCCATATGCCTAACCCACCATGAAGACCCTGGACGTACTCCCCAGAGTGAAACCTAACTTACATTAGCATAAACATGACCAACTCACTGTAACGCCTGAGAATTTTATGAGAAATATTTTTTTTATCAAAGGAATCTTTCACTACACACAAAACTATCTTGGCTTGCTTTACATGCAACCGCGGCCTTCCTCGATAGCCTGCGTCGTACGCAATACCGAGTTTCACTAAACAATGATATGCTATTAAAATATTATTAAAACTAGCCGTTATGAATAGTAATAACCACTTTTTGAAATTTTATAAATTTTATTATTTAAAATGGACTTCATTTTTGGATTTGGAATATCAAAATTAGCCTAGGGTGAAATTTTGGTATTTTTCAGAAAACTTTCAATTTTTGATGAATAGTGAAACCACTAAGTGGTAGTTAAAAAACTGAATTTTTCATAAAACTTAATTTTACCGCTTCTGTGAGTGGAATTTCGAAAATCCGAGAGACACGATTAATATCAAGGACTAAAATGTGGTTCAATGAGATGAAAATAATTTTTGGTGAATAGTAACTTTTTACTTTTTTTTACCACGGTTAAAAGTAAATAGGGTAATTAAGGGTAAAAGTGTTATTATTATTACCCTAACACATGTCCTAATTCTATTGGATAAGTGTAATTATACCAAAAACAACCTTAGGAATAAAATATGACCATTTAGGCCCACTTGGATTAGATTAGGACATTTATTATTAATTTATTTAAAAAAGGGTTAAAATAGTTAAAATCAAAGTTTAATAAGTAAATCATTTTTAATATGGGGTTATACATAAGATAAATTCAACTATAAATATTAATTAGAAAGATAAAATTATTTCCTACATAATAGTATTTTATTTGTAATTTTTAGACATTAAATAATTTAATTTATTTATGATACAATGATGATGAAATAATTATCTTATTAATGAAATATTGACATAATTGATGTTATAAATACCCAAATAAATGTAATTTGAGACTTTTTATGAATTACAATAATTTTATATGTTAATATGACATGTTATTATTGATTTAATTAAATGTTTTAGAACTAATCATTCTGTTATGATTTTCAAAAAAATCAATTACTAAATAGTGTCAAAATTGAAAAAAAATAGTTTTTTAAAAAAATATTATATTATTAATTGTTATTTTATTCCTAAAAATATAAGGTTCGTCCAAATGACTTATATAAGGTTATATATATTAATAATAAACAACTTGGGGTTCTTTTGGCTTGATATAGTAAGTTTATTAACCTTATAGTGTTAGAAAACAAGAAGACACGGTAAAAGTTAAATTATCTAACTTAAAGTTAAATCTAAATGATAAGGTTAAAATTGATACCTAAACTTGTCTAAATTCTATTGGATAAGAGGATTTCTACCCATAACCACCTTATATTATAAATATATCAATTTGGAGCTATTAAAAACCGAATTTGACTTTATAATAAAATAATAGTTTTTGTTATTCCAAAGGTGCCCCTCTCCTCCCTTATAAAAGGGAACCTCCTCCCTCTCTTCCTCACACCACTTTGAGCCTTCAAGCTCGTCCAAACCCTGAAAATTACTTCTCCCAACTTCGCTAGAGACATCATAGAGGTCCTGGTCTTCTTTAAAGACCAATTTTAGTTCCCTAAAAGGAGGTCTCAAAGAAGTGCTTCAAAGAAGAGGTAATGTCCGTTACCGATTCTTTCATCTTTATTTGTTCTTCCACTTCTTCTTATTTAGTTGTTTCATTATGAAGTAATAACATCAGTATCACTCATATACTGATATGTTATTATAAGTAAGAAACAACCCTATTTCACCATCTATCCACCCTACGGAAAACGAAATCACCGCGCGTGCGTACGTACGGAATACCGTCTCCACGCCGTGGTGTAATCTATTTTCCACCACCACCTTACTTGGATGGGTATAATGGTGTAAATAATGACTATATATGATTATTGTAAAGTTATATTGATTCTGAAATAGTATATATACACTCCAATACAATTCCACAATCATGGGAACGATATCATCACTCGTGCGTACGTACGGAATACCGTCTCCACGATGTGATGCGACTCGTTCTACATGATCTTCATTGCATAATGATTATATAAATGAATTGAATGAATGAATATGATATATATTACACTAATAACATTCTGGAAATAAGTTATCTATAACCTAAAAAGAAAAATAAGAATTTATTCGACAAAATGCGCATAAGAACAAAAAGTAATAAACACCCGAATAACAAGTAGTAATGAAATATTACTAATAAGAAGCTAAGAATATGACCATATATGATATCATAAAAATAATTATTATTCTGGAATAAGTCAATAAAATTATTTAAATCATTATACAGGAGTTTTAGACACTTACGAAGCAAATTGGACCTAAGGTAAGGGAAATATCACAATCTCATTTTTATCCGAGATTGTTTATACTTTGAAATTCACTGGGGTGTATTTTATCATCCACATCCATGTTTCATCAATATGTAATATTGTTCCATCCACCTACAATTTTTTAAATCCAATTTTACCCTTCGGTGAGTTTTTAGTAAAAGATATAAAAGGAATCTTTTGTCGTTTTTCGTATGAGGTACTTTTTGACTTTTCCGACAAAAGTACGAGAAGAATGTTTTTTTAACTTATACGACATGAATGGATTTTTAAAACATTATTTCCAAGAAGCTTACTTTAAAAGTTTTCAAGTTTATTTTTAATCAACTTCTTTTAGTTTAAATTGTATGACATGTTAATAAAGGAAAATGTTTTTGAAGTAGAAAGGATATTTTCCTCAAGAATGGAGTTCAAGTGTTTTATCAAAATTATTTTCCATCTAAGATAATAAAGGGTTCTGTATCTATCCCTATTATTACATTGATTTGATTATGTTGTGATGGAAATATTTTTATGAATTACTTTATCTTATATGAATTGTTTTATGATGTCACGATGTTTAAGATTCCCATTTTTATTACATGGGTTATGCAATGATGTATGATTTATGATTTTGTGGAACACATAAGAATGGTATCATTATGAGATGGGTGGGACCTATATCTCCCTCCAATGCATTGGGTAAAGATTTTATATCTCATTATATAGACATGGTTGGAACGGTAGGTTATACCGGTTCAGTGAAACAGGACTGAAACGAGGTGTGAACTCGGTTCAGAAATGGACTTTGTCCACTAAGATAGTCTTGGAAATGAGTCTTGACTAATAAGAAATGATTCTCTATGATTATGTGTGTATGCCACAAAGTTTCATGTTTTATGTTATGATTATTGGGATTACATTTCACTACCATGATTTATCCCATGTTATGAAATTATGATCTCTTTTGCAGGGTAAGATTTCCAAAATGTTATGTTTTTATTTTGATGTGATTGATATTTCTTTTGTTTACCTTTACTGATAATTTGAGCTCACCCTTTTGAATGTTTTCTTTCCCCAGGTCAGGAAAAAGGTTATTAAGTAAGATATGCCAAAAGGGACTATAGATATGATGAAATAAATGGGAGACCGTGTAGACGCTTTATGAACCAGTTGTTTATGTTTCCCAGTTTCTAAAGACACTATACCTATATGGTCCTTTCGTGGTTTTGTTATATATTGTAATAAGTATGCTTCAATTTTGAAGTATTAACAATGTATGTAAAGTATGGGTCGTTATAGTTGGTATCAGAGGAAAGGTATAGTCAACCTTTGGAAACTAGGATGTGAAAGCCTTAGTAAGAACCCTAAGGATAAGTTTAAGCATAGAACACAATATTAGAGTTTTATAAATGGCCATGAATAACCTAGTATAAGACATTAAGTGTGAAATTTTATTCTTGATTATGTGGTTTTCCTATTATAATTAGTGTTTCTCACACTATTCTTCTTGGTTTTAGTCAATGGTTGGAACCCGAAGGAACCGTGTTAATGCGGAATGCGATGGGTAATGCAATGATTGTCCCCCTGAGCAACCAAACGTTATGGGAGATGGAATGAAAAATCTTGTAGCCATGCTCACACAACTTTCTCAAGCTATGAATCATGCAGGACTTCCAAACGAGCAAAGGAAGGAGCAACATTCTGTTGAATCCTTCATGAGGCAGCGTCCACCTTCATTCAGCGGGTCTATTGATCCATTAGTTGATGAACAATGGATTAGTACTACTGAAAAGATATTTTCAGTTCTTCAATGTTCTGAACATGATAAATTCATCCTAGTAGTGTATCGTTTGTAAAGAGATTCTGATCAATGGTGGAATCTTATTAAGAATATGAGGCAAAGGGATGAAATTGAGTCCATGGAATGGGATGAGTTCAAGAACTTATTTTTCAATAAGTACTTCCCTCGTATTCTCCGAACAAAGATGGAGAAGGAGTTTATTGAACTAAAGAAAAAGGATGATGAATCTGTTGGTACCTATGAAGCAAATTTTACAAGACTTGCAAGGTACACTTCTGGTATTATTATCCAACCTGAGAGTAAGATCGATCGATTCTTTAGTGGATTAAAACCAAGTCTTCGAAGGGCCTTATACATAAGGGACTTCAATAGCTATGAGGAAATTGTTCGATGTGCTCTCAAAGTCGAGATGGAGATTGGAGTAACCCATCAGTCATATGGGTTTGATAAGAAAAGGAAAATGGAATTCAAAGGAAAATCTAAAGAGCACACTGAAAAGAAGATGAACTTTCCCTTATGATCAAAGTTTGGAAAGAAACATGGAGGGAGTTATCTTAAAGGGACAAGTAAATGTTTCAAATGTGGAAAGGAAGGTAATCGGGCATTTGAATGCCACAATGATGGGAAGAAGATGTCTAATGATGCAAACAAAGGAAGGGACACACATAATGAACCTACTACACTTTAATGTTTCAAGTGAAAGGAGATGGGGCATTATGACAATCAATGCCCAAATCCAAGGGTTGATGATGATGGTCGACGTCAACAAACTCTTAAGGCTAAAGAAAAAGGAAAGTCACATGCAATTTCTATCAGCGATGTGGAGTACGATAACGATGTGGTGAAAGGTACACTTACCATCCAATCTGAAGTAGAAAATGTTCTATTTGATTCTGGATCCAACCACTCCTTTATTTCTGAAGAATTTTCTAAGGATATCACTGTATTACCTCAACAATTAGATATTGAGTTAGCTGTGACAACCCCTAATGGCACAACAGTCGCATCAAAAGTTTATAATTCTTCCCCGATTGAAGTTTGTGGGATAGTGCTTCCTGAAAATCTTGTGATCCTTCCTATAGTGGAATTTGATGTGATTCTTGGCATGAATTTTCTTTCTTTATATGGAGATCATATCAATTTCCAAATAAGGGAAGTCACATTTCATATTCCAGATCAATCTATGATCGTCTATCGATGCAAGGATGAACATAACCTTCCAGTGGAAATTTCTTCCATCTTATGGGTCTTGATTCCACTAAATGAGGGTTATTTATCTCAAATGGTTGGTGAGAAGCTCACGATTAATAATATTCCCATTGTAGGGGAGTTTGATGATGTCTTTCTGGAGGAATTTCCGGGTCTTCCACCAAATCGTGAAGTTGAGTTTTCAATATAACTCGTACCGGGTGCTTTGCCTATTTCAAAGACAGCTTATAGAATGGCCCCAATTGAGTTGCAGGAATTGAAGAAGCAACTCCAAGAGAATCTTGATAAGGGATTCATACGCCCTAGTGCGTCACCTTGGGGAGCACCTATTCTGTTTGTTAAGAAGAAAGATGGATCAATGAGACTCTGCATTGATTATCGAGAACTTAACAAGATCACTATCAAGAACAAATATCCTCTCCCATGTATTGATGACTTATTTGACCAACTAAGAGGAGCTCAATACTTTTCCAAGATTGATCTTCGTTCAGGGTATCACCAATTAAGGGTCAAAAGGGAGGATATACCAAAGATGACTTTCCGTACAAGGTATGGACACTATGAATTTATAGTGATGCCATTTGGTCTTACTAATGCCCCTGCTATCTTCATGGATCTGATGAATAGAGTCTTTAGAGACTATCTTGATCAGTTTGTGGTAGTCTTTATAGACGATATTCTGGTATATTCAAAGATCAAGGAAGAACATGAAGATCACTTGAGAATTATATTGAAGACCCTGAGAAAGGATAATCTTTATGCCAAATTTACCAAGTGTGGATTTTGGCTTCAAAGAGTTTCATTTTTGGGTCAGATAATCTCAAAAGAGGGGATATCTGTGGATCTAGAAAAAACAGAGGTTATCGAAAGATGGTCGAGACCAACAACAGTAACTGATATTTGAAGTTTTCTTGGTTTGGATGGATATTATCGACGTTTTGTGAATGAATTTTCACGATTATCTAATCCACTCACCAAGTTGACTCGGAAAGGAGTTAAGTTTGTTTGGACGGAAGAATGTGAAGAGAATTTCAAGGAGTTGAAAAGAAGGTTATCCAGTGCACCTGTTCTCACATTACCTTGTAGTAGAGAAAGGTTTGTGATCTATAGTGGTGCATCCAAGAAGGGACTGGGGTGTGTTATTATGAAAACTGATATGGTGATAGCTTATGCCTCACGACAGTTGAAAATCCATGAGCAAAATTACCCAACTCATGATTTGGAGTTAGCTGCGGTAATATTTGCATTAAAGATTTGGAGGCATTATCTTTATGGAGAAAGGTGTGACATTTATACAGATCATAAAAGTTTAAAGTATATTTTCACACAAAAGGAGCTGAATATGCGCCAAAGAAGATGGTTGGAGCTGATTAAGGATTACGACTGCTCAATTCATTACCACCCTGGGAAAGAAAACAAGGTGGAAGATGCATTAAGTCGACAAGACCATGCCAGTTTATCCATGATGAGGATCACAAAAGATCCAAAATTTATGGATTTACAAAGGATGGATATTGGAATTATAATGGAAAGGGAAAAATAGTATCTTTATCAAATGAATGTTCAACCATCTATTCATGTGAAGATTAAAGAGGCACATAAAAAAGATGTAGAGTTACAAAAGATGGTGAGAAATGTTCCTGAATTCAACCTTGATTGTGATGGGATAATAAAGTTCAGGAATCGAGTTTGTGTTCCTCCCATCCCAGAATTAAAGAAGGAGCTGCTGGATGAGGCTCATAGTTCTTCATTCTCTATTCATCCTGGAAGCATGAAGATGTATATGGATCTGAAAAAGTACTTCTGGTGGGATGGAATGAAAAGAGATGTTGCTGAATATGTCTCTCAATGCTTGGTTTGTCAGCAGGTTAAAGCTGAGAGACAGAAGTCTAAGGGGATGTTACAACCATTACCCATACGTGATTGGAAATGGGAAAACATCACTATGGACTTTGTCACAGGACTTCCTAAAACATCCAAAGGTAATAATTCTATCTGGGTCATAGTTGATCGTCTTACAAAGTCTGCACACTTCATTTCTATTAGAGAGGATTTCTCTCTGGATCAGCTTGCCGGGATATATGTGAAGGAAGTGGTAAGATTGCATGGAGTACCACTTTCTATTATATCTGATTAGGATCTGAGATTTACCTCGAAGTTCTGGCAAAGTCTTCAGTATACTCTGGATACAGAGTTGATTTTTAGAACTTCTTATCATCCTCAGACAGACGGTCAGTCTGAGAGAACAATTCAAACTCTAGAAGATATGTTGAGATCTTTCTCTATGGATTTGAAAGGTGGTTGGGATAAACACCTACCTTTGGTGGAATTTTCTTATAATAATAGCTTTCACTCCAGTATTCAGATGGCTCCTTATGAAGCTCTCTATGGAAAGAAATACAGGACTCCAACTTGCTGGGATGAAGTTGGGGAAAGAAAGCTATTAGGACCTGATCTCGTTGATGAAATGGCAGAAAAGGTCAGATCTATTCAACAACACATATGAGCAGCTCAGAGTCGACAAAAAAATTATGCCGACAACTGAAGAAAAGACCTAGAGTTTGAAGTGGGTGATAAAGTGTTCTTACGAATATCTCCCTGGAAGAGGGTCATGAGATTTGGAAAGAAGGGGAAGTTGAGCCCTAGATATATCGGTCCTTTCGAAATACTGGATCGTGTTGGAAAGGTAGCTTACTGATTGGCGCTTCCACCGAATCTCTCTCAAGTTCACGATGTGTTCCATGTATCTCTCCTGAGAAAGTACATACCTGATCCTTCACATGTACTCAGCTCAGATGTTGTACCGCTGGAGCAAGATCTTTCTTATGGAGAAAAACCGATAGAGATTCTGGATCGTAGAGAAAAAGTACTACGAGACAAGACCACTCGATTGGTGAAAGTTTTATGGAGGAACCACCAATTTGAAGAAGCTACGTGGGAGCTTGAGGATATGACGAGGCAGAGGTATCCTTATCTTTTTGTTACAAAGTGACGAATTTTGAGGGCGAAATTCATTTTAAGGGGGGTAGAATGTAACGCCCGAGACTTTTATGAGAAATATTTTGTTTTTATCAAAGTAATCTTTCACTACACACAACACTATCTTGGCTTGCTTTACACGCAACCGCGGCCTTCCTCGATAGCTTGCGTCGTACGTAATACTGAGTTTCACTAAACAACGATATGCTATTAAAATATTATTAAAACTAGCCGTTATGAATAGTAATAACCACTTTTTGAAATTTTATAAATTTTTATTTTTCAAAATGGACTTCATTTTTGGATTCGGAATATCGAAATTAGCCTAGGGTGAAATTTTGGTATTTTTCTGAAAACTTTCAATTTTTGATGAATAGTGAAACCACTAAGTGGTAGTTAAAAAACTGAATTTTTCATAAAACTTAATTTTACCGCTTCTGTGAGTGAAATTTCAAAAATCCGAGAGACATGGTTAATATCAAGTACTAAAATGTGGTTCAATGAGATGAAAATAATTTTTGGTGAATAGTAACTTTTTACTTTTTTTTACCACGGTTAAAAGTAAATAGGGTAATTAAGGGTAAAAGTGTTATTAATTTTACCCTAACACATGTCCTAATTCTATTGGATAAGTTTAATTCGACCAAAAACAACCTTAGGAATAAAATATGACCATTTAGGCCCACTTGGATTAGATTAGGACATTTATTATTAATTTATTTAAAGAAGGGTTAAAATAGTTAAAATCAAAGTTTAATAAGTAAATAATTTTTAATATGGGGTTATACATAAGATAAATTCGACTATAAATATTAATTAGAAAGATAAAATTATTTACTACATAATGGTATTTTATTTGTAATTTTTAGACATTAAATAATTTAATTTATTTATGATACAATGATGATGCAATAATTATCTTATTAATGAAATATTGACATAATTGATGTTATAAATACCCAAATAAATGTAATTTGAGACTTTTTATGAATTCCAATAATTTTATATGTTAATATTACATGTTATTATTAATTTAATTAAATGTTTTCGAACTAATCATTCTGTTATGATTTTCACAAAAATCAATTACTAAATAGTGTCAAAATTGACATAAAATAGTTTTTAAAACAAATATTATATTATTAATTGTTATTTTATTCCTAAAAATCTAAGGTTCGGCCAAATGACTTAGATAAGGTTATATAGATTAATAATAAACAACTTGGGGTTAGTTTGGCTTGATATAGTAAGTTTATTAACCTTATAGTGTAAGAAAACAAGAAGACATGGTAAAAGTTAAATTATCTAACTTAAAGTTAGATCTAAATGATAAGGTTAAAATTGATACCTAAACTTGTATAAATTCTATTGGATAAGATTATTTCGACCCATACCCACCTTATCTTCTAAATATATCAATTTGGAGCTATTAAAAACCGAATTTTACTTTATAATAAAATAATATTTTTAGTTATTCCAAAGGTGCCCCTCTCCTCCCTTATAAAAGGGAACCTCCTCCCTCTCTTCCTCACACCACTTTGAGCCTTCAAGCTCGGCCAAACCCTGCCAATTTATTCTCCCCACTTCCCTAGAGACATCCTAGAGGTCCTGGTCTTCTTAAAAGACCAATTTTAGTGCCCTAAAAGGAGGTCTCAAAGAAGCGCTTCAAAGAATAGGTAATGTCCGTTACCGATTCTTTCATCTTTATTTCTTCTTCCAATTATTATTCTTTAGTTGTTTCATTATGAAGTAATAAAATCAGTATCACTCATATAATGATATGTTATTATAAGTATGAAACAACCCTATTTCACCATCTATCCACCCTACGGAAAACGAAATCACCGCGCGTGCGTACGTACAGAATACCGTCTCCACGCCGTGGTGTAATCTATTTTCCACCACCACCTTACTTGGATGAGTATAATGGTGTAAATAATGACTATATATGATTATTTTAAAGTGATATTGATTCTGAAATAGTATATATACACTCCAATACAATTACACAATCATGGGAACGATATCATCGCTCGTGCGTACGTACGGAATACCGTCTCCACGATGTGATGCGACTCGTTCTACATGATATTCATTGCATAATGATTATATAAATGAATTGAATGAATGAATATGATATATATTACACTAATACCATTCTGGAAATAAGGTATATATAACCTAAAAAGAAAAATAAGAATTTATTCGACAAAACGCGCATAAGAACAAAAAGTAATAAACACCCGAATAACAAGTAGTAATGAAATATTACTAATAAGAAGCTAAGAATATGACCATATATGATATCATAAAAATAAGTACGATTATGGAATAAGTAAATAAAATTATTTAAATCATTATACAGGAGGTTCAGACACTTACGAAGCAAATTGGACCTAAGGTAAGGGAAATATCACAATCTCATTTTTATCCGAGATTGTTTATACTTTGAAATTCACTGGGGTGTATTTTATCATCCACATCCATGTTTCCTCAATATGTAATATTGTTCCATACACCTAAAATTTTTTAAATCCAATTTTACCCTTCTTTGAGTTTTTAGTAAAAGATATGAAAGGAATATTTTGTCGTTTTTCGTATGAGATACTTTTTGACTTTTCTGACAAAAGTACGAGAAGAATGTTTTTTTAACTTATACGGCATGAATGAATTTTTAAAACATTATTTCCAAGAATCTTACTTTATAAGTTTTCAAGTTTATTTTTAATCAACTTCTTTTAGTTTAAAATTGTATGACATGTTATGAAAGGAAAATGTTTTTGAAGTAGAAAGGATATTTTCCTCAAGAATGGAGTTCAATTGTTTTATCAAAATTATTTTCCATCTAAGATAATAAAGGGTTCTGCCTCTATCCCTATTATTACATTGATTTGATTATGTTGTGATGGAAATATTTTTATGAATTCCTTTATCTTATATGAATTGTTTTATGATGTCACGATGTTTAAGATTCCCATTTTTATTACATGGGTTATGCAATGATGTATGATTTATGATTTTGTGGCACACATAAGAATGGTATCATTATGAGATGGGTGGGACCTATATCTCCCTCCAATGCATTGGGTAAAGATTTTATATCTCATGATATAGACATGGTTGGAACGGTAGGTTATACCGGTTCAGTGAAACAGGACTGAAACGAGGAGTGAACTCGATTCAGAAATGGACTTTCTCCACTAAGATAGTCTTGGAAATGAGTCTTGACTAATAAGAAATGATTATCTATGATTATGTGTGTATGCCACAAAGTTTCATGTTTTATGTTATGATTATTGGGATTACATTTCACTACCATGATTTATCCCATGTTATGAAATTATGATCTCTTTTGCAGGGTAAGATTTCCAAAATGTTATGTTTTTATTTTGATGTGATTGATATTTCTTTTGTTTACCTTTACTGAGAATTTGAGCTCACCCTTTTGAATGTTTTCTTTCCCTAGGTCAGGAAAAAGGTTATTAAGTAAGATATTCCAAAAGGGACTATAGATATGATGAAATAAATGGGAGACCGTGTAGACGCTTTATGAACCAGTTGTTTATGTTTCCCAGTTTCTAAAGACACTATACCTATATGGTCCTTTCATGGTTTTGTTATATATTGTAATAAGTATGCTTCAATTTTGAAGTACTAACAATGTATGTAAAGTATGGGTCGTTATAGTTGGTATCAGAGGAAAGGTATAGTCAACCTTTGGAAACTAGGATGTGAAAGCCTTAGTAAGAACCATAAGGATAATTTTAAGCATAGAACACAATATTAGAGTTTTAGAAATGGCCATTAATAACCTAGGATAAGACATTAAGTGTGAAATTTTATTCTTGATTATGTGGTTTTCCTATTATAATTAGTGTTTCTCACACTATTCTTCTTGGTTTTAGTCAATGGTTGGAACCCGAAGGAACCGTGTTAATGAGGAATGCGATGGGTAATGCAATGATTGTCCCCCTGAGCAACCAAACGTTATGGGAGATGGAATGAAAAATCTTGTAGCCATGCTCACACAACTTTCTCAAGCTATGAATCATGCAGGACTTCCAAACGAGCAAAGGAAGGAGCAACATTCTGTTGAATCCTTCATGAGGCAGCGTCCACCTTCATTCAGCGGGTCTATTGATCCATTAGTTGATGAACAATGGATTAGTACTACTGAAAAAATATTTTCAGTTCTTCAATGTTCTGAACATGATAAATTCATCCTAGTAGTGTATCGTTTGTAAGGAGATGCTGATCAATGGTGGAATCTTATTAAGAATACGAGGCAAAGGGATGAAATTGAGTCCATGGAATGGGATGAGTTCAAGAACTTATTTTTCAATAAGTACTTCCCTCGTATTCTCCGAACAAAGATGGAGAAGGAGTTTATTGAACTAAAGCAAAAGGATGATGAATCTGTTGGTACCTATGAAGCAAATTTTACAAGACTTTCAAGGTACACTTCTGGTATTATTATCCAACCTGAGAGTAAGATCGATCGATTCTTTAGTGGATTAAAACCAAGTCTTCGAAGGTCCTTAGACATAAGGGACTTCAATAGCTATGAGGAAATTGTTCGATGTGCTCTCAAAGTCGATATGGAGATTGGAGTAACCCATCAGTCATATGGGTTTGATAAGAAAAGGAAAATGGAATTCAAAGGAAAATCTAAAGAGCACACTGAAAAGAAGATGAACTTTCCCTTATGATCAAAGTGTGGAAAGAAACATGGAGGGAGTTATCTTAAAGGGACAAGTAAATGTTTCAAATGTGGAAAGGAAGGTCATCGGGCATTTGAATGCCACAATGATGGGAAGAAGATGTCTAATGATGCAAACAAAGGAAGGGACACACATAATGAACCTACTACACTTTAATGTTTCAAGTGCAAGGAGATGGGGCATTATGACAATCAATTCCCAAATCCAAGGGTTGATGATGATGGTCGACGTCAACAAACTCTTAAGGCTAAAGACAAAGGAAAGTCACATGCAATTTCTATCAGCGATGTGGAGTACGATAACGATGTGGTGAAAGGAACACTTACCATCCACTCTAAAGTAGAAAATGTTTTATTTGATTCTGGATCCAACCACTCCTTTATTTCTGAAGAATTTTCTAAGGATATCACTATATTACCTCAACAATTAGATGTTGAGTTAGCTGTGACAACCCCTAATGGCACAACAGTCGCATCAAAAGTTTATAATTCTTCCCCGATTGAAGTTTGTGGGATAGTGCTTCCTGAAAATCTTGTGATCCTTCCTATAGTGGAATTTGATGTGATTCTTGGCATGAATTTTCTTTCTTTATATGGAGATCATATCAATTGCCAAATAAGGGAAGTCACATTTCATATTCCAGATCAATCTATGATCGTCTATCGATGCAAGGATGAACATAACCTTCCAGTGGAAATTTCTTCCATCTTATGGGTCTTGATTCCACTAAATGAGGGTTATTTATCTCAAATGGTTGGTGAGAAACTCACGATTAATAATATTCCCATTGTAGGGGAGTTTGATGATGTCTTTCCGGAGGAATTGTCGGGTCTTCCACCAAATCGTGAAGTTGAGTTTTCAATATAACTCGTACCAGGTGCTTTTCCTATTTCAAAGACACCTTATAGAATGACCCCAATTGAGTTGCAGGAATTGAAGAAGCAACTCCAAGAGAATCTTGATAAGGGATTCGTACGCCCTAGTGCGTCACCTTGGGGAGCACCTGTTCTGTTTGTTAAGAAGAAAGATGGATCAATGAGACTCTGCATTGATTATCGAGAACTTAACAAGATCACTATCAAGAACAAATATCCTCTTCCACGTATTGATGACTTATTTGACCAACTATGAGGAGATCAATACTTTTCCAAGATTGATCTTCGTTCAGGGTATCACCAATTAAGGGTCAAAAGGGAGGATATACCAAAGATGACTTTCCGTACAAGGTATGGACACTATGAATTTATAGTGATGCCATTTGGTCTTACTAATGCCCCTGCTATCTTCATGGATCTGATGAATAGAGTCTTTAGAGACTATCTTGATCAGTTTGTGGTAGTCTTTATAGACGATATTCTGGTATATTCAAAGATCAAGGAAG
This sequence comes from Viscum album, assembly GCA_963277665.1. Taxonomy (NCBI): domain Eukaryota; kingdom Viridiplantae; phylum Streptophyta; class Magnoliopsida; order Santalales; family Viscaceae; genus Viscum; species Viscum album. The sequence continues at coordinate 1,477,065,877 of OY728157.1, forward strand.
AACATGAAGATCACTTGAGAATTATATTGAAGACCCTGAGAAAGGATAATCTTTATGCCAAATTTACCAAGTGTGGATTTTGGCTTCAAAGAGTTTCATTTTTGGGTCACATAATCTCAAAAGAGGGGATATCTGTGGATCTAGAAAAAACAGAGGTTATCGAAAGATGGTCGAGACCAACAATAGTAACTGAGATTTGAAGCTTTCTTGGTTTGGATGGATATTATCGACGTTTTGTGAAATACTTTTCACAATTATCTAATCCACTCACCAAGTTGACTCGGAAAGGAGTTAAGTTTGTTTGGACGGAAGAATGTGAAGAGAATTTCAAGGAGTTAAAAAGAAGGTTATCCAGTGCACCTGTTCTCACACTACCTTGTAGTAGAGAAAGGTTTGTGATCTATAGTGGTGCATCCAAGAAGGGACTGGGGTGTGTTCTTATGCAAAATGATATGGTGATAGCTTATGCCTCACGACAGTTGAAAATCCATGAGAAAAATTACCCAACTCATGATTTGGAGTTAGCTGCGGTAATATTTGCATTAAAGATTTGGAGGCATTATCTTTATGGAGAAAGGTGTGACATTTATACAGATCATAAAAGTTTAAAGTATATTTTCACACAAAAGGAGCTGAATATGTGCCAAAGAAGATGGTTGGAGCTAATTAAGTATTACGACTGCTCAATTCATTACCACCCTGGGAAAGAAAACAAGGTGGCAGATGCATTAAGTCGACAAGACCATGCCAGTTTATCCATGATGAGGATCACAAAAGATCCAATATTTATGGATTTACAAAGGATGGATATTGGAATTATAATGGAAAGGGAAAAATAGTATCTTTCTTAAATGAATGTTCAACCATCTATTCATGTGAAGATTAAAGAGGCACAGAAAAAAGATGTAGAGTTACAAAAGAAGGTGAGAAATGTTCCTGAATTCAACCTTGATTGTGATGGAATAATAAAGTTCAAGAATCGAGTTTGTGTTCCTCCCATCCCAGAATTAAAGAAGGAGCTGCTGGATGAGGCTCATAGTTCTTAATTCTCTATTCATCCTGGAAGTATGAAGATGTATAGGGATCTGAAAAAGTACTTCTGGTGGGATGGAATGAAAAGAGATGTTGCTGAATATGTCTCTCAATGCTTGGTTTGTCAGCAGGTTAAAGCTGAGAGACAGAAGTCTTAGGGGATGTTACAACCATTACCCATACGTGATTGGAAATGGGAAAACATCACTATGGACTTTGTCACAGGACTTCCTAAAACATCCAAAGGCAATAATTCTATCTGGATCATAGTTGATCGTCTTACAAAGTCTGCACACTTCATTGCTATTAGAGAGGATTTCTCTCTGGATCAGCTTGCTAGGATATATGTGAAAGAAGTGGTAAGATTTCATAGAGTACCACTTTATATTATATCTGATCAGGATCCGAGATTTACCTCGAAGTTCTGGCAAAGTCTTCAGTATACTCTGGATACAGAGTTGAGTTTTAGCACTGCTTATCATCCTCAGACAGACGGTCAGTCTGAGAGAACAATTCAAACTCTAGAAGATATGTTGAGATCTTGCTCTATGGATTTGAAAGGTGGTTGGGATCAACACCTACCTTTGGTGGAATTTTCTTATAATAATAGCTTTCACTCCAGTATTCAGATGGCTCCTTATGAAGCTCTCTATGGAAAGAAATGCAGGACTCCAACTTGCTGGGATGAAGTTGGGGAAAAAAAGCTATTAGGACCTTATCTCATTGATGAAATGGCAGAAAAGGTCAGATCTATTCAACAACACATATGAGCAGCTCAGAGTCGACAAAAAAATTATGCCGACAACTGAAGAAAAGACCTAGAGTTTGAAGTGGGTGATAAAGTGTTCTTATGAATATCTCCCTGGAAGAGGGTCATGAGATTTGGAAAGAAGTGGAAGTTGAGCCCTAGATATATCGGTCCTTTCAAAATACTGGATCGCGTTGGAAAGGTAGCTTACTGATTGGCGCTTCCACCGAATCTCTCTCAAGTTCACGATGTGTTCCATGTATCTCTCCTGAGAAAGTACATACCTGATCCTTCACATGTACTCATCTCAGAAGTTGTACCACTGGAGCAAGATCTTTCTTATGGAGAACAACCGATAGAGATTCTGGATCGTAGAGAAAAAGTCCTACGAGACAAGACTACTCGATTGGTGAAAGTTTTATGGAGGAACCACTAATTAGAAGAAGCTACGTGGGAGCTTGAGGATATGACGAGGGAGAGGTATCCTTATCTTTTTGTTACAAAGTGACGAATTTCGAGGGAGAAATTCATTTTAAGGGGGGTAGAATGTAACACCCGAGACTTTTATGAGAAATATTTTGTTTTTATCAAAGGAATCTTTCACTACACACAACACTAGCTTGGCTTGCTTTACACGCAACCGCGTCCTTCCTCGATAGCTTGCGTCGTACGTAATACCGAGTTTCACTAAACAACGATATGCTATTAAAATATTATTAAAACTAGCCGTTATGAATAGTAATAACCACTTTTTGAAATTTTATAAATTTTTATTTTTCAAAATGGACTTCATTTTTGGATTCGGAATATCGAAATTAGCCTAGGGTGAAATTTTGGTATTTTTCTGAAAACTTTCAATTTTTGATGAATAGTGAAACCACTAAGTGGTAGTTAAAAAACTGAATTTTTTATAAAACTTAATTTTACCGCTTCTGTGAGTGAAATTTCAAAAATCCGAGAGACACAGTTAATATCAAAGACTAAAATGTGGTTCAATGAGATGAAAATAATTTTTGGTGAATAGTAACTTTTTACTTTTTTTTACCACGGTTAAAAGTAAATAGGGTAATTAAGGGTAAAAGTGTTATTATTATTACCCTAACACATGTCCTAATTCAATTGGATAAGTTTAATTCGACCAAAAACAACCTTAGGAATAAAATATGACCATTTAGGCCCACTTGGATTAGATTAGGACATTTATTATTAATTTATTTAAAGAAGGGTTAAAATAGTTAAAATCAAAGTTTAATAAGTAAATAATTTTTAATATGGGGTTATACATAAGATAAATTCGACTATAAATATTAATTAGAAAGATAAAATTATTTACTACATAATGGTATTTTATTTGTAATTTTTAGACATTAAATAATTTAATTTATTTATGATACAATGATGATGCAATAATTATCTTATTAATGAAATATTGACATAATTGATGTTATAAATACCCAAATAAATGTAATTTGAGACTTTTTATGAATTCCAATAATTTTATATGTTAATATTACATGTTATTATTAATTTAATTAAATGTTTTCGAACTAATCATTCTGTTATGATTTTCACAAAAATCAATTACTAAATAGTGTCAAAATTGACATAAAATAGTTTTTAAAACAAATATTATATTATTAATTGTTATTTTATTCCTAAAAATATAAGGTTCGGCCAAATGACTTAGATAAGGTTATATAGATTAATAATAAACAACTTGGGGTTAGTTTGGCTTGATATAGTAAGTTTATTAACCTTATAGTGTAAGAAAACAAGAAGACACGGTAAAAGTTAAATTATCTAACTTAAAGATAAATCTAAATGATAAGGTTAAAATTGATACCTAAACTTGTCTAAATTCTATTGGATAAGATTATTTCGACCCATACCCACCTTATCTTCTAAATATATCAATTTGGAGCTATTAAAAACCGAATTTGACTTTATAATAAAATAATATTTTTAGTTATTCCAAAGGTGCCCCTCTCCTCCCTTATAAAAGGGCACCTCCTCCCTCTCTTCCTCACACCACTTTGAGCCTTCAAGCTCGGCCAAACCCTACCAATTTATTCTCCCCACTTCCCTAGAGACATCCTATAGGTCCTGGTCTTCTTAAAAGACCAATTTTAGTGCCCTAAAAGGAGGTCTCAAAGAAGCGCTTCAAAGAATAGGTAATGTCCGTTACCGATTCTTTCATCTTTATTTCTTCTTCCAATTCTTATTCTTTAGTTGTTTCATTATGAAGTAATAAAATCATTATCACTCATATAATGATTTGTTATTATAAGTATGAAACAACCCTATTTCACCATCTATCCACCCTACGGAAAACGAAATCACCGCGCGTGCGTACGTACAGAATACCGTCTCCACGCCGTGGTGTAATCTATTTTCCACCACCACCTTACTTGGATGAGTATAATGGTGTAAATAATGACTATATATGATTATTATAAAGTGATATTGATTCTGAAATAGTATATATACACTCCAATACAATTACACAATCATGGGAACGATATCATCGCTCGTGCGTACGTACGGAATACCGTCTCCACGATGTGATGCGACTCGTTCTACATGATCTTCATTGCATAATGATTATATAAATGAATTGAATGAATGAATATGATATATATTACACTAATACCATTATGGAAATAAGGTATATATAACCTAAAAATAAAAATAAGAATTTATTCGACAAAACGCGCATAAGAACAAAAAGTAATAAACACCCGAATAACAAGTAGTAATGAAATATTACTAATAAGAAGCTAAGAATATGACCATATATGATATCATAAAAATAAGTATGATTATGGAATAAGTAAATAAAATTATTTAAATCATTATATAGGAGGTTCAGACACTTACGAAGCAAATTGGACCTAAGGTAAGGGAAATATCACAATCTCATTTTTATCCGAGATTGTTTATACTTTGAAATTCACTGGGGTGTATTTTATCATCCACATCCATGTTTCCTCAATATGTAATATTGTTCCATACACCTACAATTTTTTAAATCCAATTTTACCCTTCTTTGAGTTTTTAGTAAAAGATATGAAATGAATATTTTGTCGTTTTTCGTATGAGATACTTTTTGACTTTTCTGACAAAAGTACGAGAAGAATGTTTTTTTAACTTATACGGCATGAATGAATTTTTAAAACATTATTTCCAAGAATCTTACTTTACAAGTTTTCAAGTTTATTTTTAATCAACTTCTTTTAGTTTAAAATTGTATGACATGTTATGAAAGGAAAATGTTTTTGAAGTAGAAAGGATATTTTCCTCAAGAATGGAGTTCAAGTGTTTTATCAAAATTATTTTCCATCTAAGATAATAAAGGGTTCTGTCTCTATACCTATTATTACATTGATTTGATTATGTTGTGATGGAAATATTTTTATGAATTCCTTTATCTTATATGAATTGTTTTATGATGTCACGATGTTTAAGATTCCCATTTTTATTACATGGGTTATGCAATGATGTATGATTTATGATTTTGTGGCACACATAAGAATGGCATCATTATGAGATGGGTGGGACCTATATCTCCCTCCAATGCATTGGGTAAAGATTTTATATCTCATGATATAGACATGGTTGGAACGGTAGGTTATACCGGTTCAGTGAAACAGGACTGAAACGAGGAGTGAACTCGGTTCAGAAATGGACTTTGTCCACTAAGATAGTCTTGGAAATGAGTCTTGACTAATAAGAAATGATTCTCTATGATTATGTGTGTATGCCACAAAGTTTCATGTTTTATGTTATGATTATTGGGATTACATTTCACTACCATGATTTATCCCATGTTATGAAATTATGATCTCTTTTGCAGGGTAAGATTTCCAAAATGTTATGTTTTTATTTTGATGTGATTGATATTTCTTTTGTTTACCTTTACTGAGAATTTGAGCTCACCCTTTTGAATGTTTTCTTTCCCCAGGTCAGGAAAAAGGTTATTAAGTAAGATATTCCAAAAGGGACTATAGATATGATGAAATAAATGGGAGACCGTGTAGACGCTTTATGAACTAGTTGTTTATGTTTCCCAGTTTCTAAAGACACTATACCTATACGGTCGTTTCGTGGTTTTGTTATATATTGTAATAAGTATGCTTCAATTTTGAAGTATTAACAATGTATGTAAAGTATGGGTCGTTATACTCACCGATCTAGGATCTAAGGTGATGCTTGTGATCATATCATCCAATTCCCAACATACCCACTTATCGTTAGTTTTAAAATAGGGCAACCACTAGGTCCCCTCGATCTCAGTATAGTTGAGGAACCCTTACATGGGTCCCTGACCTCAATTGGGTTTCCAATAAACACCCAATTCACTAAGGACATTGTGTCCATGACATCCTCATTAAGGTAACATGGTTGTGTCAGCTATATGGGGTCTCTATTCATAGAAAACCAGTCAATATATGACCCACGAACCATCTCGATCCTCAATGTGTCTCTGGGTTATTCCACTCACCCACCTTGATCTCGGTCTGCCTAAGGTATTTTCACTTAGGTTTGGTTACATAAGATGGAAGAATATCACTCATAATACCCTCTTCTAGAAAATATGAAGTTACAAAGGATCAAATAACAACTGAGAGGGGGGGGGGGGTGAACCAGTTGTTAACTTTTTATAAATTTCATGACTTTTAGAAACTTAAACCCTAAAACCTATTAAAGTTCATTTCATTATCATCTTTTAGTAAATAATAATGCATGAAAAAGTATAAAATAAAGTAAAGAAAACAAGATTTATAAGGTTCAACTTCAGTGTGAGAACCTACATCCTTTCCATATCCACTTCTGTGGGTCTATGTAAATTCACTATAATAAATAAGTGAATAAAAATTATGACAAATCCTATTAGAAACCATATATCTCCTGATAGAAATTATTATACTGACTCCAGTCAGTTTACAAAATCTGATTATAAAAAACTGAGCCAAAACAAAAGTATAAAGACTTTATTCAATCTACTCCACAAAAGTTCCTGAGTCTGATGACCCAGAGTCTAATGAACTTTATTCTAATGAACACAATATTATTGAATTAGTTTTATTAAATAAATATAATGATCCATTTCTCAATCTTTAATTCTCAAACTCTACTCAATTGCTAAGGATTATCTTCCTCAGACTGATATTCCTCAGTCTGATCTTTCTTAGTTCAGTAAGAAAAATTTTAGTTGTCTAATATTCTAATGAGATCTATATCTAAAAGGATAACTTTGAAATGTATTCCACAACACTATTCCTTTTCCACTATGGTGAAAAATTTTCAAAGTACAAATGAAATATGTTTCTATTTATAGGAAACTTAGAATAGAAAAGGCACGAAATTGGAAAAAATTTCCCGCTTACTCAAATTTCAAATATTTAGAAATCAATAGCATTTAAACCTTCAACTTTGACCACTTTAAACCATCTCAAGATTTATTAGAAATCAGTCTTCTCAAAAATACTAACTTTTATTCAGTTTGATGTACATTCCTTAGTTTTATTCCAACTAACTTCCTCAGCTTCAATCCGATGTAACTAAGTTCCTCCACTCATTACAATATTACTTTCTTCCTCTACTCATTATGTTATGACTTTATTCCTACAATCATTATGATCTAACAATCTTCCTCTACCTATTATGATCTGAATTTCTTCCTCTGTTCATTGTGATTTAATTATCTTCATCAAAGTTAGTCTAATTTACTTTACTCCTTAGAGTTAGTCTGACTGAATTTCCTACTCAGATTCATCCCAATTAACTTACATTCTCAGAGTCAATATGATGGAAATTCCTCAGCTTCAGTCCAATGGAATCCTCATAATGATGTAATTATCATTATTATGGAATTATCTTTATGATGTAAACCTCATTACGATGAAAAATCCACTTTAAAACTTTGAAATTCTTCAAACCTCATCAACTATAACTCATTTAGACTTCTGAAAGCTTCTATGTTCGCTACTTCTAGATCCGATGAAAACTTTGTCTTAATTCCTAGAAATGATACAATCTTTATGATTCCTAAATTTCTTCAAAATATTTTATTATGATAGTTTTCATTATTTATGATAAATTCAATATTGGAAAAGCATCATCTGAATAATATAAGAAAATATTATGACTTCCCTTACTTTCATCACCTTCTTTATTTCCAACCAAAAGTTAATACAATTGGATGCACTATTTATCCCCTTTTATTCATAAGGATTACATCAAAAGTGTTATAGAAAACTTATGATATTTGAGAATTACAAACCAGAAAAGCATCATCTGACTTAAGGTTATAAAGTTTAAGAACTTTCTAACTCCTGGCATCAATATATTCATTCAACTTCTTCAGCAAAATTATGACTTTCTAACTCAGAAATTTCTTTCTAACAAGCATTGTGTCTGATAGATATTTAACTTCATGCTGAGGAATCTGAGTTTGATGGTGAATATGATCAACCAATATATAGAACTTCCATCTTCCATATTCTTTACACCTTCTACATATGGTACTTCTCTGTCCAAAAACATGTGTTCGGAAACCTGTATCCAGAAAAACAACTTTCTTAAATACAAAAACTTATTTCAATGGATTGGGTCTGATCTTTAAGAACAAAAACATTATTTTACAAAAACTTTAGTTATAAAAAATACAATTTTTTAAAAAAAAATATCATAAAGGTTATTCAATATCCCCCTTTATATTTGTTGACAACACTCATTAAAAACTTTTTAAACTCTCTTAATTTTTTCACTACTCAACTTTTGTAAAAAATCATGTTTTTTGACTTTTACCAAAACATAACCTTTCTCAAAAGAGATCATTCTAACACCACACTAATATATAAAGTAATATTTTTGAAGGAATTTCATCCCTCAATGACAAGAAAATTATGTGTCTATATAAAGATAAACTCTCCCTTACATTTATCTTTTCTCATTTTTTTCTTCTCACTTTTATTTTCCTCCCCCCCATTATCTGATAACCAAAAATTCAAATTCATAAAATAAAGATAAGTAAAAACTTCTTACAAAGTAAAAAGTTGTTACTTTCTCCCCCCTTTTTCAACATAATACAAAGAAAGGTGTGGGAACTTCCTTATGATATTTAGGAAGTCATTGGAGGAGGCTGAACATGAAGTTTCATCCTCAAGTCAACAAAACTTTCTTTTGGAATTAGATTTATGAAGATATCCACAATTTGATAATTTTTTGAGATATATTCTAGCAAAAAATCTCCAGAAGAAAATTTATCTTTTATAAAGGGAAGATTTATATTAATTTTTTTTTGATCTTGAATGTTGGATAAGACTTTTAGACGGATCAATTTCACTCTAATTATCAAAAAGTATCTTAAATGGTTTAGACACTTTTACTTTTAAATATTATAGTTTAACTTTCATCCAAAACATTTGAGTATGAGCCTGATTAGTTGCAGCATATTTTGATTCCACTATGGGTAAAGTTACTAAAATTTGTTTCTTACTATGCCAACTCACACAAAATTCACCCAAGAAAAATGTTCCCACTGAGGTTTAATTTTTATCATTACAATCTCCAGCCCAATCGGCATTAGTATAACCATGAAACTTTATCTCACAATTTATTTTATATAACAAAACATGTGAATTTTTTCATTTGACATATCTCAGAATTCTATTTTCTTCCAACATATGTGATTATTTTGGATTACTTTTATACCTAGCACAGAAAGTCACAGAATAAATAATATCAGGCCTTGAGTTTATAAGGTGAAGTAGACTTCATATCAGCTTCTAAAAGTGTTTTTGATTCACACCTTTTCTGGACCCATATTTACTCAATTTTGTGCTCACAGATATAGGAGTAGAAACTTATTTGGATTCTTCTATCCCAAAATTCTTTAAAAATTCCATGACATACTTTTCTTGAGGTAAGAAAATGTACTTTTATTTTTGTTGAACTTGTAAGAGAAGGAATAAAGTTAATTCCCCCAACATTGAAATTTCAAAATTCTTCTTCATTTTCTCAGGAAACTCTTTAAAAAAAATTTCTTACTCCCTAAAAAAATTATATCATCCATATAAACAATTAAAATTATATTTTTGGAGTCAAAATATTTCACATATAAGTTGATATCAACATTTAATTTATAAAAATTAAACATTCAAAACCAACTATCAAGTCTCGAATACCAGGCATGTGGGGCTTATTTCAACCCATACAAGGATTTATTCAATCTACAAACCATGTTTTCATTATGATCAGGTTAAAACTATAAGGTTGTTCAATGTAAACTTATTCCTCAATATTACAATTTAATAAAGTTGACTTTACATCCATTGGATAAACTTTGTAATTTTTATGTGAGACCACTGATATAAACATTTTAATTGAAACTAATCCTATAAATGGGGAAAAAGTTTCTTCAAAATCCACACCTTCCACCTGTGCATATCCTTTACAAACAAGTATTTCTTTGTTTCATGAAACTTGTTCATGCCCATTCAATTTGTTTTTGTTAACCCACTTTGTTATGATAAATTTTTTATTTTTTGGCCATGGAAAAAGTTACCATGTTTCATTTTTCTCAATTTGATCTAACTCTTTATTCATAGAATCCACCCATTCTTTATGTTAAATATATTTTGAAACTGATTCCGATTCAACTTTTGAGATAAGTGAAGTATTATTTTCTAATATCAACTTTCTTCTTGTATAAAATGGAGCCTTATGATCTCCAATAATGTTTTTGGACTCAATATGTTTTTTTAAGGGAGGAAATTTTTAAAGTTTATCTTCCAGATAAACTTTCCTCATCACACGATTCTCTTGTATCTTGGTAAGGATATTTTGAACCACTTTTACTATCATTGGATATCTTCAGTTAATCTTCCTCATAATTCTCAACAACTTTTGTTAAGGAATTTTTATTTTCAATTATTTTCACATCATATGAGTCTAACGACCTTTTTAAACATTTTTTCCAATATTTTTAACTTCTTACATTTGGTGAATAACCCATAAAATTTCCTTCCTCATCTTTCTCATCAAACTTTCTCAGATCTATATTTTTTATTTTAAGTAAACATGGAATTCTAAAAACTTTTAGGTACTTTAATAAAGGTTTTTTTATTATACCACATTTCATAAGAAGTCATGTCAGATTCTGGTCTCAACAAACATCTATTCTGAACATGTATAGAAATAATAACAACTTATCTCTAGTAGAACTTTGAAATTTTTTATTCTTCTAACATAATTATTTCTATTTACACCAAACTTCTATTATTTATTTCTGATACTCTATTTTTTTATGGAGTATATGGAGTAATATACTAATATTTTATACCATGATTTCTCAAATAAGTTTCAAAAGTATTTTTTGTGAATTTAATACCATTATATATTCTCAACTTCTTTATATAAACCCCCATTTATTTCTCAACTTATTTTTTGAAAATCCTAAACATTTACATAGCCTATGAATTATGTTTCATAAACATAATGTTTTTCATCTGAGTTAAATCATCAATAAAAGTGATAAAGTATAAATCTCATTTTTTATTTATGTCTCATCGGCCCACATAAATTAGAATGAATAAGTTAAAGAGGTCTGCTAGATTTATCTTAACTCTCTTATGATATTTTTTAGTCATCTTCCTTTTTGAAATATAAAAAAACATATTCATATATTCTTTTCAATTTTGGAAAATAACTGACAATAGGAACTTTAGAAAGTTTTTTCATGTTTTTCTACCCAAGGTTCCCAAGTATCCGATGCCACAATTTTTTTCATCTTAAGCACTCTAGTAAAATGAGTTATTAAACTCTCCAAGTTGAAAAAATTACCACTAGTTATTTCTCTTTTTGTGATAACATTTCCATCTTTCATAATTATAATGATAAAAGAACATTTCTAAAAATAAATTCTTTTCCATCATTAAAATGCTAACTTACACTAAGTAAGTTATGTTTTATCACATCAATAAATAAAACTTCCTTAGATTTAAACTTTTCTACTTCAATCATACTCGTTTTGATTCCTCTGATTTTTAAGGAACTATCATTACCAAAGGTAACTTCTACTCCATCATGACTTCCAACACATTTAAATATTTTTATATCACCTATAAAATGTGAATAAAAACTACTATCAATTATCCATAGTTTATTCCTTTTAATTTATTTCAAAGATGTCTCAACAATAAAAGATATTTCCTCAGCTTTCTTCTTTATAGATTCCTTTTATTTTCCACCATAAGAAACTTGTTTTGAAAAAATTGTCATACATATTTCAGCATGATGACAAGATTGATCACATCTTCCAAAAAATTCTTCCAAACATTCAAATTAATTTTTTTTTGGAAATTTTCTAACATCTTGAGCTTTTTATTTTCTAACTTTGTGTGGGTTAGGAAAGTTACTCATACTTTTTCCACCATCTCTTTCTCTTTGTCCAAACCTTATTTCAAAAAGTGATAAGTTATGCCAAAAATTATAATCTCTATGACCATAGATTCTAAAACATTATAAATAGCCATAAAATATTGATTTTATATTGAATTAAGATATTTATCTATAGAAAAATTATTAAGGTTGATAAATTATTTATGCCCTATCATACTCAGGACATAGACCATATTTCCTACTAAGGATGTTTTCAACTTTTATAGTTGTGATATATTTCTCACATAACTTCTCAATCAAAACTTTCCCAATAATTTTATTATCACCTAAAATATTAGGAAGATCATATGAAACATTATTTTTGAAGGGTAATAATTTCATATAATTATTTATTTGATTTTTCTCAGAAACTTTAGAAGTATCAACTTTTACTTACAAGAATTTTTTGAAGCTTTCATTCATATTCCTCAAGTTACTTTCGAACTCAAGATGTTTTTATTAAAAATTGTTAACTTATTATTCCTTATATTCTAGCTTCTTACTGAGACCTTAAACCATCTTTCACTATTAATAAATTCTTAGTTTGTAACTTAAGATCTCTTGGATATATTATTCTTATTGATTGGAAACATCTTTTTCACCTTAAAAAAATTTTCCACTATCTTTCTTTATCATCCTAACTTCTTTCTTAAGATATTTTTTTTGATAAAGACATACAAGAATTTATGTTATGATTTGATACTCTTTATCATCCTGACTTCTTTCTTAAGATATTTGTTTTGATCAAGACATAAAAGAAGTTATGTTATGATCTCATACTCTCTGTAATATTATTTACCTTATTCTTCACTATTTTAGGAGTATTCTATTTTCTCAACTTTTCCAATTAATGTTCTATCCTTTTTCTGAACTTTCATCTTCTAAATAATTGTTTTCGGTTGAGTATGATTCAGATTTTTTACTCAACGCACTTCTCTTATTCCTAGTAAACTTCTTCTTATATTTTTTGGATGAATTTTCTTATTTATCATTTTTGTTCTACTTATTCCATCAAGGATTTTCATCAGAATCATATCAATATTCAACAACTTTCTTCTTGGGTCCATTCATAACAAAGTTTCTAATTCCACCACACTCAAAAAAATTTAGAGGAAGTTTACCTCCATACTTTCCTATTACTCTTCAATAGTTTTTGGATATAAGATACATAGTATTTTCATTCAACTCGTAATCCTATTTATCTTTAGAGTCACACAGATCAACATCTTTGAAATCTTGTATTTTAATTTTTCTCATGGCTTCAAAATCCATTTTATCTTTCATATTATTTTTGAATATTAGATTTTTTCTTATTTCACAAGTAACAATAAATTTATGCAAATCATCAAGAGATAAACCATATTTATCTTATAAATTAGAAATTTTAGAATCAAACCTCTCTAGAAAGTTTCTTATAAGTTTCTTCACAATTTTATAGTCTTCTAGGACATATCCAAATCCTCTAATATTGCAAAAAATTTAATTTAATTTAATAATTTATTCATCAATAGTTTCTCCATCTTTCATACTGAGGTCTTCATACTTACTATTCTAGATTTATAGATTTGCTTCATTCACTTTAGTATTCACTTCAAAAATACTTTCCATATTTTCCCATATACTCTTTGTAGTTTTAAGACCCATAAACTTCATATAAACATTTTTTGATAAGGACACAAGGATAGAATTTCTATCTTTTCAATCAACTTATATATTTTTCTTATCAACAAAAATCATCAATCCATCCTTCTTAATAGGTGTAAAACCAATTGTAGTAGCATCAATAACTTCTCAGATAAGAGATAAGAGATAAGGATTCATCCTATTTTTACATCCATAATAATTTTTTTCATTAAATGTAGGAATTCCTATACTATTGGCATAATTGATATTATTCATGATAAGGATTCAACAAGAGAACCTTTACTCTGATACTAATTGAATTTCAAAAGGACTAATAAACAACTGAGAAGGGGAGGTTGAATGAGTTGTAAAATTTTTATAAGTTTCAATAATTTTTTAAACTTAACCCCTAAAACTTGTTAAAGTTTATTTTATTACCATCTTTTAGTAAATAATCATGCATGTAAGAGTATTAAATCAATAAAATAACATGAGATTTATAAGGTTCAACCTTAGTGTGAGAAACTATATCTTTTCCATAGACACTCCCATAGGTCTATGGAAATTCCTTATAATGAATAAGAGAATAAAACTTGTGAAAAATCCTATTATACACCTTCTATCTCCCAGTAGGAATGATTATACTCACTCCCATAAATTTACAAAGTTTTCTTATAAAAAATTGATCCAAAATAAAAGTATAAATACTGTTCAATTTTATCCACAAAAGTACCTAATTCCAATGACCCTAAGTCCAATAGACTTTAATCCGATTAACACAATCTGATTGGTTTAGTCTGATTGACTCAATATAATATTCCCTTTATCAGTCTACACTTCTCAACTCTGCTCAAATGGTTAGTCTAATATTCATTAGACTGATATTCCTTATTTCGATCTTCCTCAGTATGATAAGAAAACTTTTAGCTATTTGATATTCTAAAGAGATCTCTATCCAGAAAGATTACTTTGACATGCATTCCGCAACACTCCACCTTTTTCACTCTGGTGAATTTTTTTAAAGTAAGAATGTATTATGATTCTATTTATAGGAAAATCAAAATAGAAAAGGTAGGAAACTGAATTTTTTCCCACTTACTCAAATTTCAAATCTCCAAAAATCACTTACATTTAAACCTTTAGCTTTTACTATTTTAATCCTTCTCAATATTTATCCAAAATAAGTCTTCTTAAACATACTAAATTTTATTTAGTATAATATAAATTCCACATCTTTAGTCTGATTAACTTCCTCAGCTTTAATTTGATGTGACTAACTTCCTCTTCTCATTACGATCTGACTTTCTTACTCTTCTCATTATGTTATGACTTTATTCCTCTATTCATTATGATCTGACTATCTTCCTATGCTCATTATGATCTGAATTTATTCCTTTGATCATTATGATATGACTATGTTTATCAGAGTTATCCCAATTGAGTTTCCTCCTCAGAGTCAGTCTGGTTGAATTTCCTCCTCAGAGTCAACCTAGTTAACTTTCCTTCTCAGAGTTAGTCTAATGGAACTTCCTTAGTTTCAATTCAATGGAATCCTCATAATTATGGAATTATCATTACGATGGAAACCTCATTATGATGGAAACTCCAATATGTAACTTTGAATTTTTTCAAACCTCGTCATCTATAACTCATTCATAATTCTAAAAAATTCGGTGTTTGGTACTTTTGGATATGATGAAAACTTTATCTTGATTATTAGAACCAATACAATATTTACGATTCATCAATTTCTGAAAAATATTTTATCATGAGAGATTTTATGATTTATGAGAACTTAAATATTGGAAAAGAATCATCTGAATAATATAGAAAAGTATTATTACTTCCCTTACTTTAAACACCTTCTTTCTTTCCAGCCAAAACTTAATATTATTGGCTGAACCTATTCTCCCATTTTATTTATAAGGATTTCATCAAAAGTTTAATAGAAAACTTGTGATGTTTCATAATTAAAAACTACTAAATAATCATCTAACTTAAGGTTAAAGAGTTTAATAACTTTATAACTCCTGACATCACTATCATCATTCAAATTCTTCAGCAACATTTTGAATTTCTAACTCAGAAATTTTTTTATAACAAACATCATGTCAGATATATCTGGAACTTCATTCTGATGAATATGAGTCTGATGGTTAATCCAATCAACCAATCTACATAACTTACAACTTCCATATTACTTACACCTTCTACATCTGGTATTACTCAGTCTAAAAACCTATTTCCAGAAAAACAACTTTCTCAAAGAAAAAAAACATATTCTGATGAACTAGGTCTAGTCTTTAAGAACAAAAAAATTCTTTTAAAAAAGGGTTAGTTTTCATTAGATACATTTTTTAAAAAAAAAATATCACAAAGGTTATTCAAAATCCCAAAAAACTCAAAGAATAAAGGGTTCCCCTTATTCCTACATGAACTAGGGTCTCTAGCCCACCCCTTCCTCCGTCTTGGAGGCATCTCAATCCCATAAACATAGGCCACTAAGTACCATTCAGTCTATCCTCACATCTCAAGAGGTTTGGTGGTCACTAGAGTCTTAAGGTCCCAACCTCATCCATCAACATTTGAGGCATCAAGCTAGCATACATGACCTCTGGTTCTTATTCATTTTAATTAAAAAATTTAGTTTAATTAAAAAATTTCATTTAATTAAATTAATATGGGGTGTGTCCCTCCACGGAGAGCCCAAAAATCCACATGTAACATAAAAAAACATAAATTACACAGGGAAAGTATGAGAGACCACCTACCTCATAAAAAACCTTCTATAAATTATCACCAAGGGCTGGAAGCATCTATTAAGGCTCGTCTAAGTCCATATAGCCTCATTCTTGATCAAATTGGCCCGTATCCATGTCCCAAGATCCTAAATCACACCAAACATCTATAATTAATTAATTATAACATTTATAATTAATTAATTAACCCAATTCAAACTTAGCATAATGCAAAATAAGTCACCAAGTCATCACGCCACACCATACCCCATCCAATGGAACCATGGGGGTCTGTATCACATCCCTATACCTATGTTGAGAAAAATAACCAAAACCCAATTCCAAAATAAAGGGTAATTTAATTCAATTTTAATTAAAAACCAAAAAAAATTAAATAACACAATGTAACTTAACTAAAATAATGATCCACCATGTACAGATGGCATCCTGGGTCACCCTCTTCTTAGGAAGAGTGAAAGCCCCGTCGTGATCAACCAATTACACCATGATTTGGTGGAATTAAAACCAAAACCATAACCAAGATAAACTGAAAATTAGTGAAAAGAGAGGGGATAAGAAGGGAGGATACTAGAGTTGAAAACAAGCCTCAGATCGCCGAAGAAAGGTTCCAAAAACCACCCCAAATCAAGGGGAAATGATAAATCCAAAGGAGAGGGAGGGGGCTATATGCGTGGGGAGGAGTAGAAGATAATATGGCTACCTCCTATTGAAAATTAGGGGGTGGAGGGAAATAGTAAATTTACCCTTTTAAACAAATCACATGGTTTGGATATATAGTTGGTCAAACTATGTGCCAACCATGAAAATGACACTATCTCAAGCCCTCTACTATAAAGGGTTTGGTCACAAAGTTTACTAATCTGTCCACCAATCATTTGGGTGGTTCTGTAACCCTCTATAACTTTTGAACATTTACCTTTGAAACCCACATGGTTTGACCTTAATCATGCACCAGTTGTGTGAGATGACTATGCTTAGAAGAAAAATGACTAAAAAAGGCTTGAGACACATAGTGTCACATGGTTTCCCCGAAATTGTGTTCCCCAAACCATACTCCCTAGACAAAAGATCCAAAACTCCCAAAATTTAACCCGAAGCTCTTTAGGATCACCTGATCCCCCAAACTACCTCCCAAGACTTATTCCTCATATAAAAATGTCACTTTGTGGTATTCTAACTCACAAAATTCCATTTCGAGTCTTGATTCAAAATTCGACCCATCCAGTAATTGAAAATTAAAATTCATTATGAAATTTTCTACTCACATGGATAGAGGTTCTTATAAATGAACTATGAGTTTTTATTTATCATGTTTTTAGATTTATTTTTATGAAATATACATGGTAGTAATTATAAAAGTAATTAATTAATTGAAATATTAATGTAGGCATTAAAATCTTACTATTACATCATGGATCACCAAGATATGAACTCTCCAAGCCCAACTTTACCATTTTATGGGAGAGCATCAAACATTGAGGCATACACACAACATGAGAGACATTACCTATAAATATACCAGTGACCTACTATCATACATCACCATACACCATACATGAATAAAATGTAAACATAATAATAAATTACTTGCATATATATAACAAAAAAAAATATAATACAACCTATACAAGGAAACCATTCGAGTATAAGGTTGTTTGATAAAATGAAAGAATCATGTACAATTCAAACATCCCAAGCACATGAAATCTCAAATAAAAATGGTACAAGGGTGGACACCATAATTATATCCACTCCACTACCTATCCACTTCCACAACTATCTCTAGACTCAATGATTTTCTATCCTCTACACTAAAAAATCTACATGGCCACAAGGAAAACAATGTACAAGTGTGCAAGTATGGATGTCCCAAGAAGTGGGTTGCCCCAAAAAAAATAACCAGTGTCTATATGTAGAAAATAGAAACACATTGTAGAAAACTAACATCACCTAATTTCATCAATCACATTATAAGAATTATAATCAAACCTTATCAGGATGCCTATAACTCAATTTCATATCACCTGTCAAATAACAAGACTTACTTATACGATGATTCTAAAAATATTTACTGATCACACATATAATGAACCAACCTGAAACACTCCCAATCTGAACACTCTAGTTGACTCGTGGAAAGGCCTGAAGGGAATTCTCAATCCCCATAAACTTGAAACAAGTGTTAGAGAATAAAAACATACTCTTGGGAATAATTTCTCACAAATAAAATCATTAAACAATTAGCGAAATTATACCTAGAATCAGAAATGGTGTGTCCGTAAATTAGATGTCCATGTACAAACACAATAATAAAATTTGAATAAAGGGGAAACTAAAAATGGAACAACTAAGGATAAAAATGAAAATAAATTTAAAATAAAATAAAAAAACATGATCCAAATAGAAAATGAAAGCTGAAATAGATGATTCAAAATCCCCAAAAGAAACAAAAAATACCAACCAATGGTCTCCTTGTGACCTAAGGTCACCATCCAAAACATCCTCACCATGAGTGACCAAGACGGAGATGCCAAAAATATAGATATTCCTAAGAACCTAAACCTATAAAGGAACCACTCAGTCTATAAACAATGAGTGGTGCAAGTAGGGTGTGAGCATAAACATCCCAATAGTATTTCACCAAAGATTCTATGAATTTACTTTCTCAAAATGTATAGTAATTCTAGTTTGAAATATGATATTTAAAAATATATTTTTCTAATTCTTTAGAAAAACAACTATAAATTTTTTTATAAATTTATTTTTGGAAACCAACCAATTCTTAAAAGTAAAACACCCAGCTTTCCCTTTTTAAAACCCATTTTAAAATTTATTTTTCTTAAAAAATTTCCAAAATTTTTTGAGAAAATTTTATAAAAATAACTCAAAATATCAAAATATATCATCAATCATTCAATTATATATTTGAATCATAAGTACAGAAGTAACGGGTAACTAGAAAAACTTAGATCAAAGAAGTCATAAAATAGGGACAAGTGTAAATAAATAACTTTAAAATAAAGGATATATATAAATCAACCATATAATAGAAAAATATAAATGGAATATAATGTGCTAGAGAAATAATGGAAAGATTTAAGAAAAATCATAATCTAACATAGTAATAGATTAGTGAAAATAAAAAGTATATAATCATGGACAACTCCTAAACATTCAACGAGATAATATTAGAAGTACCCAAGTAGAATGATCTATCAACTTAATTGATAAATTTATTAGATAATACCTACTCAACTTGATCTAACTATCCTCACCGGTGGCACTCCCCTAGTAGGGGTCATAACATAGAACTAGGAGATGATAGTCAGTACACAAACATAACTATCATAACAATTATTTCTCAAAATCTCACTATGATTCCTAGGATCCCCATGATACCATTAGTAGAGGGTGAGGAAAAATTAATTACATATAATTCATAGATTAATAATAAACTAAAAGGAAAACCATTCCCATAACAAACCTCAACCCACCCTCTTACACCCTTCCCACTTAATCCACCACTTAAACTCACATAAACATCATCAGTAATCATATTAATCATCAAACTCATTTTAAACATAGATTCATGGGGATTGAGTTAAAGGTTGTAGCTCAACTTATGGAAAAACATTTATATAAGGTATTAACTAGGAATTTATTTTATATCTAGTGTTTCCATTTCAAAATATTCTTTCAAAAACCATTCAAAATAAATATTGTTCATAAAATCATTTTCAAGGTACCAAATTGGCCTTCATGAGATATTTTAGAAATATCATTTAGAATCCCTTTTAAAAAACCATTTTTAATTCTAAATATCACTTTAAAACCTCTTTTGAATTATAGGAAACAAGTTTTATTTTAAAAAATCTTTAAAACCAAGGGAAAGTCCCACTTTAAAATCATCAAACTAAATAAAACATAAAAAAATAAAGGTATACCATTAATAAATAATTATAAAAACACTATAAACATGCATAATCAATAAAAAATATAACAATTTATTTAAAACACATTAAAGTATATTGAAAAGAAGGACCCAAACCACAACCCATCGAACTTCATGAATTTACCCATTGTTGACGCTCCTTTCCATCACAGAGTCTAACAAATGAAAAGGGAAATACCTTGAGCACAAAGTGATTCATCCTTTGAAGAAACATCAAAAATAGATAAAGACACGAACATGGATTTTCTTTGAGCATGGGCCACGCAAGTTCCATTATGGTCGCACAGGTATACCCACGTGCCACATTTTGGGCGCGCAGGTGACCTGTGCGCCCTATTTGATTTTCTCCCAGGGTCTTTAGTAGCCTATAAATACCCCTTATGGGCCCCCATTTTAGGGATGAAAAATTCCAAAAGTCAGATTTGAGCTCTCGGTGTCCTAGTCTCTTCTTTAAGTCTTCCGAACACTTATAAGGTAATTTCTTACCTAGAATGGAAGATCTAAAGAGAGGGAATAAGGCCTAAGTGTTGAAATTCATCAACACCTGTGCGCCTAAGTGTCCAGCCCTTATGGGAAATGGTCACACTTGTGCGCCGCCTTATCTCTTCAACAAAACCTGCATGCCACCCTTTCAGAAGCCTTTAGAGATGATACTAAGGGATTTAGCAAAGGCTCGCCCAAGTATTACCCTATGGGTTGACCATCGCGCAAGTACACATGTGTCACACATGTATAACTACGCAACCAGTACTTGCATGCCCAAACAGGACCTACGCACCTACTTCCTTTTGGGTGCCCCTCCTGCCTATTCAACTCATTTCTTCAAATCTACATCTCCTCTTCAAGATTTAGCCTTCAGAATCCTCTTCAGAGCCATTTATGGCATGATTCCTTGGTTGGATTCCTTATCTGAAAGGAATTCTGTGGAACATCTCTCAAAACCTAGTTATTTACATATCTTTAGGTCTCAAAGGTTAGATATTTCATTGATTCAACCTCATATTTTAAGATGAGAAGATCTTTAACCTGGGACTCCTTTTTAGGTGTAAGCCCCAGTCATAGTCCCCTAACTTAGGCCTCCTTTTCAGGAGTAATCCCCAGTCATAATTTCCTAACCTGGACCTCCTTTTCAGAAGTAAGCCCCAATCCAAGTTCCTTAATTTGAGCATCCTACTTAGGAGTAATCCCCAAGTTCCCAAATATGGGCATCCTCCTTAGGAGAAATCCCCAAATCCCAAATTACCTTAACCTGGGCCTCCTTCTCAGGAGTAATCCCTAGTTCTCAAGTCCCTTTAACCCAGGCCTCCTTCTCAGGAATAATCCCCAGTTCTCAAGTCCCTTTAACCTGGGCCTCCTTCTCAGGAATAATCCCCAGTCATAATTTATCTTAACCAGTCTTAACTTCTTTTGATTTGAGCTTCCTTCTCACGAATAAAACCCAATTACAAGTCCCCTCCTAATTTGGGCATCCTCCTCAGGAGTAAGCCCCAAGTTAGAGTATACAAATCTCCATAAAGCACATATACCTTTATGGACCTTGTTCCTGAGCTTCTTCTCTAAATTAAATCCTTTTCTTTATCTATTTGGGAAATCATACATACATAACCCCCATATCATTCCTTGTGACCGCATGTTTTGTGTTACAAATTGTCAGGTTTACTAATACCTCTTATTTCTCACACTGAGCATAACTCACATTAGCTTAGAGTGTAAAAGTAACCATGACGCATCTCTTTGGGCCGTTAATCATACGTAAGCCCCACAATTACCAACCTAACTATGTGGACTTTGATCTATACCTTAAAAGTAGAGTACGTAGGAAGCCTTTCTAAGGTTCAAGCCCATCACCCGTTAATTATCATCTGTCCCATATGACGTTAAATTATATCTCAATTCCCGAACTACGTGGGTTCTGATTCCATTTCTAATAAGGATACGTAGGTAGCCTATCTACTGGTATGATCCCAACTCTGAAATACTCCATGTCCTTCTGAATGAAAATAAACTTCAAGTGCCCCACTGAGTGGCTTTAAAACCAGTATGGTTATCAAAATGATCAAGAGATCTTTATATAATGTGTTGAAGGATACTATTGACTAAGAATATCTAACAAATAAAAATTATTATCTATCAATGAAGAACGTCAAATACATATAAAATATTCTCTAAGTCTCATACATATTAAACATTGATTGTCAGATCTTAAGGAAAGCTCATTTTCATACTTAGTAGTGTAATAAGGATTCACGAACATAACTTAAATCTATAAAGAGAGTCCTGAAGTAGACAATAATTCTCCCCAAAAAGGTGTGATGAGTCTGACCTCCCATTCTTTCGACCAATGCAAATTCTTAATCCTCATCAGTACACAACTAATGAGAACCTACCTTTTGAAAGTAGGTCCAAATGGATATAGAATCATTGGATGTTTCTGGTTCTACGAACAAACTTGTTAGAAACCAATTGGAATGTTTGAACCTTAAGAAAAAAAAGGTTATCCCCATTTCCATAGGAAACAAAAAATGGTGAACCCGATGTGAATCCTTAACCAAGTTAAAATGATGTTTTACTTATTTTCTAGGCCCCTATTTAAACTCAATGAGAGGACCAACAAAACAATCAATAACATATGTGCTCATCCAAAAGATGTAGTGGCTGAACTTATCTTGATTATTTCTATTATATAAAACATTCACTCTTTTCCAAGATCTTATACATTAAAGAAATGGATTCTCTAAAGTTCACACCTGTGAATTCCTCTACTGTGAATACCTCTGCTGCTACTCCTGCTGGATTATCGTCCGTTCTGAGGATGACATCACCTACTCAACATCTTCAATGATGGGTATAAAATGCACTGGTTAAGGAGTACCATCGACACGGTACCATTCCAACTCTGGAGGCTGCTCGACAAGCTCTCCAAGTCAATAATTCACCCTGGTTGTCCGGACAACGACTTCCAGCGATCAAGAAGTAGGTGGTTCCAACCACCATTTCTAACCGTTTCGGGTTGTTATCCTCGAAATACAATCACCAGTCCCTACCATATTATGAAGAGGTGAATGATAAGGTCACTCAAGGCCTTAATTCAAGGAGACATGAGTCCTTCCTGAGGGATCCCACCAACAATCGTCACCAGACTCTTGCGGCAGTGCGCCCTCGACATCATGAGGGTGTCGTTTCCAGGCGTTCGGCTCAGGTTCATCAAACCCGAGTAGGCAATACAAACCACCAAAGGAGATGACAGGTCAACGATAAGCAGGTTCTTATCTCTTCCATTTCCGAGAAGTCTAACAATAGAACTTGGTGGAAAGCAACGAGCGGGCACACACACCTGTCCGTTCTAATCCCACTGTCCAACAGACTCATCTGGAAGCAACACACCAATCCCGCCAGGAAATTCTGGAAGAGTATTATAGGTAGGTATATACACCTATTTATAACTCATCAAATATTCAGTAGGCTCGTCTGACTATAACCAGAGAAGGCCTCCAATCTGATATGGTGGAAACTGATAAACAGGAACATACGCCTGTTTACAATCAACAATTCTGTCAGCAGTCTCATCTACCAGTATTGAAGGAAAATTGTCAACCATACTTGATGAAGAATAAACAGCAGGCACATACACCTGCCAATGTTCATCAGTCTAACCAACAGTCTCATTTGGTAGAACTTGGAGAAGTTAGTCAGAAAGCCCCGACGACAAAATTGGAGGAGACTCAACTCTCTGCCCCCACAAATAAGTACTGTCAGAACTCACTGACAGGAAAAGGAGGATAGGAGCATGAACACACACATACTCCAAGCATGTAACGGACGTATATTCCCATTCCGGTAGCTGAATTCACCAAGAACATTCTGACGATAGTGAAAGAGCAGAAGAAAATCCCTGCTCATATTCTGGATGCCTGCCAGAATATTATAACAACTTCAGCAGCATCACAGGGAAAGAAATGAAAATCTGTCCCTACCAGTGGAGTGACACATCAAAAGATCACTCCGGAACTGATACACACCTCTGTTCCAGTCCAAGAGGGTTGTGGGGAATACTCCCCCATATCATACGGACAATAAAGTCAGGCACATACACCCGATTTGAGTTGAGATAATCAGCCTAACCTAACCATTTTTCTGAGAAGGCACATACACCTACCCATAATAACCACTTTCGTCAAAAATTGGTTCCTAAAGTGAGTAAGAAGGAATCTAAGAAAAATACCCATCTAGCATAGTCAAGAAATCAAGAGCCAATCTGTAATAAGGCCTTGATCGATGCTAGAGTTCTTGATGCACTCAGAAAATGATCTGTTGCAACTCAAGATTCTACTCTCTCATTTCCCAATAGTGGGGACATTAATTCTAAAGGTCTGCATCAGACACTTCCTCATGAAGTCTTGCTTCATGACAATTTGGTTGATCTCTAAGTATCATTTTTAGATGAGAGCCACGATAATCCTCTACATGGCTAGAAGACTAAGGAGCAAGAGGTTTCATCTTTTGTTGTAACCCACCATGGTGGTCCTCCCCATGATGATGAATTTAGCTGCGAAAGTCCTCTCCACAGTAGTAATTCGCATTGCCTGGAAAATTATCCAATGGACAATGTAGTAATGAGAAAGCCCTCTTATCTTGAGGCACTTGCAAATGTGAAGCCAGTCATGTCTGATGATTTACCAATAACAGGTGAAATACTCTCTCAATCAGAAGATAACCCGGGGTGTAGGTCATTCTCCGAACTACCCTTGGGTCATTCATCTTCCAGTCTGATAAGTGAATTCTCTACCAATCTTTTTGAATCTGATGAAGCAACAAGGAAGCACCATCTTTGGTCTAATAATGTAGAATAATCTTCATTGAATGATAAAGAGGAAGTGCTGAATTTGAGAAAACAACTGGTCAAAGGTGAAGTGCCAGTTATGTTTTGGCCTTTGGCTGACTCTCAGTATGACATTCCAGAGATGTTGACGGAAGATTGTATTCACGATATTCATCTCAACATGTGGAAAACTCTTTGTCAATTGAAAAATAAAATATTATCTTATGATGAATATGAAAATCATATTAAGATAATAGAAGGGTTAAAACGCCAAGCCAAATTCATTTGGCCTCTCTCTCAGTTTCTCAATATCTGAAGGCTGAAAAGCAGTAGAGATCCCTTCAGCATTCATGCCTTGGCACATTAAGAAGATTGCACCAATTAATTTCCAATGCCCCATCTGGTATTCATATCAGGGGATGGGGTGTCCATGGAGCACTACATTTCACTGTACTCTCTAGCCAACAAAGCCCTCCAAAAATGGTCACATGCAATGTTATTGCCCATGGCCGGCCACAACCAATTGGATTTATTTGTAATCAAAGGCTCTCTCAAGAACAGGCCTAAACTAGTTCTTCTCAAAGTTAGGAATACAGAGAACAAGTTTTCGAATTACTCTTGCATCATGCAAAGGAGAATATCGAACATGCTTCTCATTTAGAGTGAGCGCATCATCAAGTGAGAGAAGTGTCAGAAATCATCCAACGGTCATTTGAGTTGGTGATTTGAGTGGATGTAGATTGATGCATCCAGCCAATTTCCAGACTAAAGTTTGAAATATCAGAAGAGATTTTAAGAAATTATTAGATGTAGTAGCTCAAGAACCACCCCATATTGCTAGATTGGGGACTCTTTTAGCCCAACCCTTGGAATCAGCAAATAGGATTCGAGGAGTTGAACAGGAACAACCCCAGTCCACCGGACTGGGGACTTTTTCAAATCCTCAATCTCTTCCTCAGAGAAATTCAATCTTCTCTCTATTAGGGAAGAACCCCCAAGAGGAACGAAGAGCCGAATTATCAAGAGATTCCCTCCAAATTATGGTTTTTCAAGAAGTTCCTGAGGGATCAACTCAACAGAAGGCAGTGTCTCATCAGGGACATGGAAGAAGACAATATTGCAGAAATGCTGATAGAAGGGATGCAATGCATTATGCATCAATAAATTTCATCAATGCCATTTTTTTCTGATCCTCCAGAACATGAGGCTCACTCAGAGGGATTAGATGAGGAAGTTCCAGCTCAAGAGGTTGTACACACATACAAAAATGAAAAAGGTGTGCGTACAAGAAATCAAAGGCTTACCCAGAATATAGGTATTCCTTCAAATAACCAACTTCCCCCTCTTCGAAAGGCATCTAACAAGGGGAAAGGAAAGAATCAGGTTACATACCCTTCCTCTAGAGAAGTCCAATCACTCTCACTAGAGAAAAGATTCGCACAACAAGAGGAAGAAATGAAGTAATTAAGGAGGTTGAATGCAGAACTACTTCAAGGTAGTATTCCTCCTAAGCGTGCTGGAGTCAGTTAGCCAAGGGAATTTGTTTCAGTTACTAAGATGGATCAAGAGTATCATCCTTTACCAGTACACCCTCACAAGTCTAATCCTATGGGTCAGGTGCAACAAAAACCGGTGGTGTTATCCTCAGTTGCAGTACTGGACACCACATCTATCCAAGCTCCAGTTATTGCACCTGCTCAGGTCCAAGATCAACCGGATGTTTCTCAAAAGTTAATAACTACCATTGAGTCATTAACAGATCGGTTGGAAGCTATGTAGGGAAATCATGCACAGATTCAACCAGAGAAGAGAGCTTACCCTGAATGGGTTGATGCAATTCCTCCCCCATCAAATTTTTCAAGTACCACATTCCCAATATTTAATGGTTCGGGAGACCCATAAAAACACTTAACACATTTTGTTTCTTGTTGAGATCCTATGATGGGAACCCCTCATCAACAAGAAGCAGTTAAGATCAGGTGTTTTGTACAGTCATTACAAGGTCCTGCTTTTGTTTGGAATACAAGCTTGCAATCCCGGTCAATTACCGGGTGGGAGGATCTTCATCAATGATTCCTTCTTCAATTCAGCTCAACTTTTCCAAAGACAACAATTTTTGATCTTACAAATTGTAAGAAAAGGGAGAATAAAAGAGTTTCAGATTTCATTGCTCGTTGGAAGGAATTAACATATTCCCTAAGCTTAGCACTCCCTCAAGAAGATTTGTTGCCAATATGTGTAGAAAATTTGCATGATGAATTATGCACACCATTGATCCCTGTGAAATACACAGGAGGGTTTCAAGACCTTACTTCTATCACTCAGAAAATTGAAGACTCTCTTATAAAGACTGAGGATAAAAATCGTGTAATTCCATCAGCTCCAGAAAGGAGAATGGGTAAAGAAGAGACCGCTACAGTTATGCTTAAACAAGCACCTATACATGCTTCTACTTAAAAACCTTCATCTTATCAAAGGGATCCACCTCCTAAGCATCAACAACAGAGGCCGTTTCATTAATATGATTAAAGTTATCAAAGACAGAAACAATTTGAGTATCTGAAGAGAAAAGTTTACTCTTTCCGAAATGAAAAAGTTCCTGGTTACTTCATTTCGGCTCTGGAAAATAATTTGGTTCAATTGCCATGTCCCAAAAGGCTAAATAAGGAAGGATATGAAGACCATCCCAACTATTTACCATTTCATTAGATGTTGGGGAATCCCATTCAGGAGTGTTTTGTCTTCAAAGACCTCCTACAAAAGATAGTGGACTCAGGACAAGTAAAACTGAAAGGTTCTTCAGGTTAGGTAGCATGTGTTACTGCTACAAATCCAGAGGAAGAAGGGGAGTTGCAAGAAGTCAAAAACAAAAATGCACAGAAATATGATAATTGGATGCTCAGGAAAATGATCAACTGAACTCATGCCATTTTTCGAACACAATTGAAGAAACCAATTGTGTCTTCTACTATAAATGACATAGCAAAACTCTCTTCATCCGAGGGAAAATCCTCAAAGAAACAACATAATTCAAAGAAAGAGGAACAATCAGAAGAATATGAGATCGTGTCAAAGCCCAAATTGTCTTTGACTTTGGAAGATTTTATGCCATCTACTTCAAAGCCACGGGCACCGCCCTGCCAAACGGCTTTGCCTAAATGGGATAATTAAGCAGAATCTTCATCAGATAAAGAGTTGATCTTTGGTTCTGTTAACATGATTCATTTAACAGATCCTTATGCCAGTCACAGCTTCTATCTTGATTGGCCTGAGTTCCTTGTATCAAACATAGGAATTAGAGGGAGTTCCAGAGGTCTAGGATACAGAGGAAGACGTGGATATCCCAGAAACCACTATTTCAATTATACCTCTGCTAAACTGTGTATTTAGCAGAAACTCATGGTGGAGGCCTTCAGCGGGCTCAACAAGAACAAAAAAATTCTTCCACGTAAGGCAGATTCAGTCCTGATATAGTTATTCTGGAGGATCAGTTAGAGGTTCCATCTTCTTCCTCTCAAAAAGTAAATAGATCTAGTCGGTCTAATATTCTAATACCAGGAGTATTTCCAACTCCAACCCCGATACAAGAATCATCTACTTCCAAAGCATCAAATTCTAAGGCACCTGTGAAACCACATGTTCCTGTTGGAAAACACAGAACTTTGGATTAAAAATATGATGTCTTGAAGCATTTGTCCCAAGTACTGGCCAATTAATCAATTCTCGATGCCTTGAATCTATCCAAGGATCTTCAGGAGGCACTCATTGAGGATTTGTCAAGTCCTCAAGAGTTCAAAACTGAAATTGTTGCGGCTGAAGTCTACCATGTAGAGAATAATCTGGCAGAATGCCATGCAGTGATATCTTTTATAGATGAAGATGAGGATGATGTTGTGCATGGACATATTAGACCTTTGTATTTATCTGTCATGGTCAATGGTGTGGACATCCGAAGAGCTTTAATTGATAATGGTTAAGGAATCAAACTCATCCCCATTCGTACACTTCATCGATTGGGCCTCACAGAATCTGATTTATCTCCTTCTACTCTGATGTTGCAAGGATATGATAAAAATGAACAAGAACCTTTGGGAGAGATCACACTCAGAACTCAGTTTGGATACCTTGTATCCAATTTATATTTCATGGTTGTTGATCATGATATAGCCTTCAATGTTTTGGTTGGAAGACCTTGGATACATCAACATGCAGCTATCCCTTCACCATACCATCAATGCCTCAAATATTGTTTTAATGGTCAAATTGGGACATTGTATGGTGATAAGGCCTCATTTAAAACATGTGAATCTCAATTCATTGAGGCGTAATTCTATCACATGGAAGGGAAAGAGAAATCTAAGACAAAGGAGGTCACCAAAATTAATGATCCATATGGTTTGGAAAAGATTTTAGTAAACCCATTCACACATGTGAGTACAGATCATGTGTTGCCTATCAGTCAAATTGACAGGATAGACCTGAATCCAAATACTCTTATGAAAACTTCTATAATGTCAATTACAGAAATCAAGCCAGACAACATGGGAGAAAGTGGTGATTCACCAAACAATGATGAAAGCTCAAATGGAGATGTCTTCATTTCATCCTCTTAAATCTAGCAAGTCTATATATCACCAACCAGGCTAGAAGAAGTTATAGAAATGTCAAAGGTTAATGATGATATCGATTCTCAATCCACCATCTCCTCTTTATTACCTAAGGAAGACCCTTAATCATCAATAGGTTCAAAAATGGAAGATTCTTCCTCAAGATGTTCAAATTTTAACATCTCTCTTGATCATGGAAATTCTGATTCATCATATACTATGCAAGTAGAAGTAGAAGAGATAACATGTGTTGAAGAAGAAGATGAATATCTCAGGGATGCTCCTCCATCTTTTGAAGAGGGTATCTACACTACTATGGATGAACTCAGAGAAATAAATCTGGGTACAAAAGAAGATCCACACCCCACTTTAATTAGTGTGGCCATGACTCTTGAAGAGAAAGAAATGTATATTTCATTTTTAAAGAAAAATTGAGATATATTTTCTTGGAATTATACAAAAATTCCAGGGCTTGATCCTGATATTGCTACTCATCGTTTGGGTTTTCTAGAAGAACATCGAGGATTTAAGCAAGCCGTAAGAAAACACACCCAACTTATACTTCCAAAATTGAAGCTGAAGTGGATAATATTATCAAAGCTAACTTCTCCAGATAAGTTCAATATCCCAAATGGTTGGATGATATTGTCCCTGTGAAAAAGAAGAATGGAAAAATTAGAGTTTTCATTGATTTCAGAGATCTTAATTGGCATTGTCCTAAGGATGATTTTCCAGTTCCGATTACAGAACTCTTAATTGATGCAATATATGGTTATGAAGCACTTTCCTTCATGGATGGATATTCCAGGTATAATCAAATCTGAATGGATCCAGAAGATGAATAATCTACAGCCTTCAGATCCCCTCAGGGTTTGTTTTGCTATTGGGTAATGCCCTTTGGCCTGAAGAATGCAGGCGCAACATATCAACATTCCATGCACCGTATATTCAAACCCTTTTTAGGGAAATTTGTTGAATGTTATGTGTATTATTTTGTGGTTAAATCCAAACAACGTTCTAATCACTTGGCTGATTTAGAAGTCATATTCCACAAACTTCGACAACACAATTTGAAGATGAACCCCTTGAAATGTGCTTTTGGGGTAACCTCAGGAAAATTTCTCGGCTTTCTTGTATGCCATTGTGGTATCAAAGTCGAATCTAAGAAAACAAAGTCAATCCTTGGTATGTCACATCCTCAAAATTTAAAATAATTGAGAGGAATTCAAGGAAACTTAGCCTATATTCGTTGTTTCATCGCCAATTTGGAAGGAAAAAGTTTACCCTTCACCAAATTGATGAAGAAGGGACTCACTTACCAGTGGACTGAAGAATTCCAAGAAGCATTCAATATTCTCAAGAAATATCTCTTGAGTCCACCAATATTAATGCCACCTATTGAAGGAAGACCACTTATTCTTTATGTGAAAGCCTTAGAGAAATCATTGGGAGCCTTCCTTGATCAAAAGAATGATGCTGGGAATGAAAACAACCTTTACTATCTCAATCAGACTATGCTTGAAGCAGAAACCCAATATTCAAGTATTGAAAAGTGCTACCTAGTGTTAATATTTTTAGTTCAGAAGTTGAGACACTACCTACAACATCATGATGTCCATTTGGTATCTCGCAATAACCCGCTCAAATTAATCCTTAGTCATCCAATGCTTACAGGACGTCTAGCAAGGTGGGTAGTTATTTTGCAGCAATTTGATATCCAATATGTGTCTCAAAAGGAAATAAAGGGCCAAGATTTGGCTGATTTCCTTGATGAACACCCTTAAGCAAAAGATACATCTTTAGATATTGAACTTCCTCATGAAGAAGTCTTTTCTATTCAAGATAATCTTCAAACATGGGAAATGTAATTTGATGGTGCTTCCAGAAGTCCAATAGGGAAGAAAATGGAAGATCCTAAATTAAACAAAGTTGGGTTGGGAATTGTGATTATTTCCTCGGAAAAGGCAGAGCTACCTTATTCCTTCTTAATAAAGGAAGGCGGTACAAACAATGAAGAAGAATATCAAGCTCTCATCGCAGGATTCGAGTTGACGCTTCAATCACAAGTGAATCACTTAAAAGTGAAAGGTGATTAAGACCTGGTAATCAAACAAGTCAATGGAGATTATGCAATTAGAGAATAAGATTTAATCTCTTTGTATGATTATGTCAGAGAGTTAAAGGCAGAATTTCCTTTGGAACTGACATTTTCTAATGTCCCGTGATCCCAAAATGCTCAAGTTGATGCATTTTCTAATATAGCCACAACTCTGGCAGATCCAAATCGGGAAAATACAATCATCAGTATTGCCCAACACCGTACAATTTTACCTTATGTTCAAACTAGAACATAGTGGATCAATTAAATTAGTCCCATTTCTGAACCATATGGTCATACTACAGGATGGATGACACCTATCAGGGAATACCTTCAAAATGGCACACTTCCACCTGATAGAGCCGGGAAAGAACAAATCCGGCGACATGTGGTCAATTTTACCCTTTATGATAGCCCAAATCACCTAGAGAAAATCCTCTACAAAAGAGGTCTTGATGGATTTCTCTTCAGATGCATTGATGGTGAAGAGACAATGACTATCATGAAAGAAGTACAAGTAGGAGTCTATGGTTCCCACCAATCTGGACATAGACTATCTGATCAAATTCTAAGGCTTGGATACTTTTGGCCTTCAATGATACAAGATTGTGTTGATTTCACAAAGAAGTGTCATTCTTGCCAAGTATGTGCCAACTTCATTCATCAATCCCTAGAGTTGCTTCATACAACTAAATAATCGTGGCCATTTTCCACACGGGGAATGGATGTAGTGGGACCTTACCCTTCGGCTACATCCAAGCAGTTTAAGTATATTCTTATTGCTACTGACTTGTTTTCCAAATGGGAAAAGGAAATACCTCTCAAAGAAGTTAGTTATAAAACCATTGTTAGCTTCATCAATTCTAACATCATTACCAGATTTGGTGTCCCTCATACCATATTAACAGACAATGGCACCAACTTCTGTTCATCCGAGGTAAGGAAGCTGTATCAAGAATACAACATCAAATCCAACCATTCCTCTTGGTATCATGCAGCAGCCAATGGCCAAATAGAATCCTTCAACAAGACTCTTTCAAACATACTGCAAAAGATGGTGGATAAAGATAAGAAATCATGGCCTGATAAACTCTTTCATGCTTTATGGGCTTATGGGACCACCACCCACAGTGCAATGCGGTAAACTCCATATTCATTCGTATATGGAATGGAATCAGTCTTTCCCATTGAGGTTCAATTACCCTCGCTCAGAGTATCCATTTGTGATCAGTCATCTACAGATGAACAATATCAAAAGCGATTGGATGAATAGGAATGATTAGATGAAAAAAGGTTTTGCACCTTAAACCATTTGGAAGTCTATCAGAATCGAAAAGCATGAGCTTTCAAAAAAAAAGTTCATCTTTGTTCATTCATTCAGGGAGAATTGGTATTGGTTCTCAGAACTCCAATGATACTAGGAAATAAACCTCCCAAGATTGAGCCAAAATGGGAAGGACCTTACTCAATACATAAGGTCTACTCCAATGGAGCTTATTATTTAATCTCAATGGATGGAGAACTCATCACTACTCCAACCAATGCCAGATTTCTGAAGAAGTATTTTGTATAATACAAATACATCAACACAGTCCATGCATATGACCTTAAACTATTTGCACTTACGTCCAACATGACGTTAAACTGTATCGTCCTTGCTATATGAGGTTAAACTGTAAAACCCCTCTTTTGTCCTCACTCCATGACATTAAACTACACAGTCCCCCTTACGTCCAACATGACGTTAAACTGTGATTTCCTAGCTACATGATGCTAAACTATACAACACTCATACGTCCAACATGATGTTAAACTGTGTTGTCCCTCTTACGTCCAGCAATACATTAAACTGCATAACCATCATCCTAGCTATACGATGTTAAAATGTGCACCTCTTCACCCCACATGACATTAAACTGTGAAAAAGTCCCTAAATTGTCCAACATGACGTTAAACTGTGTCCCCATTGTCCTCACTGCAAGACATTAAACTGCATATTCCCCTCTTCGTCCAACATGACGTTAAACTATGCATCGTTAGGGTTTTTGCTACCTCTTGTTTCTCACACCGAGTATGACTCACGTGAGCTTAGAGTAAACTTCAACCATAACACCTTCTCTGGGCCGCTAACCATGCATAAGTTCCAACACTTTTTTTAGATCGTTGTCCTAAAAAACAACTTGATCACCAATTCATTCTTCAATTGAAATACGCGGACTTTGATCCTTGCCTTATAGGCTAGGTACATAGGAAACCTCTCGAGGTTCAAGCCCAAAATCAATCTCTTCACATAGGTTCAACTCCATCTCATATGATGTTAATCTATGAAGCATCCCCAGAACCAATATTTTTTACATTGGTTCACCATCGTCCTTGATATATGACGTTAAACTATTCACACCTTTTGTCCTGTATGACAATAAACTACAACATTCTTTGACACCCTCACCTGAGAGGGAATAGTTATTTACATTGATCTCCAATCATGTTATATTCCAAAGACTACATGCATACATAGCAATGCCTAAACCTTTAATCTTGGGTCAAACCATCATTGCACTAAAGTCCCCTTTCACCCTTCAGATGTATGAACTAAATCAGTACAAAGGGTATTTCAAGAACTACGTGTGGCTTGATTCCCATCCTTATGGGATACATAGGAACATTTGAGCATCCCTTGAATCCTGCCCCAAGTCTTTGGGCCTAACCCCAAATTCCACTTTCAGTCCCTTAGCGGAAAAGTCCCCCTGTGAAAACATGAATGTGGTATGAAAACCCTGGTCTTCATTCACATCAAGTTTAACAAACACACACTGTGTATTCCTTAAAATGGTCCGAGTTATATGACCCTAAACTAAGATCTCCTACACTCTCATCCCACATGAAATTAAAATGTATTTTAAGAACTACATTTGGCTTGATTCCCATCCTTATGGGATAAGTAGTGAAGTCCAGCACCTCAATTCAGGACCCAACCACAACATGATTATGGTTAGCATTGGTATGTGTATATCCTTCATGCATTGGACAATATTAATTTTCATGTGTCATAATCCTAACCTTAAATACTTCAAGATCTCCATAACCATTTTCTTGACTTCTAGTCACAAAATTTCTGATACCCAAGAGTTCTTTTTCCTGACTATGCAGCACGTTCCCTTAGGTGGCCTTGCATAAGTAGTCTACATAACAGACCTGTCAGCCAAAATATGCTATTATTTGACTATGCAGCCAATGCCCTTAGGTGGACCTGCATAATTCAACCCCCTAACGGGTTTGTTAAATAGTGGTAACTTCATTCTTGGGAGGAAAACCTATTTTTTCCTTATTTGTCTTAATGAAAATATGTAGGGATCTGCAAAAATAGCCATCCTTAACATATTTATCCCGTGCTCTTTTTCATGATCTGAAAGTATTCAAGTCTATGGTTTATATTTCCCTTCCCTACGTTTGGGTCAGACCTTCGTAGGAGTGACATTAATCCAATTCTTTGATAATATTGATTGGAAATATCATCTCCATATTTAATTACCTCTTTCCATACAGCAGACTCTGTGCTTTGGAAAATTTGAATCTCCATAAACTTTCACTGGCTTTTTAGCAATAGAAAAGTAAAATTTCTGAGAGTTCTTTTGCCTGACTATGTAGAACGTGCCCTTAGGCGACCTTGCATAAATAGTCTACATAACGGAACTGTCATCCAAAAGATGCTATCATTTGACTATGCATCCAATGCCCTTAATTGGCCCTGCATAATTCAACCCCCTAACGGGTTTGTTAAATAGTGGTAACTTCATTCTTGGGAGGAAAACCTCTTTTTTCCTTATTTGTCTTAATGAAAATATGTAGGGATCCGCAAAAATAGTCATCCTTAACATATTTATCCCATACTCGTTTTCATGATCTGAAAGTATTCAAGTCTATGGTGTATATTTCCCTTCCCTATGTTTGGGTCATACCTTCGCAGGAGTGACATTCATCCAATTATTTGATAACCTTGATTGGAAATATCATCTCCATATTCAAGTACCACTTTCTATACAACAGACTCTGTGCTTTGGAAAATTTGAATCTCCATAAACTTTCATCGGATTTTTAGCAATAGAAAAGTAAAATTTCTGAGAGTTCTTTTGCCTGACTATGCAGCACGTGCCCTTAGGTGGCCTTGCATAAGTAGTCTACATAACGGACCTGTCAGCCAAAAGATGCTATTATTTGACTATGCAGACAATTCCCTTAAGTGGCCCTACATAATTCAACCCCCTAACATGTTTGTTAAATAGTGGTAACTTCATTCTTAGGAAATACTTCTTCTAATTCCTTTTAGCCTCTTTTTTCATATCATTCCTCAGATTCAAATTTCTTAAGTCATAGTTTACATTTTTACCCCAAACTTGAATATGGTAATATGTTTTCAGATAAATTATCAAGGAATTGAGTAAATTTTAATCCATTCGATCAAATATATTTTGACCTTAAACAATATCCTTTTTATGTCCGACCTGCATGACTTTAAACTGCCCACAGAAGACAAGGGAACTCTGAACAAAAGTCAAGTCCCAGCTCACTAAACATATACTTTGTATGATTTAGTTAATATTGAGAAATTAAAAATATTCAAATTTTGTAGGGTTATTTTTATAATCTTATAAAAAATAAAACTTTTCTTACTAGGCCCATTGTCTTAAGTAAAAATTTAAAGAAGGTAGCAAAAGAAGGCATGCGCAAATGATTGAAGATGAAAGTGTTTTTCATTGATGCACAAGAGTTAGAAGGATATCCACAGACTAGAGTCTATTCTATTTTTCAAGGATTACAAGACACTTTCAACATAACTATTCATTTGATTTATGACATCCCGAGCTTCATCAGCATCCACTTGGAATTCATTCATTCAACTGGATACAATAAGAGATGTAGTGAAACCCGCTCTTATTGGAACAATTATAAAAGAATGTTCTTGAGTGCGGTTTGAGAAAATTTTCTGCTGATCAAATAGTGACTCTATTTCTGTCCAGTAGACTTAGAAGATGGATACATGGATTTGAGAATGGAGCATTGGAAGTAAAGGGCCATTTGGAGAGAGTACTCTTTTCGAATATTGTTCTAATGACATGATAATCTTCTCTCCACCAATCGACAGCGAAAAACATATCATCCCATGGGTTTTCCATTTTCATATCTGCACGGAAATGGCATGGAAGAAAAATTTTAAAGTTCGCATCATTGTTGTTTCTCTTAATTCATAGCATATCCAAAATAGAGGAGTAGTAGTGTGGCTGCATCTCGTACATATATTTCTTTGCATCTTGAATGTTGACTCCTTGTAGATGACCACGCCCATACAGAGGCAAGTAGATGCTCTGTGGGAATTAACATGGTACTTCTTCAAGTATTTGGACAAATCTAGGAGAGTGTTGTTGCAGATCTCATAGTAATCATGGCCAAAAACATTCATTATATCATCAATCTTCTTGCTAGCCAGTTCATCAGCCGATCCGATTCTTCTAGGAGCCATTGAATCTGCACAAAGGTCAAATAATTAACTCTTAAGTGAGTTGAATTTTTCATAAAATTTGTGAAGAAAAGTAAAAAAATGGATAAGTCATTAATATATCATCCCACCTTTTTATAACATAAACTTTCATTACATTACACAAAACCGAGGATCTTTAAGGTTTAGTGTCTTGGAAACCAGGAACATAAAACATGAAAAAAACATAAAAAATTCTTCTTAAACACTTGAAAGGCTTCTCCTTAATTTCATCCTAGGTTCATTACTGCATCTCATAACCTGGGGACATACATCAAAAGAAAGGGTGAGCAGAAGTCCCAGTAAGGGAAACAAGAGAAACATTTTACATATGAACTTGAGATACATTAATAAAGTCATGAAAATAACTTTAAGGCATGAGAATGAAATCATGAGGAATATCATAATAAAAATAAAATTTTTCATAACTTGAAGATGTGGCTACAATATTTAATATAGAAAATCATGAACATATCACCAAGGTTCATCCCCAAGGTGTCATTTGAAAATTACCAAGGTTATTCACCAAGATATCGTGAAAATTGTAATCTCTAGTGGTTACATCATTACCCAATGCATTGGAGAACTATCAGGGAGCACCCTTAAATTTGAATTTATTATCATGTGAGACACATATATCATCATCAAAAATTTCATAAATAACCCATATAGCATAAAATAAATGGGTTTCACTTCATAATCATAGCGTTTTAAAAACTGCTTTAAAGACATGATCTTTACGTCACTTTAAACCCATGGAAGGGGAGAGCAGGTCTCATGTTTGTAAATAACAGAATTTAAAATAGAAAATTTTGATATATATATGAATACCCCTGTAGAAATAAGAGCTTTGAGTGTTCACTTTATAAAATGAAGTAATTTTGAGAAAAGAGAAAGGCATTTTGAGACGAAAATTCTGCAGCATAACGGCTATGTTACGAGGTTTTAGAAAACATTGAAAAGAGAAGAGAAATGGGTCAACCACTAATAAATGATACATAAAACAGTAGGGGAACAGAATATAAAGGATTTAAGAACATGGTAATGAAATTTCAAGGACATACCATTTGAAATGAAAAACATGGAAGGAAGACAAAAATTAGATTTCTCTTATGAAAATTTGGCAGCCTAACGGCGTAACTTAAACTTCAACAAAAATGAATTGAAAATATCAAATAGGGTCCCTCATCATATGAACATAAGAGTTCAGTATTATGGATATAGATATCATACCCCAAAATAATTAAAAAGGAACTTGAAAGACTTGACATGAAACTAGAACTTTGAAAAGAATGAGAAGGGTGAAAGAATCCCCTTAAAAATTCGGCAGCCTAACGACGCCACTTAAACTTCAACAAAAATGAATTGAAGAGATCAAATAGGGTATCTCATCATATGAACATAAAATATCAGTATGATAGATATAGAGATCATACCCCAACATAATAAAAATGAACTTGAAAGACTTGACATGAAAGTAGAACTTCAAAATGAGAAGGGTGAAAGAACAACTTAAAAATTCGGCAGCCTAACGACGCCACTTAAAACTTCAAAATACTGAATTGAAGAGATCAAATGGGTTATCTAATCATATTATAATAAAATATAAGTATGATAGATATAGAGATCATACCCCAACATAATAAAAAAGAACTTGAAATACTTTACCAGAAAATATAACTTGAAAAAGAGAAGGGTGAACGAATCCCTTAAAAATTCAGCAGCCTAACGGCGTCACTTAAACTTCAAAAAAAATGAATTGATGAGATCAAATAGGGTCTCTCATCATATGAACATAAAATTTCAGTATGATATATATAGATATCATACCCTAACATAATAAAAAAGAACTAGCAATACTTGACATGGAATTAGAACTTTGAAAAATGAGAAGGGTGAATGAACAACTTAAAAATTCGGCAGCCTAACGACGCCACTTAAAACTTCAAAATACTGAATTGAAGAGATCAAATGGGGTCTCTCATCATATGATCATAAAATATCAGTATGATAGATATATATATCATAACCCAACATAATAAAAAGAAACTTGAAAGACTTGACATGAAAGTAGAACTTGAAAATGAGAAGGGTGAAAGAACCACTTAAAAATTCGGCAGCCTAACGACGCCACTTAAAACTTAAAAATACTGAATTGAAGAGATAAAATTGGTTCTCTCATCATATGATCATAAAAGATCAGTATGATAGATATAGAGATCATACCCCAACATAATAAAAAGAAACTTGAAAGACTTGACATGAAAATAGATCTTGAAAACGAGAAGGGTGAAAGAATCCCTTAAAAATTCGGCAGCCTAATGGTGCCACTTAAACTTTCTTAAAATGAAATTATGAGAGAAAGAGGGGGTATCTCATCATATGAAAATGAAAAGGACAGTATAATTAATATAAAATAACCTCCTCCAACATGAGAACATGGATCATAAAATAAATGACATACAAGAGATCACTTGAAAAGAAAGAGAGGGGTCAGATCCCTTACCTTAAAACGTAACTCTTAAAACTCAAAGGTTTAGACCTTGAGGGCTTGGGGGAACCTTGGGAGGACTCTTTGGGAGGTAAGGAGACCATAACTTCGTTGAGGATGGTTTTGGAGTCGAATGGATGAGAGGAGGGCTTGGTATTTATAGGGAAAGTGAGGGGACAAGGCATTAATGGCCAAGGGACACCTCAAAAGTGGTTTTCTCAAAACCATGTGCTCTCCCATGATATTTCCCATGAATTTAGGCCACATGGGGCCCCCAATACAATAATTCATCACCTTTGGTCAGACAACCCTTAAAATATCTCATGAAATCATCATGACACAGTTATGATGTCATTAAACATACCGAAACTTTAAAATTGTATTTTTACTATTCACTGAAAATTCAACTTTCTCAGAAAAATCCCAAAATTTCACCGTAACCAAATATCGATGCTCTGATTACAAATATGAACTCCATTTTATAAAAATAATTTTCTAAATATTTTTAATTTAATTTTTAAATAAAAACACTATTCACCGAAAATTCATTTTTTCAGAAAAAACCCCAAAAATTACCATAACATAATATCGGTGCTATGAGTTCAAAAATGAAATCCATTTTATAAAAATAATTTTCTAAATAATTTTAATTTAATTTTTAATTAAAAAAACACTATTCACTTGAAAAAACTAATACTTGAATAATAATTTATGAAACCGTTATTTAACCATTTTATTGAATCACATTACTTAATCAAGGTGCCTAGATTATTTTAATACTTTCTTTAAGTGAGGTTACTAATCTATTTGGTCATATTACTAATCCTAAGAATAAAATCACTATTCATAATTTACTATTCATCAAAATCAAGTTGATCTTATTAGACTCTAAATTTCGTACTGAACATAATTGTAGAAGACCATTTTTTGAAAATCATTACACATTTTTAATTATTTAAGGTTTACATAAACATTTTCTAAAACATCCTTTCTCTAAAATTCACCAAAAATATGAATAATATATTTATCCAAACATTTGAAAAGTCATAAACATCATTATAAGAAGAAATACCAATTTTTATTTAAAACAAAGGATTACACAAGGCAGTTACAGTCTCTTTACATAGCCCCTTATCACACCAGCATAGGACCTAAGTGTAAGGTGTGCTAAGGTGGGAGAATCTGAGGGAGGCTCGGCCAACATCGCAAGAGTAGTAATTTTTATCAGTTTGAACTTCTCGCAAAGGCGATTCCGTTCTAGCTTCACACGATGAAGTTCAGCTTGGGTTTGGTCCAGAGCAAATCCCAGTGGTGCTACCTCCTTCCCAAGTTATGTTAGATGGGATTCGATCGGTCCAAGACTACTGGGTGAGACCATCAAATCTTCTTTCTATAATAATTAACCAAGATTACTTGTATTTAGAGACAATAATCAAAACGTTTAGTTTCCAGCGGTCATATTGACCAATGGTCATATAACAGTCAAAACCCAACGGTCTCATTTTAATTATACTCATGTTATAAAATGAAACAGTTTTGTTGAGTATAAAAATAAAATAACACACAAAATTAGGAAACAAGATTTATTCAAAATTTCGGGTTGTTACAATTAAGGCGCGCAAGTCCAATGTTGGCGCGCAAGTATAACTATGTCGCACATGTTTTAGTGCACATGTATCACCGCGCAGGTCAAAATACCTCTGCAGCAGCGTGACAACGAATAGATGCAATGAAACCGCAAAAAATCAACAACCTGCATGATGAGAACAACTTGCACGACGAGAGCTCGAAAGTTTGAAATCTGGTTGCTTGGCATGAGAATGACCTCATATATATAGGAAAAAGCCGCACCCAGCATGCCATAGCCTGTGAACCTTCACCTACGCGCCTCTACTTGCACGTTCAAGACTTTCGCGCCGCAATTCCTTTGTTTTCTTATTTTACCTTATAGTCACATCCTCCTTCCTTTCAGATCCAACTCTGAGGGGGACTTTTTTGGACACTCCTTTCCGTCACAGATTCTAACGAATGAAAAGGGAAATACCTTGAGCACAAAGTGATTCATCCTTTGAAGAAACATCAAAAATAGATAAAGGCATGAACATGGATTTTCTTTGAGCATGGGCCGCGCAAGTTCCATTATGGTCGCGCATGTATACCTACGCACCACATTTTGGGCGTGCAGGTGACCTGCACGCCCTATTTGATTTTCTCCTAGGGTCTTTAGTAGCCTATAAATACCCCTTATGGCCCCCCCATTTCAGGGATGAAAAATTCCAAAAGTCAGATTTGAGCTCCCGAAGCCCTAGTCTCTTCTTAAAGTCTTCCGAACACTTTTGAGGTAATTTCTTACTTAGAATGAAATATCTAAAGAGAGGGAATACGACCTAAGTGTTGAAATTCATCAACACCTGCGCGCCTAAGTGTCCGACCCTTATGGGAAATGGTCACACTTGTGCGCCGCCTTATCCCTTCAACAGAACCTACGCACCACCCTTTCAGTAGCATTTAGAGATGATACTAAGGGATTTAGCAAAGGCTCGCCCAAGTATTACCCTATGGGTTGACTATCACGCAAGTACACATGTGTCATGCAGGTATACCTGTGCGACTAGTACTTGCGTGCCCAAACAGAACCTGTGCGCCTACTTCCTTTTGGGTGCCCCTCCTGTATATTCAACTCATTTATTCAAATCCACATATCCTCTTCAAGATTTATCCTTCAGAATCCTCTTCAAATCCATTTATGGCATGTTACTTGGTTGGATTCCTTATTTGAAAGGAATTCTGTGGAACATCTCTCAAAACCTAGTTATTTACATATCTTTAGGTCACAAAGGTTAGATATTTAATTGATTCAACCTCATCTTTTAAAATGAGAAGATCTTTAACCTGGGCCTCCCTTTCAGGAGTAAGCCCCAGTCATAGTCCCCTAACCTGGGCCTCTTTTTCAAGAGTAAGCTCCAGTCATAATTTCCTAACCTGAGCCTCCTTTTCAGAAGTAAGCCCCAGTCCAAGTTCCTTAATTTGGGTATCCTCCTTAGGAGTAAGCCCCAAGTTCCCAAATATGGGAATCCTCCTTAGGAGTAATCCCCAAATCCCAAATTCCCTTAACCCGGGCCTCCTTCTTAGGAGTAATCCCCAGTTCTCAAGTCCCTTTAACCTGGGCCTCCTTCTCAGGAATAATCCCCAGTTCTCAAGCCCCTTTAACCTGGGCCTCCTTCTCCGGAATAAGCCCCAGTCATAATTTATCTTAACCAGTCTTAACTTCTTTTGATTTGGGCTTCCTTCTCAGGAATAAAACCCAATTTCAAGTCCCCTCCTAATTTGGGCATCCTCTTCAGGAGTAATCCCCAAGTTATAGTATACAAATATCCGTAAAGCACATATAACTTTATGGACCTTGTTCCCAAGCTTCTTCTCTAAAGTAAGTCCTGATCTTTATCTATTTGGGAAATCAT
Source organism: Viscum album (assembly GCA_963277665.1). Lineage (NCBI taxonomy): Eukaryota > Viridiplantae > Streptophyta > Magnoliopsida > Santalales > Viscaceae > Viscum > Viscum album. The sequence goes on from OY728157.1 coordinate 1,477,109,443, forward strand.
ACATACATAAGCCCCATATCATTCCTTGTGACCGCATATTTCATGGAACAAATTGTCAGGTTTACTGATACCTCTTGTTTCTCACACCGAGCATAACTCACATTAGCTTATAGTGTAAAAGTAACCACGGCGCATCTATTTGGGCCGTTAATCATACGTAAGCCCCACAATTACCAACCGAACTACGTGGAATTTGATCTCTACCTTAAAAGTGGAGTACATAGGAAGCCTTTATGAGGTTCAAGCCCATCACCCATTAATTATCATCTGTCCCATATGACGTTAAACTATATCTCAATTCCCAAACTATGTGGGTTCTGATTCCATTTCTAACAAGGATACATAGGTAGCCTATCTACTGGTATGATCCCAACTCTGAAATACTCCATGTCCTTCTGAATGAAAATAAACTTCAAGTGCCCCAATGAGTGGATTTAAAACTAGTATGGTTATCAAAATGATCAAGAGATCTTTATATAATGTGTTGAAGGATACCATTGACTAAGAATCTCTAACAAATACAAATTATTATCTATCGATTAAGAACCTCAAATACATATAAAATATTCTCTAAATCTCATACATATTAATCATTGATTGTCAGATCTTAAGGAAATCTCATTTTTATACTTAGTAGTGTAATAAGTATTCACGAACATAACTTAAATCTATAAAGAGAGTCCCAGAGTAGACAATAATTCCCCCCAAAAAGGTGTGATGAGTCTGACCTCCCATCCTTTCAACCAATGAAAATTCTTAAGCCTCATCATTCCACAACTAATGAGAACATACCTTTGGAAGGTAGGTCCAAATGGATATAGAATCATTGGATGTTTCTGGTTCTACGAACAAACTCGTTAGAAACTGATTGGAATGTCTGAACCTTAAGAAAACAAGGTCATCCCCATTTCCAGAGGAAACAAAAAATGGTGAACCCGATGTGAATCCTTAACCAAGTTAAAATGATGTTTTACTTATTTTCTAGGCCCCTATTTAAACTTAATGAGAGGGAACACAAAACAATCAATAATATATGTGCTCATCCAAAAGATGTAGTGGCCGAACTTATCTTGATTATGTCTGTTATATCAAACATGCACTCTTTTCCAAGATCTTCTACGTTAAAGAAATGGATTCTCTAAAGTTCACACCTGTGAATGCCTCTGCTGTGAATACCTCTGCTGCTACTTCTGCTGGATCGTCATCCATTCTGAGGACGACATCACCTACTCAGCATCTTCAATGCTGGGTATCAAATGCACTGGTTAAAGAATACCATCGACATGGTACCATTCCAACTCTGGAGGCTGCTCTACAAGCTCTCCAAGTCAATAATTCACCCTGGTTGTCCGGACAGTGAATTCCAGCGATCAAGAAGCAGGTGGTTCCAACCACCATTTCTAACCGTTTTGGGTCGTTATCCCCAAAATGCAATCACCAGTCCCTACCATATTATGAGGAGGTGAACGAGAAGGTCACTCAAGGCCTTAATTCAAGGAGACATGAGTCCTTCCTGAGGGCTCCCACCAACAATCGTCGCCAGACTCTTGCGGCAGTGCACCCTCGACATGATGAGGGTGTCTTCTCCAGGAGTTCAGCTCAGGTTCCTCAAACCCGAGCAGGAAAGACAAACCACCAGAGGAGACGACCAGTCAACGATAAGTAGGTTCTTATCTCTTCCATTTCCGGATAATATTACCAACAGAACTTGTTGGAAAGCAACGAGCGGGCACACACACCTGTCCATTCTAATCCCGCTGTCCAACATACTCGTCTGGAAGCAACACACCAATCCCTCCAGGAAATTCCAGAAGAGTATTATAGGCAGGTATATATACCTGTTTATAACTCATCAGCTAGTCAGCAGGCTCATCTGACTACAAGCAAAGAAGGTCGCCAATCTGATATGGTGGCAACTGATGAACAGGAACATACACCTATTTACAATCAACAATTCTGTCAGCAGTCTCGTCTGCCAGTATTGAAGGAAAATTGTTAACCATACTTGATGAAGAATACACAGCAGACACATACACCTGCCAATTTTCATCAGTCTAACCAACATTCTCGTTTGGTAGAACTCGGAGAAGTCAGTCGGAAAGCCCCGGCGAAAAAATTGGAGCAGACTCAACTCTCTGCCCCCACACATAAGTACTGTCAGAACTCACTGACAGGAAAAGGAGGACAGGAGCAGGAACACACACATACTCCAAGCACGTAATAGATGCATATTCCCGTTCTGGTAGCTGAAGTCACCAAGAACATTCTGACGATGGTGAAAGAGCATAAGAAAATACCTTCTTATATTCTGGATGCCTGCCAGATTATTATAATAGTTTCAGCAGTATCACAGGGAAAGAAATGAAAATATATCCCTACCAGTGGAGTGACACATCAACATATCACTCCGGAACAGATACACACCTCTGTTCCAGTCCAAGAGGGTTGTGGGGCATACTCCCCCATATCATACGGACAATCAAGTCAGGCACATACACCTGATTTGAGTGGAGATAATCAGCCTAACCTGACCATTTCTTCTGAGCAGGCACATACACCTACCCATAATAACCACTTTCATCAACAAGTGGTTACTAAAGTGAGTAAGAAGGCGTATAAGAAAAATACCCGTCCAACACAGTCAATAAATCGAGATCCAATCTGTAATAAGGCCTTGATAGATGCTGGAGTTCTTAATGCACTCAGAAAATGATCTGTTGCAACTCAAGATTCTACTCTCTCATTTCCCAATAGTGGGGACATTAATTCTAAAGGTCTGCATCAGACACTTCCTCATAAAGTCCTGCTTCATGACAGTTTGGTCGATCTCTAAGTATTATCTTTAGATGAGAGCCACGATAAACCTCTACATGGCCAGAAGACTAAGGAGCAAGAGGTTTCATCTTTTGTTATAACCCACCATAGTGGTCCTCCCCATGATGATGAATTTAGCTGCGAAATTCCTCTCCACAGTAGTAATTAGCATTGGCTGGAAAATTCTCCAATGGACAATATAGTAATGAGAAATCCCTCTTATCTTGAGGCACTTGAAAATGTGAAGCCAGTCATGTATGATGATTTACCAATAGAAGGTGAAATAATTTCTCAATCAGAAGATAACCCAGGGTGTAGGTCATTCTCTGAACCACCCTTGGGTCATTCATCTTCCAGTCTGATAATTGAATATTCTACCAATCTTGTTGAATCTGATGTAGCAACAAGGAAGCACCATCTCTAGTCTAATCATGTAGAATAATCTTCATTGAATGATAAAGAGGAAGTTCTGAATATGAGAAAACAACTGGTGAAAGGTGAAGTTCCAGTTATGTTTTGGACTTTGGATGACTCTCAGTATGACATTCCAGAGATGTTGACGGAAGATTGTATTCAAGATATTCGTCTCAACATGTGTAAAACTCTTTGTCAATTGAAAAATAAAATATTATCTTATGATGAATATGAAAATCATATTAAGATAATAGAAGGGTTAAAACACCAAATTAATTTGGCCTCTCTCTCTGTTTCTCGATATCTGAAGGATGAAAAGAAGCAGAGATCCCTTCAACATTCATGCCTTGGTGGATTAAGAAGATTGCGCCAGTTAATTTCCAATGCCCCATCTGGTATTCATATCAGGGGATGGGGTGTCCATGGAGCACTACATTTCACTGTACTCTCTAGCCAACAAAGCCCGCCAAAAATGGTCTCATGCAATGTTATTGCCCATGGACGGCCACAACCAATTGGCTTTGTTTGTAATCAAAGGCTCACTCAAGAACAGTCCTCAACTAGTTCTTCTCAAAGTTAGGCATACAGAGAACAATTTGTCGAATTACTCTTGCATCAAGTAAAGGAGAATATTGAACAAGCTTCTCGTTTAGAGTGAGTGCATCATCAAGTGACAGAAGTGTCAGAAATCATCCAACGGTCATTTGAGCCAGGTGATTTGAGTGGATGTAGGTTGATGCATCTAGCCAATTTTCAGAATAAAGTCCACAAGATCAGAAGAGCTTTTAAGAAAGACTTAGAAGTAGTATCTCAAGAACCACCCAGCTTGCTAGATTGGGGACTCTTTTAGCCCAACCCTTGGAATCAACAAATAGGATTCGAGGAGTTGAACAGGAACAACCCCAGTCCACCGGACTAGGGACTTTTTCAAATCCTCAATCTCTTCCTCAGAGAAAGTCAGTCTTCTCTCGATTAGGGAAGAAACACCAAGAGGAACGAAGATCCAAATTATCAGGAGATTCCCTCCAAATTACAGTTCTTCAAGAAGTTCCTGAGGGATCAACTCAACAGAAGGCAGTGTCTCATTAGGGACATGGAAGAAGACAATATTGTAGAAATGCCGATAGAAGGGATGAAATGCGTTATGCATCAATAAATGTCATCAATTACATTTTTTCTGATCCTCTAGAACATGAGGCTCACTCAGAGGGATCAGATGAGGAAGTTCCTGCTCAAGATGTTGTACACACAGACACAAATGAAGAAGGTGTGCGTACAAGAAATCAAAGGCTTACCCAGAATCTAGGTATTCCTTCAAATAACCAACTTCCCCCTCTTCGAAAGGCATCTAACAAGGGGAAATGAAAGAATTAGGTTACATACACTTCCTCTAGAGAAGTCCAATCACTCTCACTAGAGCAAAGATTCGTACAAAAAGAGGAAGAAATGAAGTAATTAAGGAGGTTGAATGCAGAACTACTTCAAGGTAGTCTTCCTCCTAAGCATGCTGGAGTCAGCCAGCCAAGGGAATTTGTTTCAGTTACTGAGATGGATCAAGAGTATCCTCCTTTACCAGTATACCCTCACAGGTCTAATCCTATGGGTCAGGTGAAACAACAACCGGTGGTGTTATCCTCAGTTGTAGTACTGGCCACAACATCTATCCAAGCTCCAGTTATTGCACCTGCTCAGGTCCAAGATCTACTGGATGTTTCTCAAAAATTAATAACTACCATTGAGTCATTAACAGATCGGTTGGAAGCTATGTAGGGAAAGCATGCACAGATTCAACCAGAGAAGAGAGATTACCCTGAATGGATTGATGAAATTCCTCCCCCATTAAATTTTTCAAGTACCACATTCCCAATATTTAATGGTTCGGTAGACCCAGAGAAACACTTAACACATTTTGTTTCTTATTGCGATCCTATGATGGGAACCCCTCATCAACAAGAAGTAGTTAAGCTCAGGTGTTTTGTACATTCATTACAAGGGACTTCTTTTTTTTTGGTATACAAGCTTGCAATCCCGGTCAATTACTGGGTGGGAGGATCTTTGTCAACTATTCCTTCTTCAATTCAGCTCAACTTTTCCAAAGACAACAATTTTTGATCTTACAAATTGTAATAAAAGGGAGAATGAAAGAGTTTCAGATTTCATTGCTTGCTGGAAGGGATTAACATATTCCTTAAGCTTAGAACTCCCTCAAGAATATTTTTTGCCAATATGTGTGGAAAATTTGCGTGATGAATTATGCACACCATTGATCCCTGTGAAATACACAGGAGGGTTTCGAGACCTTAATTCGATCGCTCAGCAGATTGAAGACTCTCTTATAAAGACTAAGGATAAAACTCGTGTAATTCCATCAGCTCTAGGAAGGAGAATGAGTAAACCAGAGACTGCTACAGTTATGATTAAACAAGCACCTGTACCTGATTCTACTTCAAAACCTTTATCTTATCAAATGGATCCACCTCCTGAGCATCAACAACAGAGGCCGTTTCGTCAACATGATCAAAGAGATCAAAGACAAAAAAAATTTGAGGATCTGAAGAGCAAAGTTTACTATTTCCGAAATGAAAATGTTCCTGGTTACTTCATTTCGGCTCTGGAAAATAATTTGGTTCAATTGCCATGGCCCAAAAGGCCAAATAAGGAAGGAGATGAAGACCATCCTAACTATTTCCCATTTCATTAGATGTTGGGGAATCCCATTTAGGAGTGTTTTTTCTTCAAAGACCTCATAAAAAAGATGGTGGACTCGGGACAGGTAAAACTGAAAGGTTCTTGAGGTTAGGTAGCATGTGTTACTTCTACAAATCTAGAGGAAGAAGGGGAGTGACAAGAAGTCAAAAACAAAAATGCACAGAAATATGATAATTGGATGTTCAGGAAAATGATCAACCGAACTCATGCCATTTTGCGAACGCAATTGAAGAAAACAATTGTGTCTTCTGCTATGAATTCCATAGAAAAACCCTCTTCATCAGAGGGAAAATACTCAAAGAAACAACATAATTCAAAGAAATAGGAACAATCAGAAGAAGATGAGATCGTGTCAAATCCCAAGTTGTCTTTGACTCTGGAAGATTTTATGACATCTACTTCAAAGCCACAGGCACCACCCTACCAAACGGCATGGCCTAAACTGGATAATTAGGCAGAATCTTCATCAGATGAATATTTGATCTTTGGTTCTGTTAACATGATTCATTTAATAGATCCTTATGCCAGTCACAACTTCTATCTTGATGGGCCTGAGTTCCTTGTATCAAACAAAGTAATTAGAGGGAGTTCCAGAGGTCTAGTATATAGAGGAAGACATGGATATCCCAGAAACCACTATTCCAATTCTACCCCTGCTAGAACTGTGTATGAAGCAGAAACTCATGGTGGAGCCTTTCAGCGGGCTCAACAAGAACAAAAAAATTCTTCTACGCAAGGCAGATTTAGTCCTGATATAGTTATTCTGGAGGATCGTTTAGAGGTTCCATATTCTTCCTCTCAAAAAGTAAATAGAAATTGTCGGTATAATATTCTAAAACTAGGATTATTTCTAACTCCTACCCCGATACAAGAATCATCTACTTCCAAAGCATCAACTTCTAAGGCACCTACGAAACCACATGTTCCTGTTGGAAAACACAGACCTTTGGATTAAAAATATGATGTCTTGAAGTATTTGTCCCAAGTACTGGCCAATTAATCAATTCTGGATGCCTTGAATCTATCCAAGGATCTTCAGGAGGCACTCATTGAGGCTTTGTCAAGTCCTCAGGAGTTCGAAACTGAAATTGTTGCGGCTGAAGTCTACCATATAGAGAATAATCCTACAGAATTCCATGCAGTGATATCTTTTACAGATGAAAATGAGGATGATGTTATGAATGGACATATTAGACCTTTGTATTTATCTAGAAAGTTCAATGGTGTGGACATCTGAAGAGATTTCATTGATAATGGTTAAGGAATCAACCTCATCCCCATTCCTACTCTTCATCGATTGGGCCTCACAGAATTTGATTTATCTCCTTCTACTCTAATGTTGCAAGGATATGATAAAAATGAACAAGAACCTCTGGGGGAGATCACACTCAGAACTCAGTTTGGATACCTTGTATCCAATTTAGATTTCATGGTTGTTGATCACGATACAACCTTCAATGTTTTGGTTGGAAGACCTTGGATACATCAACATGCGGCTATCCCTTCATCATACCATCAATGCCTCAAATATTGTTTCAATGGTAAAATTGGGACATTGTATGCTGATAAGTCCCCATTTAAAACATGTGAATATCAATAAATTGAGGCATAATTATATCACATGGAAGGGAAGGAGAAATCTAAGACAAAGGAGGTAACCAAAATTAATGATCCATATGATTTGGAAAAGATTTCAGTAAACCCATTCACACATGTGAGTACAGATTATGTGTTGCCTATCAGTCAAATTGACAGGATAGACCTGAATCCAAATACTCTTATGGAAACTTCCATAATGTTAATTATGGTAATCAAGCCAGACATCATGGGAGAAAGTGGTGATTCCACAAGCAATGATTAAATCTCAAATGGAGATGTCTTTATTTGATCCACTTAAATCCAGCAAGTCTATACTTCACCAAATAAGCCAGAAGAAGTTATAGTAATGTTAGAGTGAATGATGATATCGATTATCAATAAATCATCTCCTCTTTATTACCCAAGGAAGACCCTTAATCATCAATAGGGTTAGAAATGGAAGATTCTTCCTCAAGATATTCAAATTTTAACATCTCTCTTGATCATGGAAATTATGCTTCATCATATACTATGAAAGTAGAAGCAAAAGAGATAACATGTGTTGAAGAAGAAGAGGAAGATCTCAGGGATGCTCCTCTAGCTTTTGAAGAGGGTATCTCCACTACTGTGGATGAACTTTGAGAAATAAATCTGGGTACAAAAGAAGATCCACACTCCACTTTAATTAGTGCAGCCATGACTCTTGAAGAGAAAAAAATGTATATTTCATTTTTAAAGAAAAATTGAGATATATTTGCTTGGAATTATATAGAAATGCCAGGGCTTGATCCTGATATTGGTACTCATCGTTTGGGTTTGCCAGAAGAACATCAAGGATTTAAGCAAGCCGCAAGAAGAACACACCCAACTTATGTTTCCAAAATTGAAGCTGAAGTGGATAATATTATCAAATCTAACTTCATCAGAGAAGTTCAATATTCCAAATGGTTGGATAATATTGTCCCTGTGAAAAAGAAGAATGGAAAAAATTAGAGTTTTCATTGATTTCAGAGATCTTAATCGGCATTGTCCTAAGGATGATTTTCCAGTTCCGATTACAGAACTCTTAATTGATGAAATAACTAGCTATGAAGAAGTTTACTTCATGGATGGATATTCCGAGTATAATCAAATCCGAATGGATCCAGAAGATGAAGAATCTACAGCCTTCAGATCCCCTCAGGGTTTGTTTTGCTATCAGGTAATTCCCTTTGGCCTGAAGAATGCAGGCACAATATATCAGTGTGCCATGCACCGTATCTTTAAACCCTTTTTAGGGAAATTTTTTGAATGTTATGTGGATGATTTGGTGGTTAAATCCAAACAACTTTCTAATCACTTGTCTTATTTGGAAGTCATATTCCACAAACTTCGACAAAACAATATGAAGATGAACCCCTTGAAATGTGCTTTTGGGGTAACCTCAAGAAAATTTCTCGGCTTTGTTGTATTCCATCGTGATATCAAAGTCGATCCTGAGAAAACAAAGTCAATACTTGGTATGTCACCTCCTCGAAATTTGAAATAATTGAGAGGAATTCAAGGACACTTAGCCTATATTCGGTGTTTCATCGCCAATTTGGCAGGAAAAAGTTTACCCTTCACCAAATTGATGAAGAAGGGAGTCACTTACCAGTGGACTAAAGAATGTCAAGAAGCATTCAATATTCTCAAGAAATATCTCTTGAGTGCACCAATATTAATGCCACCTATTGAAGGAAGACCACTTATTCTTTATGTTACAGCCTTAGAGAGATCATTGGGAGCCTTCCTTGCTCAAAAGAATGATGCTGGGAATGAAAACAACCTTTACTATCTCAGTTGGACTATGCTTGAAGCAGAAAACCGATATTCAAGTATTGAAAAGTGCTTCCTAGTGTTAATCTTTGCAGTTCAGAAGTTGAGACACTACCTGCAACATCATGAGGTCCATTTGGTATCTCGCAATAACCCGCTAAAATTCATCCTTAGTCGTTCAATGCTTATAGGACGTCTAGCAAGGTGGGAAGTTATTTTTCAGCAATTTGATATCCAATATGTGTCTCAAAAGGAAATAAAGGGCCAAGCTCTAGCTAATTTCCTTACTGAACACCCTTCAGTGAAAGATACATCTTTAGATATTGAACTTCCTGATTAAGGTCTTTTTTATTCAAGATAATCTTCAAACATGGGAAATGTACTTTGATGGTGCTTCCAGAAGTCCAATAGGGAAGAAAATGGAAGATCCTAAATTAAACAAAGTTGGGATGGGAATTGTGATTGTTTCATCAGAAAAGGAAGTTCTACCTTATTCCTTCTTATTAGAGGAAGGCGGTACAAACAATGAAGCATAATATCAATCTCTCATCGCAGGATTAGAGTTGACGCTTCAAGCACAAGTGAATCACTTAAAAGTGAAAGGTGATTCAGACCTGGTAATCAAACAAGTCAATGGAGATTATGCAATTAGAAAAGAAGATTTAATCCCTTTGTATGATTTAGTCAGAGAGTTAATGGAAGAATTTCCTTCAGAACCAACATTTTCTTATGTCTCGTGATCCCAAAATGCTCAAGCTAATGCATTTGATAATATAGCCACAACTCTGGCATATCCAAATCGGGAAAATACAATCATCAGTATTGCCCAACGTCATACAATTTCACCTTATGTTCAAACTAGAACAGAGGAAATCAATGAAATTAGTCCCATTTCTGAACCATATGGTCATACTACAGGATGGATGGCACCTATTAGGGAATACCTTCAAAATGGAACACTTCCACCTGATAGAGCTGGGAAAGAACAAATCCGGCGACATGTGGTCAATTTTAATCTTTATGATATCCTAAATCACTTAGATAAAATCCTATACAAAAGAGGTTTTGATGGAGTTCTCTTTAGAGTCATTGATGGTGAAGAGACAATGGCTGTCATGAAAGAAGTACAAGTAGGAGTCCGTGGTGCTCACCAATCTGGACATAGACTATCTGATCAAATTCTAAGGCTTGGATACTTTTGGGCTTCAATGATACAATATTGTGTTGATTTCACAAAGAAGTGTCATTCTTTCCAAGTATGTTCCAGCTTCACTCATCAACCCCTAGAGTTGCTTCATACAGCTAAATACTCGTGGCCATTTTCCACTTGGGGAATGGATGTAGTGGCACCTTACCCTTCGGATACATACAAGAAGTTTAAGTATATTCTTACTGCTACTGACTTCTTTTCCAAATGGGCAGAGGCAATACCTCTTAAAGAAGTTAGTTCTAAAACCATTGTTAGCTTCATCAATTCTAACATCATTACCAGATTTGGTGTCCCTCATACTATATTAACAGAAAATGGCACCAACTTCTGTTCATCCGAGGTAAGGAAGTTTTATCAAGAATACAACATCAAATCCAACCATTCCTCTCGGTATCATGCAGTGGCCAATGGAGAAATAGAAGCCTTTAACAAGAATCTTTCAAACATACTTCAAAAGATGGTGGATAAAGATAAGAAATCATGGCCTGATAAACTCTTTCATGCTTTATGGGCTTATCGGACCACCACACACACTGCAACGTGGTCAACTCCATATTCATTGGTATATGGAATAGAATTAGTCTTGCCCATTGAGGTTAAATTACCCTCGCTCAGAGTATCCATTTGTGATCAGTCATCTACAGATGAACAATATCAAAAGAGATTGGATGAATAGGAACGATTAGATGAAAAAGGTTGTGCACCCTACACCATTTGGAAGTCTATCAGAATCGAATAGCACGAGCTTTCAACAAAAAAGTTCATCTTCGTTCATTCATTCAGGGAGAATTGGTATTGGTTCTCAGAACTCCAATGATACCAGGAAAGAAACCTCCCATGCTTGAGCCAAAATGGGAAGGACCTTACTCAATACATAAGGTCTTCTCCAATGGAGCTTATTCTTTAATATCAATGGATGGAGAACTCATCACTACTCTAACCAATTCCATATTTCTGAAGATGTATTTTGTATAATACAAATACATCAACACGGTCCATGCATATGACCTTAAACTATTTTCACTTACGTCCAACATGAAGTTAAATAGTATCGTCCTTGCTATATGACGTTAAACTATACAACCCCTCTTTTGTCCTCAATGCATGACATTAAACTGCACAGCCCCCCTTACGTCCAACATGACGTTAAACTGTGATTTCCTAGCTAAATGACGCTAAACTTTACAACACTCATACGTCCAACATGACGTTAAACTGTGTTGTCCCTCTTACGTCCAGCAAGACATTAAATTGCATAACCATCATCCTAGCTATACGACGTTAAAATGTGTACCTCATCATCCCAAATGACATTAAACTGTGAAAAAGTCCCTAAATTGTCCAACATGATGTTAAACTGTGTCCCCATTGTCCTCACTGCAAGACATTAAACTGCATATTCCCCTCTTCGTCTAACATGACGTTAAACTATGCATCATTAGGGTTGTTGCTACCTCTTGTTTCTCACACCGAGTAGGACTCATGTGAGCTTAGAGTAAACTTCAACCATAACACCTTCTTTGGGCCGCTAACCATGTATAAGTCCCAACACTTTCTTTTTAGATTGTTGTCCTAAAAAAAACTTGATCACCAATTAATTCTTCAATTGAACTACACGGACTTTGATCCTTACCTTCTAGGCTAGGTACGTAGGCAACCTCCCAAGGTTCAAGCCCCAAATCAATCTCTTCACATCGGTTCACCTCCATCTCATATGATGTTAATATGTCAATCAGCCCCAGAACCAATAGGTTTTACATTGGTTCACCATCGTCCTTGCTATATGACGTTAAACTATTCACACCTTTTGTCATATACGACAATAAACTACAACATTCTTTGACACCCTCACCTGAGAGGGAATAATTATTTACATTGATCTCCAATCATGTTATATTCCAAAGACTACATGCATACATAGAAATGCTTAAACCTTTAATCTTGGGTCAAAGCATCATTGCACTAAAGTCCCCTTTCACCCTTCATATTTATGAACCAAATCTGTACAATGGGTATTTCAAGAACTATGTGTGGCCTGATTTCCATCCTTATGGGATACGTAGGAACGTTTGAGCATCCCTCGAATCCTGCCCCAAGTCTTTGGGCCTAACCCCAAATTCCACTTCCAGTCCCTTAGCTGAAAAGTCCCCCCTGTGAAAACATGAATGTGGTATGAAAACCCTGGTCTTCATTCACATCAAGTTTAACAAACACACACTGTGTATTCCTTATAATGGTCTGAGTTCTATGACCCTAAACTAAGATCTCCTACACTCTCGTCCCACATGACGTTAAAATTTATTTTAATAACTACGTTTGGCTTGATTCCCATCCTTATGGGATACGTAGTGAAGTCCAGCACCTCAATTCAAGACCCATCCACAACATGATTATGGTTAGAATTGGTATGTGTGTCTCCTTCATTCATTGGACAATATTCATTTTCATGTGTCATAATCCTAACCTTAAATACTTCAAGATCTCCATAACCCTTTTCTTGAATTCTAGTCAAAAAATTTCTGATACCCAAGAGTTCTTTTTCCTGACTATGCAGCACGTCCCCTTAGGAGGCCTTGCATAAGTAGTCTACATAACGGACCTGTCAGCCAAAAGATGCTATTATTTGACTATGCAGCCAATGCCCTTAGGTGGACCTGCATAATTCAACCCCCTAACGGGTTTGTTAAATAGTGGTAACTTCATTCTTGGGAGGAAAACCTATTTTGTCCATATTTGTCTTAATGAAAATATGTAGGGATCCGAAAAAATAGCCATCCTTAACATATTTATCCCGTACTATTTTTCATGATCTGAAAGTATTCAAGTCTATGGTTTATATTTCCCTTACCTACGTTTGGGTCAGACCTTCGCAGGAGTGACATTCATCAAATTCTTTGATAATCTTGATTGGAAATATCATCTCCATATTCAATTAACTCTTTCCATACAGCAGACTCTGTGCTTTGGAAAATTTGAATCTCCATAAACTTTCACTGGCTTTTTAGCAATAGAAAAGTAAAATTTCTAAGAGTTATTTTGCCTGACTATGAAGAACATTCCCTTAGACGGCCTTGCATAAGTAGTCTACATAACGGACCTGTCAGCCAAAAGATGTTATCATTTGACTATACAGTCAATGCCCTTAATCGGCTCTACATAATTCAACCCCCTAACGGGTTTGTTAAATAGTGGTAACTTCATTCTTGGGAGGAAAACCTCTTTTTTCCTTATTTTTCTTAATGAAAATATGTAGGAATCCGCAAAAATAGTCACCCTTAACATATTTATCCCATACTCTTTTTCATGATCTGAAAGTATTCAAGTCTATGGTTTATATTTCCCTTCCCTACGTTTGGGTCAGACCTTCGCAGGAGTGACATTCATCCAATTCTTTGATAATATTGATTGGAAATATCATCTCCATATTCAAGTACCTCTTTCTATACAGCAGAATATATGCTTTGGAAAATTTTAATCTCCATAAACTTTCACTGGCTTTTTAGCAATAGAAAAGTAAAATTTCTGAGAGTTCTTTTTCCTGACTATGTAGCACATGCCCTTAGGCGGCCTTGCATAAGTAGTCTACATAATGGACCTGTCAGCCAAAATATGCTATTATTTGACTATGCAGCCAATGACCTTAAGTGGCCCTACATAATTCAACCCCCTAACAAGTTTGTTAAATAGTGGTAACTTCATTCTTGGGAAATACTTCTTCTAATTCGTTTTAGCGTCTTTTTTCATATCATTCCTCAGATTCAAAATTTCTTAAGTCACAGTTTACATTTTTACCCCCATAATTGAATATGGTAATATGGTTTTCAGATAAATTATCAAGGAATTGATTCAATTTTAATCCATTCAGTCAAAGCTATTTCGACCTTAAACAATATCCTTTTTATGTCTGACGTGCATGACTTTAAACTGCCCACAGAAGATAAGGGAACTCTGAACAAAAGTCAAGTCCCAGCTCACTAAACATATACTTTGTATGATTTAGTTAATATTGAGCAATTAAAAAGATTCAAAGTTTGTAGGGTTGTTTTTATAATCCTATAAAAAATCAAACTATGCTTACTAGGCCCATTATCTTAAGTAAAAATTTAAAACAGGTAGCAAAATAAGGCATGCGCAAATGATTGAAGATGATAGTGTTTTTCATTGATGCACAAGAGTTAGAAGGACATCCACAGACTAGAGTCTCTCCACTTTTTCAAGGATTACAAGACACTTTCAACATAACTCTTCATTTGATTTATGAAATCCCGAGCTTCATCAGCAGCCACTTGGAATTCATTCATTCAACTGGATACAATAAGAGATGCAGTGAAACCAGCTCTTCTTGGAACAATTATAAAAGAATGTTCTTGAGTGAGGTTTGAGAAAATTTTCTGCTGATCAAACAATGACTCTATTTATGTCCAGTAGACTTAGAAGATGGATACATGGATTTGAGAATGGAGCATTGGAAGTAAAGGGCCATTTGGAGAGAGTAATCTTTTCGAATATTGTTCTAATGACATGATAATCTTCTCTCCACCAATCAGCAGCGGAAAAAATATCATCCCATGGGTTTTCCATTTTCATATCTACAAGGAAATGGCATGGAAGAAAAATTTGAAAGTTCGCATCATTGTTGTTTCTCTTAATGCATATCATAACCAAAATAGAGGAGTAGCAGTGTGGCTGAATCTCGTACATATAGTTCTTTTCATCTTGAATGTTGACTCCTTGCAGATGACCACGCCCATACAGAGGCAAGTAGATGCTCTGTGGGAAATTAACATGGTACTTATTAAAGTATTTGGCCAAATCTGGGAGAGTGTTGTTGCAGATCTCATAGTAATCATGGCAAAAAACATTCATCATATCATCAATCTGCTTGCTATCCAATTCATCAGCTGATCCGATTCTTCTAGGAGCCATTGAATCCACACAAAGGTCAAATAATTAACTCTTAAGTGAGTTGACTTTTTCATAAAATTTGTGAAGAAAAGTAAAAAAACGGATAAGGCATTAAGGAGTGAAAGTCCAATGTTGGTGCACAAGTATAACTATGTCGCACAGGTTTTGGTGTGCAGGTATCACCGCGCAGGTCAAAATACCTCTACAACAACACGACAACGAACAAAATCAATGAAACCACGGAAAATCAACAACCTGCATGACGAGGAAAACTTGCGCGGCGAGAGCTCGAAAGTTCGAGATATGATTGCTTTGCGCGAGAATGACTGCATATATATAGGAAAAAGTTGCACCCAGCGTGCCGTAGCCTGTGCGCCTTCACCTGCACGCCTCCACTTGCGCGTTCAAGACTTGAGAGCCGCAATTCCTTTGTTTTCTTATTTTACCTCAGAATCACATCCTCATTCCTTTCGGATCCAACTCTGAGGGGGAATTTTGTGGACACTCCTTTCCGTCGCAGAGTCTAACAAATGAAAAGGGAAATACCTTGAGCACAAAGTGATTCATCCTTTGAAGAAACATCAAAAATAGACAAAGGCATGAACATGGATTTGCTTTGAGCATGGGCCGCACAAGTTCCATTATGGTCATGCATGTTTACCTGTGCAACACATTTTGGGTGTGCAGGTGACCTGCACGCCCTATTTTATTTTCACCCAGGGTCTTCAGTAGCCTATAAATACCCCTTGTGGGCCCCCCATTTCAAGGTGGAAAAATTCCAAAAGTCAGATTTGAGCTCCCGACGCCCTAGTCTCCTCTTGAATACTTTCGAACACTTCTAAGGTAATTTCTTACCTATAATGGAAGATCTAAAGAGAGGGAATAAGGCCTAAGTGTTGAAATTCATCAACACCTTCGCGCCTAAGTGTCCAGCCCTTATGGGAAATGGTAACATTTGTGCGCCGCCTTATCCCTTTAACAGAACCTGCACGCCACCCTTTCAGAAGCCTTTAGAGATGATACTAAGGCTTGAGCAAAGGCTCGCCCAAGTATTACCCTATGGGTTGACCATCGCACAAGTATACGTGTCGCGCTAGTATACCTGCACGACCAGTACTTGCGCGCCCAAACAGGACCTACGTGACTACTTTCTTTTGGGTGCCCCTCCTGCTTATTCAACTCATTTCTTCAAATCTACATCTCCTATTCAAGATTTAGCCTTCAGAATCCTCTTCAAAGCCTTTTATGGAATGATTCCTTGGTTGGATTCCTTATCTGAAAGGAATTATGTGGAACATCTCTCAAAACCTAGTGATTTACATATCTTTAGGTCACAAAGGTTAGATATTTCATTCATTCAACCTCATCTTTTAAGATGAGAAGACCTTTAACCTAGGCCTAATTTTCAAGAGTAATCCCCAGTCATAGTCCCCTAACCTGGGACTCCTTTTCAAGAGTGATCCCCAATCATAATTTTCTAACCTGGGCCTCCTTTTCAGAAGTAATCCCCAGTCCAAGTTCTCTAATTTGGGAATCCTCCTTAGGATTAAGCCCCAATTTCCCAAATATGGGAATTCTCCTTAGGAGTAAGCCCCAAATCCCAAATTCCCTTAACATGGGCCTCCTTCTCAGGAGTAAGCCCCAGTTCTCAAGTCCCTTTAACCCGTGCCTCCTTCTCAAGAATAGGCCCCAGTTCTCAAGTCCCTTTAACCCAGGCCTCCTTCTCAGGAATAAGCCCCAGTCATAATTTCTCTTAACCAGTCTTAACTTCTTCTGATTTGGGCTTCCTTCTCAGAAATAAAACCCAATCACAAGTCCCCTCCTAATTTGGGCATCCTCCTCAGGAGTAAGCCCCAAGTTAGAGTATCCAAATCTCCATAAAGCACATATACCTTTATGGACCATGTTCCCTGGAATCTTCTCTAAAGTAAGACCTGATATTTATCTATTTGGGAAATCATACATACATAAGCCCCATATCATTCCTTGTGACCGCATCTTTCGTGGCAAAAATTTTCAGGTTTACTGATACCTCTTGTTTCTCACATCAAGCATAAATTACGTGAGATTAGAGTGTAAAAGTAACCATGACACATCTCTTTGGGCCGTTAATCATACGTAAGACCCACAATTCCCAACCAAACTACATGGACTTTGATCTCTACCTTAAAATTGGAGTACATAGGAAGTCTTTCTGAGGTTCAATCCTATCACCCATTAATTCTCATCCATCCCATATGACGTTAAAATATACCTCAATTCCCAAACTACGTGGGTTCTGATTCCTTTTATAACAAGGATACGTAGGTAGCCCATATGCAGGTATGATCCCAAATCTGAAATACTCCATGTCCTTCTGAACGAAAATAAACTTGAAGTGCCCCGCTGAGTGGCTTTAAAACCAGTATGGTTGTCACAATGACAAAGAGATCTTTATATAATGTGTTGAAGGATACCATTGACTAAGAATCTCTAACAAATACAGATTATTCTCTATCGATGAAGAACCTCAAATAAATATAAAAGATTATGTAAATCTCATACATATTAATCCTTGATTGTCAGATATTAAGGAAAGCTCATTTTCATAATTGTTAGTGTAATAAGGATTCACAAACATAACTTAAATCTATAAAGAGAGTCCTGAAGTAGACAATAATTCCCGCAAAAAAGGTGTGATGAGTCCGACCTCCCATCCTATCGACCAATGAAAATTCTTAAGCCTCATCAGTCCACAACTAATGAGCACCTAACTTTGGAAAGTAGGTCCAAATGGATATAGAATCATTGGATGTTTCCGGTTCTATGAACAAACCCATTAGAAACAGATTGTAATGTTTGAACCTTAAGAAAACAAGTTCATCCCCATTTCCAAAGGAAACACCCATGAAAAACCATTAGAAAATTGAAAACACTATTTTTAAATACTAATTCCTTTAATAAAACATCTTAATCACTTAAATGAATACATAACACACATAATTTTAGGAAAAAAGGATTTGGGAAACCCAAAAATAATATGGATTTCTAGGAAAATGGGAAAGGCATGGAAAAACCTATCTAGTTCAAGTGAAGATGATAAGAAACCTTAAAATATGAAGAGATAAGGCTCCAAGTAGAAATATTCACACACTAGTAAACAAAACCACAAATATTTAGATGCAAACCCCATATAGGGTTTGTCCAAAACCACCCCAAAACAAGAGAGAAAGCAAGAAACATGAAGGATAGAGAAATTAGAGAGAAAAGGGGATCTAGCCTTAAATAATATACTAAAAACTGAAGGATAAGACTCAAAATATTAAGAAGGAATGGGAGGGGGTCATGCCCAAAGCTTCTTGGGATGGTGTCATGTGAGTAGGAAGAAGAATATGGGAAATTAAGGTAAAAATTTAAGAGGGTAGAATGGTATTTTCACCATTTTTAAAAATTTGGGTAAATCACTTGGTTTACTAAATCATGCACCAAATGTGTCCCCCTTATTAGATACACTAGTAGATGTCACAAAATTGGGAAAAATTTGTTCCAACCATGAAGATAGATTTTCTAAAAAATTAAAGGTAATGTCTTGAATTAGATGCTACTAATCTGGTGCCCCAAGCCCATTCAACACAAGGCCTCAAGTGTGTCTCCCCATACACTAGAGGTTTCCAACTAGAAATGAGGGACTAGGGTATGATAATGGGGATACTATTAACTCACATAATAGTAAGAAAATGGTGTAAGTAAAAGAACATCATCCATAATAGAAATAATTAAGTGGTAAAGAAAGAAATAAACCGAAATTGGAGCATGCTGTAATAATAAATGGAATGTAGTGAAGGCCTGAATGTCTATGTCATACATACAAAACTGATCACCCACTAGGCTGATCTCATATATAGGAGTAAATAAAATAAATATAAATGAAATTAAAAGGCACTACTATGTACACCAATATATACCACATGCCTGATCTTCACATACATATCCGATCCATCCTACTCAATCAATCCTAGACCTTAACCCATCTTGAGCCTACAATCTAATTAATGTCTACTTGGGTACCCCAAAGTAATGGTCACCCAAACAGGGTGTGAGTACAAAAAACCAATAAGGAACCACCATCACGGTCCCATATATAGCGAGTAAAATGAATTGTATGTAAATGTGATCTACTCATCATGGTATCAATAATAATAATAATAACTACTAGAAATAAGTTTAAAGTCAAATTTGTACAAGTAATGCTCAAGGAAAGTGATCAACCTACTTGAGACAAAATTTTAATAAGGCTCCATCATGTATATATATATATATTTATATGTGTATATATATATTACCATAAATACACACACACACACACTCTCTCTCTCTCACACACACATATATGAGTAAGGCGATAAGTAACATGAATCAAACTATATATGATCCTTGGGTCTATAATCCCAATCATCTAGAAATCTTGGGAATAAGGCATTGATCTGGATGTCGTTCCACTAAATCCATGTATAATTAAGTCGATCCTTGGGTTCTTAATCCCAATTGATAATACCTTATTCATCCAGTTCCAGAAATGTCTCTAAGAAAGTGACATCGCCATAGAGGGATACATGTCCTAACCCTGGGTTCACCCATACTCACCTCTAATCACTATAATGGAGGATGCTGTATACCAATAGACAAACCTGTAAAGATGGAACTATATCAACTGCATCCTATTCCAGATGTATCAAGTATCATACCTATGAGGACCAAGACCTAGGGGAATTGACCAAGGCATCCTCTTCAATTCCATGGAGTGCATCCATAAAAAACTCAATATAATGTAGGCCTACTAGGTCTAGAACCCAAGTCCATTGACCAAAGGATTCCTATTCAAGTCCATGGAGTGTATCCATAGAAAAATTGGTATAATGTATACCTACTAGGTCCATGATCCAAGGCCATTGACCAAAGGCGTCCTCTTCGAGTCCATGGAGTTCATCCATAGAAAACTCAGTAAATGGTTCTATAACATCAAGAATTTTCTGTTCCATACCTTGATTCTCCTCACTGGTGTCATACCACGATATAAAAATCTATAAATAAGGCTTAGAATCCATATCCTAGTAAGTAAATATGGGAATCCATAAAATATACCACATCTATTTAGGCTCATCGACCACAAACTAGGGAGAACCTCTAGCAATCATAGATACACCAATAGTATCTAATTGAAAGAATAAATAAAAGAGTGTGGGTGAATGAATGACTAAAACCACCACTACTTTCATACCCTCTCAAGATTTCAAGTTCAGTATGGGTTCTAGGTGACACCTACTACCATCTCTACCCAAACCACCAATGCACTTGCTCAGGGTCGGTCCTGCACCGGGGCACCCACTATGTCCCTCATGTGAAAATTCTAGAGAGGCATCTTACCAGGGATCCTTTGATCCAGTACACATGTAAAGGCATCCCTCTTGGGGTCCTTACAAGGAGTAAGTAAAAGGAGTCATCCTACATGGGATCCTCTAGATCAGATCATATGTGGAGGCATCCCACAAGGGACCCTTGACCTAAGTGATACATCAAAGTATGATGCCAGCACACAAGGGTTGTTAGTGAACCCCGGCGTCCATCAATTTAATTACCAAATTAAACAATTTAATTTATTAGTTCATTGGGGTAAGTATAAATAGGGGTAATCACACTCAAGAGAAAGACCATTCATATACATACCAAGAAACATGAATAAATACTCTAGGGTAGGTATAATGGACTACCTACCTTTTAGAATATTTCCATTTATTTTCCCAAGGGTTAGCAGTAGTTTCCAAGTCCTGTACAAGCTCAATCGAGTCATGTAAGGTCCTATCTCATGGAAAAACCACCATAACCAATTAATTATAAAATCATTATAATTAATTTATTAAACTCAACAATTTATTTTAAAGAACCACTTTATTTAAAATAATAATAATTTTCAAGGTCTCACTGGATTATCCCATCGCACCAAAACAGTGAAAAAACACTCTCCCAGATCCCACCACATAAACCAAACATCAATCTAAGCGTAATCCCTAATAATTAGAATCAAAACAACTATTTAAAATTTTTAATTAAGGCCTTATAGATTTAGAAATTAACCATGAAAATGTATCTTGAAGAAATGACATGCAGTGAAGTATAGATGACCTCTCGTCATCTTATTCCTAAGTATAGTGAAAAACCCAACATCGATATCTGATTCCACCATGATCAGGTGGAATCAAGAATTCAAAACACTAATTAGGGAACCAAAAGTTAGAGGAAGATGAAGAAAACTACAATGGATATTAATGAAGTTAAAGACTCCCCTCAAGGATTCCAAGACACCTGATGATGTCCAATTCCAACCAAGAATGGGGAATAACTCTCATAGAGGAAGGGAGTAAGAGGGATACACACATAGGGGAGAAAGGGAAAGAAAGAGGGTAAAACCCTTTAAGGATCAGTGGGTAAAATTTTAATTTTCCCTTATTTAATGAACTACATGGTTAGGATTCATGCTCTAGAAAACCATGCTCCAATCGTACAATGATACTATCCCCATACACCTACACATCACACAATTGTTGCACACAGTTAGTAAAACCATGTTCTAACTATGTGCCTCTACTATCCATGGCACAATACACATTGCATGATTACAATACACAGTTAACCACACCATGTGTCATGTTTGTAACATATTGTAGAACCCCTGTATAGTTTCCTCTAACCTGGAACATGGTTTCTCAAACTATGGTCCTATACAAAATGGACTTTATGGTTAGGTCATATGTTCAGTACTAACCATGTTCCATGAGCTGCACTTTTCCAAAATTTTAGTTTTGGGCCCCAAACCCATGGGGCGCTCCTGAAACCTTCGAGATATAAAAAAAAATCCTCATTCCACATCTAAAAATATTATTTAGAGGCATTCTAAACCTTGAATTCCCATTTGCATTCTCTATTCAAGATTTGACCCATCCATTAATTTAAAATTCAAAATCCTTTGGAAAATTTCAACTCAAAAAAACATGGGATCTTATATCCTCCCCACCTTAAAATTTCTCATCCCTAAAAATCCTTAGTGGGCATAAAAAAACCCTGGACTACTTGGTTTATGAATTAAGTTCGAAACCCCGCATTGTATTTATGAACACCCAATGTGCCTCTAAGAACTACCTTAATCATATAGAGCATAACCCACCAAAACTTGATCCAATGAACATAACCAAAGATGAAAAACTAGTACAATGATTATTCAAGCCTGTCTAACCCAAGAGACAATCACATCATCATATCTTCCAATAATTAACCTATGGTTCTCTCAGTTATAAGTTATTACTTTCATGGATAATTCTGAGCCATGATATTTCCACCATTATAATTGACTAAGAAGACACATCCCTAATGTTCTGAAAACACTTCTAGCATGTTTCTCTATATGCTACACCTGATCATAAACTAGGTCACTTCTCATAGTCCTCGATCCAAGTGAACAGTTGAATTCCATTTGATCAAGATCAACCTAGTTGCATTGACTTTTCCTTGAAAATACCTATACGACCCTCTCATTACACTTGTCAAAACCAAATGGAATGCTTGATGCATTTCATCATCAACCACATTCAATTATATGAAAGAATTCAATTTCACCCACCTTTGTCCAACTATTCTAAAAAAATATCGGCTTTAGAAACTGATGAATCACTAAAAACCGATCTTATACCTTTATCCCAAGGCATAATGACATCATTTTGAAAATTCTCACTAAATTACATAACCAAATTTTGGTGAAACCTCTTAAACAAACTATCCCCTATTAAAAACTATTACTATGTTATAACATAAGAACTAACAGAATACTCGATCCAAAACCATTAGATCATTACAAAATACTTTGGGATTAATGGATGCACTCAGACATCAACCAAGTCTATATTCAAATTTTAATATACAATTTATTGAGAAATCCATCCATAATTTGATCCATTTATTTAATAGAATAAAATATCTAAAACAACCATATTAAGACTGGTCTCAAGATCCCATTACCCTTCTCACATGAGGGTCACCCCCAATGACTAACGTCTCGATCCCCACCTTAGGACTATCCTTGTAATCACTCAAATGAAAAATAACCCAATCAACACAACCTATGCATTATCATTCTTGGATATAAAACCTGGCATGACTTAGAACCCTCTCATCCCAACAGTAAATGTAAACATCACCCCTAAATCATTCCCATTTCCTGAGAATAATTGCCACAATGATTTTTGGAAATCAAAACAAAATTAGGGTAAACACCCTAAAAAAACCAATGATATAATACGAATAATCTAGATTAATTTCAAAATTTTCCCTGAGAACACCCTCATCATGTTTCTCAAAAAAATAGTAAATACATTTAGATATAGATCGGCTTATAACTGTCGCTCTTTTAGCATACTCCAAACAATTTAAAGATATTGGACATGATCACCTATAAACTAGGAGTATGCTAAGATTACATTGATAGGTTTGCATTGATACTCTAAGACACCTTACATATAAATAAGTTACACTTTCCTTATCCAAATCCTAACACCACATCTCCTGACAATGTGTGTTTAGGTCTAACCATGGGTTAACTACCCCTGACACCTGATTTATTCTCGATGTCTCCTATACCATGGAGATAAATTCCTCATTTAATTCACAACTTTCAGGAAACCAAGACCATGAAATTGATTTTAAACCATAATTCCTAGGATCATGTATAGGAACTCACCACTTTATGATTTAAACGGTACCATGAATAACCAACATATACCCAAAACTTCCCATATAGAGGGTGTATAATCTCAAGCCACTCAATCATCATCACTTGACTCATGCTCCTATGATCATTTCATCAATAAGGAAAAGCTGATCATGGTACATGGAATGTTAGTCTCATTAAGCCTAAATATTCCTTGGAACTTCTCTTCAAATTCAGGCACCTCACTTATTCCATGATTTATTCCATGACCACCCATCAAAAAACATGATTATAGTCATATTCATATACCCATGATCTATCATTTTACCAACCTTAGAAGCACTGGTCAATAGGGCCAAGAACTCGATATCTAAGAACCCTAGGTTCTTCCTCAGAAACCAAAGGCATCATCCCACCTATATCCCAAAACAAGAGCACCTACTGTGCATTAGTCTTAGAACAAGTGTACAACCAAGATCACCACCTCAAAGAAATCTATATGCATGGGCCAATCCTAGTCACATGTTTCTCTCAATCAAAATATACTATGACTTATAAGGGTCCAAGTGGAAACTAAGGACCTCTAGGTATCCCACCTACTCCTACTAATCAAGGCTCACATTAGGGTCACTAGGCCTTACCACCCATTCCATAAGTCAAACTTATCTAAGGTCACATATCACGGGATGTCATCCACACACTCGTCTCAACATAAGGCATCTAACACACCTATAGAATCTATCTAAAAGAGTTATAGAAAACATAAAAAAACAAGGGTCAAAACTATTTAGCATTGACCTACCTGGTCCCTAATCCTCTCTAAGAATCCTTATAAGGTACTTCCCCTAGATTATCATAATACGAATGTAGGAATAATGATGATATGACACTCACTAGGCATCCATATATGGTAATACCCCCTTGAGGTTCCAATTATCTACAAACATTTAGGTGTCTATCGACATCATACAAAGAGAACTGAATAGATCACTTAAAATGAAATTATCATATACCAATGTTGACCTATGAGGGTAAATAGTATGTGAACATCATTATATTAATTATCCATGTCATATCATAAGTATGTGGTACAATTAAGTAGAATTACATTATAATATATATATGAAAACACTATATAGTGTGTTACTGACACTTTAAATAACCGAACCTAAGTAACAACACCCTACCAGGGGTTCAACACATAGGAATAATATACTCTATCAAATTACTAGGGTCACTTCACCTCCTCTATATGAGGACCTAGTCATCAACCTCACCATCAAATTTCTCACTTTAGATCCACATATCTTAGCATTAGAAGGTAATATATATATAAGTCGGCCTAATTGAGTATAATGTAACTAATAAATTATATGGGAAAACACCATTTAGGTTGTTGTTGGAACTTTGAAAAAATTTCCTTTGTCATCAGTAATAATCAAACACTAGAAGTCCTATAGCATGTGGACCCTACGTGAAAAATATGATTCATGATATACCTATTAGCTTTACTGGAAAAGTGTCAAAATCAATCACTGGACTCTTTCCAATGGGATAAGAGCCATAAATACATAATAAATCACAACATCCACAAAACATGTGCATTGATAAAAGATAAAATCATATAAAACTATAAAATAAATGATCAGAATAGTAATCCCATAACCTTGGAAACCTATAATTCTTACCAGAAAAAGTGTTTTCAATGCACTAGTCTGATATCCATCATAAATCTTGACACATTACTAATAATCCTTCCTACCATATCCAAAATAGTAACACAAAAGGAAATGAAAATCACTAATATTAATTTGTAATGTCCCAACCTAGATTCCACTAATCCGGTTCTTCGAGCCAATTTTCCACAAGGTCTCAAGCGCGCCTCCCCATACACCAAAGGCTGTTGACTAACAGAAAGGGCCTAAGGTGTGATAATGGGGAGAATATAACCTCTTATAAAAGTAATAAAATAGTATAAGTAACACAGAATCATCTATAATAGTAATAATTAGAGTAAGGAAGCAATAAATAAAATGAAACATGAGCATGCTGTAATAATAAATGGAATGAAGTGAAGTCCCCAACAACCATGTCATATTTACAACACTGATCATTCACTAGGATGATCTCATATATAAGAGTAAATAAAATAAATAGAATAAAAGTAAACAGCTCTAATACATACACCAATCTATACCACATGTCCAATATCCACATACATATCCAAGCCATCCTGTATGATCATTCCTAGACCTCAGCCCATCCTATGCCTACAACCAAGTGAACGTCTACTAAGGTACCATAGTGAAATGGTGGCCTGAGAAATGCGTGAGTAAAAAAATTACTTGGGAACCACCAATGCAATATCATACATATCCAGTAACATGAAATTTAAATAAATGTAGGTTACTCATCCTGATAATAATAATAATAATAATAATAACTGCTATAAATAAGTTGAAAGATAAATTCCTACAAGGCATGCTTAAGGAAAGTGCTCAATCAAGACGAGACACAATTGGAATAAGGCGCCTTCATGTATATATATTTATATGTGTGCATAAATATTCAAATATATATATATGATTAAAATGACAAGTAACATGAATCAAAACGCATTTGATCCTTGGGTATGTAATCCCGATTATCTAGACTTCCTATGAATAAGTAATTTATTTGGATGTCATACAACTCAAGCTATGTATAATTAAGTCAATACTTGGGTCCATAATACAGACCAATAATACCTTCTTTGGCTAGTGCTGAAAATGTCTCTGAGTAAGATACATCACTATAGGGGGATACATTTCCTAACCTTGGGTCGACCCATACTTTCCTCCAATCACTATAATGAAGGATTCCGTATACCAAAAGAAAATCCTGTAAAGATGAAAATACATCAACTATGACCTATGTCAAATGTATCAAGTATCATAACTATGAGTTCCATGACTTAGGTCCATTGAATAAGGCATCCACTTCAAGTACATGGAGAACATCCATAAAAAACTCAATATAATATAGACCTACTAGGGCTAGGATCCATGGCCATTGACCAAAGGAATCCTCTTTGAGTCCATAGAGAACATCCATAGAAAAACCAGTACAATGCAGACCTACTAGGGCTATAACCCAAGGCCATTAACCAAATGAATCCTCTTCAAGTCCATGGAGTGCATACATAGAAAACTAGGATAATTTAGACCTATTAGGTCCAGGATCTAAGGCTATTGGCCAAAGGTATCCTCTCCGAGTCCATGGAGGGCATCCATAGAAAACTTGGTAAACAGTTCTATACCATCATAAATTATCGGTTCCATACTATGATTACCCTCATCAATGTCATATCGTGATATCTAAATCCATCAATAAGGCTTAGAAGTTGGTTCCCAAGAAGTACCAGTAGGCATCCCTAAAATACACCACATCGTATCTTAGCCACAAAATGGGAAGCACCTCAGGAAATCATAGTTTCATCAATAGTAACTAAGTGAAAGCATAAATAAAAGTGTTAGGGTGGATGAATGCCTAAACCAACCACCACTATCACAACCTCTTAGGCTTTCAAGTTCAGTATGGGTTCTAAGTGACACCCACTATTTAACACCCTAAGGATTTATAAACAAATTTAATATAGAATGCATGAAACAAAGAGTCTCTGTGAAAAAAAACTTTCTTATTTATAGGAGTTAGTTATAATCTAGACATTAGACATAATTTTTCTACTTCTGTGTTTTGAATTTCAAAAAATGGACATACACAGTTGTGATCTGTAAGATATTTAGAGTATGATAGGATCAACTTAAATTTTTTTGTGAATAGTAACTTGACCCTTATGAATAGTAATTTACCCTTATGAATATTAATATGATCCTTATGTATAGTAAAATCACTCATTTAAGTATAAATAAAATTTAGGTACCTCATAAATGAGAGTGAATTTTTTAAAATTTAATAATTAAGTGTTGGTATTTTTGTAAGTAATAAATATTTAATTAAAATTTTAAATCAATAAATTGATTTAAAATAAAATTAATTTTCATAAAATGTATTCTTAAATAAATATATTTTTTCCTATTATTTTAGGATAATTTTATGAGACCTTAGTTAATTTTTGAAAGTATTATAAAATCAGTTTTAAATTTAAAATCTGTATTTTTCAAGTAAATAATGATTTTATTTAAAAATTAAATTTCACACATTTATAAAATTATTTAGATAAAATGGAGTCCATTTTTTAATTATAAATGTCAAAAAATGGTTATGGTTAATTTTTAGGATTTTTCTAAAATACTTGAATTTTTAGTGAATAGTAAAATATGATTAATGATAAATGTTAAATACATGATTTATTGATTCATAGGTGATGTATGGATGATGTAAGAACATTTGGTTCAAACTCAAGTACAATTATTACTATTTTTTTTCATAATAATCAAAACTATTTCTTGTCTTAAGTAAAATAATAAAATAATGAATAAGATATTCAAAAATCACCCCTCTCCTCTACTATAAAACCATCCCTAATTTCCTCTTCTCCTAACTCCTCTAAGCCTTGAATCTTGTAAAAGTTATTCCCAAATACTCTGCCCTAGTATATACCCACATATAGGAGATCTTGTTATTTCCAAAAGACCAAAACCCCTTCCCTTAAGGAGGTTCTCAAGGAGGATATTTCAAGAGGAAAACCCTCTTCCTTTTTCTTTTAATTTCATTTTCAATTTATTTTCTTTTATTATATTATCCTCACCTCCTATGTATAAATGATCATGATAACTCTAATATCATATAGACAATTTAATTATATCATTTTAATGTAATATCCTTCCTTAAAATAATATCTCTCACTCTCTCATTTTAAAAAAAATGAAATCATCATCCGGGAGGTGCCGATTTACAACCTTCATGGACGACAAAGCTTCGTTATAAAATTTATTCTTCAAGTCTGGTCATAAAACCATTTTTATGTTTGAAAAAAATTATAAAATATTTATTATATATTATGTAATGATTCTGTAACCAGTATATATACATAATACTAATTCATATGACAAAACTAGTTCGTGATGATCGAAATACCATCATAATAATGTAAATGATTTTCACTATGGTTTTATCTAATAAATCATCCTAATACCATATAAAAAAATGAATTATATAACCATATAATATTATTTATGTTCATTAGAATAATATAAATTCAATTCTGAATAATTATATCCATTACACATGAACTTCCATACTTATATACAAGTATACCGATCGTGAAAACTAAGGAAATGAATGCTCCCGAGGGATAATATTGTATCTTATAACTCATCAAAAAGGATATAAATGAACTTAATAAAATTATAATAAATAAAATACATATATAAAAGGTTTTTAATTAATTAATTATTGTATTTAATTAGATTATTTAGTATGTTAAGGTTAAGTGTAGAACACGTTCGGACATAAGGTAAGGGTTTTCTACCCGAACCACCATTTTCTTTCAGGTTACTCTTATTCTCTACTTACCTCAATGAAATTATTAAATATTATTATTTAATCCTCATAAATTATTTTTTAATGTTCTATATATGTGTACCAAAAATAATCCTTCTTTCCTTTATGGGGAGTTACATGTTTTAAAAAGGATCTTTCAAAAATTATTCCCAATAAACAAGCCCGATTCAAGGGAACTTCTCAAATTATTACCTATTTTCAAGTGCACTCTATAATCTGTTTTAAGACAACATTATTTTTCTAAAGTAAATAATTTTATTATAAAAAACTATATTAATCCTCTTCTATATTCATACAAATATTTTTCCAAAAGAACTCTTCTTTGCAAAGTAAAAGAGTATTTCTCTCAAGAATTACTCGGTGATTTTATAAGAGTATTTTCATATATTTCAACACTAATTTTTAATTTTTATTAGTATTTTATAATATCATATACCATATTTTATTTTATTTTTTATGATTAGTCTGACTATGTATGTGCTATCTTGATACCATCCACCTTATTACTCCGAACAGTTAGTGTTTATGTTTAATGATTGGGGAAAGTTATTTATATTTCATATATTAGTTTCAATATGAATGTATATGTTGTTTATGTTTATACAAATTAATATGAGGAATGAATTGTACTTAATAAGTGTTGATTGGGGCAAACTATATCCCCTCGATGCATCGGTAGGTCTCATGAGACAAATTAGCCTGGGTTTTTACTCATTATGCATGGTGTCTTGGATGAGGCATTGAAGGTATTATTATGATGTCCGACATTATGAATTACCTCATTATGAAACTAGTAATTGATATCCCATATTATTATTCGACTATTATAATATCCATGGTTATGTTTTATGGAATTATTTATTTAGCTTTTGTTTCGACCATATTATGCTCAAGTATATTTTAAAGGCATGTGTTTTTAGTTGCTCATCATGCCTAATGTTTATGTTTATGATTACTTCTGTTGTACTATTTACCCTTACTAAGAATATAATATCACCCATTTTTTATGTTTTATATTTCCCTAGGATGCAAAGAAGTATATTATGAATGACTTGTATGGATAATCTAGAAGTTATGGATGTTTACAACAAAATTTACATATTATTTTTCCTTTCAAGTTGTAATGTTTAACTTATGTATGTATCTTGTTTTCTAAAGCTACTAAACTATCTGGTATTTCTAGATATGAATTTCTTGTAATCATTACAATGTAATTAAATAATATATCGGCTCTGGGTAATTGGGGTTGGGGTTTTACACACTACCATCTCTACCTAAACCCCCAACGCACTAGCTCAAGGTCGGTCCAGCACTAGGGAAACCACCGAGTCCCTCATGTGAAAATACTTGAGAGGTATCCTAATAGGGATCCTATAATACATCACATAAGTAAATTATTTACTCCTACAGTCCCCACAAGGAGTAAGTAAAAGGAGGAATATTACATGGTATCCTCTAGGTCAGATCATACATGGAGGCATCCCATAGGGGACCCTTATCCCTAGTGATACATCGAAGCATGAAGTTAGAACACAAGGGTTGTTAGTGACCCATGGTATTCATCCATTTAATTAAATAATTAAATAATTTAGTTTAACAATTCATTAGGGTAAGTCTAAATAGGGTTCATGTACCCTATGAGAAAGCCTATGCATATTAATACCACACAAACATGCATAAATACTCTAGGGTAGGTATGACATACCACCTACCTTTTAGAGTTTTTATATTTATTTTCCTAAGGGATAGAAGTAGCTGCCAAGGACTGTACAAGATCAACCATGTCATCTTGGGTCCTGTATAATGAAAAAACAACCATAAAAATTTAATTATAACAAAATTATAATTAATTTATTTAAACCCAACACTTTATTTTAAAGAATCACTTTATTTAAAATAGGCATAACACCCAAGGTCTCATCGGCCGCTCCCA
Source organism: Viscum album (assembly GCA_963277665.1). Lineage (NCBI taxonomy): Eukaryota > Viridiplantae > Streptophyta > Magnoliopsida > Santalales > Viscaceae > Viscum > Viscum album. The sequence goes on from OY728157.1 coordinate 1,477,141,042, forward strand.
TCACATCAGAACAATGACCAAACACTCACCAACATCCCAAAACATAAAAAAACCTCAATCCAGGCATAATACCTAATAATCAATATTAAACCAACAATTTAACAATTTTAATTATGGATTTAAAGATTTAAAAATTCACCATGGTGATGTACCTCAATGAAAAGACACACAAAGAAGTGTAGATAGTCTCTCTATTCATCCTCTTCCTAGGTAGACAAAAAACCCCAAAATAAATATCTGATTCCACCATGCTCTGGTGTAATTAAGAATAAAAAACCCTAACCAAGTAACCAAAAGATATAGGAAGATAAAGAAAAATAAAATGTAGATTAACAGAGTTGAAGACTCAATTCAAGGATTCCAACACACCTGATGGAACCTAATTCTAAAAAATAATGGGGAAAAACTCCCATGGAGGGAGGAAGAGGGATGCAAACATAAGGGAGAAAGGGGGAAGAAAAGATGGTAAAACCTTTTATGTGGAAGAGGGGAAAATGGTAATTTACCCCTCTTTAATTAACCACATGATTGGGCCACATAGTCTAGAAAATTGTGTGCCAACTGCATGGTGGTACTGTCCCCATAAACCTCCAGCTCATTGGTCTCATCCAAATTTACCCAAGTTTTTAGGGTTAAGTAGTCTCTTATAGTTTATCTTGAGTTGTCAAATCCTCAAAGACCTAAGAAGTAACCTACAAACACATACATTATATGGATTGTTTTTGGATATGGAGTGTCCAAATTGGGTTGATTTTAGATGGTTTTATGTTAACTCTAAGATACTTAAGTGAATTCAATTTAAAAAAATGAGTTGATCCTAGGTTATCACTTGGTGTGTATCAGATTCATTCCTTTTTCAACTATTTCAATTTCTTATATTTGATATGGGTTCATAAAAAGATCAAAAAAATTCATCATTTACTATTTTAATACCAACACACCATAATAATAATCTACTATACACCTAGAGGATAATATTTATGATAAATCCAAGTTAAATGTCTGTATTAGCACTTGAAGCGTGTGAGCTTAAAATTCAACAAGGAAAAAGAAGTTTTAAAATAATCAAATAAAAATCTCAATTAAAAGAAGTGATTGGAAATTAATGGAGCAATAAATAAAATCCAATAAAGCCCCTTTATACTACCTTGGATCAACCCGTAAGTGGGATATCCCTCTATTTATGCTATTCTATCAATGGAAGTGGGAAATATACTCATGAGGGCAGAATTTAAGAAGTGAAAAAAATAATGAAAAGAAAACGATCACTCCACCATTGTGTGAATAATATCAAAAGGTTTGGCATGAACAAGTTAATACCTTGAGAAAATGGTATCAAATTGATAAGAAGAATAATATAATAAAATAATATTAATAACTTTTATAAAGAAGCTAAGATAATTCAATAAACTTACAATTGAAGAAATGTGATTACAACACCAAATTGGAAGCATACCATTAAAACGAAACAAAGATCAAAGATGATCAAATCCTTCACCACCACTGCCTTAAATTGGCATTTAAAGAGGCATGAGTCAAACTAACAATAATAAAAATCATCCCACTTGATTATGGTAGGCCTAGGGTGGTGGAAAGTAAGGTATAGTGAACTTCCTCATCCTTAACCTGAAGTGGAAGCCATCTTGCATCCACTGAATAGAAGCTCCAAAATGACCTTCCAGATGGCTAAATTTGAGTGGACCATAGAAGAAGAAACTTAAGATACATAAGTCTAATAACTTTCTGTAAAAGTTGAGACCAAAATAGTTTCTGGTTTTTTAGATATGATTAAATTGGTGGGATTTGCTTCTGGGCCATAGAATCTGGACCAGAATTTTATCTCCAACTTGGGACGCATAGAACTTATTTTAAACATTCTAATTAGTTCTTTTAAATGTTTTATGAAATGTTTAAATGTATTTCCTCTATCCTCAGTTCAAGTTTCAGAATTATTGGTCTTGGATATTTTCTGTTACAGTAGTTTTATTGGGATGCTGTCCAGTTCACTTCGCTCAGAATATTGTTAGTTCAATGCCCACTTTGGTGGTCTTCCTATGTGAATCTTCAAGTAATACAAAAGTATTAATTTTTCCCAATATAATTAGGAACCTGAAAATTAAATATGAAAATAAAATCAAGATAATTGGGTATTTTATATGGTGTTAAAAAATATACCATGTAATAGTGCATTTTAAGAAAGAATTACAATCATAATATGAAATAATGTTCAAAGTGTAAAATACACTAAAAATGGTGTTTATGATTAATAAATAACATGAATATTATAATATAAAAAAATAATATTATCCTCTTTTAATGGATAATCACACCCCCAACTTGAGTTTTTCTAGTCCCAAGAAAAATATTTCTCAAAAATATGAAATTCAAATTCCCCTTTCCAAAACATTTTAATACACAATGATGAAAATAAACCCTTATACCAAAAAATCATGAAACCCATAAAAATATTTTAATAAAAGATAGTTTCATAAGAATATCCAAATCCCAATCCCATTCCTTTGTTCAAATTCATCACCATATTTCATCCAATGTCAATTAAGTATGGTGATGTGTTGTGTATCACAATAGACATGGGGGTTCATATTTATTCAAGGAGGAAATGATGAAAGCACTAGGTGGAATCAAATTTCAATATTAAGATGAGTATTCAATTATATATATATATATATATATATATATATATATTGTTTTTTTTCAAATTTTCCATGCTAACTTAAATTGCACTCAATAGAGTCAACCCATGTAGTGAGACTTTACTGATGACTCCCAGGCTCAAAGACCTTAGGGCACGAAGTGAAGCCCACATACATGGGCATAATATCGAGTTAAATTAGTAAAAAAAAAGTAAAATTACCAAAAAATAGAGATGAAATTACTAACTCCAGGCCATAAAACTATGGAGTCACGACCCCCAAGTGCAGAAAGCCACACATTAGGTCATTTCATTGCTCTACACACAAATTTTTAGTTTTTTTTAGTTTTTTTTGAATAATAATATTAAAACTAAAATGATCAAAAAACCTATTTTATTTATCTGGGGGACCCCATGAACTCAAACTAATACCCCACTATCCAAAGGATGTGTGTTGTGATATTTTTTTATTTGGATGAAAATATAAACGATGAAATATCACATTAGACAGCCACACTTTCCAAAATCTATGCTCATGAAATTATACATGGATTAAAATAAAAATCCGAGAATGCTAAATTATTTGATATTCAGTTTCAAAGTTTTCAATGTGTATTATCATGTTCAAAGTTAAAGGAAATTTTCATTCCATTTACACATATTTTTTATTTTATAATTATTTTTTCTTTCTTTTCACCCCCCAACTTAGAATAAAACTATCCCCAATGTTTAAAGAAAATAAAACTTAGAAGGGGGTATATGTGAGGAGTTCAAAGAGGATATTGAAAGTGAGAATCCTAGAATGAAGTCACATGGTGGTTGAAGTTGATTTTCATGCTGCTCTAATTTAATCCTTTGATATCCATGTCACTCGAAGAGGTCCATAGTAGAATAAGGAAAAACAAAAAAACAAACAATATATATATATATATATAAATAAAATAAAATATAAGTATATATACAAAAAATATATAATAAGGAAGAACTATAAGTCGTAGTTCAGTGGAAAGCACATTCCTATGTCTCCCTTCGGTCCCAGGTTCAAGTCCCTGCAGCTTCGCCGATTGTGACGGGGTTTTCCCCATGACCTACGACGTGTCATTTTATTTATTTATTATTATTTTTAATTATTATTATTTTCTATATTTTTATTTTAACCTAAAAACACATAAAAATAAAATAAAATAAACTGATGATACATTATATTCTTTTTAAATTTTTGGTCAAGGTATTAGTCAAGGATCACACCACGTGACACAGATGAATATGACACTCCCCTTTCATACCCATCCATACTCATAATAGAAGAACATGTAAAAAATATAAGGTACTATCATATTGAAAGTTGATTGATTAAGTAATTTTTTTTAAAATATCAAAATGATTCATCAATTCTATTTGAAAAATAAAGATGATTCACAATGATTGGAAACATGAAAACCACAGGTTGCCTACCATGCAATGCTTTTGTTTAACATTGCTAACTCGACTTGAACCCCCCAAATTTACCCAATACCAACTTTAAACATTTTAAGTACCACATGTTTCAATAATTATACTATGTTGATATTTATTCTATGTTTATAATTTGTTTCATTCACAAACCTATGTTCTAAAATGAGTGGGTAAATCCAAGGAATATCATAAATAGTGGATCTAGTTACTTCTATAGTATTGTATAAGACATCAAGAATCATTCCTATTTTATTTTTATAAAGATAAGAAACAATGAAAACATAAAGTTTTTGGATATTCCCAGTGAATAAAAAATTGTGGGAGGATGAAAAGGACATATGTTTAAGTTTAAGAAGTCTAACACTTTCATACATATGTTGGAACTTTGAATTGTACTCAGTTTTATTTTCAAAATTTATAAATATAATTGGTTCCTTTATAATAGAATATTCAACTAAAAAATTGGAATAACCAGTGTTAGGAATGGGTATGGACTCAAAATTTGTGATTTCTCGTAATGGTTCAGTGATTGGTGTTTTTGAAAAATCATCAACGAAGTTATATTCAGGAGACTCAATCCATGATATCAAATTCTCATCTTTTAAATCCAAAAAATAAATTTCCTATTTATTTAAAGACCCTTTAATAATTACTTTATATTATTCAAATATCTGAAATCCAAATGTTGGTTCTTAAATAAATTCATAAGAGGTTTTTGGGAGAAAATAGTCTTCTATCAATGACGAGGAAGGGATAGTGTGAGTGGGAATGGGTTCCATAACCATCTCAGAGTTTTTTAGTTCTAATATAAATGTTGAAACCTCAAAATTAATTATATCCATTTATTAAAATAGTTTTTCAAGTAATGGATGTGGATCAGTATGAATAATGGGTTGAGCCAAATGGTCTATTCTAGGTGGATAATTAAGTTGTTGGAATTGCACAGGAGGGTGTTCAGATTGGATTTATGGCGATTGAAACTCATTATATGTTGGAATTTTTTTGTGGATCATAGGATTTAAAAAATTGTGGTTCATTAGGTTATTTATGATCCCACAAGTAGAGATTAGGATGGTCATTGGACATAACACATGGGGTTGGGTGATCAAAGTAGGGATATGTTCTCCATGTTTGGATTTGTTCAAAATTTCCTTACATAGGAGCGATGGGGTGAGAACCCAGAAGTGGGATGAAAAAAAGGATTATAGTGTCTAAAATAAATTACTTAGGTCCTTGGAAATGGTGCCAAAATTTGGTCTCACCCAAATTTACCAGAGTTTTTAAGGTTAAGCAGTCTCTTGTAGTTTAGCTTGGGTTGTCAAATCCTCAGAGACCTAATAAGTTACCTACAGACACGTACATTATATGGTTTGTTTTTGTATATGGATTAGCCAACTTGGTTTTATTTTAGATGGTTTTAAGTTAAATCTAAGAGACTTAAGTGAATTTAATTTAAAATACTGAGTTGATCCTAGGTTATCACTTAGGGTGTATTGGATGCATTCCTTTTTCAACTATTTCAATTTCTTATATTTGAGATGGGTTCATAAGAAGATCAATAAACTTCATCAATTACTATTTTAATACCAACACACCATAATAATAATCAAATATAGACTTTGAGGATCATATTTATGAGCACTCTAAGGTAAATGTTCATATTAGCACTTGAAGTGTACGGGCTTAAAATTCAACAAGGACGAAGAAGTTTTAAAATCGTCAAATAAAAATATCAATTTAAAAAAGTGATTAGAAATTAATGGAGTGATAAATAAAATAAAATATAGGCCATTAATACTCCCTTGGATTAAACCATAAGTGGTTTAGACCTCCATTGATGCTATTATATCAATGGAAGTGGGAAATAGACTCATGAGGGTGGAATTGAAGAAGATAAAAAAATAATGAAAAGAAAACGATCACTCCACCGTTGTGTGAATAATTTCACAAGGTTTGGTGTGAAAAAGTTCACACATTTAGGAAAAAGTATCAAAGTGATAATAAGAATGATATAATAAAATAATATTAATAACTTTTATAAATAATCTAGGGTAATTCAATAAACATACAACTGAAGAAATGCGATTACAACATCAAATTGGCAGCATAACATTAAAATAAAACAAAGATAAAATATGATCAAATAATTCACCTCCAATACCTTAAATAGGAATTTCAAGAGGAATGGGTCAAACTCCCAAAATTAAAAATCATCCCACTTGTATATGGTAGGCCTAGGGTGGTGGAAAGTAAGGGAGAGTGGAATTCCTCATCCTTGACCCGAAGTGGAAGCCAACTTGCTTCCACCGAACAGAAGTGCTGAAATGACCTTCTAGATGGATGAATTTGAGTGGGAAATATAAGCAGAAAATGAATATAAGGATGTCTCCTAACTATATGTAAAATTTTATACCAAAAGAGTTTCTGGTTTTAGATATATGATTAAATTTGTGGGATATTATTCTGGGCAGCAGAATCTAGCCCAAAATTTTATCTCCAAATTGGGACACCTGGAACTCCATTTAAACATCTGAATCAACTCTTTTAAATGTTTTATGAAATTTTACCCTTGATTTACTCTATCTTCAGTTCAAGTTTCAGAATTATTGGGCTTGGATCTTGGTTGTTATAGTAGTTTTATTGGGATGTTGTCCAGTTCACTTCGCCCAAAATGTTGTTAGTTCAAGGCCCACTTTGGTGGTCTTCCATTATGAATATTTAAGTACCCCAACATTATTAATTGTTTTCAATGTAATTAGGAACCTGAAAATTAAATATGAAAATAAAATCAATATCATTGGGTATTTTATATGGTGTTAAAAATGTACCATGTAATAGTGAATTTTAAGAAGGAATTACAATCATAATATGAAATATTGTTCAAAGTGTAAAATGCACTAAAAATGATGTTTATGATTAATAAAAAAATGAATATTATCCTCTTTTAGTGGCTAATCACTTGTAAAACTTTAGTGCACAGTCAGTCAAACTGTGCACCAACTATGTGCCAACAATGTAGTGCAACTATCCCCCATACACCTCCACCTCACATGGTTGTAGCACACAGTAAGTCAAACCATGAACTAACCGTGCACCTATACCATTTGAGGAACACTCCAACTTGTACAGTTTCTGCTCATGGTTAATCAAACCTTTCACCAACCATGTGTCATATCTATATAAAATTTCAGACCCCCTGCATGGTTTCCTCTATATATCTACATGGTTTCTCAAACTGTGCTCCTATACAAAAATGACCTACATGTTTATGTCTCATGGTTATCACTAATCATTTAAAAACTATGTGCCATGAGATATACCTTTCAAAAACATCAGTTTTAGGCCCTAAACCCCCAAGATTCTTCGAAAATCTCTGATCTATAAACAAAGCCTCATTACATGTCAGAAAAAATTATTTAGAGGAATTCCGACATTTTAATTACCATTTGGAATTGATGTTCAATATTTGATGCATCCAGTAATTGAAAATTCAAAATCCTTCATAAATTTTAAAACTTAAAAAAATATGGCATCTTATATTCTAACCCTTTTTAATGATCATAACACAATTTACCCTAATAAAGTGTTTGCAAAAAATTCTTAAATTCAACAAAATTCAAAATAAATAGACCTGAAATTCAAAAAAAATAATAAAAACAAATAAATAAATAAAATAAAAAGAAAAAAGGTTAATATGTGACAATTCTCTCCATAATAACAATTTTCACCCCCCAAAAGTCACTGAAGTCCCAAAGAATGTCATAGAGTTCAAAAAATAGAACATAAAGGAAGATAGAGAAAAATATGTATAGAAACTCAGATAAAGAAACCTTTAAATTTTCCCAGATCTAAGAAAAAGGTTAACACATCCTGAAACCTCTCTATATAAGTAAAGATAAAAAAAATATCCAATCATAGTTGAAACCGAGACTCTATCATGAAACTCTAAAAAGAAAACGAAAATGAATGATTCATTTTTTTAAAGTCAAGACCATTAATAGCTCACCCCACCATATAAGGATTCCACTTATCATGGTATATTAAAGGGGACTAATGGTTATAAGGAAGATACCATAAATAAATTCCCATACCTTCAACTAAGGGGATCCAAAACTAATAACTAATCCCAATGACCCATCCATAGTTCATCAAGATAGATTCAGGTTTATCCAAAATAGAAAAAATATTATAATAACCCAAAGGACAAAGGAATATATCAAGAATCTAGGAAAGATAAGAGGAACAAGGGAAAAAATGAGGTATGTTGAAAAATATCTGAGCTAATTGAATATTACTTCTTCTACAAATTCACAAACCTATAAAACTTCTAAAGATGGGCCGACCAACTATAACTATATAAGTTCTTTGGGACTCCTAAAAATAAGGGATTAAAGTTATCATGATGACCACACTGACGGAACACATGTGATAACTTCTTAAATAAGGTAATGGTAGCATAAAAATAAGATTCTCTTAAACCATCTTGATTTTCTAAATCAGGATAATTTTTCTTCCTATCCTCATAAGATGTTGAACCTTTACTAAAAATGAAAGATATAGGGTCACCAACCCTACTGGGTTGGCCCCCTGAGATAAAATACACCATCACAGTCTTATTAAAAACAACCTCAAGTGAATACAGATTAAATATAGGAATTCTAAAACTGATCTATGGAAAAACAACCTTCACAAAAGTGGGACCTTTTGATAGTATTCAAATTCCAACTTGAGAGAGAAGGGAGACAACTGATTAAAATGAGCGAGACACTCCTTCACTAACTAATTACCTTTCTAGAGGTTCATAAGCTCTGTCTACCTCTATAATTTCACCTTCTCAAGAAATTTAAACTTAATAAATATCAATTTAAATAATTACCAATACATATTACTCTACATATGAAGTGAAATGATATTCCTCCACTATTCCTTACTCAATCATTCTAACAAGTATGATATGGTCTTCAATCATGAGGATTATGGAGTTTTCAATTAATTGAAAGATTCCTTCAAAATTTTTAGCCACTCTATTACCTCTTGAGGTAGTTGATCACCATATAGGATGAGAAAATACTAAGAAAAGGTTGACTCTACCACTCTATCAGGAGTTTGGGTAAGGAAAATGTTAGGAAGGACCACATCTGATCCCTAGGAGACAATAGGATGAGGAACACTCCATGATACAAACATCCTATGATTTCTTAGAACCTTTCTAGGAAGCGAGTCTTGAATAAAAAATAAAATTTAACACTTAATTAAAAACATTAAAATTCCCACTAATTCTAAATAAAAGATCCTTTGAAATAAAATTACAATCATCCTTTTAAAAATCATCACTCAAATCAAAATTCAAAATCTATTCTTAAAAAATTTCTCAAAACCATGAAATTTTTACCCAAAAACAAGTTTTAAACCACATTCTCATTGCTGAATTCATTTGAAAATTTAAAACACTATTTTTATAAAATGTATTATATTACCTCTTTATAATCTCATAAAAGAAAAATATTTTCCTTTTAAATTTAGTTTTCCACTATAAAGTATTAATAAAACCCAATCAAATAGAATCAACACACTATAAAAATATCACTAATCTATCTCAAATAAGAAAAAAACATATAGAAAAAAGTAATTCAAAAGAGGAAGGAGTCAAAAATAAAAAATTTAAAGGGTTTGGTGGTTGTTCATAGTTTGGCCACATAGTTTGGAAGCTCATCTTCCAACCATGCAATCACTGCTGTGATCCTATCAAAACCATGTACATGGGTCCCAAATGGTTTACCAGACTATGTGATTTAATAATGTGCCTCTAGTTTGATTCCAATTTTCTCCCCAAAATCTTGAAAATCTCTAAACAACCCATATAAATCCAATATAATTTAATTCAACATCTATCTAAATCAAAATATACCAAAATAAATTAATAAAAATAATAAATCCTTGAATCACAACCCAATATACCATGGAAACTCAGGTTTCGTCAGTATAGGCGGTGATCTTACACCCACTCATGACTTACCTCCATATTTTTGATGATCATATCTCCCATCCACCAAAAAATAGTGTATAAAAATATTTTTAACACCAGTTTTTTAGTTTTTATCATTGTTTATTGAGTGATGTTATTTTAAGAGACCTAATTTTGTTTATGTTGGTTATTATAATTGATATAAAAAATATATTTAATGCACATTAATTTGAAAATCAACATATAAATTAAACTAAGAGCCTAAAATTTCATAACATTTCATGTCGGTTATTAAATAATCAATGTAAAAAATAATTTTTTAATTTTTTTAAAATTAATACCCCAACCCAACATATATATAACAAACCAATAGTTCCAAAAAAAAATACCAATAGAAAAAAAACACCAATGTACATAACATATCATGCATATTTACATAACAACTTGTTTCAAATTACAAATACATTACAATTGAAGTTTAATATTTCAAAATCTATATAAAATAAAACCAAATTAAAGCTAAAAAATAATTTTCCCATTCTCTATGAAGATGACTCAACCCATTTGAATCATAAGGGAAAATATCATAAAAAATATAAAAATTATAAAACAAATTATAAAACCTTTATTTTAAATATAATTTAAATATAAATAAAATGAAATATTATAATAAAATCCAACCTTATCGAACTTTTTAACCATTCTAGTTGTTATTATTTCATACATAAATCTTAAAACATAATATACACATTTTATGACACCTTTTTTTTTGATGAAATTTATTTTTTAAAATAAGTTATAAATTAAAAATAACATTTTATTTATTTTCTAAATTAATATAATTAAAAATAAAGTCACCTATATGAACATAATTGATCCTTTTTACCTATATTTTATTGTATCGTTATAGTGATCCCATGCCCTATTAAAAAATTATAAACATGAAATAAAATATAATGTTATTATAATATATAAGTATTAAAATAATAAAACTTACATCTCTATTACTTCTTTTAAGTTTTATCTAATGTCCCCATGTATGGAGCATAACTAGTAATATTTCCTTTCAAGTGGAAAAAACACCCAACATATAATGAATATTAATATATAAAAATATAATATGAATTGTTATTTAATAAATACAAATAAAACTTTATAAAATATATGTTTTATACCCTTCGAGATAAGAAAACATCCCACACTTTATTGCATCATTTTAAATCATTTAGATATATAATTTTTTCTTCCATCATTCTTCATTATTTGGGTTATAAGAGAAATAAATTGTGTGTTCATGAATCCATGCAATGATGTCATTTCATACAAAATACAAATTATGTGAAGATACATAATAAAAAACATTGGTATAAAGTTAGATGAAGTTTATATAATTGAAATAAATATGAAAATCAACTCACATGGAAAATATTTACATCATAGTAATACCCATTATATCTATAATTAGAAGATCCATGATATATATTTTACAAATTATCACTGTATAATTGTTCCCACAAATGTCATCAGTCATTGAAACTTCATAAGTATCCCGGTTTTTGATGCTTTATACAGTCGAGGAGAACATCATCATGGTGATGCATTCTTGTAGACCTGTGTTCCTACTTTCCAAAGGTAGGTGTCATTCATCACTTCTTTAGAGATGTTTTCTCATTGATCAAAATGGAATGATGGGATGCTTGTTCCTCCTTCCATGGATTCTTCTTTAGAACTCATCTCCTAGTTTAGGTCTACCTTATAGATTTGAGTTGTTGTTAATGAAAATCATTCCCGGTGCCATCACTTTGTGGTGTTGGTTAATTACATAGCTTATATATGGAAATTCCAAGGGGTCTTGATAGGGCAGTAACCTTTGGTTGGAGTAGATGGTAACATCATGCATGTCGGGGAATCTCTGGATGTTGGAAAATTGGTCACCTATATTCTTCCTCATAAGAGGGATTATCAAAGGTGTGGAACCCAAGGCACACCACATCGGTCATGTGGAGTCTTATGTTGGAGGCATGTATTCTGAGGTTTTCCTCAAGTATCCCATGTTTAATGTGAGGTAGGCCATGAGTTTAACATCTTGAATAGATGATACAAAGTTGATCAGAATGTCCCATGGATATGGATCATTGAAGTGAATCCCTAGGAGGGAACACCTGGATGGTTTACCGAAAGGTTGGATTAGAATGCCCAATGAGAGCAGATCTGGGGTGGTGTGTCTCATGAAGAGAAGGTTCCACACCGTGAAAGATGGTCTGGACACCACTAAGAGAGGATTAGGAAGGTGGAACCCAATGAGGGGGACTCCAGATGAATGGATCAGAATGACCAATGAGAGCATACCCAGGGTGGTGCATCTCATGAAGAGAAGGTTTCACACTGTGAAGGCTTATCTGGACACCACTGAGGGTGGACAAGGGAGGTGGACCCCAAGGGGTGACTAGATGGATGGATCATAATTCCCAATGAGAGCAGACCCGTGGTGTTGTGTCTAATGAAGATAATGTTTCATGCCATGAAGTATGATCTATACACCACTGAGGGTAGATCAAGGAGGCAGACCCTAATAGGGGGACCCCCAGATGGATAGAGCAGAATGCCCAATGAGAGTGGAACCGTGGTAGTGCATCTCATGAAGAGAAGGTTTCACAATGTGAAGGTTGATCTAGACACCACTGAGGTAATATCAGGGAGGTGTACCCCAATGGAGGGGCACCATATGGATGAATCAGAATTCCTAACGAGAGAGGACCCAAGGAGTTTAATCTCATGAAGAGAAGGTTTCACATCATGAAGGTTGGTCTAGACACCACTAAGGGAGGATCAAGAAGGTGGACCCCAAATAGGGGGATACTAAGGTTTATCATTGGATGGGATTGAACCTTAGGGATGATTCCTATGTATTCGGTGTAGAAGATAGGGATCAAAAACCATTTAGTTCAAGAGGGTATTCTATGGGGCTTAGACATGGATAGATACCCTTCACAAGAGGATCTCTCTTGGTTGGATGATATGGACTATGTGGGGATTATTCATGGTTATCTTCCCAGGTGTTTCTAGGAGGATTGATAGTGTGGATGGAATGATATCACCAATATGTGGAATCCTGGGTAAGAATCAGGATGGATATGGAGGAAGTGTTGATGGAATGGATTGAATATAGAAGGTTATGGTCTTGAACCTCAGGGAGGTTTCCCATGTATCCTAGTGGCTGGAGATCAAATACATGTAGTTCAGGATGGGATAATGAGACACCTGAGGAGGTGTCCTATGAGAATGGAGTGTATGGATAGGGACCCTAAGTAAACTTAACCTCAAGGATGGGGCATGATCCTCTCGAGACATTGTGACTCGAGAGAAGTAACAATATGGGAATAAATGATTGTATTAAACCTCAGGGAGGATTTCTATGTACCCTATTTAGAAGACATGGATCAAAGTCCACGTAGTTCAGGTATCCCATATAGTTGAACATCATACGGTAAGGATGAGGGTGAAATGATGTGAATATGACAATGTTAGTCTTGAACCTTAGGAAGGCTTCCTACACACCCTATGTAGGAGACATGGATAAAAGTCTACATAGTTTAGGATAACATCGAGGATTACATATGGCTAGATTCCCTTTGACATGCTGGGGATTATGAATGGTTATCATCCCAAATGGATGGATCAGAACACCTTAGGGACGTGGATCCGTGGGTTGTGTCCCATAAAGGGAGGATGTCACATCATGAGGGTACATCCCTTGGAGGGGTAAACTGAGTTTACTAGTGGTTGGATTAGAATAACCTATGGGAGAGAATACAGAAGGTGGTCCCCATAAGGGGAAGATGTCACACTTTGAGGATGTGTCCCTAGGAGGGAGCACCTGAGTTTACCCTTGGTTGGGATTGAACCTCATGGAGGAATCCTACGTACCCTTTTTATATGATAGAGATAAAAACCCACATAGTTCAGAATGAAATCAGAGCTTACACATGGCTAACTGACTGTGTAGTTTTGGATTACACATGGGACCCACCCAAGTGCCGCTAGGGAGCAACAATAGTGAATGGGGCTTACGCATGGAAGCTACTCGGGTGCCACTAGGGAGAAACAATGGTTAATGGGGATTACATATAGGAGATGACCGAGTGCCTCTAGGGAGCGACAATGATGAATGAGGATTATGCATAGGAGCTGCTCGGGTGCCGCTAGGGAGGGACAATGGTGAATTGGGATAACAGGTGGAAGCTGCTCGGGTGCCGCTATGAAGAAAAAATGATGTGGATGGGGCTTACGCATGGGATCTTCCCATAATGTATTCCTCATTTATGGCCATGAGGGAATCCCATATGCATTGCATGAGGTAAGAGTGTAGTTTAACATCATGTGTATGGACGATGTGTGTCTTCTCACGATCACAAAATAATGCATCTTATGATTGATGCATAAGGCATCATATTAATGAGTTATCGGGTATGCTATAGTTTATAGTCATATAGTGAGGAATATTTTCATCTTATGCCTAGAACATAAGGTATGTATTGTTTGGAGAAAGAGGCATCCTATTTTTGTCCTATAGGGTATACTACAGTTTAATGTCATGTAGCAAGGACTATGAAAACATAGTTTAACATCATGTTACAAGGAATACTAGGAGGAATATTCATAGAAATGGATGGTGTGGGAATTATGCAAGAGAAAAAATTTGTGGTTCAACCTAGCATAGGATCCGTGTGATGAGGTTTTAGGAGATGATTGAGGAATGGTTTAACTCAAGGTAATTGGGTAATTGAAGATGAGAATATCAACTCACGACATAGTAAAGGTTACAAGAGGAATATATCAACTCAAGGTGTTGTAAGGAGTGAAGAGGAGTATCTCAAATGATGGTATTGTAGGGATGTATGTTGGGGCCAGATAAGGGCACAAACCAAAATTCCATCGACCTGGGATGAAAAGTTCATGGTGCAAATCTTTATTTTTCATGGGGGTTAGTGACGGCAGCGAAGTGACCAGCCCGAAGGGCCAGGACCACCACCTGACAATGATCCTAATTAGGGGTGCGGGGATGCAACCCCTACAGTATGAACTAGTGGGAGTGTAGGTAGTAGTTTCATGAAGTATAAGAATTTGTAAAGGATGGGGGTTCACGGAGCTCAGGGTCTCGTGAAGGATGGGTGTTTGCAGATCTTAGGGTCTCGTGAAGGATAAGGTTTCGTGGAGCTCAAGGTCTTATAGAGCATGGGACCCTTGCCTTATCTTGGAATCTTGGATCAATAAAAGAGTGATTCACAAAGGATTAATGCTCCATGAAGGCTTGAGCAACCCAAAGGGGCTCCCTCCTTCACAAAGTTCATTGTCCTCTACGAAAGGCATCCCTACCATAGGTAGGGGAAATCTATTTTCTCTTTGGTTCATGGTGCTCAAGAACACTACGAAATGGGAGATTGAATGTTGAAAGGGAGGTATAATTGTGCCTTTGAGGTGGGGGGAGACATATTTATAGTAAATTAGGATAAAGATGCTTGTGGGGTGCACCATGAAGGAAAAATGATGTCGTGAAGGGGTGGGGATCCGTCATACTCATGGAGTTGTCCATCAAATATGTTTATGCTGTCGCGGGGATTGTTGGAATCACAGAGGCACCATTAAAGATGTTCTCATGACTGTAGAGGGATCTCCATGAACCGTGATTATCATAAGAATGCTGTAAAGGAAAAAGGGCACCATGAAGGGCCACATATTCATCAGACTCATGGATCCGTTTTTCAAAGACGTTCTTTGGGTCATGGAGGGAGCTCCACGAACCATTTTTCTAGCCTTTCTTCAAATGGCCATAAATTCTAATCCATAACTTCATTTGGGATCTACTACTAGTCAAATAGAATCATGAATAAAGGTCTATGATCCTAGATCAATTATGGAAACATTTAGTGCATCCTTTGGATGCGTTTTAAGGTGAAAACAATCCCTCAACATAAATGTATATAATGACAATCCATAAATTCCTTAATAAAACATATGTGAATCCATATGGGTCTCAACCTGTTTTTTTATTTCTATACAACATGTCTTTACCTTTAACATATTTCTATAATACATATATATATATATATTAAAATATGAAAAAAACTTAATCAAAAATATGAAATAAATGATATAATCTATGGATACCTTAGTGGTAAGTTGTCATATTATTTGAGGTTCCAAAGTAAAAATTTATGATACATTATCCAACTATAGATACCTCATCAGTTGGAAATGGTACTCTATATGATGTATCTATAATATCATTTACCGTTACCCAAAGTCGATTCATCACCATTTAATGATAATGTAAGGTATTTATAATATAATATATGATCTTGTATGCTAAAATATGATACTAGGGATCCTCAAAATATAACATAGAGTAGATGGTAAGTTGTTGAGGAGGAGGTGGAGTAGTATTATATTTAGGAATAAGTGGAGGAGTGGGATATGCAGGTGAAGTAAGAGTGAGATATGTATCTCAAAACCATCTTTTCATGTTAGAAAACATGAACTGTACTAAAAATCTAATCATTTCCTCGATTGTCTATCCTATCTCCTTAACCCAAGATTCTAAAACATCCATTTTAAATTATAAATATCCTACCTATAAGAAGTTATAGAACAACCAAACACTTTTTTAATTGATACACCCATTGTGTATCCTTATATGTGACCTGGGTGTTTGAGATTCCCTAACGTAGCTGTCAAAATATTATTCCTACCATTTGGTATAAAGTTCCCATATGTGCTCTTCTTCTCAAGGGAACATGTATAAAATGTTAAGAAAATTTATTAGTGAATTAAGAAATATAAAGAGTTAAAAATAACTTAAATTTTTTTTTTAAAATCTTAATATATATTCCATTTTTTAAAATTTTATCTATTTTCTATTTTTTATATCTAATTGGTGGGGGGGGGGGAGTTTCTATGGATCCTAATGACCGAACTCTCAATTTTTCAAATTTTTTGACCATTATTTTTTTTCAACAATGTATACCCTATAAAAGATATAGTATGTGGGTATATATTTTTATTATATTTATTTATAATATATCCTCAGCACCTATTAACCAAGGATAATGAAATCACTAATATGATCATTTTTAATGATTATATAAATAAACACTTCAAAAATTTAACATTTAACTTACCAAAAATAATTCCTATTGTATACTTTCAATAAACCTTTTCCATGTGTCTTCATCTAGAAAATTATATATATATATATATATATATATATATATATCTTGTATTTTCATTTTTCTATTCACTAAAAATGAAATCCAAAGTCAGTGTTTATTTGAAATCTCTCCACCTCCTAGAAGAAAAAAAATAAACATTTCCTTTGTAATTTTCTAGTGTCAGGTATATCATATATCATCTAATGAGAAAAAAATAGCCTAAATTAGTAAGAAAATGAATTATAAATAAAATAATAATATACGATCTTACCAAAATAGTTTCCCATAGTTGAGATAGTTCCATCTGGTCAACACCTTTATAATAAAAAAAATCAAAATGCTATCATTCTCTTGAGCTTGTAAAGATATAAAAGTTCTAATTATTTAGAATTTAGACCCATAGGATTACCATTATCACTAAAATCAATAATTATTATTTGCTCTTGGCTATGAGAAATTGATAATTTAGGTAAACATCTAATACCATGTTTACCAACCCCAAAAGACTTCTGTTTCCCTTTATAAGTAGAAGGTTATTGTGCAGAAGAATGAGGAGGCTCCTCAGTAGAAGAATGTGTAAGATCCTCCCTAGAAGATTAAGGTGAATCAACTATTTGATTTGGAATTATCCTATAAATAAAATTAATAGAAAATCAGTAAAATATTATACAATCTATCAGCTATATATAAAATTAAATAAAAATTGAAAAAATGAAACAAGCATAATGAAATTAAACAAAACACATTTTTATTCATATTATAAAAAGTAGTTACCTATAATAATAAAAGTGATGAAAATATTTTTGATATATGTAATGATATAGCATAAAAAAAACAAAACTTAAATATAATATTATACAAACCCAACTATTATATATAAATTTTAATAAAAATAAAAAAATGATACAAAAAAAAACAAAACAAAATAAGTTAAACTCTTTATCAAATTAAAAATAGTATATCTAAAATTTTACAAAAATAGAATAATTATAAAATTATACAAGAAAAACTAAAAAATAATTAATATATATCATATTTGTTAAAATATGCGACTTAAATAATAATAAAAATTACAAATAGTATATCTAATATTTTAAAAAATGTTTAAATATAAATAGAAAATAAATATTTCTTATTTTTAATATTATAATATTTCTAAAGGATTGTTTTCCCATATACCTTCTTCATGTTAATTATGTATGGAACAAACCATGTATATGACTTGGTCATCAATATCCTTTACTAATCTTTATATGGAAGTAGGGATGTCACATAATTCATCATCAAGTGATCTATCACCAAAATATTGTTTTTCCTTATAAAATGATAGACCGTTACACTTTTGTTGGATCAAGAACATAGAATATTTGTTTCTCAGGAATTTCCATGATAAAAGGGTCATCTGTGTATTCCAATCTATTCAGATTTATTAGTATCATACTTAAATCTTTGTTTTTAACAATTTTGTTACCAAAAACCCTTTTAAAGTTGAATATAATAACTGAAAATTTAATTTAATAAATCTCCCATATTACTTCAATAACTCTATAATATAAACTTAGAGTGGAGATTGGGTTTTTTTCCTTTGAACTTGAAAAATGAATTGCTTCAATGAACACAAATACACTACTATTCTGAACTGTACTTATGTTTTCAAAGTCTTTGGTAGAAAATGTATAACCATTGATGTTATATCCAAACCATTTTATTAAATTTATACTTGGTTTGCTTTCTAACCATATCAATGTTTCTAATGAATCTAATTTAGCGTTCATAGTCTCTTTACAACATTGAATTTTTTTTTGTTACAATCATTCAATATCCACATATCTTTCTTTTTGAGATACTATTTTTTAACACATTAATATTCCATGTTATATATAGATAAGCATCATATATGTTATTGAAGATATAGAAATGTTCCTATTTTATTTATTAATCTATCAATAACTTTATTTTCAACCCAAAAATCACTTTTTATCCAAAATTGATGCATTCATGGTTAGATATAGGAAAACCAATGATCTATACTAAAAATAAGTATTATATAAAAATACATGACACTTCCTCAGAAATATATTTCTCAATAATAGAGGCTTTTGATTAATATAGATTCTTAATATACCCTCTTTAATATTTTTATATAAATTTCAAAAGGATACATCTAACACATATATATACAGGACCACAAAGATTTATTTATCACACTAAATGAACCATTAAACGTACCATGATATCAAAAAATGGTTGTGTAAAGTTCATTTCTAGTTGAAAAAGTATATAGACCGCATCATTCTACAAATTATTCAATGAATTTATATCCATAATTTTTAAATGAAATTGAAGAAATAACACACATTAATGATAGTCAATTAGACATGGATGGGTAGTATTCCATGAAATGAAACTTGTAGGAGTTATTGCATCACAACATGATAGTTATGATATTTAATTCCCATTAACTTCAAATCTTTTAGCGTCACATTTTTTTTATATTTGATGAATAATACTATGAAACTTTGATACCATGGAGGCATTGTAAAAAATTTATTTCTTTTCCCTCTTGTATAATGGATGATAAGATATAGTAATGTATGTTCATATTTCTTTAGGAGTGTAAGCTAACTTTAAATGTATTCCCATTGATAGTAAGTCCAATCTTACATTTATCCCATCCTTAGTCTTTCCTTTAATATCTTAAAATTTTCCCATCAAAATATCACAAATATTCTTCTCAACATACATGGAATCAATGTTATGTTTGACCTCATGATATTTAAAATATGGTACCTCAAAAATATTGATCATTTATTCCCCATATTTATGTTATTACAAGATTTTTGTGTCTTTATAAATGTAACATCAATGTTTTTTACTTTCTCAAAATATCAATTGATTAAAAAAGGATTTAAATCAATATTAAATTACTATGAGCTATTGAATTCCCTTTTTTAATATTCAATAATATTAATCCATAGATAAAAACCATAAATCATCCATTTATATTGTTCTTATTCTATGTTTTATTTGATAATATGAAGTCCCATCTTTAGAAATTAGACAAGATTTATTCCCTTTAACATTGTATCTAGAAAATTTTCCATATACTAGGAATTGATTTATAGTGAACATAATCACTGAATTAAATTAAAAATATTCCATTATATAAGAATAATACACTCTTATACCTTACTCCCATAAAATATTCAAATCATTAATTAATGATGACAAGACAAAATCAATATCATTTCTAGCATATTTTTGTCTAGAAATCATTAAACCCAACATGATATATCTATGATTTATGTAAAATTCAGTAGATAAGTTATAAATTACCAATAAAATGGGTCATGAAATATGTTTTCTATTGAGGCTCTAATATGGAATCATTCTATATATGAAAAATCCAAGTATGAAAATTTCAACTTTTTTTTAAAAGGAAGGAAACCGTTGATTAATTTTCTCCCATTATAGTTAATTAGATAGATAAAATAATTTTCTATTAGATATTAACTCATATTAATTCCATATTAAAATTTTTATATCATTTAAATTTGAAAATAAATGTTTTAAATAAATAATTATAAGAAGATACCAAATTTCCTTATCAAGATTCTTGGTAATTACTAAATCAACCTGTGACTTTTCTTTCAAATTATACTATGATGCCTCACATTTTGGGCACTTTGACAGACCTTTGTATTCGTTCCTATATAGAATAAGATAATTTAGGTAGGAACATATCTTCTTATACTCAAAACCCATTAGGCATAATATTTTCTTAACATTATAATGTGAATATGAAAGATTGTTATCTTCAGGAAGTATATATTTCAACATCTGTAGAAACTCTATAAAACTCTTACCACCCCATCCATTTCTAGACTTAATGTTTATAAATCTTAACACTACTAATAAAACTATAAATTTCATAAAATCTGGATATAATTTTTTTTCATCATCACCATATAAGTGATCAATCATCGATGCCTTCTCAATTTCCTCTACTCAAATATCACAAATCATTTGTTCAATTTGATCAGAATTATCATCTTGGAAATTTTCATTATCAATAGATCATAAATTTTACCCAATTTATATATTAAAAAACTAAGGAATATAACTCACATTAAAACCATGAAAAATTAAACGATATTTTATTTCCCTACTTTCAAACTTTTTCAGATTTAAACATTTCAAGAATAGGCTAAAAATAGTTCACTATTTGAAACATTTTGTTTGGTAAATTCCAAAAATGCACTAACTCCTTCCTCATATTCATAATTGGTTTGCCTTTCTTAATCCAAATATGATTCATTATCACCTATTAAAAATTTTAAGTATTGAATAGATGTTATTGTATATTGAAATTGAATTTAAAATTAACTTTTATAAATAAAAAACAAATAAACAAAAAATATTTCAGAAATAAAATAAATTCAACATATTTTATAAAAAAAACTATCACTTTAGAAATATTTAATTATCATAATTTTAGAAAAAAATAAAAAAAATGGTATAGAGGTGAAAATGTTAACACTGATTTTAAAAGGTTGACCACTAATAAAACACAATCATTCATTATTTTTATTATTTAATTTTATAATTATATATCTATTATTTTCATAATATATAAAGGATTAACATAACACAAATTTACAAATGATTTTTGAATGTTAATAATTTTTATATAGTTTTAACATATAAAATGGATATCTATACAGAAATTTGAAAATTAAAATATAATAGTTTTTGAAAAAATTTCTATGTATAATAGAAAATATAAGAAAATACAAAATAGGATAGTGATATTTCCATGAACTAAGTGAAATAGTTATATAATGTCCTTTATAATTATTAAATGTAAATATTAAAAAAAATATTCCACACATAAATATTATATTGGAGATTTAGAAAAAATGAGATTATAAATGCAATGATAGATAGAAACATGGAAAAGTTTAATAATAATGATAATAGAGTATTTCTATTTGGAAAGGTATGTCCTTCCCTATATTTATTAGATCTAAATAAGGAGTTATTATATTAATATCATAACATAAATAAAGGAATTATTTGTAAAGTACCACTATGCGAGAGTATGTTTCTATATAATGTAATCGATTCATGTGAAGTATAGCAAATTTCGTTTTGTTAAATGATTATAATGTGAGAAAAATAAGTTTGAATTTAAGACTTGAATTGAGATAATCGATAAAATATTAAAACAATAAACTAGTTTCTACATGATAATTAGAAGGGAATGCAAAACTTAATAGTTAAATCATTATGTGATGTGTTACATAATCTTTGTATGTATCAATTAATTATTAATTTAAAAAAATATAATTTTCGACTATTTTAGAATTATTATATAGTAATGTGAAATCCCTTATTTCTCTAAAAATTCATGGTTCCAGCTAATTTGGACTCCATATTTTGCAACATGATGGATCATCAATATATATATTCATCATGTATATCATAGTGTTTAATGACACATTTTAAGTGCAATAACCTCAAGTGTAATCCTGTTATAGCATGATATATCATACATAATCCACTATACATTAAACATTTAATCTTATATGACTATCAAAGCAAGAAAAACTTTTATCAAAATGAAAACAACCTACTATCCCTAAATACACCATCAACAAATAATCATTTTATGATTTAATAAAATTATAATAGGATTTTTATCATATAGAACATAACATATTCATGAAAAAATTAATTAGTAAATTAAAAATACCTTATATTACCTAAAAAATATAGACTAGGAAGAAAATATATAGAATAGAAAAATTGGGTAGGATAATGGTGACTGAGAAGAAAAAAAAATGAAGGTGAAGGTGATAGAGATGATGACAAAAAGTGAGGGCATCAATGAATGATGGTGACGATGAGGATGGAAACATCAGGGAAGAAGAAGAGATATTAGATATAAGAGGTTTTAAAGAAGGTTATTAGGGCTCATTGAGTAATAAATCGAGAATGAAATTGAAAAAATAAAACATATATCAATTTATTACCTTTTTAAATAATTTTCCATGTCATTCATCCTATAAACTATGTAGAAAATATATTCTATACACCATTATAAGATAAGAAATGTAGAAAACACAATGACATGATTTTTTACATAAGTTACGAGATAACCGATATAAAAAACCATTTATAATGTCAATTTTTATAACCGATGTTATAAATGAGTCATATTAAATAATTTTACACTAGTGGGACTTCTTAAATAGAAAAGAAAATCTGATACCATTTTTTTATGAACAAACCCAGGACACCCCTAATTTGGGATCTTGAGCTAGCCCATGGTAAGGATTGAAGGGAGTTCCCAATGCCCATTGACTATCAAGAAGTTTTAGGGAATAAAAACATATTATCGGGAATGATTTCAACCAAATAAATACCATTAAACAAGCAGTATTAATCTATCAAGAATCTGGCATGGTGCGTCCATACATTGGATGTCTACGCACAAATATAATAAATAAATTTGATTAAAGATAAAACCAAACAAGGCACAAGTGAGGATAAATATGAAAATCACTTTAAAATAAAACAAATAGATAAAATTCAAATAAAAAATTAAATCCAATATGGCTGATAGAAAATAACAAAAATAAAAAATACTAACCAATGGTATTCTCATGACCTAAGGTCACTATCCAATACACCCACCTAATGAGAAACCAATAGAGAGATTCCCAGCATTTGGAACTTTGTAAGATCCTGAACCTATAAAATATAAACTTGGTCTAGAAACACCAGGTGATGAAAGAAGCGAGTGGGAATTAAAATACCTATAGTATTTCATTAAATATTTCATGTATTTCCTTCCTAAAAAAATTCTAGGAATTCTAGTTTTAAATATTTTATTTAAAAATAAGTTTTTCTAATTCTTTAGGAAAAAACACTCAAACATTTCATAAACTTCTTTTTGGAGACTAACTAATGCTTAAAAATAAAAAAATTTCATTCCATTTTTAAAATCCATTTCAAAATTTATTTCTACAAAACCATTTCCAAATCATTTTAAGAAAATTATATAAAAAGAACTCAAAATATCAAAATTTATCATCAAGCACACAATTACAACTAAGAAACAGAAGAACAAGAGAAGTTGGTATCTAGATAAACCAAGATCAAAGAAGTCATAAAATAAGTACAAGTGTAATAAAACAAATACCAAATAAAATATACATATAAAATATCCATATAATATACACATATAAATGGAACATAACAATCTAGATCCATAATAAAAATAATGAAGAAAATGAATAATCTGACATAATAATAGAGAATTAAAAACAAAATGTACATAATAATGGGAAACTTATATATATCTAGTGAGATAATACTAGATGTAACCAGGTGGAACCATCTAAATAATTAATAAATGAAGTTCCTAGATAATACCCACTTGACATTATTTAATTATACTCATTAGTGGCACTCCCCTAGTAGGGGTCATAACATAGAATTGGGGGATGATAATCAGTGCATAAACATAACTAGCATAGAAACTGTCTCTCAATATCTCACTATAATTCTTAGGATCCCCATGATACTAGTAATATATGGTGAGGAAGAATGTGTGAAATATTATTTACACATCAATAATAAACCACATGGAAAATCATGCCCATAACAAACCTCAACTAACCCTTTTACACCCTTCTTACTTAAGCACTCACTTAACTCACATAAGAATCATCAGTAATAAAAAAATTATCAAAATAATTTTAAACATAACTATATGGGGATTGATTTAATGGGTTTATATCAACTTATGAAAAAAAATTTACATAAGGTGCTAGCCAGACCTTGAGTTTAAATCTAGTACTTCTATTTCGAAATCTTATTTTGAAAACCATTCAAAATTAATATTGTTCATAAAATCCAATTCAATGTACCAAACCAGCATCCATAACATATTTTAGAAATATAATTCAAAATACCTTTTGAAAAACCATTTTAAAGTCTAAATATCAATATAAAACCTATTTTTAATTATAGTAAAAAAATTTAATTAATTTTTTTTAAAACTAAGGTAATGTCCCACTTTAAAACCATCAAATTCAATAAACCATAAAAATAATGGAATAACATTAGAAAACAATTATAAAAACACCATAAACATGCATAATAAATAAAAATATAATCAAAAATTCAAAACACACATTAAAGTCCATTGAAAATAAATTACAAACCATAAACCCTCAAAACCCATGAATTTTCCCATGAAAAACCATTATAAAATCAGAAACACCCTTTTTAAATACCAATTATTTTTAAAAAACATCTTAGTCAATTAAATTAATGTACAACACACATAATTTTAAATAAAAAGGATTTAAGAAACCCAATCATAATATATTTTTCTTGGAAAAAGGGAAATCCATGCAAACACTTACCCAAGTTAATCACAGATGATGAAAAACCTTCAAATATGAAGAAATAAGGGTCCAATTAGAAATTTTAAAACACTAGGAAACAAAACCATAAATATTAGAAACCAAACCCCACTTAGGTTTTGGATACACCACCCCACAATAATATAAGATGGAAAAAGAAATAAGGGGAGGTGAATAAAAGAGTAAAAGAGCTCAAACTTTGAATAATCCACTAAAAACTGAGGGAAAAGAAGAAAAATATAAAGGAGAAAGGAGAGGGGGTCAAAAATAAGGATCACTTGGCTGGTGTTGCGTGAGTATGGAAGATAATAGGGGTGTGTAAGGTTAAAATTGATGAGGGTAAAAAGGTCTTTTCACTAATTTTAAAAATTTGGGAAAATGGAATGGTTTACTAAACCATGTACCCCTCATTGGACACACATGGGTGATACTATATGGTTTGGACACATTGTCGGAGAAAAACCATGTGCTAACCATATGATTTTTTTTTCTAAAAATTACAAACCCATTCGCATGGTCATCACATGGTTTACATTACATGTTCCAAAAAAAATATTAAATTTAAAAAAATACAAAAGGAAAGGACCCAAAACTCAGTAAAAAAAATTAAACCCAGTAAATAAAAAAAATAATAAGTAAAATAAAGGTTAGGATGTGAAAAAAACCCATAAATTCCATGCCTAATAATTCACCCTAGATGCACTAATCAAGATATAGCGGAGAAAATACACAACTCTACCCATATTAGAAGCACTAGAGGAAATAAAAATCTCCATTTGTTCAAAATTAATAGAGGAAATACAAATCTATTTATCTAAGAGTGTATACATGTCTAAACATTCGAGTAAATAAACACATTCAAGGGTAAAGTTGGATATATATGTACTGGAGGAAATACACATATCTTGGAATGTTATTAAATATTTGGTACTCCCAATCCTAGAGTGGCGATTAAGGAGTAGAGATAATATTAGGTGCATAGTCTTCCACCTCAATCTAGTATTAAGGGAAATGAGGGGTGTCACAAATTAGGTAAATTATCATCATTTCATTCACATAATAAAGATGCTAGAGGAATTACCAATCTTCATCCATACCATATTTAATATTTTTAAGGAATTAACCATACACAAATACCCCTAGAAATGTCTAACCTATATCATTTAAGAGTAGTGGGTGAGTGGGGGTAAATACATACACATTTCATCATCGTTATCTACCCAAATTAATGGGAAAGATAAGGTATAGTCACTGCCATATCACTCTAATTATAGATTAAGGGTGAATACTAAGGATATCTATTACTGTATCTAGTCATCGTCGATTTCCATTAGTGACAACTACATCACATCACAAGGTTGTGAGTACACACAAAAAAATTCAATCATAATCAGAGGACCCTCTTATTTTTTATGCATGAATTATCACATAAAAATCCAATAAATACATCATCTATAATAAATCTCATTTCCCAAACCCATAATAATTTAATAATAATTCAATAATAGATATTTTTTTGTTGAATTACCTAGTTAGAAACAACACCACATTGAAGATATTACTTCCCCTACTGTAAGCTATGTAAGAGTAATTGAAATCATATTAAGATACTTATAAAAGTTCTCCAATCACTTTCAAGCCACTTGGGTCCTCATTACAAATATTTCCCCATCTATATGCCTTAAAGTCTAAAATACCATCCCTTGTCATCTTTTCATTATTCATAAAACATTCATTATTAATTTTCAACATTATTAATCGCATAAACCTTTATAAATTGATCACATTGTATACATTTCCTATTTCAATAAACATGATTCCATGTCTTGATATAAATGATCACATCAATATCACTCAGTTAACCTCAAAAAGTTTCATTCTTGATTACATAATTCATAAATTTAATAAAAAATTTCATACCATTCACTACAAAAAAATAGACTAATAACAGCATTTTTTTTGTTTTTATGGTAGTTTAAACCACTACCAAATAGTTTTGCGACAGTTTCCAAAAACCACCACTAAAGTTAGCATTGAATTCCAACCCGTGTATATCCCATCCATTTAGAAATGGTTTTTGGGAACCATCACATAACTTTTATTTAGCGGTGATTTTTTTTGGTTTTAATAGTGGTTTCCCCTCCCAAAAAATACCAATGAAATAGTGGTAGTTTAAACCGCCACTATCCACTAATGTCACACCTTGACCCTATTGGTTAGTTATTTTAAATTAATTTAATTATTATTTTGAATTTCAAATGTTTTTTCACTATTTCACAGTCAACCCGCACAGTTAGGAGTAATTGTGCGGTGCCCACATGGATGCCCAAGTGGGTCTGAGTTATGGTGTGCTAATTACACACGGTTTATAAAACCGTGTGAAAATCAAGAAACTTGACCCTATAAGTGGGCAGTGCCGGGTGGCACGGTTCGGGTGTAGTTTTCTAAACAACGCGTTTGATTGCTGGTGAACCACGCGGCTACCCAGTTTTTAGAATAAAAAAATAAATTAATTGAATGGTAAATGAGATAAATAAATTAATATAAATTAAATAAAATAGAATTTTGGAAAATGGTTAATAATAATAATAGTAATAATATTATGATTTTTAATAATAATAATAATATTATTATTTTAATAATAATAATAATAATAATAATAATAATATTTTCATAATAATAATAATAATAATAATAATTGTTATTATAATTGTTATTATTATTAATTTATTTTAGGTTAAACAATAGGAAAAATAACCTTATGAGAGCATCTTTGTAAAGCCCTGGAAATTCTGTGGATTTTTTTTTAAATATAAGGGAATTTTACGAGTCCGCAGTTTCTGACGACGCCTGATTCCGAGACCCGATGTGCCCAGAATCAATTTCTGATGTTTTGTTCGGGTACGTTCAGTAAACGTACGAGAGAGATTTTATATCTTTTGAACCGGTGCTCGGAATTGAAATCTGAGGACACTGATGAACTCACAACGCCAATATTAGCCTAAGGGGACCTTTACCGTAATAGCGTTTGGTCGAGAGAAGAAGTTATTTTTGGGGTTTCTAAGTAAAATTTAAATAAAATTATGTGTTGCACAATTTTATTTGGATGGTAGTTAAAACCTCCAAAGAGAGGTTGGTGGTGGGGCCCACCCCCACATAACCTTTCATGGGAGGATATTATGTGGTGGTACCCACATGAGTTTAAACTCTTCAACTCCCCTTGAAATCCCCCTTTAACTCTTAAACTCCCCACCTCTCCTCTTTTAATTTAAACCCTCCACCTTCCACCCTCCCTCATAAAGATTCCAACACTCTCTGAGTTAATTAGAAATTAATTAATTGGCTCATCTAATTTGAATTATTTTGAAATTAATGTCAAGGATAAAATAATAGCAAATATATTATTTTGGGTGGGCACATATTGTTTTGGTGGAGCCTTGGAGAATAGGGAGAGCCTTCTTCCCATGAAAAACACGAAGAACACCATCCTCTCGATGAAGAACATTACTCATTTCTGAAGAACGTGGAGCAGCATCTTCTACCTTCTTCAACCGGGGCAAGTAAGGGAAGAACCACCACCCACGAAATACACCGAGGGCGCCGTCTCAATGTAACTTCACCGAACTCTACTCCCTCCAGCATTGACGGAATGACGTCCGTCTTCCGCGACGCCCGACTTCCGCGATGCCTGACTTCCGCAATGCCCATATTCTGCGACTCGTAAACGTGCAACGTCAAATATGAGGTTGGGGAAAATTTGGATTATTCATGTATACATGTGAATTATAACCTCGTACTTTGGAGATTATATTTGGTTTGATGGTGCCCAATTTTTTTATCACCCAACGCGGAGGGCACGGGCCGAACAATCATGGCCCTACAACCCTCCGTTGATTATTGATTGTGTTAACAATGGAGGCGGATCCGGAAGGGTGCGGTGCCGTTGCACCGCGCCAGAGGAAGAGGCCATGACCATGAGGCGGCGGCGAATGAAGGCGGCAGCAACTGAAGGCCACGACCAGGCCGGGCCGCAGCGGTGGAGGACCGGTGCCATCGCGCCGGCCGCATGGAGGAAACCGTGGCCCGCATCCGCAGGCTGCTCAGACGAACCGAACCGGACAACCTCCTGCCGGCCGGGCTGAAGGACCGCGGCGACGCACAGAGGAGAACCGCGTACCGCTGTGCGGGATGCGTGTGCCAGAAAGGACCAGCCGGCTATGGTCGGCTGGGCAGCAAAGGGGGCGGCACCGTTTGGCGCCGCCGGGCGAACCGAACCGGCCCGCAGTGCGGGCCGGGTCTGTGGGTGGGCCGCACCCCACCGGGCCAGGCCGACCCCCCAACCGGGTCAGACCCAATGGGATGGGTCCATGGGTGGGCCACTCTCCACTAGGCCAGGTCGACCCCCAGCCGGGTCGGACCCACCGAACCGGGTCAGGCCAACCCGCCAGCCCACTGGGCTTGACGGGCCGGACCCGTCTTCGCTTAAACATGAATATCTTCCAGACTACGCGTTCGACCGATGCGCCGTCTGTGGAACTAGGACCCTCGTGATGAGGAGGTCCTTTTGCGATACTCTAAGTGAGTTTTGGACAACCTTGGAAAATGGACGGGTTTGGAATGAGCGTAAATCCAACCGGGCCCCTAGAACGGAAATGCTAATAACTCTCAGACCGAGCATCTGATTGATGCACTGTCTGTCACCTTAGGTTCCTTATGATGAGACAGAACTACATAATACATCAACTCAGGACTTCGTGGTGGCTGATGTATCATCACTTGGATTGAGGAGCGGACCCTCCTGGAATTGAGCGTGCTGTGTGCGGGAACCCTAGAGCTGGCTGCGACGACTATTGTACCAGAATCATATGTGGGTTCAACAACGATGATTACTGAAACGGAATCCTCCATGGGTTCAATTGTGATGACTACTATACCGGTATCCTCCGTGGGTTCGATAGTTCTGACTTCTGTTCCTGTATCCTGTGTGGGTCCGACAAAGTAGCTGGTCCTGTATCCTGTGTGGGTCTGACAGCTTAGCTGGTCCTGTATCCTGTGTGGGTCCGACATCTTAGATGAATCAGTGACTACATCTGATCATATCTATCTCTATACGACGTATTTATACCTGTGCGAGATGAGTCCTGTCTTTTAATCATTATCATCAATGTGATTGAATTTACTTCTGGTTTGAACTGGGTTGTGATTGAGCTCGAGAGTTGGAGCCGGGCTGTGATTGGTAACTTAGGTGGGAGACCTTTGGGGGTCTCGGGGTCCCCTACTGAGTATCGTTATACTCACCCCTGCACGGGCTATGCTCGCACATCTTTGTGTTGGATGAAGATGACGAACAACACTGATCGAGGCAGAGAGTTGTAGATCTGGATGGTACCCGGAGGTAGTTCACTTGGCGAGACGTACTCAGAGAGGACAGACATACCTGGGGTACTGAGGAGGCCATCTGTACCCACCCTTCAGGTGGGATTCCCAGAGGACGAATCAGTAGTTTCTGTTTACCTTTCTTCAGTTGTACTAGCTTTACAGTTCTTGTACTTTACTGTTGGGCTTGTATTTCCAGCCCCTTTCCTTTCAGTACTTACTTTTGTATACAATTTTACTTAGTGTTTACTTTTAGTTGCGTACTCTTCTACTTGTGTTCAGGCTGTGTGTGTTACAGGTTAAAAGGCAATGCATTCCCTTTTTATAGGGATTATGCCTTTGGTGCTAGTCGCTAGCCCCTGGCCTATGGAAGGCGGGCTTGCGGTAGTCACGACACGACCCCCAAGGATGGGTCGTGACAAATTGTTATCAGAGGAGTCAGTTCTACCGTAGAAATTGGACTCTGATTCTTTTAACGGCAATAGTGTTAAGTGTTTTGGGTGTGGTTATCAGTTTAGGGAGACCTATGTTGGTGCGGAGGCTGACGTATCCATACACTAGGGCTGTGACTTCTAATCTCCGACTCAGTGCACGAAAACACTGATTGTGTGGTTGTTTCCTTTGAAAAAGTTTTCTTTGTGATTACTTTAGTCAGCTCACCAGGTATACTATTTTAACCATGAAACACTTGTTTCTTTTCAGGATGGCCCCACGAAGGCAGCCAGCTAGGGTTCCGAGTTACGTACGAGATGGTAGCCCATCGAGCGATAATTCCTAGGTGCAGGGCCCCATCACAGCGGAGGTACCAGTGGTAACACTACCCGCTAGTCCACCGATACCACCAGAACCTTCAGCAGAGAGTGCACGACATCTGAGTGTGTTGCACGAGTTTTAGCACCAGAGGCCACCTAGGTTCCGGGGAAAGATGGACCCACAGGAAACTGATAATTGGCTGGAGGCTGTCGTGAGAGTTTTCAGATTGGTAGGGACACTAGCCTACCTCATGGCGATCCTTACTACAAGTCTCCTGCATGCAGTAGAAGGCAGATGGTGGAGCCTGATGCTCCATGTGCATGATGAGGCATCATTACTCTAGACAGACTTCGAGAGTCTCTTTCACTCAAAGTTTGTTCCATCCACCCTTCGTGCGGTGCAGATTCAGGAGTTACTTCATCTGTAGCAGGGAAACATGACAATAGCTCAGTACTCAGAGAGGTTCACCGACCTGTCGCACTACTCCACGGATATGGAACGAGACCCATTCTTCAGGGCCCTAACCTTTGAGCAGGGACTCAGGCATGAGATCAGGGCTTCGACGATTCCCCTTAGCATTCCAACGCAGGCGAGGGTGCTGAAGCGAGCCCTTCTAGTGGAGAGTTTTCTCGCTGAGCAGTCAGTAGCGGAGAGACCCACCATAGGGACACATGTAGGAGAGTCATCTATAGCTGGCAGTAGACAGATGATGCAGAGGTCTAAGTGGACTAGGCCATCAGGTGGGAGACCCCAGGATATGGGTTCAGTTGTGCAGGGCATACGAGACAGAGCCAGCTATATGAGGAGCAGGCAGTGCTATGCATGCGGTAGGCAAGGCCACATGGCTTGAGACTGTCTGACCCGTCATGCAGATGAGAGACAGACAGTAGAGGGACCTCTTAGATAGAGGCAGAGGTTCGACCATGGTGGTCCGCAGGTACAGGAAGACGTGGCAGAGGAGTTGGCCAAGCAGCGGGTGGTGGATAACGTTTTGAGGCTCTACCACCACCACCACCCGGAGGTTCACCCCGACCACAGGGAGATGGCGGACAGAGGCGGGATCATCCCCAGGCAGTCGAGGCCTACGACCAAGGTGCACCTAAGATGATTCGAGGTACTATCTGTGTCTACTCCACCCTTTATGCAGTACTTATAGACACAGGTGAGAGTCATTATTTTATTTCCACTGCCTTCGTTCGGAGCTCGGAGATTCCGACAGAGTCGTTGGATCGGTCCTTACGGCTAGCGACTCATATGGGAGCAGACTCGATGAATACGCACTGGTTCCAGTAGTGTGAGCTTACTTTAGGAGGAGAGAGCTTCGGTTGAGATCTTCTTGTAGTGGTGTCAAGGCCTTAAGACGTCATTTTGTGTATGGACTGATCATCTACACTTCATGCTTAGATTGAATGTATTAGGTGCAAAGTTCGGTGTATCTGCACGGATGGGACCAGGTTCACCTTCACCAGCGAGAAGGGAGACTTTGAAGCATAAGATGGACTTACGCAGAGGAGGGGGAAGCCGATCACACATCAGTTGGCTAGTATCATCCTCAGAGCGGTTGATGTGTCGAGTCCAAGTTTTCCTGTTGTGGTGGATCAGTACATGGATGTTTTTCCTGACTATGTTCCAAGACTACCTACTCACAGAGAGGTAGAATTCTACATTGACCTGTACCTCGGGACATCACCGATATCTAATCCGGCCTATCCGATGGCTCCCACTAAGCTTCGTGAGCTGCGGGTACAACTGGAGGACATGCATGGGAAGGGATTTATCTGACCCAGTGTTTCCCCCTGGGCATCTCCAATTTTGTTTGCCAAGAAGGTGGATGGGTTCTTATGACTGTGTGTCGACTACCATCTCCTAAATCAGGTGATCGTGAAGAAAAAGTACCCAATCCCAAGGATTGACGACCTCTTTGATCATCTCAAGGGAGCACGATGGTTCTTGAAGATAGACCTTAGGTCAGGCTATCACCAGCCTAGAGTTCGATATGAAGATGTGAAGAATATGACCTTCAGGTGTCGGTATGAACACTACAAGTTCTTGGTTATGGAATTCAGTGTAACCAACGCTCCAGCAATGTTCATGAGTCTCATGAACATGATCTCCCAGCCTTACCTAGATCGCTTTATCGTAGTCTTCATCGACAACATACTGATTTACTCGACTACTGAGGAGGAGCATGACTACCATTTGTGGTTAGTACTGGATACACTCCAAGAGAACCAGCTTTATGGTAAGCTCTCGAAGTGCCAGTTCTAGATTTGAGAGGTTCACTTATTAGGACACATCATCTTGGAGGCTAGAGTTGCTGTGGATCCAACAAAGATCGAGGCAGTACTTGCATGGAATCTGCCCAGGAGTGTGACAGAGGTACAAAGTTTTCTGGGACTGGCTGGGTACTATCAGAGATTTGTGCCAGACTTATCCAGAGTTTCAGCACCGCTTTCATCATTGAAGAAGATGGGAAAACCCTTCATGTGTCCAGATAGATTCCAACAGAGCTTTTAGAAGCTGAGTCAGAGGTTGGCCAGTGCGCCCATCTTGAGGCTACCAGAGGAGGGCGTAGGGTACGTAGTTTACTGCGATGCATCAGGAACCAGACTCAGATATTTCCTGATGTATGTGCAAGCATTGATCGCATATGGATCATGGTAGTTGAGACAACATGAGTAGAACTACGCTACCCATGACCTGGAATTAGAAGCAGTGGTCTTCGACTTGAAGATGTGGAAGCACAATCTGATGGTCGAGCATTTTACAGTCTACTCTGACCACCAGAGTCTCAGGTACATATTCTCGCAGAAGGACCTGAACCTGAGACAGTGGTGATGGATCGAGTACCTCTAGAACTATGACTTTGAGATAGTCTATACTCTTGGGAAGGGGAACATTGTGGTAGATGTTCTCAGTAGGAGATCAGACAATCAGCTGCTAGTGGAGGCGACAAAGCAGCTGGCCACATTGCAGATAACCTTTGTGGATAGAGATGGAGTATTCTTTTTGCAGTCTCTCATAGTCACCCCTCCACTTCTTCAGTGAGTCAGAGAGGCACAGTGCGAGGATGTCGACTATGAGGCGCGACGTGCTTAGATATCCTCAGGGTAGGCACCTGATGGGTTTTATGAAGGTGGGGAGCACGACATCCTCTTTAGAGGATGTACCATGATACCAGTTTCACTACAGGAGGAGGTGTTAAGGGAGTTCCACACTTCCCCTCTAGCGGTACATCCAGAAGTGGAGAAGATGTATCAGGACCTTAGACGACAACACTGGTGGCCGGGTATGAAGAAGGCGGTAGTAGAGTTTGTCTCGCGATGCCTCACTTGTCAGTAAGTGAAGGCGGAGCACTAGGTACCAGCAGGCTTGGTACAACCCTTAGAGGTCCCAGAGTGGATGTGGGATGGGATATCCATAGATTTCATGATGGGACTTCCACGTACATCCATAGGACACGACTCTATCTGGGTGATCATTGATCGACTCACCAAGTTGGCCCACTTCTTACCAATTAGAGAGCAAGGTTTGGTAGAGAGCTTAGGACGCCTCTAAGTGTAGGAGATTGTGCATTTACATGGAGTACCTTCTTCTATTATCTCCGAACTTGACACACGCTTTACTTCCCGACATTGGAAGGGGTTGTAGGAGGCTTTTGGGACACAACTTTTCTTGAGCACCACCTTCCATCCTCAGACGGATGGCCAGACAGAGCGGACCATCCAGACACTCGAGGACATGCTCTGTGCTTGTGTCCTTGACTTTGGTCACAGCTGGGAGGATCACTTACCCTTGGTGGAGTTTGAATACAAAAACATCTACCACTCTACCATCGGGATGGAACCTTACGAGGCACTGTATGGCCAACCTTGAAGATCACCTCTGTGCTGGACTGACCCAGGGGAGTCAGCACTTGTAGGAATAGAGATGGTGCAAGCTACAACGGAGAAGGTGTAGATCATCCAGGAGCGGATGAAGACTGCACAGAGTAGACAGAAGTCCTATGCTGATAGGAGACATAGACCACTGGAGTTCAAGGATGGAGACCACATCTTCTTACGGGTCTCACCTCGATGAGGTCTACGAAGATTTGGCCGAGGAAGCAAGTTATCTCCGCATTTCATCAGACCTTTTCAGGTCCTTAGCAGGTCAGGAGAGGTGGCTTACCACTTGCCCCTTCCACCTCAGTTTTATCGGGTGCATGAAGTCTTCCAGATATCACAACTGAGGAGATACATGCACGACCCGTCCCACATCATCGACCATAGGGATATGGACATCGATGACGGGGAAACTTTCACGGAGGTCCCCGTGGAGATCGAGGATCGATAGAAGCGGGTCCTACATGGATAGTAGATTCCTCTGGTGCGCATTCACTGGAAGTACGAGAACCTCTAGGAGATCACATGGGAGCGGGAGGCTCAGATATGTGCTTAATACCCTCATTTATTCCCTTAGTGTGTGTAGTAGCTTACGGGGATGTACAACCCTGAGGTGGGGGAATGTAAAGACCTAGAAATTCTGTGGATTTTTTTTAAATACATGGGAATTTTATAAGTCCACAGTTTCTGATGGCACCTGATTCTGAGGCCCGGTGTGCCCAGAATCAATTTTTGAAGTTTTTTTTGGGTACGTTCAGTAAATGTACAAGCGGGATTTTCTATCTTTTGAACCGGTGCTCAGAATTGAAATCTGAGGGCACCTATGAACTCGAAGCACCAGTATTCACCTAAGGGGACCTTTACCGCAGTTGCGTTTGGTCGAGAGTGGAAGTTATTTTTGGGGTTTCTAAGTAAAATTTAAATAAAATTATCTCTTGCACAATTTTATTTGGATGGTAGTTAAAACCTCCAAAGGGAGGTTGGTGGTGGGGCCCACCCCCACATAACCTCTCATGGGAGGATATTATGTGGTGGGGACCATACAAGTTTAAACTCTTCAACTCACCTTGAAACCCCCCTTTAACTCTTAAACTCACCACCTCTCCTCTTTTAATTTAAACCCTCCACCTTCCACCCTCCCTCATAAAGATGCCAACACTCTCAATTAATTAGCAATTAATTAATTGGCTCGTCTAATTTGAATTATTTTGAAATTCATGTCAAGGATAAAATAATAACAAAGATATTATTTTTGGTGGGAACATATTGTTTTGGTGGAGCCTTGGAGAATATGGAGAGCCTTCTTCCCATGAAGAACACGAAGAACACCATCCTCTCGACGAAGAGCGTTCCTCTTTTCCGAAGAATGTGGAGCAGCATCTTCTACCTTCTTCTACTGAGGCAAGGAAGGGAAGCACCGCCACCCATGAAATACACCGAGGGCATCATCTCAACGTAAATTCACTGAACTCTACTCCCTCCAGTGTTGACAGAACGACATCCGTCTTCCGCAACACCCAACTTCCGCGACGCCCAACTTCTGCAACGCCCATCTTCCGCAGCTCGTCAACGTGAAACGTCAAATATGATGTAGGGGGAAATTTGGATTATTCATGTATACATGTGAATTATACCCTCGTACTTTGGAAATTATATTTGGATTGATGGTGGCCAATTTTTTTATCACCTAACGCGAAGGGCGCGGGTCGAACAAACATGGACCGATGACCCTCCGTTGATTCTTGATTGTTTTAACAATGGAGGCGGAGCCGGAAGGGCGCGGTGCCGTCACACCACGCCAGAGGAAGATGCCAAGACCATGAGGTGGAGGAGACAAAAGACGGTGAAAACCAAAGGTAGCGGCCATACCGGGTCACGGTGGTGGAGGATCAGCGCCTTTGTGCCTGAAGCGTGGAGAAAACCACGGCCCGCATCCCCAGTCCACTCGGACGAACCGAACCGGCCGACTACGGCCGGCCAGACAGTAAAGGGGGCGGCACCGCTTAGCGCCACCGAGCGAACCGAACCGGGCCGCAATGCAGGCCGGGTCCATGGGTGGGCCGCAGCCCACCGGTCCGGGCTAACCCCCCAACCGGGTCAAACCCACCGAATCGGGTCGGGCCGAACTGCCATCCCACTGGGCTTGACGGGCCGGACCCATCTTCACTTAAACACGAATATCTCCTAGACCGTGCATCTGATAGATGCGCCATCTACAGCACTGGGACCATCCCGACGAGGCGGTACTTTTGAGATATTCTAAGTGAGTTTTGGACAACCTTGGGAAATGGATGGGTTTGGAACGAGCACAAATCTAACTAGGTCCCTAGAACGGAAATGCTAATAACTCTCAGACCGGACGTCCGATTGACGCGCCATATGTCACGTTGGGTTCCTTATGATGAGATGAAACTATAGGATACATCAACTCAGGACTTTCTGGTGGTTTATGTATCGTCACTTGGATCTAGGAGCGGACCCTCCTGGAATCGAGCGTGCTGTGTGTGGGAACCCTAGAGCTGACTGTGACGATTACTGTACCAGAATCCTACATGGGTTCGAAAACGATGATTACTGAACTGGAATCCTCCATGGGTTCTACAATGATGACTACTATGCCGGGAACCTCCATGGGTCCGATAGTTCTAAATTTTGTTCCTATATCCTGTGTGGGCCTGACAGAGTAGCTGGTCCTGTATCCTGTGTGGGTCCGATAGTTTAGCTGGTCTTGTATCCTGTGTGGATCCAAAAGCTTAGATGAATCATTGACTACATCTGATCATCTCTATCGTTATACGAAAGATGTATACCTGTGTGAGATGAGTGTTGTCTTTCAATCATTATCATCGATGTGATTGACTTTATTTCCTGTGTGGAATGGGTTGTGATTGGGCTCGAGAGTTAGAGCAGGGCTGTGACTAGTAACTTAGGTATATGTATGGGCATATACCTAAGTAGGGTTGGTTTATACTTCATGATTGTATCTTTCTACTTTGGTTTATCCTTTGTGGATTCTGGGAGACCTTCGGGGGTATTGGGGTCTCCTACTGAGTATCATTATACTCACCCCTGCACAGGCTATGCATGCACATCGTTGTGTTGGATATAAACGACGGACAACAATGATCAAGGTAGAGATTTGTAGAGATGGATGGTACCTGGAGGTGGATCACTTGGCGAGACATTCTCAGAGAGGACGGATGGACCTGGGGTGCTGAAGAGGCTATCTGTACCCAACCTTCAGGTGGGATTCCCAGACGATGACTTAGTAGTTTTTGTTTACCTTTCTGCAGTTGTACTAGCTTTACAGTTATTGTACTTTACAGTTGGGCTTGTATTTCCAGCCCCTTTCCTTTCAACACTTACTTTTGTATACAGTTTTACTTAGTGTTAACTTTCAGTTGCGTACTCTACTGCTTGTTTTTAGGTTGTGTGTGTGTTGTAGGTTAAAAGGAAATGCCTTTACTTTTTATAGGGATTACGCCTTTGGTGCTAGTCGCTAACCCCTAGCCTATGGAAGGCGGGTTTGGGGTAGTCACGACACGGGCCCCAAGGATGGGTCATGATAGTCTCCCCCTTCCTCCCACTTCCTAAATCATGATCCCACCTACCCTTTTCTTTTCTCCCTACTCTGACATGTCCCGGATGTTCTCTTCCCCTCCCAGTATGGCTAACCTACCCCTATGCAACCTATCCTCCAGCACCCCTTCTAGTTCGTCCACCCGACTCCCATCCTGGTGCATCTCCAGAAAACCAGAACCCCCATCCTAATGCTCCTCCGGTGAATCCAACCCCCCTATCCGGTGGTTTTCCGGTGAATCCAAACCCCCACGCATCACCTCCACTCTGATCCTGCATGACCGTGTCTCCCCTCGCCGATAGTCCTCTCCTATTCTGGTCCAGTTATATTTCATTTCTTATTGGTATTTTTCGTCAAATTAACCAAACCCTCATTTTGTGATTTTTTCATTTTACTCGTTGTCTAGGGTGGAAAGATTGGTATTCGGGGTATGTTATTCCTTTTGAAGAAGCGTCATTGTGTCCTCACTT
Organism: Viscum album; assembly: GCA_963277665.1. Lineage (NCBI taxonomy): Eukaryota > Viridiplantae > Streptophyta > Magnoliopsida > Santalales > Viscaceae > Viscum > Viscum album. The sequence continues at coordinate 1,477,180,824 of OY728157.1, forward strand.
GATTAAGGTAGGTGTTTCCAACTTTTCCCTTTCATAAGAATTCCATGAGAACTTGTGTGTTTCCAATTTATTTTTAAATGTTATTCTCACCTATATTATACCTATGGATAGATGAAAATGATGATTTTATGTTGATGGAATTTATTAAAAATAGTTTTCAAAGATGATTTTTGTAAAATATCTGGGTTAAGGCACCTTGGGTTCTTAATTTAAATGTTGTTTTTATTTTAAAGTAAATTGGGTGTTTTTAAGAAATGTTTAGCCATAGTTTTTAGGGTGATGGTTGTTGGTTTTTTGTGAATTGGTTTTGGTGTGTATGGGTTCATGATGTTGTGGCATATTTTAAGGGTTAAAGTGTATTTAAAGGGGTTTATGGTTTTAAGTTGGATGGTTTTGTTATTCTAATAACATAATTGGTTGGATTTGGTTGTAAAGTAAGTGGTGAATTTGTGAAAATGTTTCTCAAGTTTCCTCTTTGATTTCAGTGTGCCATTGGATGTTGGAACATCCATGGGTGCACTAGGTGCACACATAGATGTGCTCTCAAATGAAGATGGAACATGATAAATGATTTTCTATTTAAACCTTGGTTTCTTAAATGGTTTTTATATTTAAAATAATGTTTTTCCCCATGTGTGATTTCTAAATAAGGTTTTAAATGATATTTTTTAAAGTATTTCTTCAAGTGTTTTGGAAATAATGGTTTTAAATGTGTTTATTAAGGCTGTTTGGATTTGAAAATTGTTTTAGAATGAGTTTGAAAAAGGTAAAGGCCATTTTTTTTTGTAAAATTAAAAGTTATATTTGTGTGATATTTTGGAAATGTTTTTGGAAACATCGAGTTGAAGTCCTGTTTGGCACTTCCAATTCAAATATGGGTTTTGTGTAAATATCTAGAAAGTATTGTTGTTTGGAAAATTGGTGTACTCAGTTGGAAACTAAAAATGTTTTATGAAATGATTTAAATGTCTAAATAACTTGAAGGCCCTATTGTAACCTTGTTGATGTTATATAAGAACACTTATATATATAAACATATATTTATAGGTCACCCCTATCTATGATCTCCCTTTATGGGTTATTGAAAAAAGGTTGTTCGTGTTTGGGGTAGGCAAGTGCGATGGCAGCAGGTAAGGTGAGTCATATGTGAAAGGGACTCATACTTACATAGTATTACTACTACCATGTGTTCTCAGACATATTTTAGATGTTTGAGTGAAAATTTCGTTCTATCCTCGATTAGATGGGTTAGTAACCCCTGGAGTTATATACAAGCCGGGAGGGGTGTGCCACTAGTGAGGCTAGGTTAGAGTAGCTAAGTGGTTACCGACTTAGGGGATTTAACACATGCCGATAGGTGGTCCCAAACCGTGTACGTCCCGGGGTCTTCTAGGGATGTTTAAGATTGCCCATGGTTATTATTTATGCTGCTTGGTTACTTTTTTTATTTTTTTATTAGTGTTTTTCTACAATTAGTCTTTTTTCTTACCCTGTTTACTTGTTTTCAACACATCCTTAGTACTATTTAGTTTGGATTTTGTTATAAAATGTTATTTCATTTGAAAAATTAAGTGTGTAGTGGGTTTTTTTAAAAGAAAATCTATGTTATTTATCAAAGTGGGAAGAATTATTTTATAATTGTATTTCAAACTAGTGTTAATGGAATGTGATGGGAAAGGAAATACTTAGATCCTGTGGTTTATCTTAGAATTATTACTGAGCATTTTGGTGCTCATTCATATTCTATCTTTCCAGTTATAGGTACCCTTTACTCAGGTTCTCCTGGCTTAGTTACTCATTATTGGAGCAAGGTGGGTCTTTGGTTTGCAGTGACTAAGAGGTCACAAAGAGATCGCATGGAAATGGTTTATTCTTACTTATTTTGATTCTTAGTCATCTTAGTTGTATCTTGTAACTGAACCGGTTCATTTATTTGAGATTCATTAGTTAGTATTTTTGTGTTTTTAATTTGTACCATTTATTTATCTAGTCCTGGTTATTTTATTTTTGTCTTAAATCATTCCCACATGTATGTTTTGTTGCCAAACACTAGTTTCCAACCCATGGGGATTGAGAACATACCTCAGGCCTTGCTGTGGATCGACTTAGGTGATTGGTTCAGGGTCGACCCAGGTTGGTTTGTGACAAAATAGTATCAGATTAGGCCCTTGTTATTTGGGGTATCTGGTAGATGGAGACTAGGATTGTCGGGTCTCAGGAGGTAGGTCATGGGTTAGTGCCTGATCACCCCCTCTTGTGACGAAACCTGAGTTACCAAGGGTAGTATGAGAATTGAGTCCTTATCTTGTCTTGGTTTGTTATGGATTGAGGGATGAAAATAGAGGCAGGCTAATATTATATCATGATTTCACATAGATTAGTAACCCATGTGGAGTCCGAGTACATGGTTTAAGTATCTCCTAGTTATTGATTCTTACTTGGGGTATGGATCACTAATATGTCGCTGGGTTAAGCATAACTACTAGTTCCTCATTCCAGCATTTTGGTGAAAGCCGTTATTTTATTTGGTTTTAGTTTGTGGAAGTGCGTTTTTGAAAAACGAAAACGGTTTTTAAATGAATTTGTTTTATTTTAAATGACTTACAATGGTAAAATGGGTTCTAAAATTTAAATTTTCTTGGTTTGAGAATTTGGTAAATTATTTGATTTTCTAGGAAGTGGTTTGGGTGAAACCTTGGGTACTTCTTAGAAACGTTTTCACATGTGAGGGTATGTATGGAAAGTGCATGTTGGTGCATATGGATGGAAGCGAATAAACACATGTGAAACGGTTCATGGGATTACTTAGGTGTGTATTTGAAATTAACTACTTGATCTTGTTGTTCTATAGTGATCTTGAAAAGGGAATTTTTGGTTATGTTTGTATGTGTTTGGATTAACAACATGTTGTTTGGGCTTGAGATGTTCTTCCTAGGTATGTTATAGATTGATATTGGATTTTATTTTTATGTTTTTTGTGTTCATCAGAGAATGACACTTAGAAAGTTCCTAAAGGTTTCTGATAATTCATATCGAGTTTATGATTATTCTCAAATGTTGCGTGTCCTTAACAGTGATAGGGGTCTGTTAGAGGCTGCAGAGTAGCTCGAGGAAGTGGAGAACATCTTTAAGATATTGGGAACTCCTAAGGCTGTCAAGGTTTGTGCTATTATGGGATTGTTTGAGGGTATAGATTTGGATAAGTGGAAGTTGTTTTCCCCATATAATATGCAAGTTGGGATGAAATTGGAAGTGTTTAAGGCCACCTTTGTCCAAGGGTTTTTACCTGAGGAGGTGAAGCTGAAGAAGGAAGCAGAGTTGTGGGATGTTCGACAAGGCCAACGATCAGTAAAATCTTACGTTGACCACTTTAAAGAGCTAGTTTCATTTTATTTGGAGGTAGCATCAGAATATAAAATGAAAGGTACTCTTTTAATTTGGGTCCTTCTTCCTAATATTGCAGAGAAAGTACTCTCATCGAATGAAGCATGTTTCGAGAAGTTTGTGGATGAGGCATTCTTGGCTGAGCTAACTCTTGGTTTGTACTTAGTGGTGGTTGCATCTCATGAAGTTTCACTATTTGGAGAGAAACGCATATTGGAGGGGCATGTTTCTAAAGATTCCTCTATAGTGTTCCTATCTTCTAACTCATTAGACCGTTCAATGGTGTTCTATCAGTGTAGATGTTTAGGTCATTCAAATCCATCTTGTCATAACCCACCGAAGATGTGTCATCATTATGGCTATTTGGGTCATTTGGATAAGTTTTGTAGGAAGAGTCTCTTGAATAAGACATTTTGATAAGAGTATGCTAGTTCCTGACTATGATACATGAGATGCTTCAGCCATCAGAGCCCCAACCACAGGTCTCGGGGTGAAGCCCACGCACAGTCAAGAGTTTTTGGGGGTGTGGAGGCTCGGTTCGGGGTTTGTGTCCCAGGATGGGATTGGAATGTTTAAAGTTTTTTTCGTTCTTGTTTTCTATTGTTAAGGTTTAGCTGCAAATTTAAGTACATAATTTATTGGGTATATTGTGATGAACTTGTTCTATTGTATTCCAAAAAGTCCTATTTGTCTAGATTTGGTTTTCAGAATCATGTACTTTTCATAAAAGTGTGTTTGGTCCTTGTATGGGTTGATCTCGGTTTAGCTGTGTTCATTTAGAGACATAAGTACTTATGGAATAATCGATTCTTGTAGTTGTTATTGGCTTTTCTATTTGGGTGAACTTATTCTTGTGAGATTCCCAACCTTGTTGGGGGTGTTTTTAGTTAGTATAGAGAAAAGGGTTATGTTGGTTCTCTTATCTTGGTGTCCCATTATTTTGGGTTCCCTCGTAGTGGGTTTCCTGTTTAAGTCTTGGTGGTATGGTTGGTTGTGTGGGGAAATTGAAGGAGTTTGGGTTGGGATTTCCCTAGATCCTGGTGGTGTTGTTGTTGTTGTTGGGTTTTGAAAATCCAGTGCTAGTTGAGTTCTTGTGGTGGGTAGAACCCCCTTGTGTTCTCCCCTTGTTTTGGGTTTTAGTTTTGTCTAGATCAGTCAAGTGTGACTTGGGGGGGGGGAATAAATAGTCACCCAAAAAATTCATCTTTTCTTCTGGTTTTATTTAGGAATGGACTCAATTCTTGGCCAACTTTTGGCTTGGTGACTTTCAGAGGACAGAAAGTTATGTGGTGGGGAGAATTGTCACACCCCGACCCTGTTGGTTAGTTATTTTAAATTAAATTAATTATTATTTTGAGTTTCAGATGGCTTTTCACTATTTCATTATCAGAACTCATGGTTAGGAGTAACTCTACAGCGCCCATGTGGGTACCTAAGTGGGTCTAAGTTATGGCACATGACTTGCAAACAGTTTATAAAACTACGCGACAAGCACACAACATGACCCTATAAGCGGGCAGTGTTGGGTGGCACGGTTTGGGCACAATTTTCTCAACTGCATGTTTTACTGTAGGTGAACTGTGCGAATTCTCGGTTAATAATAATAATAAAATAATATTATGATTTTTAATAATAATAATAATATCATTATTATTATTGCAATATTACTAATAATAATAATAATAATAATAAAAATAATTATAATAATAAAAACAACAAGAAAAATAATAATTAATATAATTGTAATTATTATTATTACTTTATTTTAGGTTTAAAAAAAGGGGCAAACTAACCCTAGGGGTGCATCAACCCCTTCCTACCCCCTTCCTGAATCGTGAACCCCTACCCCTAGTTTTCTCCCTGCTTTGGCATGGCCCGACTACGCTCTTCCCCTCCTAGTTAGGATAGCTTTCCCCTATGCAACCCAACCTCCATCACCCCACTCGGTCCAACTACCCTACTCCCTTCCCAGCACACCTCCAACAAACCCAACACCCCTTCCCGACATGCCTTTTTCGAACTCGACTCCCCTGTCTGGCAGATTTTTGATGAACCTGAACCCCCCTATACAGTGCCTCCTCCCTACTCCAGTGCGACCATGTCTCCCCTCACCGGCAGCCCTCTCCTATTCTGGTCCGGTTATATTTCATTTCGTCTTGGTGTTTTCTTCAAATTAACAAAACACTAATGTCTCAGTTTATGATTCACACATTTTCCTCAATGTCTAGGGTGGGAATATTGGTCTTTAGGGTATGTTCTTCCTTCTGATGAAGCGTCTTTGCATCCTCACTTGATTAAGGTAGGTGTATCCAACTTTTCCCTTTCCTAAGAATTATATGATCACTTGTTTGTTTCCAATTTATTTTTAAATTTTATGCACACCTCTACTATACCCATGTCTAGATGAAAATGATAATTTTTTGTTGATTAAATTTATTGAAAATAGTTTTCTAAGATGATTTTTGTAAAATTTATGGGTTAAGGAACCTTGGATTTTGAATTTAAATTTCGTTGTTCTTTTAAAGTAAATTGGGGGTTTTGAAGAAATTTTTAGCCTTAATTTTGATGGTGATAGTAGTTGGTTGTTTTTGAATTTGGTTTGGTGTGTATTATTTGGTGATGTTGTGGCATATTTTAAGGGTTAAAATGTATTTGAATGGATTTATGGTTTTAATGGGGATGGTTTTGTTCTTTTAATAACGTAAGTGATTGGATTTGGTTTTAAATTAACTGGTTACTTTGCAAAAATGTTTCTTAATTTTCCTCTTGGATTTAGGTGTGCCATTGGATGTTGGCAGATCCATGGGTGCACTACGTGAAAACATGGATGTGCTATCAAATGCAGATGGAACCTGATAAATGGTGTTCTCTTTAAACCTTGGTTTCTTAAATGTTTTTTATCTTTCAAATAATTTTGTTCCCATTGTGTGATTTCTAAATAAGGTTTTAAATGATATTTTGTAAAGTATTTCTTCAAGTGTTTTGGAAATCATGGTTTTAAATGTGTTTATTAAGGCATGTCCATTTGGCTTTGAAACGTGTTTTGGCATGAGTTTGGAAAAGGTAAAGTCCCATTTGGTTTTGTAAAAGTAAAAGTGATGCTTGTGTGATATTTTGGAAATTTTTTTGGACATGTCGAGTTGAATTCCCATTTGTAAATTCCAATTCAAAGATGTGTTTTGTTCAAATATCTAGAAAGTATTGTGGTTTGGAAAATGGGTGTGCCCGGTTGGCAACTCGAAATGTTTTATGAAATGATTTAAATGTCTAAATAACTTGATGGATTGATTTGAACCTTGTTTATGTTATATAAGAAAACATATATATAGACATATATTTATTTGGAACCCCTATATATGATCTCCCTTTATGGGTTATCGCATAGGGGATGTCTGTATTTGGGGTAAGCAAATGCAGTGGTGACATGTAAAGTTAGTCACGCATGAGAGGGCCTCCTACTTACACAATATTACTACCACCATGGGTTTTTGGGCATCTTTTAGATGAATGAGTGATGGTTGCTTGCTATCCCCAGTTAGATGGGTTAGTACCCCCTAGAGTTGTAGTTGTAGATAGGAAAGGAGGGATGTTCCACTAATGAGGTCAGGTTAGGTTAGCTAGTTGGTTATTGAATTAGGGGATTCACCATACACCGATAGGTGGTTCTAAAATGATTACATCTAGGGGTATTCTAGGGATGTTTAGTATCATCCATGGTTATTATTATTCTACTTGGTTACTTTATTTATTTTCTTGTTAGCGTTTTTATGCACTTAGTCTTTCCTCTTACCCTATTTACTTGTTTTCCGCACATCCTTAGTACTATTTGGTTTGGGTTTTATTATAAAATGGTATTTGGTTTAAAAAATGGAAGTGTGGAATGAGTTGTTTTAAAATATAATCTATGTTATTTATTAAATTGGGAAAACTTATTTTATAATTGTATTTGAAACTAGTGTTAATGGACTGTGCTGGGAAAGAAAATACTTGCATCTTATGGTTTATCTTGGCATTCCTACTAAGAATTTTAGTGGTCACACCTATTCTATATTTCTAGTTGTAGGTTCACTTTACTCAGGTTCTCCTGGCTTAGTTGATTATTATCGAAGAAAGGTGGGTCTTTGGTTGGTGGTGACTAAGAGTTCATAAGGAGATCACGTCATAGAAGTTCAGTCTTATTTATATTGATTCTCAGTATTCTTGGTTGTATCCTATAACTGAACCAATTCATTTTTTTGAGATTCAATTATTATTCTTACTATGTTTTTAATTTGTAACATTTATTTATATGGTCGTGGTTATTTTATTTTGGTCTGAAATCATTCCCACATGTATGTTTTTATGCCCAACACTAGTTTCCATCCCGTGGGTATCGATAATGCCCCTCGGGCTTTGCCACAGATTAGCTCAGGTGACCGGTTCAGGGTCAACCTGGGTTGGTTCGTGACAACTAACCTTTTTTGGGAGGGAAAACCACTGGTAAAACAAAAAAACCACTTCTAAAAAAAAATTTCAACATTATATAGAGGTAGTTTAAACAACTTATAAAAAATAATTTGGCATATATAGTGGCGGTTTAAACAACCACTATATATCATTTTTAAAAAAAATATAGCTACAGAATCTGCAGCCCTAGAATATCCAAACAAAAAACACATATATAAAAATATACAAAAATAATAATAATCAAAATAGTAATAATAACATAATCAGAACAATAATAATTAGAAAAAAAACATAGATATGACAAACTACATGTATTGATAATAAGATTCATAATAATAAATCTATGGAATGATATAATAACTAGCTGAAACAAGGAGTGGGCTTATATTGTGACTAAACCATGTAAAAAAAATATGAAATTTTAACTACATTATATTCATATAACAGAAGTGAATGAATAATTAAACTACTAGTATAAAGAGTGTTAGTGTCTACCAACCCAAAATAAATCTCTTACATTTTTAATGATTTTTTTATGATAGAGTGTCCAAAATCAAAGAAAAAGTGGCGAGTCTGTATTGGAAAACTACCAATGAAATCAGGGAAGAAGTGTTCACCCAAAATGGATATGAAGAAATATCCTAATGATGTCTAACCTACAAGGAAAATATTCTTTTACTATGGAAATATAGTAAAAAAATTAACAATTTAATGAATTCTATGCATTTTAAATTAAGTAGGATCAAGATGGAATTGAGAAAATAATATATACAAGATTGAGATATCTACACCAGATAAGTTTTTTATACTCCTCATGAAGAGGTAGACAATATTTACAAAAAGTGTAGGCCATAAGTTAAAAAATATTTGTTTAGAATGTGCAATAATATAAGAAATATGGATTCCAGATATATGATTATTCATCCTAGAAAATTAAAAACCATGGAAATGAATCATTAACTCAATTTTCCAAGAATGATACTGTTACTAGAATAGAGTATATAAACAAAATGAAATAAGGGCATGAGGCTAATAATTTTTTGATCATATGGTTTGACCATTTAGAAGAGGTTATGAGAATAAAAAAAGATAAAAAAAATCAAACTGCTCTAGTTTTTAAATCTGAGAAACTTATTTACACAAAGAAAATAGATAAAATAAAGAAAAATTACATTCTTACATATAATGTATATATCTATAAAATCAAAGAAAGTTAAATAATTAATATATAAAAATATTTTGGACATTTAATATAAGTACTATGCTCTTTATTACACACTTAAACATGATTTATTACATAAACTTTTACTTAATAAAACCCAAAAGATCGAGATGTATAGTGTATTTTGGGCTTAGAAACATTACATGACAAAATAATACATAAAATACAACATCTCTATTGAAAAATTATTTTACATGACCACAACATTCCTTCATAATTAACATTGCAAGGTATAACTTAAGGACATACATAAGAAAAGAGTGACCTATAAATCCTAGTAAGGGATTAAACAAGGAATAACATGAATAAAAAAATACATGTTAGGAAATACACATATCAATGAATCATAATTAAAATATTAACATAAAGGCACGATATAACATGATCATTATAACATGGAAATGTGGAAAAAACTTAAAAAATTGCATCATTAACATAAAAGAATCAGGTAAACCCCTTTCACAACATGGTGAAAAAATGTACTAAAAGTAATTAGTTAAAACCCTATCCCAACATTACATATCATGATACTAAAAATTTCCCAATTCATTGGAGCACTATCAAGGTGTTCCCTTTATAATCATTTCAATCTAATGCCTAAGTGTTCCGCATAGATCATATAACATGGATTCATTCAACATAATCATTTATTCCATGATAAAAGAATTTAGAATAAATACAATAAAGTATATAATAAATAAGTATATGCGTATAAAGGTGAATACCCTTGATAGATAAATGGGTATGATATTCACTACATGATGATTTTGGCATGGAAAATCACGATGCAATTTGGGTAGCCTAACGGCGTGACATAAATATTCCTAAAAATGGTTGACAAGAGATAAAGGGGTATCTCATAATATATACATGAAATATAAATTAATAGGTTCATATAGATATATTTCCCAACATAAGTAATTTGAAAATAGAATACATAACATAATAAATAAACTTTATGAAAGAGGAGAAATGAAATAACTCTTATGAAATTTCGGCATGGTAACAGGTGTACATGGGAGGGATTAGTGAGAGAGAAAGAGGTATCTAATCATAAAATAATAATAAGGTAAGTATGGATGATGTGTGAAAACATACTCCATCATTTTTAATTGAAAATAAAAGGGTGTAATAATATAAAGAAACTTGGATAAAAATGAGAAAGGAAGAAAAGTGAGGATCCCTTACTAGAGTGTGTGACTAAAAAAGCTTAAAGAGGGGCTTCTTGAGAGCTTGGGGTGCCTTGGGAGAATTATAGAGAGGATAGGACAAAGTATGGATGTTATAAAAGGATTTTGAGTGAAGAGAAGTGGGATCTTGGGTGGGTTTATGTAGGAAATGAGAGGAGAATTCTTTAATATTTCACAAACTTAGGTTTTGGAATCTATATAATTAAATATTTAGAATCACAAACCTTCAGATGGTTTTTACATTTTTTTCCAAATATGAGTGTAAAAAATCATTTTATAAGGCCAATTAATGAACATATTAAAATATTAGCCTTTCTTATGTGGAGGTGAATCAAATTATTAAAGAAATGAATTTAAAATCATAAAATATATTATACATTTTGGAGGATTCACTAAGGATTTATAAAATAAATAAAAAAATATAAGATCATATTATTTTAATGGGTAAACATATATTGGTATTATAATACCCATTATAGCATTTATTAGATCATTTTGTGATCATTATGATGTCATAAAACACATATTTTATTTATACAATATTTAATTTTTACCCAAAAATTCGGTTGTCTCAGAAAATTATGAAAAATTAAACATAGGATAATTTCGACATCCTAATTCAAATAATAGTATTCATTTTATCTAAATAATTTTCTAAATATGTGATTTTTTACTGTAAAAATGAAAACTGACATTTATTGAAAATTTATGGGTTTTAAAAAAAATAGTTTTCAAAGCTTAATAAAAATTACATTTGACTTCACAAAAATTATATACTCATTTATTATTCATAAAATTAATTTTATAATAATATTTTATTAAAATATTAATTATTTCAAAAATTAATTAATTCCTTAAAATAAATTATTTAAAAATACACTTTCTGTTTTATTGTATAAAAATTTAACTCTCATCAAATTTATTACCTACTCATTTACAGATAATGAACTGATATAATCATCATTTAAAAGAATTTTTTTTATAATATTATTAATAAAAACCTTAGTTTAATATAATAATGTATATATTTCTCAAAAGTACCATTTTACTTGAAGAATCAATTTATCAAATTCATCATTTTTTAGAAAGACTATTTTCATAAAGGAATTGATGGAATACGACTTTTATTTATAAAAAGGGATAACACAATAAGTAACTAATACCTTATTATATAACCCCTTATAACACTCTCATAATATCTAAGGGTAAGGTGTGTTATGGTGACAAACTCTTGGGGTGGATCAGATAACATCACATGGGTGGTAATTTTTATTAACTTGAACTTCTCCTATAGGTGATTCCATTCAAGCTTAACATCTTGAAGCTCGTCTTGGTCTTGGTCAAGAGAGAATCTGAATGATGATACCTCCTTTTCAATCTTTGATAAATGAGCTTTGTATGGCCTGATTCTACTGGATGAGTCCATCTTGTCCTTTGTCTGTGTTGAAAGTATTTTTTTTAAAAACCTTATATTTATATCAGTAATGTGGTCAGTGTTCAATGGATATATTATCAATGGTAATTATACTTAATGATCATTTAAACCCAATAATAATAAAAAAAGTGCATGTGTTTTATAAATCCATAAGACATTAAAATAAAGGTAATTTTATTCATAAATGATTGGGTCATTAGAACACTACACCCTTAATAAAATTTGGCCTCAAAATTTCCTTTTCCCTCACTAAAAAAAACAAGGGTAACTCTGACTCATCACTTCTTCCAGTTCCCACATTACTTCTTCAAACTTTTGGTTTCACCAAAACACCATGATGGGGGGAATCGTCTTATTTTGTAGAAAATTTTCTCTAAGATCTAAGATCTTCACCAGCTTCTCTTTATAGGATAGTTCATTCTCCAATGGTACCACCTTTGGATTGAGTAAATGTGATGGGTTAGGTATGTACTTTTGCAATAGTGATACATGGAATACATCATGTACTAGAGACAAGTTCGGTAGGAGTTATAGTTTATAGGTCACTATTCCAATCCGATCAAGGATCTCAAAAAAGCTGATGTACCTTGGACTAATCTTTCCCTTCTTCCCAAATCTCATAACTCTCTTCCATGGTGATATTCTGGGGAATACCATGTCTCCAAAATCAAACTCCAGGTCTCATCAAAGAATAGCTCTTTTATCGACTATGAGTAGTTTTAATGTGATTCTAGATGGTCTTAACCTTCTCCACCATTTCTTCGACCATTTATGGACTTAAAAGTTTTCACTCCCCAACTTCATCCCAACATGCCGGTGTTCTGAATCTCTTCCCATAAAGGGATTCATAAGGATCCATTTGGATGCTTGAGTGGAAACTATTGTTGTAGGAGAAATCAACAAGAGGAAGATGTTGATACCATCCTTCTTTGAAGTCCATTGAGAATGATCTCAACATATCCTCAAGTGTTTGGATAGTCCACTCATATTTTACATAATTTTGAGGATGATAATTCATAATGAAGTTCGGCTCAGTATTCATAGCATGTTGGAGACTCTTCCATAACTTAGAAGTGAATCTTGGATCTCAATCGGATAAAATCGATAGTTGTATACCATGCAACCTTACCACTTGTCTGATGTATATTATTTATAATTGATCCAATGATAAATCCTCTCAATTCTTAATTAAGTGTGTAGTCTTTTTAAGATGATCCACAACAACCTATATAGAATTTTTTCCTTTGGATGTCTTCGGAAGTCTAGTGACAAAGTCTATGGTGATGTTTTCCCATTTTCCATGTTGGTATGGGTAATGGTTGAATCATCCCCTTAGACTTTTGCCTATCAGCTTTCACTTGATGACATACAAGGAACTTTGATGTATACTCAGTGATATACTTCTTCATGTTATCCCACTAATAATTCTATAGGAGATCTCAATACATATTTGTGCTTTCTGGGTGAATGAATAAATTTGAACTATGTGCATCATCTAAAAGTTCTTTCTTTAACTCCAAATTTTATGGAACACATAGTCTTGACCCAAATCTCATAGTTCATTCTTCATTAACATTTAAATCCAAGGATTTCCCTTTTCTAATAGTTTCCACTTTCTTCTAAATTCCCACATCATTCTTTTGAGCATCCTTTAACCTTTCCAAAAGAGATGGTTGAACAATCATTTGTGAAAGGATTGATGATGTTCCATTCTTTATGATTCCCATGTCCATCTTCATAAAATATAAGAATATTGGATCCTTTTGAATTCTCATCAATGAAAGAGTTGTTGGATCCTTTATACTTAAAGCATATTCCACTTTATTCGATTTCCCCAGATGGTAGTGAATTGAGAAGTCATATTCTTTAATAATCTTTAACCATATTCATTGGCGTATATTTAACTCTTTCTGCGAGAATATATACTTGATGATTTTTTGATCCACATATATTTCAAACTTTTCCCCAAATAGGTAATTTCATAAAATTTTCAAAATGAAGATCACTGAATCCAACTCCAAATCATGTGTTGGATAGTTCTTCTCATTAAATTTCAATTTCCTTGAAGCATAGGTAATGAATTTTTCATTTTTCATCAACAAACATCCTAGAACCTTCTTTGAAGTATCACTAAATACCACAAAAAGTTCTCTACTTGTGGGTAGTGTGAGCATGGGTGCAGTGATAAGTATTATTTTCAACTCCTCAAATCTCTCTTCTCATTCATCATTTGAAGAAAAATTGACTCCCTTATGATTTATCTTGGTAAGAGGGTTTGAAAATCATGAGAAACTTCTCACAAATAAGCGATAATATCCCACTAAACCAAGGAATATATCAATATCTATCATATATGTTGGCCTCAACCTTCCCTAAATTTAATTTGTATTGGAGGGATTCACAGATATCCCATTTCTTGTGATAATATGCCCCAATAATGAGACTTTATTAAACCAAAACTCACACTTGGTGTACTTTTCATAGAGATTTTCCTTTCGCAAGGTCTCTAGTATAGTGCTTAGATACTTCTCATGCTCCTCCTTGGTTTTAGAGTATATTATAATATCATCAATAAAGACTACCAAAAATTTGTGGAGGTAATATCTAAAGACTCTATTCATCAAATCAGTGAAGATTTATGGAGCATTAGTGAGTCCTAAAGGCATTACTATGAATTCATAGTGCCCGTACCTTGTATGAAAAGCGGTCTTGGGGATATCCTTCTTCCTCACCCTTGGTAATATCTTGACCACAAATCAACCTTGTAGAATTATTGTGCTCCACATAGATGATTGAACAAGTCACCAATTCGTGGCAAAGGATACTTGTTCTTTATTGTGATTTTTTTGAGCTCACATTATTCAATGTAAAGGTGCGTTGACCCATCATCATTCTTGATAAAGAGGACTGGTGCACCCCATGTTGAAGCACTTGGGTGTATAAACCCATTATCCAGATTCTCCGGTAGTTGTTTCTTTGTCTCCTCAACCTCCACAACATCCATTCTATATGAATTCTTGGATGTTATCAATTACCCAGGTATAAGATAAATCTATAATTCAACATCTCTTCTAGTAGTAAGACCAGACAATTCCTTAGGAAACACATTAGTGAATTAACTCACAATAGGTATGTCTTTGAGGATGGTTCCTTCCTTTGACTCAATCATTTGAGAAAGATACTCATTCTTAAAGGGAAGTAATATCTATGCTTGAGATGATGGTTATGAGGGATATTCATCCTCGTCCTTGTACTTGTATATAATCAAGGGTCAATTCACTATATATAGAGTGATTTCCCTCTTGTGAAAATTTATGTTGGGTCTATATAGGGAAATCCAATACATTCCAATAATTGCATAAAATTTCACTCTAGAGAGTATGATGAGGTTCTCTAGGAATTTCAATGCACAAATTGTGATAGGGGAGGAGTTATATTTATAGGATGCAATAATTTCCACATTTTCTATTCTCACCAACATCTCTACTTCAATGATTTGTAGTGGTGTTTGGATTGTTATACTAAACTTTCGGGATATAAAAGAATGTGTAGAACTATAGAAGATAAACCTAAATTTCAATTTTTTATTATGGTTTTAATTTATCCAATATAGACTTCGGGATTGATAATTTTAAACTATTGAACACATAAATAGGAATCCAATGACAAAAACGGGCAACTTATAAATTAAATTTATTTCCTTAACTTATGAATTTATAGGCTTCAATTTACATTATCCACGATCTATTTTCCTATCATATATTCTTATGGGAATTTTTTTATTCCCTTAATAATGGTTAGTACTAATATTATGAATTTACAGAAGAATATACCCGAGGAGTGTCAAACCAAGAGTACAACAATGCCTGTTGTCATGCACCAGTTCCCGTTCGATTCTAGCTCAAAGCAGTGTTTTCGGGTTTTACCCCTCGATACATATGTGATAGAGCCACCTCTATTTGTTAATATCCAGATATGGATGTATTTGCTTGATAAACCACTTAATATATACTCACCAAAATTTACAAATTATTTTATTATACTCTGTATTATTCATGAGGCTTTCACTATAGTTTTTTAACCTTTATCCAAAAAATAACTAAACCTATCCGTTGATACCAACTATAACAATCCTTCTCTTTGTTACACACTTAAAAATGATTTATTACATAAATGTGCACTTAATACAACCCAGAATATAGAGAGGTATAGTTTCTTTGGGGATCAAGAATATTACATGACAACTTAAGACATAAAATACAACATCTTTATTGAAAACTTCTTTTACATTACCACAACATTCCATCATACTTAGCATTTCATGTGATAACCTGAGGATATACACAAGAAAAGTGTGAGCTATAAAGCCCAGTAAGGGATTAAACAAGGAATAACATGACAAATAAAATATATGTTAGGAAATAGACATATCAATGGAGTATAATAGAAACATAAACATAAATTCACCATATAACATGATCATCATAACATGGAAATGTGGAAAAAACTTAAAACATTGCATCATTAACATAAAGTAATCCAGTAAACCTTTGTCCCAACATGGTGGAAAGATGTACTAAAATGAATCATGTAAAACCATATCCCAACATGATGTATCATGATACTAAACATTACCCAATGCATTAGAACACTATCAGGGTGCACCCTTCATAATCATTTCAATCTCATGATTAAGTGTGCCACAAGATCATATAACATGGATTTATTCAACATCATCATTTATTCCATGATAAAGGAATGTAGAATAAATATATTAAAGTTTATAATAAATAAGTATATTTTCATTAATGTGAATACACTTGATAGAGAAATGGGCATGGTATTCACTACATGATGATTTTGGAATGGAAAATCACGGTGTAATTTGGGCGGCCTAACGGCGTGACATAAAAATTCATAAAAATGGATGATGAGAGAGAAAGGGGTATATCATTATATATACATTAAATGGAAAGTAAGGGGGTAATATAGATACATGTCCCAACATAATAAATTTGGAAATAGAATGTGTAACATAATAAAGAAACTTGAAGAAAGAGGAGAAATAGAACAACTCTTACAAAATTTATGCATGGTAACAGGTGTAAATGGGAGGGATTTATGAGAGAGAAAGAGGTATCCCATCATAAAAAAATAACAAGGGTAGTATGGGGGAGGTTTTAAAGCATACCCCATCATTTTTAATTGAAAATAAAATGGTGTAACAATATAAGGAAACTTGGATAAAAATGAGAAAAGAAGAAAAGTGAGGATCCCTTACTTGAGTGTGTGAATACAAAAGCATGAAAATGGGATTATTGAGAGATTGGGGAACCTTTGGAGGATTATATAGAGGGGATTAAAGATTAGGGAGATTCTACAAGGATTTTGAGTGAATAGAAGTGGGAGCTTGGGTGGGTTTATATAGGAAATGAGAGGGGAATTCTTTAATATTTTACAAACTTAGGTTTTGGAATCTATATAATTAAATACTCAAAACCACAAAATTTACCATGGTTTTTTACAAATATTATTGAAAAAAATTATTTTATGATTCCAATGTTAGAAAATATTAAAATATTAGCCTTTCTTATGTGGAGGTGAGTCACATTATTAAAGTAATGAATTTAAAATCTTAAAATATATTATAAATTTTGGAGGATTCACTAAGGATTTATAAAATAATTAAACAAATATAAAATCACATTATTTCAATGGTAAAACATATATTGGTCCTATAATACCCATTATAGTATTTATTACATCATTTTGGGGTCATTATGATGTCATAAAACACATATTTTATTTATACGGTATTTAATTTTTACCCAAAAATTAGACTATCTTAGAAAATTATGAAAAATTAACCGTTATATAATTTTAATGTCATAATTCCAATAATAGTATTCATTTTATCTAAATAATTTTCTAAATATGTGAATTTTTACTCTAAAAATGAAAACTGACATTTATTGAAAATTTATGGGTTTTGACAAAAATAGTTTTCAAACCTTACTAAAAATTAAATTTGACTTCATAAAAATTATATAATCATTTATTATTCATAAAAGTAATTTGATAATAATATTTTATTAAAATATTAATTATTTCAAAAATTAATTAATTCTTTAAAATAAATTATTTAAAAATACACTTTCTGTTTTATCGTATAAAAATATAACTCTCATAAAACTGATTACCTACTCATTTAAATTTAAGGAATTGATATAATCATCATTTATAAGAATTGTTTTTATAATATTATTAATAAAAACCTTTGTTTAATATAATAATGTATATATTTCTCAAAAGTACCATTTTTACCTGAATAATCAATTTATCAGATTCATCATTTTTTAGAAAGACTATTCTCATAAAGGAATTGATGGAATACGGATTTTATTTATAAAAAGGGATTATATAATAATAAACTAATAACTTATTACATAACACCTTATAACACCTGCATAAGACCTAAAGGTAAGGTGCACGATGGTGACAGACTCTTGGGGCGGCTTAGATAACATCGCCCGTGTGGTAATCTCTATTAACTTGAACTTCTCCTGTAGGCGATTCCATTCAAGCTTATTGGGTTGAAGATCAGATTGGGATTGGTGAATATCAAAGTCTAGTGATGCTACCTCCTCTCTGAGCTCTGACAAATGAACTTTGTATGGGCCGAGTCTACTGGATGAGGCCATCCTCTCATTTGTCTGTGTCAGATTTTTTTTTTAAAACCATATATTTATATCAGTCTTGTGGTTATTATTCAACGAATATATTATCAATGGTAATGATACTTAGCAGTCACTTAAACACAATAATAATAATAAAAAGAGTGCATGTGTTTTCTATATCTATAAGGCATTAAAAGAAAAGAAATTTTATTCATAAATGATCGGGTCATTACATTCAATGAAAGGAGTCAAAGGGTTAATAATTATATCTTAGCCCTATTTCCCATGCCTAGGAGCTATTGGAGGACCCACATAATCCCATATATATCTAATTGTTCTCAAATTATAGGAATTGATATCATGGGTGATAAATTGAGTGTCCAACTAAACAAAGTTAATGAGCTACCCATAATTTTTTTGTAAAGGAAAGATGAAGAGGCTAATACCTATGAAAATGTAGTTGGATATATTCTAGGTAGTAATAATTACATCAGGTGGTTCGAGAGACATTTATCAAGTTCAAGAATAGTAATGAAGTGTTAAGTGTTTTATAACATATCCATAAAAGTTTGGAAAGCTAACACATGAGATATTAAAGTGATATACTATTCTAAAAACCATCCATGGTTCATCAATTAAGATAGATATTATATTTTGAGTTGAAAAACTTTGGGATGAAGGTAGGTGATAATCTAAGTTCATTTTAAGATTCCATGGGTTAATTTTAACTATTTATGGAATTTTAGTGCTACTGATGAAAAATGGGTATTGTCACGACCCGTCCTCGGGGCCCGTGCCGTGACTACCCCAAGCCCGCCTTCCATAGGCCAGGGGCTGACGACTAGCACCAAGGCGTAAAATCCCAGTAAACAGGGAAGGCATTGCCTTTATAAGTAACAACCACACAGAGTCAGCAAGCGGAAAGTAAAGTGCAGAAAAGTAAAGGGGGCCGGAAATACAAGCCCAACTGTAAAGTACAACTGAAAAGTAAAGTACAGCAACTGAAGAAAAGACGGCGGCCTCGTGTCGTCCACTGGCAATCCCACCTGAAGGGTGGGTACAGATAGCCTCCAGGCTCCTCGGGTCCCACGTCCGCTCCGAGCACGTCCCGCCCAGTGGTCCACCTCCAGGTACCGTCCTGCTCCACGCCCCAACCGTGATCAGCGCTGTCCGTCGTCTGCAACCAACACAACAAGGTGCGGGCATAGCCCGTGCAGGGGTGAGTACAAGCTACTCAGTAAGGACCCCGAGACCCCCGAAGGTCTCCCGAAATCCACAAAGGATATAGCACAAAAGAAAGATGCAATCACGAAGTAACATCTGACTCGACTTAGGTATATGCCCATACATATACCTAAGTCCCCAATTCTAGCTCTGCTCACGAGCTCAAGAACAACTCAATCCACAAAGGAAAGCAAGACTCAAATCCACAAGGAGAGTAAACAGTAAATCCACATAGGATAGTTCAACACAATCCACGAAGGAGAGTAAACAGTAAATCCACATAGGATAGTTCAACACAATCCACGAAGGAGAGTAAACAGTAAATCCACATAGGATAGTTCAACACAATCCACGAAGGAGAGTAAAATAAGATTCAGCTCAACCAGGTATACTTTTCAGATGACGTCAAAGATGATCACTGATCCATCTAAGTCGTCGGACCCACGAAGGATCGATAGGTACTAACCCCCGCAAAAGACCCACGTAGGATCGGGCTCACACAGAACCTGTAGGCAGTGGCTCACACAGAACCGGTAGTAAGGACCCACATAGGATCGGGCTCACACAGAACCTGTAGCACTGATCCACGTAGGATCGCTGAGTGCAGTAGTCGACGCAGTCCACTGAGGATCTCTGCTCTGTCGTCGCCGCAGTCCACGAAGGATCTCTGCTCTTCCGTCGTCGCAGTCCACGGAGGATCTCTGCTCTGCCATCGTCGCAGTCCACGGAGGATCTCTGCTCTGCCGTCGTCGCAGTCCACGGAGGATCTCTGCTCTGTCGTCGAAGTCACAGCCAGCGCTAGGGTTCCCGCACATAGCGAGCTCGTTTAGGAGGGTCCGCTCCACGAGCCGAGAGGCTGATACATCAACTGACACGTAGTCCGAAGTTGATGTATCCAAAAGTTCCGTATCGACAACAGGATCTCAACGCAACAGACGGCGCGTCAATCGGACGCCCGGTCTGAGAGTTATTGGCATTTTCGTCCCAGGGGCCCGGTTGGTTTTTAGGGCAAAACCAACCCGACCGTACTCCGCCTGTGTCCGATCCTCGGGCGGAGTATGCCAAAAGTTCCGTCTCACTTAGAGGAAACTACCACAGCTGACGGTACGTCGTTCGGACGTCCGTAGCTCATGTTATGAGCGTTTCCGCTCCGAGGGCCCGGTTGGTTTCGTGTACGAACCAACCCGGCCGAACCCAAAGTCTTCCGAAACCTTGAGTATAATATACCGAAACGACCGTCTCGATCCAAGGATCGCGTAGCCTCTGACGGTTCGTCAATCGGAGGTCCCAGGCCTAATATATGGGCGAAAGACCGAAGAGGGCCCGAAACGGGGGTCCTGGGCCCGGGGCGACCCGGCCCGAACCCCCCCCCCCTTGGGTCGGCCGAACCGGGTCGGCCCGACCCGGCCCGACCCGGCTAGGCCGGGTCCGGTCCGGCCTGGGCGCGGCCTGGCCGACCGGACCGGCCGGCTCGGCTTCGGTCGAGCGGCCGAGGGAGCCGCCGCGGGTCAAACCCGCGGCTTTGGAGAAACGCGGCCCGCGTGCTGGGTGGCCGGACCGCGGACGCGGTCCGGCGGTTCGCCGCCGCCGCGGCTTGGCCGCGGCGGACTCCTCCGGTTGCGCGCCGGGCGCCACTGCCTCCGGTCGCCGGCGCCGCCGCGCCGGCGACCCGCGCCGCCGCCACCTTCCGCGGGCCGCCGGAGTTGCTCCGGTGGCCCGTTTTGCCTCCCGTATGCGCCGATGCTCCTCCCGGGGGCCGACCTTCACTGCGGGATCAAGAGATCGCCCCTGCCGCGCGGTTCGTCGTCGTCCGCCCAATCCGCACAAAAAAGGGAAGATCGGCGGAGGGTTGCCGGATCTTGTTTGTTAGATCCGCACCCTCCGCGTTAGTCATGAACCACGGGAGGAATAATCAACAACAATTTTAAATAAATTAAAATTGTCGGAGATCATTTCTTTACTTTAAAAGAATAAACACGGGGAAAGGAAAATATTTCAAATCAACCCTTACTTTGTCGTCGTCGTCGGACGAGAGGTCGTCACGGGATCGCTCGTCGCGGAAGAAGGGGGGATCGTTGCGTCGTCGCGGTATCCGGCGTCGCGTCGCCAATCTCCGGATCAAGAACAAACGGATTTAATTAATTTAAATCCGTTGTTATTGAAATTAAAAAGGGAGAATTTAAACGATCCGATTCTCACCTTAGTTGCCGAACGAGGATCGGCCGCGGAAGAAGAGGCATCGCCGAAGAACGTCGCGGGTAGAGCTCGTCGACGTCGCAGATCTCGGTGTGCGTCGTCGAATTCCGGTCGCCGGCGTTCTTCGCGTTCTTCGCGTTCTTCGCGTTCTTCGCGGGGAGATGAAGAACCAAAGATTCTCTCAAATCCTTTCAAAGGATTTTTAGGTTGGTCTTATTTTATAAACATGCCAACACACGAAACCGGTTAAGAAACGATCCATCAATTCGAAAGAAACGACCCATTTAATTCACGAAAGAAATAGCCCATTTAATTGACGAAATAAACCGCCCAATTAAATGGTCTGTTAAGAATTAAAGAAAACGCGTCGGTTGACTTTTCAGTTACTTTGACGGGTTTTCGCGGGTGCGTTACTTAGCGAAAGAAACGGCGGGGCTCGTGCGGGCCCCACCGCACAAATATCCTACCAAGGGGGTAGGATATTTCTGGATAGCATCCTATCCAGTTCAACACAGTTCAAGCCGTCTTTAAGTGGCTTCAAGTGGCTTCCAAGCAGCTTAAGTGAAATAAAATAAAGTTGTCGCACAAACTTTATTTTATTTCTGACTTAAAGCCCCAAAATTTAAAAACCACGTCTGAGAAAACGCAACTCCGGAAGAGGTGTTTCTAAGCAAATACCGGCGCTGCGATTTCATCGGTGCCCTCAGAATTTGATTCCGGGCACCGGTTCAAAAGATAGAAAAACCCGCTCGTCCGTTCACTGAACGTACCCGAGCCAAACTTCGGAAATTGATTCCGGGCACACCGGGCCTCGGAATCAGGTGCCGTCTGAAGCTGCGCTCTTGTAACATTCCAAAGAAAATTAAGAAAAAAATTTCCTTGAAATTTGCGGGTCTTTACATTACTCCCACCTCAGGGCTTTACGTCCCCGTAAAGATACATCAAAAACTAGGGGAACAAAAGGGGGTACTGAGCACGCATCTGAGCCTCCCGCTCCCAAGTGCTCTCCTGGAGGTTCCCGTGCCGCCATCTGACGCGCACAAGAGGAATCGACCACCCACGTAGGACCCGCTCCTGTCGATCCTCGATCTCTACTGGGACCTCCGCAAAAGTCGCCCCATCGTCCACGTCCAGCTCCCCAAAGTCGATGATGTGCGTCGGGTCGTGCACGTATCTCCTCAGCTGAGACACGTGGAAGACGTCGTGCACCCGGTGCAACTGAGGTGGTAGAGCCAGGCGATAAGCCACCTCTCCTATCCTGCTGAGGACCTGGAAAGGCCCGATGAAGCGTGGAGACAACTTGCCGCCTCGGCCAAATCTCCGTAAACCACGTCGAGGTGAGACACGCAAAAAGACGTGGTCGCCATCCTCGAACTCCAGTGGCCTCCGCCTCCTGTCAGCATATGACTTCTGCCGGCTCTGAGCTGTCCTCATCCTCTCCTGGATGATCTGGACCTTCTCTGTCGTGGCTCGGACCATCTCTGGTCCCACGAGTGCTGACTCCCCAGGGTCTGTCCAGCACAACGGTGATCTGCAGGGTCTGCCGTACAACGCCTCGTATGGTGCCATCCCGATGGTGGAGTGGTAGCTGTTGTTGTACGCGAACTCCACCAAGGGTAGGTGGTCCTCCCAGCTGCGACCAAAGTCGGGAACACATGCACGGAGCATGTCCTCGAGTGTCTGTATGGTCCTCTCCGTCTGACCATCCGTCTGAGGGTGGAAGGCTGTGCTCAGATGGAGCCGCGTCCCGAACGCCTCCTGCAACCCCTTCCAAAGCCGGGAAGTGAAACGAGCATCTCGATCGGAGACGATAGACGATGGCACACCGTGAAGCCGTACGATCTCCTGGACGTAAAGACGTCCCAAGCTCTCCACTGAGCCCTGCTCTCTGATGGGTAAGAAGTGTGCCGACTTGGTGAGTCGGTCGACAATCACCCAAATGGAGTCGTGACCTCTGGAAGTGCGTGGAAGTCCAGTCACGAAGTCCATAGATATGCCATCCCACTTCCACTCCGGGACCTCCAAGGGCTGTACCAAGCCTGCTGGTACCCGATGCTCTGCCTTCACCTGCTGGCAGGTGAGGCATCGTGAAACGAACTCTGCCACAGCCTTCTTCATGCCCGACCACCAGTGCTGTCGTCTGAGATCCTGGTACATCTTCGCCACTCCGGGATGCACCGCCAAGGGAGAAGTGTGAAACTCTCTCAGCACCTCCTCTCGTAAAGCGACTGGTACGAAGGTACGTCCTCTGAAAAGGATGTCGTGCTCTGCTCCAAGGGAGAAACCATCCGGCGCCTGACCTGAGGATATCAGTGCACGCCGGGTCTCACAGTCAGCGTCCCCACGCTGAGCCTCTCTGACCCACTGTAGAAGTGGAGGAGAGACTGTGAGAGACTGAAGAAAGGCTGCTCCGTCTCTATCCACGAAGGATATCTGCAAGGAGGCTAGCTGCTCCGTCGCCTCCTCAAGTAGCTGAATGCCCGTCCTCCTGCTGAGGGCATCGGCTACCACGTTCCCCTTCCCAGGAGTATAGACTATCTCAAAGTCATAGTCCTGGAGGAACTCAAGCCATCTCCGCTGTCTCAGGTTCAGGTCCTTCTGAGAGAAGATATACCTGAGACTCTGGTGGTCAGAAAAGACTGTGAAGCGCTCGCCCATCAGATAGTGCCGCCAAGTCTTCAGAGCGAAGACCACTGCTGCTAACTCCAGGTCATGAGTGGCGTAGTTCTGCTCATGCGGCCTCAACTGACGTGATCCGTAGGCGATCACGGCCCGCTCCTGCATCAGGACGCATCCGAGTCCAGTCCCTGATGCATCGCAGTAAACTACGTATCCTACTCCCTCCTCAGGCAACCTCAAGATAGGTGCGCTGGTCAATCTCCGTCTCAGCTCCTGGAAGCTCTGCTAACATCTGTCTGACCACACGAAGGGTTTCCCCTTCTTTGTCAAAGCTGAGAGTGGTACCGTAACTCTGGAGAAGTCTGGCACGAATCTACGATAGTATCCGGCTAGGCCCAAGAAGCTCCGCACCTCTGTCACGCTCTTGGGTGGCTCCCAAGCTAGCACTGCCTCGATCTTCGCGGGATCCACTGCAACTCCCACCTCAGAGATGACGTGCCCCAAGAAATGGACCTCACGTAACCAGAACTGGCACTTTGAGAGCTTTCCATAAAGCTGGTGCTCTCAGAGTGTGTCTAGCACAACTCGCAGGTGGTAGGCATGCTCCTCCTCAGTCGTCGAGTATACCAAAATGTCGTCAATGAAGACCACGACAAATAGGTCGAGGTATGGCTGGAAGATCCTGTTCATGAGGCTCATGAACACTGCTGGAGCATTGGTTACGCCGAATGGCATAACCAAGAACTCATAATGGCCATACCGACACCTGAAGGCCGTCTTCTGCACGTCCTCGTCTCGAACTCTGAGCTGATGATAGCCTGACCGGAGGTCTATCTTCGAGAACCACCGCGCTCCCTTGAGCTGATCGAAGAGGTCATCAATCCGTGGCAGCGGATACTTGTTCCTCACTGTCACCTGGTTCAGGAGACGATAGTCGACACATAGTCGCAAGCTCCCGTCCGCCTTCTTGGCGAACAAAATCGGGGAAGCCCAGGGTGAAACACTGGGTCGGATAAACCCCTTGCTCTGCAAGTCCTCCAACTGTACCCGCAGCTCCCGAAGCTCGGCGGGGGCCATCCGATATGCTGGAGTAGATATCGGAGCTGTCCCGGGGTACAAGTCGATGTAAAAGTCTACCTCTCTATGAGGAGGTAGCCCTGGAACGTCGTCGGGAAAGACGTCCACGTACTGGTCCACCACTGCAGGAAAAGCTGGACTCCGCACGTCCACTGCTCCTAGGATGAGGCTAGCCAACTGATGAGAGATGGGCTGCACTCTCCTCCGCGGAAGTCCATCCTGTGCTGCAAAGGTTCCCTTCTCGCCGGTGAAGGTAAACCTGCTCCCGTCGGTGCGAACACATCGCACCTTGCGCCTAAAACAGTCGATCTGGGCATGAACCGTGGATAGCCAATCCATGCCCAAGATGACGTCGTAAGGCCTCGACGCCGCTACAAGGAGATCCCAGCCGAAGCTCTCGCCTCCTAGAGCAAGCTCACACTGCCGGCACCAGTACGTAATCGTCGAGTCTGCTCCCATAGGAGTCTCTAGCCGTAAGGATCGAGCCAACGGCTCAGTCGGAATCTCCGAGCTCCGAACAAGGGCAGAGGCTATGAAAGAGTGACTCGCTCCTGTGTCTATAAGTACTGCAGCAAGGGTGGAATAGACACAGATCGTACCTCGAATCATCTCTGGCAAGTCGGGGTCGTAGGCCTCCACTGCCTGGAGCTGGGCCTGTCCCTGCCCGCCAGCTCCCTGTGGTCGAGGTGGCCCTCCTGGTGGTGGTGGGGGTAGAGCCTGGAAGCGTCGCCCACCACCCGCTGCTCGGCCAGCTCCTCTGCCTCGTCCGCCTCCTCCCTGCGGACCGCCACGGTCGACCCTCTGCCTCTGCCTGGGTGGCCCCTCCACCGTCTGCTGCTCCTCTGGTCGGCGAGTCGGGCAGTCACGAGCCATGTGACCCTGCCCGCCGCAGGAGTAGCACAGCCTGCCTCTCGGAAGGCTGGCACTCCGCTGTGTGCCCCGCACCGCTGAGCCGGCGTCCTGAGGCCGTCTGCGTGGGGGTCTGGTCTGCCTGGACCCGAGAGTCATCCGTCGGCTACCTGCTGCCGAAGACTCAGCTACCTGCCGCCCTGCGCTAGGTCTCGCCGCTGAAGAAGGCTCTGCCAGGAAGCTCTCGATCAGGAGGGCTCGCTCCAGCACTCCCGCCTGGGTCGGAATGCTGAGGGAGATCAGCGACGCCCGAATCTCCTGTCGCAAGCCCTGATCGAAGGTCCGGGCCCGGAAGAAGGGGTCCCGTACCATGTCGGTCGAGTAGCGAGATAGGTCAGTGAACCTCGCCGCGTACTGAGCGACCGTCATGCTGCCCTGGCGCAGCTGGACGCTCGGAGGGTGGCCGGGACGAACTCAGAGCGGAAGAGGCTCTCGAAGTCCGCCCAGAGCAAGGATGTCTCATCGTGAACCTGGAGCATCAGGCTCCACCATCGTCCTGCCGCCGCCTGCAGGAGGCTCGCCACGAGGATCACCATGAGATCCGCTGGTGTCCTCACTAGCCTAAAGATCCGTACCACCGCCTCTAGCCAGTCCTCGGCGGCCTGGGGGTCCGCCTCACCGCGAAACCTGGGCGGTCGCTGGCTCTGAAACTCATGCAGTGCCCTAAGGCGACGTGCATCGTCAACGTCTGGTACTAGCAGCATCGGTGGCTCGGCGGGTAAAGCTACCGCCGGTGCCACTGCTGGCAAAGGGCCCTGCACCGAGGCCTCGTCGCTCGGTGGGCTGCCGTCGCGCCCTACACTCGGAACCCTAGCTGGCTGTCGTTGCGGGGCCATCCTGAAAAGGAGAACAAGAGCACCACAGTCAGAACAATATACCTGGTGAGCTGGCACAAGTAATCACAAGGAAAACTTGAGACTTTCATAAAGCAGATCAGTATACCCGGTGAGCTGACACAAGTAATCACAAAGAACTTGAAACACACACGCAATCAATGTTTTCATGCATTAAGTCGGAAATCAGGAGTCAGGGTCCTGGTGTACGGATACGTCGGCCGCCGCACCAACACTGGGTTCCCTGAACTGATAACCACACTCAATACACTAAACACTATTGCTTCATATAGAAAGAAAAGACGATCAGAGTCTGCGGTAGAACCGACCGCCTCTGATACCAATTTGTCACGACCCGTCCTCGGGGCCCGTGCCGTGACTACCCCAAGCCCACCTTCCATAGGCCAGGGGCTGGCGACTAGCACCAAGGCGTAAAATCCCAGTAAACAGGGAAGGCATTGCCTTTATAAGTAACAACCACACAGAGTCAGCAAGCGGAAAGTAAAGTGCAGAAAAGTAAAGGGGGCCGGAAATACAAGCCCAACTGTAAAGTACAACTGAAAAGTAAAGTACAGCAACTGAAGAAAAGACGGCGGCCTCGTGTCGTCCACTGGCAATCCCACCTGAAGGGTGGGTACAGATAGCCTCCAGGCTCCTCGGGTCCCTCGTCCGCTCCGAGCACGTCCCGCCCAGTGGTCCACCTCCAGGTACCGTCCTGCTCCACGCCCCAACCGTGATCAGCGCTGTCCGTCGTCTGCAACCAACACAACAAGGTGCGGGCATAGCCCGTGCAGGGGTGAGTACAAGCTACTCAGTAAGGACCCCGAGACCCCCGAAGGTCTCCCGAAATCCACAAAGGATATAGCACAAAATAAAGATGCAATCACAAAGTAACATCTGACTCGACTTAGGTATATGCCCATACATATACCTAAGTCCCCAATTCTAGATCTGCTCACGAGCTCAAGAACAACTCCATCCACAAAGGAAAGCAAGACTCAAATCCACAAGGAGAGTAAACAGTAAATCCACATAGGATAGTTCAACACAATCCACGAAGGAGAGTAAACAGTAAATCCACATAGGATAGTTCAACACAATCCACGAAGGAGAGTAAACAGTAAATCCACATAGGATAGTTCAACACAATCCACGAAGGAGAGTAAAATAAGATTCAGCTCAACCAGGTATACTTTTCAGATGACGTCAAAGATGATCACTGATCCATCTAAGTCGTCGGACCCACGAAGGATCGATAGGTACTAACCCCCGCAAAAGACCCACGTAGGATCGGGCTCACACAGAACCTGTAGGCAGTGGCTCACACAGAACCGATAGTAAGGACCCACATAGGATCGGGCTCACACAGAACCTGTAGCACTGATCCACGTAGGATCGCTGAGTGCAGTAGTCGACGCAGTCCACTGAGGATCTCTGCTCTGTCGTCGCCGCAGTCCACGAAGGATCTCTGCTCTGCCGTCGTCGCAGTCCACGGAGGATCTCTGCTCTGCCATCGTCGCAGTCCACGGAGGATCTCTGCTCTGCCGTCGTCGCAGTCCACGGAGGATCTCTGCTCTGTCGTCGAAGTCACAGCCAGCGCTAGGGTTCCCGCACATAGCGAGCTCGTTTAGGAGGGTCCGCTCCACGAGCCGAGAGGCTGATACATCAACTGACACGTAGTCCGAAATTGATGTATCCAAAAGTTCCGTATCGACAACAGGATCTCAACGCAACAGACGGCGCGTCAATCGGACGCCCGGTCTGAGAGTTATTGGCATTTTCGTCCCAGGGGCCCGGTTGGTTTTTAGGGCAAAACCAACCCGACCGTACTCCGCCTGTGTCCGATCCTCGGGCGGAGTATGCCAAAAGTTCCGTCTCACTTAGAGGAAACTACCACAGCTGACGGTACGTCGTTCGGACGTCCGTAGCTCAAGTTATGAGCGTTTCCGCTCCGAGGGCCCGGTTGGTTTCGTGTACGAACCAACCCGGCCGAACCCAAAGTCTTCCGAAACCTTGAGTATAATATACCGAAACGACCGTCTCGATCCAAGGATCGCGTATCCTCTGACGGTTCGTCAATCGGAGGTCCCAGGCCCAAGATATGGGCGAAAGACCGAAGAGGGCCCGAAACGGGGGTCCTGGGCCCGGGGCGACCCGGCCCGAACCCCCCCCCCCTTGGGTCGGCCGAACCGGGTCGGCCCGACCCGGCCGGCTCGGCTTCGGTCGAGCGGCCGAGGGAGCCGCCGCGGGTCAAACTCGCGGCTTTGGAGAAACGCGGCCCGCGCGGGCCGCGTGCTGGGTGGCCGGACCGCGGACGCGGTCCGGCGGTTCGCCGCCGCCGCGGCTCGGCCGCGGCGGACTCCTCCGGCGGCGCGCCGGGCGCCGCCGCCTCCGGTCACCGGCGCCGCCGCGCCGGCGACCCGCGCCGCCGCCACCTTCCGCGGGCCGCCGGAGTTGCTCCGGTGGCCCGTTTTGCCTCCCGTCTGCGCCGATGCTCCTCCCGGGGGCCGACCTTCACTGCGGGATCAAGAGATCGCCCCTGCCGCGCGGTTCGTCGTCGTCCGCCCAATCCGCACAAAAAAGGGAAGATCGGCGGAGGGTTGCCAGATCTTGTTTGTTAGATCCGCACCCTCCGCGTTAGTCATGAACCACGAGAGGAATAATCAACAACAATTTTAAATAAATTAAAATTGTCGGAGATCATTTCTTTACTTTAAAAGAATAAACACGGGGAAAGCAAAATATTTCAAATCAACCCTTACTTTGTCGTCGTCGTCGGACGAGAGGTCGTCGCGGGATCGCTCGTCGCGGAAGAAGGGGGGATCGTTGCGTCGTCGCGGTATCCGGCGTCGCGTCGCCAATCTCCGGATCAAGAACAAACGGATTTAATTAATTTAAATCCGTTGTTATTGAAATTAAAAAGGGAGAATTTAAACGATCCGATTCTCACCTTAGTTGCCGAACGAGGATCGGCCGCGGAAGAAGAGGCGTCGCCGAAGAACGTCGCGGGTAGAGCTTGTCGACGTCGCAGATCTCGGTGTGCGTCGTCGAATTCCGGTCACCGGCGTTCTTCGCGTTCTTCGCGTTCTTCGCGGGGAGATGAAGAACCAAAGATTCTCTCAAATCCTTTCAAAGGATTTTTAGGTTGGTCTTATTTTATAAACATGCCAACACACGAAACCGGTTAAGAAACGATCCATCAATTCGAAAGAAACGACCCATTTAATTCACGAAAGAAACAGCCCATTTAATTCACGAAATAAACCGCCCAATTAAATGGTCTGTTAAGAATTAAAGAAAATGCGTCGGTTGACTTTTCAGTTATTTTGACGGGTTTTCGCGGGTGCGTTACTTAGCGAAAGAAACGGCGGGGCTCGTGCGGGCCCCACCGCACAAATATCCTACCAAGGGGGTAGGATATTTCTGGATAGCATCCTATCCAGTTCAACACAGTTCAAGCCGTCTTTAAGTGGATTCAAGTGGCTTCCAAGCAGCTTAAGTGAAATAAAATAAAGTTGTCGCACAAACTTTATTTTATTTCTGACTTAAAGCCCCAAAATTTAAAAACCACGTCTGAGCAAACGCAACTCCGGAAGAGGTGTTTCTAAGCAAATACCGGCGCTGCGATTTCATCGGTGCCCTCAGAATTTGATTCCGGGAACCGGTTCAAAAGATAGAAAAACCCGCTCGTCCGTTCACTGAACGTACCCGAGCCAAACTTCGGAAATTGATTCCGGGCACACCGGGCCTCGGAATCAGGTACCGTCTGAAGCTGTGCTCTTGTAAAATTCCAAAGAAAATTAAGAAAAAAATTTCCTTGAAATTTGCGGGTCTTTACAGGTATGTATAATAATTTATGTGAGCATCATCTCTAGAGATTATTATCCATAATCTACTATGTTGTATGTATTATTTCAACCTATATAACTATAATTTTTCTATATGTATGGATGTACTTCCCTATATTAGAATAAATTATGCTCTATGAAACCATCAACTCCCATATGTGTATCCATAAACATAGATGAATAAACAATATTTTTATCTATATAGGGATGATTCTAATATTCATAGTCATCAACCCATGTCTTCAAAAGAATCATTCTTTTGGGAAATTTCGAGTACACTATATAATGGAAAATGGATTTTTCATGATTTAATATTTTAAGATAAAAAATGAATTTTAATTATTTAGTAAATGTTCTATCAATATTATAAACATCACAAACTACCAAATTGGTTTTTGATCAATCCAAGGAGTTAAAGTGTAACTGGTCATCAAGTAATGAAAAATAGGATCAATGAATGAAAAATATTTGAGTCCTTTTAAAGTTTGATAATAGAGTTTCTTGAATTAGCTAATTTTGATGAAAAATATATTTGAAGATTCTAGATCTACGTTTTATGTTCAAATAATCACAAATATTGGATAAAAATGATTCAAGAAAGTTTGTAGAGAGAATATGTTGATAAGATTGTTTCTAAACACCATGGATTTTCCTGAATAATGAGAATGAAAATATTTTAATGATTAAGATATTCATTAAATTTTAGATAACTAATTTGCTAAATATTTTTGACAAAGGAAAATACCATACATAAGATTCATCTACATTATTTTTTCCAAAAAATATGGTTTTTTCACGGCCACACATAGCCATATAGAAAGATTTCATTAGAAAAAAGGCCTCTGAAAAATCAAAGTTAAATTCAAAAACTCTTTAAAATTTAAAATACCAGTAATTATATCATATTTAATATAAGAGTAGAATGGGGGTGTCACAATTTATCATTTATAGAATATTCAAGGAAAACAAATCATAAGGTAAACTTCAGAATAAAACATATCAAATTAAACTAGCATATAGATTTTAATACAATGTATTGGAAATACATATATCCCTACCAGAAACCATGAAATGGTTTTTGAATCACCATATTCATGTTATCCTATCATAAGTTTAGTTACAAATAATCTCTGAATCCCAAATGAACACTAATCACTACCCAATGAACTTTGATTGACATCCTCTCCATCTCCATCTCCACTCCTTCCTACTAGAACCTATATTACAATTATATTAAAAATTAAATAATGTTTTATATATAAATTTAAACTTAAAACTAATAAAAGTATGTTACTAAATTATTTTGAAGTTGTGTGATTTACCTGATCACTACAATAAATTAAGGAAATATCATTGGGGATAGATCCAGTTGTATTCTGATATAATTCAATCAACACTTTTTGTAGAGAAACGACCTTTGAATATTACATATCTATTTGTTCCCCCTATTCCTGAATTGTTATTTTCATTGAAATAAACTCCCTATGAGAATATCTAGGTTGGGAGTAACTACAACCAGGGGTAGATTCTACTTCAATCCTCAATGTCCTACCAAATACCTAGGATAGTAATGGTCTCAAACCCATCCCACACACACGGTCAGGATTCTTCTTCCCAAGGAATTGACAAAAGGGATCATCCTGAGAGACTGTGAAGGACTGCGCGGGATTAACATCCAATAGTTTGTTACCTATAAATAAAAGATCAATCATATTTTAAGAAATAAATATTAACATATTGAAAAATAATACTAATTTATTAAAATTAAAAAGTAATTCATACCCCAAATTCTTTGGCATTCTCATTAACATAACTCCCATCATATTTTGTATGAACATCCAACTAAAGTTCTATTCAGGTGACTTGATGCCATAAATTCTTTGACTACATTAAAAAAAGATAAATAAAAAATTTAATATATTAAACAAATAATATTATCTTATAAATATTTAAACTAATTAAAATATTACCAGATTCAATATTTTTTTTGGAAAAAATATTTGACCCGACAGTGTGGGGGATGATTTTTTTAGTTCGACATGATGCATTTTCCTTGAAAAATCCTGAAATAAATAACATGTAATTTAATAGTAATGTATGAAATTTCATATCCTTGTCATATGAATGTATATATATAAATATTGATTAATATAATAATACATATTTCAATACCATGTGCTTCTCATGATGATGACAATAAAAAAACCTTCCATTACTCTCTATGTACCCGTTTGGGTACCTTATTATAGAGTTACTGAGTGGTAAAATAAGCATAATTTAACTCATTCCATAATATCCATTTAAAAGCCTTCCATTTCTTACCCACAATTTTCAATGTCCACTTTTGTGTGATGAGATCTACATTGGTAAAGTTGAATAACATCTATACAAAGAGATTAATTTTTAAAATATTAGAATTCAATAACATAATGAAATTAAATTACACCATAATTTATTAAAATTACCTGTATCTTGGAATTAAAGAATTTATTTTCTAGGATTGAGGCACATGCCTCCAATTAGCATAGGTAATGGTAAGGGTAACCATATCCACTGCCAGTTGGCTTAGAATCTGGCCAAATATTCATGAAGAATCATCTATGGGGTCCCCATAATAGTCAAATGGGACAACTATCTTCATTCCATTCATATTAAACACATCTAAACTATTGATATTTCTCTTTGTAGTAAATTTTTCATCTTTTATATTAAAAATTTAGTATTATAAAAAAGTATAATAACTTTATTCACATTAAAATTTGTACCTATAACTGTCACCCACCAATATCCTCATGAAGAAATAGAAGTGTCAGATTGTGTCCTCACTGCTAAACCTACCGAATGGAGAGGAACTGTCTCAGATGCTAATGGGATAGAGAAGGAGAGTATACCAGATACTGACAGAATTAAGGGTGCGAGAGATTCTTAAGGGGGGAATATAGAGGGTGTCTCATATATTATAGGGATGGAGACTGTTGGATCATCACCTATTAGTGTGGTCAAGGGAACATAAATTTAGAGTCCAATAGAATTAGAAAAATGATTCTTCCTTGGTATTCCTATCATTTAAAAAAATAAAATTAACTTAATAACATATATTTTTAAAAAATCATGTAGA
Source organism: Viscum album (assembly GCA_963277665.1). Taxonomy (NCBI): domain Eukaryota; kingdom Viridiplantae; phylum Streptophyta; class Magnoliopsida; order Santalales; family Viscaceae; genus Viscum; species Viscum album. The sequence goes on from OY728157.1 coordinate 1,477,215,002, forward strand.
AAAAAATAGATATGATAACAGATGCAAAATAATGAAAAAAACATAGCTATGATAATGAATGACTGCACATATAACATAAGTGGTTGATAAATTAATAGATGACTGCCCATACAATCATTTTTCCTTCAATCATGTCATTTTCCTACTCAATTATTACATCATCTACTTTATCCACCCTTTAATATTCTCAATATCATGATGGAAAAATAATTTCATTTCTTAGTGTTTATGAGATTGAATGTCAAATGAAAAATCTTCCACTTCATCACCCATATCATACAAGTATCTTTGTTTTATGTGAACAACTACACTCCACCCTTTATCCATGACATATTACATATAATATATCTTTTTTTCTTGAGATGAGAAGATATATGGATCATGTAATTCATGGTCACTGATATCCATCAAGTGAGAGAATTTCATAGAAGTAAATTTCATGAAATTTCTTTTAATACCCCTAGTAATATCGGCCCACTTTCATTTGAATAAAACAACTGAAAAATAACCGTGGTAGTTTAATTCAATAATATCAGTCAATTTTTCACCGTATCCCAATTTAGTAACTATAAATATACCAAAATTCTATGTTTTCAAACCCTCTTCTTAATCAACTGTAGGAAATTTAAAGACATTAATGTTGTAAGAATAAAATTTTCTAGCCTGTTTTAGAGGACCTCGATCCAAAAAATTCAAATATTCTTAAAACTCATCTTGAGTATCAGTATTCATGATCTATAAAAAGTAATATACATTATTATATTTAAAAAACATGTGTCAAAATAATATCCATATTGATTGCAATATTTATGAACTTACTCGATGTGAAAACCATTCTATAAGATCTTTATTAACAAATTTTGTTATATCTTTCTCATTTTGAGTTCAGCCTCTCATACCTCTCTTTGTTTGTATCCTAACATATTCAATAAATGGATATACAATTTCAATATTCATCAAAACAAATCTATGTTTTTGTAATAATTCCATTTCTTTCAGTGTAACATTTGTGATCCTCCCAACAGACCAACCAATATTAGGAAAGATTTTTGATTTCCCATGTAGTTGAGATTCAGTTGATGTGTTATCAGCATATACAACTCGATTGAATCTTATCTCAATATCATATAAGTATATAGAACAAAAGGTAACACACTCATATACTAAATAGACTTTAGAAATAGAGCCTTCATGTTGAGTTTTTTTCATATATGATTTAAAATGGCCAAGACATCTGTGAATAAAACAAATAAATCATAATTATGTATTTAATGAAGTTCCAAGAATTTTTTACTTAATATTAAAAATATATAAATAACATACCTCTCAATTGTATATATCCATAGATAATGTATGAGACCTCCTAATTTAGTTTTCTAGATAAAATTTATAGTTAAATTCATCATGATAGTAAAAAAAGATGGAGGAAAGATCATTTCCATTACAAAAAGTGTCAATACAAATATCTTTTGAAGGTTTTCAATATCAGTTGGTTCTAGAGTTTTTTCTCACATAGTTGTCTGAATAATGTGAAAAATTTTAGTACAAATGTAGTAACCTTTTTACACAATTCTAATGTTAGTATTTGTTTTAACGAAATATGTGAATCATATATTTTCAATCCATGTAACCTATGTTAGTTTAAGTTGAAACATATTGAGATGTTACTTGAATACCCATTAGATACCTTCACATGATTTAAATTTATAAGGAATGTTTCTTTATCCCAATTTTTCATTGAAAAAATTACTGAATCATAATTTCTATTCTCATCTGGACAGAGATCACACTTTATGTTCATTGTTTATAATTACTTCCAAGCATTGAGACAATCCTTTGATTTTACATGATCATAAAGAAATGTGAAGATCAAATTGTCACAAATATTCTTTTCAATATGCATAACATCAAGATTATTCCACAAAAAATTAAATTCCCAATAAGGATATTTGAAGAATATACTTTTTTTCTTTCATTGTTGCATTCCAATTTCACCTAAAGATGAACTTGAAACTCATTTCCAATTTTCATTAAAATAATGAACCTTCCCAAATTTTATTTTAACATTTCCACATTGTGATAATATTTTAGAACCTATCAACAACTTTGGAGGTGGTCTATGATCAATAAAACTAATGAATTTTGACTTGTTCAACAAAAAATTATGACATGCATTAATAAATCTTTAATGAAACAAGAATCAATTTTTTTTACTATAAGGTAGTTTTTCAGGATCAAAATAAAAGTTAGAAAGAAGATAAGCCAAACCTGTGTGAGTGTTACAACTAGATAAGTTCTCGAATCCAAGTAAGTCACTAATGGTCCGCATTAGAGTAGCATTCATTTTGAGCATTATTCTAGAAGATGTATTATATATATCAACAATTTTTCTCCTTAAATCATGTAATTATTCAATTAGAGGATGAAAGTATACATCAATATCATTTTTAGACATTTATTTTCTAGTAATAATCATAAAAATGATAAAAGATGTTTGTTGCATACACATCTATAAAGGTAGATTGTAAGGGATAAAAAAACCACCCAAATGCTATAACTGGTGCTCAAAGTCCCAAATGAGTTTAATATATCAACAACTAATCCCAATCACACATTCCTAGGATCATATGAGAAATCTAGATGCAATAAATCAAATTTATTCCACTACTGTGAATCTAATGGATGTCACATTAACCCATCATTTTTATTATCTATAGAATACCACTTCATGTAATTGGTTGTTTTTGATGACATGAATAATCTTTACAATCGAGGATTCAAAAGAAAGTAATGAAAAAACTTTGAAAGTATATTCTTTTTATTCTTCTTCATATTAGTTTCTTGAATCATACTTCCAACATCACCCATTGACTTCCATCTAGAAGAATAATTTTTTTAAAAATTCTGTCTACTTGAATCCTCTACCCAATAAAGCATAAAATTATTAGGACAAACATGTATTTTTGTATAATTCAGACCAATATTGTTAATTTTTTTTTCATATCATAAAAATAATTAGGGATCAAGGAAATGAATCACACAATAATTTCAATATCATGGACGTTTCCTTATTTGTAATTCCACATAGGCATTTGATATGATACAACTTCAATAGATTTTTTTTTGAATATTTAAAACATCCACCGTACAACTCTTAATTTCCATTGTCAACTAAATCATAAAACAAATTTTTCTTCTTAGTGAAGTTCTCTCTTTAATTATTCTCCATATAATCAAGAGGAGGATTCAATGATATGTTGAAATCTTCATCTGGTTGTCCTATAATCCCCAAAACATCAATTGTCAAGTTACTTTTTTTATAACCCTCAACTGGTTGTTCTGATATGTTTTGATGCTAATGTTTTTGTCTTGAAATGACAAAATAATATTTTATAAGTTTTTTAATTTCATTATCAATTTTTGAAGAATTTGGGGGTTCATTATTTTTATTGAAATTAGTGCTCAAACTTCTTATAATTTTTGATTCTCCATGCCAAATACAACATTAACATTGAGCAGGTTATTTCTTCAATATCAAGTGTTCATAAAATTCATGTCTCTTAAACCATATTCTAAATTTATATTTATGACATGGACATATTATTTTCCCATCAATGGATTAATTGAAAATTACAAAATCTAAAAACACCTCCAAACCCTTATCATACTGAGGTGTGTTCCTCAGTAATGTGATCCAACTTTTATCCATATATATCACAATGTGCCTACACTTTATTAAAAAAAATTAAAACACATAAGTATTACTAAGTAGGAAAAGAGATAAATAGAAGTTAAAAAAACACAACCCAATTAGTTATAAGAAGAGTCATATAAGTACTAAACAAGTCAAAGTAAAAAAGGAAATCAATCATGGATGGTCTTTTGTAAAATAGAAGTAAGATAAAAATCATACAATTATTAAGAAAACTACATTTCAAATGTTCTTTGAATATAATTTATCAAAACACACATTGAAAACCAATTTAGAAATCTAACTATTTCCATAAAATCATTTTGAAGGCAATACACCCCTCTTTAAAGTAAGTCAACTAGTTTCAAGCACCCATTTTTTTAATGATATGATAAAACATATATGATTATTTGAAAACAAATAAAAAAATACATTTATATTTTTAAATAGATTAAATAAAATAAACAATCAATTTACTATTCATTTTTAAAATAAAGATAATTTTTACAAGGAGAAACATATCAATAAAAGAATAAAAAATAACCATTAAACATTAGTAGATAACTCTCACAGTCCTAATGAGACAATCTTGCACTTTACTCACACATAAAAATCTCACTTAGTATGATGCAATCCTATGAGCACACCTCAATGTACACTTCCTTGGTTGATACATGAGGGTTTTCTTCGTTGATACGACTAAAATATAGAACTAATAAAAAAAAATTCCAAAACAAATCTCAATGTGACACTATAAGTCACCATTCAACCTTATAATCATGAACACTCTACAAGTGACCAAAAGTTAAATTAGAAATTGATTCTAAAGTCTAAATGATAATGATAGGTGTGAGAATAAAACTTTTTAGTTATGAAATAGAGAAGCCACATCTTATGAATTATGTTTAAATAAAATCTCTAACTCATTTTGGATAGAAATAAAATTTATAAATATAGTTTTTTCTCATTTAGTTTTTAAAAACAATCACAAATTGTATCCAGTTTTATTTAAAAATATTAATTTTAAAATATAAAATTTAAATCATTTTCAAAAGAGTTTTAATTTAAAATACCTATGTTAAATAGTTTAAAAAATAGTTATGAACCATTTTAAAACATTTTACCATAAATTTAAAAATAAAACAATAGATCCTTGAAGAAGGTAGAAGCAGTAGATAATGATTATAATAATAAAAAAAATCTTCAATAACAGTGTTGTAAAAAAAGGGAAACGTAAGCAGTAACCAACTATCATAGAATAATAGAAACATAAACCATATCATAAATTCAAGTACTATTGATTATGGGAGTAGATACAATCAGAGAGAAAAGTATATAATATACTAAACATGTTCCATCATATCGACATGTTTGATTCAATCTAACCACCCTAATGCTCAATTATACCTTACCTAGACCAACTGAGGGGAAAAATCTCAAATAATGGAATATTTATAGTAAGGATCACTAGTGAGACCATGATCATAAACTAGTGCAGCATGTGTCCTGGGAAGTTCCACTAGCTACTCTTGATTCCCATGGTATATAAAATGGGGGTGGGTCAACAAGTAGTAACAAACAACAATATAAAAATATATACATGTTATATTGAAGTTGAATCATATGAAAGACTCACCTATGAGAATCCCTCATAGTAATATCCCCTTACTCACAAAAATTATTATTTTTATACTAGGGATGATCTCATCCATTTAAAATAAATTAGGTTAGGGGTATATTCCAAGGGTGATTTTATTATAAAAAACACTCTTCCAAAGTGTAAATTGTTCCACGTAAGCAATATTTAATGAACCAAGTTCACATTTTTAAATTTTTTAAGAAAATTTGGAAACCCATTAAAAAAATCCATTTGAAATATAAAAAATGAATAATAAAATCTATTTGGGAAGTCCATAAAACATTCAGTGTGCATAGTCAAGTAAAACTAACCTTACAACCTTGAAAATAAGGGAGCGACCATCGTATTCCATGAAAAGTATGTGAAAACCCAAATTTTAATTTCAATACCAGTCAAAGATATTTATTACTATCATTTGTTATCTAAAACATTAATTAAAATAGGAAAGAAATCATGGTTCTAAAATTTAAAGGTTAATACATGGGGAAACCCACTTCAAACCATATGTGAATAGTCCAGAACATTGAATACAGGATAAAATAACCTGGAAGATCATATTCACCCATAGAAATGACTAATCATAAGGTGTTGTGTTAAACCCTAACCCTGGGGTAAGTCTAAATAGGAACACAACCAAGGGATAAGAGGATAAACATAATAAAATGAAGTGCTGATGGGCACTGATGATGGCGAGGGCTAGCAGGGCTCGAGTGTTGTCAAGGGTGAGGGTTTGGGGGGCTTAGGGGAAAATAAGAGCACTGATGAGGGGGGAAACAAGTGGAGTGTCATAGACCATGATGTATTGGGGGGGGGGGGGGGGGGTAGGGGAAATAGTATAACTAGAGAGGGGGGAAACGACCAGATCACCAACGATCGTGGTGGAAATGCCTTAGGGTAGGGGGTTCTCAGGGGAGAGTGGGGGGTGGGGGAGCTCAGGGGAGGGGGGGGGGGGGCTTGAGAGAGAAAGAATTTTTTAGAAAATGGATAAAATTTAGTAGTGGTTTTTAAAAAACTGCCTCTAAACTATGAATTTGGTGTAGTGATTTAATCATTAAAGAAGTTAAGTTACACTTTATCCATACATAATCTAATTATAGGAAATCCTATTTCATAACACAGTCATTTTACCCTTAGTTCATTATTAAATATCTTAACCCATTTTTATATATCTATCCTTTGAATTTCATTATTCCATGATAAAATTTATGATTTATCTCAACATATTTGTGAAGAATCATTACCGAGATCATTGAACTTAATTACAAGTTACTAAAAACATTCCATAATCACTAAGTCACCAATTAAGACCAATAGTCACTTCCTATGTTTGGGACTTTTATCTCATTGGATAATTTAAATTCCCATTAAATCCTACAAAAAATTTCCTTATAAATTATTATTGTTTAATAATAATAATATTTATGCAATCAACTTGGAATAAATCTAACACCCCTATTAAGTGACCCATACTTTATTGATCTCTTCTATCTCATTTAGTTTTTACTTGATGTCTTGGAGTGGAAAATTTCACAACCAATTTGATTTATCAAAGTTAAATCATTATTATTTTAATAATAATAATTTTCATAATAGTTCAATTATTATTCACTAAACTTTTCTATCACCAAATGACCCAAACTAGGCTCCATTAGACCCATGATGTCACAACACATTTTTTTATGTCCTAAACTATCCCCTCACACATCCCCACATGCTAATAGAAGGTGTTTCCATTTTCATAGTCTCACACAGAACCCCCACATGTCATACCTATAACCCATATTGCTTCACATTGTGCCTCTCGTGTAGGAATATTCAGACCATTCAATTTTTTATTGGATGGTTGCATGTCTATAGATCTTATTGAGCCACTCCTTTCCCCTGCATGGCCGATGGACATGTGGTCTGTTATCTGATCAAGCTGATCGGATGTTACAAATAATTAAGTGTCATGAACCAATATGGAATATATGGCCATGTGGGGAATAATATGATCATATTGATCAGGATTTCATCCTCACGTCATCACTCCCACCTCATTTCCCTATGTAGGGATGACATAAATCCTCTTTTTCTATTCTATCCCAATGATTGGTGTAACATCCCAAGTAAATAAAGAATATGACATTTTCATATTTATTAATATTTTTTAATTAATTATTATTTTTACTTTAAAGGGGATTATATGTTCGATGGCGTACCCGATACAAAACAATGAGTTTCTTTGAAATCTTACGTTGCACACAACATTGAGTTATACTGAAAAATAATAATATAATATTATTATTTTAAATAGAAGTTAATGCCTAACCATTGTAATGGAGAGAATGAACAGAACTAACTAAAAAATTATTATACATGTTTGTTATATGTTTTTACATTTATCCAATAAATTTTAGAGGCTTAAAATAAGAAAGAATCCTATTTTAAGCATAAATACTCTAATATTCTTTAAAAGGTCATTTTACCACCTTTTGATGGAAAACCATTTTTAAATATAGTTTTTGTCACTTTTATATGTTCTATTTTAAAAAATAATATTCTTATTTAGAATCAGGATATCAAAATTTACTTTGGATGATATTTTGGTATTTTTCTAATAATGTTCATTTTTTAATGAATAGTGCAAAATACTGTATTTTAATTCAAAACATCCTTTTAATCTAAATTATTTATATGGTTATATTATATTTTTAAATGGTTTTAAAGAGTAATTAGATTATATTTTTACCATTTAATCCAATATTGGTCATTGTAATTAATTTCACTTTGAAATTGGACATACAAAAGTGTCAATCTTTTGATAGTTATTATTTCTTAAAAACACGCTCTTTGTTTTGACAATAGGAATTAATTTTAAATTAATTTATGCCAATTATGTGTTTTGAATTTGAAAAAATGGATCCCATATTTGTAATAATAAGGTCCAAATTATGTAAATATGTAACTTTTATTTTTATACATTATGAATCTTTACTTCAGTAAATATTTTATTTACCATGGTTAAAGGGTAAATCCGGTAAATAAGGGTAAAAATAATATTATAATAATATTCAATTTACCCTAAAATATGTCCTAATACTATTTTATAATACATGTACGACCATGTAAATCCTTGGGTCGATTTTTGGACCCCATGGAGCCACTTAAGAGTGATAATGACACTTTATATTAATTAATTTAAAGTAAAGACAAAAATTACCTAAACATATATCTTTTAGTAAATCAATTTTTACATGGGGTTATATAAGTTACCTATTAGAATATAAATTTCCATTATAAAGATAAAAATATTTCCTACATCATGGTATTTTTTTATATTTTTTAGACATCAATAAAATTAAATTATTTATGACAAAATAATGATACAATGTTTACCTCATTAATGAATGATTTAAATAAATAAGATTATAAAAATTTAAAAAATATCCAAAACATGATTCATACTATATTCTACTTTAATGATATTTTGACCATTAGAAACCGAAAATCATTATATAATAAAATAATATTTTCAAACTTTCCTAAAGAGCCCCTCCTCCCCCTTATAAAAATCCACCACCTCTAACCCATTACTCACACATCTCAATCCCATTGTATCATCCAAAATCTACCCAATTAATCTCCAAAAATCCCTATATTACACCTATAAGCCTTACCTTATCCATAAGGAACTTCAAGAAATCCTTTTGGTTCAAACCAAATAGAGTTACCCGATTTAAAGGTAACATCTTCTCTTAAGTTCTTTTCTTTTATTTTACTTCTCCACCCCCTAAACTCTATTTATTTCTTTATTTTATAAAAAAAAGTATCCTAAATATACTAGGTTGTTTTTATGAGAAGTATTAAAACTAAATTTCTACACACCTTCATCTAATGGGTAAAGAACATACTATTTCTGTGGACGACGAACTACTGCCTCACGAAGCAATGATTGTTCAATATTCTCCTACCACCTCTAATGATGGAAATTATTATGGAAATGTATTTATATATGATATATATTATGTTTATGTTTTATATATTATTTGGTAATTTTTATTTACAAACATATCTTTATTCTTTCCAATATGTGTAAACACGATAATTTCATTTGAGGAAGTACAGACTACCGCCCCCTCAAGGTGATATGATTCGTTCATGACATACACGGAATGTATAAAGGATGAAGTTAATGAAATTATGTAACATATATATCATATTAAATTATACTGGAATTAAAATATACCTATGTATCATTCATTTTCTATTCCATTTAAAAATTGAAAAAATGAAAGTAGCATTCATGCGTACGCACGACTTACCGTCTCCTTGAACGGTGCATTTCATTCCTTATATCCAAATGTTATTTAATATTATAAATACATATATATAATGGATATATATGATATATATGATTTTTAAATCATGAATATGATTCTATAGAGAATATAATTTTGACCACATGGGCAATTTGTAATTATAACAAGTACATTGTGGACTCAAGTTCCGAACATCGACAAAATGTACGATATGAAATCAAATAATTTACTATTTGTTATAGAAAGAAAATAAGTGATATAAAAGGAATAATAAACTTGAAAAAGGTTCTGAATCAATTATAAATTAACTTAATTTTCTTATTCAGGAATAACAAGGAACAAATGAGTTAAGTCAGAACACGAGGTAAGGGGTTTCTTATCTCACTTTTAATTCTATGAGATTTATATTGTTCACCACTTATTTCTTGAATGTGGTATATTTTTTACTGCAATTTGATATATATTATCATGATTATATTTATATTCATGGTATTATATGATTAAGTTTGTGGTTATTAACTTTTGTTCATATGACTCGATTGATTACAACGTGGTAATGGGTTTTCATCTCACTTTTTATTCCCATGAGATTCATGCTATATTTGCCACTATTTTCTTTTGTGTGGTGTATGTACTACCCATGATTGTATTAATTGTGTAATATAATTTAATTTATGGGTATTTACATCTTCATTGTATGATTTTTATTTCATGGGGTGTATGTTTCGTAAGTTACCAAATCAGCAAGGTAACTTTTCACCGTACTCTTTTAGTCAAAGAATTCTTTTATGTCATATATTTTAATTTCATTTTTCTTTTGTTGGGATATGTTCTTTTATATCCTTATTTCTGTAAATTTTATGTCCATGTGATTAGAGACCCTTTTCTCTCTTATCAACTCATTTTCTAAATTTTAAAGCAACGCCGTTAGGCTATCGAATTTCTGTAAGAGAACTTCTTAACCCAATTTCAATTATTTGGGTTAAACTTATACTTCATGATTATGTCATGCTATGAATATGTGTTAATAAAATATTATTTTTTTGCACTTAATATCCACTTATATTGGGTGTATTATTATTTTTCACACATAATTATGTCATTGATTTGTCCTTAATCTAAGGATATGATCTTTGCAAGGGACTTTGTCTCAATTTATATTCCATTGAAACTTATTTGTTGTTATACACCAATTCACTTTTATATGGTGTATATACTACCCTTTTACATATTATATCATGAATATATTTATTCTCATGGTATTATAAGATTTGATTAATGTTATTTCTCAAATATTTGTATTCAAGCGTCTCTCATTTTGTTAGGAACTCTTTAACTAAAATATAATTTTAAATGTTTTAAAGATTTATTCTTATAAATATTTCTCATTAATTTCCATGTTTTAAAAATGGTTTTAAGGATTTATTTATATGGACATGAATGTTTTCAAATTAAAGTTTCTTTCAAAATATTCAAAGTGTTATGAAACACTTTGATTCAAAAATATCTTTATTAAATTTTTTAAATGGTTTGATAAATCATCGACTATGACAATATCTTGAAATAATATATTTTTATTTCAATGTTTAAATGTTATTTTTCCTTTATTATTGTTTTATGTGTTATGAATATGTTATGGTTATTGGGAATTGTTTACGTATATGAGTGGTTCCTTGATAAACCTAGGGCGGGTGAGCCCAAGATAGCTCTCCAATGCATTGTGTAATGTGATGGAGGTAAACGTTAATGTTTCTCCTAAGAGATTTAGGGAATATACTATGATGTGAATTAAAACATAACTCCCTAAGTAGTTGTGATAGCTATAATGTAATTATTATATGGATTCCATAATTTAACTTTATGATTTATGCGTGTTATTCATAAATCTTATGATTTCATAAGGTATGTTATGATTGAAAAATATGGTTTCATTGATTTGTATTTATTGATGGGATAATGTTTTTCTTCCTTATTTTGTAACCCTTAATGAGATTTTTATGCTCATCCCATGTTTTTGAAATGTTTTACACATGAATTAAAGATGAATATTGTCAAGGATGGGATCAAGGAAAAGTCATGCTGTCTAAAACATGGAACTAGACATGTTTATTTTTAAGAGTTTTTATTTTATGAAAAATGGATACTGAGTAGTAGTGTCTACATGTAATATTCAGGTTTTTCTGTAATAGTTATGGCCTAATTCTCTAAAACTCTAAACCTAAAAAGAACCACAATGTGAATTCTTGACATAATTCAAGATTATGTAATGTTTATGCCCAGGTCCTTATAGTTGGTATTAGAGGCTGATTTAGACAACTTTAGGGATTAAGAGTTTTCATTAAACACATGGTTAGTCCCTATGTCTATTATTTTAGTTAAATCCTTGTTTTATAACTTTTTTAGATCAAGTAAAGTCAGTTACAAATGGAAGGAGGTGGATCTCAAACGACATTCCTATCTCTTCCTGATGACATGCTTGCAATAATTATTGAAAAGTCATATTCAGACGATTGTGAAAATTTTTCTAGCATACAACTCACTTGAAAGAAGTTGTTTGAGATATCAAACACCTCCACTATACCTAGATATCATCGTGGATCATGGGTTGTATTTAATCAAATCCTATTTTCTCAATATTATTATATTTTAAAGAAAGGTAAATATTATTAAGGAATTTTCAAATATTTTACCTTATCACAAGATTTTGAAGCATATTATGATTTTGAAAAAGGTGCTGAAGAAGGAGACCCTTTCCCAACCTATTTATATTTGCTTTTTCAATATAGTCTCTCAGCACATACTTATGATATTTCAAAAGGACTATTGATTTAAATTTTCAACTCAAACTTGGTCCGACTATTTTATAAAAATCATGTTTTATCAGATGTTTTTAAATTATATGTCATACATGATTATTTTACGAAACTTTTTTTTTGCGAACACCCATATGACCCAAGCTATACAAGGTGTATTTGGATGAAGGAAGAAAATTATTTTGAAATATCTCTAAATTATTGTTGCAATGTATGGACCTTCTACCTATATGAACAAGATTATGATGAAACCATATGGACACCATGATCAAGGTATGATGTTATTTCTTTTAGGAATAGTTTTATTTTATCACATAGAGTTGAAATAAAAAAAGGACAATATATATAAGGATTCATGAATTAAGATGTTGAGGTCTTAATGTATTGGGATGAAAATGAAAGGTATAAGAAAACCATTGGGGTTAAAATATGTTATGGTTATTTTTGTGGAATTTGTCTCATTTTTGGAATGTTATAAAATTATATAATTTTTGAAAAAGGAAAACATGTAGACCATGTGACAACCCTTCGCGTTGGAAAAAGCTACAGGAATCGAACCCACAACCAAAGTGCGATTGGGATTTATCGCCTACCACTTGACTACGTGAAGTCCCTTGTTAGTATGAATTATTCTTTTAGATAAATTATTTTATAGATTAAAAATAAGTTTATTTTGGGAAATTATGTTTTATCAAATGGATGTCCTTAGTATACTAAAATGATTTGGTGATTAAGTGATAAAGGATATTTTGTTAGACATTCTATCCTTTAAGAACACTATATACTTAAATAAAATAGAATACTATGGGATTTAATTTGTTGAGTAATGGTTTAAATATTATTTTGGAAGAATATATGTTTTTATTGTGAACATAAGGTGGTTTGGGTTATTTATGGAAATGAATAACCTATTATAGAGAATATGTGATTAGGTTAATTACACTTCAGTATGAGACTTTAAGAGTAGTCTATGTTTTTGGAGATAAATGTTAAGATTTACTGTGGAAGACTATGTGATTAAATACTTTTGAGTTTTGGGTTACTTTGAATAATTTTAAGGACATTTGTTTATTGAATGGTCTTTGTTGAACTTTGGGTACTATTTGTTGAATTTTGGAGATTAAGAGTAGTATTTATTTTTATAAAGGATTATCCTTTTTGGGGATTATCTGATCTCTAACTAAACATTTTGGTTTTGGTTAATTTATAAAGACATGGGAAATATAAAGTTCATCTTTTGTGGATTATGTGATACTCTATAAGTTGATTCTAGTGCTTTTAATGTGACCAAGTTAGTTTAAATACACATCATTTGGAGAAAATATTAGTTTTTGGTAAAAATTTAGTAATGTATGAAAGTATATATGACAAGTAAGTATGTTTCCTTATGTTTTTAGTTATGTTCATAAATAAATTCCTCAACTTTATGAAAATAAACTTAAAACAAAAACGTTTTTTATTAACTTTTCCTACTAGGGAATCAAAGACTGTTTAACCAATCACAAGTTTGTGATTTTCTAGTTGTTAACTTTCTCCTAATCATGTTTTCTATCACTATCCATCAGAACTTGATGGTTTTTTTCTCCTCCATATACAAGTTTTCATGAAATCCTAGTATCTATTTTCAAGGGTAACCTTTTTAATTATCTTCCTTTATTTTAAAGTGATAGTTTTCTTGACTCTTTTTCCGATGTGGGACTTTCAATGAAATTTCTGAGCCCAATTTTAAAATTGTGAGGACACAATTCTCAAAAGGGGGTAAGGATGTAACATCCCAGGTAAATAAAGAATATGATATTTTCATATTTATTAATATTTTTGAATTAATTATTAATTTCACATTAAAGGGGATGCTATGTTTGATGGCTTACCCAATGCACAACAACGAGTTTCTTTGAAATATTATGTTGCACACAATAATGAGTTATACTGAAAAATAATAATATAATATTATTATTTTAAATAGTAGTTAACGCCTAGCTGTTGTAATGACATGAATCAACAGAAATAACTAAAATATGACTATAAATGTTTTTTAAAAGTTTTTAAATTTATCCAATAAATTTTAGAAGCTTAAAATAAGAAATAATCCGATTTTATGCATAAATACTTTAATATTCTTTAAAAGGTCTTTTTACCACCTTTTGATAGAAAACCCTATTTAAATATATTTTTTCTCACTTTTATATGTTATATTTGACAGAATAATATTCTTATTTAGAATCGGGAAATCAAAATTTACTTTGGATGAAATTTTGGTATTTCTCTAATAATGTTCATTTTTAATGAATAAAGAAAAATACTGTTTTTTATTTCAAAACTTCCTTTTAATATAATTTATTTATATGGTTATATTATCTTTTCAAATGGTTTTAAAATGTAATTAGATTATATTTTTACCATTTAATCCAATTTTGGTCATTGTAAGTAATTTCACTTTGAAATTGGATATAAACAAGCGTCAATATTTTGATAGTTAATATTTCATAAAAACACACTTTTTGTTTTGACAACAGGAATTAATTTTAAATTAATTTATACCCCTTATATGTTTTGAATTTGAAAAAATGGATCCCATATTTGGAATCATGAGGTCCAAATTATGTAAATAGGTAACTTCTACTTTTATACATTATGAATATTTACTTTAGTAAATATTTTATTTACCATGGTTAAAGGGTAAATCGGGTAAATAAGGGTAAACAATAATATTATAATAATATTCAATTTAAACTAAAATGTGTTATAATCCTATTGGATGATATATTTCCGCCCATGGGCATCCTTGGGTCTATTTTGGGACCCCATGGAGCCACTTAAGAGTGATAATGACACTTTATATTAATTAATTTAAAGTAAAGACAAAAATGACATAAACATATATCTTTTAGTAAATAAATTTTTACATGGGGTTATGTAAGTTATATATTTTACTATAAATATTAATTGGAAATATAAAAATATTTACTACATCATGGTATTTTTTTATAATTTTTAGACATTAAATAAATAGAATCATTTATGACACAATAATGATACAGTGTTTACCTCATTAATGAATGATTTAAATAAATAAGATTATAAAAATTAAAACATTATCAAAAACCTATCAAATTATTATTTTATAATTTTATTTCGAACATGAGGCATCTTATATTTTACTTTAATGAGTTTTAGACCATTAGAAACTGAAAATAATTATATAATAAAATAATATTTTCAAACTTTTCTAAAGATCCCCTCCTCCCCCTTATAAAAATACATCACCTCTAACCCATTACTCACACCTCTTAATAAACATGGATCATCCAAAATATACACAATTAATCTCCCTACATCCCTATATCCCACATATAAGCCTTACCTTAGTCATAATACACTTCAATAAATCCTTTTGGTTCAAACCAAAGGGAGTTACCCGATTTAAAGGTAACGTCTTCTCTTAAGTTCTTTTCTTTTATTTTACTTCTAAAACCCCCTAAAATATATTTATTACTTTATTTTATAACAAAAATAGTATCCTCAATATACTAGGTTTTTTTATGATAATTATTCAAACTAAACTTCCACACACCTCCATCTAATGGGTAAAGAAACTATTGTTTCTGTGGACGACGAACTACTGCCTCACAAAACAATGATTATTCAATCTTTTCTTACCACCTATAATGGCGGACATTATGATGGAACTATATTTATATATGATATATATTATTTTTATATTTTCTATATTCTTATGTAATTTTTATTTAAAAACATATCTTTATGCTTTCCAATATGTGTAAACACGATAATTTCATTTGAGGAAGTGAGGACTACGGCCCCCTCAAGGTGATATGATTCATTCATGACATACATAGATCATAAAAAGGATTGAGTTAATGAAATTATGTAATATATATCATATGAAATTATAATTTAATTATAATATACCTACATATCATTCAGTTTCCATTCCTTTTAAAAATAGAAAAAAATGAAAGTAGTGTTCATGCGTACGTACGACTTACCGTCTCCATGAACGGTGCATTTCATTCCTTATCTCCAACTATTATTTACTATTATAAATACATATATATACTGGATATATATGATATATATGATGTTTAAATCATGAATATGATTTTGGAGATAATATAATTTTGACCACATGGACAATTTTTCATTATAACACGTTCATTGTTGACTCATATTCCGAACATCGACAAAATGTCCGATATGGACTCAAATAATTAAATAATTATTATAGAATGTTAATAAGTGATATAAAAAGAATAATAAAATTGAAAAAGGTTCTTAATCAATTATAAATTAACTTAAGTTTATTATTCAGTAAGAACAAGGAACAAGGAGTTAAGTCGGACACGAGGTAAGGGGTTTCTTATCTCACTTTTAATTCCATGAGATTTCCATTGTTCGACACTTATTTATTTAATGTGGTGTATTTTTTTCGTACCATTTGATATATATTATCATTATTATGTTTATATTAATGGTATTTTATGATTAATTTGGTGGTTATTAACTTTTGTTCATATGACTTGATTGATTACAACGTGGTAATGGGTTTTCATATCAATTTTTATTCTCGTGAGATTCATGCTATATTGCCACTATTTTCTTTTGTGTGGTGTATGTACTTCCCATTATTATACATTGTGTAAAATAATTTAATTTATTGGTATTTACATATTCATTGTATTATTTTTATTTCATTGGGTTTATGTTAAGTTACCAAATCGGTAAGGGAACCTTTCACCATACTCTTTTAGTCAAAGACTTCTTTTATATCATGTCCTTTAATTTCATTTTTATTATGTTGGTATATGTTCTTATATATCATTATTACAGTAAATTTTATTTCCATGTTATGAGAGACCCTTTTCTCCCTAATCAACTCATTTCCTGAATTTTAAAGCGATGTCGTTAGGCTATCGAATTTTTGTATGAGAACTTCTTAACCCAATTTCAATTCTTTGGGTTAAACTTATATTTCTTGATTATGTCATGCTATGAATATGTGTGAATTAACTATGATTTTTTTAAAATTAATATCCAATTATATTGGGTGTATTCTTATTTGTAACACATAATTATGTCGTTGATTTGTCCTTAATCTAAGGATATGATCTTTACAAGGGACTTTGTCTCAATTTAAATTCCATTGAAACTTATTTGTTGTTACATACCAATTCACTTTTATATGGTGTATATACTTCCCTTTTACATATTATATCATGAATATCTTTATTCTCATGATATTATAATCTTTGATTAATTTTATTCCTCAAATATTTTTATTCAAGTGTCTCCCATTTGGTTAGGAACTCTTTAAATAAAATATAATTTTAAATGTTTTAAAAATTTATTCTTCTAAATATTTCTCATTAATGTACATGTTTTAAAAATAGGTTTAAGGATTTATTTATATGGACATGAATATTTTGAAATTAAAATTTCTTTCAAAATCTTTAAATTGGTATGGGAAACTTTTATTAAAAAATCTCTTTATTAAATGTTTTAAATGGTTTTGAAAATGGTTTGATAAAGCATTGACTATATCAATATCTTGAAATGATATATTGGGATTGCAATGTGGAAATTTTATCTTTCTTTTATTATTGTTTTATGTGTTATGAATTTGTTATGGTTATTGGACATTGTTTACATATATGGGTGGTTCCATGATAAACCTAGGGCATGTGAGCCCGAGATAGCTCTACAATGCATTGGGTAACGTGACAGAGGTAAACGTAAATGTTTCTCCTAATAGATTTAGGGAATATACTATAATGGGTATTCCAAAGTAACTCCCTACGCAGCTATGATAGCTACAATTGAATTATGATATGGATTCCATAAGTTATATTTATGATTTATGATTTCTTTGTGTTATTCATAAATCTTATGATTTCATAAGGTATGTTATGATTGAAAAGTATGGTTTCATTGATTTGTATTTATTGATGGACTAATGTTTTCCTTCCTTATTTTATAACCCTTACTAAGCTTTTTATGCTCATCCCAAGTTTTTGAAATGTTTTCCACAAGACTTAAAGATGAATAGGGTCAAGGATGGGATCAAGGAAAAGTCATGCTGTCTAAAACATGGAACTAGACATGTTTCTTTTTAAGAGTTTTTATTTTATGAAAAATGGATACTGAGTAGTAGTGCCTACATGTAATATTCAGGTTGTTATGTAATAGTTATGACCCAATTCTTTAAAACTCTAAACCTAAAAAGATCCTCAATGTGCATTCTTGACATAATTTGAGATTATGTAATGTTTAAGGCCAGGTCCTTATAATTGGGATATTATTAATTTTATTCATAAAATAAATAATAAATAAATAAGGTATTTTTATTGATTAAATTTTTTTGGGTTGGATTGATGAGGTGGACAAGGATGTGGAATCCCGCATTAGAGTTGGGGGTAGAATTCCTAAATCCCCCTATTAAAAAGGGGCTTTAGGAAGTGGAATTTTCATAAAAATATATATTTTATTAAATTATTTTAAAATATTTTATAAAATATATATTTAATAAAGTGTTATATAGATATTATATATATAACAAAAAAAGAAACAAAAAATAAAATAAAATAAAATAAAATAATTTATAAAATTGGATAATAACATGATTAGTCATAATAGTTGGATTTCATTTTTTTGAAATCCAAACGGGTGTCTACCACTAAGATTTGTCCCATTTCAGTCAAACCAATGTGTTCTTTAACTAAAATGGTGATATCAGATTGATATGATTCACATTGATTTTGATCTATAAATAATTGATGATGAGACCACTTATAATTTTAATTCTTATTCAATCCAAGAAATTATCCACATATTTTCCCAAAATTTTCACTATAGGGATATTGAAAATTGGTGTTTGATTTTTCATTAAATATTAGTGAAATATTTGAGGAAAACTTCCATCTATAAACCTATAATAACAAAGTTGTGGTGAATCAAACCCTTTTGGATAGTGAATTAAATTCTTACATTAAGATTCAATCTATCTTCTCCATCTTCCTACCTATTTTATAACAATAAAAAAGTGTTTGAAACCAAGGAAGAACCCATAATATGGATTCTGAATCCCTCAAAGTAATAAATCAATACATGGTCAAACTTGACTATTTAAATGGAAATAGCTTCTCCTGGTGGCAATACAAGATGAAATTTCTTCTTATGGTGTTAAATATTTTTTACATTTTGGAACCAAATATTCCAACCGTTCCCAAAAAGGCTGATACAAATCCCAATGGCACACCCATTATAGTGACTCAAGTTGAGAACATTTGGTAAATGAGTAATGAACATGAAGATGATCAATTTTTGTGTCTAGGACATATTCTCAATACATTATCAAATCATATTTGTGTGTATTTTCACCAAATGAAATCTATTCGAGAGATATGGGATGCACTCAAGTTAAATTACAAATCCAAGGAAAAAGGTACCAAAAAATTTATTATTGTAAAATATTTAAACTTCAAGATGGTTGATAATAAACCATTGGATAAAGTTTATGAGATACAAGTTATAAAAAATAAACTTATTTCCCTTAAGATAAATATACAATGAACTTTTCATGTTTGTGAAATTATTGAGAAATTTTCACCTATATGGAAAGATTTTAGTAAATCACTTATTAAAAAGAGTAATGATATTTCCTTGGAACAATTGAAAAATATTCTTCACATTGAATAAGAATCCATGTTGAGAGATGTGGGTATGGATTCAAAATTTTATACCAAAATTAATATTGTTGAGGGAAAGAAACAACCAAACTCTTCCTTACATGTCAAAAAGAATAGTAAAAAATTCAAGAAGAAAGTAAATCCTTCCATGAAGAAAGAATAATGCATTATTTGTGGGAAACCAGGGAATTTTTCAAGGGAATATCACTATCAAAAAAAAGTTTATAAAAAAACTGAAAATATGTTAACTAAAGATAATATAGTTTCAATGATATCTAAAGTCAATATGACTTCGATGAATATGGGATGGTGGCTTTATTTTGGAGAAATGGTGAATGTGTACAAGGATCGTTGGATGTTCAAAACATTTAATGATTGTAATATAGTGAATGGATTACACCTTAGAAATAGTGAATTCATTAATTTCAATGGAAAAGGAATCATAGAGATAGATTTTACTTCTAGATATAAGTTGACTCTTCCTAATGTGTTGTATGTACCTGAAATCTAAAAGAATTTAGTTTCTATCGATATTCTTTGTAAGAATGGATTTCAGGTTTCATTAAAATCCAACAAGGTTATCTTTTCAAATAGAGGAATATTTGTGGTGAAATGGTACTCAAATGATGGAATGTATCAAAAATACATTAATAATATGATTAAATATTATGATTACTTAATCATGCCCTCCAATTTATGGCTTGATCTTTTAGAAAATGTTAATTATAATTCATTAAAACTAATAAAGAAGTTAAAATTAATTAACTTTATAAATTAATTTAATAAATATGAAACATGTGTAGAATATAAAATTGTTAAGAAACCTTTTCATAGTATTGAAATAAATTATGATATATTAGAATTATTACATTTTGATATTTGTGAATTAAATGGTTTATTAACTCGTAGAGAAAAAATATATTTTTTTACTTTTTTTGATGACTATAGTATATTTTTACATATATATCTTATTATAACAAAGGATGAAGCCTTTAATATGTTTAAGAAGTATAAATTAGAAGTTGAAAAAAAAATAGAAAAAAATATTAATGTATTATTCTTATATAGAGGCGGTGAATACTTTATAAATGAGTTTAATGAGTTTTGTTAAGTAAATGGTATAATTCATCAATGTACTTCTACTTACACACCTCAAAAAAATGGCTTATCTAAACGAAAAAATGAACCTTATTAGAAATGGTAAATTTCATGATTAATAAATCTAAGTTACCATTAAATTTATAGGGTGAATCTTTATTGGCTACATTTCATATTGATAATAGGATTGCCTTTAGGAAAACTAAGTTACCCCTTATGAAATTTTGAGAGGTAGTAGACCTAATATTTCTTATTTTAAAGTGAATATGTGTTTGTATTACTATAGAGTTCCTAATCCTAAAAGAACTAAAATTGTTCATAGATAAATTAAAGGTTTTTATTGGATATTCATAAAATAACAAAGTATATAGAATTATGGATTTGGGAGTTAATATAATTTTTGAATAAAGGGATGTATAGTTTTTTGACAATAATTTTTATAAATATGACATTGATGAAGTTATTCCTCATACCCCTATCTCATGTACTCCATCTAGTTAAAATAAAATATTAGAGAATAATAATGATTCTCGAGTTGAACCTAAACATATTATAAGAATTAAGAAGAAGAAAAATCTACATCTAGATTTAATTTGTCATGATTCCATATTTTTTCTTGTTGAGGGAGATAAAAATAATCATATTCTGAATAAGTATTCTATATTATTGACTATATAAGATGATCCAAATACATATACAGAAGCTATGACTTTAAGAGATTTTTATTTCTAGAAAGAAGAAATTAATGATGAAATATATTCCATTATGGGGAATAATACTTGGGTCATTATGAATTTACCAAGAGGTTAAAAACCTATTGGTTATAAATGGGTTTCAGGAAAAAATATGATTCCAATGGTAACATTAATTCTTTTAAAGTTAAATTGGTTTATAAAGGTTTTAAACAAAAATAAGGGATTTATTATTTTTATACTTATTCTCCCGTAGCTTGGATTACTTCAATACGGATTTTATTTACTTTAGATTCAATTAATCATTTGTATGTCCTTAAAATGGTTGTTACAACTGATTTTTTTAAATGGAGAGTTAAATAAAGAGATTTACTTGGAACAACTAGAAGTATTTGTTTTACAAAGTAATGAAAATAAAATATGTAAACTAGTTAAATCTCTTTATGGCCTTAAACAAGATCCGAAGCAATGACATGAGAAATTTCATTCTATTATTTTATATAATGGGTTTACTCATAATAATGTAGATAAATATGTTTATTAAAAGTTTACAAAAGATTATGTAGTTATTGTGTGTCTATATATAGATGATATGTTAATTTTTTGAACTAATATGATTGGTTCAATTGAGACAAAGAATTACTTATCTTCTATGTTTAAAATGAAAGATCTTAGAACTATTGATACTATTATAGGTATTAAAGTTAGAAAACATATTAGGGGTTATTATTTAAGTTAATCTCATTACATAAATTTTTTTTAAATAAATTTGATTATCTTGGTTTCCAGGATAATAATTCTTCATTTGATTTGAGTGCTGAACTATTTATAAATATAGGTAGATTTGTAGCAAAACTCAAGTATTCTAGTTCAATTGGTTCTTTAATGTATTAAATTCATTTAAATAGACCTGATATTTCTTTTTTGGTATGAAAAATAAGTATATATACTAGTAATCCTAGTGGATCATTGGATATTTATAATGAGAATATTTGGATACTTAAGAAATACCAAATATTTAAGTTTATACTATAATGATTATCCAACTGTATTAGAAGGATACACCTATGCGAGTTGTATTACTAGTATTATTGATAAATAATCCACATATAGATGGTTGTTTACTAATGGAGGTTGTTCTATTTCTTGGGTGATCAAGAAACAAACTTGTATTTCGCATTTGACCATGGAGTTAGAGTTTATCCCTTTAGAGGCATGTAGAAAGGAAAAATAACGTATTAGGAATCTATTATTGGATATTAGATTTTTTCCTAGTCTAATGACTCTTATATTTATCAGATATGATAGTGAAGAAACTTTATCAAGGGAATATAGTTGAATGTATAATGGAAAGTCTAGAAATATATGTTTGAGACCTGATTATGTGAGGAAATTGTTACAAGTTGGTACCATAATAATTTTCTATGTGAGATCATATAAAAACCTTGCGGATCCATTTAAAAAATATATAATAACATATATAATTCACGCAACTAATAAATTGATGGATTTTAAACCCATAGAATAAATCATTTTTGTAATGGAAACCCCATACTCTCTTTAGGTATATCCTAATCAAAGTGTTTAATGGGTAAAAAAAAGTTACAAAGATGATTGTCGATATTGATATTTATAACCCAAACTACTTTTTGTTAATATAATCCATTATGAAAAGAGTTTGAGTTATAAAATCTTAAAAAAAATATTAAGACTTGATGAGTTATGTGTTCTAATAAAGGAAGAACATTGTAATATTTTTCCTATGTGAACTTAGAAGTGGTGTCAGTTCTTATAAGAGTAAATGAGTTTACTATTTAGAGATTTCATGAAAAGGATATAGGAACATGGCCATAAAAGTTCTACAAAATGAGATGTTTTATGGAAAGATCATTGTATGTATGATATATTTAGTTTATATTTAAGGTTAACAAGTTTAATGTTTTAAAAACTTGTAAATATGATAATAATTTGATATATTGATACTAAGTAATGGTTTAAATCAAAAGATACATTTATTATGTATAATGATTCACTTGAGATTTAGAGATTTAATATTTATGAATAAAAGTGGAGTTTTTTATTAATTTTATTCATAAAATAAATAATAAATAAATAAAGTGTTTTGATTGGTCAACATTTTTTTGGATTAGATTGATGAGGTGGACAAGGATGTGGAATCCCACATTGGATATAGGGGTAGAATTCCCAAATACCCCCTTATAAAAAGGGTCCTTGGGAATTATAAATTTCATAAAAAAAACATGTTTTCCTAAATGATTTTAAAGTGTTTTAAAAAATATATATTTAGTAATTTTTTGGTTAAATATATATATATAAAACAAAACAAAACAAAAAATAAAAATAAAATAAAATAAAATATTTTATAAAAATGGATAATAACACGATTAGTCGTAATAGTTGGATTTTAAATTTTTGAAATCTAAAAAGGTGTCCACCGCCAAGATTTGTCTCATTTCAGTTAAACTAATCTGTTATTTGACCGAAATTATGAGGCCAAATCAATGTGATTCACACCAATTTTGATCTATAAATAAGTGATGATGAGATCATTTATAATTTTAATTCATATTTAATCTAAGAAATTCTCCATATATTTTCCCAACATCTATACTACGAGGCTATAAAAAATTGGTGTTTTATTTTTCTTGAACTATTGGTGAAATATTCTAGGGAAACTTCCACCGATAAACCTACACCAACAAAGTGGGGGTGGATCAAACCTTTTTGGACATTGAATTAAATTCATGCATTGAGATTCAATATGTCTTCTCTATCCACCTACCTATTTTTCAACATCTACTACTATTGTGAATCCCTTATCTGTGGTCCTTATAGGAGGCATGGAAAAGCTCCCTACTATTTGATAATTTGGATTGAATGACTATCCATGAATACTTTGATATGTTCCCCACCATTTACCTTATGGATACATGGCATCTCGCCTTCCATTTGATCGAGGATATGAAAACCCATTCTACCTCACAATATGTCACCATAGATCCACCACCCATCATTGTTAACCACTACCTATGGTGGTCCTTTAGAGATACAAATCTCCCAAATTCTCCCAAAATTGAACAACAACTTCATCTCAACCCAAATATCATAGGAATTAAAATTTTATCTCATAAATCCATAATTAAGGCATCAAAATCATAGAGAGAAGTTCCAAATGGGAAAAAATTATCTCTAAGATAAATTTCAATACATTTAATAGATTTAATCTAAACTGGTTCCATTAAATGTGTTTTTATGTTACTTATATAGGGGTATAATTATATTTTACTAATTCTGTGTAATTTTGAATAAATCTAGAAATTTTCCAAAAATAGAAAAATTTCATATCTCCAAAACATATATATAGGTAGGAATCGAAATTTTATAAGTGATATTCATTTATAAAGATAAAAATATAGGTAATAATATAATTTAATTAGGATTAGTTATTCAAAGGTTTGAGCCTCCATAATCTAGAGATAATTTTTGGGAAAGTGAAACTTTTCTCTATATTTTCCTGAAATCCATTCATCAAATTTGGACCAAATTACTACCATTATTTATACCATGAATTATAGTTTATAATAATTTAATTTCATTTTTAATTATATACATCTTATTTTTGAATAAAAATAGAGAGTATTTAGAGGCCATAAAACCACCATTAACCCTCAAAATTCCATTAATCAAACACTCTTATCATGGATAAGTCAACCATACAAAAATATCCAGCCTAAAAAACCACTAATAAGACATGTTAATGATACCATTACATGTAAACACCATATCACTATTCCTAATAAAAATAATTATTTATTTTTATTTGGATAATTTGGTGATTTAAATAAAACATGAAAATGCTCGACCTGAGGTTTGTCACCCGAGCATAAAATTTATACCGTACCCAAGGAAATACCCTATTCTAGAATCAACCATAGTGTGAAAGTTTTTATTTGAGTTTTCATTTTAAATATATTCACATTCACACTCTTAGGATAAATATTCATTTATTTATTAAATATGACCTAGCTTGGAATCCAATGAAAATTCAACCTAAGGGTAAGCATCACATTACAAGTTCAAAAAAAAAATAATTCAAAAAAATTTTATGAGGTCATCCATTATGGTAAATTTATTATTTTAACCACTTTAAAGAATCTAATCTATGAGGTTCAAAAATAATTATGTGTCACTTATGAAAAATATGGGTTGTTACATCCTTCCCACCTTCAAACCTTTTTTCCATCTAAAAGGAAATAACCAGACTGAATAAATAGAGAATATAATTAATCAACCTTGAATGAAAAAACATCAAATTATCACACATAATTGATTCAACTTGAAAGGACCAGGATATAAGTGAACCTAGTGAAGGTTCCGGGCACAGTGGACGCACGTGGGTGGATGTGCCCACTTACCCTTTTGTCATTAGCAATGATCAATCCGGGATCAATACGACGATAAACGCCAGTCTCTACGGATCGAATCATAGAAAAAGACAAAGAAGATGGGTTGTCCCGAAACCACAAACAAGGATCGTTACAGGTTGATTATAATTAATTTAATTAATTATAAAGAAATACCTTTTGGGTGTTCTTTCTTCATTGATGTTCTCGATCATGTTGTTGATGTGATCCGTCGTTGCATCGTAGAAGCCAAGTGTAGACTCCCTCTAGTGGTGATCCACATGTGTACCTCGTATCTCTGGACGTCGCCAAAATATTCTCTGGGTGATAGCGTGGAGAAGCCTTTGCTTGCATTGTCCGCCTTAGATCACCTTGATCCGATGGAAGAGGATCTCTCTCGGTCTTGAGAGCGTTCTTGAAGGAAGAGGTTCTTTCGAACTTGAAAGAATTCTCCAGAGATGTTGTGCACAATGATTCTCTTGTCTAGGAAAAGAGTTGGGGTTGTGAGGATATTTATAATTGAGTTTGAGTTTGCAGAGTTACGACAATAAATAAACGCATTACGGATTTCATTTATTTCAGTAACTCTTATTGAAAACCCCCATGTCGAAGAATTAATTCCTTGACATGCGCTCATGCTGATTATAATAAATATCATTTAATAAAACGATATTATATCCTCAAAATCCCGACTGGAAAAACTACACGACGTGTAATAATAAATACACGGCGTGTACTTGTTTTTCATTGAAAACTACACGGTGTGTACATTAAATGTACACGGCGTGTATATCTTGTTTTCATTTATTCATTTCCTTTCCAAAATAAAACTACACGGCGTGTACATTTAATAATACACGGCGTGTACTTGTTTTATTTTATTTTTCCTCCATCATTTAAAACAAATTAGGCTTCCTTGAATAATTATTAAACCACGTACGGGAATAATCTTTATTCAACTTGAGATACTTGGATACACTTAGTGTGTGACCCTCTAGGCCTCTTTCTCATTGGCATTAGGCAGGCTTGCCTAAAGTCCAAGATTACTCTCTAGCAACGGGTCAAGGCACCCAAGAGAAAGAAGTTGACGCCGCATTGACGTATCACCTCATATGAATGCTTACTGTGTAATTTAATCCCTTTGTCTCAATATCTCATCAAGCAGGTTTCATGGCAGTGTCATAAACCTATATGCTTGATCTGTCCTTCTTTGACTACCTGAAATAAACTCGTCGTTTACACCATGTCCATGGAATTTAATGCGACAGTTCTATTTCAATCAAAGGTCTGAGATATCAACTTCCATAAATGGAAGGGACAAATCCTTCCTCAACTTATCCATTAACAATATGTCACTCGTGACACACCCAACGTACCCTACTTCCCACCAACTGTCTGCATGATGGTTTTCGTCAGTAAATCTAAGTGCGCGAGTCATGACATGAGTTAATGATAATCTTCTAGTCTAAGGACCATTACACACGCTCGCAGATAGCAATATCCGATGACACCAAGACATGCGGAATTACTACTGGCGGGTCTGTTCTCATAATCTCCCATATTGGAGATTACCAAGTGCAAACTCCATGAGAGATAGTCTCGTCTTCTTACAATTACTCACACATGACAGTCTGTATACTATGTGTCCTATCATAGTATGTCATCCAACCGGAGAACTTTATTTAAGAATATTGTTATAGCATTTCAAGGTTCTCATTATAGCGGGGATCTGCTATGACCTTATTAATGTAACAAATATTCCAGGACATTATTATATTATAGTCATGCAGAACAATGAACAATATATAATAAGTGAACATTAATGTAATAATGGTACAAAACAGTTGGTTCTGAGGACACCAACCCTTACAAACTCCCACTTGGACTAGAGCCAACTGCCTACGACTTTTAGTCTGCTATACCTCACATGATGATCATGTTTCTGCTGAGTCAAGGCTTTAGTCAATGGGTCTTCCACGTTGTATTCCGTGGAAATACTGCTCACTACAACTTCACCTCTCTGAGAAAAATCCCTCAAGAGATGATACTTCCGAAGTATGTGCTTTGTCCGTTGATGTGACCTTGGATATTTTTCAAGTGCCACCGCTGCAGTATTATCACAATAGAGTGTGATAGGATCTTTACTGCTCGGTACAACATCTAGCTCTTGGATGAAGCTTCATATCCATACTGCTTCTTTAGCTGCCTTAGAAGCTGTGATATACTCGGAATCTTCTGTATAATCTGCCACCACACTTTGTTTGGAGCTCTTCCATATCACTAAACCTCCTTTCAAACTGAAGATGTATCCAGTATGTGACTTCATGTCATCTTGATCAGTCTGGAAACTAGAATCTACATGTCCTATGATGACTAGTTCCTCATCTCCTCCATAAACCAGGAACATATCCTTAGTACGCCTCCGATACTTAAGGATAGTCTTGACTGCCATCCAATGGCGGTCTCCTGGATCAACTTGATATCTGCCTACTGCACTTAATGCATAAGCAACATCTAGCCTCGTACATAGCATAACATACATGTCTGACCCAATCGCGAATTCGTAAGGGATCCTTGCAATCCTCTTTCTTTCCTCATGTGTCTGAGGACACATTTTCTTGGAAAGATGAATGCGATGTGACACTGGCAACAATCCCCTTTTGAACTATTCCATACTAAATCTATTCAGTATATTTTCAATGTATGTACTTTGACTCAGGCCCTGCATTATCTTGGATCTATCATGATGGATATTGATCCCAAGAATATATGCCGCGTCGCCCAAGTCTTTCATGGAGAAGCATTTATGCAACCACGCCTTAACTGACTGTAAGTTTGGTACTTTGTTTCCAATTAGTAATATGTCATCAACATATACTATTAGGAAAACGACTGCACTTCCACTAAACCTTTTGTAGACACAGGGCTCACATTCATTCTTAACAAAGCTAAATTCTGTAATAGCTTCATCAAAACGAATGTTCCATGACCTTGATGCTTGCTTTAATCCCTAAATGTATTTTTGAAACTTGCATACCTTGTTGGCGTCCTTTGGAGTCACAAACCCTTCAGGTTGTGTCATGTAGACATCTTCCTGGAGGTTCCTGTTAAGGAAAGATGTTTTAACATCCATTTTCCAAATTTCATAGTCATGGTAAGCAGCAATGGCCAATAGGATTCTGATGGATTTCAGCATCGCAACCAGTGAAAAGGTTTCATCATAGTCAATTCCTTAACGTTGTCTAAAACCTTTTTCAACCAGTCGTGCCTTATAGGTGATGAATTGCCCCTCCATGTCCAGTTTCTTCTTGAATACCCATTTATTACCAATAGGCTTTACATCAACTGGAGGATCTACCAAAATCTAGACTTGGTTTTGGTACATGGAATCCATTTCAGAATTCATGGATTCATTCCACTTGGAAACGTCTATGCCTTAAACTGCTTCCTTGTAGGTAAGAGGATCATTATTGTCAACCAATAATGAGTTAACATCCTCGGTGACAAGAAAACCATATCGTTCTGGTTCTCTCACCTCTCTCGTGCTCCTACACAGTTCTTGTGTCTCTGGAACAGATTGTTCTTCCATGAGGCTTTGTGGAATCTGTTCTTGTACCAACTCATGTGTATCTTGAGCCTCGACTTCATCGAAGTCTATCTCGCTCCCACTATCTCTTTTTGAGATGTGCTCCCTCTCAAGGAATATGGTGTGTCTCGCCTCTGTAACCTTTTTGTCTGAGGGGTTGTATAGGTAATATCCCCTTGTTTCCTTGGGATATCCTATAAATATACACTTTGTGCCTCAGGGCGCAGGTTTGTTACCTGAAGAGGCCTTAACAAATGCTTCGCTACCCCACACATGTAAATTCGATAACAAGGATTTTCATCCACTCCATAACTCGTATGGAATACCATTTATCGATTTAGTTGGTAATTGGTTTAGTATGTGCGCTACTGTTTGTAATGCATATCCCCAAAAGGATAATAGAAGACTCGCATGACTCATCATTGATCTCACCATGTCCAACAGGGTGCGGTTCCTCCTTTCACTTACACCATTTCACTATGGTGTGTAAGGAGGAGTGAGTTGAGATGAAATCCCAAACTCCCGTAAGAAATCAATGAAGTCCTGATTAAGATATTCTCCTCCTCTATCTGAGCGGAGTTTGTTAATCTTCTTACCAAGCTGGTTCTCAACTTCATTCTTGTATTCTTTGAACCGATCAAAAGAATCTGACTTACACCTCATTAAATAGATATATCCATATATACTAAAATAATCAGTAAAAGTTATGAAGTACGAGAACCCACCCCTTGATTCAATTGGAAATGGTCCACACACATATGTGTGAACTAATTCTAGAAGATCTTTATCTCTTTCACCTTTCCCACTAAATGGGGCTTTGGTCATTTTTCCTTATAGACATGCATGACATATTCCAAGTGGTTTTAGTTCGAAAGAATCTAAATACCCATCTTGATGTAATTTTGTCAAACGTTTCTCATTGACATGAACTAGCCGGTGATGCTGAAGTTGGGTGTGGAATGAGTCATGTGAATTAACTTTGTTATCGATTTCCATTACTTGGTTTGTGTATTCTAACACATAAAGGCCGTTATATAAATGTGCCCTACCAAAACAAATGCTATCTTTATAAAAATAGCAACATCCTCTTCCAAACTTGAAGATGAATCCATCAGTATCTAATCTGGATAATGAAATAATGTTTTTGGTTACAGAGGGTAAATAATAACATCCTTTCAAAACCAAGACCATCCCCATAGGCAATGTGAGGTGGTAGTCCCCAACAGCTACAACAACAAGTCTATATCCATTGACTGCTCGTAGATCTACCTCCCCTCGATCACTCTTCTTGAATCTACTTGGTTCCTATATTTGGATACATATGTGAGAAACACAAGCAATATCTAATACCCAATTAGTAGAAACATATAGATTGAATTCGATAACAAATGCACCTGAAGCTTCCCCTTTCTTCCTTGGCTGGGTGCAGTTTTTCTTCCAGTGACCCTTCTTGCCACATGCAAAACAAACAACATCTTGTTCCTTTGCCTCCCCTTTGATCTTCCTTTTCTTGGAAGGCCTTGAAGAATCTTTGAGATTAAAGCTCTTCATCTCCCCTTTCCTTTTATTCACCATGAGGACAAAAGGATTTTCACACTTCATATCAGTGTCCACTTGGCGAATGAGGATGAGAAGATCAGACAAAGACTTCTAAATGTTGTTCATATTGAAGTTCACAACAAAGTTTGAGAAGCTATGGGGGAGTGATGCAAGAATGAGATCAGTACCCAGTTCTTCGGGGAGTTCAAACCCTATAACCTCCAAGCGCTCAATGTAGCAAATGAGCTTGACTACATGAGGCCCGGATGGGGCACCCTCTCCATGCTTTCTCTGAAATAAAGCCTTAGAGATCTCAAACCTTTCCTATCTTTCTCTCTCCTGGTATAGACCACGGAGGTGCTCGAGCATACTATAGGCATCCATGTCTTCATGAGACTTCATGAGATCACTAGACATAGATGACAACATCAAACATTGAACGTCGAGAGCATCGTTCAAATGTTGATCATAGAACAAGAAATCTTCATCACTCGCCCCTGGGGAAGGGGAATCAGGAAGTGAGGACTCCATCACGTAAAACTTTCGTTCATGGCGTAGGATAACTCGAAGGCGCCTAAAACATTCATGAAAGTTACTGTCGGTGAGGATGTTGTATTTATCCAGAATTGATCATAGAGAAAAAGTGGTTGATGAGTTTTTCATCTTGATTCTACAATTTAAAAGAACAGATTTATTAGTATTTTCTTGATTACATTTTTATGAGAAATAATAAAAAAAATAATTCTACCACTATTTTATGAAGTCCTAATGGACCTCACCATTGAACTCAGAATGTCCAGTTTCTTTGACATTCTAGTGGAAAGGATCCATATTTCCCTTCACATAACCCCAACAAGGGTTGGTCAAGCTATTTGAAGGTATTTAGGTAGGCAGGTCTTTTCCAACTGTGAGCTTACAGTTCCTTGATCTGTTGAGTGGACTCCCCAATCCTGAAATCCTGACTTGGATTTCCTCAACTCTTGCCTCCAATATTACATCAAGTCTAGCAAGGGATACTTCTCTTGATGTAATATGGTTAAGTCAACCCGAAACCTTTCATAAGGGATTCCTTTATAAAAGTAAGTGTCCCAACAAGGGTTGGTCAAACACATAGTTTTATTGAGTCTTTCCCTTAATCAAGTAACGGAAGGCTTGGTCTGACTTAATATGGTATTTGAGGGATTTTATTCTTTATGTGTATTTTTTAATTATCACATGGTTTTTAATATTAAGTGATGCTTGCTTAAGTGATTAACCATGTTCCGATAATGTTTACGCGTAGTCCAGTTTTTATTTTATTCCATCTTTGCATGCTTGTTCATTTTATTAATTATGTGATCGCAACAACACATACATAATAAATAAACCATGCAATCAGATAGAAATAAAATAATATGGCATGATCATGAGCTTCTATTTGGTTAGATTATCTAGCGGGTTTGATAAGCTAACCCTGACCTAGGGAAAACACCTTGAACCTGATGGTTCGTGTTTTTCAGCTCCCACCTGTCCACCTTTGTATCTTCTTGCGTCGGTTTCACCTCGACTTCGGGATTTGAATCGTCTCCTCTGGCTTGGGAGATCCACCATTACATGGGTTTACATTAAAGAAACCATGGGTACGTAGGCCCTACATTTTATTGGAAGAAGGCTCGCAGGCCAAAAAATTTAAATTAAATAAATTTAAATGAAACTATACACATAAAAAGGGTCTTTGGTCTAGCTCATGATCATCCCTAGTCTTCAACAACATTTACGCATATTTAGAATTCAAATTATTTTAATCATTCTTTTATTTAAGATAATACGCGCTCGAATTCAATTAATTATGATCTTATAATTAATCAATTCTTTATCATAAATTCCTTTCTGAATTTCCTTGAGATTCTTCTCATCCATATTCCTTGTATGGGTCTTTGTACATTGGAGGAAACCTGGTGAAATTCCATTTCTGGAAATCACACGGAGTGTAGTTTATAATTACATGGCGTGTATTTTTCTTTTCACCCTTTATCCAAAGTACACACCGGGGCTTTGGCGTGTTTTCTATACTTTGGAAATTTTAGAGTACATGACGTGTAGATGAATTATACATGGCGTGTACTTCCTTGTTACGTGGTAACCGGCCTGGCGATCCCATGTACGCGGTACACAACTTATCTTTGTACACGATTTCACCTGGTTTGGAACGGACTACACGACGTGTTGCTCCAACATACACTCCATGTATTCCAGTTTCCACACGCCATTCAATTCTGGTCAACACGGCGTGATTAAAACTTAGGCATTATCAATTCACACATCGTGGTTTGGTGGACCAGTGCTGGTTCGTTGAACCTAAGTACACGACGTGTAGTTTTAATTACACGCCGTGTAATCCCGTGTTGTACAAACAGAAAGATCGGCTCCTCTGGATGAGTTCCTCATTTTTATTTTAATAAAAAGTTAAAATTAAAAGGTTGTTTCAATGATATGAATCAAGAAACGAAGGAGGAAGAATAGATATCGTTAATTCAGATTTATAGAACAATTTATTTCAAATTGAATCAAATATGAATGCGTAAATTATCAACGAAAATTAAATAACTATAATCAATGTTATAACCTCACTCTAATACCATTTAAAGGTTCTGGGCGTAGTGGAAGCACGTGGGTGGATGCGCCCACTTGGATTTTTGTCATTAGCAATGATCAATCCGGGATCAATACGACGATAAACGCCAGTCTCCATGGATCGAATCACAGAAAAAGACAAAGAAGATGGTTTGTCCCAGAACCAAAAACAAGGATCATTACAGGTTGATTATAATTAATTTAATTAATTATAAAGAAATACCTTTTGGGTGTTATTTCTTCGTTTATGTTCTCGATCACGTTGTCGATGTGATCCGTCGTTGCATCGCAGAAGCCAAGTGTAGACTCCCTCTAGCGGTGATCCACACATGTACCTTGTATCTCTGGACGTCGCCAAAAGATTCTCCGGGTGCTAGCGTGGAGAATCCTTTGCTTGCGTTGTCTGCCTTAGATATTCTTGATCCAATGGAAGAGGATCTCACTCGGTCTTGAGAGCGTTCTTGGAGGAAGAGGTTCTTTCTACCTTGAAATAATTATCCAAAGATGTTGTGCACAATGATTCTCTTGTCTAGGAAAAGAGTTGGGGTTGTGAGGATATTTATAATCGAGTTTGAGGTTGTAGAGTTATGACAATAAATAAACGCGTTACGTGTTTCATTTATTTCATTAACTCTTATTGAAAACCCCCATGCCGAATAATTAATTACTTGACATGCGCTCACGCTGATTATAATAAATATCATTTAATAAAACGATATTATATCCTCAAAATCCTGACTGGAAAAACTACACGGCGTGTAATAATAAATACACAGCGTGTACTTCTTTTTCATTGAAAACTACACGGTGTGTACATTAAATGTACACGGCGTGTATATCTTGTTTTCATTTATTCATTTACTTTCCAAAATAAAACTACACAGCGTGTACATTTAATAATACACGACATGTACTTGTTTTATTTTATTTTTCCTCCACCATTTAAAACAACTTAGGCTTCCTTGAATAATTATTAAACTACGTACGGGAATAATCTTTATTCAACTTGAGATACTTGGATACAATTAGTGTGTGACCCTCTAGGCCTCTTTCTCATTGGCATTAGGCAGGCTTGCCTAAAGTCCAAGATTACTGTCTAGTAACAGGTCAAGGAACCCAAGAGAAAGAAGTTGACGCCGCATTGACGTATCACCTCATACAAACGCTTACTGTGTAATTTAACCCCTTTGTCTCGATATCTCATCAAGCAGGTTTCATGGCAGTGTCATAAACCTATATGCTTGATCTGTCGTTCTTTGACTACCTGAAATAAACTCGTCGTTTACACCATGGCCAAGGAATTTAATGCGACAGTTCTATTTCAATCAAAGAGCCGAGATATCAACTTCCATAAATGGAAGGGAAAAATCCTTACTCAACTTATCCATTAACAATATGTCACTCATGACGCACCCAACGTACCCTAATTCCCACCAACTGTCTGCGTGACAGTTTTCGTCAGTAAATCTAAGTGCGCGAGTCATGACACGAGTTAATGATAATCTTCCAGTCTAAGGACCATTACACACGCTCGCAGATAGCAATATCCGATGACACCAACACATGCGGAATTACTACTGGCGGGTTTGTTCTAATAATCTCCCATCTTGGAGATTACAAAGTGCGAACTCCATGAGAGAGAGTCTCATCTTCTTACGAGTACTCACACATGACGGTCTGTAAACTATGTGTCCTATCATAGTATGTCATCCAACCGTAGAACATTATTTACGAATATTGTTATATCATTTCAAGGTTCTCATCATAGCGGGGATCTGCTATGACCTTATTAATGCAACAAATATTCCAGGACATTATTATATTATAGTCATGCAGAACAATGAACAATATATAATAAGTGAATATTCATGTAATCAAAGTACAAAACAATTGGTTTTGAGGACACCGACCCTTACACCTAGGACATAACCATACCAAATAAAACCCTCCCTTAATACCACTTCTACCCAGATAGCACAAGAGAAAAACCATGAACCATAAAAACCAACCTTAAAAAGGTAAGTGAAGAAGGGTACTAGTGGTAGGAGCATTATGCTGCCCACATTTAAGGTGAAACCCTAAAGTTATCTTATAAAAATGTTCTATCCACATAAAACCCCACCATAGGGTGATCTAATTAAATATTTTACCCCAATTGGACTATTTTTGACTCTCAACAAGATGCACATACTAATTTTACCAACACTAGGAATATAGAAATCTCTAGGCATAAAGACCATAACTTTTTCTATCATCTTTCAAACCAAAAAATTATACCTTAACCCCCAGCCCAAAAAATTCACATTAACCACCAAAACACATAGGTGGGACACAATCACTCTTCATGAAAGCAACTGGTGCACACATCAATAAATGACACAAACTACATCAAGCCATTAAATAAGCAACCCTGGGCTAATTGGTGATCTATTCCACCATAATATGAAGAATATGGCCCTGAACCATTAAAATAACCCTAATTAATTGGATTTAATACCTATTATACACTTTCTAAATCTTGAGTGAGAAAAACAAAAAACCACTTAGCAATATCCTTCACTTTGAAGCTAGATTCTCTATACAATAAAAACTAATGCTCAGCTAGACTTACCCCACCAAGGTTCCATACTTATATTAGATACCTTAGTTCATAAATTCTCATAATAACACACAAGATGATTCTTACAAGAATATCACTATCCAATCTTGAAGTAAAATAACTCACTCCACCACTTTAATAGAATTCATCAAGTGAATTACCTTTAGTTACCTAGTTACACACAATACCCAATTTAATGCTATCATCTTGGTCCTCACAAAATCATTGATATGTGAGGTTTATTATTTTTGAAAAAAATTCATACCACATTTTCATTCTTCACAGAAACCATTCATATCAGGGCTAGATTCTCAAACATATCCTTATATCCAATGGGAATAATAATTATAACTAGAATCTTCAACTACCATGACATCATTGAAACACTCTAACCACATAAGCTATCATAGCCCCATGATTAATATAATCCAACCAATGATTAAATATCATGTTTAAGGAATAAATCTATCTCATATTTCAAGATCATACTCCAAGAGTAGAGTGGAATCAAAAAAGTCCACCATAACCCATGAGTCACAACATAGAATTCATTGCTCCCAGCTTCATCATTATAATTTGAACAATATAATAGGGATATCTTAACACTGATAATGGAACATTTTTCACATGTATTTAATGATAATAACAAATAGGACAAAGTTTAACCTTTGGGTACCCTTTTTATCCTCCCCATAGGCCAAATTTGTCACACCATGATTAATGGAAACATTTTTCCAATAGGTATTCTAGTCACACTGAGAACTCCACAGAGTTTGGTTAACTATCTGATAAATTGTCAAAGTTTTTTATACAAACCATGAAGAAAGTATATATGAAATTATATCCCCATATGGGAGTAACCATGACATATAATCAATAACATTCACACTCTCAATGAAAATTATGGGTATTATCCACACTAAAATTTACATAGAACATCAAATTATACCGCTAATGAGGGGATGATGAGCTACAACCCCCCATATTCCCACCTTACTCACCTAAACATACCTTACAAAAACTATGAATCATATAATACACATCGAGTATGGTAATATAGGTCATCTTCCTAAAATTATAAAATCTCACAAAAAAATATTTCTAACTTGAGGAGAACCTCACACTCTTAGTTTTTGTGAGAAATAGATGATCACCATTAAAAGGAATATTAAAATAGAAGGTCTAATTAGGATCCTCATTGAAATATACAATATCTAAAAAAAATGAAAGGAATAACTCCCACTAATGTTAATGAGCATGGGTGTCTGTTTAGTTACTAAATACTTAGAGCCATCTATCATGTATAATCATCTATATCCTAACTATCATCACTATATGATTGATGATAATTACCTAAGGGTTTTAAATAGAGATGGTCTAAAGTTTCATCTATCTTTAACTACTTTATTGACATTAGTTGTTTTTCCAATATCACCTCCAAAAAGGGAGACAATTCCCACAATAGAAAGATATATGATCTCAAATATGACTTCAACATGAAGGTCTATCCATGGAACTTCTTGGGTTAACTATAAGGATCATCATCCCACCTTGAGCTAGGGTGAACTATTAATAAAAAACTTCCAAATAAAAATTCTTATTCTAAGTATATATTTTTAGTGGGGAATATATAAAATCACAACCCCAAATAGAATTCTCACTCCATATACCTTGCTTGAACTATATATCTTGAATAAATTCTACCCTAGATCATGGATAAGGTATACTTGAAATACCCAACATGTGATTAGTCATGGTCAAGATACTAGAAAGAGGGTCTATCTCCTTTTGATGATGTCAAATAAAACATCCTAAATAAATATAAAAATCCATCTATAATAACATTATACCATCGCATGTTTAGGTAAATGTCAGCCAATTTATCACTACACATAAGGGGAGAAATACTATATAGAAATAACAATATAGTTTTGAGTATCCAAACTCGAAAATAAATTCAAGTCTTAGAATCCAACCAATATTTTATCACCCAAGGGATAGACTCACCTTGAAAACCCATAGGGCATCAAATTCTAGAATTATTATTTCATATTCTGACTACTAGTATCCCTATCAAGTTTAATGAAAACTACCATATATTATATAAAATAATTTTTCAATTGGAACAAATGATATAATAATATACCTTCTTCTTATAAGGTGAATACACCTCTTAATTGTTCTTTGTATGAAGATGTGTCACTTAGCTGATCAGTGGAGAGAGGCTTAAACACCAACGTTGGCACAACATGACCTCACCTCTAAATATGATCTAGCTATTTGAGGGTAACATTCCTTTATCAAATGATAATTAACCTATGATTACTAGAGTATATTTAGATGATAAAACATATTATGTACATGGAAAAGTTAATAACTGACCATTATATGATGCATGTAACTACTTATACCCCACAAATGATTCCATAGAGTTTTATTTGACTAAAAGGTTATTATAGTCCTAGTGAATGGATATGTAATCCATCAAAACTACGTTGATCACTCTATTCTAATAGCTAAAATCAAGACCCCCTTAGAATAACTACCTTAAATCCTGAACAAATTATCATAAAAAAACTAACTCTTATCTTCATCACTAAGACTCAAACTACTTTGATACCATTCTGAGACAACTTAGCCCACCGAGACCTCATATAGGATAAAAGTAAGCTGATTGTGCCACCCCAAACCCACCTCCAATAGGCATGGGGATAACTAATAGCACCAATATGGTATAAAAATACATGGTAGGCTTTATCCTATCACAAACTATAATAATAATGAATTAATAATACATAAAAAATTTAAAAAACCAAACAATGTATAAAATAAAATAAATTTATGAAATTCATGCATGAGAAATAAAATAAAAGGTACAATTCCATAGAAAAAAATACATTAAATGGAAAATGAAAATGTATTAGACTAAATCCAAGAGGAGAAACTAACTAAAAAAATGGGAATAAACCTCATCACTACATGTTCTTCTAGAATTATATCCATCAGAAATTTCCACCCACTGTAAAACATCATTTATACCATCTCCACATCTACCACCAACAATCTAATCCATGTGATATATGCACAAAAAATATTTATGTGGGAATAAATACCATATAAGGGTGAGTATAAAATTAACCAATAGGGTGCCCCAAAAACATTAATTATAGATAGAATAACTGGTCATATAAAAATATAGTCTGAGTGAAATAGGAAGAAAACCCAAGGAGCCATATATGTTATATGAATAATAAAATCATGAATGAGGGGAATCCTTGAAACTCACAGCTCAACTCCATAAAGTATTTCATCTCACATGAATCCATAGACACTCAATGAATCAAAAAATTCCACTAATCCCAAAGAAAATAGCCTAATTATAAGTTATAATACAAGGAGACCAAGTATGGGGGGAGTCTCATCCACAACTTAACTTCACTAAAGAAGCATTACAAAGAGGAACATGGTAAATTGTCATCAAATATGTAGTATCCAAACTATATCAATTTTTTTGATACCAAATCATTCCTCAGTAATAGTAGTAATAGAGGTCCCATAACCCACTGAAGGTATTATGTTAGTTCTGAGGTTTACTAACCACTATGTACATTAAGGACCCACACCTTGGGGATAATATGTAACCATGAGAGTTATCGACCCCATGGATGATCTAATAATATTCTCATAAACATAATTATCTCTACGAAGGATGAGTAACTATAACTACCAAAACACCTCATAAATAATCACTAGATGATGAATAGATATTTACCATAATGTTCTATGTGTAAATTCACTTAGAGTATACTATTAATGTATCCAAAACTATCCATCAGGTGAGAAAATATGAAGGATATAGAAATCTTCCCAATACACAGTGTGTCCCTATAGGGTACATGATGTGTAGATATATTGGGTATATATAATCATATAATTTTTAAAATATATATATCATGTGACACAATACAAAACATGTACTATGATTCATGGTGTGTGGGATTACTCAGGTTGGACTGCGTGTACTTTGGGTGCACATCGAGGTGCCCCTCTAGTTGTATATGGTGTCTCTGAGAAGAACATAATGTGTCTTTATATGTGGATACTTGGTGTATAAACCTGTATTGGTTGATCCAATCATAATGATATTCATGACATGTTCTAAGGTGGAACATAAACTATGGGTATGATTAATTAACTTGGAATGTATGTGGATACACACCAAGGAACTCCATCCCACAATACATGATGTACAACCTAAAATCACATGAAATATTATATTTATTAACACATGGAAATACTAATATTATAGATCATATATTACATAGTGTTTTACCTAGAGGACTCCATGCCAAGTGGTCATGTTTTCAAGATCCAAAATGCATAGGTTTATGATTTCCATGCCGCGACCCCTGCCATTTTACCTCTTATAGACATATCAACATCACTATCTGAACCCGATGCCCTCAGAGTGATTATTTTACTCACTATATATTATATGGTCATCCAAAATCACCACCATCCTCTTTCATTGAGAAAAATATTATAAACATTATGAAAACCCCCTCTATGTCCCAACACCCATGCATGAAACTGAAGAAACTCTCTATTCTTCATTATAGTTTGGCATAATCAAGGATGAATCCAATCATAGGAAATAATGTAAGGAAAATGGAGGTTGGTGATCTATAGAATATCTAAACACTTAAATATGGTTTTTTATTCATGTTGACTAAGGACATGGATAAATAGAAAAGAAAAAATAAGTTTAGGTTTGGTTGTTTCATCGCTCTTCATCATGTGTCATCAACCATAATCATTCATGGATGAATAAAGTGTTGAAGTAATCCAATTAAAATATCGAGGGTTCAATAAAAAATATTCAACAATATTATTAACTACTATAATTTAAATAATCATTTTCATTTCACTACAGTTTATGAACATGATAAATGTCTTCAAGGGATAAAATATAATAACACATTAATTCCATGTTAAATAATTGATTACCATAATTATGTGAAACACATAATAATAATAATAATAATAATAATAATAACAAAAATATTTTTTTATTATCATCATATTCATCACCATCATCCTTAATTAATACTTAACTCATGAAGAACCCATATTCGATAAACAAGAAACCATTAGAGATAATTCCAAAATAATTTTTCATCAAAAATAATTTACAAATAAATTTGAATTAATTTTAATATTTATTCAAATGATGAATTTATTATTAAAAATTTATGTTTAAACATGTCATGATCTATTTTGTAAAATTAATATAATTTTCATGACAAACCAAGAACAAAAATTTAGCAACCAAAATTTATAAAAAATTATCAAAAGAAGAAGATAATTTAATAAAGATAAATTACCCATGATTTATTTTTTATTCATAATGAATTTGTTTGTTCAATAATAAAAAATCACTTATTATAGAATGACATTTGATCTAAAAATCCTTATTTTCAACATAATTGATTTTTTTTAAAATATTTGATTTATCTTATTTAATTTATTTTTTTCTCTATTGACATCAAGAATAATTTATAAGAAAATCATTATTAGAGATGAATATTTAATTATGTAGAATGAGGTAAATTGAAATAATAAAAATTTATACCTTATTAGAGAATATAAATTACTTTAATTATTATATCTTGATCAACATTCACCATAATTACCATCATTAAGAACATGAACAATATGAAGAATTTTTCATTGTGTGAAGAGGGAGAGATGAATTTATCTAAAGAGTTATTCCACTAATGTTAAAAATAAAATGAGAGGATATTATATTTCTAATTTCCTGATGGAAGATAATTAATGAGGGAAATTATGCCTCCATAAACTCCCACCATAGAACCACCATTAACCCTTATAAATTCATTAATAAAATCCACTCATCATGGCTAAGTAAATGATCCAAAAATAACCACCCCATAAAACCTATAATAATCCATGTCAATGAAACTACGACATTTCAATTACACATCACCATTACCAATAAAAATAATAATTTATTTTTATTGGGATAATTTGGTGAATTAAAAAAACTACAAAATACTTAGTATAGGATTCGTCACATGAACATAATGTTTATACCAAACCTAGTAAAAAATACCATTCTGGACACAAAAACAGTGTCATAATTTTTATATATAATACAATTTAGAAGATAAAAACATTTAGGCATGTGGGAAAAATATTTATTTATTTATTAAATATTAAATATACCTTAAAATCCAACTGGATTAAAATACAACCAAAATTAAAA
Source organism: Viscum album (assembly GCA_963277665.1). NCBI lineage: Eukaryota > Viridiplantae > Streptophyta > Magnoliopsida > Santalales > Viscaceae > Viscum > Viscum album. The sequence continues at coordinate 1,477,257,989 of OY728157.1, forward strand.
TATAGTGTAATACTACATTCTGAGTTCAACAGAACCATTAAATTTTTTTCTATGGTCAACCACTAAGGTAAATTTATAATTTAAACCTCTTTAAAGAACCATGCCTTAGAAAATAAAAAATAAATTAATTCACTCTTAGGAAAAATTTGGGTTTATACACGTCAAAATAAAAGAATTGAATTCTATAACATTAATACCTGATTTATACTTCCATGATGATTCTTTATACCTTTTATATATTCCTCACAATTTCTCATCCAATTTTTAGTTTTCTCATAGTAAAAATGCACCCTTCTGTCAAATCTATTTTCTTCGATTTAGAAGTTGGTGTAGGCTCTCCACGACCTCTATTGTTTTCTTTAAACCTAAAAATTTTACACATTACTTTATACACCACCATAATGATAATTTCACTTGAAACTAACATGTATATATCAATAATCCTAAATATATTGAGGATATTATGTGAAATTTTGTTGAACTTATTAATATTCTAATTTACAATAAACTGTTAGAACCTTTTTGTTAGTGATTACAGAATAAATTTCATAGTTAGATTAAGCTTGAGTAGTGACCCCATACTATAAAATTAATTTAAATACCAAAACATATTGAGTACATGAGTTTAGGATAAAGCACCCTTAGTAATATTTCAAGAAAACAACTCTTCTGAAAATTCATATCTCTTGTGAATTACTTGTTTTTAGAGACCATTTTTAGGTTATCTTCATCCCAAATGCATCCATATTATCATGTTATTTTTTATATATTAGGATCCATTTAAACAAGAATAAATAAATATATTTCAAGAGAACCCTTACTATGATTACTATAATCAGATTCCTCTTCTTTGACAACTTCCTTAATAGGAATATTCTTGGGAAGTTTTTGGTTGAATACATATAAGTTTTCTTCTTGCTTAAAACTAATTCTTAAGTTTCTATAAAAATTTATAAGGTTTATTACATGAAGATTTTATTTATCCAATATTTATATTAAAGTCATGTTTGATGATGATAATGCCATTTTATCTACAATATAGTCTTTTATGAGATGAGTACCTTGTTTTATATTTATTTAATACTGAATTTAATTAAAATTTATCCTACTAAAATAATAACCCATTTTAAATTAAATCATATCCATTAGTGGTCCAAGATCCATATTTAATTAATTAATAATTCTATTACAGTGTTTCTATCTCCACTTTTTTAATTTATGATGGCCATCATTCCAATCATATCACATATGACTCTTGGATAGTTAAGAAGAAAGCTCTTTTCCTAATCTATCATACAGATGAACTCAACTCTATTCACCTAGATTACTAAACTTTAGAGTTTCATTACTAAGTGTAACCAAAATAAAATGACAAATATGGTAACCTAATATTATTATGGTCACCCATAACTTTATTTACTTTACAAGATAATCCATGGACACCCTACTTTGGCAGAACCTACCCGGTTGGATGACTGAGGTCTTAAAAAGTGTCACTATAGAAGGAATCTAATTTCTTTTAGTTTAAATGGGTTTTAAATATAACCATATTATATTATTTATTAATTTTACATTTATCTATGGTTCTAATGATTTAGTTTTTTAATCCTTATTTATTCCACCAAATCAATATGTTTAAACCATATTGAGTTGTAACTATTTACATAACTCATAGCCAGTGTTACTAACCCAAATTAAAAGACACACACACACACACACAGATATATATATATATATATATAAATTTATATGAAACCCTTTAATTTAAAGTTTTAAAATCATATAAAATAAAAAAACCCACAATAGTAAGCATGGTGTGACAAGTAGCCAACCTTAAATTTTCTAGATAGATCATAAGCTCCCTGGTCAGTGAGAAGTCTGGCCCAAAGTCCCTCTAACCATGGTTATTTAATTAATAGATAACCCAAATCCATCATAACTATAACAAATAATTTTTATAAATAATAATAAAACTTTAAATTCAAGCTCATAACTCATGAATAATCCAAAGTCAAGGTAGAATAAACCTAAATTTATCATACCTATCATGCAACTCCTTAAATGCACGTATGAAAATTTAAAGTGGTAGTTTAAAACTTTAAGGAAATCATACATATATTCACAATACAAAAATTTATATTTACAAATAAATTAAGTAATAATATTGAATAAATGTATAATTCATAAATTTATACAAAAGATAAAAAATTTACAAATATTTCATAAATAAAGAAAATTATAAAAATTTATAATTTAAGCATGTTATTAAAAAAAATTACATAAAACAAATAAACATGATCATTTCACATTTATTACAATACAAATATTTTTATATTATAATTTTTTATATAATTTAATATAAACTCTTTCATTTTCAAAAATATGAGATTCCTTTATGAAAAATTTTATAAAAATTAAAACATTTCATATATGACATAAACATTTTACATAATTTAACTATATCAAATTTGATTTTATTTAAACCATTGATCAAATAAACTAAAACTTCTTTTGAAATGGTTTAAATAATTTTCCAAATAAGGCCATTAAATATAAAAATTTTACATTATAATTTACAAACTATTAATAAATAAATATAAAGAATTTTATATTTCACTATATTTTATAATTTTTAACCACTTTATAAGTTATTCACTATGTAAATACACTTTAAACCTAGATAAAATCCACAAAAATGTTTTTATATGGTTTAAATATCCCATGGATTTAACATGTACCCTTTGGGTCCACCCATATGAAGATTTTTTAGAATATTAATAAAAATATAATTTCTTTAATTTTTTTAGGAAAAATTGTTATATTTATCAATATAAACAACCAAGATCTATTAAGTTATATATAATGTATTAAATTAATTTATAAAAATTTATTTTATTTCAAAAATAGTGAGATTAAATTAAACATAGCTTAAAATGAGAATGCTTGAAAAAATGAAAACCTAAAAGAATGAACATCATGTAACATGATTCATTTCATGTTGAACCTACATGAAAGATGAGAAATCTACCCCATGAAATATTTATTACTAAATAAAGTAGTTAAATACAAGACTCAAAAATAATAAATAGACAAAATAAGCTATATGAGTAAGATGTCCTTTCTAAACCAAGTGGTGGAAATTAACTCTAACATATGGAGTTAGTTCCATTCATTCATGTAAAAATTAACATGAAAAACTCCATGAAACATAAAGGTTAAAACTAAATTAAGTAAATAAAAGTTATAATTACTCACAGATTCAAAATTCTTTGTTGAAACCTCGTTAATATATAAAGATAAATAGTTTTTCTACCTTTGATTAAGCTCTATGAATATTGTACCATGCCACAAATCTGATCATCTCCTCCAACTCTCCACTATAATATAATATTGGTTATATGGGATCATTATATTATATTTTGAACATAGTATTATAGGGATTAGAACTAATACTCTCCTCTAAATCTCAGAATACCTCATAAGAAACTCGGGTTTCTTAAAATTAGACATAAGAATTGTTCACCTTATTTGAATAGAGAAATTAAAAGGAAAGGTGAAATGATGAAACTTAGGAAATGACACATGGGATATGTGGCACACATATGGCCATGATTAACTTGATTGTTCATATAACAACCCAAAATCGATACTTCCTGATCTAGTGTTAAAAATATAAACTTTATTTTTTTATCTTTGATACCAATAAATGTGACCCAATTTTAACCATCCGACGTATAAAATACAAAGGAAATATGGGATCACTTACATAACCAAGATACTTTTAGGTTTATAGTTTTATAGAATTAAGAAAAACCCTTAAATAACAATACCAATGTCTTTAAGTGATCATTATTCCAACTATACCCAACTTTTCTTTTTTCCATATTAAGTAATTATAATTATTCCCACTCATCCTTAAACCCTATTATTTTTTTAAAAATGTTACATGAGCACAAAAATATTATTAATGGACATATAAAATAACAAAAAAACCCATTATTCCTTTTTTAAAACCATGAAATCATAAAAGAGAGTTTACCTTAAACATAATAAACTTTGAGCTCTAATAATTAATTACTTACACATGAAATCAGTTTTACTACCCAAAGTTTTTCATAAAACAATTTATAAGAAAATATAAAGGAACAAACATAATCAAAAGGGTTTATTAGAAAAAAATGAGAACCCATAAAGAACATTTTCTAAAAAACATACATTTTTATCCTAAAATGGAATAATCATTCCTTTAAAACAAAATATTATTGGTTTTCTTTTTAAAACAAAATGATTTTAATGAAAACTCATTAACAATAATAAAAAATTAATGTAGGTAAATCGGGATATAATTTATATATAACTCTTAAAAATTGAATAACCAACCCGGTAAATTTTAATAATATATTAGTAGAATGCTATATGATTAACTTAATCCCTTTATCTAATGCATTGAAGGGATAAATTGGGCTCACCCATCCGTGGTTTATAATAAAATCACCCATAATTGGTTTATAATGAAACCACTTGTATTTGATTTGTAATGGAACCAACCAACATTATAATCAATTACAAATAACCATAACATAATCATAATACATGAAATCTTATATTTTTTACCATCATACTTCTAAAAAAATATTATTTACACCCATAAGAAAACATTTTTGGATATTAAAATATCAATTCCATTTAAAAAACTTTTTAAAAATACTTAGAAAAAAATAGAATAAGGTTTTTAATTTGAATAAAACACATAATATTATAAATTAATACAAAAATAAAATAATGGTTATGGTAGTGGTAAAAACTATGGTGCTGTATACATTAAAGTAGAACATTCCTTTTTTTTTATTTTTCCAAAAACATTATGCAAAAAATATTCCTTTTGAAAACCTTTTAAAGAAAGTAAAAAGTGACATAAAATGTCATTTATAATTAATTTATGTCCATATAAATATATTCATAAATTAATTTTACAAATATGGACATAGAATAAATGATTTAGAAAATAAATATTTAAAACATTTAAAACATTTAAAACATGATTTTTAAAGTAAAGCACCCTTACCTCGAGTCCAAACCATCAAATATATTCTTTATATTCCTAAATAATAAAATTATGTTAATTATTTAATTTATTAAAATATTTTTTCAATTTTATTATTCTTTTTATTTTTTTATTACAATGTTTTATACAATTACTTAATCAATTATGTCCACATTATACATTTTGATGATATTCAACTCATAAGTCCAAAATAACTTTCGTAAGTTGGATATGGTCAAAGAGGTCATTATTCCATCATCTATAGAATAATAATAATGAAATAATTATTATTTTTATACATAAATTAAAATTTTAAAACTAACCATAAAATATGATTATGAAAAATGAACCACGTTACAATCATGGAGACGGTAGGCCGTACATACACATGAGTAACATTTTTGTTTTTTAAAGAGCATGAAATAAATAAGGTAATTATCATTTTATATTTAAATTATTATGATTATTTCATAAATATTATGTTATTTATTTAAATAAATTTATATATATCATCCATATTAAGTGGTTATGAAAAATGAATCACATTGCTTAATGGAGGTGGTAATCAACATGTACGCATGAATAACGTTATCATTTTTAAATGGATGGAAATGTAAGAAATTAGATGATATATTATATTTACAGAATTATAAATATTTCATTAATATAATATATGCACATTAAATCCATAACTATAACCACCTGTGATAGGAAGTGATGGGAAAACATTACATTGGTTTGTGAGGTGGTAGTTCGCTGTACACACGAATGATGGTTTCATTTCCCATTTTATGGTATAGAAGATGGATATAGGTTATAAAATTTACATAATAAAATATAATTATATGTAATATACTTATTTTATCATTTAAACATTGTTGAAAAATATTTTAAGGATGTAGAAGAAGAAATAAAACTAAAACATTCAGTTAAAAGCTATACCTCTTCTTTGGACAACTACCTTTTCTTTACACCTTAAACCCTGTATGGTTGGTATTATACCCAAAATAATACCAATATAAAATTTTAGGGATGTTATGAAATTATTTGGGTAGGTATTGGCTAAAAAATGGATCTTTAAGTGTAGAGAGAAGAAGATAGGGAGTTCCCTTTTATAAGTGAGGGAAGGAGCATTCATGGAATTTCTTAAAATATTTAATTAATATAATTAAATTTTAATGTTAAAATGGATAAAAATTGAAATAATTATGATATAACATAATTATAAGTCTAAATAATATTATATAATAATTTTTTACAAGTTTATATGATGTTTTCACCCTTATCTCTTTGTTTTAACCCCCATTAACCCTTTTAATTGTTACTATGATATCAATGTTTTTTTACTCTTTAGGGTTCAAGAAAGTTACTAAAAATGGGAAAGAGACTCATAAATGAAGCATGGTTAATATTTTAAACCATATACCATTATATTTGATGAATATAGGTTTTTTATGAATTTTAAATCATTTAATTAAATATTATTTATTATAAAATATCATTAATGTTATTTTAAAAAATACATGGATATCATAATATAATATGTGTCTAAATCATGTAAAATGGTTTAAAAATAACAATTATTTTAATATAATTAGTATATGGTATTAATATAATCATAAAATAAAATTTATATAGATTTATATATCATTTTAAACTTTATCTTTTTTAACCCCTTGGTCAACCAATTTTAACCTTAATCATGGTAACCACTTTTTCAATATTAAAGGGTTATAATTTTACTTATAAGGAAAAAATTGGATCATAAATGGATAGGGGATTAAATTTTAGACCATTTAAAATCATAATTATTATATTTTTAGATTTTTATGATTTTTAATTAATTTAATAAAATATTATTTAACGTAAAACATCATTAATGTCATTTTTAACACTATTAATTTAGTTTGACTCTAAAGACAAGGATATAGTAATGGATTTCAAATATAAATATTTAAAAGATACATAATATGTTATATTTATCTATTAAATTCATGGTACACTATAAATCACCCAAAAATAAGTTGTTTTTATCCATTTCACATAAAAATATAAATATTAAAAGTAAGAAAGTGACATTTTTTACTTTACCTTTACTTAAAAAAGGGACATATTTAAAAAATTTGGAACTAATGATTAAAAATATGGAATAAAAATATAAATATTAAATTTCTAGAATTGGAAGAAATTACTTTTAGATAAAAACTCACAACACAATAAAAAATATTTTTTTTAGAAAAATGCATTTTTAAGAAAAAAATCAACTTATACCAAAATAAGGTATAATGTTGATTAAAATGTAATTAATTATATTATATTTAAATAAATAATAATTATGTTATTTTGATATCAATTTAAAATCATAATGGTACTTTTAAATTACTTTTTTTAATGAAAAGAAATAAATGTTTTACAAAAATATGCATTTTTTACTATTCACTGAGAAATCAATCTTTTTATGAAAATGCCAAAAATTTTCCTTAAGATAATTTTGAAATGATGAATTAAATAATTATATCCTTTTTATAAAATTAAATTTCCAAAATTTCTATAAATTAATTATATTATTCACTCATAAATTAAAAAAAAAATCATTTTGAAGAAAAGTATTTTTGAGGAATAAAATGAATTTACTAAAAAAATGAGTAATTATTTCCAAATAATTTATCATTATATTTTTATTTATTAGGATATATATATGTATATATATATATATATTTCACAATGTAGTTACTATTATTTATACCCTCCAATTTAATGGATAGGTCATAATGGTCAAAAAATAATAATATTTCATGGTTCATTTAAGAATAGTATTGTGTGTAGTATACATGATAGAACATAGTGTTCTTTTAAAATATTGATATATTACATTATACCCCATTTAATAAATTATATCCCCACAATTTTAACTTGATCTTGGTAATCAATGGTTTTACATTTAAAAATTCCTTTGTGGAAAACCCACATCATAAAAAGGGTTAATAAAACTTCATATTGAAAAGAGGGAATGGTAAATATAAATATCATATGGAGTAAACCATAACTAGGTTTAAAAATAGTATAACATTAGTGGGAAGTGAAAATATGGAAATGGATGAAAAACCTAATTTCTAAATAATGATGGAGTGTGATAGAGAACATTGATCACAAGAAAGTGCATGATCTTGATAAAGTTAATGAACACAAAATTATAAACCAAATAGATGTAAAAATACCATTAATTCATTAGAAATTAAGGTAATAGGTTATCATTTTTTTTCAAGATACATTTTCATATTGTGGAAGAATTCCTTTACAATCTAATCTAATAACATAAGGAAATATACTAACATGATTTTATTTAAATCCATAAATGAAATTTTTGTACTTTGGTTCCATGTCTTAATAAGTTTCCACATTTATCTCTTATTTTATGCTAAATGATGAGTATTAAAGAATAAATGTTCATGTTTTAAGCATTAAAACGAACTTCTAACTGATTAAAAAAAATTCCAAAATAGGATAACAAGTTATTCCTCCTATGAGTCCCCTAAACCCAATACATAAAGGATGACTCCATGGTAATATGATAAAGACAACCTTGGAAACTGATCTTCCCTATGCCAAGTTGAATTGTTGTAAGCTCCTATATACCTTTCCAAACACCAGAAGACTCACAAATCACATCTCCTTAGGATTTTTGAATAAATAAATTGGAAACAACATCCACTTTATTAGGGTGTAATATATCTCAAAATATTAATCCTAAAAAACTCTATCCACCTTCACTGGTGTAGATTCAAATATTACATAGAAAATACATATTTTGGGCTCTTTTGGTCCTTGAAAACCACAAATCAATCTTCAATAAGGTAATGACACAAAAAATTCAGCGTGAAGACAACTATCCCTAGCTTCAGATCATGGGTAGCATAGTTAAAATTGTAGGGACATAACTGAATAGAACTATAATATATAACCACTCTCTACTACATTGAAATGAATCCCAAGACTAGGTGGGGTGCATTAGAAAAAATCTCAAACATCACACCATCCATGGGAAACTGAAGAACCAGATCACTAACAGACTCCTCCTTTAGGTAATTGAATTCCTTATGGGACTGATCAGTCCATAATAAGGCCTGGTCCTTTTTAGTCAAATCTATTAGTGGGACTATAACGTGAGAGAAATCAGGAACAAACAACTGAAAATAGCCTACATGACCAAGGGAACTGTGAACCTCTTCCATATTCTTGGGTACTTACTAAGAAATAACTACCCTGACCTTTGAAGAGTCTAATGACACACCCCACTAAGACAACACATGTCTAAGAAAATGCACCTCTCTTATCCAAAACTTTACTTACACAATTTTCCTTAGCGGCAATGGTGTAAAAGGACCTATAAAACAACTCTAAAATTCTCGGAATGCTCCTACTATGAATTAAATTAGACCAAAATATCATCGATTAAAACAACAAAAAAGTGGTCTAGGAACTCATGGAAAATGGATTTCATGAGTCCCATGAACATGACTGGTGCATTTGTGACACTGAATGAAATGAACACAAACTCAAAGTCCCCTAACCTACACCTGAAGGAAGTATTTGGAATATACTCATATTTCAACCTCATATAGTGATATCTTGACTATAAGTAAACCTTCAAAAACCAATATTATTCCCTTATCTGGTCTAAAAAATCTTTGATCATCAGAAGAGGGTAATAATTATTAACTATTACCTTATTCAACCTTTGGTATTTTATAAAAAATCTCAAACCACCTTCCATATTCTTAGAGAAAAACACTAGAGCACACAAAATAGAAACATTGGTTCAGATGAAACCCTTATACAACAGATAATCCATCTAAAACATCAACTCAGGTTCCATTAGATAAGGATCCATATAAATTGAAGACACACCCATATGGAAATCTATTTCAAAATTGACATCATGTCATGAGTTTAGTGTAAAAAAATTATCTAGAAAAATATACAGTAAATCCTCTATGACTCAAGTAACTCCCTCTACCCAAGATTTCACTGAAAGCTCTTCAAAATGGGACAAAATAGGCTCCACTTTTCTGCCACCCATCTGACAACCTCACTCTCTAAAAGAATCCACTTTCTGGACCTCCACATAGAAAAACAAAATGATCCTATGGAAATAGTCAATTATTACACACATGGAATATAGCTAATTCATTCTAAGGATAACATCATATATCTGTATCTATAGTAAGAAAAAATATCCCATTGACTGGTGTTTCCACATCTCCAGTCTACACCCCTGACATACATCAAACCAAGTAGTATAACTTCCAAACAGCATATATAAAACCAAGGGAACTAGAAGTCTCTACAAATATAGTCCCAAGGAACATAAAAAATTAAGATAAAAAAATTAGAGATAGAATCCTGAATTAAATAAAGCACAAAAAGGGTTGATGATAAACTGACCATACCTCAAACAACTCTTGGATCTGCTAGCACTGTTGCATCTAAAACACGCATCTAACCATTCCCACCTCCTCTTCCCCTCTGATATTAACCTCCATGAAAATGCTATTACCTAGGTCCCTATGTACAGAGACCATAACAAAAATTCCATCATCCAATTAAACCTTCTTTATGTTTCTAAACAAGCACAGATGATCCTTACTACTAAAACTACCTTAGAGGAAAATGATGCTATTTCCAAAAATGGGTCTGAACCCCCACCTAATATTGTCCTCCCTAAGTGTTCGTACATTGATCCTAGAGGTACCCATGTCCCACATAGATATATCATGAGAATTTATGGCCCCCGAAAGGTTCTTACAATCCACTTTCTTCATAAAAATGAGAAAAGATATGTCATGACCATCTTCTAATTGGATGAAACCCCAACTGCTTTAAAATATACTCATCTTGGCACCCTAATGAAAACTCTATTAATGCTTAACTTTCAATAAAAGTATCCTATTTATAACCAATACTTTCTTATTAACCTCTGGATATATAAAAATCATAAATAGGGTGACCACATACCTGATCATTAGATATAAGTTCTCCTCCATATTCCATGCTCTATACTCCTCATTTGGAAATACATGGGGAAAAGCACAATAGTTCCTTGAACCTTATACTAATCCCTCAAACACTAAGGAACCCCTGATGAATATATAGAAACTCATACAACTTAGAGGCCTTTGTCATCTAATAAAGGAACTCTGAATGAAACTCCTTTCAAAATTTTGGCCACAACACATCTGCCTCTTTTTGTTCACCAGAGTATTACAACCACCATTGACTCACATCTCCCCACAAATGAATAAATTCTAATGGAACCCAAAGATCTACTCATTATTAGATCATACTGCAAGCAATTTAAATATCCTCCAACTAGTGATTCATCTCCATATTCGAGATGCTCCCCTCATACTTTCTCAAAATCTGCTACTGGAAGGCATACAAAGACCTCTTCCAAACAACATACTCCTCTATCGGATCAAATCTATGAAGATCAACCAAATCATCCTGCTGAACCTAAACTGGATGATCTACTCACAGATGATGACTAGGATCCATTATTGAAACACAAGGATAACATCCTAAGCCTAGTAACATGGAAATTTTATAAAATATTATTTAATTAATTCATTTCAATAGATTAAATTTGCATAATCACCCAGTTCAACCATGAACACAATAAATCATGATGTATGTACCTCTCCTAGTTCTCTAAAATAAAAACATTCCTGCTTCACTTGGTCATTTGATAAGCTCAGATTCTATGCACCAGTTCATGGGGGCCCCTAAAAATCCCATATCATAGCCAGTCTCCCTGGCCTATGCCACATATCCAGGTCAAATGAAACCATTTACCTACCAAACCATGAAATCCTTAATATGCCTAACTAAAAACTCTATCCTATCTCTCAATAATCACCTTTGATACCACTATATCACAACCCCCTCCATCCAAATACACCTCAATAAATGGAGAGAGATAATTAACCATGATTCCCACCTCCAGTAGGATCTGGGTTGTTGAAAAGAACCAAGGGTATACAAATATCACATATTGGAGTAATTACCCTTTAATGTAAATCCATATTGGTTGATTAGATAAACAACCACCAATAAAATCCATTATATAATATAAAATTAAATCCAAAACCATCCAACAATTCATGCACAATGTCAATAAAAGTCTCCAAGTAAAATACCAAAAGACATGTCATACAAAAACAACTCAACAACTCTAAACCAAGATAGTAGTGTCTAGTTTGGTTCCCAAGATCCTTTTGGAAACCTAAAAAATATTTTATATGTCATGAACTAACCCACTAGCTCCCTCCTAGCTAATAGTAATCTATGTATGATACCCCAATCCCTCCTCCAATGGGTCAAGTGATATTGACTAGAACCAAGTTGGAATATCCCATATCTAGGGGGGATTGACCTATATACCTATACATGCAAACACACACACACATCCAATATCATATAATTATGAAGGTAAAACAACACAACTAATACCAATGTATGAATACATCTAAATCCTACCATCAGAGTACCATAATGTACAAAAAAAGGGGAAAAATACAAGCCCACCAAAATTGAAAATAAATTACAACCTTCTTAGACTGATATCAAATACAACATCATTATGAACCTCAGTTTGTCTAGAATAATATATGATTTTCATACTCTTGGCATACCAGGACTCTGTCGAAAGGATTGTGTTCTACATAAGACACAATATGCCTAGGCATAGCCCATACAGGGATGAGGATAACAATGACCAATTAGACACCCTAGAATCACTAAACATAAATCATAAAGGATAGTTATCTCATTAATACACAAGAATTTAAATCAAGATATGAGACATAATGATAATAAAAAACAACTAGATATACTCATAATAAACTCTAAGTCTCAAGAAGATCTCAACGTTTCTAGATATAGGATTCAACTCATGGCTTCATGGTTACACTTGTCTAGAAGAATCCACTCCATGAGAAATTCTATTACTGATGATGCTCATCCAAGAGGTTGTTCAAATTAGGTCTCACCAAATAAGTACTCATAATATATTCAATGGTCACGCTGTCCAGATAGGGGATCACACCCTAGAACATTGGGAGATTCCACCAACCCTACTAGATAAAACTACTAGACAGGGGTTTGAAACCCTATGCATGGTGATCACACTAATAACATGAACCCAACCTATGAAAAATATTATAGAGTATCCCACACCATGAATCATAGAGAGATACCATGATCTCTATATGAAACAGAACCCATAGAGGGGGTCAAAATCTTATGCTAAGGATGTAATTAAAAACTATACACTCATAGGAATGGACTTAGGGACTAAACTCAACTGAACCTAGTATATACTAAAAATATGGATGTCCTTACACTACCTAGGAAAAAGTACATGGTGTGTATGGGGGTACACGACATGTATCATATGTCCCAGTTATATCCATGTATCATCATCTCACACGTAATGTAAACATCCTTTTATATGACATGTACTTTAGGGGTACATGGTATGTAGAGGTTGAGATAACACTCAACATGATGCTTTCCCATTCCTATGTACATATAGTCGTACTCGTGTACATATAGCCGTACTCATGTACATCTATCCATACTCGTGTATATATGATCGTGCACGAGTACTGTGGTTGTGACCATGTACTTGGCCATGTACGAATATTAGGCCATTCCTGTGTACTCTACCCATGCCTGTGTTCCTAGCCATGTCCATTCAGATGTAACCACTGGGCTAAATGTTGAGCTTCTAGCATCGGGTCATATGACACATGGTAGGGACCATACAATGTGTGAACTTTTTCTATGTGCATAAACCCTGCCACTACAGAAGATAGACCACATGATGTGTGTTCTTCAGACTACATGACATGTAGTCCAGAATTTATTAGAAATTATAGGCTATTATACATGTCTTCACATGCAACTACAACCCTCGATCCAAGCATGATTCTCACCGATGATGGTGGATCTGGTGCTAATCGACCCCCACAATCACCAGTCACTAGAATATGGCCTTCAATTTTCTCAAATAGCCACTACTACATCATGCCATTACCACACACCAAATCAAGAAATGAAAACCTATAATATGATCCTGATCTATTTCCATCCCCATGAACCTTTATCACTCCCTCACTCATAAACCTTACCCATTATGTCAATCCGTTGCGTCGAATAAATGTTATGTGATGATCGAATACCAGGTATTCATCGAACCATCGACTAAAGAAATTGTTGGCAATAAAACTGTGATAAAATAGGTGAGAAATGAAAAAGTCACAAAATTAGGAATTAAATGTGACTATTTTTCGGGTTTCCCTTATTTTGTTTTTATTATAAAGATGAATGAAGAACAATAATAAACAATAATAATAATTTACCAAAATCCCAAGTAAATAAACCCACACCTGCAACATGATCAACCTTTAAATCAATTTTTTGGTTAATTGGTTTGAGTTTTTCATGGGATTATCAAATGGGGAAACAAATCATAGGCTATAATTACCTACCTCATGTTAGAATTGATATCTGATGAAGAATGGTCCTACATCTTCATTTTTGGTGAGATCTATAATCTCTGATTGACACATTGATCATCAATCCTTGATCCTTTATTATTTGTTCAAGAATCCTCCAAGAACATTCCAATAAAAGATCCTCTTAAATATCCAAGCTTATGTAGCTAACCCTAGGAATTTACCATAACTGGGTATTCATAATTGGAGGGATAGGTCCTGGAAATAAACAAAAAAATTTAATTAAATTAGTTAAATTAATTAATTAATTTATTAATCAAACCACGACCACACTCAACATGAGCATCCAAAATGATCCAAGGTTAAATTTCACCTAGGTTAAAACCCACATTCTGAACTCAACATAAGTCTTATATTTACCATAAAAATTCTTATTTGAGAGTTATTACACTATTTTAGGAAAATTGTACAGACGTGATATTAATTTTTTTACTATTTTTATTAAATAATTTATGAGATCACTAGGTCTTATAATCTTATCCCATCTTAGTTTATATCTCTAAAAATATTATTAGATATATTATAAATCTTTATGCGGAAAAAATAAAGACATTAAATTCTTCTAAAATTAGGTATTTTAATCCCAAAAAGTAAAAATGACTAATAAAAAAGGCATGGGAACTGATCCCTCATCTGGATTTCCTACTCCTAGGTGATCTTTTGAAGAAACATATGCTTCCACTAGACACAAACCTAGGGAATTTCTTGTCCATGGAGGATATTATCTTGCCGATCATCTATCTACACCAGGTACTCAACAAAGGTAGCTCCATTATCAATGTAAAACTCTCCATAGTTTATAACATACAGTGGGTCGATCACGTACCTCCTCAGATATGACAATTAAAAAAAGTCGTGTAAGATGCCTAACTGTGGTGATAGGGACAAGTGGTATGGAACCTCACTAAAACTATGTAATATTTGGAAATATATAATGAATCTCTAAGATAACTTTTCACCCCATCCAAATATCTATAATCTATGTCGAGGTGAGACCCTCAAAAATACATGTTCTCCATCCTAAAACTCAAAAGGCCCCCTTATTTAGTCCGTATAAGACTTATGATAGAGCAGTTCTCATCAGCTACTAGATGATCTACACCTTTTCTATCGTAGAACGCACCAACTCTGGGTCCATGAGGGCCAACTCACCAATATCAGTCTAGTATAGTGTTGACCTACATGGTCTCCCATAAAAATACTCGAATAGTATCATACCATGGTATAATGGTAGGTGTTGTTGTACATGAATTCCACCAAGGTCATATTATCCTACCACCTATAAAAAAGTACAACACCCAAGAATGAAACATGTTCTCCAGAACCTGAATGTTATACTCAGTCTAGAAATCAATCTGGGGGTAAAATTCCATGATTAAACACAACTGAGTCCCGAAGGCCTCCTATAACCCTCTCCATAATTGTGACATAAATCGAGTACCACAGTCTAAAACAATGATCAAGGGAAATCCATGAAGTAAAACTATCTCCTACATATAAAGGAATCCTAATATCTCTACCAAACTTTCTATCATATAGCTAGGAAGTGGGATGACTTTGTGATTTGGTCTAAAATCACCCAAATGGCATCATGCCTTCTATAAATATGTGGTGACCCTGTCAAGAATACTATAGAAATACCTTCCCACTTCTACTTTGGAACCTCAAGGGGTTGAACTAAACATGTTGTAACCTGGTGTTCAACCATCACCTATTGAAAAGTGTGGCGTCAAGAGAAAAAATTTGATGCACACTTCTTCATACCCAGGAACTAGAACTAATTCTATAGGTACCAGTATATATTTTCTACACCTAGATTTACCACTAAAGGGGATGTATGAAACTCCCTCATCACCTCCTCACGTAACACCACTAACACTACCATCCATCCTATAAAAAGGATGACATGCTCCCCACTTTCAGAAGATCTAACAAGAACATATCTAGTGGATATCTGAGCACACAAGGTCTCATAATTGGTATCTAAATATTGAGCCTCCCTAACATACTATAGAAGTCGTGGGGGTAACAACCTTAGAATGTAGATAAAATGCACTGTAACATCCTGGGTAAAAAGGTACATATATTTTAATGTTAAGAGATTGTTCCTCTTATTTGAAGGGATTTAGATTTATTCTGGGAATTTTTTCTTGATGTGGGATAGACAATGCATGCAGGTTATACTCACACTATTAATATGATTCAAAATGATAATCTATTATTGGGAAGATACTATGAGTTCAGTTCAAGATGTGAATCATCACTGAGAACAAGCCATGAAAACAGTCCAAATCTTGTAAAATCTATAAGCTATGAAACATTTTCACATCATGAAAACATTGATCCGGATAATTTAACCTAAGGTGATTCCTTTTTTTCATACATACAACTCCTAGAATTCATGATGTGAATCAGGGATTCATGACATGAATCCTTTAGGTCCATCGGTTTTTATCATGATATATATATATAACTCTTATCCCATTATTCATATAGGCATCCATTTCAAATCCTAGGCTTCCCCCAATTACTTTGTTTGTGATTTTTACTCTTTTTGATTACCTCATTCCACATTCAATCTCTGACATGTTTGTACTGCTTCTCTCTGGTAAACAGCCTTTATGATTCTTCATTGCCATTGGTTTCAACCATGGTGTTGGCTAAATTTGTGCATCATATTATGATCTGTTTCTATTTTATATCAATACTTTATGGGTTTCCCTCAAACCTTGTATTTTAGAGGCTGACCAACTCATTTCTAATCTCCATTTTTGAAGTTGACTAGGTTTCCTTCATTCTTGAGGTAAGTGTCTCTCTATAAGTGTTTTAATTCATGAAATGCTTTAAGTTATTATAAAATAATTTGGTTTATTCAATGAAAATTCATGATTTTATATTTCAATGTAATTTTTGGAAAATATACATGTTTTTAAAAGTTTTTTTTTGAAAAAATGGATTTATGCACACCAAGTGTTCGATGAAATGATTCAAAGGTGGTTTTGATTTTAAAAGGGGTCTTCAAGCCTGAAAGTAGAAAGGATTTGATATGAAAAATATTTTATTAAATTTGATCATGGGGTTTAAATGAATTTTGACAAACTTAGCACAATGGGTAACCTTGGGTACTTTGAAAAATACACATGTCACTTTTTGTGTATGTAATTCCATAAGAGGTTTTATGTCACTATAGTGTGTGTAATTCCATTAGAGGTTATATTGGTTGGATACACCATAGGCACAAATTAGGGATTTTATTTTATGTATATCAAATATTCCCATAGGTTATATCCTCAATGTTGTTATTTTTCATTTATGATTAGGGTATCACATAATGGTATTTTCATGGTAATTTTCTCACATGATTATCACATGGTGTATCCATCTTTGGTTTTGATTATGATTTCATACTATATTTAATGTACTTTACATATTATTATTTTTGGTTAATATATTATTATTTTATGAAAACCAAAGGATGATTTACAAAAATTGGTTTTATTTTTTGATTTTTTTGTTAACTGGATTTGTTTTAAAGTTAGAGATAATGAATTATTGACATTAGAACTTATATAGATTATTTAGTGAAATACTACTAGGTTTTGTTCTCTCACACTAATTAATCCCTTGGGTAGTTGTAGATATTGTTTTTAAAGAATTAGGAAAAGGGAAGGGAATTATATAGTATTCTAGTTTCCCTTGTTGGACATTGCCTTCATGGAAGGAAAGTTTGGCAGTGACAGATGGTCACATGGAGACATGTATAGCTGAGTTTTATTTTTTGGTTTTTCCGATTTAGATTGGTTTTATATCTCTCATTGATATTTTTTCTTGATTACTCTATGTATATATTTTTTACTTATTTAGGTTTTACATGAGACATGTTGCTTTATTTTATTAGGCTTCACCATGTTGCGGACCACCTTGGGTGACTTGTTTAGTTGACCCGAGTTGGTTCGTTGCAAAATAGTATCAGAGTCGATACCCAACCTGAAGTATTATGAAACTACCTAGTTGGGGTTTTGTGTATTTAGTATACAGAATATAGGACTATCATAATTTAGATAATAAGTATGGGGGAGTTCTCAGCCAGCTCACTTCTGTGTTTGAACTTGATTTACCATGAGTGGTCGAGAATTTTTTTCCAAGCATGTGACTTGGTCTTTAAGGCTATTTGAATAAAATAGATTTGTGGTTTATTTAAATGAACCTATTTCCTCTTAAAGAATTATATTTCATTCGTATAATTTATAATTTATTTAAATTCTTTTTGTTTTAAATCACTAACATGGATTTCTAGAAGTGGGTTATATAATTTTGAAAGTTTTTCTTAAACTTATTGTTCATTGTATTTTGTTTAATATAAAATGCCTCCAAGAATTTGTCTTTAAAATCCAAGAGTGGAAGATATAATAAAAGTTTCTAAGGAGAATACTCCAGTGGACACTTATTTTTTAGAATATATAATACACACCATTTAGACTCTAGGTCAAGTGGGTGTTGAGAACCCAGGAAGAGTGGTGGACCATGGATTAGAATTTACTAAGCAGAATACACCCATCTTCCATGGTGATAATGGAACCCAGAAATCAGTGGTTTTTATTGATTTTATTGAGAGTATATTTAACTTTATGAATACTCCTGAGGAATATAAGGTGGATTTCCATGTACATTCTTGAGGGACTGGTAAGGTGATAGTGGGACTATATTGTGAAAGACACCTTTCACAAGGATCTTACCTGGGATTCCTTCAAGAAAATATTAAACTAACAGTTTTATCCTAAGATGTTATATGTGGAAAATACCCATGATTTTATAACCTTAGAATAAAGGGAGGGTACCATACTGGAGTATTCCACCCGCTTTACTAAGTTGGTGCACTTGGAACTAATGTTTTTTTTCAAATGATTTCCTAAAATCTTAGAGGGTTGAGATGGGGATATGGTATGATATTCAATCAATGTTGGTTCTCATGTTCCTTCCAGATTTTCTAGAGGTGGTCAATAAAGTGGATTTAGAATAGGAATAAATAGCTAGGAGAACAATCTTAAGTAGAGATTTAGTTGGTGTAATTGTTGGACAGGGTGTGTCTAGTAGGGAAAAAAGGAAGCAAAAAAGTGGTAAATTTTCTTCAAGAATAGTTTCAGGGGATTTTTTAGTATAGTAGAAGGTTATTTTCTATCTGTATAAGAGGGATGGTCATTCCAAGCTTAAATTTATAGATGATCCTAATGATTTTCATCACTGTAGATAATATGGTCATCTCCTAATTTTTTTGTGGAAGTATTTCCCAAGTTAGTAAGATTTGATCTACTCTCACCAATGGTTTTCAGGTTTATTCTTATAGTTCAAAGGGTGGTGGGTCTAATCCTTAAGACAAGGGGGATATTCACATGGAAAGTAAATATTAGGGAGAAGTCAAACTTGGACATCTTTATGCAGTAGAGTATACACCAGAGGAATCTAAAGTAAGGTCAACTACTATTAGAGGCACAATGTTTATTTTATCTTCTATAGTGATAACTTTGTTTGATATAGGAAATACTCATACTTTTATATTGTAAAAGTTGGTTGGAATAATTGGCTTTCATTAAAAGATTATGTCATTATTGTTCAATCTTTCCATCAATTTGGGAAATATGTTCAAACAAGTTTTCAAGTGTCTCACATGTCAGGTGATGATAACTATCCTTGAGGTGGAGTTGAACTTCTTGATGCTTGATCATGATATCTTCAAATAAATTATTGAAATAGATTGGATTATTAGAGTTAAGGACCATATCAATTGTTATCATTATCACATATAGTTTGTATCTCCTGATGGATTCACTCATGTCTTTTAGGGTGAGTGGGATTCTAGGTATGGGAGAGCGGGCTCTGTTGTTCCATATGTGAGAGTGATCTCATGTCATTTGTTATAGATGTTACTTGATGAATTTGATCCTTGTTTGAGTAGTAAACTTGCTACAATGCTGTGTACATACCCTGAGGTCTTTCTAGATAAATTTTCTGGTTTATTACTACAGAGAGTGGTTGATTTTACTATTGACCTGCTATATACTATTATGTCTATTTCTATTCTATCTTATCACATGACACCTTCTAAGTTATAATAACTTATGTTTCATCTTGAAGACCTCAAGGCTAAGGTATTTATCCATCCTAGTGTGACACCTTGGGCTTTACCTGTCCTCTTTTATAAGAAGGTAGACAAGAGCCTCATAATTTTTATTGATTATCGAAAATGAAAATGGATGATCATTAAGAACATGTATCAATTACCCAATATTGCTGATCTATTTGATCAACAAAAAGCATCATGATGGTTTTCAAATATTGAACTTTGTTTAGGGTATCTTCAGTTGAGAATCCAAGAAGAAGATATACATAAGAAAACATTTAGGTGTCGGTGTGAGAATTTCATGTTTCTAGTTATTCCATTCAGTATCTCTAATGATTATATGTTATTTATGAATTTGATGAACCAAATATTTCATAATTTCTTAGAATATTTTGTTTTAGTTTTCATGGATGATCTTTTGGTGTACTTCATATCATAGGAGGGACACATGAATCATTTGGATATCACATTTAGAACCTTGAAGGAACATCATCTGTGTGGTAATCTTTATAAATGTGAGTTTTGGATGTAGTACATAACGTTTATGGGGAATGTTTTATCTAATAGGGTTTTATCATTGGATCCTGAAAGGATACAATCAATTATTTCTTGGGATCCACCCATAAATGTTTTTGGTATTTGAATATTCTTGGGGTTGGAAAGTTATTATAGGAAGTTAATTCAGGACTTCTCCAGGCTTACATCTCTAATGGAAGCTCTAACCCATAAGGGTGTAAAGTTTGAGGGGAATGAAAAATTTAAGATATATTTTTAAGAACTAAAGGTAAGGTTGAATTTAGATCTAGTTTTGATTCTTCAAAAACTAGGTTCAAGTTATGATATTGTCTACAATGCTTATGGTTTGGGTTTGGGGTGTGTCTTGATGTAGGGGAAATAGGTGGTGACCTATGGCTCTCACAAATTATTCCAGCATGAGAAGAACTACCCTACCCACAATTTTGAGTTAGAAGCAGTTATGCATGCATTCAAAATGTGGCATCACTATCTCTTTGAGAAGTAGTTTATGGTATATTATAATAAGAAATGACTAAAATATATTTTCACTAAGTGGGATCTGAACACGTGATAGAGACACTAGGTTTCATATCTTCAAATTTTTTTATTTTGATATTTCTTATTCTCCCATAAAAGGGAATATGGTCACTGATGCATTGAGTAATAAATTACCAACTCAAGCATAAAAATAATCAATTAAAATGATTTTGTTCACTAAGATGATCTTGTTAATAGAATAAGTTGGTGGGAAGGTGTTATTAGCTTCAATGAAGGTTAAAAAATAATTTTATGAGAGATTCAATATTGAGAAGCTACTTAACACTGAGTTCCAGTACTTTAGTGAAATCCTAAAAGGTGAGGAAACCTCGGGCTAGTATACTCAATCTCCTGATGGTGCTTTATGTTACCAAATCAAGTTGGTTTTTCTAATTTCTATGATATAGGAGTTAATATACAATGGATTCTATTCTTGTTGGTCCATACACCATGGTACTACCAAGATGTATCATGATTTGAGACGACCGTTTGGTGTTCAGGGATGAGGCAGTCGATTGTAGATTTCATGTTGTGGTGCCTTAATTATTAGACAATTAAGGCAAAAAACTGAATACCTATGGGTTTATTGCGATCCTTATCCATTATTATATGGAAATGCGATGAGATTTCCATGGACTTTATTGTTGGTTTACCATAGAATCCTAGTGGGAAGGATGTGATTTTAGTGATCATTGGCCAGCTTATGAAGTTAACTAATTTCCTCCCTATGATGGAGATAAAAAGGTAGAGTAGCTCATGAAATTGTATGTTTAAGAGGTTTTGATACATCATGGGGTTATCTATATGATTTTTTCTAATAGGTAAACTTGATTCACATACATGTTTTGGAAAGGTTTACAGGAGGTGATGGGTTCCCAGTTGAAATTAAACACAATATATCATCCAAAGATGGATGGACATACATATAGAGCTATCCGGGTCTTTGAGGATATGATCCGGGCATGTGTTCTTGAATTTGGAGGTCCTTGGTAAAAAGATAGTCCTTTATTCTTGTTTTCCTATAATAATATTTATCAGTATTCGATTAAGATGTAAATTTTTTGAATCATTTTATGTGTGGCCATATAGATCTCCCTTATACTGGTAAAATTTGGGAGAGTAGTCATTAGTTTGGATGAGTCTTGTTTAGGAAACAATAGAAGAAGTTCATTTGATCTGGAAGATATTGGTTATGGAATAGAGTCATAAAAAATCCTATGTGGACCATCATCATCGACTTCTATAGTTTGAGGTTTATGATCAAGTTTGTTTTTCAAAGTTTCACCTCTCATAGGACACCATCGGTTGGGTAAGTAGGGAAAGTTGACACTGATGTTTTTTGGTCCTTTTCAGATCATTGGATGAATTAAAATATAGGGTATTGGTTGGACTTACCATCTGGTATGACATTAATTCATGACGTCTTTTATTTTTCCTAGTTTAGGATGTATTAAACATATCCTTCCCATATGATTGAATGAGAGGATGTTTATCTTGAGCTCAACACCACTGTGGTTGAGAAACAAGTTCAAATTATGGATTTTCAAGAAAATGTATTGTGCCGTAAAAAAATTCCCTTGGTCCATGTACTTTGAAAGTGTATAAGGGATATCCATGAGACATGGGAGAGGGAATTTTTGATGAGGTATAAGTGGCCTCCTCTTTTTATGAGTCAAGGATCTTGAGTACATTTTAGGGATGAAAAAATTTTATGGTGGGGAGAATTGTTATGTCTCAGGTAAAAAGATATATCTATTTTAATATAAATATCTTTTTTCTTGGGTTTAGAGGGATTTGATGTTATTATGGGAGTTTCTACAGGACCTAGGGTAGATACTTCCTATAGTAAATATTCACACCATGAATATGATTCATGATGTGAATATTTAATTGGTAAGTTTCCATGAGTTTGTTTTAATCCATGAATTGATGATGGGAATGAACCATAGAAATGGTTCAGAGCATGAAAAATATATAATTAATGAAATATTTTCCTGTCATGAAAACATTGATTAAGATAATTTAACTCAATGTGATTACTTTTTTGGCATGCATTCAACTCATAAAATTCACTCCATGAATCAGGGATTCACGATGTGAATCCTTTGGGTCCACATGTTTTTATTATTCTATGTATATAAATAATCTCCCATTATTTTCACAAGAATCACTTTTAAACCCTAGACTTCCTATAAGTGTTTAGTGGGTTATTTTTCATCTTTTGGATCTCCTTATTCACCATTTAATCTCTGTCATGGTAGAGACACTTCTCTCTAGTAAGCAGCCTTTCTTCTTCTTCATTTACATTAGTTACAGTAGTGGTGTTGGCTATATTTTTGGTTTGAATTATGATCAGTTTTTGTTTTCTATCGATCATTTTCATTTTTCCTTTATGAATTTTCTTTTGGAGACCAATTTTCTCATTTCAAATATTTATTTTCTAATGAGACTAGCTTTCCTTCATTCTAGAGGTAGGTGTCTCCCTAAAAGTGTTTTAATTTGTGAAATACTTTATGTTCTTATAAATTAATCCGGTTTATTCAATGAAAATTCATGATTTGATATTTTAATGGAATTTTTAGAAGAGAAATTTTAAGGGGGTTTTTAAAAAAAATTATTGGTTCACACCAACCGTTCGATGAATTTCTTCAAAGGTTGTATTGGTTTTTAAAATGGGTCTTAAAGCTAGAAAGAAAAAAGGACTTTTTATGTAAAATGTATAATTAAATGTGAGTATTGTTTTTAAATGGATTTTGAAAACTTAACATATTGGGTAACCTTGGGTGCATCAAGAAATAAACTTGTCACTCTTTATAAGTATAATTCCACAAGAGGTTTTATGTCACTTTAGTGCGTTTAATTTCATTAGAGGTTATATCTATTGGATCTACTATAGACCTGGATTGAGGATTTTATTTTATGCCTAGCATGTATTCCCATAGGTTAGAGACTAAATGGTGTGCCTTATCATTTATGATTGGTGTATCACATGATGGTATTTTCATGGTTATTTTATTAAATTATTATCATATGGTGTATCCATGGTTGTTTTTGATTGTATTTTCATACTATATTTCCTATAATTGACACATTTTTGGATTTGGTGAATACAACATAATTTTATGAAAACAAAAGGATGATTTACAAAAAATGATTTTGTTTTATGAAAATTATTTATAAACTAGATTTGTTTTAAAGGTGGATATAATGAATTATTGATATTATAACCTAAATATATTATTTAGTGAAATCCTACCGGGATTTATGCTCACACCCTAATTTTTTACTTTGGATTGTTGTAGATTTTGTTTTGTATGATTCGACTAAATGAAAGGGTATTATGTAGTATATTGGTTTCTCTTGTTGGTTATCACCTTTGTGGAAAGAGGTTTGGTGGTGAAAAATGGTCACATGGAGATGTGTTTAGTCTCATATGGTTTTATTTTCTTGTTTATCTAGTTTTTATTGGTTTTTTATGTCTAATGGATATATTCACCTTCTTCTAATATCTATCCTATTGGTTCTCCTTATTCAGGTTTTACATGATACATGTTGCTTCCTTTTGTTGTACTTCACCATGTGGTGAACCACCTTGGGTGAATTTTTTAGTTGAACTGAGTTAGTTTGTTACATGCACCATCCTCATCTATAAGGGACAATTACAATGAGGCTAACCGCTCAAACGCCTCAGTCAACAACTGCAAATAATATCTCCTGTAGAGAGAATCTATTACTATATTCCCCATATTAGAAGTATAGACTATCTCAAAGTCATAATATTAAATTAAATATATCCATAAACTCTTTATAAAGTTAATATAATTTTTGATATTATATAATTGAGAATATTGTGGTAAGAATAGATGATAAACCACTCACCCATAAGGTAGTGTCACTATATATTCAGGGAGAAGACTAATGCTGCCAACTCTAGATCATGGGTCGCATAGTTATTCTTCCATGGTATCAAATGCTAAGACACATAAGAAATCACTACCTACCTATGCATCATAACACAACCAAGTTCAGTCCTTAAGGAATCACAAAACACTAAGTACACGACACTCTCCTTTGGAAATATCAATATAGGAATGCTTTCTAACTCTACCAAATCTTTTAAAAATACTGCTAGAAACTCTCTGTTCAAATGAAAGGCTACCCCTTCCAGGTCGAAGTAGTCAAAGGTTCTGATATCTTAGATAAATCAGGTATGAG
Organism: Viscum album; assembly: GCA_963277665.1. Lineage (NCBI taxonomy): Eukaryota > Viridiplantae > Streptophyta > Magnoliopsida > Santalales > Viscaceae > Viscum > Viscum album. The sequence goes on from OY728157.1 coordinate 1,477,283,997, forward strand.
TATTCTGTAATAGCCTTCCAACCTAAGGAATCTTTGAACCTCTATCATGCTCATGGGTGGATCACAAGATAACACTACCTCAACCTTCATCAGGTCTACTGCTACACCCTCTACTAAGATGAAATGTCCTTAAATGTGGTCCTCCTAAATATAAAACTAACACTTAAGATTCTCATAAGGCGGGTGATCTAGAAGTATGTACAAGTCCATCCTCAAGTGTCTCTCATGATCTTTCTAGGATTCTAAGTACACTAGAATTTCATCAATGAAGACCACCACAAACTTGTATAAGAAATTCTAGAATATTTGAATCACGAGTCCTATGAACACTATTGGGGAGTTATTCATTCCAAAAGGCATTAGAAAGTACTCGTAGTGACCCTAGTAACATCAAAATGATGTCTTTAGTATATCCTCATCATGTACTCGAAGTTGGTGATAGCCTAGTCTGAGGTTGATCCTCAAGAACCATCTCATCCCTCTAAATTCATCAAAGAGGTATTCAATACTTAGTAATGTATACTTATTTTTTATTGTGACTTGGTTATGGCACTAATAATAAACACATGAACTCAATCTTCTATACACCTTCTTAGCGAACAACACTGGGGTTTTCTAGGGGGAAACACTGGGTATAAAAAATCCATTCCTTTTTAAGTCCTATAACTACAACTTCAACTCTCAAATATTTATTGGAGCCATAAAATATTCTAGTGCAGATATTGGGGAACTCATGGGGTGAATGTTAATGTATAGGTATATCTCTTGATGGAGAGGTAAACCTGACACATCCTAAACAATATGTCCTGATACTCTGCCACCACTGCAGGAAACCGAAACCTCATAACATTCACTTATTCATGGGTAATAATATGAAATTGGCAAGTAATCATATGTATCCCCCTATGTATGAGCTTGTCCTACCCTACCTAGGTTTCCTTCTAACCCATGAAGGAAAACCTTATCCCATCACTATGGATAAACCACATCCTCTACCTAAAATAATCAATCAAGGTATGAATTGTGGACAACTAGTACATACCTAAGATAACAACATAAGTCCTTATCACTACTATAAAGTGACCCCATAAGAATCTCTTATTAGGTGTTAATAATACAAAGTAACACAGGGGGGTGAATTGTGTCTTTTCAAATTTATTCACTAATTCTAGATTTCGACTCTCTTTGTGAATTATGAAAATTGCAGTGTTTTGTTATGTATGAAATATGAGTTGTGAATAAATAGAAAGAAATAACATAACCAGTTTATAGTGGTTCAAGGAACAAAGATCCCCTAGTCCACTCCACTAATTCTATATCTGCGAGCTTGGTGAATTTTACTAGAATGGTCCTCTTATCACAAGACCACAAATCCACAACTGAGTGCAGGAAGTTGACACCTATACAACAAGGATAAATAGATCCTTTAAGTTCATTAATATGGAACCAATTATACACAACTTAATACAAGAATCTATTCACCACAACTGATTATGAGCAGTTGATACTCCAATAAATCAAAAGAGTTTGATTTGATGGTTCAGGTTGATCTTCACAGTTTCAACAACAACAACTGACACTAGATGGATCTTCTTCTTTAAAAATAAAAGTCTTCAAGAAAGAGTAATTTTGAAGTGATATTTGCTTCAAATTATCTTCAAATAAATGCATCAACAAGTACAAATAGAAATATTACAACAGTAACAGATCGAACATGTATGTATCTAAAGTGTAGCGTCTTCTGCAATAAACAGAGTCGATCGATTGTTGTAGTAGATCTATAAAATATATTCATTAGAAAGTAAACATATGTATATGAATCTCGTATCACCCATCTCACACATATATATTATTTGAAAATACTTTGTTCATATAAATAGATTTCTTTTGGTCAACAAAATCCAATAAAATCACATGAACAATCATAGATATTAAAATTAAAAAAAATTTGGGGGAGTCATAGATTCCCTTAAGAACATGAGTGAATTTATCCATTAGATATGATCCTTTGAATCATTCATATCAAGCTCTGAATTGGTCATAAATGATCTTGGAATTATTCAATAATTTTGTCAAGACCGTTTCATAAATCTTAGATAAAATCGTGAATTAAAATATTTTACATCGAAAAGTCAAATGTAGGGTTCCTTTAAAAATTAAAAAAATATGAGACATTGGGTTCAACTATGTATCATTAATTTCCTAAACATAAGTTTGAAAATGTAAGGTTGATCATAAAATTAAGGTTGATGATCCATACATTTCTCTCTTAAACATAGGGTTCCTTACTTATGTAGGGTTCCTTAACCATACTTTCCTAACTTGAAAAATGTAAGGTTCCATCTAAATGTAAGGTTATTTAACCATAATTTTCTAATAATGTAGGGTTTATGATCAATACTCACCATTCTGAATGTAGGGTTCATTCCTTCCTCTATGTTCCTAGTGTAGGTTTTATTCCTTGCATTACATTTATCAATGTAGGGTATGAAAAATGTTTCCAGAATATATTAAAATTAATTCCAAACACTTTAAATAATATTCCTTGTGAATTAAAAGATTGAAAATAATTCAAAAATAAATATTATAATAAATAATAATTTTTTATAAATACACTTAAAATAATATTATTAGGAAAACAAACAAGGGTATTTTTGAGCATCAAAATCAATTAATATTTATAGAGTATTGTTGAGAAAATACATGCCCAATACTCTACCCCTTTTTTATGATCACAAAACCCATAAAATAATTAACAAAAAATATAGGATTTTATAAACACATATAAATAAAAAAATTTAAAGATTTACTTTATCAAAACAATATTTTTATTTTAGAGAACTATTTAAAATAAAAATATATTTAAATGAAATGTTGTGTTTACCCAATTCTCTCACCCTTTTTGTGATATCAAAAATAAATTACATGAAAAGGATTATAACACATTCAATTTTCTATATAATAATAAATAAATGTTTATAATGTACTATTTGGATAAATAAGACATTGATTTTGGTAGTTAAGATAATAATAATAATAAATAAATGAAAAAAAAACAAAATATAAAAAGAAAAAAATGAGTTTTATTATAAAAAATATACAAATACAGTAGAGGTTTTGGTTCAATAAAAATATTTAAACAGTTGGTCTAGTAGAAGGTGGAAGGGTCTGGTTAGGAGCAGGTTCTAGTACTGGTTCTGGTGGAGCCTGAGCTTCCTGAAAAAAATCTTTCAATTATTCCATATGAGATTGTAGTTTTTATTAAATATTATTTGCTAACTTTATCAACAAATTTTTTTTGAATATTGATTTACTTTCATATTTTCAATCAAATTAACTTTCAAAAAGTCATGAAAATTATCCTCTATATACAGAAACTTAGATAACTTGTTATTGAACTGATTGAGCAGCAGCCTGATGCTGGGTTTACTTAAAGTGAGTTTATAAAAAAGATATCTCTAATTGTACAATAATACTGACAAGGGTGAACTATTTCACTTAAGATAATGAAGCCAGTCATTTATATCAACCATAACTGATGTGATAAATTGAAACCATTTGATTAGATATGGTGAAGTTGTAGGTGTAGAGGTAGAAGAACTGGAATGATTGAAACTCCCCTTAACTAATTCAATTTGGCTTCCCAAGTACCATTTCAATTCAGAAAAATATATCATAGAAATAGATTCTGATTTTATCTTCCCAATATGATCCAACATCTCTCTTTTAAATTCATCAAAATCTCTTTTTGAAATATAATGATATTTTATTTCTTAAAGTTGAGTCCTAATAGACTCTAATTCTATTCTCAGTGTAGATGAATTATTCAAATAATTAAAATATTTACCTAAATCTTATAGATCTTATCAAATAATTGAAATATCTTCCTAATATTTTTTGAACATTATAACTAGTTCTTCAATATGATTTATTAGAGAGTCAGATGTTCCTTCATCTGAATTCTTTGATCGAGCAGCAACCTCCACAATAGCTAAGGTATTAGAATTAGAAATTTCCAGATAATTCTCACTTGAATAGGTTATACCATTAAATACCTCTTTCCTTTCACTATAAATAGATACAGTTCTTTCTACGGAAGGAAAAATGAGAGATATTTTTTGATTTTCAATGATCTTAGTGGTCCGAGTGAATGATTTTTGAACTTGATTCTCTCCTTTAGAAACTTCTTCAGGTGTTCTGGTCGAGGAAAATCTTGAAGCTCTTGAGATTGAATTTCTGGTTATTGATTCCTAGTATGATCTGGTTCTTCCAAATTAATTGAGAAAGTTAAATCTCCAGATCCTAACACTGGTTATTCAGGATGAGGGTATTCTCTATTCCTCAGTTTTAGAATAAGTTCCTCTTGAACTTCTTGTTCTAAAACTACCACAGCTAAATCTATATCATCATATCTAAGATTTCTCTTGGTAGTATGAGTAATAATGGATTCTCTAACTTCTTCATTTCTTAATTTTCTTTTCTACCCCTGAGAAAAGGATCCATATTTTTGTTGATCATCCCCACCAACATGAATTAGTTTTCCTTTCACTGTACTCCAAAAGAAACCAAATTTTCTAAGATTACCAGAATTAAACACATTTCTATGATGACTTTTGAATATAGAGTCAAAATGAAGAATCATATTCTTCTTAAACAAAATAAGAGATAAGATCCTTCCATAATGTTAGATATAAATTCTTGCCTCTGAATAGAAGCAATAACTCAGATATCTCAGCATATATCTGGGAAAATTTGGCTTGTTTTCATTGATAAAAAACATAATGTACATGTCCGGGTAATAAATTTTCTCTATTTCAGCAACCATGGGAGAAAAAGAAATTTAAATAAACATGACTAACACTTTTTGATCTACCTCAATATCCTTTATAAACATTTTCCTTATGTTTGTTATACCAAACAGAAAATACAGTATGTCTTCAAATTTGTGATCTTGATTTATAATTGATCAAATATCAAAGTGGAATATACCTTCATGAGTTTATTTTAAAATTTGAGAAATTTCAATGGAAGATATTGAAAATTCTTCATTTTATATTAGATAGGATGTTGTATCTTCTGATTCACCGAAACTAAAATCAACAGAGCAGAAAAAAATGATTCAATTATACCTCATAAATAAAATATATATTTTCTTCATTTAATACAAAATCCAAAACTTGAAAATCTATATCTTGTTTGATTAGAAGGTTTATCTCATACAACCACTCAAAATCGACAACCTTTCTTTAAAGAATATTTCTGTAGGGAACACGCTGACGCTTCAGATCAATTGGTTCACCTTCATTGGTTTGCTTGGTCTTCATCATTTTTGAGAATCTAAAGGTTAAAGGTTTTCATATTCTAGTGTTTAGGAGAAAGATGAGGGTTATGGGAGGTGAAATTATTCAAAAAAAGGTAAGGAAATTTGAAGGGCTTTCTAAGAGATGGTGACACAGTCTAGTTTCTCATGCTGATTACGTAGGGTAATCATTAATTTTGAGTTTTTTTAAAATACGTGATTTAACACTAAAAACAAGCAAAATTTATTTTAAAAAATTAATGAAATACTTAATTGTCATTTAAATTAAAGTAAACGAATAAATAAAATAAAAATTTTGACCAAAATAAATTTAAATAAATTTAAAATTAATTAAAATTAATTAAAATTATAAATATACTAAAATGAAATAGACTGATAAATAATTATTTAAAATTTAATAAACCTAACACCCCCTTAATAAAATCAAAACTTGCAGTGGGAAGTGGTTTAGTAAAAATATTAGCTAATTGATATTTGGTATTAATAAATTCTAAAGGTATATCTTTTTTAAGAACATGATACCATATAAAATGATTCCATATATCAATATGATTAGTCCTAGAATCACTTATAGGATTTTTTTAAAATATTTATAGCACTCTAATTATAAAATAAAATAGGTATATTATTAAAATTTAGTCCAAATTCTAGTAGAGTATTTTTCATCCATAATACTTGTGTTCACATCAACTGCCAGCAAACACATATTCTACCTCAACTATTGATAGAGAAACTGAGATTTGTTTCTTAATTGACCATGATACTAAATATTTTCCTAAAAAGTGATAGGTTCCTGAGGTGATTTTTATATCTAATCTATAACCTCCAAAATTAGCCTATGAATATTAAATTAAATTAAAATTATATGTTTTGGGGTAAAGAAGAGATTGAAAAATAATTTATTTTAAATATCTAAAAATTATTTAAACAACTCTAAGATGGGATTATTTTGGATTTGACTAAAATATAGCACATAAACGTACATAAAACATAATGTCTGGTCTAATATTAATAAGATATAACAAACTTCCAATCATTCCTCTATATAACTTGTTGTCAATAGGTTTTCTAGCTTTATCAAAATCATGTTTTATATTAGTACACATAGGAGTTGTATATGTCCTTCTGTTTTCAAGTCCAAACTTTTTTAATAAATCAATAATATATTTACCTTGATTTAAAACATTTACATAATCCTTTTGATAAAGTTGTAATCCTAAATAGAAATTCATTTCTCCCATTATACTCATTTCAAATTATTTTTTCATTAGTTGTAAAAAATCATTACAAATATTTTTATTCGTTGAACCACAAATAACATCATCAACATAAATTTGTACTAATAAAATATTAGAACAAAAAATTTTCTTAAAAAGTGTTTGATATTCCAATCAAATAGTAAATCAATTTTTTAAAATAAAATAACTTCATATTTAATACCAATATCTAAGTACATCTTTAAGGCCATAGATAGCTTTAGTAAGTTTAAAAACATAATTTAGTTTATAAGGGTTTTCAAAACTAGGAGGTTGTTCAACATAAACTTCCACCATTAAATATCCATTTAAAAAGGAATATTTGACATCCATCTCATATAATTTAATGTTCATATGTGATTCATAAGATAAAAGGATTCTAATGGGTTCTAATTGAGCTATAGGGGTAAAGGTTTCATCATAATATATTCATTATTCATGATTATATCCTTTAGCTACTAATCTGTATTTTTTTTTCTGGTTATGATTCCTTGATCATCCTGTTTATTTCTAAAGACCCATATGGTTCTTATAACTGGAAAATTTTATGGACTTTCCACTAAATCCCAAACTTCATTTAATTTAAATTGGTTTAGTTCTTACTACATTTTAAACATCCAAATTTAATCTTCCAAGGCTTCTTTAATAGTCTTAGGTTCTAACTGATATAGAAAAACAATTAACTAGGTTTCCTACATTTCTTCTAGTTCTTATTCCTATATCTAATTCTCCTATAATAGTTTCCAAATGATGGTTCTTTAGGGTTTTATACTATCTAGAAAATACACATTCATGTTCTTCAGCTTCATGTTCTTCAAAACTGGACTAAATTTCATTTATATCATTTTCAAAATCATCTTTAGGGGTTTTAAGTCTCATGTTGTCAAATGAATCAATAATTTCACAAGTTTGATCTTTCTATTTAATGAAAGGGTATGTTTCATCAAACATCACATAAACTAATTGTTCAATAATACATGAATTTTTATTAAATACTCTATAGTCTTATAAAGTATCAGAATATCCTAAAAATATTCCTTTATCATCTTTTAGATCAAACTTATCAGAGTTATCCTTAGTATTCAAGATATAAACCTTGCATCCAAAAACTTTAAAGTACTTTACTTTAGGTTTTATGTTATTACAAAGGTCATAGGGTGTAATTTTTTAAAATAGGACCTATTAAAACTATATTCATTATATAATAGACCGTGCTTATAGATCCTGCCCAAAAATAGGTATGAAGATTGTATTCATTTAGAATATTCCTTTCCATTTCTTGAATAGTTCTATTTATTCTTTCAACAATTCCATTTTTTGATGTGTTCTTGGTACATAGAAGGTGTGTTTAATAACTTGATTTGAGAAAAATGAATTGAATTTTTTATTCTTAAATTCTCCACCATCATCAATTCTTACTGAAATTATTTTAAAACCTTTTTCATTTTGAACAATTTTACAAAAACTTTCAAGAATAGTGAATACATCACTTTTGAGTTTAAAAAATATATCCATGTAAATTGGGAATAATCATCAACTAAAACATAGATATACAATTTACTAGAAAAACTTACTACTCTAGATGGTCTAAATAAATCCACATGGATATGTTCTAATTTTTTAGATGTAGCAATTTTGTTAATATATTTGAAAGATGGTTTGTACTATTTTCCAATTTTCCATGTATCATAGAATATATCATTGTCAAATTTAATACAAGTTAAATCAGAAACTAAATGTTTCTTAGATAATTTATGTGACACATATATATTATAATGACCAAGTCTCTTATGCCATATCCATGACTCATTTTTCTTAGTAGTTAAACAATTCTCTTTTTTTTACACAATGAATTTAAATCCAAGGTATAAACATTATCAGTTCTAGGTGCTCTAAATTTAAGCATTTTATCATTGAAAACTGAGCAGGAATTGTTATAAAAATAAACATAAAAACCATCATCAAAATGTTTAAAGATACCTATCATATTGTGTTTTAGTCCTTGCACACACAGTAATTTTTTTATTGAGATAGTCTTTGGATCTAAAAAAGTTACAACACCAACAATATTTACTTTTTCATTGTCATCAAAAGTGACTAAAAATACATCTATTTGAGTTAATTAATATAAATTTGATGATTCTCCACTCATTTGTCTGAAACAACCACTTTCCATATACCATATGGATTTTCTATTCCAGTGGTCTATTTACTACAAAAGCAATTAAACATTTGTTTGTTTTGGTACCCATATTTTCTTAGGTCCTACAGTGTTAGAAAGCAGTGATATGGGAATCTAGGTTTTCCTAATTTTACCATGATTTACATCACTTTATTATGACATATTTTTAGAAATAAAAGTTTTTTTAATACCACTAATTTTAGGATTTCTTAAATAATAGTTGTTAGTGAAATAACATTTTGTTCCACAAAAATACTAGGTAGCATTTTTTGAATTGGGAACGAAGTAATTCCTATACGATTTTGATTTTTCACCCCTACTTACTATTGAAAAAATTTCTATTTTAATTATATTCTTTCAAAGAATTTAATTTAAAACTTTTTATCCTTTAGTAAAAATAATACCATTACTTTTATAAGAATCCACTTTATCCTGCAATTATTTTATTCTTTTTCATGATTACTACAGTTTGACGCAGAAGAATTGAATTTTTCAATAAGTTCTTGATGTTGTTTTAGCATATTATATCTTTATCCTAAAATATCATTGTGAATATTTTTTAATTATTTATGATTCTTTAATAAAGAATAATATTTTTCCTCAAGAATAGAATAGTAGAAAACCTATTTATCATTTGAACAACTATCAGAGTTAGAGGAATATGAATAATACGTTTGTATATCTTAATCTTCCTTATCCATAAAGCACATATTGGATTTGAGATTTTATGGCTCTTTTTATAAATAAGATTTTGAGGAGGTTTTAGTGTCTTCAGATACACTCCAAGTATATTTCATTTATCTTTTTCCATTATTCTCATAGTTAGTATTTTTTTGATATTTCTTTTTTCCCTTATTCTTTCATATTTTAATTGAGTCTAATTAGGTCTGATATGACCCATTTTTTTCATTCATAGAATAAAAATTCTCTAGGTTCTTTCGCATCCTTCCTAATGGTTTTAATGAATCCTATTTTCTTTCAATAAAATTTTCTAAACTTTCTAGCTGGATGATCCAGTTCCATTTCAGAATATGAGGAATCTGAATTTTTCTCTATTTTTTCTGCTTGTTTTGTTTTTCTTCTATGATTTTGAGATGCTAATTTCAAGGAATTATTTTCCCTTTTTAAAATAATCTTATAATCTTTAAATTCACCCTGTATCACTTCTTCATACATAATCAATGTTCTTATTAGTTCTTTTATTGTAAAATTCTTGGCAAGTGATGATTGACGAATAGCTACTAATATTCCATTCCATTTAGAGGGAAGTACTTTGAGTACTTTTAGTGCTTGATCATATTGACTTATGGGATCTCCCAAGAGAGTAATATTATTAACAATCTTTGTTAACATTCCATTCATCTGTGTAATTCATTCACCATAAAACATTCTAAATGTGTCAAATTTTAACATTGATGTAGCATATATCATTTGTCTTATATTGTCTATTACTTCATAAGAAACTAAAATATTTTTCTACATCTCATAGGTAGTAGGACATTGTGATACATGGTTAAACTCACTAGGACTAATTCCATAGATAAAAGAATTCATTGATTATGAATTGATGCCAAATTCAGATTCTATTTTAGTAGTCCAAGTCTATGGTTTTTTATAAATCACATAATGAGTGATGATCTTTGAATAAACTTTGAATCTAATATTCTTCAAGTAGCTAATCATACAACATATCCGACATTCATAGTTTTCACCATTAAAGTATGGAGCATGAACCATATAAATTTCTTCTCTAGGATCATTCATTACTATCTACTTTTTATAGACCTTATGCTCTTCATATTTCTATAGATTTAATCGAAAATATCTCAATTGATACTAATTTTTAGTTCAGAATAATACAAAGTAACACAAGAGGGGGGGGGGGGGGGGGGGTGAATTGTGTCTTTTCAAATTTCTTCACCAATTTTGGTTTTCGACTCTCTTTATGATTTATGCAGATTGCAGTGTTTTCTTCTATATTAAATATGAGCAGTAGATGAACAGAAATATAGAACACATCCAATTTATAGTGGTTCATTACACAAATATCCCCTAGTACACTCTATAAATGATCTATCTACAAGTTTAGTGAATTTCACTAGAATGATCCTCTTATCACGAGACCAACGATCCACAACTGAGTGCAGGTAGTTGAAACCTTTATAACAAGGTTAAATAGATCCTTTTGGTTCTTTAACAAGGAACTTATTATCCACAAACTAATTCAATAATATATCACATAACCATAACTGAGTACGATCACTTGATACTCCAATAAATAAAAAGTGTTTGATTTTATTTTTCAGGATGATATTCACAGTTATAGTAGAAAAAACTTACTGTAGATGGGTCTTCTTTTTCATAAATGTATGTTTTCAAGAAAGAGTAATTATAAATCAATCCTATTTGAAAATGATCCTCAAATAAACGAAAAAATAAGTATCAGAAACAATCTTACAAAAGTAAGAGATTGAACATGTGTGTCTCCAAAGTGTAGCCTATTCTGCAATAAACAAAGTCGATCGATTATTGCAGTATATTTGTAAAATATATTCACAATAAAGTAACTATATTTATATGAATCATGTATCACCCATATCACATGTTTATATTATTTGAAAATACTATATTCATATAAATAACTTTCTTTCAGTCGAACAGATCCAAGAAAATCACCTGAAAAATCACAGTTATTCAAATTGAAAAACATCCTAGGGAATCGTAACTTCCCTTAAGAACAAGAGTGAATTTCTCCATTGAATAAGATCCTTTTTATCATTGATATTGAGATTTCAATTGGTCATAAATGAGATTTTAATTAGCCTATAATTCTATTAAGACTGTTTTAGAAATATCAGATAAAATCACGAATTAAAATCTTGACATTGAAAAGTCAAACGTAGGGTTCCTTCAAAAAATTAAAAAATAACAAATGTAGTGTTTAACTATATAGAATTTATTTTCCATATATAAGGTTGAAAATGTAGGGTTGATCATAAATGTATGGTTTATGATCCATATGTTTGTATCTCAAATATAGGGTTCTTTAACCATACTTTCCTAAATTGAAAAACGTAAGGTTCCATCGAAACACAAGGTTCTTTAACCATAATTTTTTGATAATTCAGGATTAATGATCCATACATACTATTCTGAATGTAGGGTTCATTACTTATGTGAGCATAGGGTTTATTTCTTATGTTACATTTATCAATGTAGGGTATGAAAAATGTTTCCATAATATATTAAAATTCATTCTAAACAATTTAATGAATATTCTTTGTCAATTAAAATCTTGAAAATAATTCCAAAATAAATATTGTAATAAATAACAATTTTCTCAAATACACTTAAAGTAATATCATTAGTAAAAAAAACAAGGGTATTTGTGAGCATCAAAATAAATTAATATTTATAGATTATTTTTGAGAAAATAAATGCCCAAAATATCCCACCTCTTAGAGTGAGATCACATTATTGAAAAAAGTGTGTGATCACCGAGTCACCTTCGATAATAGTAACCAAGCGAAAGGGTCAAGCCAAGGGTTAAATTAGAATCTCTATGTCTTGAACCAGAGAAGTGGAAACAAAAGATTTTATCTCACACATATATATCTATAATACAAATAATGTAGATAAGAGAAAAACTATACCTATAATTATCCATGGAGCCTTTGGGTTATAGGAATCAATTTCCTACAACTATCCTTGCCCCTGACCACCAGCTCCACAAGCCTGGCATGGACCAACTGGGGGTGGTTGTGGAAACAAGTCAAACTGTATGCCACATCCAACTACTCTAACTGATCCTATAATACATATTACACCCTTCAGACCTCCATTATCTCACTGATGTCTCTATATGGGTGGTTTATTGACTGTCTCCACATCATCTGTGTGGTGAGTTGGAAAATCTCAAGAAAGATTTCCCCAACCATCATAAGAGAAGCACCACCTATCTCTAGCATAACTCGATCCATCATAAGAGCCCCTAAATTAAAATATTATATCTTGGGATCATATATTTAAGTGTATCACACACCAATATCCCTATGAATACCATCTACTAACATCTTCTGACGTCTCAGATCTTGCATGCCTACTACTAGAACCCACTATCGGTGTCTGTTCTGCAAAAAATATCTCCATTACTAAATCCCACTCGAGTACTCCAACATATGTGGGAGTGGAAAGAGATATCACTAAATGACTAATATCTCAGTTTAATCCCTTATCAAAGGTCCTAGATATGAATAAAAGAACTCAAACCATATCCTGAGAGTATCAAGAAAGGTAAAAAAACTTACTGAATACTCTTCCATGCTCAAACCTCCCTGTAGAAACTATTGAATTTCTTGGATGCACATTAAAAAAAATATATCTATATAAAAATTATATATAAATAGTTTCTTTAAATATAACTATAATAGAACTATATTATCATGTGACTGAGTCACCAGACCCCATCATCTCCCAACAGATCCCTAAAGAAAACTAATCACTAAGACCACCATCTAATTTTTAGGTGTCCTCACAAGGAGAAAAAATTGGGTGAATTCCACTAGACAGTCCTAAAATATCTAGTGGAAAAGATCATCCCAAAACTGAGAATTAACTACCTCTAAAACTCATGGATCATTCTCAGCCTATGAATATCTTCATCTAGCACTTCAGTCACAATGTGAAACTTAACGGGTGGTGGAAAACCAAGAAAACCACCTGGAGGTACCTCCTTATGTATAAGACCCTATATTGGTGCCTCAACACTCAATGGATCGTCCTCATGATCACTCTAAATAATCCTATATGGATATATTCATGGAATAATCCTAAAATAAAAACAATACTTACCACATTCAATGAGTATATCTGGGGATTTGACTCAAGAAGGACATGAAAACCACAAACCATTTCTATATGATGCATGTAACTATGTTTTCTCTACAACCAATGCCTATATGTACTAATTAAAAAAGTAGGTTATCTAAGTCCTGATGAATTGATAAATTTTCCACTGTACAAACACTAGATTCCTTAATCCGAAATATGAACTTGACACACTTTAACACTACTTCAATAAATCCTAAATCAGCCTCACAACTAGAAAATCTCCAAAATCTGGTCTTAAGGTAAAACTTCCCTTTGATACCACTATGTCACGAAACAAAGAATCTAGGACTTCCTAGTTAGTGGTAAGATGAGTGTGAAACCCCAATCCCACATCCAATAGGTTAGGGTTTGGTGACTAGTACTGAGTAGACATATCCCACACATGGGAGGCTTTGGAAAAACTACTTGGACACACACACACACACACACACACATCTCCAATTCCATGTAATGATGAAGGTAAAAAACACAAATAATACCAATGCATGCATATAAATCCCACCATCAAAGTACCACAATATATGGAAAGGAAAAAGGGTCCAAATAAAAGCCCACCAAAACTAGAAATAAATTCCAACCTACTCAGAAGGAGGGGAATCTAGTCAAATGTAACACCAGTATGAATCTTAGTCTATATAGCCCAATTTATGCTCCACCTACTCCCAATAAACCTAGGAATATATTGAAAGGTATTTTGCCTACATAATACATGGAATGTGTGGGAAGATCCCATACAGGGGTGATCATAACAATATCCAATAGAACGCCCCAAAATCACTAAACATAAAGAATCAAGGATAGTCATAACATCGATACACATGCATGTCAATCAAGATATGAGGAATAAAAATAATATAAAACAACCAGATATACTCATAATATACTCCAAGTATCAAGAAGGACTTAACCACTACCATCCACAAGATTCATCTCAAGGCTTCATGGTAATGATCATCCAGGGGAATCCACTCCATTAGATATACTGTCACTAATAAAACTCATCCATGAGGTTGTAATCATTAGGTCTCTCCAAATAAGTACTCAAAGGATATTTGAAGTCACATTTTCTATATAGGGTATCAAACCCCATAATATTAAGGGATTTCATCAGCCCTACTAGTTGAAACTGCTAGATAGAGGATTGAAACCTTGTGCATGGTGGTCACACTGATACAATGAACCCCAACTAGGAAAAACATGATAGAGTATCTTACCCTAGGTCTCATGGAGGGATACCATGAACTCTATCCAAATAGAGCCTATAGAGGGGATAATAATAATATGATGGGGATGTAATGACACACTGTATCCTTGTAGGAATGGACCAATGGAAAAGATTCAACTGAACCTGGTTTACACTTAAGAGACATATGGCCTCAAACTACCTTGGAAAAAGTACACGACATGTCATGTATGTCTCGGGTCTTCCCGTATCTCACCATATCAAATGGAATATAATCCTCCATATACACAGTGTGTTATTTAAGGGCACACAACATGTAGAAGTTAGGTCAGCACTCTGTGTGCCAGCTTCCCATTCCGGTGTACATATGGTCGTGCCCATGTACATCTGATCATGCTCATGTGCTATGTTGTGTCCATGTACTTGGGTGTGTCCGAGTACCGAGCCATTCCCATAAAATCCACTTTTGTTAGTGTTCCTAGACATGTACATTACCATGTACCCTCTAGGGTAAACATCGAACCACTAACACTGGGTCACATGGAACGTGGTAGGGACGACACAACGTGTGATCTTTTTCTCTACACATAAAACCTAGTGTCATAGAAGATGGACTACATGACGTGTGTTGTTTGGAATACACACCATGTAGTTATGAATTTCACATAAATTACTGGTTGTTCTATGTGGCATCACCCATGAATTCAACCCTTCATCCAACCATGATTATCCCTGACAATTGTGGATATGGTGTTAACCAACCCTTTATATTACCACTCACCAGAATATAGCCTTTGATCTACTTGAATCACCACTTCTGTATCATGCTATCACCATAGGATAAATCAGGAAATGTAAACCCCCGATATGATGTCAATCCATAACCATTTCCATTCACCTCAATAGATCCCTTTATTTCAAACCATATCCATATTATTGATCTGTTTCGATGAAGAATGACTACACAACAATCAAATATAATTTATTCAACAAATCGTCAACCAAAGAAATTTCTAGTGATGAACGTGTGATGAAACAAGGGAAAAATGCACAAGTAAAAAAAGTGGAATAAACCTTGATCATTGTTTAGGTTGGAATTGATTAATTTTTATTAGAATAATGAATAAAGAGAAATAAAAAACAACAATAACAATTCCCCAAATCCTATGTAAATAAATCCACACCTGCAACATGGTTGACCTACAAATAAATCTATTGATGGATTGGTTTGCGTTCTCTTCAGGGGATAATCAAACAGGTAAATAAATCATAGAAAAAAATGTCATACCTCAACTTAGGATCGATCTTTGATAAATAATGGTCCTGCATCATCCTTATTGGTGAAATCCACAAGCTCTAATTGGTACACCGATTTCCAATCCTTGATCTACCATTGTTCATTTGAGAATCCTTCGAAAGGTTCCACCAACAACTCCTATAAAATATCTAGTGTTATACAACTAACCTTAATATTTGACCATAATCAGTTATTTATAAGTGGAGGAAAGGTCATGGAAATTAACAAAAAAATTAATTTAATTAATTAATTTCATCATTAATCCACCCACAGTCGTGCTCAACCCAAGCATCCAATGCACTCCAAGGTTATATAATGCGCAGGGTAAAACTCACATTACAAACTCAACAGGGATAATAGATTTCCCATCTAAGTCTCTATTTGAGAGTTATTCCACTATTTCAGAAAAACTACATGCATGTGATATTAATATATTTAATATTTTTATGAAATCATTTCTGAGATCACCGAACCTCAGAATATCATACCATCTCAGCACATGAATCTAAAAATATTATTATATATATATTTTAAAATTTTACATGAAAAAAGACATTACATTATATACATATGGTGATCATACAAGTATACTCAGTAGGATCATACCCAAGGTCTCAAGTTCACATGTGAAAACAATATACTAATGCACTAGTGAATAAAAAGAAGAACCAATAAGCACCTAAATAGGTCTACTAATGAATCCCATCCCCACCATAGTTCACTAACTAAATCATGCATTTAATATAGTAGCATAATATCGATAATATAATAAATAAAGGAACCAAACTTCCAATTCCACACTGATTTTATGCTCTCATTCCCCAATGTTGAACATCCTATGATCCCATCCCTTCCATACATATCACATCACACAACACATATATGATGTGGGTCAGGATGCATCCATACCTACCCACCCTTGTAAGGTCTAGCATCCCATTATTGAATTAGTAATCTTCACATATCATCTCATATCACCCAAATAAACCTAAACCATCACACAATACCTCATCACATAACCAGAGTAATAGGGTATCCAGAATGTGAAGGACATCAACCTCATGGCCTCCTCCTACCATGCATGAACCCCACCATATATCACATTACATCACATACCACATGAATATACCTACTCCATCACATCACATCACTGCATCATCACCTCATATAGCCCAAATATACATGGGTAATCACACCATATCTCTCCCGAATACACCTAGGCCATCACTGCTGAAGGAAGAGCCGGGAAGAGGGGGTGACCAACTGTAACGACCCAAACTTTTATAAATAAAATTTATCCCTTCTTACTGTAATTTCATATAGTATAAATCTCATAAAATAACTTATAGACCTTAATAAAGACTTCATAAATGAATAATTAATGAAAAAATAAGTATTTCTAGAAGTTAATTAACCAATACCGAGGAAATAGTAACTTGACTATAGAAATAGTAATATGAAATTTATGAATAGTAAACCAAACAAATGAATAGTAACCCCATACTTTAAAGTATAAATAAAATTTAGGCATCATATAACTAAAAATATGATATAATTATATCATAGTATAAGTGATTAAATATTTTAAAAATTATTAAGTAAGTGTCGGTGCCTTTGTAAGTCATAAATATTTAAATAAAATTGTATGATTAATTTAATACTTTAAAAAAAATTCATAAAATTTATTCATAAATTAATATTTTGATATATTATGATTTTAATATTATTTTATGAGACCTTAATTACTTTTTAAAAGTATTATAAAATCAGTTATAATTTTAAAATATGTATTTTCTAAGTAAATGATGATTCTAATTAAAAATTAAATTACTCATATTTATAATTTTTTTTATAAAATGGATTTTATTTTTGAATTATATATCTGAAAAAATAGTTAGGGTGATTTTTTTGTATTTTTTTGCAATACTTGATTTTTTATGAATAGTAAAATAAGATAATTTTTTATAAATGCTAAATACATGAATTTTTGAGTCATTGTTGATGTAAGGATCATTTAAAAACCTTAATATAGAAACATAATTAGTTATTTGAATATATTTTTAGATAATTCTCAAACTATTCATATTATTTATCCAAAATAATAAACTGATGAATATAATAATGAGAAAACACCCATCTCCTCCATTATAAATACCACCCCTCACCTACTCTTCTCCTCAAACCTATCAAGATTTAAGCCTTGCCAAAATTCTCCCAATACTCTTTTCTAGACCCTATCACACATCCAAGATCTCTTGGTATCATGAAAAGGCTAAAAACTTTTCCCTAAGGAGGTTCTCAAGGAGGAGATATTTAAGAGGTAAATCCTCTTCTTTTTCTTTTAATTTCTTTTCAATTTCATTTATTTTCTTCTCTTATCCTCACCATATCTTATCCAAAAGTAATGGTAACTCTAGTATGATTTATATAATTTAATTATATCATGTTAATCTATGATCCATAATCAAACTTATTTTTATCTCTCTCATTCAATCTATAAATGAAATTGTTTCCCGTAATGTGTCAATTTACCAACATCATGGGTGATGCACTTTCACATTCATTTAACACCTTTAAGGATGTTAATAAAACCTTTAAATGGTTGAAAATAAATTCTAAATTTTATTTTAGAACCCTTTTTATGTTTTTTAAGTAACATTTATACATAATACTAAATGATAAAACAAAACAAAATCGTTGTGATCGAAAACCGCCCAAATTAACCTAAAATGATCATCATTAAATTTTATCTAATGATTCATCATCATAACACATTATAAAATTATTTATAAGATTATTTAAAATTATGGACTATAATTAATAACATATAATAACAATTCTATATTTTTATATACATTTTAAACTAACTCCCGTTAATGTATAAAAGTAAACTGATCATGAAAACCATGAAAACAAATGCTCTAGAACGATTAAATTAAACTCTATAACTCATCAGAAAACCCATAAATGAACTAAATAAAAACTAATGAATAAAATTAATGTTTAAAATTTTATTAATTTGTTAATTAATGAATCTAATCTGATTATATAGGACATTAAAGTGAATAAAGCTTTCAGACTCAAGGTAAGTGGAATTCTCAAACCCAACTATTTTCATTAGGTTTTCCCTCTTTCACCCCATTTTTAACATGTATATTCCTTAAATATAATTCCTTCATAATTATTTTATATTATATAGGATATAAATTCCTTTTTTTACTTTAGTTTATGATAAATATAATATTTTATAAAATAACTCTTCTGAAAAAAACACACCTTTTACTTCTCAAGATTGTTTCTTCTTCACTCAAGGTTGATGATTCTTATATTAAGCATATTATTCCCTATTTCATTTGGGAACCCAAAGTTTATTAATGTGTGATATATGAAATTAAACCCATTCCTTTCCATGGATTATTTTATGTTCAATATTGATATATGTTCTATGTGACATGAATGATAATGTAAATGTTATGATGTGACGGGTGTGCCCAAAATTATGTAGCAAAATGTAGAAGTTATAATGTGATGGGTGCACATAAAATTATATAGTTCTCTAATTCATTGGGTAATGTGATGAATCTAATGTGACAAAGTAAAATATGCATGAACATGATGCTATCTTTGTTCATAGTTACGCATGGTAGTTGACCTATAAGACATGATGTTTAATTTTTATGCATTTACACATTCCAAGACTTTTCATAATGCTTCCTCTCATTATTATGATCCCATTCATATGTTATGATGATATTGATTATGATGAACCCATGTAATATTGTTTATTGTATTTTTCTATACTCTTACTGGTCTTTTAGACCACCCCTTTACTTAATGTATATCCTCAGGTGATTACTTGTACTAAGGAGAATTCAAGGGCTAATAAGAAGCTAAAGAAGAAGGAATTAAATAAATGTTTATTTTTAATATTTTAAATGTTATGCATGGTCCTAATTTTCTCAATACACTAAACCTGATGATCTCGGTCATGTAATTATTTTATTTTTTTATCATTAAAATGATGTAGAAGTAATGTAATAAAAGTAGGGTCACTATAGTTGGTATTAGAGCATGGTTTAGTTAATTTAGGAATTAGGATAATAGAATCTTAGTGAACATCGTTAGTATGAGACTATGTATAAGTAAACACCCAATACTATTTTTTTTTTCAAAAATTATAAATATAGGTATACCATAAGATATTACTTTAGAGTTAATTTTACAAAGGGATAAATTATTGATGACTTATTGAATTATGTTTTGTTCTAATATTTTCTATTTTAGAAAATGGTGGGAACCTAGAGAAACCAGACTAACAAATCATGTGAGGATCAATGTAGTGATTACTCTAGTGACATACCCAATGTTTTGGGAGGTGAAGTTAAAAATTTCACGGTGATTCTTACCCAAATATCTTAGGTTATGAAAAATAACCTAAATAATGTAGAATTTATACCTTCACCTAGAGGGAGAAACTAGCTATCAAGTGTTTTATGTGGAAATGACCACCAACATTTAGGGGATCTTCTGATCAACTAGTCACAAAACAATGGGTAAAATTGATGGAGAAGATCTTTTTTTCTTCACTTTTCTGAGATAGAGAAGGTGAATCTCACTATTTATCTTCTATATGGAGAGACAGATCAATGGTGGGCCTTGATTAATAACAACAAGAGGAAGGATACAATTTAAGAGATGGAGTGGGAAGACTTTAAGATAATGTTTATTAATAAGTATTTCCCTATAACTCTTCATACAAATATGGAGAGAGAATTCATAGAGCTGAATCAAAAGGAAGGAAAATATATCATTTATTATAAAGAAAATTTCACAAGGATTTCAAGGTATGCTTCCGGTTTTGTTATCAACAATGATAGAAAAATTTATAGACTCTTTAGTGGTTTAAAACCACACATTAGAAAGGATCTATAAATTCAAGAATTTGGGAGTTATGAATAAGTTGTTCAATGTGCTCTCAAAGTGGAGATAAAGTTTAGAGAATGATACCATGGATATGGTGTTAAGAAATGAAATATGGAGTTTCAAGCTAGAGGATCTCATGAAAAAGGAGGAAAGAAAACTCAACCACCTAGATTTCAAAAATGTGGGAAGAAGCATCATGGGAGTTGCCTCAAAGGGATGAGAAAATTCTTCAAGTGTGGGAGAGAAGGCCACCAAAATCATGAATGTCGAAAAGACATGTGGAAGCTGAATAATGTGGAGGAGGAAAGGAGAGAACTTCCTAATGTCCAATGAAATAACTATATTGAACAAATGAATTATATAATTCAATATAATAAACCTTGAGTCCTCAAGGGTAATCAACATCAACAACAATGAAAACTAGATGAGTAAGAAAAGGATTATTACATCACTACTATTGAAGTAGAATAGGAAAATGAATTCCTACAAGGTGCACTTCCTATTCAATCAATAATGGAAAAAGTATTATTTGATTTTGGTTCTACACATTTCTTTATATCTTGAAAGTTTTTTAGAACTGTTGAATTGAAGTCCTGAAACCTTGAAGTAGAGATATCTATAAAAACACCTAGCGGTGAAATCATTACAACCCAATTATTGGATTATTCTCTTATTAGCGTATGTGGGAAGATTCTTCTAAAGAATTTCTTAATACTTACCTTAGTATAATTAAATTCTATACTGGGGATGGATTGTATCTCATTATATAGAGCACATATCAACTGTTAGGAAAAGAAAATATCTTTTTATTTTCTGAACCATCCCATGCTCATATAAAAATTCAAGGAAGATCATGAATATCATTTTAAAAATCCTTCAATGGCGTGGGTGTTAATTCACTATAAAGAATCATACCTCGCTCAAATGGTTGAGTCAAAGGAAAGTGTAAACCTAGTAGAAATTCCCATCATGAGGGAATACAGTGATGTATTTCCTAAAGAGTTACCCAAAAATCAACCAGATATTGATGTAGAGTTCTCAATAGAACTCATACTTGAAGATACTCCTATCCCAAAGTGTCTCTATAGGATGGTTCTTATCTAATTAGAGGAGTTAAAGAATTATCTGAAAGATAATTTAGATAAAGGGTTCATATGACCTAGTGCATCACCTTGGGGTTCCCCAATGCTCTTTGTCAAGAAGAAGGATGGATCAATGTGGTCATGTATCGATTATCAGTTACTCAACAATATCACTATAAAGAAAAAGTATCCTATTCTAAGTATTGATGACCTATTCGGTCAGTTGTGAGGATATTAGTACTTCTCAAAGGTGGATATTCATTCTAAATATCATCAGCTAAAGGTGAATAAAGAGGATATTCATAAGACTTCCTTCCACACATGGTATATGCACTATGAGTTTCTAGTGATGCCCTTTGGACTTACTAATTCTCCTACAATATTCATGGATTTTATGAATAGAGTCTTTAAACATTACCTCACATTTTTTTGGGTCATGTTTATCGATTATATTCTCTTCTACTCCAAGATTCAAGAGGAACATGAAGAACATATAAGGATTGTGTTGGAAATATTAAGGAATGATAAGTTTTACGCTATGTTTAGAAACTACGAATTTTAGATAAAACAAGTCACATTCTTGGGATATGTGATCACAAATGAGGGAATTTTTTTAGACCATTAAAAAAATGCAATTGAGGAATGGACTAGACCCTCTAGTGTCATAGAAATCTATAGTTTTCTTGGATTGGATGGGTATGGTTGACATTTTGTGATAAATTTCCCACAATTTTCAAGCCCTCTAACTCAGTTAACAAGAAAAGGGGTAAAGTATGTCTCGATAGAATAATGTGAGGATAGATTCAAGGAGTTAAATATAAGGCTAATCACTACACCGGTACTCACATTTCCATAAACTAGAGAAAGTTTTGTGATATAGAGTGATGCTTATAAGAAAGGCTTGGGACTTGTACTCATAAAAAATGATAAAATGATAACATAAACCTCATGAAAATTGAATATCCATGAGAAAAACTACTCTATGCATGATCTAGATCTTGAAACTATTATTTTTTCCTTGAAAATATGGAGGCACTACCTCTATACTGAGAAGTGTGATATATATATCGATCAAAATAGCCTAATGTATATATTCACACAAAAGGATATCAACATGCATAACAGGATATGGATATAGATAATCAAAGACTATGATTTCTCCATTCACTATTATCTTGGAAAGTAAAAAAAGGTAGATGATGCTCTTAGTAGAAAAGAACCTATTACTTTATCCATGTTGAGGATTGAGAAAGAACCTATATTCATGAATATGAAAAGGATGGATTTTGAAATCATAATGGAAGGGAATAAATACTACCTTTCCTAAATTATTTCACAACCATCTATCTAAGATATAATTAAGGAGGAACAAAGGGGTGATCCAGAGTTACAAAACAAGGTGAATGTAGTAAAGGAAGGGAAACTGCAAGAGTTCCATATCGATGATAATAGTGTGTTTTGGTTTGGAATAAGGATTTTTGAACCTTTATTACCAGGGATAATGAAGGATATATTGGATAATTCACATGGATCATCTTTCTCTATCCATCCTTGGAGTACCAAGATGTATCGTGATCTCCGAGAACATTTCTAGTGGGAAAACATAAAGAAGAAGATTGCTGAGTATATCTCAAGGTGATTGATATGTAAACAAGTTAAAGCTAAGATACAGAAGTCCAAAGGGATGATGCAACCATTTCCTATACCCATGTGGAAATGAGATAATTTCACTATAGACTTTGTCATGGGTCTCCCGAAGACATCCCAAGAAAATAATGCGATATGGTTTGTGGTGGAATGACTCACCAAGACTACCCACTTTATCTCTATTTGGGAAGATCTATAACTTGAAAAACTTCAAAAGATATATGTAAAAGAAGTGGTGAGACTGAATGGGGTTCCACTCTCAATTTTACCTGATCATGATCCTATTTTAACATTGAAATTTTAGAGGAGTCTTCAAAATGATATGAGAATTGAATTAAATTTCATCATGACTTATCACCCCCAAACTGATGGCCAATCTAAAAGAAATATTCAAATGCTCGAAGATATTCTAAGATCCTGCTCTTTAGAATTGAAAGGTTGATGAGATCATTATCTCCCATTGGTTGAGTTCTCATAAAACAATATCTTCCAATCGAGTATTCATATGAATCCATATGAAGCTCTATATGGAAATCGATATAGAACTCCAACCTGTTGTGATGAAGTTGGTGAAAGAAAGATACTTGGACCCAATCTTATACAAGAGATGAAAGAGAAAGTTCAATCCATCCAACAACATATCAAAGCTACTCAAAGTTAGAAAAAGATCTATGTTGATAACCATCAAAGGTACTTGGAGTTAGACGTTGGATATAAAGGCTTACTTTGAATATAACAATGGAATAGAGTCATGCAATTTGGAAAGAAAGGGAATCTAAGCCCAAGGTACACTGCCCTCTTTGAGATCCTTAATAGCATATGAGTCATGGCCTATTGTCTTTCACTTCCATCTAATATGGATCAAGTTCATGATGTTTTCAACATATCACTCTTAAATAAGTATATACCAGACCCATCACATGTACTAAACTTAAAGGCAGTACAATATAAAGATGATCTCTCTTATGAGGAGCATCTAGTAAATATTTTGGACTAGAGAGATAAGGTTCTACACAACAAGAAAACCCACATTTTCAAAGTGTTGTGGAGGAACCATAAATATAAAGAAGAAACTTGGTAACCAGATGAGGAAATGAAGGATAAGTACCCTTAGTTGTTTATGTAAAATGAAATTTCGAGGGAGAAATTTCAAAAGGGAGGAAGAATGCAACAAACCAAACTTTTATCAATAGAATTTATCAATTATTATAGTAATTTCATATAATATAAATCTCATAAAATTCCTTATAGTCGATGATAAAGACTTTATAAATGAATAGTTAATGAAAAAATATGTATTTATAGAAGTTAAGGAACTAATACCATTGAAATAGAAACTTGACCTTATGAATAGTAATATAAACCTTATGAATAGTAAAATAGACAAATGAATAGTAACCTCAACCATTATAATATAAATAAAATTTAGGCGTCTTATAAGTGAAAATATTATATAAGTATATCATTGTATAAGTAAGTAAATATTATAAAAATTATTAATTAAGTGTTGGAATTTTTATAAGTCATAAATATTTAATTACAATTTTATGATTAATTTAAAAATTTAAAAGAAATTTTATTTTCATAAAATTTATTCATAAATTAATATTTTGATGTCTTATTATTTTGAGATAATTTTATGAGACCTTAAGTAATTTTTCAAAGTGTTATAAAATCAATTATAATTTTAAAATATGTACTTTCCAAGTAAATGGTGATTTTAATTTAAAATTAAACTACTCATATTTATAATTTTTATTATGAATTGGAGTTAATTTTTTAATTCTACACATTTGAAAATGGTTAGGGTGATTTTTTGGGATTTTTTTGAAATACATGAAATTTTGATGAATAGTAAAATATGATAATTTTTTATAAATGCTAAATACATGAATTTTTTAGTCGTTTTTTATGCAAGGATGATGTAATAACCTTAATATAGAACCGTACTTTATTATTTTAATATATTTATTTATAATTCTCTAACTATTCATAGTCTTGAGACAAAATAATAAACTGATGAATATAATAATGAGAAAACACCCGTCTCCTCCACTATAAATACCACCCTCACCCCCTCTTCTCCTCAAACCTCTTAAGATTTGATCCTTGCCCAAATTCTACCAAATACTATTTCCATGCCCCTATACCACTTCCATTAACTCTTGGTCTAATAGAAAGGATAAATGATTTTCCCTAAGGAGGTTCTTAAGGAGGATATATTTAAGAGGTAAAATCCTTTTCCTTTTTCTTTTAATTTCTTTTCAATTTAATTTTTTTTCTTCTCTTATACTCACATTATCTTATCCAAAAGTCATGGTAACTCTATTATGATTTATATAATGTAATTTTATCATGTTAATGGAATATTCATTATCAAAGTCCTTTCTCTCTCTCTCTCTTTTATTCTAAAAATGAAATCGTCACCCGTGATGTGTCAATTTACTGACATCATGGGTGATGCACTTTCACTTTCCTTTAATGCCTACAAGGATGTTAATAAAAAAATTAAATGGTAGAAAACATATTATAAATTTTATTTTATAACCCTTTTTATGTTCTGTAAGTAACATTTATAAATAATACTTATTGATAAAACAAAACAAATTCATTGTGATAGAAAACCTCAAAATTAACCTAAAACGATCATTATTAAATTTTATCTAATGATTCATCCTAATAACACATAGAAAAATTATGTATAAGATCATTTAAACTTATATAATATCATTAAGAATATATAATAATTTTTTTGGATATTTATCCACATTTTAAATGAACTTCCATTCATGTATACAAGTAAACCAATCATGAAAACCATGAAAACGAATAATCCCGAATGATGAGATCCAACTCTATAACTAATCAGAAATACCATAAATGAACTCAATAAAACAATAATGAATAAAATTAATGTATAAAAGGTTATTTATTTGTTAATTAATTAATCTAATCTCATTATATAGGATATTAAAGTGAAGACAACATTCAGACTCAAGGTAAAGGGAATTCTCTAACCCAACTCTTTTCATTAGGTTTTCCCTATTTCACCTCATTTTTCGAATGTAAATTACTTAAATATAATTTATTCATAA
This sequence comes from Viscum album, assembly GCA_963277665.1. NCBI lineage: Eukaryota > Viridiplantae > Streptophyta > Magnoliopsida > Santalales > Viscaceae > Viscum > Viscum album. The sequence goes on from OY728157.1 coordinate 1,477,310,872, forward strand.
TTATATTACCTTTTCTGGGATACAAAATTTTTCATCTTGAGTTTATGACAAACAAAATTTTTTCCAAAAGAACTCTTATTTAAAAAAATACACCTTTTACTTCTCTATATTGTTAATTCTTCACTCAAGATTGATGATTCTTATATCAAGTATGTTATTACTTCTTTCATTTGGGAACCCAAAGTTTATGAATGTATGATTTATGAAATTAAACCTATTCATTTCCATGGGTTATTTTTTGTTCAATATTGATATATGTTCTATGTGACATGCATGATAATGTAAATGTTATGATGTGACAGGTCCACCGAAAATTATATAGAACAATGTAAATGTTATGATGTGATGGGTGAACCCAAAATTATATATAAATCCAATGAATTAGGTATTGTGATGAATTTCATGAGAAAAATTGAAATATTCATGAACTTGATGCTATATTTTTTCACAATTATTTGTGGTAGTTGACCTCTAAGACATGATGTTTCATTTTTATGCATCGCCACATTCCATGACATTTCTGAATGCTTCCTCTCATGATTATGATCCCATGACTATGTTATTATGATAATGATTATGATAAACCCATGTTATATTGTTTCATTTATTTATTTATCCTCTTACCAGGACTTTATCTCACCCCTTTCTTTGATGTATATTCTCAGGTGATTACTTGTACTAAGGAAAATTCAAGGGCCAATAAGAAGCTAGAGAAGAAGGAATTAAATACATATTTATGTTTTTTATTTTAAATGTTATGCATGGTTATAATTTTACCAAGACACTAAACCTTTGGATCCTGGCCATGTAATGATTTTATGTTTTTTATCATTAAAATTATATAAAAGTAATCTAAGAAAAGTAGGGTCACTATACCAACTATCTGTATCACCACTATCTTGGATGTTGGGGAAAACACTCATAACCCAAAACCTATGAGTGTTGATAAGGTTATCTATATAAGGTGGGATCATATAGAAATAACATAAAATACATGATATATATAATGGAACAAAATACCTAACCTATAGGTCTACAACAACTACACTAGTGTAACACACATCACCTTCACCACATCCCACATCAACCGTCACAACCACTAATGCCACTAATGCATCACACCGCACAAACACCACACAAATCCACACATACCTAGTTTCAATTACATGTCTCACCACTTACTAGATCTATTTAGTTTCCATATAATCCCATTATTAATCTATTTCTTTCAAAATTACACAACCTATTATTTTATTCATTTATCAACCCATTCCTTTATTCATTTCATTCAACATCAAAATTTATTCCATGGCTAACCAAAAAACTAACACAACCACACTACAACACAACAAGACCAACTCAAATAAATTTTTTCCTCCACACCATGTCAACCATCACTGTTGCACCATGTTAAACAAGACATATTTACACAATAACCACATGCCTCAACCACCACACACAACAACTATCACTCACAATGACCATGAGAAACCAAAACCATATTTCACCATAACCGCACAGCTTATGACATCACATTTATTCCAACCAACCATCGCATCATAGCCCCACACATCACACAGCCCAGCCGGTCATCTCCATCACCACACAATAGCCCAAAATACACATGAAAAAATAAAAATAATAATCATACACAAAAAATACATCCCATATTCCACATTTATTCAAGATATTTCATCACATTACTTATTTAATTAGCATGGATATTATAACAAAAACTATGTTTCCATAGAAAACCAATTTATTAGCTAAATATATGTTCTTCAGCCTATTATTCAATGTAAAATTTAAAAAAACACATTAAGTGTCACACATACATTATCTACAACACACCAAGGCTCCGAAAAGCCATGATTTCTAGTATTGGAAACAAAAATTAATAATATCATCAGAAATATCAACAAAATAGTAAAGAATGTGACTACTTCCTATATTCATCAAATTTTGACTATTATAATAATTATATTTATTAATAAAACCCTTAATATAGACCTAAAGGAAAGTAAAAAACATGAAATCCCCACATATATCATATATAAAGGGAGATAATAAGGATCCCCTACCTTAAGAAAGCTTTATGATCTCACTACACGCCACAAGGTGAAGAAAAATCATTCCAGAAATGAAAAACACACAAGTAAAATATATATAATCATAAAACATACTAAGGGGTTATAAAAAATAGACTCCAAAACATAACATGATCCATAAAACAATACCACAACTAAAATTTGAAGAATAGGAAGAAAACAAGTTGATTGGTGTTGGGAAATCACAACTGATCGCCAAAAATCAACCACCAGAACTCAGGGATAATGGAGAGGGGGGATGGGTTGGAAGGTCTCCCAAAATATCCTAGGGGTTTCCCATAACGTGATAGTAATAACGTCTGAATAAAAGAAAATTCATATGAAAAAAACTTATATATAGGCTGTAAGTCACCCTATTTTCAACATAAATTCCATTTTTATAGCATAAATTCCATAGGATTCGTGGATTAAAATATGTAAAACTGATTTAGTCCAGAAAATATAAAATATTATTTTTTTCACTAAAATTCATGGAATCTCAACTAGAAATAACTTATGATATAAATTCCATATTAATGGAATAAACCCATTTCACAAACTACTCCTATGACGAACACAACTTGTAAACCACCAATTACATAATCCATAACCAACAAGATTAAATTTTAAATACCTCTTTTACAATGTGAAAAAACTTCTGTAGTTTTATTGTAGCTCTAACCATCACAAAATTTCCACAAGTCTCCTTCAAAACTCCTGCAATACCCAAACTAGTAAAGTAACGGGTCAGAAAATCACAAACCATTATAGTAGTAGTACATGAAATGTCTAGTTTCACCAATAGAAGTTACTCTCCAACATGGAAAAACATGGATGTTGGGGATTCCTTAGTGATGGAATATTTTCCAATGGTTCTAAATAAAGGTGATGAAACTGGTGGTACAAGACAAGGGACCAATGCTCAGCCCATAGAGGTGTAATTGTTTGATATGAAGGGTAAAACCAAAATTATCTTTCATCATGCCATCAAGGATGAAAAAAAATATTAGGACTCATCGACAAATGGGGATACACTTAAAAACTCGATGAGGATGAAAAATTACAAAGTAATAGATAGGATTATAGAGATAAATTGATCCAAGTAAAGAAGACAGATGATAAGGGTTAATCAGTCCCTATAAATAAAAATAGGTCTATAAAGGACTATTCAAATATTAGACCCATAATGAGTAGAAGGTACACTCCACTGGTTGTTCGGTTTTTGAAGTACCCCAATAGGTTTAGCACTTTTAGTGAAGACTCTAATTGGGGTGATTAAGGGGATTCTTATAAGGATGATTATGATGTTTAGTTTTTTTATTTTATTCATATGCTTTTTTTGTCATATGGCTTATGTTTTAAGGAAGTAATACATTGTATGTCCCCTTCCCCTATTGTTTTGTTCCTTTCTTGATTTCTTTTTTGATAAATGGATATTTGACTCCAAACCATTTCTATGAGTATGAAATATTCACAAGTAATTATTGGGTATGATATTGTGTGGAGATATTAAATGATGAAATTTTCCCATAAAAATATCACATAAATGGTATTAGTATATCAATGATTTCCTAAATATACAATCATTCTTATCATTAGAATACATAATTTTTAATAAAATCAACCATCAAAGTTTAATTATTTCTCATACTTCACACACCACCAATGACATTTCAAAAAATAATAGATGTATTTCCATTAATTTTCATACAAGTAACAATTATGTGACATGAGTTTTTAAAATTTTAATTTTTTTCTATAATTTTTTGTTTTTTGTTTTCATATTTTTTGGATTTTATTTTTGGTTTATTTGTTTTTTATGGAGAATTTAAATCCTGAATACATGATGTTTACATTCCCCGCACCTAAAAATTACATTTTTATAAATATAAGTAATTCAAATAAATAGATAACTAAACAAAGGTATAGATAAGGGACTACCTGCTAAGTGGTGAAATAGGTGGAATATTTCAGTTAGAGTTACTCTACTCGATGCTTTAGAAAATACTTATAGAAGTTTTTAAGATGTTTCCCATTGATAGAATACCTTCATCCACTTAGTTCATGCGAAACCTATATTTCACTAAAATGATCAAAAATAGTAATGGTATAAGGACTAATCCATTGGGAATGAAGATGAACTTGGAGGATATTTAGTTTATAATTATACATAAGGAACTTATCACTTATATATAAATTCATTTGATGAATCATATCATCATATAAAACCTTCATCACTTATTTTTATATCCTAGATTTCTTATAATCATCATGCCAAATTTATCTAAAATAATGAATATATAATTTTTTATACTCACCTAAATATAAAAGATTCATATTACATTGTTTCACAATCCAATATTCATGGTGATATACCTCCACAGGTAGGTAAAAATCCATCCAATGATAATATTATATAGAAAATTTTTGATGGGGTTTTTAAAAGTTATACAGTATTCCCAAAGTGCACAATCTGAACACATAATCTAATCTTTACTATTGGGTTGTACCATTTTTTCCAAGATTTTCCTAACTTATTAATTTTAAATTATGGATTGATTGTTAGTTTGGGGATGATATGTAGTAGATAAGTTTTGGAAAACACCATATTTATAGAGAAAAGTTTTCATATTATGATTATAAAAACGAGAACTTTGATCAGAAATGATAAACCTTGGAAAACCATACCTTCTAAAATTTTGGGATATCATAAGTTTGATGACCACTCAAGAGTCATAAGTCCTTATTGAATTTTCTTCCACAAATTTAGATATTTAATCACTCGAATATATAATTTTCACAAATCCAAATAAATTTAGGAAAAGCCTCAGAAAGTCAATGCCCTATACATCAAATATCTCACAAAATAACATGGGTTGTTGATGTGAATTTATTTTTGATACATATTTTCCACATCCTTTTTATGAAATTTTATTAAATTATAAGTAAAATGTTATTTACTTAATAAATAATTGAGTCTTTATCATTTTCTGTTGAAAATAAAATTATTTTAATAATTTAATTAAAATGAGGTTTTTTTGTGAAAAATAGATTAAATGATCTATGATTGAATTTTTATATATTTTAATATCAAAATATTTTGTTGATTATGGTGTTAACTTAACTGAATTAATATTTTAGAGGTATTTATAAAAGGTTTATGGATTTTGAAGTTAATATTTCAAATTAATATGTTTTTATCTTAAATATCAGTTATTTGAATTCATTTTTAATTATTTTTTTTAAATAAATATTTTCATTGTTTAATTATGTTTGAAGTTTAATTTTATATATTTAATTGATTAATTTAAAAAATTTATGAATTCTTCCTTGTAGGTTAATGTGTAACATGTTGGAATTTATGGAATTTAAACTCACTTTATATGTGTGATGCATGATAATAATAATTTTTTAAAATTAATGAGTGAAATATGATACATATGATGATTGAATTTTTCAAAATATGAAAAAGTTAATAATTAAGATGGTCTTTGCCCTGTATTATTGATACATAACATGCGACACTTTTTTAGATTTTTGAGCGTTGCTTATGCTTAGGAGTTCATATGTAAGATTAAGGTGTTTATCAATTTATAAAGAGTGGTCATGTAAGAAGGGTTTTTCCATGTGATGATCATATAGAATATGTGATACTTGGTGAAAATGGGAGAAGTCTGGGGAGGTCAATGCTATGAGTCAAGATTGACTGAGACTAAATATTATCAACCTATGGATGAGTATTGAATAAGTTATGCATGGAATGATCTAAATGAGGGATATGTGACTGAATCAGTGGTGGATGATCCTGAATATTTTGAGATGATTTAACTACTAAAGTTACAATTGAAATGGATAATGATTCATCAGAGATGGATGAACTCAATTTTTCCTATTCAAGGATCTTTGATAAAATCAATGAGACTGAAGAATATAAACCAAGATAGGTTTGATAGGATGACCAAATAAGCCACACCTCTTAAAACTATATAAATACAGATGAATTCCATTGAAAACTAAATTCATGTATTATTGAAGTTGAGTGAGTTCTGGTGAGGATAAAAGGAAACTGAACATTGAACCCATTCAATGAAGAATATCGAGTAAGGTTGGAACATTAAACAACTATTTAGTGGATGGTTTTAACTTTAAAAACATGACCTGAGATCAATGAAACAATGATGATGAAGAGCTATTTTTGATATGGAGAATAATATTTTTTTCTAGATATTTTCTCATGCAAGTTCAATTTTTGGCAAGTCCAGCTCACAAGGTATTCTTTGGCTTAATGGCTTGTTGGCTTGCATATATTGTTATTGAAAAATTACTATTAGAAATAAATTTTGGATTACTTTAATTAATTTTATTACATTAATTTAATTTATCAATTAAATTCATAAATTTAACATATACATGAATTGATGTTTTAGCTTGTTAATATTCAAAAATTAATGTATTGTTGATTTATATGTCACAAATTCATGGATATTTAATATGAAAATTTTGAATTAACTGATTCATGATGGATTGGATCATTTATTGTAGTCAATGAAAGGTCCCTATTCTCATATAGTATTTCCTATTTAAATTGTTGATCTGTCTAGTAGTTGATACTGTGTGGTGTGTGTGTGAAACTTTCTGGAAGGATTATTAGAAAGAGATTAGTACACCTTTATTTTTATATATTATATTTATTTATCTATTAGTTTTAAAGAAATAAGCGTTGTGAATTTGAAACTGGAACCAATATACAAAGTCTTTGAAAAACCAAATAAGTATTGGAGATATGTATCCAACACAAAAATTATAGGTACAAACCATTATTATTGTATACTTTTTTTATTATCTAACATATTATAGTAATATATTTTGAATCCTAGATTAATTTGGGTTAATCCCTAATATAATTTTATAATAATTATCAAAGAAAGGTTTTAATCCTCTGATTACAAATTGTTAGATAATTATATTAGGTATTAATCCAAATTAATCATAGATTAGAAATATAATATTATGATATGTTAGAGAATAAAAATAGTACACAATAATAATGGTGTGAACTTTTCATTTGTGATATATATTTTTTAATTATGAACTCACCAATCGTGGGAATAATTAAGAACCTTTTTGTATGATAATTTATATTATTATATATAGATTATTTTATCATACATGATTAAATATAATTTTGTTATATATATATATATATATATTAATTTTGAACCCATCTATCATGGGAATAATTATGAATTTTTTTTATAATAAAATAATTGGTATTGTATATGATATAATTAATCATTTTTTTTATTTTGTAATATATTTTGTATAATCATGATATCACCTATCGTGGGCATGACTATGTAAAATTTTTCATATGATAAATTTTTTAGATGTGACTATATTGCATAAATAATAAATATATCCTATCAGTATATTATTATTAGTGTAATTTTGTTATTGATATGATGTATTTGTGTTTTAAAATTATGTTATTTCTTATTTAATACCCTATCAGTGTTAAATTTCATGTGCCATAAGATTTTAACATTATTTCATTATAATTTTATAATATTATTGGGACCCTTAATATTATTATGATGTATTTTTTTATAATTTATTTCTATATCAAAATACCCTATCAGTATTATATTTTGGCTCACATAAAATTCATACATCATAATATTATAATTTTATTTTTAGGTGGGACCATTATTATTATTATTATGTTTTTTATGCTCTATAATTTATGTTAAGATAAAATACCCATAGGTGTTAGATTTTATATTTCATAAAATTAATACATCATAATATTTAAATTTATTTATTATGACCCGAGTCCTTATTATTATGATGATAGTGTATACATGATTTGTAATTTATGTCATCATAAAATACTTTCTATATATTTGATTTTTTGAGGCATAAATATAATACATCATCATATAATAATTTTATGATTTATGAAACTTTTATAGGATCATAATAAATAATTTTCTCAAAATAAAATATTAGTTAAAATAGACCAGGACCCGCACTCCCATATTCAACACTAAAACAATAAAATTTATATTTTCAGTTTTGATACCAGTAAATGTGACCCAGTTTTTTTTTCATTACAATCTTACACATAAAAAGTAAAAATTAGATCACTTACTTTATCAAGGACCTTTTAGGTTTATATTTTTAGATAAATATGAAAAAAAATCCTATATAAACAACACCCATGTTCTTAAATGATAATTTTTCCCACTTAACCCAACTTTTATTATTTAATATTAAATCATTATCATCATCCACATGAAATACCTTCTAGAAAAAATTCATTAAAAATAATTTCTTGATAACTTGGGAAAAAGTAAACATAATAAGGGTGAGATCAAATTACTAGTAAGGGTAAACATAAACATTAACAGGTGAATGTCATCAATAAACATAATTAACACATAAGGGTATGCCAACATAATCAGAGTGCACGAGCGAATCATAAAATAAATCATGCTCATAAATACCTGGATCATAAAATATGAAAACATGGAAAATAAAATATCCATAATAATCAATAATAATGAGCTATGTGATACCAATATTAATCATAAGATACATTATAAACCCATAACAATCATCAAAAAAATGTGTAGGTATCTTGAAACATTTTTCTTCATAAACCATGTTAAACCAATGTTAGAAATAACCAGAGCCTTGTAAAATCCATATGATAAACCCTCAAGTAACTACCTCCTCCTTCCATCTCAATACATGGAAAATTTACCAATTAATTGGAGTAATATCTAGTCGTACCCATCATTTAATCTATAATGGGATCACCCAACACTATTTGGGCCACCCTATCATATAAGCCATAATGGGCTCAACTGGTGCTATCTAGTATGCCCAATAATATATGATATAATGGGATCAATAGGTACTATCTGGTTTTCCCCATAATTTTACACTTTAATTTTCAATTCCATAATTTTTTTTTTAATTTTATTTTGGTTCTTAGTTTTCTCTTGGTTTCTGGGTGTTCCGGGTTTAAATTTGGTGTCTTGGGTGTTCTTGATCTAAGTCATTAGTCTTGTAAGTATTGTATAGTATTTGGATTTGAATTATTTTTAAAGAGATTATATAAGGATGAGGTTTATTTGAATTGAATTTTTGACACTCCTAGAGGCACCTTTTGTGAGTTATGTTTATTGGGGTGGTTTCTTCAAGATTTGGGCCAAACTGTGAGCCCATTTCCAAATTTTAAAAAAAAATTGTTTCTTTTATAAATCCTTCATTTTTCAAAATTTTTCACCTATTACACTTCCCACTTGGAATACCATGACCTATTAAAACTACCATATCCATTTTTATCCCTTATTAACTCATAATCATGGTGGATTTGGGTGATTTATTCAGGTATTGGGCCAACCCGTTAGCCTATTTCCAGATTTAAGGAAATAATTTATTTATTTTATATATCATTTATTTTTTAATATTTTTTGGTCACTAAACCTCTAAATTTATACCAAAAACCCTAGTATCACCCACATGTTCCATTTTCCATCTTTGGAGATCATCTTAATTGTGGATTAAGGCGAATTTCCTCAAGGTTTCTCAAATCGTCCAAATTTGAAATGTGAATTTGTTTCTTTCATAAATCATTCATTTTTACTCTTTCTACCATTTAAGTTCCTAATCGACCTCCTCATACTTATTATAACCTCCTTTTATATTTTTTCTACTTGGAGATTCAAATTTTGGTGTATTTGGGGAGATTTCTTCAAAATTTCTCAAGTAAGTGAATTCCTCTCTTGTTCTTTCCATTTCATTTGGGTTTCTCCCCTCCTTCTTGAAGTTACAAATTTAAAAAAATTAGGGTTTCATACCTAGTATTTTATTTTGAGTTTATTGGTCCAATATTGTGGTTTTAGGTTTGTTTTCACCCCCTTGTGGTGCGACAGTGGTGCAGTTGAAGTTTCACACAAAGATTTGGGGTTTTTGACATCTTTGGCAGGTGATTTTATGTGTAAGAATTTATTGATGAGTTATATTGATAGATTTATTTATTTATAATGTTCCTAATATGTTGTGTGTAGTTTAAAACCATTTTTGGTATCCTTTTTTAAGATTTTAGTTTTAAAGTTTCATTTTTTCTTGAAAATGTGTGTTTTTCATGTGTAACTTTTGTGGTATTGATTGGGGTTGTTTTATGGTTCATGAAATGTTTTTATTAAATGGAGTTAAGGATGAAAAATATGGTTTGGTGTGATATTGGAATTCATTTAGTTTTTAAAAGAGGGGTTTTAGATGGATTTTATTTTCAATTCTTGGTTATACTTCTTGAAATTGTTTTTGGAATATTTTAAATGGTTCATTGGTTTATATAAGAGGTGCAATCATGTTGGAAAAATGTTTTGGTAGTATTATGATATTTAAATTGTCCATTTTGTTGTGAAAGTGTTGTTATGTGATGTGTAACATCTTATAAATGTTTTAAAAAATTTCTTAAAGGAATTCTTGAATTATGAAAGAGATATGAAACATGTTGTGGGCTGTTTTGGTGTGACTATGATGTTAAAATGAATTTGAATGAAAAATGGGATTATGTGACATTTGTGTGGGATTTTTAGTGTGTGTGTGATTTTAAAATTTTATTTTAATGTGAAAATGTTATTTTTTAATATGTAAAACTTGATCAAGCACAAATGGGAAAACCCAGGTATCTAGGTGGGAGGATGTGTACTAGAATGCTAGAGATCTGAAGTAGTTTTGTCCCTATTTTACATAGAAATATTGATGATGAAAACACTAACTAAACTATTATGATGATGTTAGGTACCACTAGGTTATGGGTATGTTCCATAATAGTGTATTGTTCATGAGAACATATACTTGTTATGTTAACTTTCTACCGAGATTCGAGGTACCTGGGGCCCACAACGAGCTAGTGCCTAGGGATGTTCCCATGACTAGTGCCCATTAATTATTTTTTAATAACAATTTGAATATGGTGTTTTTTTCTATAAAATTCATTAGCATGTATATTTTCATTAAAAGTGTTTGTTCCTTATAGTTTCTCCTTTAAAAACTATTTTCATTTTAGTTACATCCTTTTAAAAAATTATTACTAGCATTTCTAGTTTATAAAAACTTGCAATATTTTGGTCTTAAAATATTTAACACATGGAATATATTTGGGTAAAATCCTACTAGGATTATACCCACACCCAACTTACACATTTTTTTGTAAGTAGTCTTGGTAATGTTTTTAGCTAGATTAGGAAAATCTTTTAGAACTAGTGGTTCAAGTTAATAGATTCCATTTTTGGTTTGGTGTTATTAACAAGTTTTGTGGATGATGGAACCTTTCCGTGTGCTGGTCCATGAGTTATTTTTTCTACTAAATTTGAGTTTTTTCCCTCTTGTTCTTTGTCTAAAACCATGTATTTCAGGTCATAATTTTATTAATGTCTTGTTTGGATTAAATTTTTAGATTCTGTTTATTTATTATTTTTTGTTGTTTAATGCTTCTAAATTCGGGTAAATCGTTACCAAACACTTATTTATCATACTCGGGTACTTTTTACAGCCCATGGGGATAGGGAATACCCTTGGGGACTTGAAAAAGACTAGGTAAGATGTCGGTTTTGATGGTGACCAGATTCAGTTCGTGACAAAATGGTATCAAAGAAGGTTCCCTCTTTTAGGTCATGTTCTTTTATGAAAGAGTCTGGGTAGACCAGAGATAGGATTGTCTAAAATCGATATTTTGGTTATGATTAAGGTTCCAAGATAGCACCCCTCATGTTATGACTTTATTTAACAGGGGAATTCAGGTTTCATCTGAGTCTTTTGGTTTATGTGGTTATTTGTTATTTGGGAAATGAAATTGGAGTTAGGTCAATAGTCTCAGTGAGCTTGCAGGGCCTAGAAATACATGGGGAGATAGAGATATTTTCCTAGAAAATTTTCTATGATGGTTGTGTGACTGTTGTATAGCCTTCAGCCATACGTTCGAGTCACCCATTGCCACTAGTTTTCCCTTGATTCATTCGACATCTTTATAAGTTTTGGAAAATAATTATGGAAATATCTTGTTTGAAAATTGTGGAAACTGTATTTTAAAATGGAAATGGTTTTGAGTAAATGGTGTTGAGTTTATTGGAAGTGTATTTTCATAATTTAAACATGTGTTTTACTGAAATTAATTTTTGGGAAAGTGTAAGTTATTCTAAAGAGGGTTTTGGAAATATATTTTAAATAAAATTTTAATGTGGGGTTTGAAATTCTATTTTGAGTGGAATGATATGTTTTAGTTTTGAAATGTGTAAATAACTTTGTTTTGATCCTTGGTTTTCTCATGGGTGACAACATGAATGGGTTATATGTAAGGAAAAGTGGACAAGTTCGCATGTTGGAACGAGGTGGGTGCCCGTGGTGGCACAAAAACATGAATGTGTGGGGACCATGAGATATAATTGGTGAATGCGCTAACCACCAACCTCGTTTACTTTCAAAGAAATTATTTTTAAGGATATTTGATGTTTTTATAACCATTTTTTGGGGTGATATTTGTTATGTGTTTTTGAGAATGTTTTGGTAGGGTGTATTGAGTTTGAGAACCCCTATTGTTTGAATGATGTTTTCAGTATTTGTTTTTTTGGTATGTTGGGTTAGAGTTTTGATTTGTGTTCCTTTGTGAGAAATGTTTTAGGAATCCATTATGTTTTATCCACTCATGTGTTCAGTTATGGTTTGTGGTTTGTTTTAACCAAAGGACCAGCAAGTTTGAGTCTTTGGGTTGTCTTGTTGGCTAGGTTACACACCCATAAAGAGTTAATTCACGATTCAAGTGTGGCCACGAGTCATTTTCCATTGAAAGATCCTCCAATTGATTAACATAATTTATTTATTCTTGAGATTTAGATATTGACTCTACCCCTCTTTTTTTGGTTATCTGTATCCTGTTGTAGTAAGAGAGTGGTTGTGGAAGGTTGAAATACACCTTGGTTCCCTAAGTTGCCTAAATTGTCAAAGGTGAAGTTTGACACTATTGTGTCTATTGTTTCTATTTGGAAGTGGTGAAGGGGAATCCCAGTGAGGAAGGTGAAGGAAGTTCGAGGTTTTTAGTATAGAATGATTTATTAAATATCCCTTTGGTCTTTCTTCAGTCTCATCGAAGCAAGAGTTCATGTTAGCCACCAGTGTGGAAAATCTGGTTGTTTGAGGTCGTAATGGTCACTTTTGGAAATATCATGTTACTTGGATCTATGTTAAAGGTTACAATCCTAGTAATGACCCTGTCACTTGAAGGATCCATGTTTGGTGGTGTCTTGTTGTGTTTGATTTTAAGGAAAAAAGGTGAATGTTGTGGAACATTTCAAGGTATTCTTCTTAAATGAAGGCATGTTTCTGTTCTGAGAATTTTAAATTCCTTGTTCTAAGTGAATACATATTCCATGTGTTTTCCTTATATTGTTTTCTTTTAGGGGTGAAATAGGTGATGCATGTGCATATTATAAGCCTATTTTTGGTTAAAGGTGTGTTTTTTGAGATAGTTAATTTTATGGGGTGTTGTGATTATTATCTCCTAACTATGGAACAATAGATGATTCAAACATAAGGTCTCTAGCCATAGTCCTTGAAGTGAAGCTTTTCATGAAGTCAATAAATCACCAGGGGTGTAAGGGATATTGTTTCAACTTCCATATCTAGTGTGGGAGGTGGATAAAGTTTGAGGTTTTGATGTGGTGGTTTCATTTCAAGTTGTCCCAGGTGGTGAAAAGGGACGTGGGGACCCTATCCCTTAAGGTTGTAATCTGTGTTAGTGGAGAAGTCCCTCCTTTTTTATAGGGAGGTGAGGTGGTTATTTTCTCAAACCTATTTCCTGAACCCTTGTGGGTGAAATTTTTAGTATAGTTTCTCATGTATGAATATCCTTATAGGCTCTTTTGAATCTCAGTTTTGGTTAGACTCATCTGAGGATGGTAATGTTTGTGGGAGTGATGTACTGATTAATGTCTCTATTGGTCTGGTGTTTCATTGATTAACCCCCCTTTCAGTGGGGATTGGGTCTTATGGGGTCTTTTTCATTTAATCCCATGCTATTTGGTTAATATGGTTGGTTCTTATGGTGGGGAGACCCACCAGGGGTCTCATGTAGGTTCTCTTGGAATAAGTCTAATGTTAGACTATACCTTATAGCGTGGAGTCAGTTTGGGCCTCTCCCTATTGGTGTCTCAGTTATATATCAGGAAATCAAGTTGGTTCTTATGGTGGGGATTCCATTAAGTTCTTCAAATATCAGTGAATCAGTTATTTCCTTGGTGTTGGATTATCGGTGGGTAGTCTTGTTCGGAGCTATCTGACCACCAATTTCTTCCTTGGGTAAACGTTGGGGTTGGATTGTGCCCAACAGTTTTGTTGAAGAATGGCTGTTATAATGTTGACCATTTAATATAATGATATAAATATTGGTTTGTGAGAGTATGCCTTCCATTTTTTTATCAACTGGATGTGTTTTTGCCTTTTGGGGTGGGAAAAACTTGCAAGGGAGTCCATCTTGGTCTATTGGTTGGGTTTTATTTTGCATCTAGAATTGCTATGGCATTTTGGGGTGGAAAGATTTATGGTGGGGATAATTTTCCCACCTGTATTTTTAATTCCATTCTTTTTTTCGAATCTTATTTTGGTTCCTAGTTTTCTCTCGGTTTCCGGGTGTTCTGGGTTTAAATTTGGTGTCACAAGTGTTCTTGATCTAAGTCATTAGTCATGGAAGTATTGGATGTTATTTGGGATTTTCTTTTTTAAAATTGAATGTATAAGGATTAGGTTCCTTGTAATTTAATATGTGATACTCCTATTGGAACATTTTGTGGGGTTTGTTTATTAGGGTGGTTTCTTCAGGATTTGGGCCAAACCGTGAGCCCATTTCCAGAGTTAAAAAAATATTTTTCTTTTATAAGTCCTTTATTTTTCAACATTTTTCACCTATTAAACTTCCCACTTGGCCTCCCATAACCTATTAAAACCACTATATCAATTTTGACCCCATAATAACTCATGATCATGGTGGAGTTTCGTGATTTATTCAGGAATTTGGCCAACCCGTGATCCCTTTTCCAAATTTAAGTAAATAATTTATTAATTTTATATCTCATTAATTTTTAACATTTTTCCATAATTCCACCTCACTCGAGCCCAAAAACCCTAGGCACACCCCCATGTCTCAATTTCCCTCATTGGAGCTCATCTTTATCATAGATTAGGGAGAATTTCTTTAAGGTTTATCAAATCATCCATATTTAAAAATGGAATTTGTTTCTTTAATAAATCATTAATTTTTACTCTTTTCACCAATTTCAATCCCCAATCGACCTACTCAGCCTTATTTAAACCTCTCTTTTAATTTTTGCTACTTGGAGATTCAAATATTGGTGTATTTAGGGAGATTTCTTTAAAGTTTCTCAGGTAAGTAAATTCATATCTTTTTCATTCCATTTATTTAGGGTTTCTCCTGTCCTTCTTGAAGTTCCAAATGTCCAGAAACTAGTTTTTCGTACCTAGGGTTTGATTTTGAGTTTATTGGTTCAATATTGTGGTATTGGGTTTGTTTTCACTCCCTTGTGGTGTGGCAGTGGTGTGGTTGAAGTTTTGCACAAATATTTGAGGACATTGACATCTTTGGTAGGTGATTCCATGTGTACGCATTTCTTAAAGAGTTAGCTTGCTTGGTTTATTTATTTATCATGTTCCTAATATGTTTTTTGTGGTGAAAAAACCAATTTATGTAGAATTGGTTAAGCGTTTAGTTTTAAAGTTTCATTTTTTTAAAATGTGTTTTTTTCATGTGTAACTTTTGTGGTATCAATTGGGGTTATTTTATGGTTTCTAAAATGTTTTTATTAAATGGTGTTAGGGATGAAAAATATGGTTTGGTGTGATATTTTCATGCATTTTATTTTTAAAAGAGGGTTTTTAGATATATTTTATGTGCAATGCTTGGTTATACTTATTGGAATTGTTTTAGGAATATTTTAAATGGTTCATTGGTTTATATAAAAGGTGAAATCATGTTGGAAAACTATTTTTTGTGAGTATGTTTTTTAAATGGTCCATTTTTGTTGTGAAAGGGATGTTATGTGATGTGTAAAATCTTGTAAATTATTTATAAAATTTCTTAAAGGATTTATTGAATTGTGAAAGAGATATGAAACATGTTGGAGACTATTTTGGTGTGATTATGATGTTAAAATGAATTTGAATGAAAAATGGGATTATGTGACATGTGTGTGGGATGTTTGGTGTGTGTGTGATTTGGAAATGGAATATTCATGTTAAAATGGTATTTTTTATGATGTGGAACTTGATCGAGAAAAAAGGGGGAAACTTGAGTATCTAGGTGGGAAGACATGTACTAGTATGCTAGTGATCCAGAGTGGTTTCGTACCTATTTCACATACTAAGTTTGATGATAACAACACTAACTTAATTATTATGATGATATTGTGGACCACTAGGTTCTGGGTATATTCCCTACTAGTGGCTTGTGTATGAGAACAAATATTTGTTATGGTTACTTTCCACTAAGATACGAGGTACCTCGGGCCCACAACTATCTAGTGCCTAGGGGTGTTCCTATGACTAGTGCACATTGACTATTTTTTAATAACCATAGGAATAAAATGTGTTTGGATGGAAAATTTATTAGCATGTACATTTTCATTAAAAGTGTATGTTCGTCAATGTATTTCTATTAAAAACTGTTTTCATTTGTAGTTACATCCTTTTAAAAAATTATTACTAGTATTTCTTATTTTAAAAAACATGAAATATTTTTGTCTTAAAATTTTTATCACATGGAATCTATTTAGGTGGAATTCTAATGGGATTAGGCTCACAACCTACTTACATCTTTTGGTATAAGTAGACTTCGTAATGTTTTTCTCAGGTTTGAGAAAAGATTTTAGAACTAGTGTTTTGGGTTGTTAACTTCCATTCTTGGTGCGATGTTGTGGAGAAGACTTGGGGATGGTGGACCCATTCCATGTGGTGGTCTTTGAGTTTTTTTGCTACTAATTTTGAGTTTTTTCCCTCTTTTTCTTTGTCTAAAACCATGTATTTCAGTTCTAAATTTTATTAAAGGCGTGTTTGAATTAAATTTTCGGATTCGATTTATTTATTGTTTTTTGTTGTTTAATGCTTATAAATTTGGGTAAATCATTCCCAAACACATATTTATCATACCTGAGAACTTGTTCCAACCTATGGGGATAGAGAACGCCCTCAGGGACTTACCACAGACTAGGTCATATGAAGGTTTTGATAGTGACCAAATTCAGTTTATGACACATCGTATAAGCTGTAATGGGCTCACCCATCATTATTTGGTCCACCTCATCATATAAGATATCCAAAAACCACAACATGAATAAAGTATATAGATATTTCATCATAAAACTCATAGAAAAAATCATTATTATTTTATAACATGATTAACCCATTGAAAATAAATGGGTTTCATGTGAATATATTTAAAATAGGATTAAACCATGTAAAAGAAACATGTTCCATTACAATCTCTTTGAAACATGATTAATCAATGGAAAAGAAACAGATTCCATAAAAATTTCTTTGAAACAATCTTAATCCATCTAGAGAAACAAATAGGATGGTGTCACTAGAAAATATCTATAATAAATCCTAAGTAAAAATAAGGGGTTTTGACATTAATGAATGTAAATACCATTAAAATGTGATTAAATACATTCTTGGAGAAAATATCCATTTCATTTTGAAAATAACTTTTTAAAACATAAAACATTTTGAAAATAATTTTATTTTAAAACCACTTTTTTTTTAAATAATAATTTACCAAATATTAGGAAAATTTTTTCCTTAAAAATAACTTTGTAAACATGAAAATGAAGCATCAAAGAAATTATGTTCATGACTAAGAGTAAATTCATACATGTTGTACATATTAAAAGAACATTCCTTTTTCACTTTAAAAAGGTTAGAAAAGTAATTTGATTGGAAAGAGACAAGAATATTCCATGGAAAAAAAATTTAAAAGAAAAAATGGGTAAAAATATATTATGTAAATAATTTCTAAATTTAAAAAAAATTGAAAACATTTTAAAAAAACATGGTTTTGGAAGAAAAAAGATTTCTGACTGAAGAGGGAAATGAAGTCATATTTTATTAAAAATTTCTCAAGAATTTTAAGTACCAAAGAGTGTAAAAATGGTAATATTACATTAAATATCATGAATAAATATATTATATGAAAAAAATGATAATAATTGAGAGTTATATCATAATAATTCAACATTGTAGACTTAATCATAAACAATCCTTATAAATGACGAGATTGTAACATAAGACTCTTACCACTTTAGTAACTTTGAATTTCAATAATCATGAAATAATAACATTAAATGAAACATATTATATCATGAAAATAATTATATTCATGATATTAAATGTAAAATGGGAATTATATATACATCATAAAATAAGTTAGGTGTATAACATAACATACATCTCAAAGAAGTCAAATTGAGACAAAAATCCCTTACTGCTTTGGTAACTTTGAAACTGTAAATCCCATGAAAGAGAGATCCTAAAATGGATTTTTAAATCTCTATAAATTTAAGGATAATAATATTAAAATATATTCATGGGTATTATATACAAAACACAACAAAAATAAGTTGTGAATATGGTATATATCTCATATATTGAGAAGTGAGACAAGAAAACCTTTACCTTGAGTTCGATTCGTCATGCTCAATATTTATATTCCTAAATAATAATCATATCTTATTTTTTTAATTTATTGAGAAAATTTTTAAGTTTATTATTAGTTTTAGATCACTTATTACCATGTTATATATAATTTATTAGTCAATTAAGTTTACATCATATGTTTTGACTATATTCAGCTAATGTGTCAAAAATAAATTTGGTAGGTTGACTAAGGTCAAATAGGTCATTATTTAAAATCTATAGAATAATAATAGTTAAATAATAATAATATTTATAAATCATTTATACTTTTAAAACCAATAATGAAATATTATTATGAAAAATGAAGTATGTTACGTTAATGGAGATGACGGGTCATACATATCCGAAGTGTTTCCATTTTTCAATAATCATTATGAAAAGTAGTTAAGTAATATTTTATCTTTATAGAATGATAATAATATCATAAAGAACATATTATTTAATTATATACACTTATATTTATATCATTCTTGTTATATTATGATGAAATAAAGGATCACATCGCTTCGTGGAGGCAGTAGTCCACACGTCCACGAACAATGTTATCATTTTTTAGTGAATGGAAAGGTAAAAAGAAAAATGATATATTATCTTTTTAGAATGATAAATAATACATTAATATCATAAATATTTCATTTCTATCATATATATTCATTTTAATTATACTTATTACCTTCCATGTAATGTGTTAGTGAAAAACGAATCACATCGCTTCGTGAGATGGTAGTCCGCTGTACACACGAGTGACATTATTGTATCCCATACAGAATGGAAAATAAAATAGTATATATGATATAATAAATACAGTGGTATTATTATAAAATAAATATCATATATATATTTATTATCCATCATCATACCCAATTGTGATAGGTGGTAATGGAAAAAAATAACATCGATTCGCGTGGTGGTAGTCCATCGTACACATGAATGATGATTTAATAAACAATTTGATGAAATAAGAGAAGGAATAAGGTTATGAAATTAAAATAATAAAAAATAATAATATGTAAGATAATGAGTATAATATATAATAATGGTTTAATAATAATTTAAGGAGTTGGAGGAAGATACAAACAAAATGACCGTGGATAAATGTTACCTATTATTTGGTTATCCTCCTTAGGTTTGCACCAAAACCTTTTTAGGTTGAATTTAGGCCCAAAATAAGGATTCTAGGATGATATAATGTAATTTTAGAAGTTATATTGGCAGGTTTTGGTCAATAAAAGTGTATTTAGATGTGTGAAGAAGTCTGGGGAGTGATTTTCCTTTTATAGTCGTGAAGGAGCGATATTTTTGTAAATACCAAAAATTATTCACTATTGGGAGGCCTCCCATACCTCATGTGTCTACAAAATTGAATAATATAAGTTATGTTTTATTTGGTTGAGACACACATACACCAAAAAGAAGTTACACATTTTTATCATGTTATTCTTTAGTCTTTAAGTTTACTCAATTTTACCCTTTTAGTTTTCACCTCAGTAACTTGTATCTTTTAATTTATCTAGGTAATTTATCCTTTAATACTAAAAATAAAATGAGTTTTATTATATAATTTATAAATAATGATTATAAACATTAAATAAAATTTGTTAAGTAATAATTATATTTTTTTGTAAAATTAATTTTAATACAATGCATGTAATGCACAAAACCTTATTTTAACCTTGATTGTGAAAATTAATTTAAACCATTTTCACTAATAATTATGGTTAAAAATTAAGTTGACCTTATTAAATAATATAAATTATTATGATTAAAAATATGGAACCCATTTTTTTTCAAATTCAACCCACATAAGTTCCAGAATTTAATTTAAAATTAATCCCACAAACGCGAAGATGAAAAATATTTTTAAAGTGAAAATGTTCAAAAGTTTACAATAGTTTTATATCAAAATTCAATATAAAAATTATTAAAATGAACTAAATTTTATTAATTTATTTAAAAATTTATTAATTTTAATTTAAAATCAATTAAAAATTTAATTTTACAATATAAATTATTTAAACAAAATGTAGTTTTTAACTAAAATTCAGTATTTTTCACTATTCATAAAAAATTGATACTTTTCATAAAAATACCAAAAGTTCACCCTAATATATTATTTTTCATTAATATTTCAAAAATTAATTTTATTTTATCAAATAATTTTTATATAAGTTTTCAAAAATTACGTTTAAAATAAGTGCGCCATAAAAAGGCGACAAAACTGCATTTTTTCTAAAAAATATAGTTTTAAGCATAAAAATAGATTTATTTTTATCTATTTTATAGAAAACACATAGGATAAATTTTAAAAAATTATATTGAATATATAATATATAAATTTAAAAAATATAATTTGCAAAGAGTGATTTGTTTAATTTATTTGTATAAAACACACTTGTGTGCATTTAAATAGTTTTTTCCAAAAAAAATTCAAAAAGGGTTTTATTTTCATTTATAATTAATTTGTCACAAAATAATTCATTATATATATATATATATATGTAAACCATATCTTCATAATTTAGTTAATATTACTCATACCTACCATTCCAATAGTTAGGTGATAAGTATCATATGAAATAATAATAATAATGTGTTTTGTTTAAATTTTGTGCTTCATTCAACACAAGCTAAAATTTATATTGTGTGTAATGAAATAAAAACTAAAAATTGTATTTTGTTTATTCTATTAAACATTATTTTATTATTTTAAAAAAATCATGGTGTTACATCATTCTCCACTTTACTAAATTGCATCCTTATAATTTGAACTTTATTTGATCAATCAAAGGATGAAAAATTGATTTTTTTTGTGAACCCACATAGTAAAAAGGGTTAATAAAAAAAATAATCTTGATAAGAGAAAAAATTAATTAAAAAGGTCATTTAGAACAACACATACTAGGTTTTCAAATTATAGAACATAGGTTGGAAGTGAATATTTAGATATGGAGGAAAAACATAAATATATATATATAGTGATAGAGGTCATTGATCATAAGAAATTTAATGATAAATGGAAACTTAAGGGACTAAAAACCATAAATATGTGGTTATCTAATAAACCATCAGTTCAATAGAAATTAAGGTACTGGGATAAAATTTTCATTTTAAAACCCTATTCCTAGAGCCGAGGAACTTTCTTACCATATAGACTAGGATAATACGGAAATATACTTACTTGATGAGTAGAATTTCATAATTTAATAAATTAACACCACAATATATTATTTTTCTACAAACTATGTGTATTTAGGATTATTTTTTCATTCCTAAAGCACTAAAATAATATTTTAAAGCACTACATAATCCACAAAATAATAACAAGATATTCTTTTTGTCTTTATAAATTAACCAAAACCAAAATGGTTAGAACATAGTAAGATAATTCCACAAAAAATAAACTTTATAAATTAATTTCCAAATTTTAATAGAAATACCTAAAGTTCAAACCAAATCATTTCATAAATAAAAATCCTTTAAATTTTTTAAACATTTTCTAACTAAGTTTGGAACCCAAAGATTAGAAAGATTTGATTATATATTCTTACATGGTAAATCAACCATTATTTCTCAAATAAAATCCCATATATTTCTAAAAGAAACATAATCTTTACTTGAAAAAATTTCATACTAACCAAGACATAATTTATTATAGTGGTAGGCTCTATACCCTTGTCACCCTTCAGTTTTGGGTTCAATCCCTATGAACTTTCTGGATACGATGGATTTTCTCTCAGCCTTAAACCTGTCCATTTCTTAATCTAAACATGAAAAAATAAATCCTCCCAAAATAAAACTTCATTTTGATCTTAGGGGTCACAAATACCCCCATGAAAAAAACAATCTCCCAAAATTTCATTAATAACCTCAATAATTTCTACCACTTAAAACCCTCAATTGTGGTGTCTAAGAATTTGAAATTATGATCAAACTTTATATTATAGACCTATAATGGAATCCATAACTCTTAATATTACCTCTAAAAAAATAATAATATCTAAACTTATCTAAACCTTTCCTCTGATACCAACTATAATAGATTAGGACTCACACTCCCAAATCCGGTGTTAAAATCACAAACTTTACATTTTCAGCTTTGATACCGATAATTATGACCCAATTTTTTCCATAAAAACATACACATTAAAAATAAAAATTAGTTCACTTACATTCTCAAGAACATTTAAGGTTTATAGTTTTAGATAAATATAAAATAATCCTACATAAACAACACCCATGTTGTTAAATGATAATTTCTCCCGCTTAACATATTTTTTCTTATTTCACATTAAGTCATTATCATTTTCCCTATAAAATACCTTATAGACATAATTAGTTCAACATAATTTTTTAATAAACTAGGATAAATGAAACATAATAAGGGTGATCTCAAATGCTCAGTATGGGTAAAAAAAAGTACTAATAAGTGAATTTAATTAATTAATATAAGAAGTGCACAAGGGTATGATGACATAATCAGAGTGCATAAGAGAATCATAAAATAAATAATAACCCAAAATAGATAGATCATCAAATATAAAAACACGGTAAAGGAAAGAGTCATAATAATCAATAATCATGGTCCATGTGATATCAATCTTGATCATAAAAAGCATTATAAACCCATAATATTCATTACAAAAATGTGTTAGTATCTTGGAACATTTTTATTCATAACTCATGCTAAAACCATATCATAAATAAATATAGCCCAATTAAATCCATAGGATAAACCCTTAGGTAACTCCCTCATTCATACCTCTCAAGATAAGGAACATTTCCAAATTCATTAGAGTAATATCGAGGTGCACCCATCATTTAATACATAACAGGATCACCTAGCACTATCTGGGCCACCCCATCATATAAGATGTCAAAGGATCACCCAATGCTATTTGGGACACCCCGTTATATAATATGTAATGGGATAACCTAGCTCTATTTAGAACACCCCATCATATAAGCTGTAATAGGATCACCCGATGCTATCTAGTCCGCCCCATCATATATGATGACCAAGAACCAAAACATGAATAAAGTACATAAAGGATTTACCATAAAACTAATAGAAAAAATAATAATTATTTAATAACCTGATTAACCCATGGAAAATAAATGGGTTTCATGTAAATTTTTTTAAAAAATGATTAACCCATGGAAAATAAAGAAGTTCCATAACAATCTCT
The DNA here is from genome assembly GCA_963277665.1 of Viscum album. Lineage (NCBI taxonomy): Eukaryota > Viridiplantae > Streptophyta > Magnoliopsida > Santalales > Viscaceae > Viscum > Viscum album. Next base: position 1,477,334,918 of record OY728157.1, read on the forward strand.
TAGAAATAAGATTAACCCTTAGAAAAGAAATATGTTCCATCACAATATATTTGAAACAATCTTAATCCATCCTTATAAAGAATGAGGATGAAATCATTAAAAAATATCCCCAATGGAGAGTAAGTAACAATATGTGTTTTTGAATTTGATTAACATAAATAGCATTAAAATATCATTAAAAAAATTCTTCAAGAAAATAACCTTTTCATTTTAAAAATTACGTTTTAAAACATAAAACATTTTGAAAATACTTTTCTTTGAAAACCAATTTTTTTTAAAAATAATAATTTAAAGAATATTAGGAAAGTATTTTCTTTAAAAATATCCTTGTAAATTTTCAAATTAAGCTTCAAATAAATGAAATTCATGATGGATATTAAATCCATAAATGTCGTACATGTTAAAAGAATATTCCTTTTACACTGTAAAAAGGTTAAAAAAGTGCCTTAATTGGAAATCAACAAGATGATTCATTTGAAAAATATTTTTTAAAAAATAAAAATTTTGTAAAAATTTCTTTAATAAATCATTTTGAAAAGGTTAAAAATATATTTGAATATTTTTTAAAAGACATGGTTTTGGAAGAAAATATATTTCTAACCAAAGAGAGAAATGAAGTTAGATTTTCTTAAAATATTTTCTTAACAATTTTAAGTACCAAAGATTGAAAAAATGGTAATATTACTTGGAAATATATTTAATAACAATATTAGAGTAAAAATAATTATAATAATTTATAGGTAGATCATAATACTTCAATATTTTAAACTTAATCATAAATAATCTTGATACATGATGAGATTGTAACTTAATACTCTTACCACTTTCGTAACTTTGAATTGTAATCCCCATGAAAGAATAAAATTAAATTAAAAATATAATATAACTAAAATAATTATATTCATGATATAACATGTCAAATGGGAAATATATATACCTCAAAAAAGAAGATAGGTGTATAACATAACATACATCTCAAAGAAGTCAAATTGAGAGAGAAATGCCTTACCGATTTGGTAACTTTAAAACAATAAAAACCATGAAATAGAGATCTTAAATTGGATATTTAAATCCTAATAAATTTAAATATAATAATAATAAAATAAATTCATTTCTAGGATATACACCACACAACAAAAATAAGTGTTGAATATGGTTTGACTCACATAAATAAAAGTGAGATAAGAGAACACTTACCTTGAGTTCGATTCATCATGCTCGTTCTTTTTATTTTTGAATAATAAACTTATGTTAATTATTTAATTTCTTGATAAAATGTTTCAATTTTTATTAGTTTTATTTCACTTATTACCATGTTATATACAATTACATAATCAATTAGGTTTATATTAGATGTTTTGAACAAATTTGGATTACGTGTTAAAAATGAATTTGGTAGTTTGAATTTGGTAAAAGTGTTCATTATTTAAAATATAAATAATAATAATAATGAAATAATTACCCTATTTATACAATAATTATAATTTTAAAACCAATTATGAAATATTTTTATGAAAAATTATGTACATTATGATCATGGAGATGGTAGGTCGTACGTACACATGAGTAACGTTTTGATTTTTCATTGATCATTATGGAAAGAAGGTAAGTAATATTTTATCTTTCCAAAATGATCATAAAATAACAAATAAAATATTATTTAATTATATATAATTATATTTATCATTATATTTATGTGGTGATGAAAAAAATAATCAAATCACATTGTGGAGGTGGTAGTCCACACGTCCATGAACGACATTATAATTTTTAGTGAGTGAAAAGGTAAGAAAGAAAAATGATATATTATATTTTTAGAATTATAAATATGTCATTAATATCATAATTATGTCATTTATATCACATATATTCATTATCATTATTCTTATTACCTTCTATGTAACGTATTACTGGAAAACGAATCACATCGCTTCACGAGGCGGTAGTATGCCATATACACGAGCAACATTATCGTATCCCATATAGAATGGAAAATAAAATGGTATATATGATATAAATACTCAATAGGTATTATTATATTATTAGTATCATATATATAAATTATATCAATCATCACACCCAACCGTGAGAGGTGGTAATGGAAAAATAAATGACAATGGTTCCTGAGGCGGTAGTCCACCGTACACACACATAATGATTTCATAACCCATTTGATGGAAGAGTAGAAGGATTAAGTTTATTAAATTAACATAATAACAGATTACCATATGTAATATAATTATGTTATTATAGAAGAATGGTTTAATAATAATTGATGGAGTTGGCGGAAGATATAAAAAACATTCATGGAAGAACATTATCTCTTCTTTGAATATCCTCTTAAGTTTTCACAAAACCTTCCTAGGTTGGATTTAGGACCAAAATGAGGCTTATAAGATGAGGGTAGGGAATTTGGGAAGTTATTTTTTCCAGGGTTGGTAGATGCAAATGGATTTATAGGTGTGAATAAGTGAGGGGAGTGAGTTCCCATTTTTAGTTGAGGAGTGATATTTTTGTAAATACCCAAAAGTATTCACTACTGGGAGGCCTCCCTTTCCTCATGTTCCTAAATCATTGAATAAAAATATAGGGGATGGTTTATGTGGTCTATAAAAACCTCCAAAACACAAAAATAAACAATTTTTTATGATTTCATTCCTTATTATTTAAGTTTACCCTATTGTACCCTTTTAGTTTTTACCACGATAACTTGTATCTTATTGTTTACCTAGGTAATTTATCCTTTAAGAATAAAATTAAAATGAGTTTTATTAGATAATTTAGACCAAATTAATCTAAATTTTAAATAAAATTTATTAAATAAAAATACTATGTGTGTGTAAAATTAATTTTAATACAAACACATGTAATATGGAAAACCATGTTTTAACCATAATCACGATAATTAATTTTAAATATTTTCACTAATAATTATGGTAGAAAAATAAGGTGATATTACTATATAATATAAATTATTATATTCCAAATATTTAATCCATTTATCCAAATTAAACTCATATAAGTGGCATAATTTAATTTAAAATTAATCCTACAGATTCTACGAGAAATAGAGTTTTTAAAGTGAAAATGTTCAAAAGTTTACAATGTTTTAATATAAAAATTCAATATAAAAATAATTTAAATGACCTAAATTGGATTCATTAATATAAAAAACAACTAATTTTACTTTCAAATAAATTAGAAATATAATATAACAGTACACATTATTTAAACAAAAATACATTTTTCAATTAAAATTCATTATATTTCATTATTCATCAAAAATTGATAATTTTCAGAAAAATACCAAAATTTCACCCTAAGATAATTTTGGTATTAATATTTAAAAAATGAATTTTTTTTATAAAATAAATTTTATAAAATTTTAAAAAATTATTTTTAAAATAAGTGTGCCATAAAAAGGTGACAAACATATTGTTTTTTTTTGAAAAGATATAGTTTTAAGTGTAAAATAGGTTTTATTTTTATATATTTTCTTGAAAAAAAGGAAGAATGTTTAACATTATATTTAATATATAATTTATAAATTTCAATAATATAATCCATCATTAGTCATTCATTTAATTTATTGGTATAAAACACACTTGTTAACGTTAAAATAATTTTTTAGAAAAAAATTCCCTTTCATTTTGAAAAGGGTTTTATTTTAATTTATAATTAATTGGTAAACAAATAATTCATTATATATCCATGTGTGAATCATATTTTCATAACTAAGTTAATCTCGTTCATACCCACCATTTCAATGACTAGGTGATAAATATCATATTAAATAATAATTATAATAATGTGTTTTCTTTAAACTCAGTATTGCATGTAACACAAGATAAACTTGATATTACATGTAACGTAGGACATAATCAGTGTTGTGTTTCATTTATGATATCTATCATAATTTTCATATTTTAAAAAACTCAGTTTGTTGCATTAATTTTTCATTTAGAGTCATTTATTTTTACAACATATATATTTTTACACATTAAATAATGTTTTTGTTAATTAAATGTGACAACATCATTGCATATTTTAGTCAAAATATAAAATGAGATTATTTTTTGAGGATTGTAAATAATCATTTGATATTAATTTGGATTTAAGGATAATTATTTACATTGGTGATTTTTTTTAATACCAGTGGGAGAAAGTTTATGTTTTTTAGGTCAACGACATACTTAAGACCAATAATTATGTAAAACTTTTGTTTGAGACAAACTTAATGACCAATTTTATAGAAAGGACCATGAGATATTTATTGGTTTTTTAAGCATCAAAATTCATTATGATGGGTCATGTGGTATTATTTTATTTTCTCAACTTGGATTTATTGAAAATATATTCTAGAAGTTTAACAAAAGTTATTTATCCACTTGTACTACACTAATTTCTTAATGATAGAAATTTGATATAAAAATATCTCATACACTTCCGCTATTAGAAATTTTATGTATGATAAATCTTGTATTTTCCCTAATATTGTTTTTTTAATTTTTTGGGGCTATACATGAGTAATAAAGAATTTTTTTTCTTTCAAAGTAGTAGAAAAGGTAGTTATATATTTCCAAGGCACTAAACAAATTATATTACCTATAAGAAGCCTAATTATCTTCAGGTTTTTAGTAATTTTTCTAATATGATTTTATTGGGTGCCCTGATGACTGAAAACCTACTTATGGATATATTTTGGGATGATATAAAGGAATGTTTCTTGGAAGAGTGTCAAATGGATACTTACAGTCACTTCTATCATGAATGAATAATATTTTTACATTTTTTTAAAAACTTATAAAGGCCACTTGTGATGTATTTTGAAAATATTATTATAATGAAATTATCTAAAAAAAACTAGAGGATTGATTCTTGCTTGAATTATTTTGATATAAAATACTTATTTACTGGAGAGAGTATTCTATATTCTTATACTATAATTGAGAATCATCATATAGATATATAGAGTCTAAAAAAATAACCAAAGACATAACCATTTAGATTTATCAAATTAATTTTGCGTTAGTGGGAGTTTAAAACTCTCTATAAATTAATATGTTATTTAAGAGATATTCTATAATGATTTCATTCTGAATATTGTATCTATTAATGTATTTTGTGATGTTTAAACCTTTATTAGAAGTAAATATATTTTTTAATTTAATTATTTAATTATTTAATTATTAATCCATTTTTTGTATAAGTATTAAAACTTGTATGAATAATGTCCCTATCAGATATTATTTGTGTAGTTTTAATATGTCATACTTCAGATTTTAATGTTATTTATTTTAATTGATACATTTATTTGTTTTCAATTAATTAATAAAATCCAATTGGGAGAATGTTAGAAATAAATTATGGATTTCATTAATTTATTAATTTGATAAAATCAATTTAATGTATAAATTAAATGCATCAATTTAATACATAATTGAATTTTTGTTTCAATATATTTATATTCATGAATTAATGTATTGATGCTTCATATTTCACAAATTCATGAATATTTAATATTGAATTTTTGAATTAAGTGATTCATGATGGATTGGATCATTTATCATTGTCAATGAAAGGTCTCTATTCTCATCTAGTATTTCCTATTTAAATCATTTCCCCATTCAATGGCTGATATTGTGTGGTGTGTGTGTGAAATTTTTTGGAAGGATAACTAGAAAGAGAATAGTATGACTTTATTTTTATTTCTTTTATTTATTTGTATATTAGTTTCAAATAAATAATCATCATGTACATTGCAGCATACTGGGGAGGTGAGCGAAGATTTGGAGTCTTGAAGGGATCAACGGGTCAAATTAGCTTATCAAAAGCTCAGAAATGGTGAAATCTCCATCGAGACTTACCTTGATATCAAACGTGAAGTGTTTCTTTTGGGGTTGGACCTGGAGACCAAAAAAACTCCCTAATTTCCTACAGACTGCGCTGCTTTGTTCTCCAGTTTGAATTCACTTTGTTTTCCTGCTGATAATGTTTATCTATGGCTTGCTATATCATATGGGCACAAGACCTTATCAAGAATCTATTTCGCTGGAATACAGTGAAGAGCGCAGGACATGTCGCATAGGCTGAATTTTCTAGTTTTATAATCAGATGCTCCTCTTTTATTAATTCTTCTTCACATCATACTTTCTTACTATGATGATCAACTCTTCCTATGAAGAGGTTTCAGCTTATGGAGTTCAAAGGGATGATGGATGGGATTTCTTTAAGACTTGAAGTTCCTCTCTTTTTTCATTCGATATGTATTTTTTCTATATTCATGTAATTGCTTTCCCTTTTTCTTGTGTAAATTCAGTGCACCTCGAGACTTCATTGTAATCTTTCTTTTTTAATAAATTCTTTAGGGACATGGGTTGGGAGACCAACCCATGTTTCAATTTTTTGAAAAAAATAAATAAATAATCATTATGAATTTTACACCATTGATCGATATATAAATTCTTTAACAAACCATTAAATTATTGGAGATATATATCTAAAAAAAATGATTGGTACACACCATTATTATTGTATACTATTTTTATTCTCTAGTATATCATGATTTTTTATTTTTAATCATTGATTAATTTGGGTTAATCCATAGTATAATTTTTTAACAATTACATCTGTGAAATTTTTGTGTCATTAAAAATTGATTTAGTTTTTTTGGGGATGTATGGGCTTCATTAGTTGAGGAAATGTGTATGGGTTACTAAATTCGATATTAATTATGATAGTTGATTAAAGTCAAGCTGGGAGTATGGGTTTATAAAAGTTGAAGTTGTTGTCGAAGGAGCTCATCTAATATTTTTTAAATTATAAAATCTATGTTTTGGCGTGTCACGCCTATTCAAATAATGAAAGAATAATAAAATGAAGGAATATTAATGTTATATTTTGTTTCAATTCATTCCTAGTTCTAATAATCAAGAACTAATTGAAATTGTTGAGATTTTTCTTTTAAATATGTTCTAGAAGGTTTTTACCAATGTGTTGGACTATAGAAGAGGGTTGATATAACCATGGATTAAGTTTTTGAGTTGGACTATGAAATTTCATAGGAATCTAAAACTAGTATACTAATAAATGAAGAAACCTACCTTCTTTATTGGGATTATATTAAATATCCCAATTGAGTTGTGTAAAGTTTATGAAAACACAAAAAAGTGTTTTTCTGACTTTATAGACTTAAAATTCATAGATCCACCATTAAATAAAGGAAAGGAATGATATTTTATATAGTGGTATTTATTAAATGTAAAAAATATAATCATTATGGGGGGGGGATTTGGGAATTTATTGCTACTAAGTTGGTGGATCCAAGTCAGTGACTAAAAAAAATAATAAAAGGGTAATTTTGAGGAATACCATGGGAAATTAATTATGGGATATGGAGAAGATCATAAAGTAATATTAAGAAAGACATATATGGATATTAATAGTAAGGATATAGAAGAATATAGAGCCTCAATAGGCTGATCTATCTCGATAGTGAATAATATTATTCTTTAAAACACTAATTTCATTTTGAATCCAATTACCATTATGAATATTTCCTTTTTCTTTATTGCATTAAATATGACTATAGAATGAACTTATTTTAGGGAACAATATTGAATACGTATTTTTTCTCTTTACTACCATATTTTATTTTATGTTAGTCTGGATTGAAACTCCCTTACAGTTATTTCTTTCACATAATCAATTATTAATTGAATAATGATCAATTAAAGTTGAACTTGAATCATTTTAAATATATTTAAAGAACTATTTTTAATTAAAAAACCTTTATATATAAAAAAATTCATCTAAGAAGAGAAACATTCAAGATTATTTGAAGAATTTATTTGAATCAAAAATTACTATTTCTTTTCACTATAGACTCAGTTCTAGAGTTTTCATATTAAAAATTGTGAAAATAGTAGGGTCAACTCTCAATTGATCTATTGATAACATTTTTTGGTAGTGACACAATCCCGTTATTCATTTTTAGGATCATAGAAATATACTTTTTCACAATATTTTTTGGATTATTCACTAAAACAATATGTGTATGATATAAATGAAATAATACATTACACCCAATGTTTTAGGATAAGTGCGTGCATATGACACATATACATGATTTTAGGTACATGAATCTTCATATGAAGTTTAACTAGTTTTGATCCAATATTAATGCATTAAATTAAATATTTTTGTTAGAGTCTAATAATGTTTACCATATCAAGTGGAATTGATTAAAACTATTATCCAAGGATCTCCATTAAAGATAATATGAAATATGAGATAAAATACTCAAATGAAGAATATTGTAAATATGGAATACCTAAGACTAAATATCCACTACATCAAATCTTGATCTCCTTCATCTGATGAGTTTAAGAGAGTTTACTATTCGGAAAACATAAGAATCCCACCTCTATAGGTATCCATAGGCTAATAATAATTTCTTGATGTTAAAATAGAATCAAATCTTCTCTCCACAATATTCTAGTACCTCTATAAGAAAAGGAGGAATATCAAAGAGAATATCAAGTTGGTGGGTATTGTCTAAGAACTATAACAAAATAGACTAATACCGAAAGTTTCTTATTTCACTATGGTTTAAACCACCACCATATGGTTTTGTGATGGTTTCCAAAAATCCCTACTAAAGTTGGTATCGACATCCAATCCATGTTAGTTCCTTCCATTTAGCATTAGTTTCAGGGAACCATCATAGAATGTTTATTTAACAGTTTTTTTGGTTTTCGTGGTGGTTTCAACTCTAAAAAAATGACAAAGAAATAGTAGTGGTTTAAACTGCCTTTACCCACTAGACATTTTTTGGTAGGGGAAACCACCACTAAAAAAATTTCTACCTTATATAGAGATGGTTTAAAATGTCTCTAAAAAATAATTTGGCATAGATAGCAGTGGTTTAAACCACCACTATATATAATTTTTCAAAAACAAAAATAGAGATCTAGAATCTACAGCCCCATAATAGCCAAACAAAAAACACATATATGACAATATATAAAACAAAATAATAAATATAGTAATAATTAGAATAAAAAACATAGATACAGTAATCCATATGTATTGATAATAATATTTATAGTAAGAAATCTATGGAATTATATAATAACTAGCTACAATGTAGAGTGAGTTTAATTTGTGACTAAACCATTTAAAAACACATGTGACATTTTAACTACATTATATTCATATAACATAAGTGAATTACTAGTTAAAATACTAATATCAAGAGTTTTAGTGTCTACTAAACTAACATAACTCTTATATTTTGAATTATTTTCCATGATAGAGTATCCAAAATCAAAGGAAAAGTGGTGAGTTTTTATTGGAAAACTACCAATAAAATTAGGGAAGAAGTGTTCACCCAAGAAGGCTATGAAGAAATCTCATAATGATGTCTAACCTACAGGGAAAATATGCTTTTTTACTATGGAAATAGAGGCTACAAAATTGAAAATTTCACGAATTCAATGCATTTTATATTAAGTTGGATCAATATGGAATTGTAAAAACAATACATCCAAGAGAGAGATAACTATATCAGATAAGTTGTTTATACTCTTTGTAAAGAGGTAGAAAAGCTTTGCAAAAAATGGTAGACCAAAAGTTGAAAAATATTTGTATAGAACATGCCAGAATATAAGAAATATAGATTTCAGATATATCATTACTCATCCTGTACAAATTAAAAACATGGAAATTAATCATTAACTAAATTTACCAAGAATACTATTGCTACTAGAATAGAGTATTAAAAAAATGAAATATGGGAATGAGGCTAATTATTTTTTCATCGTATGGCTTATCTATTTAGAAGAGGTTTTAATAATAGAGAATGCTAAAAAATTAAACTTATCTAGTTTTTAAATCTGAGAAACCTATTTACACAAAAAATAATTGAAATAAAGAAAAAATATATCATTTTATGTAATTTATATATCTATAAAATCAAATAAAATATAAAAATTAAGATGTAAAAATATTTTATACATTTAATAAAAAGAGTCGCTAGGTTGATAATTCTATTTTAGCCCTATTTCTCAAACTATGGAGATATTGGAGGATCCACATAATCCCATCTCAATATACTTGTTCTCAAATGATAGGAATTGATAGTGCGGGTGATAAATTGAGTGTCTAATCAAATGAAGAGATGGAGCTACCCATAAGTTTTGGACAAAGGAATGATACAATGGCTAATAACAATGAAAACATAGTTGGATAGATTCAAGGTAGTATCAATTACATCAGGTGGTTTGAGAGATGTTTCTAAAGTTCAAGACTAGTACTAAAGTGTCAAGTGTTGTCTACCATATCTATAAGAAGTTTAAAAATATAACACATGTGATATTTAAGTGATATACTATTAGAGAAACCATCCATGGTGTATCAATTAATATGGATACTATATTTTGAGTTATAAAACTTTTGGATGAAGGTAGGTGACAATCTAAGTTCATTTAAAGAGGCTATGAATTAATTTTAACTATTTATGGAATTCTAGTTCTATAGATGAAAAATGGTTATGTCTAATAATTTATGTAAGCATCATCTCTAGAGATACTTAACCATAATCTACTATGGAGTATGAATTATTTATACCTATGTAACCATCATTAACCTATATGCATGGATAAACTCCCCCACATTAGAATAAACTATTCTCTATGAAACCATCAACTCCCATCTATTTATCCATCAACAAAGATGCATAACCAATATTTTTATCCACATAGGGATGATTATGATATTTATAGTCATCAACCCATGTCTGCATAAGAATCATTCCTTTAGTAAATTTTGAGTACACTAAATAATAAAAAATATAGTTTTCATGATTTAATATTTGAAGATGAAAATGAATTTTAATTATGTAGTAAATGTTTCATTAATATTCTAACCAATATAAACTCCCACATATTTTTTTGATCAATAAAATGAGTTAAAGTGTAACTAGTTATAAAGAAATTAAAAATAAGATCAATGAATAAAAAATATTAGTCTTTTAAATTATGATAATAGGGTTTATTAAATTAGCTAATTCTGATGACAAATATATTTAAAGATTCTAGATTAGTATTTTTTGTTCAGATAATCATAGGGATTGGATAATAAAAATTAAATATAATTTGGATAAATAATATGTTGATGATATTGTTTTAAACAACATGGGGTTTCATTAATAATGAGAATGAAAATATTTCTATGATTAAGATATTCATTAAATTTTAGATAACTAATATGTTAACTATTTGTGACATAAGAAAATCCCATATTCAAGATTCATCTGCATTATTTTTCCCGAAACATAAGGTTTTATTCATAGCTACACATATCCAAATAGAAACATTTTATTAGAAAAGACCTATAAAAAATCAAAGTTAAATTATAAAACTCATAAAAATTTAAATTAACACTAATTATATCATATTTAATATAAGAGTGGCATAGGAATATCACTATTTATCATCTACAAAATATTCAATGAAAACATGTCATAAGGTAAACTTCAAAATAAAACATAACATATTAACCAATAATATAAATTTTCATGCAATGTTACGGAATTATAGATATCCCTTCTAGAAACTACAAAATGGTTTTTGAATCACAATATTAGTGCTACCATATCATAAGTTTAGTTACATATCATATCTAAATCCAAAGTGAACACTAGTCACTACCTGATGAACTTTGATCGACACCCTCTCCACCTCTATCTCCACACCCTGCTACTAGAACCTGTATTACAATTATGTTGAAAATTAAATAGTGTTGTATATTTAAATTTAAACTTGAAACCAATAAAAGTTTTTTTACTAAATGTTTTTTAAGTTGTGTGATTTACCTACTCACTACCATCCATCGATGAAATATCACTAAAGAAAGATCCAGTTGTCTTCTAATATAATTGAATCAACACTTTCTAAAGATAAATAACCTTTGCATCTGGAATATTTATATGTTCCCCTATTCCTAAATTGTGATTTTCATTGTGAAAAAATCCATATAATTATATCAATGTTGGGAATAACTACAAATTGGGGTATATGATGCTATAATTATCAGTGGTCTTCCAAAGTACCCCGATGGTAATGGTCCCAAATGCATCCCGTACATGTAGCTAGAATTCTCCTTCCCAAGGACTTGAACAACGTGATCATCCTGAGAGAATGATAAAGATTGCATGAAATTGGTATATAATAGTTCATTTATTTTGACCTATAAATAAAATATTAGTCACATTTTAAGTAATACATATTAACATAGTGAAAACTAAAAACAAGTCATCTCAATGAAAAAGGAATCCAAACCCCAACCTATTCAGCAGACTCATTGGCAGAACTCTCATTATATTTTGTATGAAAATCCCACCAAAGTGTTATTTGGGATACTTGGTGACCTAAATTCTTTAACTGTATTAAAAAAAGATAAATAAACAATTTAATATATGAAACAAATAGTTTTATATATAAATATTTAAACAAATGAAAATAGTATTAGTGTCTATCTATTTCTGAAATAATCTTTGACCCGATAGTGTGGGGGATGTTTTTTCCTCAACATAATGCATTTTTACTTAAAACATCTTGAAATAAATAACATGAAATTTTATAGTAATGTATGAAATGTCATCTCCTTTTCATATGCATGTAAAATGATATTAATATAATAATATATATTAAAATAGCATGTTATTCTCATGATGATGGATATCAACAAAAACATTCCATTTATCTCTAGGTACCCCTTTGTGTACCTTATAATTCAGTTTCTATGTAGTAAATGAAGCATTGTATAATTCATTCCATAATATCCATTTAAAATTATTCCATTTATTACCCAAATAATTCAATGTCCACTTTAGTGCGATAATATCTGATGAGGTAAAGTGGAATAACATTTATACAAAGAGATTCATTTTTAAAATATTATAATTTAATAACATATTCACATTCAATCACACCATAATGTATTAAAATTACTTTTATCTATGAATCAAATACTTCATTTTTCCATGATTGAGGCACATGCATCTAATAAATTTAGGTAATGGGAAGGGTAACTAGATCTACCACCAACCATCCTATAATCTGGCCAAATAGTCTTGCGACATTATCCATGGGACCCCCATAACTATCAAATGGGACAAGTATCTTCATTAAATTGAGATTCCATACATCTGAACCATTAATATTTCTATTCTTAGTAACATTTTATTCATAATTTATGAAAAATTAGTTAGTATTATAAAAAAATTGAAATAAATTTATTCACATAAAAATTTGTACCTATAACTATCACCATACAATATCCTCATGATAGGAGTGGTGACCTTTTCCCTCATAACTAAACCCATTGAATGGGGAGGAACTGTCTCAGATGATGATGGTATGGAGAAGTAGGGTTTTCTAGATGTTGATGGAATGGAGGGTGTGCGAGATGCTAATTTGGGGAAAATAGAGGGTGTCTTAGATACTATTGAGAGGGAGACAAATGGATCATAATCTATTAGTGTGGTTGAGGGAACATCAACTGGGATTCGATTAGGATTAGTGACACTATTCTACCTTGGAACTACTATCATTTAATAAAATAAATTTAACTTCAAAAAATATATTTCAAAAAAAATCATGCAGAAAAAAATATTAGAAATGATAACAGATGAACAATACTGAAAAAAAAATATAACTATGATAATGAATGAATTCACATATAATATAAGTGGTTGATAAATTAATGGATGACTGCACATACAATCATTTTTTCCTTCAATCATATTGTTGTCCTAATCTATCATTACATCATCTACTTAATCCACCCTTGCAAGACTAATATTTTCAATATTAGGATGAAAAAATAATTTTTTTTCTTTCTGTTGATGGGATTCAATGTTAAATGAAAAATATTCCATTTCACCACCAATATCATACAAGTCTCTTTATTTTATGTGAACAACTACACTCCACCCTTTATCCAAGACATATTCAAAATAATATACCATTTTCTCTTACAACGAGAAGATATAAAAATCAGGTAATTCATGGTCATAGACATCCATCAAGTGAGAGAAGTTCACATAGATAAAATTTAAGGAATCTCTTTTAATACTTCTGGTAATATGAAGCCACTTGTATTTGAATAAAACAACTGAAAAATGAACATGGTAGTTTAATTTGATAATATGAGTCAATTTTCCTTAGTATCATAAATTGGAAACTATAAATATATAACTATTCTATGTTTTCATACACTATTCCCATTTTAGTTTATGAAATTTAAATCCATTGACATTGCAAGCATTGAATTTTCTAGCTTGTTTTAGAGGACCTCAAGCTAAAAACTTAAAATCTTCTAAAAACCCAGCCTGAGTATTAGTATTCAAGATCTGTAAAAAGTAATAAATATTATTATATTTAAAAAATATGTTTCAACATAATATCTTTATTGATTTCAATATTTATTGACATACACTACATGGAAACCATTCAATAAGTTCTTTATTAACAGATTTTGTAATATCTTTCTCATTTCAAGTTTGGCCTCTCATATGTCTACTTGTTTGTATCATTAGAAATTTAATAAATGGTTCTGTAATTTTAATTTTTAGTAGAATATATCTTTGTTCTTCTAATAATTATATTTCTTTTAGTGTAACATTTGAGATTCAACCAACTGATTATCCAATAGTAGGAAAGATGTTTGATTTACCATATAGTTGAGATTCAGTCGATGTGTCATAAAAACATAAAAATATATTGATTCTTGTCTCAATATAATCTATGTATCTAGAAATAAAGGTAATATTCTTAAATTCTAAATATCCTTTATAAATAGAGCCTTCAGGTTGAGCTTTTGTTTCACATATGATTTCAAATGGACAAGATAACTGTGAAAATAAATAAATAAAACAAAATTATGCAATTAATGAAGTGCCAATAATTGTTTACTTAATATTAAAAAAATATAAATAAAGTAACTCTCAATTGGATACATCTATCGATAATGTATGGGGCCTACTAATTTAGTTTCCTCTACCAAAGGCACAGTTAAATGCATCATCATAGTAAAAAATGATGGAGGAAAGATCATTTTCATTAGACAAAGTGTCAATAAAAATCTCTCCCGAAGGTCTTCAAGCTTAGCTGGTTATAGAGTTTTCTCACATAGTTGTTTGAAGAATGTGAAAAATTGGAGTAAAAATATAGTAACCTTTTTCGGTAATAATGTATGAAATTCCAATGGTAGTAACTATTATAACGAAATCTGTGAATTATAGATTTTCAATCCATGTAACATATGATGCTTTTAGTCGATACAACCTGATATGTTACTTGAGTACCCATAAAATACCTTTAGATGCTTTAAAATTACAAGGAATATACCTTGATCCCTATTTTTCATTATAAAAATTGTAGGAGCATACTTTCCATTCTCATCTGTCTAGATATATCACTTTATGTTCACTGTTTGTATGTCTTTCTAAGCATTGAGAGGGTCCTTCAATTTTCATGATCATTAAGAAATATGAAGATCAAATTTCCACAAAAAATTATTCTAAATATGAATAACATCATGATTATTCTTCAACAAATTAAATTCCCAATACATAATTTTGAATAATATACTTTTTCTTCTTCTATTATAGTGTTCCAATTTAGATTGATGATTCAATTCAAACTCATTAACCCCTGTCATTCAAATGATGCACCTTCCCGAATTCTATTTCACCATTTCCATTTTGTTCCAATATTTCAGAACCTATCAAAAATTTTGGAGGTGGTCTATGATAAATAGAACCATTGAATTTTTACTTATTCAACAGAAATCTATGAGATTCATCGAGAAATATTTTATGAAATAAGAAGCACCATTTTTATACTCTATGGTCGTCATTCAGGATCAAAATTAAAGTTACAAATAAGAAAATCCAAACCAATGTAATTATTTAAACCAGATAAGTTCCCAAGTCCCGGGAATTCACTAATGACCCACATTAGACCAGTGTACATTTTTAAGATTTTTAAAGAAGATGCATCATATGTCGCAATGCCATGTCTCCATAACTTCTATAATTCATTAATTAGAGGTTGTAAGTATATATCAATATCATTTACAGACATTTTCTTCCAAGAATAATCATTTAAATGATAAATACCTTTTTTTGAATACATATCCATAGAGGTATATTTTAAGGGATCAAAACGACCATCCAAATGCTATAACTAGTGCTCAAAGTCCAAATTGTGTTGAATGCATTGGAAACCAATCCCAATCACACATTTCTAGGACCATATGAGAAATTTTAATGTAATGAATCAAATATCTTCCATGATTTTGAATCTATTGGATGTATCATTAACCCATCGTTATTATTATCTATATAATTCTACTTCATGTTCTCAATGGTTTTCAATGATGTGAATAATCTTTAGAATTGAGGCTTTAGAGGGAAATAATGAAAAAAATTAGGTGTGTTATTTTTATTTTTATTCATATTATTATCTTGATTCAGAATTCCAACAACAACCATTGACCACCATATAGGGGAAGAAAATATTTTCAATCCCATCTTCTTGATTCATTTCCTCAATAATGAATAAAATAGTTGGGACAAACATGTATTTTTATATAATTTATACCATTCTTATTAACAACTTATTTTATATCATAAAAGGACTCAATGATCTTAGCTTCATAAAATTCACCACGCAAAAATTCCAATATCATGGACATATCCATATTTTTAATTATGCATAGGTATTTTATATGATACAACTTCAGTAAAAAATAATGTTTTGAATATTTGAAACATCTACTATACTATTCTTGATTTCCAACGTCAACTAGATCAGGAAATGAATTTTTTTACTTAGTGAAGTTCTCTATTACATTAGTCTCTATTGAATCAATAGGAGGATCTAATGGTATGCTACAATCTTCATATAGTTGTCCTATAGTCTCAAAAACATCACTTGTCAAGTTACTATTTATAGTACCCTCAACGGGTTATTTTGATATGTTTTGATGTTGATGTTGTTGTCTTGCAATGCCGAAAGAATCATTTGTAAGGGGTTTCATTTCATTATCAATTGTCGAAAATGTGGGATCCCATTTTGTTGATTTAAAACAGTGATCAACCTTTCTACAATGTTTTATTCTCCATACCAAATCCAAGAAAAATATTGAGCAGAGAATTGATTCAATATGAAGTGTTCATAAACTTCATGTCTCTTAAACCATCTTATAAATTTACATTTAAGATATAGAAATCTTATTTTACAATCAATAGATTGATTTTAAATTGAAAATTCTAAAATCTCCTCTAATCCCTTAGCATACTGAGGTGCATTCCTCGATAATGTAACCCAACTTTTATCCATATATGTTATAATGTTCTTACACTTTATTAAAAAAAATAAAACACTTAAGTATTACTATGTAGGAAAAGAGATAAATGGAAGTGAAAAAACACAACCCAATTAGTTATAAGAATATTCATTTAAGTGCTAAAAAAGTAAAAGTAAAAAAATAAAATAAATCATGGATGGTATTATTTAAAATAGAAGCAAGAGAAAAATCATATAATCATTAAGAAAACTATATTTAAAATGTTCTATGGAAATAATTTATAAAAATGCACATTGAAAACCAATTTAGAAATATATATATTTGAATAATATCACATTCAAATGAAATAAAACCCTCTTTAAAGGAATTTAATTGTTGTCAATCATCCATTTTTCAATGATATGATAAACCATATATGTTATTTTGAAAATAAAATAGATTTGTTTTTAATTTTTAGAGATATTAAGGAAAATAAACAATACATTTACTATCCATTTTCAAAATAAAGATATTTTTTAAAAGGTGAAACAAATCAATCAAAGAAAAAAAATAACTATTAAACATTAGTGGATAACTCTCATGGTTTTAATGAGACAATATAGTACTTTACTCAAACATAACCATCTTACTAGGGTGTAATGAAATCCTACTGGCACACCATAATTTACACTTCTTTGGTTGATACATGAGGGTTTTCTTATTTGATATGAATAAAACATAGAAGGAAAATAAAAAAATCCAAAATAGATCTCCATGTGACATCATAAGTCACCATCCAACCTTATAACCATGAACAATCTATGAGTGACCCAATGTTAAACTAGTAATTGATGTTGAATCTGAATTGATAATGATAGGTATGATAATGAACCTCAGTAGGTATGAAATAGATAAGAAAACTCCTATTTACTAAATTTAAATAAAATATATAAATCATTTTTTATAGAAATAAAATCTAGACATACAGTTTTTTCTCATTTAGTTTTTTAAAAAAATCACAATTTTTTTTCCATTGTTATTAAAAAATGTTTCATTTAAAAGGTGAATTTTAAATGATTTTAAAAAGATTTTTAAGTTTAAAAACCTATGTGAAATAGTTTAAAAAAAGTTATGAACCATTCTAAAACATTTAACCATAAATTTAAAAGTAAAACACTAGATAATTTAATAAGGTATCAGAAGTAAATAATTATTATAATAATAAAAAACAATTTTAATAATTGCACTGTAAAATAGGGGAAACACAATCAGTAACCAACTATCACATAATAATAGAAACATAAAACATGTCATAAATTAAAGTACTATTGATTATGGTAGTGCCTATAATATAAGGGTAAAATCTATAATATACTAAACATGTTTCGTCATATTGAAATCTTTGATGTAATCTAACCACCCTAATGATCAGTCATACCTTACCTAACCCAACTGAGGGAAAAAATATCAAATAATAGAATATTAATACTATGTATCACTAGTGAGACCATTATCCGAATCTAGTATAGCACGTGTCCTGGGAATTTCCACTGGATACTGTTGGTTCCCATGGTATATAAAATGGCGGTGAGTCAACAAGTAATAACAGACAAAAATATAAAAACAGATACATGTTATATAGAAGTGTAATCATAAGAAATAGTCAACTATGATAATCCATCTTAGGTATAGAACTGTACTAAAAAAAATATAAATCTTTATTATACTAGGGAAGAACTCATCCAATTAAAATAAATTGGGTTAGAGGTATATTCTAAAAGCGATTTCATTAAGAAACATACTCTTCCAAAGTGTAAAATGTGCCTCGTAACCAATATTTAATGTATAAAGCTTACATTTTTAAATTTTTGAAGAAAATTTTGAAACCCATTATAAAACCAACAATAAATTTGAAATCTAAAAAATTCAATAATAAAATCCATTTGGGTAGAATTTCAATCATTAGGTGTGCATAGTCGAGTAAAATAAACATTCCTGCCTTGAAAATAAAGGAGCGACCACTGTGTTCCAGGAAAAGTAATTAAAAACCAAAATTTTCATTCTAATACTGATCAAACATATTTATTTATATAATTTTATATCCAAAAAATTAATAAAAATAGTAAATAACTCATGGTTCTAAAATTTAAAGGTTAATACAGGGAGAAATCTACTTCAAACCTTAGGCGAACAGTCTAGAACTTTGAATATGGGATAAAATAACATGGAAGATCATATGAACACCCAATTAATGACTATTCATAAGGCATGAGTTTAAACCCTAACCTTGGGGTTGGGACATATATGAACATAACCAAGAGTGAAGAGGAGAACCAGAATAAATTAAAGTGCTTATGAGCATTAGTGAGGGTGAGGGCTAGTGGGTCTCAAGAACTGGAGAGGGAGATGGTTTAAAGGGATCAGGGGAAATAGGAGCATCGAGGTTGGGGGAATATCGGAATAACCATTGACCATGATGTCTTGGGAGGTGGGGGTGGGGGGTATCAGTGGAGACATGAGTGCTGGTGAGGGGGGAAATGACCGGAGCATCGATGACCGCGGTGGCGAGGGATCAGGGTAGGGGTGATTAAGGGAGAGTGTGCTGGGGGGGGGGGTGATCAGGGGAGGTGGGATTAGGGGAGAAAAAGTTTTTTAGTAAATGGATAACATTTAGCAGTGGTTTGAAAAATCCACCACTAAGTGCTCACAATTTTTTTAGCAGTGGTTTATTAAACCAGTGCTAAAAAACCACCAATAAACTATTAATTTGGTGTAGTGAATCATGTGTATTCACCCATCATAAGTTTACATTGAATGAAAATAACATATATATCCTATTAAATAATGTTTTGAATACTATTTCATTTACTCATGTGTTTAGAATTCATGAGTAAATACTATGACTAGTGAATTCATCTCATTAATGTAAACTCCCAAGAGTTTCATCTTATGAAATAGTTGATTAAATGACAGCCACACAGAAGTTAAAACTATCTAAATGGTAACTATTATTATATTAAGTATAAATGATATTCCACGTTATGAATTAAAATAAAAAATTTCTTTCAAGCCATGAAATACACACACACACACAAGGATTTAGGTCATATCTCCATCAATATCCCACTTGAACTCAAGCCTAAAATATTTTGTGACATTTAACCATATATTTTATCATATATAATAACTTGTGAAACTATATCCAAAACATCATTTTTGATATCATCCTAAGTAATTTTTTAAAACTATCACTAACTTCACCTTGTAGCACATCATATGCAATTCCTTGTGAATACCAATCTAAAACACTTTTGTATTAAATATAAAATAAATATATATTAGCTCTCCGAGTCAAAATAAATCTCCATTCAGTAAACCAAAAATTGTGAGCCCATTATCCATTATAGTTTAAAAAAAATACGAATCTCTACATCCATATATGTAATAAAGAAGAGGCCTATAGAAAAGATTCATTTCCACTCAAGATATAAATAGATCTAGAATGATCTCCATTATACACATGCATCTATATACTTGTGTCCACTAGTCTTCATCATATAAAAGTGTGTATTCTCATATTTCCCCTTTTTCCAAGACATCAAGTGACAATTGAACATGGAGAATGTGAATCCCATATACTCAACTCTTTTATTCTCAATTCTCAAAGTATAAAGACCCAACCTTAAACATTACATAATCTTGAATTATGTCAAGAATTCACATTGAGGATCTATTCTGGTTTATATTTTTAGAGAATTAGTCCATAACTATTATATAAAAACTTGAATATTACATGTAGAGACTACTACCCAATATCCATTTTAAATAAAATAAAAAAACTCTTAAAAAAGAGACATGTCTAGTTGTATTTTATAGATATAATGACCTTTCCTTGATCTCATCTTTAACCCTATTCATCTTCATGTTCTGTGAAAAACATTTCAAAGCATGAGATGAGCATAAAAAGCTTAGTAAGGGTCAAAAAATAATGAAAAGAAATATTAGTCCATCAATAAATAAAAATCAACGAAACCATACTTTTCAATCATAACATACCTCATGAAATCATAATATTTATGAATAACATACAGAAATCATAAATCATAAAGGTAACATATGGAAATCATAACATACTTAAATTTTAGCTATCACAGCTACATAGGGAGTCATATTTGGAACACCCATCACAGTATATTCCCTAAATATCTTAGGAGAAACATTAACATTTACCTCTGTCACGTTACCCAATGCATTAGAGAGCTATCTCAGGATCACCTGCCCGAGGTTTATCATGAAAACACCCATATACGTAAACAATTCCCAATAACAATAACATAATCATAACACATAACAGAAGAATAAAGTAAAGATAACATTTCCACATTTCAATAACAGTATATCAATTCAAGATATTGAAATAAACATTTCTTTATCAAACCATTTTCGAAACTATTTAAATCATTTAATAAAGATATTTCTTAATCAATGTGTCCCATAACACTTTAAATCTTTTAAATAAATTATCATTTGAAAACATCAATTTCTATATAAATAAATCCTTAAACCATTTTTAAAATATAGACATTAATGATAAATATTTAGAAGAATAAATCTTTAAAACATTTAAAATGATATTTTAGTGAAAGAGTTTTTAACAAAATGAGAGACTCTTGAATAAAAATAATTGAGGAAGAACACTGAATTATAACTTTATAATATCATGAGAATAAAGGGATCCATGATATAACATTATAAAGGATAGTATATATACTATATAAGAGTGAATTGGTGCATAAGAACAATAAAGTCTTAATGGAATGTAAATTGAGATGAAATACCTTATAAAAACTATATCCTTAGATTAAGGATAAATCAATTTCATAATAATGTGTGAAAAATTTAAATACACTCAATATGATTGGATATTCAGTGTAAATAAATCATAGGAAATTAACACATGTTATTTTTAAGAAAAAACCAATGACTTGAATGTTTAACCCAATGAATGGAAATTGAGTTAAAATTACTCTTATCAAGTTCATATCGATGACTTGATAATTTATCAATGGAGTGATTTTGTGTATAAAAAATATATAAACAAAAAGTGGAGTGGAAATTACAACATAAATAAATAGTTATTCCACACATAATCATTGCATGACATAATTAATAATTAGAAGATTAACCCAAGGAATGGAAATTGGGTTAAACTGTTCTCTTATCGATTTGGTAACTTACAAAACATACAAACCATGAAATAAGGATCATAAAATGAAGATTTAAATACCCATAAATTGAAGTATATTACACAATGAATAAAATAATGGAGAGTATATACGCCAAAAAAAAAGGAAATAGTGGAAAATATATCATGAATCTCACGAGAATAAAAATTGAGATGAAAACCCCTTACCAAGTTGTAATCAATCGAGTCATATAACCAAAAGTTAATAACCTCTAAATGAATCATAAAATAACATGAATATAAAGAGTATCATGATAATATATATCAAATGGAAGTAAAAAATACACCACATGCAATAAATTAGTGGCAAACAATGGAAATCTCACAGAATTAAAATTGAGATAAGTAACCCCTTAACTCATGTCCGACTTGACTTGTTTGTTAGTTTTTATTCCTGAATAATAAACTTAAGTTAATTTATAATTGATTGAGAACCCTTTTTAAAGTTTATTATTCCTTTTATATCACTTATTATCATGTTATAAACATTATGTAATCATTTAAGTTAATAATGGTCATTTTGTCGATATTTAGTACTTGAGTAAGAAATGAAAACCTTATAATTACAAGTTGTCGATGTGGTAAAGAGTCCATTATCTCCAGAATGATATTAATTATTTAGATATCATATATATCATATATATCCAGTATATATATGTATTTATAAAAGTATATAACATTTGAAGATAATAAATTAAATGCGCCGTTCATGGAAATGGTAAGTCGTACGTACGCATGAACGCTACTTTGATTTATATTTAATATTTTAATTGAATGAAAACTTAATGATACATATTTATATTATAATTAAAATATAATATAATATATAATTTCAATAACTCCATCCTTTATACGTCCCACATATGGTATGAATGAGTCATATCACTTTGAGGGGGTGGTAGTCCGCACTTCCTCAAATGAAATTATCCCGTTTACTCATAATGGAAACCGTAAAGGTATAATATAAATTAAAAATAAAGAATCATAAAGAAAACATAAAAATAATATATATCATATATAAAAATAGTTCCATTATAATGGCCACCATCAGAGGCGGTAAGAGATAATTGAACAATCATCATTTCGTGAGGTGTTAGTTTTCCACCCATAGAAAAAGTATGTTCTTTACCCATTAGATGGATATGTGTGTAAGTGAATTTTGAATACTTGTCATAAAAACATCCTAGTAAATTTAGGATACTTGTGTTGTTATAAAATAATGGAATGAAAAGATTTTAGGGGTTGGAGAATTAAAATAAAATAAAATAATTTAAGAGAAACCATTACCTTTAATTCAGGTAACTCCCTTTGGTTTGAACCAAAAAGAATTCTTGAAGTGCCTTCTGCCTAAGGTAAGGATTCTAGGAGGAATTGAGGGATCTTAAGAGATTATTTGGGTAAGTTTTGGATGATCCAAGGGGCTTGAGAGGTGTAAGGAATGTGTTAGAAGTGAGGTATTTTAATAAAGGGGAGGAGGGGTTCTTTAGGAAAGTGTGAAAATATTATTTTATTATATAATGATTTTTAGTTTATAAAGGTCAAAATCTAATTAAGGTAAAAGATAAGATGAATAATGGTAGAAATAAATTCATCCAATAAGAATTTGACAGGTTTTGGATTTTATTTTAATTTTTATAATCTTATTTATTTAAATCATTTATTAATGAGGTAAATACTGCATCATTTTTGTGTCATAAATAATATTATTTATTTGAAATATAAAAATTATAAAAAAATACCATGATGTAGGAAATATTTTTAGATTTTCAATTGAATATTTATAGTCGAAAATATAACTTATATAACCCCATGTAAAAATTAATTTACTAAAAGATATTTGTTTGTTTCATTTTTGTCTTTACTTTAAATTAATTAATATAAAGTGTCATTATCACTCCCAAGTAGCTCCATGAGGTCCCAAAATCAACCTAAGGATGAAAAAGGTCGGCCATGACTCATCTAATAAGGTTATAAAAAGTTTTAAGGTAGTTTTGTATTATTATAATATTCTTTTTACCTTGAATTACCCTATTTAACTTTAACCGCGGTAAATAAAAGTCCAAAGTTACTATTCACCAAAAAAATTTATTTTCATCTTATTGAACCACATTTTACATACTAATAATAATCATGTATGTCGGATTTTTTAAATTCAATTCACATAAGAGATAAAATTTCATTTAAATGAAAAAGTCATTTTTTTAACTACTACTTAGTGGTTTCACTAGTCATCAAAAATTGAAGTTTTTCATAAAAATACCAAAAATTTAGCCTAAGATATATTTAATTTTCCTAATTCAAAAATGATGACTATTTTACAAAATTAAAAAAATAGAAGTTACATTAATTAATTTAAAATTAATTCTCGTTGTCAAAACAAATAGCGTGTTTTTAAGAGACAATATCTATCAAAAGATTGACACTTGTTTTTGCCCAATTTCAAACTAAAACTTATTCCAATGAAAATAATCAGATTAAATGGTAAAAATATAATCTAATTAGACTTTAAAACTATTTAAAAATATAATATAACCATATAAATAAGTTATATTGAAAGATAGTTTTGAATTAAAATACAGTATTTTTCACTATTAATTAAAAAATGAATTTTTTCAGAAAAATACCAAAAATTTACCCAAAGTAAATTTTGATGTCCCGATTCTAAAGAAGAAATTTCTTTTATCAAATAGAATATATAAAAGTGACCAAAATTAGATTTAAATAGGGTTCTCCATCAAAAGGCGGTAAATTGACCTTTTCAAGAATATTAGAGTATTTATGCTAAAAATCAGATTCAATATTATTTTAAGCCTATAAAATTTATTGGATAAATGTAAAAACATTTAACAAAAATGTATAATCATTTTTTATTTAGTTCTGTTCATTCCCACCATTACAATGGTTAGGCGTTAATAACCATTTAAAATAATATTATATTATTATTTTTCTGTATGACCCAACGTTGTGTGAAACGTAAGATTTCAAAGAAACATGTTGTTGTGTATCGGGTACGCCATAGAACATAACATCCCCTTTAAAGTAAAATTAATATTTAATTCACAAATATTAATAAATATGAAAACTTCATATTCCTTATTTAACTGGGATGTTACATAGAGTATAGACCGAGCTGATCAATGAATGCATCATATGTTATTCATCCTTCCAGATAAGATCATCACATATCACTTATTCGGATAGATATATATAATATTTAGGTGTAA
Organism: Viscum album; assembly: GCA_963277665.1. Lineage (NCBI taxonomy): Eukaryota > Viridiplantae > Streptophyta > Magnoliopsida > Santalales > Viscaceae > Viscum > Viscum album. The sequence goes on from OY728157.1 coordinate 1,477,360,745, forward strand.
ACACAAACTCCCACAGTCTATCTCAATCAAGGGCCATGATCTCATACCCATCATAAGTTAGGAAAAATCTCACATTCATTAAGCTCCAACTGATGATATGATCAACAACCCCATATTATTTAAGTCAACATATAAACTTGAGTAGGTAGGGTATCAAAGTATAAAGGTTATCATGTTAGGTATCTCACAAACCTCTGGTAGTGGGGACTCAAATATGACCCATGTACCATAGTATACAAAATACATCTGTATGACACTCCATGTGGATACTTTAGTGGGTCATTCAGCACAAACAAAGAATATATTCTATATATTCTGACTCATGACCATATTATGTATCTTTATAAAAGAATCATACTCATGATACCCTTAAAATTTCATCCTAACCTATAACACTCCTTGAGAAACATCAATTTGGGATAAAATAAAAGTCATACTTTGAGAGGTCAATTATCATTACACTTCATGAAATGTATAGACACACACACACACACACACATGTAGATAATGTGAAATAATGATAAAATGGATGTTGGATTAAATATGATACATTTTAATATTATTAATGTATTTAATAATATTTAATAAAACCAACATATGTACCGGTTTATCATATAATGTGTGATAAAATTCCAGATCATCCTTATTTTTATACACTTTCTGGGTTTTGTTAACACATTACATCATATATAATCCACATAACATCTCTATGTGACCATCAGATAAAACAATTCCAAAAAGATCATTAGTTAGAAACATATATAAAGTATGATAGTTTGAATAATGGTCAGATTTAAGAATCAAATTTTTAATAGTTCAACTTCTTAAACATATTAAAACTTCTTAAATTCACAACATCAAATATTACATTTTCAACTTCTATTATATACTTATAATTCTTTCTAAATTAATCATCATCATATTTGTAAGCCTATTCCATCAAACTTTTTACATTAAATAATGTAACTACTTACATTATTATTTACTAATACATCATAACCCTCTTAAGATATTAAGTAAAATTCAATTGAAACTTATATTGATGTAATTATTTATTTGTGAACATTTAAATTATTTTTTTCCAAACATACTCTCACTATCCTCTTAGAAATTATATTCACTTCAAAATATCTTTATATTATACAAAATCCATTTGTTTTAGGAAATAACATTTATCTCCCTTTAGTAGGAATATTAAAAAAATAAACTATTTTTTCTATATCATATATTGTATTCAATGTGTTTAGAATAATTTTCATTTGAAAAAAATACTTTATTAAAATATTCCACTAAATGGTTGTGGGAAAACATTCCTCATATACATTTATTATCATATACCTTTCAAAATTGAGTAATTAATTTCTATAACATCCATACCTACCATAGAAATTACATTGAGTTTTACAAACTTCTTTAGGTATTCTAGATAATACCATCATATGGAATTACTAATCATCCTTCTTTCCAACCTTAGGTTTTAATTAAATTGATTTTATTCTTGAAGAAACATTGTTGAACTTTTAAACTAACATTTCTTATTTCAGTTTCAAAATTTACCTATTGTTAATATCCATAAAATAGTATAATCCAGACATTATATTCTTATTTTATCCATTCTCAACACTTTGAGAATATTAGGTTAACATTTATTTAATTCAATAATATTTTTAGAACATTTATACCGATGAAAATAGGAAAAATTCACTTAATATAATATTTAATTTTTATATAATTCCATTAAAACCTTTAATTAATAACTCTATGATTCTATAAGAATATATATTCACTTGTCTAACAACTTCAACACTTATCTACTGAGGAGAGAAATATTCTAATACATTAGATTTTTTTCTTAGGAAATTTTACCAAATCATCGATCTTGTTTAAGAACTTTTCTTAAGTTACCAGTCTTTCGAGCTATATAAATTAATATTCTCCTAATCATGGATGAATTAAAAATATTATCATGATTACAATGATGATATTATCTACAATAAAATATTTTATCAGATGAGGATCATGTATTATTAACCAATTAATAAATAATTTAATTAAACGTTCTCATACTAAAATGATGACCACTTTTAAAAGAAAATCATATCTATTAGTGAGACAAGATCTATATTTCACTAATAAATGAGTCCTATTGGGTGGTCATGTCACCAATTAATTATTTAGGTAGGGTATAATACCAATCATATCATATATAATTCTTATATAGCTGAGTGGAAAACCCTTTAATCCAATCCACCATATAGATAAAATAAAATATATTCCTATTGTATCCTAACCATAAATGATTCCTAACTAGTGTAACCCAAGAAAAATTAGAATTGGATAACAAATTAAAATCTAGAAGCACCCGACAATGGAATGAAACTACTCAAGAATGATCCAGTCTCACCCATACTTGTTTTCCTTATACAAGATAATCTTGGGGAAACTGACTATAGCATAAAACCCTAGTTGGATGATCGGGGTCTTAAAAAGTGTTTCTTTGGAAGGAATATCACACTTAGTATTTTATTGGGGTTTTAATCTCACCATCTTATCTCATATTATTCCATTTCATGTATGAATTATTCTAATATTTTAGTCCGAAATCCTATTCCCACCACAAAACCAATATATTTAAACCATATTGATTCACATCCATTATACAACCCACAAGTTTGTGTTACTCACAAAAAAATATAATTCAATTATATTCATACATATTTAAATAAATTATATTAATATGGTACATGAACACTTCATGTAAGGTTTTAAAATTATATGAGATTGATAATCCCAACATGAGTAAGCCCAGAACGACAAATAGCCAACCCCATTCACTAGCCTAGATAAGGAATAATCCTCTAGGTAGGTAGGTTGTCTAAGCTTAAGTACCTCTAACTGAGGATACTTTACTCAAGTGATAATTAAATTCATCATAACTCTAACACCTAATATGTAAAAATATATTAAATAACCATATTCATGTTAATAAATTCAATTAAAAACTGATGTCAAGGTATGTGAAAAACTTAATTCATTATAGATTTAGTACTAGAATGTAATGTAAGAATCTATCCTAGAAGTAGTTTAACAAATAAACAAAAGAATACATAATATTCATATTTCTTAAAAAAATTACTAAAAATGAAAATAACTGAGAATAACCTTTAAATAAATTAACAATTAAAATATTTAAACACGAGATAATCATTTAATAAGAATTCATAAATAAAAGCTAATTATAAAACCTTTTATAATTTTCATCTTTAACATTATGGATATTCAATAATTTTTAACATAATCCCTTTATATTCTTTTCAATATGAAATATTTTATATTTATCATAATATCACTTTTATATTTTAAATATATGATATTATATGAATCCAAAACTATTTATAATACAATTTATATTATATAAACATTTTACAAAATCTAAATATCAACTACTTTTTTATTTAAAACTTCATCATATCAACCATAATTTTTTTTTGATATGGATTAAATAATATCAAAATAAGTCCCCATTTTTATTTTAAACAATTAAAAATAATTAATTATGAAAAATTCATAATTTTAAATATAAAAAAATTTATATTTCAGCCATATTTCATAATTTAAAAACATTTATAAATTATTTCTTATGATTTCTATATAAAAATTTATATTTCTAGATAATAATAATTTTCATTTAATTAAAAAGGCATTTCAAATATTAAAATTTAATATTTTAAAATAAAATGTTTCATAAACATTTATTTAATTAATTAAAAACAATTTATAATTAATTAATTTATAATACTTTTATAAATAAAAATATTCCAAAATACCTTCTATAATGATTTATAAACATTTTATAAGGCATTAATATTATTTTAAAATTTATTTTGTTTTAAAAAATATTATGTTTACCCTTATGTAGAACCCCTATTCTTTTTAAGGGTAACCTTCTTCTACCCTTACCCAAACACTCTGCATAAGGGTAAATAGGTTCTAGAGACCTTATTTAAAGGTATAAATCCATAACCCTTACTTAGTACCATTGTATAATGGATAGACCATTATGTGTACCCTTCATGTAAGTGTATGTCATCATATACATTTACACGACCTTCTTGAACCGTTGTGTAAATGTAATACCTTTACAAAAAAAACATCTGTGTAAGGGTACTACCTTTACACAGCACATTTTCATAAAGTTAATAATTATTATAACCTTACATAGATCTTATGTGTAAGGGTATCACGTAAGGGTAAATTATATCATACCCTTACATAACCCTTTACATATAAGGGTAAGATCATATAACCCTTACTTAGATTGATCTATGTAAGGGTGAGGCCTTGGTTACCATTATTCATCTAAAATACATAAGGGTAATGTGATTATTAACTTTACATAGCCTAACTACCTAAGGGTAAACCCATTTATAAAATTTAATTTACAAAAACCAAAATTCAGCTATATATTTTTTAATTTTTTTCTTATTTTTATCACAAGTTTCATAGAACTTAAACATGGATTGCTATGATACCAATGAAGGGTTTTTATAGACTAATAACATTTATCAGATCTAGTGAAAGTGATTAAAACCCCAGTTTGAGGATATTCATCCAAGATAATATGAAAAATCTGATAAATTACTAAAATGAAGAATACTATAAATATGTAGTACCTTACACTGAAGAGACACCACACCAAATCTTAACCTCCTTTGTATGAAGAGTTTTAGGGAGATAACTAAGTGACAAAAAAAATCATCACACCACTTTAGGTATCCATAATCTAATCTAAATTTCTTGATGTTTTAGTAGGAACCAATCTTCTCACCATGGTATGATAGTACCTCTATAAGAAAAGGAGGCAGATGAAAGAGATCATTAGGATATGGAGTATTGTACAAGAATGAGGAATAACCCATAATACATTTACATCAAATGAAAATGATATATATATCCTTTCAAAGATACTCTTTAACTACTAATGTATTTACTCATGCATTTATAACGTATGAGTAAATACTAAAGCCAGTGCATTTATCTAATGAATGAAAACTACAGAGTGTTTCATCTTATGAAATAGTCAATTAAATGATATCCATGTATAATATTGAACTTTACAAATGATACAATTATCATATGAAATATTAACAATATTCCCCTTTCCACATTCAAATCAAAATTTACATAAAAGCCATCAAATATATGTACATATATACATAATATATATTTACATATATAATATAAATCTTTAGGACACATCTCTATCATAAATGTATTTCACTCATTTAAGGGATTCAATGAATAATTCAAACATTAATAAATGCATATCGATATGTTGAATATGGATGATGCATTTCATTAAATGAAATATTCCAAGGATGGATATATAAAGGAATGAGATCCCTCATATTGGGTACAAATAATTTTATAGAATCCTCAAGATACTCTCTTACTCCTGAGAAATATTTTATCACTAACTAAATTTGTTAACACCCCTTCTGCATTTAGGGATCCTCAAGAAATATTCTAGGATCCTTCAGCAGATGTAATCCCATCTAAGGTAGGAGGATTTCTACTTATGCTCATGTGGTCTTTATCAAGCATAAAAATAAGAGTAAAAGATGGATTACACATTACTTCATGTAATCCTTTTTATGTTCTTTATTTATATTACATTTTGAATATGTTAAGTATATATCATGCACATATATGGATTTTCTTCTACAATTTTTGTTCATATAATGAACCCATAAAACACATTAGTGGTATTAGAGCCTTATTCATCATTGAATCGATATATTTCTTTCACTATTAAATGAAGAACATGTTTTATGAAATTATAACTATTTTCCCCCTCTTGATTTTATGTTATATGAAAAATATAAATTTTTTAAGAACCACTTGACATCATGTTAATATTTTAAATTAATGTGGAATGAAAGGCATGAATTATGTTAAGAAGTTAACGTAGTCTGCATCATTATTGTAGGAAAATAGATGAAGATCCTACTTTTTTTTATGTTGTGTTTTTTTTCAATGATTACATTAATATGTACTAAATAATAAGAACATTTTTGAAGTTCATTTGTGTTCCCAATCATGTTTGATAAATGTTGAGTTCCATCTATAGAAGATCAAAAATCATATTTTGAGATGAAGTGGTGACACTTAGATAATTTTATGGATTCAATTAATGTGATTTGATGTCATTCTTGAATAATTCTCTATGAAGCAATGATGATTGTTGAATAGTTCCAAATGTTCTAAACATATACAAGAGGTGTTTGAATATTTGATATGGTTACTATGACTATTTAAGTGAATAATTTTATAACAATGAAAATATTTATTTTAACTCATAGATTTGAGATCCATGAAGAAAAGTGGAAATATAATTATTTTTTTTAATGATGATTATTTTGAATAAGTATTTGAAATTTCATACTTAGTAATTACTAAGTATTTTAGGGGGGATTATCAATAAATAGTCTATCCCTTAGAAACCAAGGATCCTCTCAACCAGACATGTGGGATCTGAGGGTTAAACATGTGGGAGATAGACAACTGGACACTATAAACATCTAGTGTGATAGGGTGAGAATATCATCCATAGGGAGCACACATGGTGTGTAAAAATGAGGATCAATGGGCGCATATCACCATTAGGGTTACTGGGAGAGCCTCATAGGTGAGGTGTAGCCCAGTGTGGCTAGTGTGTATAGTGTTATGGGTAATGAACCCCACTGCTGGCTCAAGAGAATGATGGAGCGTAGATTATTATTAAGTGGAGATCAACCAAAGTGATGACTAATATTGGATAAGAATGACACATACATTTTTACTCCATTATAATTATATAGACATAACATTTTCCACCCAATCAAATGAATATCATCCATCTGATCACATAAGAACATCCTCTTAAACCTCCCAACTCTCAATGATGTCTACACACACTAGATACAATCAATGATCACTGATATCTAGCATATTGACCAGTATCTCTGATCAAACTAAGAGGAAAAAGATATGCTCAACATCCCTAATCCATGCATGAAACTTTTCCTTGTATGTATGAAATTATTCAAAGAACCTAATATAGTCAAGGATAATGAATTTTACACAACATAACATCATTGTATGAAGTCGTTACATGATGTTCTATGGATTACATGATCATATAGAGATATTCATTAAGATATCAGAAGATAAATATGCGTTGTATGAAGATATTCCTAATATCATCATGGAATCATGTGATGCCATTTCTTAAAAAATGCACAAATTTCATGATAAGATGATCCCATAATTTGCAGCCTTGCATCACATAAATCATTCTAAAATTGAAGTATTTAACAACCGAGGAGCCACGTGATCATGAAAAATGATCATGAAAAGTGATCACATGATAACATGATTATTATAGCATTCTATGAAGTTTAAAATGCCAAGAGTTTAAGTATTCAATGGTACACCATGATCTTTAGGCATTTAAAGATCTGAATCACCACTTTTATCAAACATGGCATAAAAAATGAGAGTCCATGGTGGTGAGTACTTATCCTATAAAAATAGTGGTAGGGGATATGGGTTTAGTGGCGGAAAAATGTTAGAACACTCATGAAAAAAAACCAACACCATGCATTGATAATGTGAAAGAGAAGATCCAACATGATTTTTTCATGTGAAGAAGACCCATGAGCTTTTGAATATTGTGATAGTTATCCATGAACTACTATAGTTTCAAAAATACATAACTATAAATCTATTGGTTATGCGAATTAAGAATCCACATACTTTTTTTCATGAAGGAAATAAGGAGACCACATGCTACCCTAGTTATGTGAAGAAGAATAAGATTTGTGTGAATTGTTCATGTGATAAAGTAGAGGAAAAAGTAAGAACCCGTGTATATTGTTACATGAAGATGAAGGATATTTAATGAAGCCTAAAAATTTCCCAAATTATAAATTCTGAGATCCCACATGCTAACCTAGTCACATAAAGAAGACATTAGGTGATTTCATAATTTGATCATGCAAATACCTTACATGATCTAGATTGAGCCATCCCATATTTGTTTATGTGAAGCACAATTGAGATCACATGAAAGAAATGCATTTGAAAATAACAATTTTTGTAAAATATCTACTACTATACCTTTAAAATTATTGCATGAAGTATATGAATCCCATGCATACTATGGTTCATTATTGAAATAATACTATAGTTTGGAAGGAAAATACAAGAATAAGATATAGGGTGATTGAGTTTGATTTACAAGGAAAATCATATGAAATAGTAAATAATTATATATTCTATATACTAGGGTTTACATGAGAATTACATGAAATAATTTTCATGAAGTGTACCTGAGGAATCCAACACTATGATTTGATATCACATATTTTTTGTTAAAGATCAAAGGAATAAGAATAATTTGTGACCGAGTTGATATCTTCTAATTATCATTTGGGTCGAAGAAGAATTATATGATATATAGTCCACATCATATTGATATTATTATGACTAAATAAGAATAAGAAGAAAAAGATGAATCTTACTTGTTAGATTCATATTTTAAATAACCCATTTGATTACGGTAATTGATGAATCCATTTGATTTCTTCATTCAGAGAAAATTGATTAGAGTTTATTTGTGTTCATTAAGGACTTATTATACACTTACTAATCACTTTATAAGGGGAATTCTTCCACACTATATCTTGTGATTTAAAATATTATATTTAATTTGACATGGTTAGTTCCAGGAGAATAGGTCCATGGATATCTAATTTCTTGTGCTTTATTTGATAATAAAAAGGAATATGTGTATGAATAGAATAATAAAAATCATACAATGAGGAGTCTTCATACACATTGGAGGAAAAAATAATTAAAAATCCTAGTGTTTTTATGATTTATTATTTTAAGTTCACGCTTTTTAATTATAGGTAATGAGAAAAGAGAACCAATCACTTAATAAGTGGTAGAGGTATAAAAATGTATAAAACTTTAATGATATTAAAAAGTCATTTCTTATTGACTCATCCCCTCTCAGTGTGGTTATCCCAAAAGAGATCCTAACAATTGGTATTAGTGTGATAATTCACACATCTTATTGGATTCTCGGATTTGAAGTTTATTAATGATTTGATTTCTCTTCTCAATTCATTATGGAGTGAAAATTTATAGGATTTGTGTCTATTTCAGATAAAAAATATATCTCAACTAAGACCTTGATGAAAAAAAAAGAATAAATAATGAAAAAAATCCCTTTTTGGTTAATGAGTAAAAACATCTATTTCTCTATGTTTTAATTCCGAGAAAGAAAAGTCTAACATGTAATAAAAATATTTGGTGGTAGAGTCTACTTCCATAGTGAAGGAAAATAACTCTATCTCAAGTTTTGTTTCATCGCTACATAAAGAGGAAAAAATAAAATTCTCTTTCCAAAACTATCCTCATGAATATCCAAGAATTAGTGGAAGTGATCATATATATGAGGAGATAAATGTTGAATCAGTTTCTACTTTGAATGATAGGTTGAAAAATTATTCTAAATAAATAGTCACTTTTATCTGTGACTCATTCAAAATAATGAATTAAGAGATCACTGAGCTTGAATAAAACTTAGAGATCTTAAATAAAGGGTTTGATGAAATAATGTAATCAACTATCAATCTCTCTAGGAAAATTAGATCCAAAGAATAGAGATAGTTGAACTTGAAGAAAGATTCTCCAGTTTTGAAAATTAGTGGCTAAATAAAATTTATAATAAATAAGATTACACTAAATAATTTGAAAATAAGTACAATGTATTTGAATAAAAACAAATATCAATCATATATGTTAAGAATTTTCTACTTGAGATCAAAGAAAACAAGATCAAAGAGCTTGAAACTTTGATTTAGGAGAAGAATATAATGAATGCCGATGTAGTTTTAAAGACCTAGAAATAATGTGAATAAATATTAAAGTCAACAGAGGATGCAAAATTCATACTAAATATGAAATTTCTTGAACTTGGAGTCAAACTGGCATGTTTTGAAAATTTTTAACTAGATTATTCACAACAAGTTGGAATAAGAGATATTACTTCAAGAGTTACAACCATACAAACTTCTAAGGAGGATTATTATCCTAAAACACCTATAATTGGTGGAAATAATATATTAAAAACATTAAATGTTCAATCTAAATAAGTATTTATGCAGAAGGTTCCATCCATATTTGGTAAAAAAAAGTTAATTATAATTCTAGTTCTATGTTTAGTGTAGTTTAAAAATCAAAACCTATGAAAAAGTGGATAAATAAAGTTTATGAAGTACTTCCCACTAAATATATAGTGAAGATAGATAAGAGTATAAATAATTGTTCCCCTAAATAATACAAGAATAATATTGAAAGAAAATATACACAAAAATCATGTCAATCTATTCATATTGTTATTCCAAATAAGAGATCAAGACGTTTCAGCTATTGTTGGTACTATGAAGGATTCAAGAAAATTACATCTGATTGATAGTTTAATATTTCAGTATCTAAAAATCAAAGAAATCTTATATTAAGGGGAGAAAATTAATTCTAAATCAATGTTTACTGAAGGAAAGTAAGATTCTGACTATTACATGTAGATATGAAAGTTTGAATAACCTCTATGGTATTTGAAATGGAAGTGGTCACATTGAGGAGGCATGCAAGTATAAATCATTCATAAATTCATGTAAAAAAATTTAAAATAAAATCCTATAGGAGAAGAATCCCACCTTAGGAAACAACTAGGATAAAAGTTTTACAAAGAACATTCCTAAGAAGTTTATAAAGAATACCAACATGTCAACCTTGGTTGAAAATAAAAATAAGAATGATTCTTAGTAAAAATCCAAGAATAAAAAAAGAGTGCTACAAAAAAGAGAATAAGATGCTTATTTTGTAGGAGAATAGGTCACAGCATGGATCATTATATGAAAGCCATGGATATCACAATGAATGGAAGCAATCTTAATAAATAAAGGGCAATACGTGTCTAAGGAAAAAATAACTGGAGTAAAGTTGTGAAGATCACACTTAAAAATCCATGTTGAATTATAAATAATGCTATGCATAATCCAAATGAAATACTATTAATTTTTCTAGATGATTTAGAAAGGGCATGAAAATCAGAATATTCATAAATTAAAATGAATTTAAAAGGGAAAAAAGATTCCGCAAGAAGAAATTTAATTTCATGAGAGGTTTTTAACAAATGAAGACCATAAAATATTAGAATTATCATTTGGAAGGTTCAAGAAGAATGGAAACATCTCAGATAATTATATATTCATTTTTATATCTTAGTAAGAAATCTGGAAAAATATTTAGAAAGAACTAGGTGATGCATGTTCCTTGATTTCCAGTGTGAAAATTAAAAATCCACATATTTTTTCCACAAAAGTAATTGAAGAAACCACGCTACCTAGAACTTCTATGATATTTCTAAAAATTAACATTAAGAGTTCACCATCAAATTTAGGAGGAAATAAAGGAGTTTTATGGTTGATAAAAAATTCTTACCCTTGTTTATATTATTGAAAAGAAAAGTATATACACCTTTTCCCCATCTACTTTGTGTTTGTTCATTATGTAGGGAATTTTAGGTGATGCACATACTTAGGGGTAGAACTGAGTAGAAGAAATCAAATTTCCATATATTCAAGATGGACTATTCAAAAAATACTACATAAAAATAACCATCTTGGTTTGATCTATCTATTTATATCTTTAAGATCATTTATTTTAAAATATTATAGATAAACCTTATTTAATGGGATTAAGCTATTATAACTAATTAATAAATTTTAATTCACCACCATGGATGTGATAAAAAATACATTTTCACATTAATTGGAACTAAGAAGAACAAAAATTTACAATATCCATATTAATGAATTGAATCTAGAGATCATACCTTAAGGAGGAGTATCCAAAGAAGCTTCTAGAGCCTTATATTTAATCCAAATCTAACATATCTAGACGTTACTTGTTAAAAAACTCATTGATGAGGTCTTTTGGAACACTCTCCAATATTTATTCACCAAAAATTAAATAAAGTACAATATTTAGGGTGAGAACATAAAAAAATAAATGAAATGAAAAATATCATTAAATATGTTCTAGGATTGAATTCAAAAACATAACCTTCCAAGCATACTTGAATGTTTTTAATGTGTGTGTTGAGATGAGTTCAAGAATTTTAGGTTGAAATTTTCTTAATGATTTTTTTTAAAAGTGTTATATGAATATTCCACTTAGTACAGTATAAATTGGTATCACCTAATTACTCTCACCCTAAAAAATAGTGAAAAATAATTTGATGAATAATTCAATTTATGGAATATCATTTGGTATCATATTCTAAATTGAGAATGGATGACTTTGTTGTCTAAACTGAACCCTCTTTTTTTTATACCCTAGGTTATCCCAAGTAGACTTAGAGTGTAATAATTTATGGTAAAATAATTAAGAAACAAATTATATAATCCTATCATAGGTAATTTTCATTTTTTATCAATAAGGGGGAGAGAAGAAAATTAAAATGTTAAAGATCAATGGGGAGGGAAGAAATAAACCATATGTGAAAATTATATGAACATATTGACATGTAATTTTATTTAGGCATTGAAAAAATTTAAATGGGTTGATTAAAGATACTACTTTGTCTTTGTGTTGTATTTGGTTTCAATTGGTATGTCAATATTTCTTGAAAAAGATGAACAACTTTGAAGTCCATTGGTATTCCAAATAATTTTTTTTAATATTGGGTTCCATATATAGAAGATCAAAGATTATATTTTGAGATGAAGCGCTTGGATAATTATTATAGATTTAGTTAATAACATTGGATGTCATGATTGAATAATTATCCATGTAACTTTGACAATTTTGGAACTATTCCTAATGTTCTAAATATATGAAAGAGGTGTTTGGAGATTGAATATTGTTATGAAAACTATTGAAGTGAAGAATTTTATGACCATGAAAATATATATTTTCATATATAGATTTGAATTTGATAAAATTAAAATAAAAAATAAAGTCATATTTTTTCATGATGATTTATTTTGAAGAAGGATTAAAAATTTAATACTTAGTAATTAATATATATTTGAGCGGTATTTATAAAAAAATTGGCCAGCCCTTAACAACCAAGGACCCTCTCAACCACAGATATAGGACCCAAGGGTCAACCATGTTAGAGAGGGTCAACCTGGCCACATGGGTGGAATGTGTGATAGGGAAAATATATACCCTATAAGGATCACACATTGTATGTGCATTTTAGGATCAATTCACACATTGAGCCCATGGGGCAATTGAGTGGACTATGCAGGTGAGGTGTGACCCAATGTGGGTAGTGTGTGAAATGTTTCAGGTGATGAACCCCATTGAAAGCTTGAGAGTATGATTTCATGGGGATTATTTTTAATTAAAGATCAAACATGGTGAATTTTGATATGGGAAAAGCACAACACATATGCTATACATTTGTTAAAATTATACATACATAACATATTCCACCTGATCAATCAAATCTTGGTCATATAATCACATAAGTGCATCTTCTTCAACCCCTAAAATCTCTACGATTTATATATAAACTCAAGAAAACTGACGATCACTGATATCTAGTGTATTATCCAATATATATAATCAATCTGAGATTAATAATAAATTCTATAAATCCCAAATCCATACACATAACTTAATATTTCATGCATGAAATTATTTGAAAGAACCCAATACATACAAGGATAATTTAATTTACATGATATAAAACCATCTCATTAAGACATCGTGTGATTTTCTATAGAGTTTTCAATCATATGGTGAAAATCATCTAGCCATCGTGAGAATAAGATGTTTTGTATGGAGACATGCCGTAAATCATAATGGTATTGTGTAATTCTATCACGTGAAAATATCATAACTTTCATCATAAGAATATCTCATCTTTTAAAACCTTTTATTCTATGAATTATTTTTGTAGTCAATATTTTGTCCACTGAGGAGTTTTATAATCATGAAAAGTGATCATATGAAGTGATTACATGATTGAGTGATCAATTTTGTGTGCATGAAGTTAAAAATGCCAAGAGTTTTGGCATTCAATGGTATGATGAGATATTATGGTGTTTAAAGATATGCAGATCACCAATTTTATCATAAAAAATCTAAGGCCATGGAAGTGAGTACCTTTCATATAAATAAATGAGTAGGGGAGATGGATTTAGTGGCTAAAAAACTTGATAACTCTCATGAAAATAGAGGAACAATTTGAATTGATCACAAAAAGGAGAAGAACCCACATGATTTATTCACATCAGGAAGACCATGAGATTTCCTATCTCATGAAGGTGATCCATAAACAACCCTAGTTTCATGAAAAAAACTGTGAACCTCTTGGTTATGCGAAGGAATAAATTGCAGACTTTTTATGTGAAGGAAAGAAGGAGACCATGGGATTCACTAGTTTTAGGAAGAATAATATTTATGTAAAATGTTCACATGAAGAAGTAGATGAATAAGAGAGATGCCATGTATATTGATACACAATGTTGAAGAATATTTTGTGAAGCCTACTGATTTTGTGAAGTGAAAATTATGAGATATCATGGGATAACCTAGTCATGTAAAGAATATAGTAGTGGATAATGCGATCCAATCATGTTAATCACTTACATGAATAGAATCAATCCATTACACATTTTTTTTATAAAAAAACACATGGGATCACATGAAGGTAGTGTGTTTGAAAAAAGTCAGGTTGTGTAAAACATCAACTGTTTCACCTACAAAATCTTTGCATGTAGTACATACATCCCATGAACCCAATGGTCTATCATTGAAATTATATTATAATTTTAATGGAAAATATAATAAGAATATTGATGGTGTTTTAGTTCAATTCACAAGGAAAATCATATAAAATAATAAATAATTATATCTTTTATGTTCAAGGGTTTACATGAGAATTCCATGCAACAATTTGAATAAATTACACCTGAGGAATCAAAAACTATGATTTGATATCACATACTATTTTTCAAAGATCAAAGGTATAAGAAGAATCTGCGATCGATTTGATATCTAATAATTATCATTTGGTATTGACATCCAATCCATGTCAGTTCCTTCCATTTAGAAGTATTTTCAGGGAACCATCATTGAATATTTATTTTACGGTTCTTTTTTGTTTTAGTGGTGGTTTCCACTCTAAAAAATGCTGAAGAAATAGTAGTGGTTTAAACTGTCTTTACCCACTAGCCATTTTTTGGGAGGGGAAACCACAGATAAAAAAATTTCTACCATATATATAGATGGTTTAAAATGCCTCTAAAAAATAATTTGGCATAGATAGCGGTGGTTTAAACCACCACAATATATAATTTTTCAAAAACAAAAATACAGCTGTAGAATCTGCAGCCCCAGAACAGCCGAACAAAAAACACATATATGAAAATATATAAAACAAAATAATCAATATAGTAATAATTAGAATAAAAAACATAGATACGGTAATATATATGTATTGATAATAATATTTATAGTAAGAAATATATGGAATGATATAATAACTAGATACAATGTGGAGTGGGTTTACTTTGTGACTAAACCATATAAAAACATATGTGACATTTTAACTACATTATATTCATATAACATAAGTGAATTAGTAGTTAAAATACCAGTATCAAGAGTTTTAGTGTCTATTAACCTAACATAACTCTTATATTTTGAATTATTTTCCATGATAGAGTATCCAAAATCAAAGGAAAAGTAGTGAGTATTCATTAGAAAACTACCAATAAAATTAGGGAGGAAGTTTTCACCCAAGAAGGCTGTGAAGAAATCTCATAATGATGTCTAACCTACAGGGAAAATATGCTTTTTACTATGGAAATTGAGGCTACAAAATTGAAAATTTCATGAATTCAATGAATTTTATATCAAGTAAGATCAATATGTAATTTTGAAAACAATACATCCAAGACAGAGATAACTATATCAGATAAGTTGTTTATACTCTTTGTGAAGAGGTATAAAAGCTTTGCAAAAAAGGGTAGACCAAAAGTTGAAAAATATTTGTATAGAACATGCCAGAATATAAGAAATATAGATTTCAGATATATCATTATTCATCCTATACAAATTAAAAACATGGAAATTAATCATTAACTCAATTTACCAAGAATACCATTGCTACTAGAATAGAGTATTAAAAAAATGAAATATGGGAATGAGGATAATTATTATTTTATCGTATGGTTTCTCTATTTGGAAGAGATTTTAAGAATGGAGAAAGCTAAAAAAATTAAACTTATATAGTTTTTAAATCTAAAAACCTATTTACACAAAAAATAATTGAAATAAAGAAAAAGTATATCATTTTATGTAATTTATATATCTATAAAATCAAATAAAATATAAAAATTAAGATGTAAAAATATTTTATACATTCAATAAAAGGAGTCACTAGGTTGATAATTATATTTTAGCCCTATTTCCCAAGCTAAGGAGCTATTGGAGGACCCACATAATCCCATATCAATATACTTGTTCTCAGATGATATGAATTGATAGTGCAGGTGAAAAATTGAGTGTCTAACCAAATGAAAAGATGGAGCTACCCATAATTTTTGGATAAAGGAATGATACAATGGATACTAACTATGAAAACATAGTTGGATATATTTAAGGTAGTATCAATTACATCAAGAGGTTTGAGTGATGTTTCTCAAGACCAAGACCATAACTAAAGTGTCAAGTGTTGTCTACCATATCTATAAGAAGTTTAAAAATATGAAACATGGGATATTGAAGTGATATACTGTTAGAGAAACCATCCATGGTGTATCAATTAATATGGATACTATATTTTGAGTTCTAAAACTTTTGGATGATGGTAGCTGACAATCTAAGTTCATTTAAAGAGGCCATGAATTAATTTTAACTATTTATGGAATTCTTGTTCTATAGATGAAAAATGGGTATGTCTAATAATTTATGAAAGCATCATCTCTAGAGATACTTAAACATAATCTACTATGGAGTATCAATTATTTATACCTATGTAACCATCATTAACCTATATGTATGGATAAACTTCCCCAGATTAGAATAAATTATTCTCAATGAAACCATCAACTCCCATCTATGTATCCATTAAAAAAGATGCATAACTAATATTTTTATCCATATAGGGATGATTATGATCTTTATAGTCATCAACCCATGTCTGTATAAGAATCATTCCTTTGGTAAATTTTGAGTACACTAAATAATAAAAAATAGAGTTTTCATGATTTAATATTTGAAGATGAAAATGAATTTTAATTATGTAGTAAATGTTTTATTAATATTCTAACCAACACAAACTCCCACATATTCTTTTGATCAATACAATAAGTTAAAGTGTAACTAGTTATCAAGAAATGAAAAATAGGATCAATGAATGAAAAATATTAGAGTCTTTTAAATTATGATAATAGGGTTTATTGAATTAGCTAATTCTGATGAAAAATATATTTAAAGATTCTAGATTAGTATTTTATGTTCAGATAATCATAGGGATTGGATAATAAATATTAAATATAGTTTGGAGAATGAATATGTTGATGATATAGTTTTAAACACCATGGGGTTTCATGAATAATGAAAATGAAAATATTTCTATGATTCAGATATTCATTAAATTTTAGATAACTAATATGTTAACTATTTGCGACATAAGAAAATCCCATATTCAAGATTCATCTGCATTATTTTTCCCTAAACATAAGGTTCTATGCATATCTACACATATCCAAATAGGAACATTTTATTAGAAAAAGACCTCTAAAAAAAGTTAAATTATAAAACTCATAAAATTTTAAATTACTACTAAATATATCATATTTAATATAAGATTGGCATAGGGATATCACGATTTATCATTTAAAAAATATTCAAGTAAAACAAATCATAAGGTAAACTTGAAAATAAAACATAACATATTAACCAAGAATATAAATTTTCATGCAATGTGACAGAAATATAGATATCCCTTCTAGAAACCACAAAATGGGTTTTGAATCACAATATTAGTGTTACCCTATCATAAGTTTAGTTACATATCATATTTAAATCCAAAGTGAACACTAGTCCCTACCTGATGAACTTTGATCGACACCCTCTCCACCTCTATCTCCACACCCTGCTACTAGAACCTGTATTACAATTATGTTGATAATTAAATAGTGTTGTATATTTAAATTTAAACTTGAAACCAATTAAAGTATTTGTACTAAAATATTTTTAGGTTGTGTGATTTACCTACTCACTACCATCCATCAATGAAATATCACTGAAGATAGATCCAGTTGTCTTCTAATATAATTCAATCAACACTTTCTAAAGAGAAATAACCTTTGCATATTTAATATTTATATGTTCTCCTATTCCTAAATTGTGATTTTCATTGTGAAAAACTCCATATAAGTATCTCAAGGTTGGGAGTAACTACAACTTGGGGTATATGCTGCTATAATTCCCAGTGGTTTTCCAAAGTACCCCGATGGTAATGGTCCCAAACTCATCCCGTACATGCAGCCGGAATGCTCCTTTACAAGGACTTGAACAACATGATCATCGTGAGAGACAGATAAGGATTTCATAAGATTGGTATGTAATAGTTCATTTATTTTTACCTATAAATAAAATATTAGTCATATTTGAAGCAATACATATTAACATAGTGAAAAATAAAAACAAGTTATCACAATGAAAAAGAAATCCAAACCACAAATTATTCGGCATACTCATTGACAGAACTCTCATTATATTTTTTATGAAAATCCAACCAAAGTTCTATTTGGGATACTTGGTTACCTAAATTCATTGACTGTATTAAAAAAAGATAAATAAAAAATTTAATATATGAACCAAATATTTTTTCATATAAATATTTAAACAAATGAAAATAGTATTAGAGTCTATCTATTTCTGAAAAACTCTTCGACCCGACAGTGTGGGGGATGTTTTTTCCTCAACATAATGAATTTTTACATAAAACATCTTGAAATAAATAACATGAAATTTAATAGTAATGTATGAAATGTCATCTCCTTTTCATATGCATGTATATATAAATATAAAATGACATTAATATAATAATATATATTAAAATACCATGTTATTCTCATGATGATGGATATAAAAAAAACCTTCAATTTCCCTCTAGGTACCCCTTCATGTACCTTATCATAAATTTTCTATGTGGTAAATGAAGAATTATAGAATTCATTCCATAATATCCATTTAAAATTATTCCATTTCTTACCCAAATAATTCAATGTCCACTTTAGTGTGATAATATCTGTTGCGGTAATGTGGAATAACATTTATAAAAAGAGATTCATTTTTAAAATATTAGAATTTAATAACATATTCACATTCAATCACACCATAATGTATTAAAATTACCTTTATCTATGAATAAAAGACTTCATTTTTCCATGATTGAGGCACATGTGTCTAATAAAATTAGGTAATGGGAAGGGAAACCGGATCCACCGCCAACAATCCTATAATCTGGCCAAATAATATTGCAACATCATTCGTGGGAACCCCATAATAGTCAAATGGGACAAGTATCTTCATTACATTGAGATTCTAGACATCAGAACCATTCATATTTCTATTCGTAGTAACATTTTTTTCATCTGTTATGAAAATTTTGTTAGTATTATAAAAAATTTGAAATAAATTTATTCACATAAAAATTTGTACCTATAACTATCACCATCCAATATCCTCATGATAGGAGTAGTGAACTTTTCCCTCACAACTAAACCCATTGAATGGGGAGGCACTGTCTCAGATGCTAATGGTATGGAGAAAAAGGGTGTTCCAGATGTTGATGGAATGGAGGGTGTGAGAGATGCTAATGTGTGGAAAATAAAGGGTGTCTTAGATACTATTGAGAGGGAGACCGATGGATCATCATCTATTGGTGTGGTTGAGGGAACATCAACTGGGAGTCGATTGAGATTAGTGAAACGATTCTACCTTGGCACTACTATCATTTAATTAAATAAATTTAACTTCAAAAAATATATTTCAAAAAAAATCATGCAGAAAAAATATTTGAAATGATAACAGATGCACAATACTGAAAAAATATACACAACTATGATAATGAATGATTGCACATATAACATAAGTGGTTGATAAATTAATGGATGATTATATATACAATCATTTTTCCTTTAATCACATTGTTGTCCTAATCCATCATTACTTAATCTTCTTTATCCACCGTTGCAAGACGAATATTTTCAATATCATGATGAACAAATAATTTTGTTTCTTGCTGTTGATGGGATTCAATGTCAAATGAAAAATATTCCACTTTATCACCAATATAATAAAAGTCTCTTTATTTTATGTGAACAACTACACTCCACCCTTTATCCAAGAAATATTCAAAACAATATACCATTTTCACTTACTATGAGAAGATATAAAAATCATGTAATTCATGGTCATAGACATCCATCATGTGAGAGAAGTTCACATAGATAAAATTTAAGGAATCTCTTTTAATACCTCTGGTAATATGAATCCACTTGTATTTGAATAAAACAACTGAAAAATGAACATGGTAGTTTAATTTGATAATATGAGTCAATATTCCATAGTATCATAATTTGGAAACTATAAATATATAACTATTCTATGTTTTCATACACTATTCCCATTTGATTTTATGAAATTTAAATCCATTGGCATTGCAAGCATTGGATTTTCTAGCCTATTTTAGAGGGCCTCAAGCTAGAAACTTAAAATCTTCTAAAAACCCATCCCGAGTACTAGTATTCATGATCTATAAAAAGTAATAAATATTATTATATTTAAAAAATATGTTTCAACATAATATCTGTATTGATTTCAATATTTATGAACATACACGACATGGAAACCATTCAACAAGTTCTTTATTACCAAATTTTGCTATATATTTCTCATTTCAAGTTTGGCCTCTCATATGTCTACTTGTTTGTATCATGAGCTATTTAATAAATGGATATGTAATTTTACTATTTAGTAGAATATTTCTTTGTTCTTGTAATAATTCTATTTCTTTTAGTGTAAAATTTGAGATCCAACCAACTGATTATCCAATAGTAGGAAAGATGTTTGATTTACCATATAGTTGAGATTCAGTCGATGTGTCATCAACACATAAAAATCTATTTATTCTTGTCTCAAGATCATCCTTGTATCTAGAAATAAAGGTAATTTGCTTAAATTCTAAATATCCTTTAGAAATAGGGCCTTCAGGTTGAGCTTTTTTTCACATATGATTTCAAATGGCCAAGATAACTGTGAAAATAAATAAATAAAACAAAATTATGAATTTAATTAAGAGACAATAATTATTTAATTAATATTAAACATAAATAAATAAAGTAAATCTCAATTGGATACATCCATCGATAATGTATGGGGCCTAATAATTTAGTTTCCTCTACCAAATACACAGTTAAATGCATCATCATAGTAAAAAATGATGGAGGAAAGATCATTTTCATTAGAAAAAGTTTCAATAAAAATATCTCATGAAGGTCTTCAAGCGTAGAAGGTTGTAGAGTTTTCTCACATAGTTGTTTGAATAATGTGCAAAATTGGAGTAAAAATATAGTAACCATTTTAGGTAATAATGTATGCAATTTCAATGGTAGTAACTATTGTAACGAAATATGTGAATTAGAGATTTTAAATCCATGTAACCTATGATGCTTTAAGTCGATACAACCTGATATGTTACTTGAGTACCCATAAAATACCTTTAGATTCTTTAAAATTCAAAGGAATATATCTTTATCCCTATTTTTCATTATAAAAATTCTAGGAGCATACTTTCCATTCTCATCTTTCTAGATATCTAGATTTATGTTCAATGTTTGTATGTCTTTATAATCATTGAGAGGGTCCTTCAATTTTCATGATCATTAAGAAATATGAAGATCAAATTTCCACAAAAAATATTCTAAATACGAATAACATCAGGATTATTCTTTAACAAATTAAATTCCCAATACATAATTTTGAATAATATATATTTTTTTCTTCCATTATTGTGTTCCAATTTCGATTGATGATTTAATTCAAACTCATTAAACCCTATCATTAAAATAATGCACCTTCCCAAATTCTATTTAACCATTTCCATTTTGTTCCAATATTTCAGAACCTATCAAAAACTTTGGAGGTGGTCTATGATAAATAGAACCATTGAATTTTTACTTATTCAACAGAAATCTATGAGATTCATTGAGAAATATTTTATGAAATAAGAAGAACCATTTTTTTACTCTATGGTAGTCGTTCAGGCTCAAAATTAAATTTACAAATAAGGAAATCTAAACTAATGTAATTGTTTAAACCGGATAAGTTCCCAAGTCCAGGGAAGTCACTAATGACCCATATTAGATCAGTATACATTTTGAACATTTTTATAGAAGATGCATCATAGGTCGCAACGCCGTTTCTCCATAACTCCTGTAATTCTTTAATTAGAGGTTGTAAGTATATATTAATATCATTTACAAACATTTTATTCTACGAATAATCATTTAAATGAAAAATAATTTTTTTTGAATACATATCCATAGAGGTATATTTTAAGGGATCAAAACGACCATCCACATGCTATAACTGGTGCTCAAAGTCCCAACTGTGTGGAATGCATTGGAAACCAATCCCAATAACACATTCCTAGGACCAAATGAGAAATTTTGATGTAATGAATCAAATATCTTCCATGATTGTGAATCTATTGGATGTATTATTAACCGATCATTATTTTTATCTATATAATTCTACTTCATGTGATCAACGGTTTTTGATGATGTGAATAATCTTTAGAATTGATGCTTTAGAGGAAAACAATGAAAAAAATTTTAGGTGTTTTATTTTTAATTTTATTCATATTATTATCTTGATTCAGACTTCCGAAAACAACCATTGACCACCATATAGATGAAGAAAATATTTTCAATCCTATATTCTTGATTCATCTCCCCAATAATGAATAAAATAGTTTGGACAAACATGTATGTTTGTATAATTTAGACCATTATTATTAACAACTTCTTTTATATCATAAAAATACTCAATGATCTTAGCTTCATAAAATGCATCACGCAACAATTCCAATATCATGGACATATCCATATTTTTAATTCAGCATAGGCATTTTATATGATACAACTTCAGTAAAAAATAATGTTTTGAATATTTGAAACATCCACTATACTGTTCTTGATTTCTAACGTCAACTAAATCATGAAATTAATTTTTCTACTTAGTGAAGTTCTCTCTTACTTTAGTCTCTATTGAATCAATAAGAGGATAAAATGGTATGTTACAATCTTCATCTAGTTTTCCTATAGTCTCAAAAACATCACTTGTCAAGTTACTATTTATAGTACCCTCAACTGGTTATTTTGATATGTTTTGATATTGATGTTGTTGTCTTGAAATTCCAAAAGAATCATTTCTAAGTGGTTTCATTTCATTATCAATTTTCGATGATGTGGGATCCCATTTTTTTTTATTTAAAATAGTGATCAACCTCTCTACATGTTTGATTCTCCATGCCAAATCCAACAAAAATATTGAGCAGATAATTGATTCAATATGAAGTTTTCATAAACTTCATGTCACTTAAACCATATTATAAATTTACATTTAGGATATAGAAATCTTATTTTCCAATCAATAGATTCATTTTAAATTGAAAAATCAAAAAGCTCCTCCAAACCCTTAGCATACTGAGGTTTGTTCCTTGATAATGTAATCCAGATTTTATCCATATATGTCATAATGTTCTTACACTTTATTAAAAAAATAAAACACTTAAGTATTAATATGTAGTAAAAGAGATAAATGGTAGTGAAAAAACACAACCCAAGTAGTTATAAGAAGATTCATTTATGTTCTAAAAAGTCAAAGTAAATAAAATAAAATAAATCACAGATGGTATTATGTAAAATAGAAGCAAGAGAAAAATCATATAATCATAAAGAAAACTATATTTAAATTGTTCTATGAAAATAATTTACAAAACTTCACTTTGAAAACCAATTTAGAAATATAACTATTTGAATAAAATCACATTCAATGGAAATAAACCCCTCTTTAAAGGAATTTAATTGGTGTCAACCATCCATTTTTCAATGATATGATAAACCATATATGTTAGTTTGAAAATAAATAAGATTTTTTTTTTAATTTTTAGAGATATTAATGAAACTAAACAATACATTTACTATTCATTTTCAAAATAAATATATTTTTTAAAAGGTGAAACAAATCAATCAAAGAATAAAAAATAACTATTAAACATTAGTGGATAAATCTCAGGGTTTTAATGAGGAAATAAATTACTTTACTCACACACAACCATCTTACTAGGGTGTAATGAAATCCTACTGGTACACCATAATTTAAACTTCCTTGGTTGATACATGAGGGTTTTCTTATTTGATATGACAAAAACATAGAAGGAAAATAAAAAAAATCCAAAATAGATCTCCAGGTGACATCATAAGTTTCCATCCGACCTTATAACCATGAACACTCTACGAGTGACCAAAAGTTAAATTAGAACTTGATGCTGAATCTTAATTGATAATGATAGGTATGATAATGAACCTCAGTAGGTATGAAATAGATAAAAAAAATATTATGTATTAAATTTAAATAAAAGATCTAAATCATTTTTTATTGAAATAAAATTTAGAATTACAGTTTTTTCTCATTTAGTTTTTTAAAAAAATCACAATTTTTTTAAATTTTTATTAAAAAATGTTCCATTTAAAAGGTGAATTTTAATCATTTTCAAATGTTTTTTAATTTTAACAACCTATGTGAAATAGTTTAAGAAATATTTATGAACCATTCCAAAACATTTAACCATAAATTTAAAAGTAAAACACTAGATAATTGAATAAGGTAGAAGAAGTAAATAATTATTATAATAATAAAAAACAATTTTAATAATTTCACTGTAAAACAAGGGAAACATAATCAGTAACCAACTATCACAGAATAACAGAAACATAAAATATGTCATAAATTAATGTACTTGTGATTATGGTAGTGCATATAATATACAGGTAAAATCTATAATATACTAAACATGTTCCATCACATTGAAATATTTGATGTAATCTAACCACCCTAATGATCAGTCATACCTTACCTAACCCAACTAAGGGAAAAAATATCAAATAAGAGAATATTCATACTAATTATCACTAGTGAGACAATTATCCTAAGCTAATAGAGCACGTGTCCTGGGAATTTTCACTAGATACTCTCAGTTCCCATGGTATATAAAATGGGGGTGAGTCAACAAGTAATAACATACAACAACATAAAAATAGATACATGTTATATAGGAGTGTAATCATAAGAAATAATCACTATGAAAATCCATATTAGGTATAGAACCTTACTCAAAAAATTATAAATCTTTCTTATACTAGGTATGCACTCATCCAATTAAAATAAATTGGGTTAGAGGTATATTATAAAAGTGATTTCATTAAGAAAAATACTCTTCCAAAGTGTAAAATGTTCCTCATAACCAATATTTAATGTAAAAAAGATTACATTTTTAAATTTTGGAAGAAAATTTTGAAACCCATTATAAAACAAACAATCAATTTGAAATCTAAAAAAAATCAATAATAAAATCCATTTGGGTAGACTTTCAAACATTAGGTGTGCATAATCGAGTAAAATAATCTTTCTAGCCTTGAAAATAAAGGAGCTACCACTGTATTCCATGAAAAGTAATTGAAAACCCATATTTTCATTCCAATACTGATCAAACATATTTATTTATATCATTTGATATCCACAAAATTAATTAAAATAGTAAATAACTAATAGTTTTAAAATTTAAAGGTTAATACAGGGAGAAATCTACTTCAAACCTTAGGCGAACAGTCTAGAAATTTGAATACGGGATAAAATAACATGGAAGAGTATATGAACACCCAATGAATGACTATTCATAAGGCATGAGGTTAAACCCTAACCTTGGGGTTGGGAAAAATAGGAACATAACCAAGAGAGAAGAGGAGAACCAGAATAAATTAAGGTTCTTATGAGCATTAGTGAGTGTGAGGGCCAATGGGTCTCAAGAACTGGAGAGGGAGATGGTTTAAAGGGATCAGGGGAAATAGGAGTGTCGAGGAGGGGGGAAATATCTGAATAACCATTGACCATGATGTCTTGGGAGGTGGGGTGGGGGGGGGGGATCAGGGAAGACATGAGTGCTGGTGAGGGGGGAAATGACCGGAGCATCGATGACCGCGGTGGCGAGGGATAGAAAAAGTTTTTTTAGTAAATGGATAACATTTAGCGGTGGTTTTAAAAATTCACCACTAAGTACTCACAATTTTTTTAGCGGCGGTTTATTATACCACTGCTAAAAAACCACCAATAAACTATGAATTTGGTGTAGTGAATAATTTGTATTCACCCATCATAAGTTTAAATCGAATGAAAATAACATATATATCCTATGAAAGAAAGTTTTGAATACTATTTCATTTACTCATGTGTTTATAATTCATGAGTAAATACTAAGACTAGTGAATTCATCTCATTAATGTAAACTCCCAAGAGTTTCATCTTATGAAATAGTTGATTAAATGACATCCACGTAGAAGTTAAAACTATCTAAATGGTAACTATTATTATAGTAAGTATAAATGATATTCCACTTTCTGAATGAAAATAAAAATTTTCATGCAAGCCATCAAATACACACACACACACACACACACACAAGGATTTAGGTCATATCCCCATCAATATCCCACTTGAACTGAAGCCTAAAAGATTTTGTGACATTTAACCATATATTGTATCATATATAATAACTTGTGAAACTTTATCCAAAGCTTCATTTTTGATATCTTCCAAAATAATTTTTTAAAACTATCACTAACTTCACCTTGTAGCACATCATATGCAATAACTTGTGAATAACAATCTAAAACACTTTTGTATTAAATATAAAATAAATATATATTAGCTCTCTGAGTCAAAATAAATATCCATTCAGTAAACCACAAATTGTGACCCCATGAGCATTTATAGTTTTAAAAAAAATATGGATCTCCACATCCATATATGTAATAAAGGAGAGGCCTATAGAAAAGATTCATTTCCACTTAAGATATAAATAGATCTAGAATGATCTCCATTAGACACATTCATCTATATACTTGTGTCCACCGGTCTTAATAATATAAAAGTGTTCATTCTCATATTTTCCCTTTTTCCAAGACATCATGTGACAATTGAACATGGAGCATGTGAATCCCATATAATCAACTCCTTTATTCTCAATTCTCAAAGTATAAAGACCCAACCTTAAATATTACATAATCTTGAATTATGTCAAGAATTCACATTGAGGATCTTTTCTGGTTTAGATTTTTAGAGAATTAGTCCATAACTATTACATAACAACTTGAATATTACATGTAGACACTATTACCCAGTTTCCATTTTTCATAAAATAAAAAAACTCTGGAAAAAAAGAGAGACATGTCTAGTTCCATTTTTTTGATAGAATGAATTTTCCTTGATCTCATCCTTAACCCTATTCATCTTTTTGTATTGTAAAAAACATTTCAAAACATGAGATGAGCATAAAAATCTCAGTAAGCATTATAAAATAATGAAAAGAAATATTAGTACATTGATAAATACAAATCAATGAAACCATACTTTTCAATCATAACATACCTCATGAAATCCTAAGATTTATGAATTACATACAGAAATCATAAATCATAAAGGAAAATTATGTCAATCATAACATACTTACATTTTAGCTATCACAAATACATAGGGATTAACATTTGGAATACCCATCATAGTATATTCCCTAAATCTGTTAGGAGAAACATTAACATTTACCTCCGTCATGTTACCCAATGCATTGGAGAGCTATCTCGGGCTCACCCACCCTAGGTTTATCACGAAACCACCCGTATACGTAAACAATGACCAATAAAATAACATAATCATAACACATAACATAATAATAAAGGAAAGATAAAATTTACACATTTCAATAACAATATATCAATTTAAGATATTGAAATAGACAATGCTTTATCAAACCAGTTTCGAAACCATTTAAAACATTTAATAAAGAAATTTTTTAATAAAAGTTTCCCATAACACTTTGAATCTTTTAAATAAATTATCATTTGAAAACATAAATTTCTATATAAATAAATCCTTAAAACCATTTTTAAAATATATACATTAATTATAGATATTTAGAATAATAAATATTTAAAACATTTAAAATGATATTTTAGTTAAAGAGTTTTTAACAAAATGAGAGACTCTTGAATAAAAATAATTGAGGAAGAACATTGAATTATAACTTTATAATATCATAAGAATAAAGGGATCCATGATATAACATGCCAAAGGATAGTATATACACTATATAAGTGTGAATTGGTGCATAAAAACAATGAAGCCTCAATGAAATGTAAATTGAGATAAAATCCATTATAAAAATTGTATCCTTAGATTAAGGATAAATAAATTTCATAATAATGTGTGAAAAATATAAATACACTCAATATGATTTGATATTCAGTGTAAATAAATCATAGGAAATTAACACATGTTATTTTTAAGACAAATCCAATCACTTGGATGTTTAACTCAATGAATGGAAATTGAGTTAAAATTACTCTTATCAAGTTCATATCGTTGACTTGAGAATTTATCAATGGAGTGATTATGTGTTTAAAAAATAT
Source organism: Viscum album (assembly GCA_963277665.1). Lineage (NCBI taxonomy): Eukaryota > Viridiplantae > Streptophyta > Magnoliopsida > Santalales > Viscaceae > Viscum > Viscum album. The sequence continues at coordinate 1,477,389,640 of OY728157.1, forward strand.
ATCAACACAAAGTGGAGTGGAAATTACAATATAAATAAATAGTGATTCCACACATAATCATAGCATGACATAATTAACAATTATAAGATTAACCCAATGAATGGAAATTGGGTTAAAAGGTTCCCTTATCGATTTGGTAACTTACGAAACATACAAACCATGAAAGAAGGATCATAAAATGAAGATTTAAATACCCATAAACTAAATTAATTACACAATGAATAAAATAATGGAGAGTAAATACACCACACAAAAGGAAATAGTGGCAAATATAGCATGAATCTCACAGGAATAAAAATTGAGATGAAAATCCCTTACCAAGTTGTAATCAATCGAGTCATATGAACAAAAGTTAATAAACTCCAAATTAATCATAGAATAACATTAATATAAAATTTATCATTACAATATATATCAAACAGAAGTAAAAAATACACCACATTCAATAAATTAGTGGCGAACAATGGAAATCTCACGAAATTAAAAGTGAGATAAGTAACCCCTAACCTCATTCCGACTTGACTTGTTTGTTACTTTTTCTTCCTGAATAATAAACTTAAGTTAATTTATACTTGATTAAGAAACATTTATAAAGTTTATTATTCCTTTTATATCACTTTTTATCATGTTATAAACATTATGTTATCATTTAAGTTAATAATGGTCATTTTGTCGATATTTAGTACTTGAGTAAAAAATGAACACCTTATAATTACAAGTTGTCCATGTGGTCAAGAGTCCATTATCTACAGAATGATATTTATTATTTAGATATCATATATATCATATATATCCAGTATATATATGTATTTATTATAGTATATAACATTTGGAGATAATAAATGAAATACGCCATTCATGGAGATGGTAAGTCGTATGTACGCATGAACGCTACTTTCATTTCTATTTCATATTTTAATTGAATGAAAACATAATTATAGATAGTTATATTATAATTACAATATGATATAATATATAATTTAAATAAATTCATCCTTTATATGTCCCACATATGGTATGAACGAGTCATATCACTTTGAAGGGGCGGTAGTCCGCACTTCCTCAAATGAAATTATCCCGTTTACTCATAATGAAAACAATAAAGGTATGATATAAATTAAAAATACAGAAGAATAAAGAAAACCTAAACATAATAGATATCATATATAAAAATAGTTCCATCATAATGGCCACCATCAGAGGCGGTGGGAAATAATTTAACAATCATCATTTCGTGAGGTGTTAGTTTGCCACCCACAGAAAAAGTATGTTCTTTACCCATTAGATGGATGTGTGTGTAAGTGAAGTTTAAATCATTCTAATAAAAAAATCCTAGTATATCATGGATACTGGTGTTTTTATAAAATAAAGTAATTAAAAGAGTTTAGGGGTTGGATAAGTAAAATAAAATAAATGAATTTAAGAGAAACCGTTACCTTTAATTCGGGTAACTCCCTTTGGTTTGAACCCAAAAGACTTCTTGAAGTGACTTTTGCCTAAGTTAAGGATTCTATAAGGAAGATAGGGATCTTGAGATATTATTTGGGTAGGGTTTGGATGATCCAAGGGGCTTGAGAGGTGTGAGGAATGGGTTATAAGTGAGGGATTTTAATAAGGGGGAGGAGGGGTTCCTTAGGAAAGTGTGAAAATATTATTTTATTATGTAATGATTTTCGGCTTATAAAGGTCCAAATCTCATTAAGGTAAAAGATAAGATGACTAATGGTAGAAATAAATTCATCCAATAATAATTGGATAGGTTTTTGATTTTATTTTAATATTTATAATCTTATTTATTTAAATAATTTATTAATGAGGTAAATACTACATCATTTTTGTGTCATAAATAATATTATTAATTTGATATCTAAATTTTTTTAAAAAATACCATGATTTAGTAAATATTATATATTTAAAATTTAATATTTATAGTCTAAAATATAACTTATATAACCCCATGTAAAAAATAATTTACTGTAAGATATGTGTTTGTTTCATTTTTGTCTTTACTTTAAATTAATTAATATAAAGTGTCATTATCACTCCCAAGTAGCTCTATGAGGTCCCAAAATCAACCTAAGGAAGACCATGGTCGGACATGACTCATACAATAGGGTTAGGTCAAGTGTTAAGGTAATTTTGTATTATTATAATATTCTTTTTACCTTGAATTACCCTATTTACCTTTAACCACGGTAAATAAAAGTCCAAAGTTACTATTCCACAAAAAATTATTTTCATCTTATTGAACCAGATTTTACATACTAATAATAACCATGTATGTCGGATTTTTTAAATTCAATTCACAGAAGCAGTAAAATTTCATTTAAATGAAAAAAGTCAGTTTTTTAACTACTACTTAGTGGTTTTACTATTCATCAAAAATTGAAGTTTTTTAGAAAAATACCAAAAATTCAGCCTAAGCTATATTTGATATTTTGAATTCAAAAATGATGTCTATTTTACAAAATTCAAAACATAGAAGTTACATTAATTAATTTAAAATTAATTCTCATTGTCAGAACAAATAGCGTGTTTTTAAGAAACAATATCTATCAAAAGATTGGCACTTGTTTATGCCCAATTTCAAACTACAATTTCTTCCAATGACAAGCATCAGATTAAATGGTAAAAATATAATCTAATTACAGATTAAAACTATTTAAAAATATAATATATCCATATAAATAAGTTATATTGAATGATAGTTTTGAATTAAAATACAGTATTTTTCGCTATTCATTAAAAAATGAATTTTATCAGAAAAATACCATAAATTTACCCAAAGTAAATTTTGATGTCCCTATTCTAAATAAGAATTTTATTTTATCAAATAGAACATATAAAAGTGACCAAAACTAGATTTAAATAGGGTTCTCCATCAAAAGGCGGTAAATCAACCTTTTAAAGAATATTAGAGTATTTATGCTTAAAATCAGATTTAATCTTATTTTAAGCCTCTAAAATTTATTGGATAAATGTAAAAACATTTAAAAAAAATGTAAAATAATTTTTTAGTTAGTTCTGTTCATTCCCACCATTACAATGGCTAGACATTAATAACCATTTAAAATAATATTATATTATTATTTTTCTCTATAACCCAACGTTGTGTGCAACGTTTGATTTCAAAGAAACACGTTGTCGTGTATCAGTTACTCCATAGAACATAGCATCCACTTTAATGTAAAATTAATATTTAATTCAAAAATATTAATAAATATGAAAACTTCATATTCTTTATTTACCTGGGATGTTACACAGAGTATAGACCGAACTGATCAATGAATGCATCATATGTTATTCATCCTTCCAGATAAGATCATCACATATCACTTATTCAGATATATATATATATATATATAATATTTTGGTGTAAACTCACACTCCCATAGTCTATCTCAATTGAGGTCCATGATATCATACCCATCATAAGTGAGGAAAAATCTCACATTCATTATGCTCCAACTGATGATATGATCAACAGCGTACCCAACAACCCCATATTATTTAATTCAACATATAAACTTGAGTAAGTAGGGTATCAAAGTATAAAGGTTATCATGTTAGGTATCTCACCAACCTATGGTAGTGGGGACTCAAATATGACCCATGTACCCTAGTATACAAAATATATCTGTATGACACTCCATGGAAATACTTTAGTGGGTCATTGAGCACAAAAAAAAGAATATATTCTATGTATTCTGACTCATGACCATATTATGTATCTTTATAAAATAATCCTACTCATGATACCCTTAAAATTTAATCATAAACTATAACACTCCTTGATAAACATCAATTTGGGATAAAATACAAGTCATACTTTGAGAGGTCAATTATCATTACACTTCATGAAATGTGTATATATATACACACACTCATATGTAGCCAACATGAAATAATGATAAAATGGAGGTTGGATTAAATATAATACATTTTAATATTATTAAATTATTTAATAATATTTAATAAAACCAACATAAGTACCGGTTTATCATATAATGTGTGATAAAATTCCAGATCGTCCTTATTTTTATACACTTTCTGGGTTTTCTTAACACATTACATCATATATAATCCACATCACATCTCTATGTGACCATAAAATAAAATACTCCCAAAAAATTTATTAGTTAGAAACATATATAAAGTATGATAGTTTGAATAATGGCCAGATTTAAGAATCAAATTCCTAATAGTTCAACTTCTTGAACATATTCAAACTTCTTAAATTCACAACATCAAATGCTACAATGTTAACTTCTATTATATACTTATAATTATTTCTAAATTCATCATCATCATATTTGTAAGCCTATTCCATCAAACTTTTTTCTTGAAATAATGTAACTACTTACATTATTATTTACTAATACATCATAAACCTCTTAAGATATTAAGTAAAATTCACTTGAAACTTAGATTGATGTAATTATTTATTTGTGAACTTTGAAATTCTTTGTGTCCAAACATACTCCCACTAGCCTCTTAGAAATTATATCCACTTCAAAATATCTCTATATTATATAAAATCAATTTGTGTTAGGGAATAACATTTATCTCCCTTCAGTAGTAATATTAAACAAATAAACTATTTTTTCTATATCATATATTGTATTCAATGTGTTTAGAACATTTTTTATTTGAAAATAATACTTTATTAAAATATACCAGTAAATGCTTGTGGGAGAACATTCCTCATATACATATATTGTCACATACCATTCAAAATTGAGTAATTAATTTCTATAACATCCATACCTACCATATAAATTACATTTATTATTACAAACTACTTTAGGTATTCTTGATAATACCATCATATGGAATTGTTAATCCTCCTTCTTGCAAAACATAGGTTTCAATGAAATTGATTTTATTCTTGAAGAAACATTGTTGAAATTTTAAACTAACATTTCTTATTTCAGTTTCAAAATTTACCAATTGTTACTATCCATAAAATAGTATAATCCAGACATTATATTACTATTTTATCCATTATCAACACTTTGAGAATATGAGGTTAACCTTTATTTAATTAAATCATATTTTTAGAACATTTCTATAGATGAAAATATGAAAAATTCCCTTAATATAATATTTTATTTTTATATAATTCCATTTAAACCTTAAATTAATAACATTATGCTTCTATAAGAATATATATTCACTTGTCTAACAACTTCAATACTTATCTACTGAGGAGGGAACTATTCTAAAACATTGTTTTTTAGGAACTTTTATCAAATCATCGATCTTGTTTGAGAATTTTCTTAAGTTACCGGTCTTAAGAGCTATATAAATTAATATTCTCCTAATCATGGATTAATTAAAAATATTATCATGATGATGATGATGATATTATCTACAATAAAATATTTTATCAGATGAGCATCATGAATTATTAACCAATTAATAAATAATTTAATTAAATTTTATCCTACTAAAATGATGACCACTTTTAAAAGAAAATCATATCTATTAGTGAGCCAAGATCCATACTTCACTAAGAAATGAGTACTATTGGGTGGTCATTCCACCAATTAATTATTTAGGTAGGGTATAATCCCAATCGTATCATATATAATTCTTATATAGCTGAGTGGAAAAACCTTTAGTCCAATCCATCATATAGATAAAATAAAATATATTCCTATGGTATCCTAACCATAAATGATTCCCAACTAGTGTAACCCACGAAATGTTAGAATTGGATAACAAAGTAAAATATAGAAGCACCTGACAATGGAATGAAACTACTCAAGAATGATCCAGTGTCACCCATACTTGTTTTCCTTATACAAGATAATCTTGGGGCAACTGACTATAGCATAAAACCCTAGATGGATGATCAAGGTCTTAAAAAGTGTTTATTTGGAAGGAATATCACACTTAGTATTTTATTGGGGTTTTAATCTCACCATCTTATCTCATATTATTCCATTTAATGTATGAATTATTCTAATATTTTAGTCTGGAACCTTATTCCCTCCACAAAACCAATATATTGAAACCATATTTATTCACACCCATTATACAACCTACAAGTATGTGTTACTCAAAAAAAATATAATTCAAGTATATTCATATATATTTGAATAAATTATTTGAATAAGGTACACGAACACTTCATGTAAGGTTTTAAAATTATATGAGATTGATAATCCCGACATGAGTAAGCGCAGAACAACAAATAGCCTAACTCATTCACTAGCCTAGATAAGGCATAATCCTCTAGGTAGGTAGGTTGTATAAGCCTAAGTCCCTCTAACTGAGGATACTTTACTCAATTTATAATTAAATTTATCATAACTCTAACACCTAATATGAAAAAATATATTAAATAATCAAATTCAATTTAATAACTTCAATTAAAAACTGATTTTATGGTATGTGAAAAACTGAATACATTATAGAGTCAGTACTAGAATGTAATGTAAGGCTCTATCCTAGAAGTAGTTTAACAAATAAAATAAAGCATACATAATATTCATATTTCTTAAAAAATTTACTAAAAATGAATATAATTGAGAATAACCTTTAAATAAATTAACAATTAAAATATTTAAACACAAGATAAATATTTATAAAGAATTCATAAGTAAAATAAAATTATAAAACCTTTTATAATTTTAATCTTTATCATTATGTATATTCTATAATTTTTAATATAATCCCTTTATATTCTTTTCAATATGAAATATTTCATATTTATCATAATATCACATTTATATTTTAAATATATGATATTATATGAATTCTAACCTATTTATAATCAAATTTATATTATATAAACATTTTACATAATCTAAATGTCAAATAATTTGTTATTTAAAACGTGATCATATCAACCATCAAAACATTTTTGATATGGATTAAATAATATATAAATAAGTCCCCATTTTTATTTTAAACAATTCAAAATAATTAATTATGAAAAATACATAATTTTAAATATAAACATTTTATATTTCATCCCTATTTCATAATTTAAAAACATTTATAAATTATTTCTTATGATTTATATATAAAAATTTGCATTTTTAGATAATAAGAATTTCCATTTAATTAAAAAGGCATTTCAAATATTAAAATTTAATATTTTAGAATAAAATGTTTCATAAAAATTTATTTAATTAATTAAAAACAATTTATAATTATTTAATTTATAATCCTTTTATAAATAAAAATATCCCAAAATACCTTCTATAATGATTCATAAACATTTTATAAGGCATTAATATCATTTTATAATTTATTTTGTTTAAAAAAATATTATGTTTACCCTTATGAAGAACCCCTATTCTGTTTAAGGGTAACCTTCTTCTACCCTTACCCAAACACTCTGCATAAGGGTAAATTGGTTCTAGAGAGCTTTTTTAAAGGTATAACTCCGTAACCCTTACTTAGTACCATTGTATAATGAATAGACCATTATATGTACCCTTCATGTAAGTGTATGTCATCATATACATTTACACGACCTTCTTGAACCATTGTGTAAATGTAATACCTTTACCAAAAAAACCCATGTGTAAGGGTAATACCTTTACACAACACATTTCCTAAAGGTAGTAATTTTGATAACATTACATAGATCTTATGTGTAAGGGTATCACATAAGGGTAAATTATATCACACCCTTACATAACCCTTTACATATAAGGGTAAGATCATATAACACTTACTTAGACTGATCTGTGTAAGGGTGAGGCCTTGGTTAACATTATTCATCTAAAATACATAATGGTAATGTGATTATTACCTTTACATAGCCTAAATACATAAGGGTAAACCCATTTATGAAATTTAATTTACAAAAACCAAAATTTTGCTATATTTTTTTTATTTTTTTTATTTTTATCACATGTTTCATAGAACTTAAACATGGATTGCTATGATACCATTGAAGGGTTTTTATGGTCTAATAAAATTTATCAGATCAAGTAAAAGTGATTAAAACCCTAGTTTGAGGATATTCATCCAAGATAATATAAAAAATGTGATAAATTACTGAAATGAAGAATACTATAAATATGAAGTGCCTTAAACTGAAGAGACACCACATCAAATATTGACCTCCTTTGTATGAAGAGTTTGAGAGAGATAAATAAGTGAAAAACAAAATCATCACACGACTTTAGGTATCCATAAGCTAATCTGAATTTCTCGATGTTTTAGTAGGATCCAATCTTCTCACCATGGTATGATAGTACCTCTATAAGAAAAGGAGGCAGATGAAAGAGATCATTAGGATATTGAGTATTGTACAAGAATGAGGAATAACCCGTCATACATTTCCATCAAATGAAAATTATATATATATATCCTTTCAAAGATACTCTTTAACTACTAATGTATTTACTCATTCATTTATAACGTATGAGTAAATACTAAAGCCAGTGCCTTTATTTAATGAATGAAAACTACAGAGTGTTTCATCTTATGAAATATTCGATTAAGTGATATCCATGTATAATATTGAACTTTACAAATGATAACTATTATCATATGAAGTATTAAAAATATTCCCCTTTCCACATTCAAATCAAAATTTACATAAAAGACATCAAATATATGTATATATATACTTAATATATATATACATATATAATATAAATCTTTAGGAAACATCTCTATCATAAATGGATTTCACTCATTTAAGGGATTAAATGAATAATTCAAACATGAATAAATTCATATCGATATGTTGAATATGGATGATGCATTTCATTAAATGAAATATGCCAAGGATGGATATATAAAGGAATGAGATCCCTCATATTGGGTACAAATAATTTTATAGAATCCTCAAGATACTATCTCACTCTTGAGAAATATTTTATCACCAAGTGAAGTTGTTAACACCCCTTTTGTGTTTAGGGATCCTCAAGAAATATTCTAGGATCCTTCAGCAGATGTAATCCCATCTAAGGCAGGAGGATTTCTGCTTATGCTCATGTGGTCTTTATCAAGCATACAAATAAGAGTAAAAGATGGATTACACATTACTTCAGGTACTCCTTGTTTATGTTCTTTATTTATATTACATTTTCAATATGTTAAGGATTTATCATGCACATAAATGGATTTTATTCTAGAATTTTTGTTCATATAATGAACCCATAAAACACATTAGTGGTATTAGATCCTTATTCATCATCGAATCGATATATTTCTTTCACTATTAAATGAAGAACATGTTTTATGAAATTATAACTATTTTTCCCCTCTTGATGTTATGTTATATAAAAAATATAATTTTTTAGAACCACTTGACATCATGTTAATATTTTAACGTAATGTGGAGTGAAAGGCATGAATTATGTTAAGAAGTAAACATAGTCTACATCATTATTGTGGTAAAATAGATGAAGATCCTACTTTGTGTTTATGTTTTATTTTTTTCAATGATTACATTAATATGTACTAAATAAGAAGAACATTTTTGAAGTTCATTTGTGTTCCCAATCATGTTTGTTAAATATTGAGTTCCATCTATAGAATATCAAAAATCATATTTTGAGATGAAGCAGTGATACTTAGATAATTTTCATGGATTCAATTAATGTGATTTGATGTCATTCTTGAATAATTCTTATAAGGCCACAGCCTTAAACCTTACTTAATCTTGAGTTATTACAAGATTACACATTGAGGATCTTTTCAGGTTTAGAGTTTTAGAGAATTGGATCATAAAACTTGCATTACATTCCACATTTAAACAAAGTGGTTACATAAAATATAGTATTCATTTTCCACATCAACAGAAACATATTTAAAATAAAACATGGATTCTTTCTTGACACTTCCTTGACACTATCATCATATCATGTACCATTCCCTTGACCTGTGAAAAACATTTCAAAAACTGGGGATGAGCATAAAAAGCTCAGTAAGGGTTATAAAAAGTATGGAAAGGAATCATGAGTACATATTTACATAAAAATGAAATCATACTTTACCCATAAAACATAAGCACTTTAACATAAATCATAAAATCATGAATAAATCATAGAAATAATAAGACATAAAGGTAACTTGAGGCATTCATAACATTCTTATGTAGGGAGTAACCCTCTTGGTTACGTTTGGAATACCCATCATAGTATATTCCCAAAATCTCTTCGGAGAAACCTTAATGTTTAACTCCTTCGCGTTACCCAATGCATTGGAGAGCTATATCGGGATCACCCACCCTTACTTTATCACGGAACTACCCGTCTTCATAATAATTTTCAAGAACCATAACATAATCATATCATATAAAACATGCATAAAGGAAACATAACATTTCTACTTTTCAATCACAAGATATCAATACAACACATTGATATAAAAACATTATGAAAACCATTTTCAATACCAAAATAAAAGAAAAGTAAAACATGGTATTTATTTTTCATTTAAAAAAATGTATGGCTTGTAGAGGAAGCCGAAACTCAAATAATGGTCATGGCGGCGGAGAAGACATTGTCGCCGCATACGTACGACAAAAAAAACATTCCCTTTTGTCGTCTAGTAAAAACTTCATAAAAAAAAATTCCTTTTGAATAATCGTAAATGTCAAAGGGGTTTATACACCGTATAAAAGCAAGTTGTGTATAAAACAAAATATACCTCAATGAAAGGAGATTGAGACAGATTCCCTTACAAAGACGGTATCCTTAGATTAAGGATAAATCAATTACATAATTATATGTGAAAAACGAAAACACCACATATAAGTGGATATTAAGTGTAAAAATATCCGACGTTATTCACACATATTCATAGAATTACATATTCAAGGAGTGCAAGTTTATCCCAAATAATCAAAATTGGGTTAAGAAGTTCCCTTGCAAAAATTTGACAGCTTAACAGCGTCACTTCAAAATTCAGAAAATGAGTTGATGAGAGATAAAAAAAGGGTATCTCATCCATTGGACATAAATTTTACACCAATAAGGATATAGAAGAACATATCCCAACATAACAATATGTAAATTAAAAGACACAACAAAATAAGTCTTTTAAAAAGAGGAGGGCGAAAGGTTCCCTTACTGATTTAGGCAACTTTCAAAACATACACCCCATTGAAGAAGGGTCATACAATGAAGATGTAACTACCCATAAATGAGAGTATATTATACAAGTAGTAAAATAATGGGTAGTATATACACCACACAAAATGGAAATAGTGGCCAATGTAGCATGAACTCACTAGAAAGAGAGATGAAAATCCCCTTATAAAACTTCGGCAGCCTAACGGCGCCACATAAAACTTCCAAAAATGGATTAATGAGATCAAATAGGGTCTCTTATCATATTAACATAGAATTTAAAGAAATAGTAATAAAAAATAACATCCCAATCATAAGAAAGATGAGCTTAAAAGGAATGACATAAAAGAGTGTTCTTAAAAAGAAAGAGAGGGGTGGGATCCCTTACCTCGGGTCCGACTTGACTCGATCGTTATTTAACCTCTTGAATAATAAACTTGAGTTAATTTATACTTGCTTAAGAACCTTTTTCGTGTTCATTATTCCTTTTATATCACTTACTTCCATGCTATGGACACTATGTAATTATTTAAGTTAATAATGGTTGTTTTGTAGATCATTGCTACTTGAGTAAAAAATAAACTCTTTATAATTATAAATTGTTCATGTGGTAAAATATATATTATATCCAGAATTATATTCATCAGGTAGATATCATATATATCATATATATCCATTATATACATGCATTTATAATATTACATAACATTTAGAGGTAAGAAATGAAATGCACCATTCATGGTGACGGTAATCCGTACGTACGCATGAACGCTACTTCCATTTATATTTCTTATTTAATGGAATTAAAACATAATGATACATAATAGTATTACAATTCCAGGATGGTATCATATATAATATCATTAAATCTATCCTTTATACGTACCACATATGGTATTAACGAATCAAATCACTTTGAGGGGGCGGTAGTCCGCACTTCCTAAAATGATGATATCGCGTTTAACCATAATGGATACCATAAAGGTATGCCATAAATGAAAAATACAGAAGCTTAAGTAAAACATAAACATATTATATATCATATATAAATATAGTTACATCTTAATGGCCACATTTGAGGTTGTTAAAAGAATATTGAACAATCATCGTTTCATGAGGCAGAAATTCACCATCCACAGAAACAGTACGTTCTTTAACCATTAGATGTAGGTGTGTGTAAGTGTATCTCGAATAATTATTATAAACGCATCCTAGTATATTTAAGACACTGGATTTATTACAAAAGAAATGAATAAAAATATTTTAGGGGGTTGGAGAAACAAAATAAAACAAAAGAACACAAGTGAAGACATTACCTTAAAATCAGGTACCTCTCTTTGATTTGAGCTCAAAGGATTCCTTGGGAAGTCTTCTGCCCAAAGTGAGGATTCTAAGAGTAAGAGAGGGATGTGGAGAGACAAAATGATCAGGGGTGGGACGAGAAAAAGGCTTGAGAGGTGTGGGTAAGGTGGTAGAGGTGGGGGCCTTTTATAAGAGGAGAGGAGGGGAACTCTTGGAAAGTTACAAAATGTTACTTTATTTTCAAATGAGTTTCGGATTTTAAAGGTCCCACATTGATGTATTTCGAGTATACGGTGGTAAGGGTTCGAAATATACTCATACAATAGGTCTTTGACAAGTTTAAGTTATAGTTTTAACCTTATCTTTTCATTTTATTTAAATCCTTTATTAATGAGGTAATCACTGCATCACCATGATGTCATAAATAATTTAATTTATTTAATGTCTAAAAATTATAAAAAAATATCATGATGTAGGAAATATTTTTAGCTTTCTATGGAATATTTATAATAAAAAATATGGCTTGTATAACCCCATTTAAAAATTGTTTTTAGAAAAATAACTCATGCTTGTGACATTTTTATTTTAACGTTAAATAAAAAGTTATTTATGTCATTTTCCAACCAAAGTGGCTCCATGGGGTCCCCAAGTTGACCCATGGATTGTATTGGTCTTCCATGACACATCCAATGATGGTAGGACATGTGTTAGGTCATTTCTTTTTATTAAAACATTATTTTTACCTTAAATTACACTAATTACCTCTAATCGCGATTAAAAACTTAAAAGATACTATTCACCAATTTTTTTTTAATCCCATTGAACCAAATTTTACATCATAATTACAACCATGTATGTCGGATTTTTGAAATTCAAATCACAGAAGTGGTAAAGTTACATTTAAACAAAAAATCAGTTCTTAAACTACCACTTAGTGGTTTCACTATTCATCAAAAAATTGATGTTTTTCAGAAAAATATCAGAAATTCACCCTAAGCTATATTTGATATTCCGAATTCAAAAATGATGTCTATTTTAGAAAATTCAAAACATATATGTTGCATTAATTAATTTAAAAATTAATTCCCGTTGTCAAAACAAATAGCGTGTTTTTAAGAAACAAAATCAATTAAAAGATTGACACTAGTTTAATTCCAATTTCAAAGTGAAATTAATTCCAATGACCACCATTATATTAAATGGTAAAAATATATTCAAAATAAACTCTAATATAAATTAAAAATATAATCTATCCATATAAATAAATCATATTAAAAGGAGGTTTTGAATTAAAATGCAACATTTTCAATAAAAATGATCTTTATCGGAAAAATAACAAAATTTTACAAAAAGTAAAATTTGATGTCCAGATTATAAAGAAGGATTTTATTTTGTCAAATAAAACATATAAAATTGTCAAAATTATATTTAAAAAGGTTTCTCCATCAAAAGGTGGTTAATCGACCTTTTAAAGAATATTAGAAGATTTATGCTTAAAATTGGATTCATTTTCATTTTAAGCCTCCAACATTTATTGGATAAAAGTAAAAATATTTGAAAAAAATATATAATCATTTTGTAGTTAGTTTCGTTCATTCCCACAATTACAATGGCTAGGCGTTAACTACCTTTTAAAATAATATTATTTTATTATTAGAGTGCAAAGTAAGATTTCAAAGAAACTCGTTGTTGCGTATTGGGTACGCCCTCGAGCATAGCATTCCCTTTAAAGTAATATTAATATTTTATTCAAAAAATATGGATAAATATGAAAATGTCATATTATTTATTTACCTGGGGTGTTACATCCTCCCCCCTTTTGGGAATTGCGTCCTCGCAATTTTAAAATTGGTCTTGGAAGCTTCATTGAAAATCCCACATCGGAACAAGAGTCAGTAAAACTATCACTTTAAAAGAATGGTAGAGAAGTTCAAATGTCACCCGAGTTAACCCATACTAGGATTCCAAGTATGAAAATATGGATATGGAGGAAAAAACAAAGGGTCATGTTCTGATGGAGAGTGATAGTAAACATGTACATGAGAAAGTTAACAATAAGAAAATCACAAACTTGTGATGGGTTAAACGGTATCTGATTCCCCAGTAGGAAAAATTAACAGACAACATTTTTGTTTTAAGTTACTTTTCATTGAGGAATTTATTTATGAGCTTAACTAAAACATAAGTAAGTATACTTAATTGTCATGTTGACTTTCTAATTTTACTATATTTCTTACACGAACTCATATTTTCTCTAAAAGACGAGTATTTAGGATGACTTGTTCACATTAAGAGAGCTATAATCAACTTCTAGAGAATCAACTAATCCAAAAAATAGAACTATATACTTCCCATGTCTTTAGACCTTAACCAAAACTAAAACCCAAAGTTCAAAAAATACCATTCAATAAACATCTATCCATAAAATTGTACAAAGTAAACCAAACTAAGATTGAAACCCAATTCTCTGAAGGATTTAATCACATAGTCTCGTAAGATAAATTTTAATATTTTTCTCCAAAATAACATCAGTTAATCTTACAGTCTCATACTGAAAAGTAATTAACCTAATCACATATCCTCCATGGTAGGATAATCATTTTCATTGATAACCAAAATAAATAAACTTACTCTTAATTCATAAAATCATCTAACTAAATAGAATCATTCAAACTAACCAGGGACTTCACGTAGTCTAGTGGTAGGTGATAAATACCAGTTTCACGTTGGTTGTGGGTTCGATTCCCACAGCTTCGTCCAACGCGATGGTTTTTCACACAGTTTACGTGTTTTTCCTTTTCAAAAACTATATAATTTTATGACATTCCTCAGAAAGAGATAAATTCATCAAAAATAACCATAATATATTTTAACCACAAAGGTTATCTGATAACTTCCATTTTGCAACCCAAAATGTATTAACCAGTAATTGCCTCAAATTCAAGGATCATATAATCCCAAGTGGTTCTTTATAACTATATCCACAATAGAAAGGGTAATTATTCCTTGAATAAAATTTTCGTATATCAAACATTAGGGTTAATATAAAAAGTCTTCTAATGTAACCCCATCATCAAAAGAGACTTAATACATCTAAGAATTTCACCATCCTAAAATCTACCATAACCCTTGAATCCCTTATATGATGACTTCTTACACATTCAACATTCTTCATGATCCATTAGCCATTCCTTTTCAACTTATTCTGAAATACTCCTTTCCTACAAAAAAAATCATGAATCATATTCTAAGAATCCAATAATAGGAAAACATATGTTAAGAAATAATCCATACCTTTCATTCTTCATCGTCAGTTTCTTCATCCTCAATCGGAATGGCATTAGGTATTGGTAAATGAATATTTGTACGATCTTGGTGAACCGATTCCCGAAAATTCTTCGTAGGACATGTGTTTTCATAATGACCATGCACACCACATTTAAAACATTCAATTGATCATTCAGAAAGAACTTATTTCCCTTTCCTAGAGTCAACTAGATGCTTCCTTTTTCCATGGCATGTTCTTGCTTTATGACCTTCATTTCCACATCTATAGCATCTTTTTGTCCCTTTGAAACATTTTCCTTTGTGTTTCTTTCCACATATTTGACACATAGGTTTTTGAACATACTTACCTTTATGATTATTACCTGAACATCCATAGGGATTTGTTTCTCGTATACATGATGCCTTATAAAAATCACTAAGGTTCAGGTGGTCAATCATGACTCCAGATAGTTGGTTGAGGTTAACCACAAGAGTTCTCATTGCATCTCCCATATCATTCAGTTGTTCTTTCATAAAACCGTCACAGTTTTCTTCAAATCCACTGTTACTTTGGTTCCTGCTAGATCCAGCCATTTACTAAAACCAAAAAGGTTAGTGAGAGTATATTAGTAAAATCATCAAATAAAAAAGAGGAAGATAAACACCAAGTTATACTTATCCAAGTTATCTCAAACTCATTCAAACTTAAAAAAACGATGACTCCATCTAATATACTAACCATTATGGTTATACACAACTTGTCACTTTTTCTTAAACAACACTCTAACCTCTAAAGTTATCTAAACCGACCTCTGATACCAACTATAAGGACCCATCCTTAAACCTTACTTAATCTTGAGTTATTAAAAGATTACACATTGAGGATCTTTTCAGGTTTAGAGTTTTAGAGAATTATATCATAAAACTTTCATTACATTCCACATTTAAACAAAGTGGTTACATAAAAGATAGTATTCATTTTCCCCGTCAACGGAAACATATTTAAAATAAAACATGGATTCTTTCTTGACACTTCCTTGACACTATCATCATATCACGTACCATTCCCTTGACCTGTGAAAAACATTTCAAAAACTTGGGATGAGAATAAAAAGCTCAGTAAGGGTTATAAAAAGTATGGAAAGGAAGCACGAGTACATATTTACATAAGAATGAAATCATACTTTACCCATAAAACATAATCACTTTAACATACCTCATAAAATCATGAATAAATCATAGAAATCATAAGACATAAAGGTAACTTGAGGCATTCATAACATTCTTACATAGGGAGTAACCCTCTTGGTTACGTTTGGAATACCCATCACAGTATATTACCTAAATCTCTTCGGAGAAATCTTAACGTTTAACTTCTTCGCGTTACCCAATGCATTGGAGAGCTCTATCGGGCTCACCCGCCCTTAGTTTATCACGGAACCACCTGTCTTCATAATAATTCCCAAGAACCATAACATAATCGTATCATATAAAACATGCATAAAGGAAACATAACATTTCTACTTTTCAATCACAAGATATCAATACAACACATTGATATAAAAACATTATGAAAACCATTTTAAATACCAAAATAAAAGAAAAGTAAAACATGGTATTTATTTTTCATTTTAAAAAAAGTATGGCTTGTAGAGGAATCTGAAAATCAAATAATGGTCATGGCGGCGGAGAAGACGTTGTCGCCACATACGTACGACAAAAAAAACATCCCCTTTTGTTGTTTAGTAAACACATCATATAAAAAGATTCCTTTTGAATAATTGTAAAAGTCAAAGGGGTTTATACACCATATAAAAGAAAGTTGTGTATAAAACAAAATATGCCTCAATGAAAGGAGGTTGAGACAGATTCCCTTACAAAGACGGTATCCTTGGATTAAGGATAAATCAATTACATAATTATGTGTGACAAACGAATACACCACATATAAGTGGATATTAAGTGTAAAAAAATCAGAGGTTATTCAAACATACTCATATAACGACATATTCAAGGAGTGAATGTTTATCCCAAAGAATCAAAATTGGGTTAAGAAGTTCCCTTGCAAAAATTTGACCGCCTAACGGCGTCACTTCAAAATTTAGAAAATGAGTTGATGAGAGATAAAAACGGGTATCTCATCACTTTTAAATAAAATTTAAATTAATAAGGATATAGAATAACATATCCCAACATAACAATATGTAAATTAAAAGACCCAACAAAAGAAGTCTTTTAAAAAGAGGAGGGTGAAAGGTTCGCTTACCGATTTGGGCAACTTTTGAACCCCATTGAAGAAGGGTCATACAATGAAGATGTAACTACCCATAAATGAGAGTATATTATAAAATTTGTAAAATAATGGGTATTACATACACCACACAAAAAGGAAATAGTGGCCAATGTAGCATGAATCTCACGAGAAAGAGAGATGAAAATCCCCTTATGAAAATTCCGAAGCCTAACGACGCCACATAAAACTTCCAAAAATGGATTGATGAGATCAAATAGGGTCTCTCATCGTATTAACATAGAATTTACAGAAAGATTAATAAAAAATAACATACCAATTATAATAAATATGAGCTTAAAAGGAATGACATAAAAGAGTGTTCTTAAAAATAAAGAGAGGAGTAGGATCCCTTACCTCGGGTCCGACTTGACTCGATCGTTCTTTAACCTCCTGAATAATAAAATTGAGTTAATTTCTACTTTCTTAAGAACCTTTTTCAAGTTCATTATTCCTTTTATATCACTTACTTCCATATTATGAACACTATGTAATTATTTAAGTTAATAATGATCGTTTTGTAGATCATTGCTACTTGAGTCAAAATAAACTCTTTATAATTACAAGTTGTTCATGTGGTAAAATATATATTATATCCAGAATTATATTCAATATGTAGATATCATATATATCATATATATCCATTATATACATGCATTTATAATATTACATAACATTTAGAGGTAAGAAATGAAATGCACCGTTCATGGAGACGGTAAGTCGTACGTACGCATGAACGCTACTTCCATTTCTATTTCTTATTTAATGGAATTAAAACACAATGATACATAATATTATTGCAATTACAGGATGTTATAATATATAATATCATTAAATCTATCTTTAGTACATACCACATATGGTACTAACGAATCAATTCACTTTGAGGGGGCGGTAGTCCACACTTCCTAAAATGAAGATATCACGTTTAACCATAATGGAAACCATAAAGGTATGCCATAAATGAAAAATAGAGAAGCTTAAGTAAAACATAAACATATTATATATCATATATAAATATAGTGAAATCTTAATGTCCACCTTTGAGGGTGTTAAAATAATATTGAACAATCATCATTTCGTGAGGTAGAAATTCACCGTCCACAGAAACAGTATGTTCTTTAACCATTAGATGTAGGTGTGTGTAAGTGTAGCTCGAATAATTATAATAAAAACATCCTAGTATATTTAAGATACTGGATTTGTTACAAAAGAAATGAATAAAAAGAGTTTAGTGGGTTGGAGAAGCAAAATAAAACAAAAGAACACAAGTTAAGACATTACCTTAAAATCGGGTACCTCTCTTTGATTTGAGCTCAAAGGCTTCCTTAGAAAGACTTCTGCCCAAAGTGAGGCTTCTAGAATTAAGAGAGGGATGTGGAGAGACAAAAGGAGAAGGGGTTGGCCGAGCAAAAGGCTTGAGAGGTGTGGGTAAGGTGGTAGAGGTGGGGGCCTTTTATAAGAGGAGAGGAGGGGCACTCTTGGAAAGTTACAAAATGTTACTTTATTTTCAAATGAGTTTCGGATTTTAGAGGTCCCAAATTTACGTATTTCGAGGATAATGTGGAAAGGGTTCTAAATATACTCATACAATAGGTCTTTTACAAGTGTAAGTTATAGTTTTAACATTATCTTTTCATTTTATTTAAATCCTTTATTAATGAGGTAATCACTACATCACTATGATGTCATAAATAATTTAATTTATTTAATGTCTAAAAATTATAAAAAAAATATCATGATTTAGGAAATATTTTTATATTTCTAAGTAATATTTATATTCAAAAAAATGTCTTGTATAACACTTTTCAAAAATTGTTTTAGTAAAACAACTCATGCTTGTGACATTTTTATTTTAACTTTAAATAAAAAGTTATTTATGTCATTTTCCAACCAAAGTGGCTCCATGGTGTCCCCAAGTTGACCCATGGATTTTATTGGTCGTCCATGACACATCCAATTAGGTTAGGACATGTGTCTAGGTCATTTCATATTATTAAAACATTATTTTTACCTTAAATTACACTAATTACCTGTAATCGTGATTAGAAACTTAAAAGTTACCATTCACCAAAAAAATATTTTAATCCCATTGAACCACATTTTACATCCTAATGAAAACCATGTATGTTGGATTTTTTAAACTCAAATCACAAAAGTGGTAAAGTTTTATTTAAACGAAAAATCAGTTTTTAAACTACAACTTAGTGGTTTCACTATTCATAAAAAATTGACGTTTTTTCAGAAAAATACCAGAAATTCACCCTAAGCTATATTTGATATTCCGAATTCCAAAATGATTTCTATTTTACAAAATTCAAAACATATATGTTGCATTAATATATTTAATAATTAATTCCCGCTATCAAAACAAATAGCTTGTTTTTAAGAAACAAAATTTATTAAAAGATTGACACTAGTTTAATTCTAATTTCAAAGTGAAATTAATTGCAATGACCACCATTAGATTAAATGGTAAAAATATATTCTAAATACACTCTAATATAAATTAAAAATATAATATATCCATATAAATAAATCATATTAAAAGGAGGTTTTGAATTAAAATGCAACATTTTCAATAAAAATGATCTTTATCGGGAAAATAACAAAATTTTACACATAGTAAATTTTGATGTCCAGATTCTAAAGAAGGATTTTATTTTGTCAAATAAAACATATAAAATTTTCAAAAGTATATTTAAAATGGTTTCTCCATCAAAAGGTGGTTAACTAACCTTTTAAATAATATTAGAAGATTTATGCTTAAAATTGGATTCATTTTCATTTTAATCCTCCAACATTTATTGGATAAAAGTAAAAATATTTGAAAAACATATATAATCATTTTTTAGTTAGTTCTGTTCATTCCTGCCATTACAACGGCTAGGCGTTAACTACTTTTTAAAATAATATTATTTTATTATTAGAGTGCAACGTAATATTTTAAAGAAACTCGTTGTTGTGTATTGGGTACGCCCTCGAGCATAGCATTCCATTTAAAGTAATATTAATATTTTATTCAAAAAATATGGATAAATATGAAAATGTCATATTCTTTATTTACCTGGGGTGTTACAATTCTCTATGAAACAATGTTGATTGTTTAATAGTTCCAAATGTTCTAAACATATACAATAGGTGTTTGAATATTTCATATGGTTAGTATGACTATTGAAGTGAAGAATTTTATAACAATGAAAATATTTATTTTAATTCATAGATTTGAGATGCATGAAGAAAAGTGGAAATATAATTATATTCTTTTAATGATGATTATTTTGAATAAGTATTTGAAATTTCATACTTAGTAATTACTAAGTATTTTAGTGGGATTTATCAAAAAATAGTCTATCCCTTAGCAACCAAGGATCCTCTCAACCAGAAATGTGGGATCTAAGGGTTAACCACGTGGGAGATGGAAAACCTAGACACTACAGACATCTAGTGTGATAGGGTGATCATATCACCCACAGAGAGCACACATGGTGTGTGAAAAGGAGGATAAATGGGCACATATCACCATTAGGGTTCCCAGGAGATCCTCATAGGTGAGGTGTATCCCAGTGTGGGTAGTGTGTATAGTGTTATGGGTGATGAACCCCACTGCTGGGTCAAGAGGATGATGGAACATAGATTATTATTAAGTGGAGCTCAACCACAGTGAAGACTAATATTGGAAAAGCATGAAACATACATTGTTCCTCCATTATAATTATATGGACATAATATTTTCCACCCAATCAAATGAATATAATCCATCTGATCACATAAGAACATCCTCTTAAACCTCCCAACTCTCAATGATGTCTACACACACTAGATATGATCGATGATCACTGATATCTAGCATATCGACCAGTATCTATGATCAAACTAAGAGGAAAATGATATGCTTAACATCCCTAAGCCATGCATGCAACTTTGTCTTGTATGTCTGAAATTATTCAAAGAACCTAATATAGTCAAGGATAATGAAAGTTACATAACATAACATCATTGTATGAATCCATTACATGATTTTATATGGATTACATGATCATATAGAGATATTCATTAAGATATAATAAGAGAAATATGTGTTGTATGATGATATTCCTAATATCATCATGGAATCATGTGATTCTATTTCTTAAAAAATGCACAAATTTCATCATAAGATGATCCCATAATTTGCAGCCTTTCATCACATAAATCATTCTAAAATTGAAGTATTTAACCACCAATGAGTCACATAATCCTAAAAATTGATCATGAAAAGTGATCACATGATCACATGATTATTATAGAATTCCATAAAGTTTAAAATTCCAATAGTTTAAGTATTGAATGGTACACCCTGATCTTTAGGCATTTAAATATCTGACTCACCACTTTTATCAAACATGGCATAAAAATGAGAGTCGATGGTGGTGAGTACTTATCCTATAAAAATAATGGTAAGGGATATGGGTTTAGTAGTGGAAAAAGTTTATAACACTCATAAAAAAATACCAACACCATGCATTGATAATGTGAAGGAGAAGATCCGGCATGATTTGTTCATGTAAAGAAGACCCATGAGCTTTTGAATATCGTGATTGTTATCCATGAACTATTATAGTTTCAAAAATACATAACTATAAATCTATTGGTTATGTGAATTAATAACCCACATACTTTTTTTCATGAAGGAAATAATGAGACCACATGCTACCCTAGTTATGTGAAGAAAAATAAGATTTGTGTGCATTGTTCATGTGATAAAGTAGAGGAAAAAGTAAGAACCCATGTATATTGTTACATAAAGATGAAGGATATTTAATGAAGCCTACAAATTTCACAAATTATAAATTCTGAGATACCAAATTCTAACCTAGTCACATAAAGAAGACATTATGTGATTGCATAATTTGATCATGCAAATACCTTACATGATCTAGATTAATCCATCCCATATTTTTTTATGTGAAGAACACTTGAGATCACATGAAGGGAATGCATTTCAAAAAATAAAATTTTTGTAAAATATCTACTATTGTACCTACAAAATTACTACATAGAGTATTTGAATCCAATGTATACTATGGTTCATTATTGAAATAATACTATAGTTTGGAAGGAAAATAAAAGAATAATATATAGGGTGATTGAGTTTGATTTACAAGGAAAATCATATAAAATAATAAATAATTATATCTTTTATGTACTAGGGTTTACATGAGAATTACATGAAATAATTTTCATGAAGTGTACCTGAGGAATCCAAAAATATGATTTGATATCACATATTGTTTGTTAAAGATCAAAGGAATAAGAAGAAGTTGTGACCGAGTTGATATCTACTACTTATCATTTTGGTTGAAGAAGAACTATATGATATCCAGTCCACATCATATTGATATTATTATGACTAAATAAGAATAAGAAGGAAAAGAGGAATCTAATTTGTTAGATTAATATTTGAAATAACCCATTTTATTACGGTACTTCATGAATCCATTTGATTTATTCACTCATAGGAAATTGATTAGATTTTATTAGTGTTCATTAATAAGGACTTATTATAGACTTACTAATAACTTTATAAGGGGAATTTTTCCACCCTATATCTTGTGATTTAAAATATAATCTTTAATTTTACATGGTTAGTTCCTGGAGAATAGGTCCATGGATATCACATTTCTTGTGCTTTATTTTATAATAAAAAGGAAGCTGTGTATGAATAGAATAATAAAAATCATACAATGAGGAGTCTTCATACACATTGGAGGAAAAACTCATTAAAAATCATAGTGTTTTTATGCTTTATTATTTTATGTTCACGCTTTTTAATTATAGATATTGAGAAAAGAGAACCATTCACCTAATAAGTGGTAGAGGTATAAAAATGGATAAAAAATTAATGATATTAAAAATTAATTTCTTATTGACTCATCCCCTCTCAGTGTGGTTACCCCAAAATAGATCCTAACAATTGGTATTAGTGTGATAAGTCACACATCTGATTGGATTTTCTGATTTGAAGTTTATTAATGATTTGATTTCTCTTCTCAATTCAGTATGGAGTGAAAATTTATATGATTTGAATCTATTTCAGATAAAAAATATATCTCAACTAATACCTTGATGAAAATAAAATAATAAATAATGAAAAAATACCTTTTGGCTAATGAGTAAAAGAATCTATTTCTCTATGTTTTAATTCTGAGAAAGACAAGTCTAACATGTAATAAAAATTTTTGGTTGTAGAATCTACTTCCATGGTGAAGGAAAATAACTCTATCTGAAGTAGTGTTTCATCGCTACATGAAGAGGAAGAAATGGAACTCTCTTTACAAAACTATCCTCATGAAGATATAAGAATTAGTGGAAGTGATCATATATATGAGGAGATAAATGTTGAATCAGTTTCTACTTTGAATGATAGGAATAAAAATTATTATAAATAAATAGTCAGTTTTATTCATGAATCATTCAAAATAATTAATGAAGAGATCATTGAGCTTGAATAAAACTTAGAGATCTTAAATAAAGGGTTTGATGAAATAATGTAATCAAATATCAATCTCTCTAGGAAAATTAGAGCCAAAGAAGTAGAGATAGTTGAACTTGAAGAAAGATGCTTCAGTTTTGAAAATTAGTGGATAAATAAAATTTATGGTAAGTAATATTATACTAATGAATTTCAAAATAAGTACCATGTATTAGAATAAAAACAAATATTCGTCACATATGTTAAGAATTTTCTAATTGAGATCAAAGAAAACAAGATCAAAGAGCTTGACACTTTGATATAGGAGAAGAATATAATGAATGTCAATGTAGTTTTAAAGACCAAGGAAGAATGTGAAGAAATATTAAAGTCAACAGAGGATGGGAAATTCATACTAAATATGAAATGTCTTGAACTTGGAGTCAAACTGGCATGTTTTGAAAAATTTTAACCAGATTATTCACAACAAGTTGAAATAAGATATATTTCTTCAAGAGTTACAACCATACAAACTTCTAAGGAGGATTATTATCCTAAAATACCTATACTTGGTGGAAATAATTGATTAAAAACATTAAATGGTCAGTCTCAATAAGTCTTTAAGTAGAACGTAGAATCCATATTTGGTAAAAAAAAAAGTTAATAATAATTCTAGTTCTATGTTTAGTGTAGTTTAAATATAAAAACCTATGAAAAAGTGGATAAATAAAGTATATGAAGTACTTCCCACTACATATATAGTGAAGATAGATAAGAGTATAAATAACTATTCCCCTAAATAAGACATGAATAAGAGTGAAAGGAAACATACAAAAAAATCATGTCAATCTATTCATATTGTTATTCCAAATAAGAGATCAAGACTTTTCAGCTATTGTCGGTACTATAAAAGATTCAAGAAAATGACATCTGATTGATAGTTTAATATGTCAGTATCTAAAAATCGAAGAAATCTTATTTTAAGGGGAGAAAAGTAATGCTGAATCAAAGTCTACTGAAGGAAAGGAAGATTCTGACTATTACATGTAGATATGATAGTTTGAATAACCTGTATGATATTCTAAATGGAAGTGGTCACATTAAAGATGCATGAAAGTATAAATCATTCATAAATTCACGTAAAAAAATTCAAAATAAAATACCATAGGAGAAGAATCCAACCTTAGGAAACAACTAGGATAAAAGTTTTATAAAGAAAATTCCTAAGATGTTTATAAATAATACCAACTTGTCAACCTTGGTTGAAAATAAAAATAAGAATGATTCTTAGTAAAAACAATAGAAGAACAAAAGGGTGCTAAAAAAAGATAATAAGATGATTATTTTGTGGGAGAATCAGTTACAACATGGATCATTATATGAAATCCATGGATATCACAATTAATGAAAGCAATCTTAATAAATAAATGGAAATACATGTCTAAAGAAAAAATAAACAGAGTAAATTTGTAAAGATCACACTTAAAAATCCATATTGAATTAAAAATAATTCTATGAATAATCCAAATGACATACTAGTAATTTTTCCAGCTGATTTAGAAAGGGCATAAAAATCAGAATATTCATAAATTAAAATGAATGTAAAAAGAAAAAAAATATTCTACAAGAATAAATTTAATTTCATGAGAGGTTTTAAACAAATGAAGACCATAAAATCTTATAATTACCATTTGTAAGGTTAAATAAGGATGAAAACATCTCAGATAATTATATATTCATTTTTATAGATTAGGAAGAAATGTGGAAAAATATTTAGAAAGCACTAGTTGATGCATGTTCCTTGATTTCCAGTGTGAAAATGAAAAATCCACACATTTTTTTCCACAAATGTAAGTGAAGAAACCACGATACCTAGAACTTCCATGATATTTAGAAAAATTAACATTAAGAGTTCAACATCAAATTTATGAGGAAATAAAAGATTTTTATGGTTGATAAACAATTATCATCCTTGTTTATCTCATTTAAAAGAAAAGTATATACACCTTTTCCTTATCTACTTTGTGTTTGTTCATTATGTAGGGAATTTTAGGTGATGCACATACTCAGGGGTAGAACTAAGTAGATGAAATTATATTTCCATATATTCAAGACAGACTATTCATTAAATACCATATAAAAATAACAATCTTGGTTTGATCTATCTATTTATATCTTGAAGATCATTTATTTTAAAATATTATAGATAAACCTTGTTGAAGGTGATCAAGCTATTATAACTGATTATTAAATTTTAATTCACCACCATGGATGTGATAAAAAATACATTTTCACATTAATTGGAACTCCAAACAACAATAAATTACAATATCCATATTAATGAATTGAATATAGAGATCATAACTTAAGGATGAGTATCCAAAGAAGTTTCCAGAGCCTTACATTTAATCCAAATCTAACATATCTGGAAGTTACTGGTTCAAAAACTCATTGATGATGTCTTTTGGAACACTCTCCAGTATTTATTCACCAAAAATTAAATAAAGTCCAATATTTAGGGTGAGAACATAAACAAATAAATGAAATGAAAAAATATCATTAAATATGTTCTAGGATTGAATTCAGGAACATAACCTGCCAATTATACTTGAATGTTTTTAATGTGTGTGTTGAGATGAGTTCAAGAATTGTAGGTTTAAATTTTCTTAATGATTTTTTGTTAAAAATTGTTATATGAATATAACACTTAGTACAGTATAAATTGGTATCACCTAATTACTCTCATTCTAAAAAATAGTGAAAAATAATTTGATGAAGAATTCAATTTTTGGAATATCATTTGGTATCATATTATAAATTGAGAATGGATGACTTTGTTGTCTAAATTGAACCCTCTTTTTTTCTACCCTAGGTTATAACAAGTAGAATTAGAGTGTAATAATTTATGGTAAACTAATTAAGAAACACATTATATCATCCTATCATAGGTAATTTTCGTTTTCTATCAATAAGGGGGAGAGAAGAAAATTAAAATGTTAAGGATCAATGGGGAGGGAAGAAATAAAACATATGTGAAAATTATATGAACATATTGACAAGGAATTTTATGTAGGCATTGAAAAAATTTTAAATGGGGAGATTAAAGATACTACTTTGTCTTTGTGTTGTATTTGGTTTTAATGTGTATATTAATATGTCTTGAAAAAGATGAACAACTTTGAAGTCCATTGGTATTCCTAATAATTTTTTTTGAATATTGAGTTCCATATATGGAAGATCAAAGATGATATTTTGAGATGAAGCGCTTGGATAATTATTACGGATTTAGTTAATGACATTGGATGTCATGATTGAACAATCATCCATGTAACTTTGACAATTTTGAAACTATTACTAATGTTCTAAATATATGAAAGAGCTGTTTGGAGATTGCATATTGTTATGAAAACTATTTAAGTGAAGAATTTTATGACCATGAAAATATATATTTTCATATAGAGATTTGAATTCGATAAAAGTAAAATAAAAAATAAATTCATATTTTTTCATGATGATTTATTTTGAAGAAGGATTAAAAATTTCATACTTAGTAATTACTATATATTTGAGTGGGATCTATAAAAAATATGCCAGCCCTTAACAATCAAGGACCCTCTCAACCACACATGTGGTACCCAAGGGTCAACCATGTTAGAGAGGGTCAAATTGGCCACATGGGTGGAATGTGTGATAGGGAAAATATATATCCTATAAGGATCACACATTACATGTGCATATGGGGATTAATTGACACATTGATCCCATGGGGCAATTGAGTGGACCATGCAGGTGAGGTGTGACCCAGTGTGGGTAGTGTGTGAAATGTTTCAGGTGATGAACCCCATTGAAATCTTGAGAGTATGATTTCATGGGGATTATTTTTAAGTAAAGATCAACCATGGTGAATTTTGATATGGGAAAAGCACAAAACATATGATATTATTTGTTAAAATTAAACATACATAACATATGCCACCTGATCAATCAAATCATGGCCATATAATCACATAAGTTCATCTTTTTCAACCCCTAAAATCTCTAATATTTATATATACACTCTAGAAAACTGACGATCACTAATATCTAGTGTATTATCAAATATATATAATCAATCTGAGATTAATAAGGAATTATTGAAATCCCAAATCCATACACATAACTTCCTATTTCATGCATGAAATTATTTTAAAGAACCCAATACATACAAGGATAATTGAATTTACATGATATAAAACAATCTCATTAAGCCATCCTGTGATTTTCTATAGAGTTTTCAATCATATGGTGAAAATAATCTAGACATCATGAGAAAAAGATTGGTTGTATGGAGACATGTCATCAATCATAATGGTATTGTGTAATTCTATCACATGAAAATATCATAACTTCCATCATAAGAATATCTCATTATTTAAAACCTTTTATTGCATGAATTATTTTTATAGTCAAGAGTTCATCCACTAAGGAGTTATATGATCATGAAAAGTGATCATATGAAGTGATCACATGATTGAGTGATCACTTTGGTGTTCATGAAGTTAAAAATGCCAAGAGTTTTGGAATTTAATGGTATGACGATATATTAGGGTGTTTAAAGATATATGGCTCACCAATGTTATCATAAAAAATCTAAGGCCATGGAAGTCAGTACCTTGCATATAAATAAATGAGTAGGGGCGATGGATTTAGTGGCTGAAAAACTTGATAACTCTCATGAAAATAGAGGAACAATGTGAATTGATCATGAAAAGGAGAAGAACCCACATGATTTTTTCACATGAGGAAGACCCATGAGCTTTCTGATCACATGAAGGTGATCCATGAAGTACCCTAGTTGCATGAAAAAAACAGTGAACCTCTTGGTTATGCGAAGGAATAAATTGCGTACTTTTTATGTGAAGGAAATAATGAGACCATGAGATTACCTAGTTTTAGGAAGAATAATATTTATGTAAAATTTTCACATGAAGAAGTATACGAACAATTTAGAACCCATGTATATTGATACACAATGTTGAAGAATTATTTATGAAGCATACTGATTTTGTGAAGTGAATATTATGAGATATCATGGGATAACCTAGTCATTTAAAGAATATAGTAGTGGATAATGTGATCCAATCATGTTAATAACTTAAATTAATAGAATCAATACATTACATATTAGTTTATGAAAAGAACACATGATATCACATGAAGGTAGTGTTTTAGAAAAAAGTCAGGTTGTGTAAAAAATCTACTATTGCACCTAAAAAATATTTACATGCAGTACATACATCCCACGAATCCAATGGTCCATCATTGAAATTATATTATAGTTTGGAAGGAAAATATAAGAAGAATATTGAGGGTGTTTTAGTGTAATTCACAAGTAAAATCATAAAAAATAATCAATAATTATATCTTTTATGTTCAAGGGTTTACATGAGAATTCCATGAAACAATTTGAATAAATTACACCTGAGGAATCCCAAACTATGATTTGATATCACATACTATTTTTCAAAGATCAAAGGTATAAGAATAATCTATGATCTATTTGATATCTAATAATTATCATTTGGGTCAAATAATAATTTAGAGATATTTAGTATGCATTATATTGATATTATTTTGATTATATAAGAAGAAGAAGAAGAAGTAGAATCCTAATTGATTTATTTATATTTGATACATCCCATTTTATTTCTATATTATTGGTATCCAATTTATTAATATATTTAGAGTAATTTGATTAGAGTTTTTGGTGTTCATTGTAGGGGAATATTTCTACACTCACTGATCACAGAATGGGTAGGCCGACATCCTGTATCTTTTTCTTGAAAGTCTAAGATTGAATTGTACTTGGTTGGTGTCAGGAGAATGGTTACAAGACTACCCCCTTACTTGTTCTTTATTTGATAATAAAAAAGGAAGCATTGTATGAGTGAGATAATAACCACCATAAACTAAAGAGTAGTCATCCACTTTGGAGGAGAACCTCATTAAAATCATGGAATTCTTTGCGCTTTATTGTTTTATGTGTATGCTTTCGAATTATAGGTAAAGTGAAAATAAAACCATTCACGGAATAAATTATAGTGGTATAAAAATGGATAAAACTTTAAAGAGATTAAAGTCACTCTAAATTGATTTACACCCCCTATTTCTATGGTCATCCCAAAAGTGATACTAAAAATAGAGAAACATAGTTTCAGGTCATTTATAAAATGTTAATAAATCATATTAAAAAGATATTTTACCTTTTTACCAAATTATATGTCATGAATTATAATATTGAAATAAAGTGTTTATTTATTTTAAGAAATATTCTTATATTTTATAAATTATTTATAAATGTTAAGTGTTAGGATTTATAAAATTGGTTTTATAATCCCATTTCAAATATAGAAATTCATATTTATTTATCAAGATTAAATAACATGTTTATTTAATTTTTGATTCGTTAATATTATTTATATTTTTAAATTTTTTTATAAAATGTGACTAATGTGCATATTAAATATGGAAATCACTATAGGAGAAGTTAAAAGTCATTGAAGTTTTCAAAACTATTGTTAAAAATTCCCTCAAAATTTTTTTAGCGATGATTTTAAAAAAATAGAGCTGAATTAGTTGTGCTTTTTTAAGAAACCACGAATAAAAATAATAGAAAATAGTAAATAATTTATAATTATTTATTATTTAAAATTTATTTAACTATTATTTGTTAATTATTAAGTATTTATAATTATTAGTTAGAAATTAGTTGATACTTTAATTAATTCCATGATAAGTTAACTTTTGATCAGGATGCCTATCTCAAAAACCAGTAAAATAAAATATTATGAAATTAACTACTATTAAATTAGATAAAACCTTAGTAATAATTAATAAAATAATACATATTATTATTTTATAATAAGTTTAATATCAAACTTTAATTTCATGTGACCATAACTTTTGATCCGGGTGTCTGTTTGGGATATTTCACATATCAAATTGAATCCTAGAAATAGATATACACCTTGTTGATCCAAGGACCATATTTATTGTTTTTTTGATTTCATAAAAGTCCCATAATTACTCAAAAAACGAGTTTTTAATCTGGATACCATGATTTTTGAACATTAGTTGTGATTTCAACTTTGTTTAAGAGTGTCTTCTTATGCTTGTTATGTCATATATGATTTTATTCTAGGTATTTAAATTCATGTTGATTTTATAGTGTTTTAATTATTATGGGTTTCCCTGTTTTTTTATTTTATTACCTATTATATATATATATATATATATTCATTTCTATACATTTATGTATATTTATTTATAATTTATATGTATAATTATCAATATTTATTTAAAAATTGTATATAATTTCATATATAAATAGTTATTTATATGTATTTATGAATACTAGTGCATATTATTATATATTTATAAATATTTACATTTACGTATATTTATATACATCCATATATATTTATATATATGATGTTGTAATATATATTTATATGTATTCAGTTGGTTGGCATGATACATGCTACCTCTTGGGCCTCCAAGTCATTTTCTTTCACAAGGTGTGATGCTAAAGACATTGTGCTTGGGGTGGAAGGAGTGGAACATGCTATCAGTAGCCTTTGGAATTAGGCCTTTAAGATAGTAAAATTATGGGTCTATGTGATATGGGTCCTTTGAACCATGTAAGTGTTGGTACCGAGGTCACAGTGAAAGCTAGTGATTTGGGGATTTTAAACATTTTCATCATCAGAGTGAAAAAACTTATCATATATAAAGTTCTGAGCCCCAGTACGGTCTGAGGATCTAACATAAATTAAATAGAGAATACAAAAATAAACTAAAAACATACCTTTTCAGATATGAATCTATGGTTGACATCTCCTTGTCGCTGGTGATCGTTTTATGAAGAATCTGAATAAAAATATATCTAATTATTTACATGCACTTCAAAAATCAACTGAAACATCGATCATCGAATTTTGGTTTCTAGTGCAGAGATCCGATGATGACTTCGACATCCTGAAGATCACCGCATCAATATGCCTTTGATGCATGAGGGAGAACTCGATCTGAATGCCTAGATCAAGATATTATATATCTAATAAGTATGATAGGAGAGACAGGCTCTGGAAAAATTTCCATGAATTATTCTTATTGTGTAAGAGCCTATATCTATTTATATAGGAAATGAAAAACACTTGGTAGGGATCCCTGACCCTCAGAAATTTAACATCCAATAAATAATAATTATGAAAAAATAAACTACACCACAAATATTATTTATAATTTATCACATACCAATAATATAAAATAAACATATTATGTGATAAAATCGAGTCATTGCTTCGACTCATAATTCTTGCTTAATATTAAACAAACCTAGAATATTTAAATAATATTCATTTGAATAATAATTTCTCATATTTACTTAACTTATAAATACATTTAATAATTAAATTCTATACCAATTATCCATAACTTGAATAATAATGAGTTTATTTATTTATCGGTGGTCGATAACTTGGACAACACTCGGACCCCATGGTGGAGCCCACCTTTTCCAATATACCAATTCAATTGAATAGGGAGGATTCTTGAATATTCTATTATGTGTGACCCTCTAGGTCCTTATTTAGATAGTAGTGAATAAAATCCATATACCAAGAGTAGATTCTAGAAACCCATGAAGGCCCTAAAGAGATAAGGATTGTCATAGCAATGACAACCAACCTAAGAATACGTACTATATACTATAATGTCTTTGTCTTTAAATATCTCATAAAGTTATATGAACACTTTTGTCATCACACTTTTCATGTTTTATTATTCTTTTATCTAACTGGATGGTTTTACCTTTAAACTACTTTGTCCAAAGACATATGAAGGTTGTAGCATCCTAATCAACCAAGCCTAAGATATATTAATTCCATAACTTGAAAGATAAAAATCCATTCTTGACCATTAAACCAATGTCATGCCACTAATCATGCACCCAACACATGATACCTCTCCATGATTTCATTATCATGGTTTTTTTCCTCGAGTAGAAGTACAAGATCAAATGACACAGACTGTTAATGATCTCAAGTCAGAAGACCGATATATATGTTCGTATATAGGAACGACCAATCACACCTGAAACATGTGATATTCCTATTGGATAGTCTGTAATCAAGATCTCACTACTAGATATCACTAAGTGTTAACTTCATGAGAGGAATTATCAATGCTTATGAGTCCCCAACACTTGATTGTCAAACATCAACTGTGTCCAGTCAGTATGATGTATCTAAACCATAAGACCTTTGTTTAAGATTAATATCATAGTATCTCATGGTTCTCATTATATACTAGTATCTTCTATAACCTTTTAATATGAAAATTAATCTATGTAAATTACCATTATGTTGTGTATATAGATATATATACAATATAATGGTAAATATACATCATTTATAGCTAACTGTATACGTGATATGGTAATCAGAAGCACTGTTCAAGTTGGGTTTAGGGAACCAACTATTACAACACTCCCACTTGCAATAGATCCAACTTGATAATGTACCTTGTTAGCTCTCATATGATAAACATCATGTTTCTACAGAGTGATGACTTCAGTTTTTGGGTCTTCCATGTTTCCACCACATGGCTATTCTGCTATATGCGACCTCATCTCCTTTAGTGAACCATATCAAGAGATGGTATCCCTGAATATATCCCTTTTTTCCACTATCATAACTTGACATATTATCTAGTAATAATATCATAATTTACATTATGATAATGCTTCACTTAATAGGTGTGATTCTAAGAACTAAAACAAATCGTTTCATTTAAGTACTGCTTCTTAGCTACCTCAGAAGATGAAATGCACTCAGTGTTTATATGTATAGATACCGAAAGATTTTATGAGATTTTATCACTCAAATTCTTATCCTAAATGTGATACTATATCAAATTGATCCAAAGGAAGTTTATTTTGTGTCCCACAAAAACTAGTATAAATTCTTCTCTACTTACCAGGTATATATCTTTTGTACATTCCCATGTACAATTAGATAGTACTAACTATATTAATTGCAACTCTATTAGATATAACTGATATTTTCCTACCATAAAGTATATGTTGGTAATAAAATTTCTTGTATATATCCTGGAATACATTATTAATATTATGATGAAGCATATAAAACTCAACTAACCACTTAATATTCTCTAACACATTTTCATGTCTACCTGGAGAGATTTATTCCATGTGGCATTGGAAACAATTATTCCCTTGAATTGTTCCAACCTGTATTTTTAAATACCATGTTAGTATATGTACGATTGACTAGGCCCAAGAAATCGTTAAATATACCTTTATATATCTTATTCCCTACAACTTAGGTTTCTAATTTAATTCAATCTCTAGAGAGTTAATTTAATTATGGATTAACTAACTGTTAGACCAATATCTATTTTCTAAATGTTGATGAACATATTTTACTTGGAAAAAAATGATGCTCACACTAACCTCTGGTAGACAAATGTAAAAGATTAATTCCAAAGGAATATTATATGATCATATTTCTTACTTAAATCCTAAACTAGATTTCAGTAAATGGTAATCTTTATTATCATTATGTGTTATGACCATCCCTTTCTGGTTGCATTGTAGAGAAAAATTCAACACATAGTGGTCATGACACTCAATGATTAATAAAATGATCATATATATTAGCTATGATAAGAAAAATATATTGGATTTAGACATAAATACTTGGTATAGACAATTGAACCTTATTAATACTTTACTTCTATAATTCATGTATCATATCACATGAATACCCACCATAGTATTTTAAATAATAAGGTCCTTTTCACTTTGATACATGGAATCCATTATTTAATATTAATTGGTCTTTTCAATATTATCTTGTTCCATATTCTACTTACTTGTAGGAATTACTATTCTCATTGAATAATTGATCACCGACTGTGGTGAATATAATACCATCACTATGGTTTTAAACTTCCTATGTAGTATGTGTCTCTGGAACATTCATCTTCCACTTGAACCTGTGGAACTTATTTTGATGCTAACTACAAGTGAATCTCTAGCATTGACTAAAACTAAGTCAATCTGGAACCCACTATCTCTAATAGAGATGTGCACCCTTATATAAAAATGTAGCATATTACATGACTACAAATTTTTTATCTTAGTGATTTATGTAATATCCTAATAAACCTTTAGGATAACTACTTAGATTCACAATGTGTTTTTCTTGATGAAATTTTGTTTATATCCTAACAAAACCTTTGCATCTAAACACATGTATTATGACATAATGGATTTCCATCATAATTACAATTGTTATTATATCCATCAGTCATTATATTTGGCATGTATTTATGGGATATCACTATTACTTGTAAAGATTGTATTGAAATATAATGGAATTTTTTTCAAGTTGCAACATTGATTCTACTTATATCATAACTATGATGTATAACATGTGCATTTAGGAATTTCTCCATGCTACATTTTTTGGATCAATGTTAGCATGTAAAAATTACCATTTATCCTCATTATTAGCACCAATGTTGTGATGTAGATAATGTAATGTGAATTTAGGAATTACTTCATGCTATATTTTTTTGATCAGTGAATTCTTGGTCAAGATATTCTTCATCATGCTAGCCTAAAGAAACTCAAATATTTTGACCATTAATATAATTCACTATCACATTCCTTAATTTATTAAAGGAAAATTATGAAGTATATTTACCACTATCTATAAAATCCCGCCTTTTTATCACATAAACTTTTATTACATTATACAAAACCAAGGATTTTTAAGGTTTAGTGTCGTGGAAACCAGGAACTTAATACATGAAAACATAAAACATTCTTCTTAATCACTTGAAAGGCTTCTTCATTTGTTCATCCTAAGTTCATTACAACATCTCATAACCTAGGAGCATACATCAAAGGAAAGGGTGAGCAGAAGTCCCAGTAAGGGAATCAAGGGAAACATTTTACATGTGAACCTGAGATACATCAAAAGTAATGAAAATAACTTTAAGGAATGAGAAAGAGATCATGAGTTATATCATAATAAAAATAATGTGTTTCATAACTTGAAGATGTGGCTCAAACATTTAACATAGACAATAATTTCCATTTCACCAAGTTCCATCCCCAAGGTGTGATTAAAAATTACTAAGGTTATTCACCAAGGTGTCATTAAAAATTACAAATGTTATTCACCAAGGTGTCGTTAAAAATGGTCATCTCTAGAGATTAAGTCTTTACCCAATGCATTGGAGCGCTATCAGGGCGTACCCTTAAATTTTCCTTTATTATCATTTGAGACACATATATCATCATCAATAATCTCATAAAGAACCCATATATCATAAAAAATGGGTTTCATTTCATAGTCATAACAATTTAGAAACTTCTATAAAGACGTGATCTTTATGTCACTTTAAACCCATGGAAAAAGAAAGAGGGTCTCATTTATGTAAACCACAGAATTTAAAATAAAACATTTTGATATATATGTGAATAAAAATTTAGAATAACGATCACTGAGTATTCACTTAATAAAATAAAATAATTTGAGACAAAGAGAGAGACATTTTGAGACGAAATTTCTGCAGCATAACAGCTATGTTACAGGGTTTTGGAAAACATTGAAAAAAGAGGGGACATGGGTCACCCACTCATAAAAGATCCATAAAACAGTATAGGTATAGAATATAAAGGATATAAGAACATGGTAATGAAATTTTAAATACATACCATATGAAATGAAAAACTTGAAAGGAAGACAAAAATAAGATTTCTCTTATGTAAATTCAGCAGCCTAACGACATCACTTAAAACTTCAAAAAAATGAATTTATGAGATCAAATAGGGTCCATAATCATATGAACATAAAAAAGGAAGTATGATGGATATGGAAGATCATAACTTAACATAATAAAAGGAACTTGAAATACTTGACATGAAAATATAACTTGGAAATGTGAAGGGTGAAAGAATCCCTTACAAAAATTCGGCAGCCTAACGACGCCACTTAAACATTCCTAAAATGAATTGATGAGAGAAAGAGGGGGTATATAATAATATTAACATGAAAAGGATAGTAATATGAATATAAAATAACACCCCCAACATAAGAACATGGGGCTTAAAAGAAATGACATAAATGAGAGTACTTGAAAAGAAAGAGAGAGGTAGGATCCCTTACCTTGAAGAGTAACTTCGAAATCTTGAAGTTTGGGTACTTGGGAGGCTTGAGGGCACCATGGGAGGACTCCCTGTGAGGTAAGGAGTCCAGAACTCTGTTGAGTAGGATTTTGGAATGGAAAGGATGAGAGAATGGCTTGGTATTTATTGGGGAAGTGAGGGGCAAGGCATTAATGGCCAAGGGACACCTCATTGGTGGAATTGAAAAAACAAGTGGTATTTCCTCATGGTATTGGCCACATGGGACACCTCATACCTTATAGTACTATTAATAAGTCGACCATTCCTAAAAATATCTCATGACATCATCATGATGCAGTTATGATGTCATTAAACATACCAAAACCCTAAAACTGTATTTTTACTATTCACTGAAAATTCAACTTTTTCAGAAAACTCCCAAAAATTTACCTTAAAATAATATCAATGTTCTGAATTAAAAAATAAACTCAATTTTATTAAAATAATTTTCTAAATATTTTTAATTTAATTTTTTAAATAAAAACACAATTCACCGAAAATTCATTTTTTTTCAGAAAAAACCCCAAAAATTACCTTAACATAATATCGATGTTCTTAATTCAAAAATAAAGTCCATTTTATAAAAATAATTTTCTAAATATATTTAATTTAATTTTTAATTAAAAAACAGTATTCACCTGAAAAAACTAATACTTGACTAATAATTTCTGAAACAGTTATTTACATATTTTATTGAATCACATTACTTAATCAAGGTGCCTATATTATATTAATACTTTCTTTAAGTGATATTACTAATCCATTTGGCCACATTACTAATCCTAAGTGAAAATCACTATTCAAAAATTACTATTCACCAAAAATTAAGTTGATCTTATTAGACTCCAAATTTTTTTCTGAAAACATTTGTAGAAGACCATTTTTTGAAAATCATTACACATCATTAATTATTTAAGGTTAACAAAAATATTTTAAAATATACTTTTTTTCACATTCATCAATAATATACATCCTACATTTATCCGTACATTTTAAAATTTACAAACTTCACCATAAGAAGAAAACACAATTTTATTTATCTCAAAGGATTACACCAAGCAGTTACAGTCTCCTTAAATAGCCCCTTATAACCCCAGTATAGGACCTAAGTTTAAGGTGTGCTCAGGTGGGAGAATCCAAGGGCGGCTCGGCCAATATTGCATGAGTAGTAATTTCTACCAGTTTGAACTTCTCGCGATGAAGATTCCGTTTTAGCTTCACACGATGAAGTTCGGCTCAGGTTTGGTCCAGAGAAAAGCTCAGTGGTGATACCTCCTTCCCAAGTTCTATTAGATGGGCTTCGATTGTCCCGAGACTACTGGATGAGGCCATCGAATCTTCTTTCTATATTAATTAACTAAGATCACTTGTATTTAGAGACAATAATCACAACATTTAGTTTCTAACGGTCATATTGACCAATGGTCATATAACAGTCAAAACCCAATGGTCTCATTTTAATTATAGTCATGTTATCAAATGAAATAGTTTTGTTGAGTATAAAAATAAAATAACACAAAAAATTAGGAAACAAGATTTATTCAAAATTTTGGGTCGTTACATTCTTCCCCCCTTAAGAAATTGCGTCCTTGCAATTTTTAAAATTGGGCTTGGAAGTTTCATTGGAAGTCCCACATCGGAAAAGGAGTCATTAAAACTATTACTTTAAAAGAATGAAAGGGAAGTACAAAGGTCACCCGATTTAACCCATACTAGGATTCCTTGTAGGGAAACATGGATAAGAAAGAGAAAACAAAGGGTCATGTTCTGATGGATAGTGATAGAAAACATGATTAAGAGAAAGTTAACCATAATAAAATCACAAACTTATGATGTGTTTAAATGGTCTTTGATTACCCAGTAGTAACTTTAAACCAACAACATTTTTGTTTTACGTTCCTTTTAATAATTTTGAGGAATTAATTTACTACATAGAATAAGAACACAAGGAAATATACTTACCTTCAAGTAGAGTTTCATCCTTTTATAAGTTTCTACCAAGGTTAAATTTTCTCCAAACGATGAGCATTCAAAAACACTTGGTCTCATTAAAAGCACAAGAATCATCTTCTAGAGAATCACATAATCCACAAAATATTAACTATCTATTTCTTCTATCTTTAAAAATTATCCCAAAAACAGAAAGGGTAAGATAAAACAACTCTTCAAAAAGAAAGAACCCCATAGGAAGGGAAACTAATTCTAAATCTTCAAAATTACATGATACTACCCAAAGTTCATCATATACCATTCCATAAATAACTGTCCTCAAAATTCCTCCAAATAAATCAATCTAAGATTGAAACCCAAATACAAGAAGGATTTGATAACATAGTCTTCCAAGATAAACTTTATCATTCATCTCCAAACAACATCAACCACTCCTAACAACTTATAACAAAATTAACTAACCTAAATGTATTTTCCCCAAGATAGGTTAATAATTTCCATAAGTTACCTAAATTACTATAAGTTCACCTTAAATTCATCTATTTTTCAAAATATAAGTCAACCTTTACTCCTAAAATAAAATACCGTAGTAATCTATTTACCTCGATCATATAGGGCTCCCAAAATATTGAATGTCTTCCAAAATAATAATCATCTTTTAATCCCCTAATCATATTTTTATTTTCAAGAAGAATAGAATCACAACATCAACATGTGGTACATAACAATAGATGTTTTCCTTAATGATATAAAACCATCTTAGGTAGTGACTCTATGTTCTTAGAAAACATTAAAGATATGCTCATAGGGCACGAACTAAAATACAACATGACATAGACAATTATTGTGAAGAAGTTACATGTACTTTAGTCATCATGATCCATCTCATAATAGTACTTGCATTGTTCCCTTGTCCTAGAAGATTGTTGATTCTCATCATGCTTCTCATCCCTTCCAAGAAAGCATTGCCTTGGATAATGTCCAAATTCTCCACATTTACGACATTGAAAAGTATAAGGTACATTATATCAAACCTTATCTCTATTCATCATATTATCTATTTTTTTAAAGTAATTGGATACTTTATGCCCTATCAACCCTCACTTAAAACATCTCCCGGTTCCTTTGTGACATTCCCCTTAGTTCCCCTTTCCACACTTTTTGCACAAAGGAAATTGGGTCTTCTTTCCCTCATCAACTTTATCATATGAACATCCTCGAGACTTCGTCTTCTTCTTACTTGATGAATTTGGGCATTAAACTATGTACCAATTATTAATTGTGATTTTTGATAGCTGGTTTGGTATAATCACAATATGTTCAACTTGATCTCTCGTAATCTCTATCATATTAATAGGGCAATCGTCACATTTCCTATCACATTGGTTGTTGGTACATGTTATTCCATTTCCCTCCATTAACTAAGAAAAGAAATTATAATTAGGGGGCATAAATACTTAGCCAATAATCATGAAAAGGAAACTTAAAGAAAATAAGGATAAACTTGTAGAAGAAAAATATACCCAAAATTTTGATCCCCTAGGTTTCAATCTAGGTTATCCATGATCATATATTCTTATGTGAATCTTTATTTTATTTTATCTTTGTCCCTTTAATAATGGTTCATACAAAGCTTATGAATTTACCAAAGCATATCCCCCGGGAGTGTCAAACCAAGAGTGCAGCAAGGCCCGTTGTGGTGAACCAGTTTACCTCAGGTCAAGCCCGAAACACCTTGTCAGAGATTTTACTCCTAGGAACATCTGTGCCAGAGCCACCTCTACTTGTTAATATCCAGACAAGGATTTATTTGTTTGGAACCCACTTACTCAATACTCACCAAAATACCAGGAATATTTCCGATATTTAAACTTTTCTATAGGGTTATTCCTAAATTTTTCATATCCTAATTTCCAAAAATAACTAAAAAATCCTTTGATACCAACTATAAAATCCATCCTTTATCACATAAACTTTCATTACATTATACAAAACCGAGGATCTTTAAGGTTTAGTGTCTTGGAAACTAGGAACTTAATACATGACAACATAAAACATTCTTATTAAACACTTGAAATGCTTCTTCATTTGTTCATCCTAAGTTCATTACAACATGTCATAACCTGGAAGCATAAATAAAATGAAAGGGTGAGAAAAAGGCCCAGTAACAGAAACAAGGGAAACATTTTACATGTGAACTTGAGATACATCAAAAGTCATGAAAAATAACATTAAGGCATGAGAAAGAGATCATGAGGCATATCATAATAAAAATAACATGTTTCATAACTTGAAGATGTGGCTACAAAATTTAACATAGACAATAATTT
Source organism: Viscum album (assembly GCA_963277665.1). Classification (NCBI taxonomy): domain Eukaryota; kingdom Viridiplantae; phylum Streptophyta; class Magnoliopsida; order Santalales; family Viscaceae; genus Viscum; species Viscum album. The sequence continues at coordinate 1,477,431,542 of OY728157.1, forward strand.
CCATTTCACCAAGGTCCATCCTCAAGGTGTCATTAAAAATTACCAAGGTTATTCACCAAGGTGTCGTTAAAAATTACCAAGGTTATTCACAAAGGTGTCGTTAAAAATGGTCATCTCTAGAGATTAAGTCTTACCCAATGCATTGGAGTGCTATCAGGGAGAACCCTTAAATTTGCCTTTATTATCATGAGAGCCACATATATCATCATCAATCATTTCATAAATAACCCATATAGCATAAAAAATGGGTTTCATTTCATAGTCATAACATTTTAAAAACTGCTTTAAAGACGTGATCTTTATGTCACTTTAAACCCATAGAAAAGGAAAGTGGGTATCATTTATGTAAATCCCAGAATTTAAAATAAAACATTTTGATATATATGTGAATACCCCTGTAGAAGAACGATCATTGAGTATTCACTTAATAAAATAAAAGAATTTGAGACAATGAGAGAGACATTTTGAGATGAAAATTCTGCAGCATAACTGCTATGTTACATGGTTTTAGAAAACATTGAAAAGAGAGGGGACATGGGTGAACCACTCATAAAAGATCCATAAAACAGTATAGGGACATAATATAAAGGATATAAGAACATGGTGATGAAATTTTAAAGACATACCATATGAAATGAAAAACATGAAAGGAAGAAAAAAAATAAGAGTTCGCTTATGAAAATTCGGCAACCTAACGATGTCACTTAAAACATCAAAAAAATGAATTGATGAGATCAAATAGGGTCTCTAATAATATTAACATAAATAGGTCATTATGATGGATATGGAAGATCATAACCCAAAATAATAAAACGAACTTGAAAGACTTTACATGAAAATATAACTTGGAAATGAGAAGGGTGAAAGAATCCCTTACAAAAATTTGGCAGCCTAATGGCGACACTTAAACTTTATTAAAATGAATTGATGAGAGAAAGAAGGGGTCTCTAATAAAATTAACATGAAAAGGACAGTAATATGAATATAAAATAACACCCCCAACATAAGAACATGGGGCTTAAAAGAAATGACATAAACGAGAGTACTTGAAAAGAAAGGGAGAGGTATGATCCCTTTCTTTAAAGAGTAACTTCGAAATCTTGAAGTTTGGGAACTTGGGAGGCTTGAGGGCACCTTGGTAGGACTTCTTAGGAGGTAAGGAGACCATAACATCATTGAGGAGTATTTTTTAATGGAAAGGATGAGAGAATGTCACGGTATTTATAGGGGAAGTGAGGGGACAAGGCATTAATGGCCAAGGGACACCTCATTGGTGGTATTGGCAAAACAAGTGGTATATACTCATGGTATTGGCCAATTGGGACACCTAATTCATTTTATTACTATTCATAAGTCTAACATCCCTAAAAATATCTCATGACATCATCATGATGTAGTTATGATGTGATTAAACATACCGAAACCCTAAAATTGTATTTTTACTATTCACTGAAAATTCAACTTTTTTAGAAAACTCCCAAAAATTTACCTTAACATATTATCAATGCTATGAATTCAAAAATAAACTCCATTTTATAAAAATAATTTTCTAAATATTTTTAATTTAATTTTTTAAATAAAAACACTATTCACTGAAAATTCAATTCTTTCAGAAAAAACCCCAAAAATTTCCTTAACATAATATCGATGTTCTGAATTAAAAAATAAAGTCCATTTTATAAAAATAATTTTCTAAATAATTTTAATTTAATTTTTAATTAAAAAACACTATTCACTTGAAAAAACTAATACTTGACTAATAATTTTTGAAATAGTTATTTACCTATTTTATTGAATCACATTACTTAATCAAGGCGCCTATATTATATTAATACTTTATTTAAGTGAGATTACTAATCCATTTGGTCATATTACTAATCCTAAGCGAAAAATCACTATTCATAAATTACTATTCATGAAAAATTAAGTTGATCTTATTAGACTCCAAATTTTTTACTGAACACATTTGCAGAAGACCATTTTTTGAAAATCATTACACATCATTGATTATTTAAGGTTTACAAAAATATTTTAAAATATCCTTTTTTTCACATTCATCAATAACATACATCCTACATTTATCCAGAAATTTGAAAATTCACAAAATTCCCCATAAGAAGAAAACACAATTTTATTTATCTCAAAGGATTACACAAAGCACTTACAATCTCCTTACATAGACCCTTATAACCCCAACATAGGACCTAAGTGTAAGGTGTGATAAGGTGAGAGAATCTGAGGGCGGCTCGACCAACATTGCACGAGTAGTAATTTCTATCAGTTTGAACTTCTCACAAAGGCGATTCCATTATAGCTTCACACAATGAAGTTCAGCTTGGGTTTGGTCCAGAGAAAAGCCTAGTGTTGCTACCTCCTTCCCAAGTTCTGTTAGATGGGATTCGATTGGCCCGAGACTATTGGATGAGGCCATCGAATCTTATTTATATATTAATTAACTAAGATCACTTGTATTTAGAGACAATAATCGCAAAATTTAGTTTCCAATGGTCATATAACAGTCAAAACCCAATGGTCGCATTTTAATTATACTCATGTTATCAAATGAAGCAGTTTTGTTGAGTATAAAAATAAAATAACACACAAAATTAGGAAACAAGATTTATTCAAAATTTTGGGTCATTACACTATCTCACCCTTGGAATAGTTCAATCTCTCTTTCCAAACTAATTCCAAAAGCTTTGTAGATTACCTGTATTACTAAAGGTTCCTTTTTCCAAAACTATCTTAGTATATACGTTGATAATACCTAAGTTGTTTAGATCTACTATTTCTAAATACTAAACTAGGTATTTCTTTGATATTCAATTTTAGTGTTACTTGACAAAGAATTAACTCAAAATAGCTAGGAAAAAGTATTATATTTTATATTCCTCACTTATTACTTATGTTTCTAGTATCAATGAACTATTTATTGATTCTGAGACACCAAAAAAAAAATTCATTCCTAGAATAATGTCTCATAGTTGCCAATGGATACATTAGATAAATGTTTTGGTTATAATCAGTACTAGATTGACTTAAATCATTAACTTGGAAATTAGAAGTTAAGTATTTCTCACTGCTGACTTAGGAATTATCCTTTCTCTATGGATTTGAGAATTAACTTGGCTTCTTGTAACATTTCAATACTTATTTGGTTAGTATATTCAAATACACATATGTTGTAACGTCTCAGACACAGATGCCACCCGAAATGGTGCCCCGAGCTCGGTTGGCCACATGGCCTCAAGCGCATCTCCCAAAATGACAAAGACTACTGACTAGTAGAGAGGGCCTAGGTGAGTCAGTGGGGAGACTATTCCCTCATTAACAGAGTATCACAATAGAATCCAAACATAATATAAATAGTAGAAGTGAAATAAACAATAGTCAATAGAAAGTAAGGCAAGAAGGACAAGAATACATAACAATAAATAGAAATGTCTCAAATACAAAATGCTTTAGATGGTATAAATATCTAGAAATAATCTAGAACAACACATGGAAATACCATACAATACATTTATCTCAAAAATACCAAAAGACCAAAAAGGTATCCCAACATCACAATCCTTATCTTGGTCTAATGCTCCCTGGCTCCAAAACCATAGTCAACAACCTGTATTAGGGAAATTTCCCCTATCATCACCTAAAACCATATAATCTGTTTGGGTCCCCGAGGAGTCCCAAATAGGATGTGAGATAAACATCCTATTAGGAAACCACCCAAGTCTATAGAGTTCTAAAAAAATTCTATAAATTTGTTATCAAGTGAAAACATGTAGTAAAGTAAAGTGTGTATGCCCATGACATAAGTCTATAACAGTAAGTAAAACCAACCAACCCTCAAGGCTACCTTCAATAGAGTCTGCTCCTAACAAGAAATCTAAAATCAAAGTAAAAAAGTCACATAACTATTCCATAAAACCATATGTATCATGTATCCCACAACCATGCTGTATAAAGATGTCAAGTGTCCCATGAACACACCATATAGTGAAAAGTAACATTCCATGGCCACGCCATATAGTGAAGTGTAGACCACAAGGGTCGGATCGAAGGTTTCATGTACCAAGGAATCTATGTAATAAATCTAAACCATGGAGGGATGGATCCATGGAGATGGTCTAGGGAATCCCATCAAGTCCCATGGGAATCCCTAGTGGAAACTTAGTTAGGCACTGGTTGGGGTACTAGGATCATGGTAATAGCTAGTCCTATGCAAGCCCAAGTATATCTGATCCATGAGGTAGTACGGCCTAAGGCATCCCACAGAATCAAGAACCAAGGGGTAGATTCAACCAAAGGGATCCACTACAGTGTTCCAGATCCATGGAGAGCAGTCCATGACATCGATCAACCATTCATTCAAGAATTTAATCATTAAATTTAAACAAACATTCCATGTGAATATAACCACTCACATCAACCTGCACAAGCCATGAGTATAACCACTCATGAAAACCATTTATCAAAATAATCATATGGGACTATCCTCCCATATAAACCATTTAACATTCCATTAGTCATTTTATATAGGTATAACCACCCATATTATCCATTTAAAATGACAAACTATAAAAAATAGATAAGGAATAACATGATATTCATTGATCAAGGAGGTATTACATCTCCTAAACAGGATATTCAAGCTATTGTGGCTTTAACGGGATTCCACTAACTATGAAATCATAAGAACACACCCCTTGGGTGGTTTAAACTGGCATAAACAAGTATTTTTCCTTACATCACATCCCATGGGTGACCCTGAAATGAGTAATGGGTGCCAGTGCACATAAACAGAACCTACGAGAATCCTCACTATGCCTGACTAAGCCAAATACAAGAAAATTGCTAAAAAATGAGGCCTCATTGGAATGTTTGTTGGGCGAAAAAAGGGATGAATGCCTGAAAATCACCTAAAAAGTTGAAAGAAAGTATATAACACCTACCTCACCTTGGTTGTAGACATATCATCCCTTATCAAGTCTAAATTCATCCTAGTTTGGAAGAAATATGAAGAACGGATGAAGAATGATATATTAGGGCATAAGAGCCTAAATAAAAATATCACATTCATTGTTTAGAATAATAAATAACTACTAAAAACGAATTGAGTACTTACCTATGGGGTTCCAATGAGACAAAACATGCTTGAATCGGATTCTGGATGGATTCAAAATTTGAAAAACTAGTTTAGAGGGGTTTAGGCTCTAAAATGATGTAAAACATTTTGTAAACCAAAATATGAGGATACTACCTCTTTTATAAAAAACCCACTATGCAAGAACATGATGTGTACCTCATGTATGTGGTGTGTAGGTACATGATGTGGAGTCCATGTACATGCCATGTACCAAGCCTACATCCATCCTTTAGCTTGTTTTTTCCCTTCTTTCTAAAAAAATCCCAAATGGACCACAAACCGATGTAGGGTCTATGTCAAAAAGGAAAGTAAACAAAATTTTACCCGAAAGGAAAGATCTTTTCCTCAAGAAAAATCCAGGATCTTATAATATTCCCCCTTATAGCAATTCTTCCCTGAATTTCTATGTGAAGGGTGGTAAAGATTCATTTGAAAAAAACTATGGCCACTGAGCACATATGTAAGCATCCCTCTCCCAAGTCTCATCCTATAAACGACCATGCTTCCATAACACCCATACTAGAGGAACTGACCGGAATCAGAGAACCTCCATTCCCCTTTCAACTATAAAAATCAGATTCTCCTCAAAGGATGCATCAACCTCAAGCTCAACCTCCTTGGGCTGAAAAAACATGAGATGATTTTGAGTGATAGTGGCGCAACTGAGATACATGGAAGAAATCATGCATGGATTGGGACCTCTAATTTAATTTCAACTGATAGGAAACTAACCTGACTCTTTCTATAATCTCAAATGGCCCAACATATCATGGTTAAAGCTTACCCTCTCTCCTGATCCACCTGTTCCCCAACCTCTATGAAACACACAAGAAAACCCAATCCCCGAACTCGAACTCTAGAGGTCATCTATGGTCATCGATGTAAATTTTTTTTATGGTACTATGTAGTATCCATCCTCTTTTGAATCAACTAGACCTACTCATAAGTCTCATACAAGAGACATTATCCCAGTAAATCTGCCTCACCTACCTCTAACCAGCACAAGAGAGAATGACATGACCTACCATATAAATCCTTTTAAGGTGACATATGTATCATCTCTTGATAGAAATTATTGTAGGAAAACTCAACTAGGGGAATTTGAATCTTCTAAGAGCCCCCAAAAATCCATGAAGCATGTTCGAATCATGTCTTGTATCACCTGTATCGAATTCTCTGACTGGACATTAGTATGAGGGTGGTATGTTGTGCTCATAAGCAACTATGTACCTAGTGCCCTTTGAAAACTCTACCAGAAAAGAGACATATAGTGGGAATCCCTAACTGAAATTATAGTTTGTGGGACCCATGAAGTCGTACAATCTCTCACATGTAAAACATTCCATGATCATAAAAACTGGATGTCTCCTTGATCGGTAATAAATGTGCGACCTTCGTATGCTTGTCAATAAAAACCCACACAACATCATTAACTCGAGGTGACCTCAACAAACCCATCACAAAATCCATCATGAAATCATCCCATTTCCACTCTGAAATAGGTAACTACTATAAAATCCCAACTATTCATTAATATTCCTCCATCACCTGATGACATGTGGAACACCTCATAACAAAACTATCTACCTCTCTCTTCATTCCCATCCACTAATACTAACATCACAAGTCACGGTACATCTTGGTGGACCTTGAAGGCACTACCCAATAATAAACATGAAACTACCTCATCAAATCCTCACATATATCCACTTGAACCCAAACACATCAATAGATACATAGAGTCTCATCATCTCATATTATCTAACTAGGAGGAGGGTCCTCACCTTCCACACACTCATGTAGAACTAGGCCTTTTGAATCCAATAGCTGCCTCATCCTAACTCTATTCAGTAGCGTAGAGGTCATAACTAAGGATGATAGAAAAGTCTTCCCCTGTCTTTCATGCACCTCCAGATGCATCTCAGAAAACAACACCATAAGCTTCCACTCGCTATTGGCCTACTACACTTCCTGTATCTGAGTCCTCCTACACAGTGCATGGACCACTACATTGCCCATACTAGGAATGTAGGAAATCTTGAAGTCATAGGATTGAAGTCACTTCACCCACCTTTTATTCCTAAAATTTAGATCACACTGCATAAAGATATACTTGAGACTTTTTTGGTTATTGTAAACCACAAAACGATCTCCTAGTAAATAGTTCCTCCAACAGTGCAACGCGTGAACAACTGAAGCTAACTCGAGATTGTGCTTAGGGTATTTCATCTTATGAGACCTTAGCTTCCAAGACCCATATTCCATGACTTGATCTCCCTAAATCAGCACTTCCCCCAGCTCAATACTTTAAGTGTCATAGTACACCATGTAGCTCTTTCCCTACATTAGTAGTATCAGGGATGGTGCTAATGAAAACTTCCCTTTTAGCTTCTGAAAGGCTATCTCACAAGATTCTAACCACACAAACTTCACACCCTTCTTAGTAAAGCCCTCCAATGACACTTCTATGCATGAGAAGACTGGTATAAAACTTGTGTAGTATCCATCAAGCCCCAAAAAAAATTCGTATGTTAAAAAAATTATTGGGATGTTCCCAAGAAACTACACCTCTCACCTTCTCTAGGTCCACTGACACTCCTATATTTGAGATGATGTGACCCCAAAATTGAATCTAATCCATCCAAAAGTGGCACTTTGCAAGCTTAGAATATAACTACTTCTCTCTAAGTGTATTCAAAAAAATCTCAAGATGGTTCTCATTGTCATGTCAATTGTGAGAATACACCAAGATATCATCCATGAAAACAACAACAAAAGAATACATGTAAGGATGGAATACTCAGCTCATCAAATCCATAAAAATTGTTGGTTCATTCACGAGACCAAATGAAATAACTAGATACTCGTATAAACCATACCTATTAAAAAAGGCTATATGAGGTATTTCTGTGGGTCAAACACACACATAGTGATATCCTAAACTCAAGTTGATCTTCGAGAACACTCAAGATCCTCTAAGCTGATCAAACAGGTCATCTATCCATGGAAAAGGATATCATTTTTTAACCATCAGATGGTTCAGTTTTTGATATTTCATGCATAGCCTAAGAGTTCCACATTTCCTTTTCATAAAAGGACCAGCGAGCCCCATGAAGAAGTACTCGTTCGGATAAACTCAGTCACCTCTAAATCCTCTAGCTGCCTCTTGAGCTCCTACAACTCCATCGTAGACATCTTGTAAGGAGGAATGGATAACATTGCAGCTCTTGGAACTAGATCAATGGAGAACTCCACCTTCCTCTTAGGAGGTTAACCAAAACAATTATCAGGAAATACATCCCTAAATCACTCAACCACTGGAGGGAAGTACACCTGACCCACTCCCTAATCTTCCAAAAACAAAGTAGAAATCAGGGTTGTCATCCCACCCACCCTATGATGCTTGGGTCCAAATCTTCTCACCTAGAAATAACATTAACCCTCATTTATAAACACTACACCCTATGGTGATGTGAAAGCCACCCTCTATTGATAGCAGTCAATGTATTCTCAATAAGCCACGAGATAGTCCATTTTGAGAATGACGGCAAACCCTGTCATCTCGAGGATATAAAGATCCCATATTAAGTGAAACCATCCTACCTCAAGGGGAAACTCCATAAACTGGTGCACACAACTCGTTATAATCCCCAACGGTGTTTCTAGCATCAAAACACCCTTAGAAATAAAAACCTCAAGCCCAAGGATTTTTATCACTCATGCAAAGATAAAACTATGAGAGTCACCTATATCAAAAAGAGCAGATGTAATAGTAGGAGATACTAATATCATACCTCTCACTGTAGATGGTCCAGGATATTACTTCTATTGTGTATGTTACACTACCTAAGATTGGCCTAAACCATGACCCTATGACCCTACCTGGCTACCCTGAGCTGATCCACCCTGTTGTCTCTGAGAACCCATTTTCTGGATACAACGACCACGACCACCACTGCCCTAGCCTAACCGGCCTACTATGCTCCAGTTCCCCGCCTGATGCGGAGATGAAGAACCTGTTTCTGAACCCAATGTTAGAGCTGACCCCCTACCACTCAAATTTGGAGGGAAAGTCATGCAAAACCACTGCATGTTCCCCATCCTACCATAAGGTCGATTCTCGATTGGGTCGCGGTCGTACTGATTTTTCACATTTCCTCTCCTACCATAATGATGAAAATATACCAAACTACTTTCACCCAAATCATGAATAGTACTCGCATAGCGGGAAGCCTCAAAACAGTGCTTCCTTCCTGAAGATGCAGATCCACTAGGGCTAGAAACAAAACTCCCCTATTCTATACCCCCAACTTCCCTAAGGTTCTACTTTGTAATTAGCAGATGATTCATAATCTCAATGATATAAGGAAACCAGAACACATTGACATGAGATTTGATGGAATGTATGAAAACTTCCTTAAAGACCCTCACCCTCAACAACTCACCAGTAAGATACATTGGCAAAAAACACTGCAGCTATGTAAAGTGCATTGAGTGTTCTATAACCATCATCAAGGCCTACTATAGACGCATAAACTCAATAGCCCACCATGCATGTAGAGTCGTGGGGTAAAATTAGTCATAGAAGAGGTTTTGGAATTAATTCTAACCCATATTCCACATGCCATCATCCTAGTTCAGAACGTCACACCAACACTTTGCCGCTCCGCTTATCATGTAAGTCGCAAGCTTGACCCTCAGCTTTAGACGCATCACTAGATGATAAAAGATTGTTAACATAATTTCAATGCACAACTCTATAGCCTGCAGTCTTCTATACCTTGAAAACATAGAAAGATGCTATTTCTGGAACACCTGTGTCAGCTCATCCATAGTCAAGGATGGTTACAATTCTCCCTGGAATGTCTGAATATATCAAAGGAATCCCTTATGGAACTGTGACTCAAAACCTATATCCGACATAGACTCAGGTTCCATAGATGGAACTATAAGAGGATAAAATAGTATCCCATGGCCCACCGTCTCCGAAGTATGGTTATCACCTCCCTCACAATGTACCACTGGAGGTCATGGTGGCGACAAGTCTCTACAATACCAAACACATGCCTCAGAAAAGAACAACATAAAATCACAAATCTCAAAGCATATGATAGGTCAAAAACCTCATAGAAACCATTTCAAACCCAAATCCTACTCCTAAAGCCAAGACTATATAAAGAACAACCAATGAACCACTAGAAACTATGACTCTTTCCCACTCAAAATCCGGTCTAGGTCAAGTCTATATCTATCATTTAAAGTTCCATTTTCATTTGATTTCACATTCAGTTACCCAAAAAATTTCACCATGGGTTACCAATTCCGAATCCATGAGGGGCCATAACACCTCACAAACCCAACATTGGTTCCCATTCAAACCATAAAATTAAAAATATCATTTAACATTTACATTCCATCTATACATCATTTCCCAATTCATAAGGACTCATATCCTTATGGATTGAATGATAAAATCACACCTTTATCTACTAATCCCAACTAACACAATAACATGCACACCTATCACATCAAGTATCACAACAACATAAAATATCTAATGCATCCTAGATGGCATGGCATAATGCATGGAATGTGATTATAACAAGTGTCTATATGATGCATGAGATGGAAAACCATAATCTAATTAGGTTGAAACTGAAATAGAATCCATAATTGCATCAATATTAATAGAATAAATCAAGTGTGTCACCCAATGGTTAAATTGAATCAACTGTAATAAGCAAAATCCTGAAAATCAGAACTCAATTCAAGGAAATTTGGAATTTCCCTATACACAGGGTAGCTACTCCTAAGCACAGTTTATTACCAAAATAAATTTCCTTCCTATCCCCGTCTAATGACTCCAAAGAGTAAATAAAACTAAAAATCCCCTTTGATACCACTTTGTAACATCATGGACATGGATGCCACCCCAAACGGTGCCCCAAGCCCGGTTGGACACATGGCCTCAAGAGTATCTGTAACATCCCAAGTAAGTAATAAATAATAGATATTCTTATCTATGTATATTTATGAATCATATAGTGTTTTAGGGGCTTAAAATGAGAATAAATCCAATCTTAAGCATGCAATACTCTAATATATTTAAAAGATTATTTTACCGTCTTTTGATGGAGAACCATTTTAAATCTTACTTTTGACAATTTTATAATCTATATTTTTCAAAATAAACTTATTCTTTATGATTGGGACATTGGAATTTACTTTGGATAAATTTCTGGTATTCTTCTGATAATGTTCATTTTTTAATGAATAGTGAAAAGTGTTGTATTTTAATTCAAAACTTCTTTTTAATATAATTTATTTATATAGTTAGATTATCTTTTTAATTGGACTTAAAGTTTAATTTGAATATATTTTTACCATTTAATACAATGGTGGTCATTATGATTAATTTCACATTGTAATTGGGCACAAACTAATGCCAAACTTTTCATAGATATTGTTTCAAAAAAACCCGCTATTTATTTTGACAACGGGAATTATTTTTAAATTAATTATTGAAATTTCTGTGTTTGGAATTTGGTAAAATGGATTACTTATTTGGAATTATAAGGTTCAAATTATATAATCAAGACTCTTTTGTTTTTGGACATTATGAATAGTAACGACGGTAATTATCATTAATTATCTTGATTAATGAGTAATCGGGTAGTTAAGGATAATAAAATAATATCATAATAATAAAAAATGACCCCAACATGTTTCTTAATTCTATTGGTTGTCTCATGGCCGACCATGGGATGCCTTGTGCAAAACTTGGGGACCCCATGTAATCACTTTTGTGTGAGAGTGACTTTTTATCTTTTTATTTTTAAAGAAAGTTAAATATAACAAAGAATGTATCACCTGAGTAAAAAAATTTAATTTTGTCTAAATAAATGATCTTTTAGACTATAAATAGTAATTGGAAAGCTAAAAATATTTCCTACATCATATTTTTTTTTTTAATTTTTAGACATTAAATAAATTAAATTATTTATGACATCATGATGATGCAACGATTACCTCATTATTTAACGATTTAAATAAAATGAAAACATAATGTAAAATCTAAGACCTACACATGTCAAAAACCTATTTTATGAGTATATCTCGAACCCTTATCACCTTATCCTCTAAATACATCAATGTGGGACCTTTATAATCCGAAACTCATTTGAAAATAAAGTAACATTTTATACCTTTCCAAGAGTGCCCCTCCTCTCATCTTATAAAAGGCCCCCACCTCTACCTCCTTACCCACACCTCTCAAGATTTTTGCTCGGCCAAGATCTGATCATTTTGTCTCTCCACATCCCTCTCCTCATCCTAGAAGACTTACCTTAGGCATAAAGCTCTTCAAGAAACCCTTTTGGTTCAAACCAAAGGGAGTTACCCGATTTTAAGGTAATGTCTTCACTTGTGTTCTTTGGTTTTATTTTGCTTCTCCAACCTCCTAAACTCTTTTTATTAATTTATTTTGTAACAACTACAGTATTGTCAATATACTAAGATGTTGTTATAAGAAATAGTCTAACTACACTTACACACACCTACATCTAATGGTTAAAGAACATACTGTTTCTTTGGATGGGGAATTTCTACCTCACGAAACAATGATTGTTCAATATTCTTTTAAAACCTTCAAAGGTGGCCATTAAGATGTCACTATATTTATATATGATATATAATATGTTTATTTTTTCCTTAAGCTTCTGTATTTTTCATTTATGACATACCTTTATGGTTTCCATTATGGGTAAACGCGATATCTTCATTTTAGGAAGTGAGGACTACCGCCCCCTCAAAGTGATTTGATTAGTTAATACCATATGTGGTACATATAAAGGATAAATTTAATGATATTATATATGATACCATATTGGAATTATAATACTGTTATGTATCATTATGTTTTAATTCCATTAATATTACATAGAAATGAAAGTAGTATTCATGCGTACGTATGGCTTACCGTCTCCATGAATGGTGCATTTCATTTATTATCTCTAAATGATTATGTAATATTATAAATGCATTTATATACTGGATATATATGATATATATGGAATCTACATCATGAATATCATTCTTGAGATAATGGATATTTGACTACGTGAACAACTTGTAAATATAAGAAGTTCACTATTGACTCAAGTACCAAATATCGACAAAACGACCGTTATTAACTTAAATGATTACATAATGTTCATAACATGGTAATAAGTGATATAAAAGGAATAATGAACATGAAAAATGTTCTTAAGCAAGTATAAATTAACTCATGTTTATTATTCAGGACATTAAAGAACGATCAAGTCAAGTCGGATACAAGGTAAGGGACATCGTCTCAATCTCCTTTCATTGAGGAATATTTTGTTTTATACAAAACTTTCTTTTATACGGTTTATAAACCCCTTTGACTTTTACGTTTATTCAAAAGGAATATTTTTATACAAAGCGTTTACTAAACGAAAAAAGGGAATGTTTTTTTGTCGTACGTATGCAGCGACAATGACTTCTCCGCCGCCGTGACCATTATTTGAGTTTCGAATTCCTCTACAAGCCATAACATTTTTTGAATGAAAAATAAATACCATGTTTTACTTTTCTTTTATTTTGGTATTGAAAATGGTTTTCATAATTTTTTTATATCAATGTGTTGTATTGATATCTTGTGATTGAAAAGTGGAAATGTTATGTTTCCCTTATGCATGTTTTATGTGATACGATTATGTTATGGTTCTTCGGAATTGTTATAAAGACGAGTGGTTACGTGATAAACTAAGGGCGGGTGAGCCTGATATAGCTCTCCAATGCATTGGTTAATGCGAAGGATTTAAACATTAATGTTTCTCCGAAGAGATATAGGTAATATACTGTGATGGGTATTCCAAACATAACCAAGAGGGTTTCTCCCTACGTAAGAATGTTATGAATACCTCAAGTTACATTTATGTATTATCATTTCTATGAATTATTCATGATTTGATGAGGTATGTTAAAATGATTATGTTTTATGGGTGAAGTATGATTTCATACATGGACTAATGTTTTCATTTTGTACTGTTATATCCCTTACTGAGCTTTTATTCTCATCCCATGTTTTTGAAATGTTTTTCACAGGTCAAGCGAAAGGTACATGATATGATGATAGTGTCAAGGAAGTGTCAAGAAAGAATCCATATTTTATTTTAAATATGTTTCCGTTCATGGGAAAAATGAATACTATCTTTTATGTAACCAATTTGTTTAAATGTGTAATGTAATGCATGTTTTATGATCTATTTCTCTAAAAATATAAACCTGAATAGATCCTCAATGTGTAATATTGTAATAACTCAATATTAAGTAAGGTTTAAGGCTGGGGCCTTATAGTTGGTATCAGAGGTTAGTTTAGATAACCTTAAGAGTTATAATTCTATTAAATGATTATCCAAAAATATTTTTTTATGGTCCAATTGAAATGATATAGCATTTGAAGATGACCATGTTGCTTCATCTAAGACATGTTTGTTCATAATGGTTTTCCACAGAAGAAACAGGGAAGCAGTGATAGGAAGGCATACAGAATGAAATAACCTTCCGAATCAGAATCCTGAGATGGTCGGAATTGGAACTGAACAATTTGTTGTAGTAATGGCGTAGTTGACTCAAGCGATAAATGGTGGTGGTATCCATGCATGAGATTAGCCAGATCAACTGCAGAGGAACATGTTAGTGGTGGAACATTTCATGAGGCAACATCCCCCATCATTCAGAGGATCATCTGACCCTATGCTAGCTGAAGGGTGGATTAAAGAACTGGAGAATATTTTCGATGTCATGGGGTGTTCAGACAATAAAAAGTTTAGTCTTGCTATTTACCGTTTGAAGGGTGAAGCAGATCAGTGGTGGTTGATGGTTAAAAATATCAGGGACGTTGATGAGATTGATGATCTCAACTGGGATGAATTCAAAGGTATGTTTCTTGAGAAGTACTTTCCTAAGGCTGTTCGACTTAGGATGGAAAAAAATTTCCTGGAATTGAGGCAAGAGGAAGAATCAGTGGCTGCCTATGAAGAAATGTTTACTCGATTGGAAAGGTATGCTCCATATTTTATCCAAGACCTTGATAGTAAAATCAATCGTTTTTACTCAGGATTAAAGCCAAAATATCGAAGGTCTTTAGCATCTTGTGAGTTCAAAAGTTATGAAAAGCTTGTTCGATGTGCTGAGAAGGTGGAAATGGATTTTTTCGATGATCAAGTGTTCTATAACAACCAACAGAAGAAGAGACCGAGGTGGCAGGAGAAAGGGAAGAATTCTTCAAAAAGGTCCGAAGGTAAGAAAACTAAGTTTCCAGTTTGTGATAAATGTGGTAAAAGGCATACTGGGGAATTTCTTCTGAATTCTAGAAAGTGCTACTGATGTGGTAAGATGGGACATAAGGCTCGTGATTTCACTGAAAAAGATCAAGGTGATGGTAAGTCCAAATTTTATTTACAGTTAGTGAAATGTTTTTAGTGCAATGAGATGGGTCACTATGAAAACGAGTGTCTGACAAAGAGCTTGAGTGATGGGAAGAAGTTAGACTACAAGCAGAAAGGGGTGGTGAAATCCTTTGCAACTACTTCAGCAGATTTCAGGCCATCAAATGAAGTTGTATCAGGTACTTTGTTTGTTTTTTCAGATTATTCCAATGTGTTGTTTGATTCTGGTTCTACACATTCTTTCATCTCGGAAAAATTTTCTAGTAAAATGGGAATACCATCTCAAGAAATGACTCCTGAACTTGTGGTAAAAACACCTGGGGTAAATGTTGAGGAAAAAAGAATTTATAAGAATATTCCTATACTTATCTGTGGAAAGAACCTACTTTCAATCCTTATTGTTCTACCTCTTGTAGAGTTTGATGTTATTCTGGGTATGGATTGGATCTCTATTTACCATGCTAAGATTGACTGTAGAGCTAAAGAAGTTTCTTTTCAGAAAGACTTACAGTTTTTGTACAATAATGAACCCTTACTGTTGATAACATATCAAGAGGCCGAGAAACTTGTAAAATATGGAAATAAATGTTACCTTGCACATATTGTTGAAAACAAAGGAACTGTTCAGATTAATGATGTGCCGGTGGTAAATTAGTATCCTGATGTTTTTCCTGATGAGTTTTCTGGAATAATACCAGATCGGGAAGTTGAGTTTACCGTTGACTTAGTTCCTGATGCTAAGCCAATTTCAAAACCCCCTTATCGAATGGCTCAAATTGAACTTTTAGAGTTGAAGGAGCAATTGCAGGATTTATTATAGAAAGGTTTCATTCGACCTAGCACATCACCATGGGGTGCTCCTGTTTTATTTGTTAAAAATAAATATGGTTCTATGAGACTTTGAATTGATTATAGAGCCTTGAATAACATCACTGTTAAGAACAAACACCCTTTTCCTCATATCAATGATTTGTTTGATCAGCTCTAGGGAGCTCAGTTTTTTTCAAAGATTGACCTGAGATCGGGGTACCATCAGTTGAAGTTAAAGGAAGAAAGTGATCCGAAGACCGCGTTTCGTACAGGATATGGCCATTATGAATTTGTAGTAATGCCTTTTGGGATAACCAATGCCCCTGGTGTATTCATGGACTTAATTAATAGAATTTTCCATGAGTTCTTGGATAAGTTTGTGGTGGTTTTCATTGATGGTATTTTGGTGTTTTCTAAAAGTAAAGAGGAGCATGAAAGACATTTAAGGGTTATTTTACAAACCTTAAAAGAAAATAAATTGTATGGGAAATTCAGAAAGTGTGAGTTTTGGTTGAACCAAATTTCTTTCCTTGGTCACATTGTTTCTAAAGGTGGGATAACTGTTGATCCTGTAAAAACAAAGGTTATCGAAGAATGACCAAGACCCAAAAATGCAACTGAGATTCGTAGCTTCCTTGGTTTGGCAGGCTATTACCGAAGGTTTGTTAGAAATTTTTCACGGTTATCTAGTCTAATGACTAAGATAACTCGGAAGGGTGTTAAGTTTATCTGGAAAAAAGAATGTGATGATTTTTTTCAGGAACTGAAAAGAAGATTGGTGAATGATCCAGTTTTGGCACTACCTTCCAGGAATGGGGAGTTTGTTATCTACAGTGATGATTCATTGAAAGGACTTGGTTGTGTCCTAATGCAGAATGATCAGGTAATTGGAAATGCTTCACATCAGTTGAAAACTCATGAGGTAAATTACCCTACACATGATTTGGAATTAGCTGCTGTTGTTTTCGATTTAAAAATTTAGAGGCATCATTTGTATGGAGTAAAGTGTGAAATATATACCGATCATAAAAGTTTAAAGTATATATTAACTCAGAAAGAATTGAACATGAGACAGAGGAGATGTCTAGAATTAATCAAGGATTATGATTGTACAATTAATTACCAGCCGGGAAAAGCAAATAAAGTGGCTGATGCTTTGAGTCGAAAAAGTAATGATTCATTAACAGTATTGCGTTTGGAACATGATCCTTTGGTTAAGGATTTGATGAACTTTGGCATAGAAGTTGTTGGTGCAGGATGTCCTTCTGTTTTGTTTTAGATATCAGTGAAATCTTCTCTATCAGACAGAATCAAGCAAGCACAGAAGCAACACAGTGAGTTGCAGAAAAAGGTAGAGCTAGTTCAGAAGGGTAAGTTTCCTGAATTCAACATTGATAATGATTGTGTTTTGAGATTTTGGGAGAGATTATGTGTGCCTTGTGATTAACAGTTGAAGAGATAGTTGTTATGTGAAGCTCATATTTCTATGTTTTCAGTTCATCCTGGTAGTATTAAGATGTACAGAGATCTGCGGGAGTATTACTTGTGGGATGGAATGAAAAGAGATATTGCTGATTTTACTATGAAGTGTTTGACTTGTCAGCAGGTTAAAGAAGAGCGGCAGTTACCGAAAGGGATGCTTCAGCCTTTACCAGTGCCAGAGTGGAAATGGGAAAATATATCCATGGACTTTGTTGTGGGATTACCGAAGACATCTCGAGGTAATAATGTAATCTGGGTTATTATTGATCGCTTGACTAAATATGCTCATTTCCTTGCTATGCGGGATACTGTTTCCCTAGATCAACTTTCTCGATTGTATCTTAAGGAGATAGTCAGGTTGCATGGAGTTCCCCTATCCATTGAATCTGATCGTGATCCCAGGATTACTTCTAACTTTTGGAAAGGCCTTCAGAATTCGTTGGGTACTGAATTAAATTTTAGTACAGCTTTTCATCCTCAATCAGATGAGAAGTCTGAACAAAAAATTAAGGCTTTGGAAGATATTCTATGTGCTTGTTAGATATATTATCAGGGAAGTTGGGACCAACATATTTCTTTGGTTGAATTTTCATATAATAACAGTTTCATTCCCGTATACAGATGGCACCGTTTGAGGAATTATATGGGAAGCAGTGTCGAACTCCATCTTTTTGGGATGAAGTGGGTGAAAGGAAGCTGATGGGACCAGAATTGGTAGAAGAGTTGGTAGAAAAAGTTCAGCTGATACAGAAACACATGAGAACAGCTCAGAGCAGGTAGAAGAGTTATGTGGATAACCGGAGGAAGGATTTATCTTTCGAGGTAGGTGATCATGTTTTTCTCAAAGTATCACCATGGAAAAGTGTGATGCGATTTGGTAAGAAAGGAAAGATGAGTCCAAGGTTCATTGGACCATATTAAATTTTTGAGAGAGTTGGATCATTTGCATACCGAGTGGCTTTACCTCCGAGTTTATCTCAGGTACACAATGTTTTTCATGTTTCAATGTTAAGGAAGTACATGCCAGATCAATCTCATGTTTTGAGTCCAGAGGTAGTTCAGCTGGAAGAGAACCTATCTTACGAGGAACAACCGGTCTAGATTCTCGACCATAGGGAACAAGTGTTACAGAATAAGGTAATTCGTCAGGTAAAGGTTTTGTGGAAAAACCACATGATTGAAGAGGCAACATGGGAATATGAAAATGCAATGAGGGATAAATACCCCCACCTATTTGATAAGTAAATAAATTGCGGGGACGAAATTTTATAAAGGGGGAAGGATGTAACATCCCAAGTAAGTAATAAGCAATAGATATTCTTATCTATGTCTATTTATGAAATAGATAGTGTTTTAGAGGCTTAAAATGAGAATAAATCCAATCTTAATAATGGAATACTCTAATATTTTTAAAAGATTGTTTTACCGCCTTTTGTTGGTGAACCATTTTTAAATATAACTTCTGACAAATTTATAAGCTATATTTGTCAAAATAAAAATATTCTTTATGATTGGGACATTGAAATTTACTTTGGATAAATTTCTGGTATTCTTCTGATAATGTTCATTTTTTAATGAATAGTGAAAAGTGTTGTATTTTAATTCAAAACCTCTTTTTAATCTAATTTATTTATATAGTTAGATTATCTTTTTAATTGGTCTTAAAGTTTAATTTGAATATATTTTTACCATTTAATCCAATGGTGGTCATTATGATTAATTTCACTTTGTAATTGGGCATAAACTAATGCCAAACTTTTCATAGATATTGTTTCAAAAAAACCCACTATTTGTTTTGACAACGAGAATTATTTTTAAATTAATTATTGGAATTTCTGTGTTTGGAATTTTGTAAAATGGATTACATATTTGGAATCATAAGGTCCAAATTAGGTAATCAAAACTCTTTTGTTTTTGGACATTATGAATATTAACGACGGTAATTATCTTTAATTATCTTGATTAATGAGTAATCGGGTAGTTAAGGATAATAAAATAATATCATAATAATAAAAAATGACCCCAACATGTGTCCTAATGCTACTGGTTGTCTCATGGACGACCATGGGATGCCTTGTGAAAAACTTGGGGACCCCATGGAATCACTTTTGTGTGAAAGTGACTTTTTATCTTTTTATTTTTAAAGAAAGTTAAATATAACAAAGAATGTATCACCTCAGTAATTTTTTTTAATTTTTTTCTAAATAAATGATCTATTGGAATATAAATAGTCATTGGAAATATAAAAAGATTTCCTACTTCATAGTATTTTTTTTTGTAATTTTTAGACATTAAATAAATAAAATTATTTATGACATCATGATGATGCAGCGATTACCTCATTATTTAACGATTTAAATAAAATGAAAAGATAATGTAAAATCTAACACCTAAGCATGTCAAAAACCTATTGGATGAGTATATCTCGAACCCTTATCACCTTATCCTTTAAATACATCAATGTGGGACCTTTAAAATCCAAAACTCATTTGCAAATAAAGTAACATTTTATACCTTTCCAAGAGTGCCCCTCCTCTCCTCTTATAAAAGGCCCCCACCTCTACCTTCTTACCCACACCTCTAAAGCTTTTGTCTTGGACAAGCTCTGATCATTTTTTCTCTCCACATCCATCTCATCATCCTAGAAGCCTTACCTTAGGCAGGAAGCTCTTCAAGAAACCCTGTTGGTTCAAACCAAAGGGAGTTACCCGATTTAAAGGTAATGTCTTCACTTGTGTTCTTTTGTTTTATTTTGCTTCTCCAACCCCCTAAACTCTTTTTATTAATTTCTTTTGTAAAAACTCCAGTATCTTCAATATACTAGGATGTTGTTTTAAGAAATATTCGAGCTACACTTACACACACCTACATCTAATGGTTAAAGAACATACTGTTTCTGTGGATGGTGAATTTATGCCTCACGAAACGATGATTGTTCAATATTCTTTTAACACCATAAAAGGTGGACATTAAGATTTCAATATATTTATATATGATATATAATATGTTTATTTTTTCTTTAATCTTATGTAATTTTCATTTATGGCATACCTCTATGGTTTCCATTATGGGTAAACGCGATATCTTCATTTTAGGAAGTGCGGACTACCGCCCCCTCAAAGTGATTTGATTCGTTAATACCATACGTGGTACATATAAAGGATAGATTTAATGATATTATATATGATACCATATTGGAAATATAATCCTGTTATGTATCATTATTTTTTAATTCCATTAATATGACATAGAAATGAAAGTAGCGTTCATGCGTACGTACGACTTACCGTCTCCATGAATGGTGCATTTCATTACTTACCTCTAAATGATTATGTAATATTATAAATTCATGTATATACTGGATATATATGATATATATGGCATATACATCATGAATATCATTCTTGAGATAATGTATATTTGACTACGTGAACAACTTGTAAATATAAGAAGTTCACTTTTGACTCAAGTACCAAATATCGACAAAATGATAGTTATTAACTTAAATGATTACATAATGTTCATAACATGGTAATAAGTGATATAAAAGGAATAATGAACTTGAAAAATGTTCTTAAGAAAGTATAAATTAACTCAAGTTTATTATTCAGGACATTAAAGAACGATCGAGTCAAGTCGGATATGAGGTGAGGGACATCGTCTCAATCTCCTTTCATTGAGGCATATTTTGTTTTATACACAACTTTCTTTTATACGGTGTATAATCCCATTTGACTTTTACGTTTATTCAAAAGGAATATTTTTATACGAAGCATTTAATAAATGAAAAAAGGGAATATTTTTTTGTCATACGTATGCGGCGACAAAGACTTCTCCACCGCTGTGACCATTATTTGAGTTTCAGCTTCCTCTACAAGCCATAACTTTTTTTGAATGAAAAATAAATACCATGTTTTACTTTTCTTATATTTTGGTATTGAAAATATTTTTCATAATTATTTTATATCAATGTGTTGTATTTATATCTTGTGATTGAAAAGTGGAAATGTTATGTTTCCCTTATGCATGTTTTATGTGATACAATTATGTTATGGTTCATGGGCATTGTTATGAAGATGGGTGGTTTCGTGATAAAATAAGGGAGGGTGAGCCCGATATATCTCTCCAATGCATTGGGTAACATGAAGGAGTTAAACGTTAAGGTTTCTCCAAAGAGATTTAGGGAATATACTGTGATGGGTATCCCAAACGTAACCAAGAGGGTTACTCTCTACGTAAGAATGTTATGAATGCCTCAAGTTACCTTTATGTCTTATGATTTCTATGAATTATTCATGATTTGATGAGGTATGTTAAAATGATTATGTTTTATGGGTGAAGTATGATTTCATACATGGACTAATGTTTTCATTTTGTACTGTTATATCCCTTACTGAGATTTTTATGCTCATCCCTTGTTTATGAAATGTTTTTCATAGGTTAAGGGACAGGTACATGATATGATGATAGTGTCAAGGAAGTGTCAAGAAATAATCCATGTTTTATTTTAAATATGTTTCCGTTCATGGGAAAAATGAATACTATCTTTTATGTAACCACTTTGTTTAAATGTGGAATGTAATGCGTGTTTTATGATCTAATTCTCTAAAAATCTAAACCTGAAAAGATCCTCAATGTGTAATCTTGTAATTACTCAAGATTAAGTAAGGTTTAAGGCTGGGGCCTTATAGTATCTCACCAAAATCCAGAGACAACATACTAGTAACAAAGGCCTAGATGAGTCATTGGGGAGACTATTCCCTCATTACCTGAGTATCACAGAGGAAGTCAAACAAAATACAAATAGTGGAAGTGAAATAAATAGTAGTCAACAAAAAGTAAGGCAGGAAAGACAAGAATACATAACAATAACCAGAAATGTCTCATATAAAAAATGATGAAAATGGTATAAGTTTTCAGAAATCATCAAGAATAGTACATGAAAATACCACACAATAAAAGTATACAAAAAATACCAAAAGACCAAAAAGGTATCCTGGCATCACAAGCCTCAGCTTGGTCTTATGCTCCCCTACTCCAAAACCATAGCCAACAACTTGTACTGGGAAACTGGCCCATATCATCACTTGTAACCATATAATCTATTTTATTCCCTAAGGAGGCCCAAACAGGGTGTGAGATAATCATCCTAGTAGGTAACTACCCAGGTCTATAAAGTTCTAACAATAATTATAAAAAAGTTTTAGCAATTGAAAACAAGAAATAAAGTATAGTGCATATGCCCATTGTATAAGTCTATAGAAGTAAGTAAAACCAACCAGCCCTCAAGTATACCTAAAAAAGAGTCATCTCCTAACAAGGAAGATAAAAGAAAAGCAAATAAGTCACATAGCCACACCATACATCCATCTATACCCTGTATCCCACAACCATGCTGTATAAAGATGTCAAGTGTCCCATGACCACACCATATAGTGAAAAGTAGCATCCCATGACCACACTATATAGTGAAGTGTAGACAAGAAGGGTCGGATCCAATGTGTCATGTACCAAGGAATCCTTGTAATAAATATTTACCACATAGGGTTAGATCCAAGGAGCTGGTCCGAGACATCCTATCAAGTCTTACGGGAATCCCTAATGAAAATCCATTTAGGCACTGGTTGGGGTACAAGAAGTATGGAAATAACATGCCCTATGTGAGACAAATCTAGCTGGATCCATAGTGTAGCAAGACCCTAGGCATCCCACAGAATCAAGACACAAGGGGAAGAGTCAACCCAAGGCATCCACTACTGCGTTCTAGATCCATGGAGAGTAGTCCATGGCATCAATCAACCATTATTTCAAGCATTTAATGATTCAATTTAAACCAGCATTCCATGTGAGTATATCCACTAACATCAACTTTCACAATCCATGAGTATACCCACTCATTCAAACCATTTATCAAAACAAGAATATGAGACTACCCTCCCATATAAACCATTTAACATGCCATTATCATTTTATATAGGTATAACCACCCATATTATCCATTTAACATTCCAAACTATAAAAAATAGACAAGGCATAACATGATATTCATTGAGGAAGGAGGAAATAAATCTTCTGAACAGGATATTGAAGCTATCAAGGCATTAAAGAGCCTCATCTAACTAGGAAAGAACATGAACACACCCCTTGGGTGGTTTAAACTAGCATAAATAAGTATTTTTCCTTACGGTACACCCCATGGGTGACCCTGAAATGAGTAACGGGTGCCAATGCACCTAAATGGAACCTACAAGCATCCTCACTAGGTCCAACTAAGCCTACATCAACAAACTCAATAAAAAAATGAGGCCTCACCAGAATGTCTAATGGGCGGAAAAAGGGTCTAATTCTAGAAAAGCACCCGAAAATCCAAAATAAAGTATAGACCACCTACCTTACCTCAGTAGTAGACAAATCATCTAGTATCAAGTCCGGATTCATCCTTGTTTGGAAGAAATATAAAGAATGGACAAAGGATGGGATTTTAGGGAATTAGAGCCTAAATTAAAATAGCATAGTCATTGTTATGAAGAATAAAGAACAACTAAAAAGGAATTGAGTACTTACCGATGTGGTTCCAATTAGACAAACTACACTTGAATCAGTCCGAACAACTTCTATATTTGAAATACAGGTTTATAGGGGTTTAGGATCTGAAAATGGTGGAAAAGATTTTGTTTTCCAAAATATGAGGCTACTGCCTCTTTTATAAAAAAACCCACAAAGAAAGTACACAACGTGTAGGCCAAGTACACGCCATGTACCTAGCCTGTAGCCAGTATTTAACATGTTTCCCCCTTTCTTTCCAAAAAACAACCCAATTGGCCCATGAAACGGTGTAGGGTATTTTCCAAAAAGGAAAGTAAACAACATTTAACCCAAATGGAAAGATCCACAACTCATGAAAAAACATGGATCCTACATATGTGATTGGAACATTGTATTTTATACCCAAGAATCATTAAAAACATTAATTGATGAGTATAAAACAAGAAAGAAGTGAGCACTTTCATCTTTAATTTAGTTCCTTGAATTTAAATGTCCATAAATTAATTTCATTTTATGTGAAGAAAATAACCTTCTATTTAATAACCATCCACATTTCATTGAATGACTTTGTGAATTTGTATTTGGAGTTAAACTTTCTGTTTTCTTTTTCACTTCTTATTTCAATATTTTCTCCATAATAATTAAAGATTAATTTGTCTTTTATATTCTTATTTATTTAAAGAACCTTACCTAAATAGGTAATGAAGTGTTTCCTCCATCCTATTTGTTTTGTAACCTTAAATGAGACTAGAGTAAATGGGTGTAAGAGTTGGATAACTTGAAAGATTTTGATCTGTCTTTAATATTTACACAAATCTAGTGTAATTGATCACCCATTCAAATATTGCTTCACTTTCTCCTCGTAAACTTCTTGAAGATGAGACTACACGTTATATCATACATTCCCTGATGTATTAACTACCAAAACATCATAATTTTGTGATAACATTATTAAATAACCGTCATATGCTTTATATATGTGTCTATTATAAGTAATCTTACACCCTTGCTTCTTGAGGTAGTTTTAATAGGTATTGGGACACAATAAACTATAATCTTCGATATCATGGTAGTTTATGCAAGTTCCTGTACTATACCTAGAAAGTCATGCTAGTTTGGACATTTACTTTGTCTAATATTTATCATAGTTTATCTTGTGGTATTATATGAGATTTTAAACAAAAAAAAATTCTAACAGATAACACTTTTATCTTTATTGCCAAATTAGACATTATTGATTAATTTATATCATAAAATGTATCCTAATATTTTATTTAATTCTAGGAACCCTCTATACTAGAATCAAAATACTCTGTCACTTGATTATTCTAGTGGAAACGATCTTTGATCCTCCTCTCATAGTCGACAAGCTATGGATATGACACTACTCGAAGAGTTCAATGTAAACTTTTGACTAGAAAACCACATTAACTCACTACTCCTTGATCTATTGAGTGATATCCTAGCTTCTTAGAATCATAACCTTGATTCCCTCAATACTTGCCTCTAGAATTATATGAAGTTAGCTATGTATAATCCTCACTACCGATTTAGTTAAGTCAACACATCATTCTCATAAGAACTCCCCAGTAGTAAGAGTCACCCTATGCTATGGATGACTGAGAACCCCGAATAACTGGTTGTATTCAAATTAATATGATGGAAGACATTTGTGACTTAATATTTATTTGATGGGTTTTATCATATTTCTCTAGATTAATGTAATCTAATTCTATTAATCATGTTCATCTATTTTGTCACGCTCATAACTAAATATTAATAGAAAAAAAATTCACTACTTCTTTATGAATTTTCTTATTTATTATTTTATGTATTTTCCTACAATTATAAAATTAATTAAATAATAAATAAATCCATAAAATAAAACAACTACCCGATTGTTCTTGAGCATCTAAAATGACTTAGGGGTTTCTTACCTGAGTCATCGCTTGACTCGTGATGCAGCTCGACCCCGTCCAGTATGTGCACTACTTGTCTAGAGTACAGCCCCATTCTTGACGGAGTCCACATCACATATAGAGTACCACGTCACGTTAAAGGGATCCACAACTTGCATCATCATTTTCAAAGCACAAGAATACACACACATAGATGGGGGAACTAAGGGTGCACAATACATCAGATAAATAGGAAACACATACCCTTATACATTTTGACCGAAAATAAAAAATGATGCATAAATTGTCTTAATTAATTACAAACATCACATACAGTTAAATAAAAAAATTAAATTAATAAATACAGACATACATATGTTGATTCTCAAAACCAGTATGTAATATGAAAGTATGATTAAAATTAAATTTCAATAATCTATGTACAATAATATTTTAATTAAATTAAATCAATTAATTAAATTAAAATAATTTAATTATATTTAGTCTCTAGATAATTTAATTTTAATTGAAAAAATAAAATTAACTAATTAATTTAATTTAATTCTAAAACTAAATTAATTTTCCCCTAGGTATTAATATATTTTTTTGAACCAAAATTAATATTTTAATTAATTTAATTTAATTTTTATATTAAATTAATTAATTATATTAATTTAAGTTAATTTGGGCCCTAAAATTTGGTGCAGGGCCTGTACAGACCAGGCCAAACCTGCACAAGCCCATTTTAGGTCATGAAAAGTCCATGGTGGGCCATTACGGGCCAAGGAGGCCTATTGAGAACCATTTTGGGTCAGGAAGATATACTCGGGACTAATATGGGTCAAATGTAAATTGCGCAGATGGTTACCTATACACTGTGACTTATCGTACACCGGTAGCTAATGAGATCTGGATTTCCCATCAGTTCCAAGTATGTCAAAGACACCCATGGACCTGGCTTAGGAAGACCAGAACCCAAGGGGAATCCGGACGGTGGGAGGTGACTTTGTGGTAGATATTGCTGGGATACTGGATGAAGCTCAGAGGATGGAGGGCACACTAAATCATGGTCCTGAGGCAGAAAACAAGGTGCAGTGGTGACACAGGTGTTGTTCGAGTGATGGAGGCTTACTAAGTTTTGCGGTGACAAAGGCCGGTCGCTGGCCCGACTATGAAGATGCAACCGAGGGAAGGTGTCGATCAAAAAGAGGGGGGCCACCCTCCATTGATTTTCAAAAGTTTTTTTTTCTTTTGTAGGTCAAACTAAAAGTAACCCATTTTTTATCTTTCCATGTGGTTTCTCCTTTTCATTTGTCTTGTTTGTTTTTATTGTGTGAAAATTTCCACACCTATACCCACTTAGTTTTTTTTATTTATTTTGTGTGAAATTCCACACATCTAACTAAAATAAAAATTATCATTATAATAAAAAATAGCTATTATATCATTATAATAATAAAATAATTAATATTATAAAAATAAAATAATAATAATAATAATAATAATAATAAAATAAAATACACATTAAGGTGGAATTATTCTAATAACTTGTCGGAGCAATTCCGATGATTGGTATCTGGCCGATAGAAAAAAAATCACCAAATAGAATAAGAATGAGATCAAAAAGATCAAATTTTAATACCTGATAACCACAAAATGACTCATATTAAAATTTTTGGATGGTCATAACTTGACAGTCTGAAATCGGACCGACTCGCAATCTATTCCACTGAGACCAAAATTAAACCCTATAATTAATTTAATGAAAAATAATTTTTTATTAACTCAGAATAATTAAGTGATCACTATGATACAAATTAAAGGTACATGGGTCACAACAAGAGCCATTAGGCTTGGAATTTTAAATTTTTTCATTGTCAGAGTGACAAAACTTTTCATCTTCGATGATCTGAGCCCTGGTATGGTTTGAGGGTCATGATTAAATTAAATAGAACCTAAAAACATAAACCAACAATATACCTTTTAAGATCGGAATCTATGGTCGACATCTTCTTGTCATTGATGATAATTACATGATGTATCCCAATTTAAATTCCTCTAGATCATCCACATTCCCATAAAAAATACATTGGAACGTCGATCATTGAATTTCAGTTGTTAGCACTGAGATCAAATGATGCATTCGACGTCCCGACGATAACCATATTGACGTGACTTCAATGCACGAGGGGGAACTCAATCCGAATTCCTGGATCAAGAGCATCTCTCTTTAAGAAGTAGGATAGGAGAGAGAGGATCTAGAAAAATTTCTATGAATCATTATCATTGTGAAATAACCACTCCATATTTATAGTGGATATGAAAAACATGTGATAGGGATCCCTATCCCCAAAAAATTTAACATCCACTAAATAATAATTATGATAAACTAAACTTCACCATAAATATTATTTATAATTTATCACATACCTATAATATATATTAAATATATTACATGATAATACTGAGTCATTAACTAGACTCATAATTCCCACTTAATATTAAATGAATATGAAATATTAAAATAATATTCATCCGAATAATATTTTCTCATATTTACTAAACTTTTAAATATATTTAATATTTAAATTCAATACCAATTATTCATAACTTTAAAAATAATGAATTTATTCATTCATCATTGACCGATAACTTGGACAACACTCTGACCCCACGGTGGGGCCCACCATGTCCAATATACCTATTCAACCGAATAGGGTAGATTCTAGAATAATCTATTGTGTGTAACCCTTTAAGACCATATCTTGATAGTAGTGAATAAAATACACAAACCAGGAGAAAAGTCTAGAAACCCATCAAAGTCCCCAAAGAGATAAGGATTGTCATAGAAACAACAAGTAACCTACAGACACTTATTGTGTACTATAATCTCTTTGTATTTAAATTTCTTATAAAATAGGACACACAATTTTTTCATCACGATTTTATTACTTTTGTTGATCTTACCAGATGGATTTACCTTTCGAATGCTTTGTCCAAACAATTATGAAGGTACTATCATCCTGATCAACCAGGCCAGAGATATATTAATTTCTTAACTTGGAAGCAACAAATCATTTCTTGACCATTCAACCAATGTCATACCACCAATGATGCACCCACCACAAGATACCTCTCCATGATTTCATTATCATGGTTTTTATATTTCATCAAAGTTTTCTATCAAATGGTACACGCAGGTAATGATCTCAAGTTAGTAGAAAAATACACATGTACAAAGATATGAATAACCAATCACACCTAAAACATGTGGTGTTCCTATTGGAGGGGTTGTCCTCATAATCTCACTAATAGAGATAAAAAAATGAGAACATTATGAGAATAAGTATCAATGCATATGATCCCCCAACACCTGATAGTAAAATATTAATTGTGTCCAGTCAGTATGATGTATCTTGACCATATGACCTTTATTTAAGATTAATTTCATAATATCTCAAG
This sequence comes from Viscum album, assembly GCA_963277665.1. Classification (NCBI taxonomy): domain Eukaryota; kingdom Viridiplantae; phylum Streptophyta; class Magnoliopsida; order Santalales; family Viscaceae; genus Viscum; species Viscum album. The sequence goes on from OY728157.1 coordinate 1,477,461,361, forward strand.
GTTCTCATTATAGCCTAGGATCTTCTATAACCTTTTGATATGAAAATTAATCTATAGACATTACCATTAAATAGTGGATGCATAAAATATATACATTATAACGGTAAGAATACATCATGTATAAATAACAGTATACATGATATATGAATCAAAAGAACTATTTAAGTTGGGTCTAGGGAACACACTATTATAATAGTAAAGGCCTTTGGGCCATGTATTTCACAGACCCATGTGCCCTGGGTTCTACGAGCCATTTAATGGGTTCCCCCTCAATCAAGTTAAAAAATAGGTTTTCTTCTTAATAAAACGGGGGCTAAACCCACGACTTGTTTATATATATATATAAATATATATAAAGCATTTAAATAATTATATTTAAATTAATTTATATGTAATTATATATATATATTAATTTATTTTTTAGTATTAATTTATTATAAATTTACTAGTTATTTGTTATATATTTGTCACTAACTTATTATTTTATTATTATTTATTTATTTAAAATTTATTTAAAATTTATAATATATTGTGACATATTACAAATTATATATTTATTATTTAATATTTATTTACTACTTATTTAGTGTATATTGATTCATTATTCATTATTATTTATTATTATTAATTATTAATTATTAATTACTAATTAGTAATTAGTAATTATTATTTATTAACCATTATTTTGTTATTTATTATTTATTTATTTCATATTTATTTTTCATGTATCATGTATCATCTATTATTTATTATTTATTATTATTATTTATGTATACATATTTTTATGTATTTATCTGTATATATAAGTATATTAAATTTTGTTTACTCACTACATGAAGAGTTTACTAGAGTGATAAAGTCTTTGTAGAATAACCAAGAGTAAGAAGTTCAAATCTCACCTAATATATATATATATAGTGAATTTTTTCATGACATACATGACATATTCATGCATGATATGATAAATAATTATATAAATAAATAATAAAAATAAAATAATATATAATAAATAATAAATATGTATATAAATAATAAATAAATAAAGAATAAAGAATAAAGAATAAAGAATAAAGAATAAGAAAATAAGATTTTTTTTAAATTAAAAAAAACCACCGCTAAACATTTTGTGACACATTTTGAAAACTGTGGTGAAATATTTCCCAACACCACTTTTCACAACGGTTTAAGTTACCACTAAACCTAAAAAAGCCGTCATTAAATAACACTTTTCATGAAGTGAATTCCTATTTGTTTCTCATGTAAAATAAAATGTTTATTTAAGTATCTGTTCCACTATATTATTAATGTTTTAAAATTTTTCAGTGATCATTAATAATGTGTAAGCTTTATTTATGTGATAAATTTATTCTAGGAGATAGATCCTTGCATTACATGCTAAGTGTGATTCCATAAAATTTATTTTTTCGTCTACCTTGGCCTTGATTTTTTATTTTAGTTATGATCTTTAGAATAATTTTTTAATTTAGTTTTTTCATATTATGTATTTGGGATATCATGAATTGAATTTTATCTTGAGTGAAATATACCTTGGGATAGAGACTTGGGGTCAGACTGTAATGCCCCAACCCCAGTTACCCAGAGTCGGTGCATTATTACATAACATTGGCATGATCACAAAAGATCAAGTCTCGAAATACCAATTATTTTAGTAGCCTTGGAAACACTAGATACATTCATAAATATTACATTACATCATAAAGTGAAAATAACAACAACATCTTGTCCCCTTTGAACACACTCATCCCTTAGACTATCCCTGCAGGTCAATCATAAAATAATTCTTCACATCCTGGGAAAAATAAAACATAGGAAGGGGTGAGCTCAGATGCTCAGTAAGGATAACAATATAGCGGAAACTTTCCTAAATAAACATAAAAATTTAAGTCAATCTATAACTAAAACAAAAGCCTTTTAAACTTGAACTTCAGCATAATATGGGAAAAATAAAATGAAATAATCCCATTTAATTATTCACATGGATATTCTACTAGTCGAATAATCACATGGAATATCAATAACCACTTTCATAATGATGGAATGCATAATGTCAGACTATCATAACCACGTAGCCAAGGCCTCATGCCAAGACTACAAATAAGATTTTTTCAAGGCCTCGTGCCAAGACAATAGTTTGTCTCATGAGACCTACCGATGCATCGAGGAGCTATAGTGGGCTCCACCCATCAGATATTAAGTCCAATGAATTCCTTATATGAAGAGGTTTAAACATATCACAAACCATAACATAATCGTATCACATAAAACATGCATAAAGGAAACATAACATTTCCAAATTTCAATCACAAGATATCAATACAACACATTGATATAAAACCATTTTCAATACCAAAATAAAAGAAAAGTAAAACATGGTATTTATTTTTTATTTTAAAAAAAGTTATAGCTTGTAGAGGAATCCGAAACACAAATAATGGTCACGGTGGCGGAGAAGTCGTTGTCACCGCATACGTAAGACAAAAAAATTCCTTTTGTCGTTTGGTAAAATTATTCATACAAAAAGATTCCTTTTGAATAAAATTAAAATTCAAAGGGGTTTATACATTGTATAAAATAAAGTTGTGTATAAAAAAATATGCCTCAATGAAAGGAGATTGAGATGAAGTCCCTTACCTCGTGTCCGACTTGACTCGATCATTATTTAATATCCTGAATAATAAACTAGAATTAATTTATACTTTTTTAAGAACCTTTTTAAAGTTCATTATTCCTTTTATATCACTTATTACCATGTTATGAACATTATGAAATTATTTAAGTTAATAACGATAGTTTTGTCGATCTTTGGTACTTGAGTCAAAAATAAACTCCTTATAATTACAAGTTGTTCATGTGGAAAAATATCCATTATATCCAGAATTATATTCATGATGTAGATATCATATATATCATATATATCCAGTATATAAATTCATTTATAATATTACATAACATTTAGATGTAAGAAATGAAATGCACCGTTCCTGGAGACGGTAAGCCATACGTACATATGAATGCTACTTTCATTTCTATTTCGTATTTAATGGAATGAAAACATAATGATATAAAGTTATATTATAATTCTAGTATAATATCATATATAATATAATTTAATCCATCCTTTATACGTCCTATATATGACATTAACTATTCAAATCACTTTGAGGGGGTGGTAGTCCACACTTCCTAAAATTAAATTATCGTGTTTACCCATAATGGAACTCATAAAGGTATGACATAAATGAAAAATACAGAAGCATAAGGAAAACATAAACATAATATATATCATATATAAATATAGTGACATCTTAATGGCCACCATGAAAGGTGTTAAAAGAATATTGAGTAATCATCATTTCATGAGGCAGTAATTCGCCACCCACATAAACAATATGTTCTTCAACCATTAAATGGAGGTGTGTGTAAGTGTAGTTAAAATAATTCCCATAAAAACATCAATGTATATTGAAAATACTGTTGTTGTTACAAAATAAATTAATAAAAAGAGTTTATGGGGTTGGAGAAGCAAAACAAAACAAAACAACATAAGAGAAGACATTACCTTTAAATCGGGTAACTCCCCTCGGTTTGAGGAAAAATGGTTTCCTGAAGAGATTTCTGCCTAAGGTAAGACTTCTATGATGAATAGAGGTAGGTGGAGAGATGAAATGAGTATATTTTTGCCGAGGCAATGGCTTGATAGGTGTGGGTAAGGTGGTAGAGGTGGGGGCCTTTTATAAGAGGAGAGGAGGGGATCTTTTGGAAATATTGAAATGTTACTTTATTATGAACTGATTTTCAGATATTAAAGGTCCCACAATGATATATTTTGAGTATAAGGTGATAATGGTTGTAAATACACCCTTACAATAGGCTTTAGACAAGTGTAAGTCTTATATTTTACCTCATCTTTTCATTTTATTTAAATCGTTCATTAATGAGGTAATCACTGCATCATCATGGTGTCATAAATAAGTTTATTTATTTAATGTCTAAAAATTATAAAACAAATACCATTATGTAGGAAATATTTTTCGCTTTCTAATGAATATTTATAGTCTATAATCTCATTTATGTAGACAAAATTAAAATTGTTTTACTTGGGTGATACATACTTTTGTTATATTTTCCTTTCTTTAAAAATAAAAAGATAAAATGTCACTATCACACAAAAGTGATTCCATGGGGTCCCAAAGTTTGGCAAAAGGCATCCCATGGTCGGACATGACACAAGAAGCAGCATTAGGACACATGTTGGGGTCATTGTATATTATTATGATATTATTTTATTACCCTTAACTACCCTATTACTAATTAATCATGATAATTAAAGATAATTGTCGTCGTTACTATTCATAATGTCCAAAAACAAAATAGTCTTAATTACATAATTTGTAACTTATGATTCCAAATATGGAATCCATATTACCAAATTATAAATACAGAAATTTCATTATTTAATTTAAAAATTATTCCCATTGTCAAAACAAATAGCGTGTTTTTAAGAAACAATATCTATCAAAAGAATGACAATAGTTTATGTCCAATTTCAAAGTGAAATTAATTCTAATGACCACCATTGGAAAAAATGGTAAAAATATATTATAATTATACTTTATAACCACTCAATAGTATAATTTATCTCTATAAATTATTTGTATTAAAAAAGTTGTTTTTAAGTATTTTTCACTATTCATTGAAAATTGGAAGTTCTCCGAAAAATACCAAAAATTCAACATAGGCTAATTTTGATATTCCAAATCCAAAAATGAAATCCATTTTGAAATATAAAATTTATATAATTTGAAAAATCAGGTATTACTATTCACAACGACTACTTTGATTGGTCGCGATGTGTTAGAACTCGAGGTTGCGTACAACACACGCTGCTGTATTATTCAAAAAGAAGCGTACCATGGAAGCTTGAGGTGTTAAATTCTCCCATCCTAAAAATAAGTTCATCCTCGAAATTTCTATAATATTACTTCATAAAAATACTTGAGTGGTTCTTCATCATAAGTCCCTCGGGTTCCCACGTTGCCTCTTCCATCTTATGGTTCCTCCATATAACTTTTACCAGATGAGTCATCCGGTTTCTCAGCACTTGTTCTCTTGTATCCAGAATCCTGACAGGCTATTCAAAATAGATAGATCGAGTTCCAATTCTAATTCCTCATAGGTGAGTACATGCGTTGGGTCAGACATGTATTTTCTCAATAGTGATACGTGGAACACATCGTGAACTTTAGAGAGACTTGGAGGCATTGCCAAAAGGTAAGCTACAACCCCAATTCATTTTAGAATTTAGAATGGTCTGATGTACCTGGGACTTAATTTTCCCTTCTTACCGAATTGTATAACTCCCTTCTATGGAGATACCTTCAAGAAAACATGACCTCCTACCTGAAATTTAAAATCATTCCTTCGGTTATCGGCATAGCTCTTCTGCCTACTTTGAGCTGTTTTGATGTGGTTTTGGATTAACTTCACCTTTTCCATTGTTTCCTCAACAAGTTCTGGGCCTACAAGTTTTCTTTCACCAACATCATCCCAACAGGTTGGTGTGCGACATCTCTTTCTGTATGACGCTTCATATGGTGCCATAAAAATACTTGAATGGAAGCTATTGTTATAGGAAAATTCTACCAGAGGTAAATATTGATCCCACATATCCTGAAAGTCAAGTGAGCATGATCTCAACATGTATTCTAATGTTGGAATAGTCAGTTCTGATTTTCTATCTATTTCAGGGTGGTAAGTAGTGCTCAAACGAAGTTCAGTATTCAGGTATTTCTGAAGACCTTTCCATAATCTTTATGTAAAAAAGGGATCACGATCTGAAAAAATTGATAGGGGTACTCCCTGAAGTCTTACAACTTTGTTAATATACAGTCTTTCTAAACGTTCAAGTGGTAAATCTTCTCTTATAGAAAGAAAATGTGCTGACTTGGTAAGACGATCAACAACGACCCATATTTCATCATTCCTTCTAGGAGTCTTTGGTAGTCCCATGACAAAGTCCATCGTAATATTATCCCATTTCCAATCAGGTATTGGAAGAGGTTGCATAACTCCTCTAGGAAGTGTCCTCCCAGCTTTCACTTATTGACAAACCTTGCATCTTGATACAAAATCAACAATCTCCCTCTTCATGTTGTCCCACCAAAAATGTTCCTTCAAATCTCTATACATCTTAGTGATACCAGGGTGTATAGAGAAATTGGAACTATGTGCATCATCCAATAATTCCCTTTTTAGACCAGCTATATCGGGAACACAAAGTCTCTTCCCAAATTTCAAAATTCCATCTTCATACAGAAAGTCACTCAATCTCCCATCTTTCACAGCTTTAATCTTCTTTTGAAACTCTTCATCATCGGTCTGAGAACTCTTAATCCATTCTAGTAAAGATGGTTTGGCAACCATTTGAAAAATAATTGATGTTTCACCTTCCGTAGTTATTCCCATGTCCATCTTCACTAGATCCATGAAAATTAGATCCCTTTCAATTCTCATATTGTTCAAAACTCCATGATCTTTTCTACTCAAAGTATCTTCCACCTTATTTGACTTCCCCGAGTGGTAGTGTATCGTATAATCATAATCCTTGAGTAATTAATGCCATCTCCTTTTCCTCATGTTGAGTTCTTTCTGTGAGAAAATATACTTCAAACTCTTGTGATCAGTATAAATCTCACATTTTTCGCCATAGAGGTAGTGTCTCCATATCTTCAAAGAAAAGACCATAGCTGCTAACTCGAGATCATGAGTAGGATAGTTTTGCTCTTGAGTTTTTAACTGTCGTGATGCATAGGTAATAACCCTATCATTCTTCATGAGAAGACAACCAAGTCCTTTCTTTGATGCATCACTGTAAATAACGAACCCATCATTCCCCGATGGTAGAGTCAATATAGGGGCATTGAATAATATTCTCTTTAGATCTTTGAAACATTCTTCACACTCTTTTGTCCAAACAAATTTAACCCCTTTACGTGTCATCTTCCTTAATGGGTTAGCCAATCGGGAAAAATTCTGGACAAAATGTCGATAATAACTTGCTAAACCAATAAAACCGCGTACCTTAGTTATACTTGTCGGTGCTGGCCATTATTGGATCGCTCCTGTCTTAGAAAGATCAACAGATATTCCATCCTCAGAGATAATATGGCCAAGAAAAGAAATCGCATGAAGCCAGAATTCACACTGTCTAAAATTCCCAAATAATTTGTGCCTTCTAAGAGTCCTTAGAATAATGCGCAAGTGATTTTCATGATATTCATATCTTTTGGAGTATACCGAGATATCATCAATAAACACCACTATGAAGTCATAAAGATATTACTTGAAAAATCTATTCATTAGATCCATGAAGATAGAGGGAGCATTGGTCAATCCAAAAGGAATTACTGTAAACTCGTAATGCCCGTACCTGGTTCGAAATGCCGTCTTCCGAATCTCTTCCTTCTTCAAACACAACTGATGATATCCAGATCGAAGGTAAATCTTTAAAAAGTATTTAGATACATGCAGTTGGTCGAATAAATCATCAATGTGAGGTAGGGGATACTTGTTCTTTATTGTAATAGCATTGATCTCCTCGTAGTCAGTGCACGACCTCATAGATCCATCTTTCTTTTTAAAAAAAAGAACAGGATCTTCCCATGGAGAAACACTAGGGAAAATAAATCCCTTATAACTAAATTCCTATAGTTGTTTCTTTAGTTCCACTAATTCCACAGTGGCCATTCTATATGGGTTCTTCGATATGGTCCTTGAACCAGGCATTAGGTCAATAGAAAACTCAACTTCTCGTTCTGGAGGATGCCCATGTAAATCTTCTAGAAACACATCAACATATTCTATCACAATAGGTACATCCTCTATTTGAACATTCCCTTCCTCACCCACAGTTATTTCATTCTCTTCCTCACCAATAAGTGAATTTAGTTGAGCTTCTGGGGGTGGATCTAGATAAAAATTAGGTGGTAACGATTCTGCTCTAAAGATAAGGTGTTCCTTATCATCGTACATAAAAATTGTAACCTCTTTATTCTTACAATAAATCTTCGCATCATTGTCCTAAATCCAATATATACCGAGGATTATATCAAATTCAGTCATGGGTATGACGATGAGATCAGCAGATAAAGAACATTTATGTGCTCTAATGGGAACTGATTCACAAAACTTTGTTGCAATGATATTTCCCTTAGGGGTTTTGACTGACAACTCCCTTGTTAAATCAAATTGGAAATATCTAATTTTCTTAGCAAACTGAGAAGATATGAAACAATTCGATGATCCATAATCAAATAATTAATTTTCTAAACTTGATGAAACCATTAAATTACCTGCCACCACGTCTTTTAGAGCTTTTACCTCAGTTGTTGTGATAGCATAAGCTTGTCCTTGATCCCTTGGCCTTTTCTGAGGTAAGTTCCCCTGACGCTTAGGACATTCATTTTCATAATGTCCCGTCTCCCTACAATTGTAGCATTGAACAATGGTAGCTTCTTTCTTCCCCTTACAATCACGAGCTTGGTGGCCTTTTTCACCACACTTGTAACAGACTCCCATTCCTTTCAAGAAAGTACCGGGGTGTTTCTTCCCACATTTACTACAACATGGATAATAAAAATTTCCCTTATTCCCCTTATTTCCATTTCTAGAGTGATTAGAAGATCTCTTATTCTCTTTCTTTGCTTTAAAGTCATAAGACTTAGAGAATTCCTTTTCTGTCTTAATAGAAAATGAGACAATGTCTTCGTATAACGAGAAGGATTGTGAGACCAATGCTCGATGGAGAAATGGGTTTAACCAATCAAAGAAACGATCAATATTACTTCTTGGGTTACGTATATAATCTGCAGCATACCTCGCTAACCTTGTAATGTTGGCCTCATACATTGCGACATTATCATCCTCCTTTTGTCTCAGACTCAGAAATTGACTTTCCATATCTGATCGATGGTCACAAGGAAAGTATTTTTCTAAGAAAAGGTCATTGAACTCCCTCCATTCCATATTTGATACTTCATCATCTTCCTTTGTGTTTTGAATCAATTACCACCATTGATCAGCATCTCCAGTGAGGCGGTAAAATGCCATGATAACCTTTTCCCTTTCACTACTGCCCAAGGCATGAAATATTTTCTCTAAGGAATTTATCCATTGCTCAGCTACTAAGGGATTTGTACTCCCATTGAATGTTTGTGGTTGTTGCCTCATAAAGCGGTCTATCATTGATCCTTCACATTTCGGTTCAGGGTGCTCCATACGAGTAAGGTTATTATTCATAACTTAAGTGAGTTGTCCCTGTATGGTGATAAGCTGATCAACACCAGTTGTATCACCATCTCCATTGTAATTATTTTGACTAGGAGGGAAATTCATACATAGAGTGCATGCATTGATACAGTTTCCATTCCTTACACTAGGCGCCATTTCTAAACAGTGGCATAAAATAGATCAGTTTATGAATCAAAATACATAATTCCATACTTGTAAAACACTTAACATAAATTGAACAGTTTATGGATATAATCCACAATCATAAAAATGTTTTCTTTGAGTAAGTATATACTCATAAACCCTTAATAATGTTTTGTAAATAAAATGAGAATTATCCTAAACATACCCCCCTGGAGTGTCGTAACCAAGAGTGCAGCAAGGCCCGTTGTCGTGCACTAGTTCCCGTTCGAGTCTAGCTCAAAGCGGTGTTTTCTGGTTTTACACCTAGGTACATCTGTGCCAGAGCCGCCTCTACCTACTCATATCCAGACATGGATGTATTTCTCAGAAAACTCACAAAATCTCCATAATACCAAAATTCTAGGAAGTTCTTCTATACTAATCCTCAAAGTCTATCTTAGGGCTATGTGCTCTAATTAAAGTTTATCTAAATATAGCTTTCAAGGTTAGTACTAAACTGCCTCTGATACCTACTGTAATTCCCCGACCCTAGTTACCCAGAGTCGGTGCATTATTACGTAACATTGGCATGATCACAAAAGATCAAGTCTCGAAAGACCGATTAGTTTAGTAGCCTTAGAAGCACTAGATACATTCATAAATGTTACAATACATCATAAAGTAAAAACAACAACAACATATTGTCCCCTTTGAATGCAATTATCCCATAGACAATCCCTGCTGGTCAATCATAAAATAATTCTTCACATCCTGGGAAAAATAAAACATAGAAAGGGGTGAGCTCAGATGCTCAGTAAGGATAACAATATAACAAAAACATTCCTAAATAAAAATAAACATTTAAGGCAATGTATAACTAAAAAAATCCTTTTAAACTTGAACTTCAGCATAATATGGAAAAAATAAAACGAAATAATTTCATTTACTTATTCACATGGATATTTTACTAGTTGAATAATCACATGGAATATCAATAACCACTTTCACAATGATGGAATACATAATGCCAGACTATCATAACCACGTAGCCGAGGCCTCGTACCAAGACTACAAATAAGATTTTGTGAAGGCCTCGTTCCAATACACTAGTTTGTCTCAAGAGACCTACCGATGCATCAAGGAGATATAGCGGGCTCCACCCGTCACTTATTAAGTCCAATGCATTCCTTATATGAAAAGTTTTAAACATATCATAAACTATAACATAATCGTATCACATAAAACAAGCATAAAGGGAACATAACATTTCCACATTTCAATCGCAAGATATCAATACAACACATTGATATAAAACCATTTTCAAAACCAAAATATAAGAAAAGTAAAACATGGTATTTATTTTTCATTTAAAAAAAAGTTATGGCTTGTAGAGGAAGTTGAAACACAAATAATGGTCACGGTGGCAGAGAAGTCGTTGTCTCCGCATACGTAAGACAAAAACATTCCTTTTGTCATTTAGTAAAACGCTTTATACAAAAAGATTTCTTTTGAATAAAAGTAAAAGTCAAAGGGGTTTATACACCGTATAAAAGAAAGTTGTGTATAAAACAAAATATGCCTCAATGAAAGGAGATTGAGACGAAGTCCCTTACCTCGTGTCTGACTTGACTCGATCATTATTTAATCTCCAGAATAATAAACTAGAGTTAATTTATACTTGATTAAGAACACTTTTCATGTTCAATATTCCTTTTATATCACTTATTACCATGTTATGAACATTATGTAATTATTTAAGTTAATAACGGTCGTTTTGTCGATCTTTGGTACTTGAGTCAAAAATAAACTACTTATAATTAAAAGTTGTTCATGTGGTAAAATATCCATTATATCTATAATTATATTCATGATGTAGATATAATATATATCATATATATCCAGTATATAAATGCATTTATAATATTACATAACATTTAGAGGTAAGAAGTGAAATGCACCGTTCATGGAGATGGTAAGCTATACGTACGCATGAACGCTACTTTCATTTCTATTTCGTATTTAATGGAATGAAATCATAATGATATAAAGGTATATTATAATTCCAGTATAATATTATATATAATATCATTTAATCCATCCTTTATACAACCCACACATGGCATTAACGATTCAAATCACTTTGAGGGGGCGATAGTCTGAACTTCCTAAAATGAAATTTTCGCGTTTACCCATAATGGAAATCATAAAGGTATGACATAAATGAAAAATACAGAAGCATAAGAAAAAAATAAACATAATATATATCATATATAAATATGATGACATCTTAATGGACACCATGAAAGGTGGTAAAAGAATATTGAACAATCATCGTTTCCTGAGGCAGTAATTCACCACCCACATAAAAATTATGTTCTTTAACCATTAGATGGAGGTTTGTGTAAGTGTAGTTAGAATATTTCTCATAAAAACATAAATTTATATTTAAGATACTGGTTTTTTACAAAAGAAAATAATAAAAAGAGTTTGGGGGGGTTGGAGAAGCAAAATAAAACAAAACAACATAAGAGAATACATTGCCTTTAAAATGGGTAACTCCCCTCGGTTTGATCCAAAATGGTTTCTTAAAGAGATTTATGCCTACGGTAAGGATTATATGATGGAGAGAAGGATTTGGAGATATAAAATGAGCATATCGTGGCCGAGGAAATGGTTTGATAGGTGTGGTTAAGGTGGTAGAGGTGGGGGCCTTTTATAAGAGGAGAGGAGGGGCTCTTTTGGAAAGATTGAAATGTTACTTTATTGTGAAATGCTTTTAGGATTTTAAAGGTCCCATAATGATATATTTTGAGGATAAGGTGATAAGAATTCGAAATATACCCATCCAATAGGCTTTAGACAAGTGAAAGTCATATATTTTACCTTACATTTTTATTTTATTTAAATCCTTCATTAATGAGGTAATCACTGCATCATCATGGTGTCATAAATAAGTTTATTTATTTAATTTCTAAAAATTATAAAAAAATACCATGATGTAGGAAATATTTTTAGCTTTAAAATAACTATTTATATTCTATAATATCATTTATGTAGACAAAATTAAAAAAGTTTTACTTGGGTGATACATACTTTTGTTATATTTTCATTTCTTTGAAAATAAAAAGATAAAATGTCACTATCACACAAAAGTGATTCCATGGGGTCCCAAAGTTTGGAAAAAGGAATACCATGGTCAGCCAGGATACAACAAGTAGAATTAGGGAACATGTTGGGGTCATTGTATATTATTATGATATTATTTTATTACCCTTAACTACCCGATTACTAATTAATCATGATAATTAAAGATAATTGTCGTCGTTACTATTCATAATTTCAAAAAACAAAAGAGTCTTAATTACATAATTATGACCTTATAATTCTAAATATGGAATCCATTTTACCAAATTATAAACACAGAAATTGCAGTAATTAATTTAAAAATTATTCCCGCTGTCAAAATAAATAGCGTGTTTTTAAGAAACAATATCTATCAAAAGATTGACAATTGTTTATGTCCAATTTCAAAGTAAAATTAATTATAAAGACCACCATTGGATATAATTGTAAAAGTATATTCTAATTATACTTTAAAACCACTCAATATTATAATTTATCACTATAAATTATTTTGATTAAAAAAGTTGTTTTTAAGTATTTTTCCCTATTCATCGAAAATTGGAAGTTCTGAGAAAAATACCAAAAATTCAACATAGGATAATTTTGATATTCCGAATCCAAAAATGAAGTCCATTTTGAAATATAAAATTTATATAATTTGAAAAATTGGGTATTACTATTCAGAACGGTTACTTTGATTGGTCGCGGTGTGTTAGAACTCGAGGTTGCGTACAACACACGCTGCTCTATTATTCAAAGAGAAGCTTACCATGGAAGCTTGGGGTGTTAAATTCTCCCCTCCTACAAATAATTTAATACTCGAAATTTCTAGAATATTACTGCATAAAAATTCATGGTTGGTTCTTCATCATAAGTTCCTCGGGTTCCCACGTTGCCTCTTCCATCTAATGGTTCCTCCATAGAAATTTTACCAGACGAGTCGTCCGGTTTCTCAGCACTTTTTCACTCGTATCCAGAATCCTGATAGGATCATCAAAATAAGATAGATCAGGTTCCAGTTCTAATTCCTCATAGGTGAGTACATGTGTTGGGTTAGGCATGTATTTTTTCAACAGTGATTTGTGGAACACATCGTGAACTTTAGAGACACTTGGAGGCATTTCCAACGGTAAGCTACAACCCCAATTCGTTCTAGAATTTTGAATGGTCTGATGTACCTGGGAAATAATTTTCCCTTCTTACCGAATCGTATAACTCCATTACATGGAGATACATTCAAGAAAACATGATCTCCTACCTGAAATTCCAAATTCTTCCTTCGGTTATCGGCATAGCTGTTCTGCCTAATTTGAGCTATTTTGATGTGGTTTTAGATTACCTTCACCTTTTCCATATTTTCCTGAACGAGTTCTGGGTCTACGATTTTTCTTTCACCAACATCATCCCAACAGGTTGGTCTGCGACATATCATTTTGTATAACTCTTCATATGGTGCCATCCGAATACTTGAATGGAAGCTATTATCATAGAAATATTCTACCAGAGGTAAATATTGATCCCACATACCCTAAAAGTCAAGTGATCATGATCTCAACATGTCTTATATGGATTGAATAGTCTGTTCTGATTGTCCATATGTTTGAGGGTGGTAAGCAGTGCTCAAACGAAGTTCACTATCCAGGGATTTCTTAAGAATTTTCCAAAATCTTGATGTAAAATGGGGATCACGATCCGAAAAAATTGATAGGGGTACTCCATGAAGTCTTAAAACTTTGTTAATATATAGTATTTCTAAACGTTCAAGTGGTAAATCTTCTCTTATATCAAGAAAATGTACTGACTTGGTAATACGATCAACAATGACCCATATTGCATCATTCCTTCTAGGAGTATTTGGTAGTCCCATAGAAAAGTCCATCGTAATATTATCCCATTTACACTTAGGTATGGGAAGTGGTTGCATAACTCTTCCAAGAAGTTGCCTCCCAGCTTTCACTTGATGACAAACCATGAATCTTGACACAAAATCAGCAATCTCCCTCTTTATGTTGTCCCACCAAAAATGTTCCTTCCAATATCTACACATCTTAGTGCTACTAGGGTGTATAGAGAAACTGGAACTATGTGCATCATACAATAATTCTTTTTTTAGACCATCTATATTGGGAACACAAAGTCTCTTCCCAAATTTTAAAATTCCATCTTCATACACAAAGTAACTCAATCTCCCATATTTCACAGCTTTAATCTTCTTTTGAAACTCTTCATCATCGGTCTGAGAACTCTTAATCCTTTATAGTAAATATGGTTTGGAAACCATTTGAAAAAGCATTGATGTTTCACCTTCCATAGTTATTACCATGTACATCGTCACTAGATCCATGAATATAGGATCCCTTTCAATTCTCATATTGTTCAAAACTCCATGATCTTTTATGCTCAAAGAATCTTCCATCTTATTTGCCTTCCCTGAGTGGTAGTGTATCATGCAACCATAATCCTTGAGTTATTGAAGCCATCTAGTTTTCCTCATGTCGAGTTCTTTTTGTGAGAAAATATACTTCAAACTCTTGTGATCAATATAAATCTCACATTTTTCACCATAGAGGTAGTGTCTCCATATCTTCAAAGTAAAGATCATAGATGCTAACTCGATATCATGAGTTTGATAGTTTTGATCATGAATTTTCAACTGTCGTGATGCATAGGCAATAACCCTATCATTCTGCATGAGGATACAACTATGTCCTTTCTTTGATGCATCACTATAAATAACGAACCCATCATTCCCCACTGGTAGAGTCAATATAGGAGCATTGATTAATCTTATCTTTAGTTCTTAGAAAAATTATTCATGACCTTTTGTCCAAACAAATTTAACCCCTTTACGTGTCATCTTCGTTAATGGGTTAGCCAATCAGGCAAAATTCTAGACAAAACGTCGATAATAACCTGCTAAACCAATAAAACTGCCTACCTCAGTTGTACTCGTCGGTGCTGGCCATTCTTGGATTGCTATTGTCTTATAAGGATCAACAAATATTCCATCCTTAGAGACAATATGTCCAAGAAAATAAATCACATGAAGCCAGAATTCACACTTTCTAAACTTCCCATATAATTCGTGCCTTCTACGAGTCTTTAGAATAATGTGCAAGTGATTTTCATGATCTTCATAGATTTTGGAGTATACCAAAATATAATCAATAAATACCACTACGAATTCATCAAGATATTCCTTGAAAACTCTATTCATTAGATATATGAAGACAGAGGGTGCATTGGTCAATCCAAAAGACATTATTGTAAACTTGTAATGCCCGTACTAGGTTCGAAATTCCATCTTCGGAATGTATTACTTCCTCACACACAAATGATGATATCCATATCGAAGGTCAATCTTTGAAAATTATTGAGCTACATGCAGTTGTACGAATAAATCATTAATGCGAGTTAGGGGATACTTGTTATTTATTGTTATAGCATTGATATCCCTATAGTCAATGCACAACCTCATAGATCCATCTTTCTTCTTAAGAAAAAGAATAGGATATCCCCATGGAGAAACACTAGGGAGAATAAATCCCTTATAACTCAATTCATCTATTTGGTTCTTTAGTTCCACTAATTCCACAGTGGCCATTCTATATGGGGTCTTCGATATGGGCCTTGAACCAGGCATTAGGTCAATAGAAAACTCAACTTCTTGTTCTGAAGGATGCCCAGGTAAATCTTCTGGAAACACATCAACATATTCTCTCACAATAGGTACATCCTCTATTTGAACATTCCCTTCCTCAACCACAATTATTTCCTTCTCTTCCTCCCTAATAAGTGAATTTAGTTGAGCTACTAGGGGTAGATCAAGATAAGAATTAGGTGGTGACGATTCTTCTCTAAAGATAAGGTTTTCCTTATCATCATCATAAAAAATTGAAAACTCTTTCTTATTATAATAAATTGTCGCATCATGGTCCGAAAGCTAATCCATACTGAGGATTATATCAAATTCAATCATGGGTATGATGATGAGATCTGCAGATAAAAAACTTTTATGTTTTCTAATGGGAATTGATTCACAAAACTTTGTTGCAATGATATTTCCCTTAGGAGTTTCGACTGACAACTCCCTTGATAAATCAAATTGTAAATATCTAATCTTCTTAGAAAACTGGGAAGATATGAAATAATGTGATGATCCAGAATCAAATAATGCATTATCTAAACTTGAGGAAACCATTAAATTACCTGCCACCACGTCTTTCAGAGCTTCTACCTCAGCAGTAGTGATAGCATTAGCTTGTTCTTGATCCCTTGGCCTTTTCTAAGGTAAGTTCCCCCAACACTTAGGAAATTCATTTTCATAATGTCCCATCTCCCTGTAATTGTAGCATTTAAAATTGGTAGCTTCTTTCTTCCCCTTGCAATCACGAGCTTGGTGGCCTTTTTCACCACACTTGTAACAGACTCCCATTCCTTTCGAGCAAGTACCAGGGTGTTTCTTCCCACATTTACTACAAGATAGATAATAAAATTTTCCCTTATTCCCTTTATTTCCATTTTCAAAGTGATCAAAAGATCTCTTCTTCTCTTTATTTTCTTTAAAGTCGTAATACTTATAGAATTCCTTTTTCATCTTAATAACACATGAGACAATGTCTTCGTATAACGAGATGGATTGTGAGACCAATGCTCGATGGAGAAATGGTTTTAACCCATCAAATAAATGATCAATATTAATTCTTGGGTTACATATATAATCTGCTGCATACCTCGCTAACCTTGTAAAGTTGGCCACATACTTTGCGACATTCTCATCCTCCTTTTGTCTCAAACTCAGAAATTGCCTTTCCATATCTGCACGATGGTCACGAGGAAAGTATTTTTCTAAGAAAATATCTTTGAACTCCCTCTATTCCATATTTGATACTTCATCATCTTCCTTTTTGTTTTGAATAAATTACCACCATTGATCAGTATCTCTAGTGAGGCGGTAAAATGCCACGATAACCTTTTCCCTTTCACTACTCCCCAAGGCATGGAATATTTTCTCTAAGGAATTTATCCATTGCTCTGCTACTAAGGGATTTGTACTCCCATTTAATGTTGGTGGTTGTTGCCTCATGAAGTGGTCTAACATTGATCCTCCATGTTGCGGATCAGGGTGCTCCATACGAGTAAGGATATTATTCATAACCTGAGTAAGTTGTCCTAGTATGGTGATAAGCTGATCAACACCAGTTGTATCACCAGCTCCATTATAATTATTTTGAGTAGGAGGGAAAACCCTAAATGGAGTACGTGCATTGATACGATTTTCATTCCATCCACTAGGCACCATTTCTAAACAGTGGCATAAACTAGATCAGTTTATGAATAAAAATACATAATTCCATACTTGTAAAACACTTAACATAAATTGAACAGTTTATGGATATAATCCATAATTATAAAAATGTTTTCTTTGAGTAAGTATATACTCATAAACCCTTAATCACGTTTTGTAAAGAAAATGAGAATTACACTAAGCATATCCCTCGGGAGTGTCGTAACCAAGAGTGCAGCAAGGCACGTTGTTGTGTACCAGTTCCTGTTCGAGTCTAGCTCAAAGCGGTGTTTTTGGGTTTTACGCCTAGGTACATCTGTGCCAGAGCCTCCTCTACCTACTCATATCCAGAGAGGGATGTATTGCTCAGAAAACTCAAAAAATCTCTATAATACCAAAATTCTACAAAGTTCTTCTATACTGATCCTCAAAGTCTATCTTAGGGCTATGTGCTCTAATAAGAGTTTATCTAAATCTAGCTTCCAATGTTAGTACTAAACTTCCTCTGATACCAATTGTAACGCCCCGACCCCAGTTACCCAGAGTCGGTGCATTATTACATAACATTGGCATGATCCCAAAAGATCAAGTCTCGAAAGACCGATTAGTTTAGTAGCCTTGGAAACACTAGATACATTCATAAATGTTACATTACATCATAAAGTGAAAACAACAACAACATATTGTCCCCTTTGAATGCACTTATCACTTAGACTATCCCTGTTGGTCAATCATAAAATAATTCTTCACATCCTGGGAAAAATAAAACATAGAAAGGGGTGACCTCAGATGCTCATTAAGGATAACAATATAGCGGAAACTTTCATAAATAAACACAAAAATTTAAGGAAATGTATAATAAACAAAAGCCTTTTAAACTTGAACTTCATCATAATATGGAAAAAATAAAATGGAATAATTCCATTTACTTATTCACATGGATATTCTACTAGTTGAATAATCACATGGAATATCAATAACCACTTTCATAATGATGGAATGCATAATGCCAGACTATCATAACCACATAGCCAAGGCCTCGTGCCAAGACTACAAATAAGATTTTGTCAAGGCCTCATTCCAAGACACTAGTTTGTCTCATGAGACCTACCGATGCATCAAGGAGCTATAGCGGGCTCCACCCGTCACTTATTAAGTTCAATGCATTCCTTATATGAAATGGTTTAAACATATCATAAACCATAACATAATCGTATCACATAAAACATGCATAAAGGAAATATAACATTTACACATTTCAATCACAAGATATCAATACAACACATTGATATAAAACCATTTTCAATACCAAAATAAAATAAAAGTAAAACATGGTATTTATTTTTCATTTAAAAAAAAGTTATGGCTTGTAGAGGAAGCTGAAACACAAATAATGGTCACGGTGGCGGAGAAGTCGTTGTCGCTGCATACGTAAGACAAAAACATTCTTTTTTTCATTTAGTAAAACGGTTCATACAAAAATATTTCTTTTGAATAAAAGTAAAAGTCAAAGGGTTTTATAAACTGTATAAAAGAAAGTTTTGTATAAAACAAAATATGCCTCAATGAAAGGAGATTGAGACGAAGTCCCTTACCTCGTGTCCGAATGGACTCGATCGTTCTTTAATATCCATAATAATAAAATAGAGTTCAGTTGTAATTTCTTAAGAACCATTTTCAAGTTCAATATTCCTTTTATATCACTTATTACCATTTTATTAATATTATGTAATTATTTAAGTTAATAACGACCGTTTTGTTGATCTTTGGTACTTGAGTCAAAAATAATCTTCTTATAATTACAAGTTGTTCATGTGGTAAAATATACATTATATACAGAATTATATTCATGATTTAGATATCATATATATCATATATATACATTATATAAATTCATTTATAATATTACATAACATTTAGAGGTAAGAAATGAAATGCACCGTTCATGGAGACGGTAAGCCATACGTACGCATAAACGCTACTTTCATTTATATTTCGTATTTAATGGAATGAAATGATAATGATATAAAGTTATATTATAATTCCAGTATAATATAATATATAATATCATTTAATCCATCTTTTATACGTCCCACATATGGAATTAACGATTGAAATCACTTTGAGGGGGTGATAGTCCGCACTTCCTAAAATGAAATTATCGCGTTTACCCATAATGGAAATCATAAAGGTATGACATAAATGAAAAATACAGAATCATAAGGAAAACATAACCATAATATATATCATATATAAATATAGTGACATCTTAATGGCCACCATGAAAGGTGTAAAAGGAAGATTGAACAATCATCGTTTCATGAGGCAGTAATTCGCCACCCACATAAACAATATGTTCTTTAACCATTAGATGGAGGTGTGTGTAAGTGTAGTTCTAATACTTCTCACAAAAACATCAAAGTATATTGAGCATACTGGTGTTATTACAAAAGAAAATAATAAAAATAGTTTAGGGGGTTGGAGAAGCAAAATAAAACAAAACAACATAAGAGAAGACATTACCTTTAAATCAGGTAACTCCACTCGGTTTGAACCAAAATGGTTTCTTGAAGAGATTTCTGCCTAAGGTAAGGCTTATATGATGAATAAAGAGATGTGGAGAGATAAAATGTGCATATTTTGGCCGAGCCAATGGCTTTAGAGTTGTGGGTAATGTGGTAGAGGTGGGGGCCTTTTATAAGAGGAGAGGAGGGGCTCTTTTGGAACGATTGAAATGTTACTTTATTATGAAATGATTTTTGGATTTAAAAGGTCCCACAATGATATATTTCGAGGATAAGGTGATAAGGGTTCTAAAAACACCCATCCAATAGGCTTTAGACAAGTGTAATTCTTAGATTTCACCTTATCGTTTCATTTTATTTAAATCGTTCATTAATGAGGTAATCACTTCATCATCATGGTGTCATAAATAAGTTTATTTATTTAATATCTAAAAATTATAAAAAAATACCATGATGTAGGAAATATTTTTATATTTAAAATGGTTATTTATAGTCTATAATATCATTTATGTAGACAAAATTAAAATTGTATTACTTGGGTGATACATACTTTTGTTATATTTTCCTTTCATTAAAAATAAAAAGATAAAATGTCACTATCACACAAAAGTGATTCCATGGGGTCCCAAAGTTTAACACAAGGCATCCCATGGTCGGCCACGACACAACCCGTAGCATTAGGACACATGTTGGGGTCATTGTATATTATTATGATATTATTTTATTACCCTTAACTAGTCGATTAGTTATTAATCATGATAATTAAAGATAATTGTCATAATTACTATTCATAATGTCCAAAAACAAGAGTCTTAATTACACAATATGGACCTTCTGATTCCAAATATGGAATCCATTTTACCAAATTATAAACACAGAAATTGCAATAATTAATTTAAAAATTATTCCCGCTGTCAAAATAAATAGCGTGTTTTTAAGAAACAATATCTATCAAAAGATTGACAACTGTTTATGTCCAATTTCAAAATGAAATTAATTCTAATGACCACCATTGGATAAAATGGTAAAATTATATTCTAATTATACTTCAAAACCACTAAATACTATAATTTATCACTATAAATTATTTTGATTAAAAAAGTTGTTTTTAAGTATTTTTCACTATTCATCGAAAATTGGAAGTTCTGAGAAAAATACCAAAAATTCAACATAGGCTAATTTTGATATTCCGAATCCAAAAATGAAGTCCATTTTGAAATAGAAAATTTATATAATTTCAAAAAGTGGGTATTACTATTCATAACGGCTACATTGATTGGTCGCGGTGTGTTAGAACTCGAGGTTGCGTACAACACACGTTGCTCTATTATTCTAAGAGAAGCATACCATAGAAGCTTGGGGTGTTACATTATCCACTCCTTCAAATAATTTCTTCCTAGAATTTTCTAGAATATTACTGCATAAATAGACTTGGGTGGTTCTTCATCATATGTTCCTCGGGTTCCCACATTGCCTCTTCAATCTTATGGTTCCTCCATAGATCTTTTATCAGACGAGTCGTCCGGTTTCTCTGCACTTGTTCTCTCGTATCCAGAATCATGAGAGGCTCTTCGCAATAAGATAGATCAGGTTCCAGTTCTAATTCCTCATAGGTGAGTACATGCGTTGGGTCAGGCATGTATTTTCTCAACAGTGATACGTGGAACACATTGTGAACTTTAGAGAGACTTGGAGGCATTGCCAAATGGTAAGCTATAGCCCCAAATCGTTCTATAATTTCAAATGGTCCGATGTACCTGGGACTTAATTTTCCCTTCTTACCGAATCATATAACTCTCTTCCATGGAGATACCTTCAAGAAAACATGATCTACTACCTGGAATTCCAAATCCTTCCTTCGGTTATCGACATAGCTCTTCTACCTACTTTGAGCTGTTTTGATGTGGTTTTGGATTACCTCCACCTTTTCAATCATTTCCTCTACAAGTTATGGGCCTACGAGTTTTCTTTCTCCAACATCATCCCAACAGGTTGGTTTGTGACATCTATTTTCGTATAACGTTTCATATGGTTCAATCTGAATACTTGAATGGAAGCTATTGTTATTGGAAAATTATACCAGAGGTAAATATTGATCCCACATACCTTGAAAGTCAAGTGAGCATGATCTCAACATGTCTTCTAAGGTTTGAATAGTCCGTTCTGATTGTCCATCTGTTTGAGGGTGGTAAGCAGTGATCAAATGAAGTTTAGTATCCAGGTCTTTCTGAATACTTTTCCAGAATCTTGATGTAAAACAGGGATCACAATCCGAAACAATTGATAGGGGTACTCAATGAATTATTACAACTTCGTTAATATATAGTCTTGCTAAACGTTCAAGTGGTAAATATTCTCTTATAGCAAGAGAGTCTTCTGACTTGGTAAGACGATCAACAATGACCCATATTGCATCATTCCTTCTAGGATTCATTGGTAGTCCCATGAAAAATTCCATCATAATATTATCCCATTTCCATTCAGGTATAGGAAGAGGTTGCATAACTCCTCCAGGAAGTTTCCTCCCAGCTTTCACTTGTTGACAAACCATTCATCTTGACAGAAAATCAGCAATCTCTCTCTGCATGTTGTCCCACCAAAAATGTTCCTTCAAATCTCTATACATCTTAGTGATATGATATTGTATAGAGAAATTGGAACTATTTGCATCATCTAATAATTCCCTTTTTATACCAGCTATATCAGGAACAAAAATTCTCTTCCCAAATTTCAAAATTCCATCTTCATACACAAAGTCACTCAATCTCCCATCTTTCACATCTTTAATCTTCTTTTGAAACTCTTCATCATCGGGTTGAGAACTCTTAATCGTTTCTAGTAAAGATAGTTTGGAAACCATTTGAAAAATCATTGATGTTTCACCTTCCATAGTTATTCCCATGTCCATCTTCACTAGATCCATAAAAATAGGATCCCTTTCAATTCTCATATTGTCCTAAACTCCATGATATTTTCTTCTCAAAGCATCTCCCACCTTATTTTCATTCCCCGGGTGGTATTGTATCGTGAAATCATAATACTCGAGTAATTCAAGCCATCTCCTTTGCCTCATGTTGAGTTCTTTTTGTGAGAAAATATACTTCAAAATCTTGTTATGAGTATAAATCTCAAATTTTCACCATAGAGGTAGTGTCTCCAGATATTCAAAGCAAAGATCACAGATGCTAACTCTAGATCATGAGTATGATAGTTTTTCTCATGAATTTTTAACTGTCGTGATGCATAGACAATAACCCTATCATTCTGCATGAGGACACAACCACGTCCTTTCTTTGATGCATCACTTTGAATAACAAACCAATCATTCCCCGATGGTAGAGTCAATATAGGAGCATTGACTAATCTTCTCTTTAGTTCTTTGAAACATTCTTCACAATCTTTTGTCCAAACAAATTTAACCCCTTTATGTGTCAGCTTCGTTAATGGGTTAGCCAATTGGGCAAAATTCTGGACAAAACATCAATAATAACCTGCTAAACCAATAAAACTACGTACCACAGTTATACTCATCGGTGCTGGCCATTATTGGATCTCTCTTGTGTTAGAAGGATCAATAGAGATTCCATGATTAGAGACAATATGGCCAAGAAAACAAATCGCATGAAGCTAGAATTCACACTTGCTAAACTTCCCATATAATTGGTGCCTTATAAGAGTCTTTAGAATAATGCGCAAGTGATTTTCATGATCCTCATAGATTTTGGACTATACCAAGATATCACCAATAAATACCACTACGAAGTCATCAAGATATTCCTTGAAAACTCTATTCATTAGATCCATGAAGACAGAGGATGCCTTGGTCAATCCAAAAGGCATTATTGTAAACTCATAATTCCCATACCTGGTTCGAAATTCCATCTTCAGAATGTCTTCCTTCTTCACACACAACTGATGATATCCATATCGAAGGTAAATCTTTGAAAAGTATTGAGCTACATGCATTTGGTCGAATAAATCATCAATGCGAGGTAGGGGATACTTGTTCTTTATTATTATAGCATTTATCTCCCTGTAGTCAATACACAACCTAATAGATCCATATTTCTTCTTAACAAAAAGAACAGGAGCTCCCCATGGAGAAAAACTAGGGTGAATAAATCTCTTATAACTCAATTACTCTAGTTGTTTCTTTAGTTCCACTAATTCCACTGTGGCCATTCTATATGGGTTCTCCGATATGGTCCTTGAACCAGGCATTAAGTCAATAGAAAACTAAACTTCTCGTTCTGGAGGATTCCCAAGTAAATCTTCTGGAAACACATCAACATATTCTCTAACAATAGGTATATCCTCTATTTGAATAGTCCCTTCCTCACCGACAGTTATTTCATTATCTTCCTCCCCAATAAGTGACTTTATTTGAGCTACTGGGGGTGGATCTAGATAAGAATTAGGTGGTGATGATTATGCTCTAAAGATAAGGTGTTCCTTATCATCGTCATAAAAAATTGTAACCTCTTTCTTCTTACAATAAATCTCCACATCATGGTCCGAAAGCCAATCCGTACTGAGGATTATATCAAATTTAATCATGGGTATGACGATGAGATCAGTAGATAAAGAACATTTATGTGCTCTAATGGGAACTGATTCACAAAACTTTGTTGAAATGATATTTCCCTTAAGAGTTTTGACTGACAACTACCTTGTTAAATCAAATTGGAAATATCTAATTTTCTTAGAAAACTGGGAAGAAATGAAACAATTCGATGATCCAGAATCAAATAATGCATTTTCTAAACTTGAGAAAACCATTAAATTACCCCCACCACGTATTTCCGAGATTCTACCCCAGCAGTAGTGATAGCATAAGATTGTCCTTGATCTCTTGTCCTTTTCTGAGCTATGTTCCCCTAACGCTTAGGACATTCATTTGCATAATGTCCCATCTCCCTGCAATTGTAGCGTTGAACCTTTGTAGCTTCTTTCTTCCTCTTGCAATCACGGACTTGGTGGCATTTTTCACCACACTTGTAACAGAATCCCATTCATTTCAAGAAAGTACCTGGGTGTTTCTTCCCACATTTACTACAAGATGGATAATCAACTTTTCCCTTCTTCCCCTTATTTCCATTTCTAGAGTGATCAGCAGATCTCTTCTTCTCTTGCTTTGCTTTAAAGTCGTAACACTTAGAGAATTCCTTTTCAGTCTTAATAGCACATGAGACAATGTATTCGTATAAAGAGAAGGATTGTGAGACCAATGATGGACAGAGAAATGGTTTTAACCCATGAAAGTAGCGATCAATATTACTTCTTGGGTTATTTATATAATCTGCTGCATACCTCACTAACCTTGTAAAGTTGGCCTCATACTTGGAAACATTATCATCCTCCTTTTGTCTCAGACTTAGAAATTTCTTTTCCATATCTGCTCGATGGTCCTGAGTAGAGTATTTTTCTAATAAAATCTCTTTGAACTCCCTCCATTCCATATTTGATTCTTCATCATCTTTCTTTGTGTTTTGAATCAATGACCACCATTGATCAGCATCTCCAGTGAGGCGGTAAAATTCCATGATAACCTTTTCCCTTTCACTACTCCCAAAGGCATGGAATATTTTCTCTAAGGAATTTATCCATTGCTCAGATACTAAGGGATTTGTAATCCCATTGAATGTTGGTGGTTTTTGCCTCATGAAGTGGTCTAACATTGATCCTCCACATTGCGGATCAGGGTGCTCCATACGAGTAAGGTTATTATTCATAACCTGAGTGAGTTATCCTAGTATGGTGATACGATGATCAGCACCAGTTGTATCAACAGCTCCATTATAATTACCTTGAGCAGGAGGGAAATCCCTACATGGAGTGACAGCATTGATACGGTTTCCATTCCATCCACTAGTTTCCATTTCTAAACAATGGAATAAACTAGATCAATTTATGAATCAAAATACATAATTCCATACTTGTAAAACACTTAACATAAATTGAACCATTTATGGATATAATCCATAATCATAAAAATGTTTTCTTTGAGGAAGTATATACTCATAAACCCTTCATAATGGATTATAAAGAAAATGAGAATTATGCTAAGCATATCCCCCAGGAGTGTCGTAACCAAGAGTGCAGCAAGGCCCGTTTTCGTGCACCAGTTCCTATTCGAGTCTAGCTCAAAGTGGTTTTTTCGGGTTTTACACCTAGGTACGTCTGTGCCAGAGCCGCCTATTCCTGCTCGTATCCAGACATGGATGTATTGCTTAGAAAACTCACAAAATCTCTATAATACCAAAATTCTAAGATGTTCTTCTATACTTATCCTCAAAGTTTATCTTAGGTCTATGTTCTCTAATGAGAGTTTATATAAATCTAGCTTCCAAGGTTAGTACTAAACTACCTCTGATACCAACTATAACACCCCGACACCAGTTACCTAGGGTTGGTTCATTATTACGTAACATTGACATTATCACAAAAGATCAAGTCTCGAAAGACTGATTAGTTTAGAATCCTTGGAAACACTAGATACATTCATAAATGTTACATTACATCTTAAAGTGAAAACAACAACAACATATTATCCCCTTTGAACACACTTATCCCTTAGAATATCCATACAGGTCAATCATAAAATAAATCTTCACATCCTGGGAAAAATAAAACATAGAAAGGGGTGTGCTTAGATGCTCAGTAAGGATTACAATATAGCGGAAACTTTCCTAAATAAACATAAACATTTAAGGCAATGTATAACTAAAACAAAAGCATTTTAAACTTCAACTTCAACATAATATGGAAAAAATAAAATGAAATAATTCCATTTACTTATTCACATGGATATTCTACTAGTCTAATAATCACATGGAATATCAATAACCACTTTCATAATGATGGAATGCATAATGCCAGACTATCATAACCACGTAGCCAAGGCCTCGTGCCAAGACTACAAATAATATTTTGTCAAGGCCTCGTGCCAAGACACTAGTTTGTCTCATGAGACCTAACGATGCATCAAGGAGCTATAGCAGGCTCCACCCATTACTTATTAAGTTCAATTCATTCCTTATATGAAAAGGCTTAAACATATCATAAACCCTAACATAATCGTATCACATAAAACATGCATAAAGGAAACATAACATTTCCACATTTCAATCACAAGATATCAATACAACACATTGATATAAAACCATTTTCAATACCAAAATAAAATAAAAGTAAAACATAGTATTTATTTTTCATTTTAAAAAAAGTTATGGCTTGTAGAGGAATCCGAAACATAAATAATGGTCACGGTGGCAGAGAAGTCATTGTCGCCTCATACATAAGACAAAAGAATTCCTTTTGTCATTTAGTAAAATGCTTCGTACAAAAATATTCCTTTTGAATAAAATAAAAAGTCAAAGGGTTTTATACACCGTATAAAAGAAAGTTGTGTATAAAAAAAAATATGCCTCAATGAATGGAGATTGAGACGAAGTCCCTTACCTCGTGTCCGACATGACTCGATCGTTATTTAATCTCCTGAATAATAAACTAGAGTTAATTTCTACTTTCATAATAACCTTTTTCAAGTTCATTATTCCTTTTATATTATTTATTACCATGTTATAAACATTATGTAATTATTTAAGTTAATAACGGTCGTTTTTTTGATCTTTGGTACTTGAGTCAAAAATAAACTTCTTATAATTACAAGTTGTTCATGTGGTAAAATATCCATTATATCCAAAATTATATTCATGATTTAGATATCATATATATCATATATATCCAGTATATAACTGCATTTATAATATTACATAACATTTAGAGGTAAAAATGAAATGCACCATTTATGGAGACGGTAAGCCGTACGTACGCATGAACGCTACTTTCATTTATATTTTGTATTTAATGGAATGAAATCATAATGATATAAATAAATATTATAATTCTACTTTAATATAATATATAATATCATTTACTCCATCCTTTATACATCCCACACACGACATTAACGATTCAAATCACTTTGAGGGGGTGGTAGTCCGCACTTCCTAAAATGAAATTATCGCGTCACCCATAATGGAAATCATAAAGGTATGACATAAATGAAAAATAAAGAAGTATAAGGGAAACATAAAAATAATATATATCATATATAAATATATTTACATCTTAATGGCCACCATGAATGGTGTTAAAAGAAGATTTAACAATCATCGTTTCATGAGGCAGTAATTCGCCACCCACCGAAACAATATGTTCTTTAGCCATTAGATGGAAGTGTGTGTAATTGTAGTTCGAATACTTCTCATAAAAATATCCAAGTATATTGAGGATAATTTTTTTGTTACAAAAGAAAATAATAAAAAGAGTTTAAGGGGTTGGAGAAGCAAAATAAAACAAAACAACATAAGAGAAGACATTACCTTTAAATCGGGTAACTCCCCTTAGTTTGAACCAAAATTGTTTCTTGAAGAGCTTTCTGCCTAAGGTAAGGCTTCTATTATGAATATAGGGATGTGGAGAGACAAAATGAGCAGATTTTGTCCGAGCCAATGGCTTGAGAGGTGTGGGTAAGGTGGTAGAGGTGGGGGACTTTTATAAGAGGAGAGGATGGGCTCTTTTGGAAAGATTGAAATGTTACTTTATTATGAAATGTTTTTCGGATTTTAAAGGTCCCAAAATGATATATTTATAGGATAAGGTGATAAGGGTTATAAATACACCCATACAATTGGATTTAGACAAGTGTAAGTCTTAGATGTTACCTTATCTTTTCCTTTTATTTAAATCGTTCATTAATGTGGTAATCACTGCATCATCATGGTGTCATAAATAAGTTTATTTATTTAATGTCAAAAAATTATAAAAAAATACCATAATGTAGGAAATCTTTTTATATTTCCAATGAATATTTATAGTCTATAGTATCATTTTTTAGACAAAATTAAAATTGTTTTACTTGGGTGATACATACTTTTGTTATATTTTCCTTTCTTTAAAAATAAAAAGATAAAATGTCACTATCACACAAAAGTGATTCCATGGGGTCCAAAAGTTTGGAAAAAAGAATCCCATGGTCGGAAATGACACAACCTGTAGCATTAGGACACATTTTGGGGTCATTGTATATTATTATGATATTATTGTTTTACCCTTAACTACCCAATTACTAATTAATCATGATAATTAAAGATAATTGTCGGTGTTACTATTAATAATGTACAAAAACAAAAGAGTATTAATTACATAATTTGGAACTTCTGATTCAAAATATGGAATCCATTTTACCAAATTATAAACACAGAAATTTCAGTATTTAATTTAAAAATTAGTCCCGCTGTCAAAACAAATAGCGTGTTTTTAAGAAACAATATCTATCAAAAGATTGACAATTGTTTATGTCCAATCTCAAAGTGAAATTAATTATAATGACCAAAATTAGATAAAATGGTAAAATTATATTCTAATTATACTTTTAAACCAATCAATTATATAATTTATCACTATAAAGTATTTTGATTAAAAAAGTTGTTTTTAAGTATTTTTCACTATTCATCGAAAATTGGAAGTTCTCAGAAAAACACCAAAAATTCAACATAGGCTAATTTCGATATTCCGAATCCAAAAATGAATTCCATTTTGAAATATAAATTTTATATAATTTCAAAAAGTGGGTATTAATATTCATAATGATTACTTTGATTGGTCGCGGTGTGTTAGAACTCGAGGTTGTGTACAACACACACTGCTCTATTATTCAAAAAGAAGCGTACCATGGAAGATTGGGGTGTTACACAGACTACCCACTAACCTGGAGACTTATGACTTATTATAGAAAGGTGAGGGCTTGACTATCTATTTCTCTAGGATTACTAATGTGGAGATTGTAAATCACATATATCTCTATAATTTTTCTTGAAAATTTTATATACCTTATTCATAATATGTATTTAGAATTATATAAATATAATTGGATTTTGTTTTAGGTAAGAAACACAAACTTGTGGGTTGTGTGTAGAGTTACACATTAATGTGGCATGAACACATTAATTTGGTGTATGGAGTAGAGATTCCAAAACTAAATTGTTATAATCATGAATAACCAAAGAAATAAAACATGAGAAGATAAAGACTTTATATGATGCAATACTTATAAATTTAATATGCATCTAATGTATATTAAATTGGAGATACTTTTAACAAAAAATTCTTCAAATACTAAGTGTGAGATTATTTCCAAATCATCACTTATCAAGACCTCAATATTTTAATTTGTAAGTTATACCACAGCAGGGTGCCCCTGGATTTTCTTGTATAAATAAAGTATGCAATGGGTGACACTAGATCAACCTTGGGAAGGTTATACCGTAGTAGAGTGCCATTGGGTTTTCTTTTGTTAGCCTATTATTAATGTTTTATTTGGGTTACCCTTACCTGAGATACCCTTAAAAAGGATACAAAAGGAATAGAGTTGTGTTTATCCATATAATGGATTTGGTAAAGAATTATCTACTCAGCTATCCAATAATCATAAATATTATGTTTTATTGGTTTCCCTACCTATATAAATATGTAGTGAAAGGAATTATCTAGAAGAATAATTTATTAGTAAAATATAAATCATAGATTACTAAATGGATATGTTATTTGAGGTTTTTAATTTTAGTGGGGTCACTTTCATTAAAAGTCCTTGACAAAATATATAAAACTTGAAACTCACCCACTTATATTCCCCTATTATATATTATCGAATACTTCATGATAATCTTACAGAGAATTATATGACATAAAAAATAGTTATATATTGGTATCTATGGTTGAGAAGTTTTCTCAAGGAAATGTGTTCTCAAGGAGAATTGTTTTGAGCATCTGAATGTGAATTTTAGAGAGATTAATTCCACAAACTTTGACTCATGAGTATTGGATACCATGTGTGTGTCACACATTTTTAATGACAAAAAATGACTCAAAAATAAAAGGGAATTAAAAAAGGGTGAATTAGATCTCTATGTTGATTATGGAGAAAGAGTTATTATATTAGAGGTTGACACTTATGATTTTATATTACCTATTAAATTAATATTTGAATTGGAAAACTGTTATTATGTTCTCACTATAAACATAAATTTGATTTCTGTATCTTGTTTGGAAAAGAATGAATTTTCATTCTCTATTAAGAACAAAAGTTTTTCTATATATAATAAGGAAATTTTTATAGCATTGGGAATATAATAAATGGTTTATACATTATAGATATGGGTAATCCTATTTATAACATTCAAAATAAGAAATTTAGGGTTGATTCTAATCCCAAATACCTTTGGCATTATCACCTTAGACACAACTGGAAAAAAATACCTATTTCCATGGTTCAAAACCATGGTAATAGGCCCCAAAACCGTGGTCATAGGCTACAACTACAGTTTTGGAAAACTATGGACACTATTGTTGTGGCAGTAGGTCCCAACCTATTGCCACAGTTTTAACTATGGAAATAACTTCATATGGCCACTGTTATGAAAACTGTTGCAATAGGTCTTAAAAACTACCACCGTGGTAGTTGACCTATAGACATGGTTTAAATCGTGGATATAGGAAGCTATTGACATAGTTTTAATCATGGATATAGCCATGGTAAACTGTGTAAATAGCCTAAATACAAAACGTCACCAGTAGGTTCTGATCCCTGCACCTTTTCTCTATGAACCAAAGTACTTACAACTACACCGAGCGACATTACGAATATATATATATTATGATATATATTAATATAAATTGTGGGAATATCCTCAAAACCATGGCGTTAGGTCTTCCCACCAAAGCACGAGAACCCTATTTCCATGGTTTTGAAAAACCATGGAAATAGGCCATTGAAAAAAGTGGCCTATAGCCACGGTTCTAAAACTATGGCTATAGTCCATAGAATCATGGCTATAGCCACAACCTATTTCCACGGTTCTGAAAACCGTCGTTGTCGGCCATGATAACTGGCATGTTTCCAAGGTTTTAAAACCATGGCAATGGACCACAAAAACCGTGGCTATAGTCACCTATAGCCACAGTTTTAAAACCGTGTCTATAGGTCCATGGAAGTAGCCTCATTTTCTAGTTTTGAGACATATAATTGAGAAATTCATTCATTGAATCCATAGAGATGGATTGTCGGACTAATTCTATTATAAATCATTTGAGAATTGAAAATATTATTTATTATGAAAAAAAGACACCTTTTGGGTGAAAAGGTGAAAGGTCTTGTGGGATATTGGATCTCATACATAGTGATGTATGTAGACCAATGATTACATAAGATATTTTTGGTTTTAAGTACTTTTTTAATTTTATCAATAAATTTAGTTGTTATGAATTTGTTTTTTGATGAAACACAAGTGTTAAATTTTTTAAATTTTGGAAGAGTTTTAGAAAAAAAGTATATAATAAACTAGGAAAGAGCATTAGGATCACCCAATCAGATTTGGGTAGTGAATACTTGATCCAAGAATTCTTAGATCATTTAAGATATTGTGAAATTTTTTCACAACTCATTCCATCTAGAACACCACAATGGAATAAGGTGTCTAAAAGGTTGAATCACACATTATTAGACATGATTTAGTAAATGAAGAGTCTATGTGACTATCTTATTTTTTGGGGCTATACTATATAGACTATAATATTTATACTAAACTACATTATATCAAAATTATTAGTAAAGAAACCATATGAGATATGGTATGTTGAACATAATATTTAGTCATATATGAAGATTTTGCAATGTTAAACATTCAAATGATGATTGAATTTTGATAAGTTTAAATCTAAATATAAAAATTGATTATTTGTGGGTTATCCTAAAAAAACTAAGGGATACTATTTATATAATCCTACTATGCATAAATTTTTTATGGCCTGATTTTCAACATTCTATGAGAATGAATTCATCAATTTTGTAGTTATTAGGAGGAAAGTTAAAATTATAGAAGTTTTAGAACAACCACTTGGAAGAGTTCCTAGGATGAAATTTGAAACAACTCCACAAATAGTTATGAAAGAAGAAATGGATTAAGTTCTATAAGAACCTAATTTTTTTGGTAATATTCATCAAGAATCCAAGATATATATATTTATTATGGAAAATGATGATAAAGTAATGTTACTAGAAGATGAACCTACTACCTACCATGAAGTCATTGAGAGTTCCGATTATAAGAAATGGTAAAAATCCATAAAATATAAAATGTACTTTATCTACACTAACCACATTTGGAACTTGGTGGATACACCTGAAGGGGTGAGACCCATAGAGTTCATGTTTTTTTAATAGAAAAAATCCATGGATTCTAAAGTGTCTACCTATAAAGCCTGAGTAGTGTAAAAAGGTTATAAAAAAATTCATGGTATTGACTATAAAGAAACCTTTTCACTTGTAGTGATAATAAAGTCCATTCAGATATTTCTCAACATAAAAAATATTTTTATTATGAGATATATTAGATGGATGTAAGAACTTCTTTCTTTAATAGGAATTTATTTTAGGATGTATATATGATACAACCTGAATATTTTGAAGTTACAAATGTGACTGCTAAGGTACGAAATTTATAACAGTTTATTTATATATTGAAGCAAGCCTCTTAGAGTTGGAATATATGGTTTGATGATGCAATCAAAAAGTTTAGTTTTATGAAAAAATAGATTATTTTTGTGTATATAAATAGATTAGTGGGAGTGTGGTAATTTTTTTGACACTGTATATAGATGACATACTTCTGATTAAAAACTATATCCATACTCTTTTCTCCATAAATATGTGGTTAGGTAAATTCTTCTTGATGAGAGATATGTGAAGAAACCTACATAGTTGGTAATAATATATAATTATTAGTAAAATTACCTATATCTATAGACCTATATACATGGTTGGGAATATTCATGGATATAAGGAATCTATAGCCACAACCAAGAAACTTCACTGGATATAGCCTACCTATAACCA
This sequence comes from Viscum album, assembly GCA_963277665.1. Lineage (NCBI taxonomy): Eukaryota > Viridiplantae > Streptophyta > Magnoliopsida > Santalales > Viscaceae > Viscum > Viscum album. The sequence continues at coordinate 1,477,495,685 of OY728157.1, forward strand.
TAGATAGTATGAGTTATAACTATAGTAAATGTATGTGGATATACCCAACCTATAACCACAGAAATAATGGTCTTTAACCATGATCATTAAGGGATATTTCCATAGGTATTTCCTGTGGATATATCATGTTTACGTGTGTAACGTTTTTTATGTGGAAGAGCATGGAAAGATCTTATAGACATAGGTATAATTCCCATCACTATATCCCACCTATATATATGAGTAGGATAGGATATATCCCCAAGAAATGTTTATGGATATAGACCAACTATAGCCACAAGAAGGATGGAATATAGGTTTATCATTATGGACAAAACTATATGAAAAGATAAGATAGTCTATAGCCATTTCCAGAGCTTGACTAGGCCTATAGGGAGTCTGTAGCCACAATTAGTGCTTAACCATGGCTATAGGTGGGTTATAACCACAATCACCCCACTTGTGGCTATAATAATTTCACCCATGAGACATTAAATTTAATTAAATATGAATAATTAAATATATTTTTAAAAATTTATATATATATGTATACATATATGTATAAATATATCAAATAAGTGTTGTCGTAGAGTGGTATATTACTCTTGTATGTAGAAAAAAATTGGGATGAAAAAAAACCAACATCATATTTTTTTTCCTAAAACACCTGTAGCCATGGGTATAATGTCGATGGATATAGACCGCCAATATAAATAGGAAGGGTGGGATATCACCAAGAGAAATACACATGGTTATATCTTGTGGATATAGGATAATCCACATGGACACACCTATAGCCACAGAAAAGATACGATATAGACACACCATTTTTAACCATGAATTCCATGCCCGTAAATATAACCCTTTTTTCCAATTGTTTCTATAAATATATATCTAGTAGGATGCTTGGACTCAATTAGGACACATATCCTAGTAAAGTTATAATGTTTTTTAGCATAGATAACTCCAAGAAGGATCCATTACAAGTGTTACATGGAATGAATCTTAATAAGATTTAAGATCCATCTAAAGAGTTATAAATTATGGATATATTTCCCTATATGTTAATCATAGGTTTATGAATAAAATGTTATATAACCAAGATAATGTTTCTTATGCCATTATTATTATGATTAGATATCAATTAAATCCTTATGAGTCACTAGATTACTATGAAGAACATACTTAAGTACTTAAGAAGGACTAAAGATACATTCTTGATATTTGAAGGAGAGGATGAGTTATATATAAAAGATTTCAAAAATTCTGGTTTCTAATCTAATAGAGATGAAATTAAGTCTCAGTTATTTTTGTTTTTCCTAAATAGTGGAGGTATTAATTAGAAGAGTTCCACACAAACCACCATGGTGGACTTAAAAATAAAGGCATAGTACATTTCCATATTTTATGTGTGAAAGAATATAATTGGATTAGGAAGTTAATCCATGAACTTGAAGTGGTTCCTATATTTAAGGGAGTGATCAAGATTTACTATGAAAACAATAGAGCTACCACTCATGATAAGGAACCTTAGTGTCACCAAAGGACCAAGAACATCATTTCAAAATACCATATCATATGGGATATCTGTGAGATGGGTGATTTAAATATCTCTAGGGTGGATAAAAAGGGAAATATAATATATCCATTTACAAAACCGTACCATAATAAAAAAATGAGTTTCATTTTATATCTATATGAATTTAATACGTAAGAGATCAATTTAATAGATGTATAATGTATTATGTTTTTATAATAAATAAAGGCTATATTTATAATTCAGTCATATGTGTTTTAATTTAATTTACATGAATGACTAATAGAGGTTTCCTCCAGAGTTTGAATGGTTATTTCAGACTAGACATCTATCTGAGGTTGGTAACCAGTACTGGAACTCAACTATTGATCTAACACTTACTGATAACTTCTCCATAACCTTAGGGGAAACCTTAGATCTAGATTAGATACAATAGAGAGTGAAACTCTATATAGTATTACCACTTCCCTTATGTATATCTTAGATAGTTTTTCAATAGATTAATATTCCCTGATAGTAACGAAATTCAATGACTTTTTATGTTAATAAAATACCACCCAAATGGTGTTATTTCCTTTAGGTTTCTTGATGAGTCCTATGATAAAATACAAGGTTATTTCTTTCTATTTGTATACTTATATGGAAAATGTTTACATCACACCGTTATACTTCTATCATTTATCCTTGACTTGGTGGAATACCAAGCATCAAGATAAAAATTTCACAATATCCCTCTTTATGTTATCCTAGCAAATGTTTTACTTCATATCTCTATAAATTTTAGTGGTTCATAGATTAATAAAGTAGTATGATATATTAAAATCATCTAGATGTTACCTCTATAGTTATGATATTTATGGGAAACATATTCGGCTTCCAAACCTTATAAATCCATCTTTATCAATGTTGAACTCCAAAATATTCACTACTTTTTTTATACACCACCTAACCATCTTTATGTACCTCATTGATCCTAGAAATAATAAATGGTTGAGTAGTTATTTGATCAAGGTAGGATGAATATTATTTTATTATTTTCATATCCATCCTTTTAATGTCCAAAAATCCTTGATCATCTCTAACCACCTTCATTGGTGAATACTGAGATCATTTTATGTGAATATATACTTGAGTATTTTATGATCGTTATATATTTCATACTTATCTCCATAAAGATAATGACTCCAGATATTCAATGAAAAGATCACTATAAACAATTCTAGATAATGTATTTGGTCATTCTACTCATGGATTTTTAATTGGAAGGTGGCATATGCTATCATTTTTTCATCTTGAATGATTACACAACCTAATAAGTTTTTGGACACATCAATAAATATCAAAAATCCTTCCCCACTAGTGTGAATTGTGAGAACAAGTATAGTGATTAGCCTCTTTTTCAACTCTTTAAATATCTCATTGAATTCATCAGTTTAGAAAAAATTAACTCTATTATAAGTTATCTTGGTTAATGAGACTTAAAATCACGAGAAGTTTCTCTCAAATCAATGATTGTTCATAGATAATATAAGTAAATTAAGGACATACTCTACATATGTTAGTTTGGTCCAACCTTTAATTTCCTCCTTTTTTAATGAATCTATAGATATCCCATTACTGGTGATAGCACGACTCAGGAATGTTTCTTTATACATACAAAACTCACATTTAATCTAATTTTTAAATAAATTTTCATTTCACAAAGTCTTTAGTACAAAATTTAAATTCTCCTAATGTTCCTCAGTTATTTTGTAGAAGGTAAAAATATCATCTATAAATACTACCATAAATTTATTGAGGTAATCCATAAAGACTCTATTAATCAAGTCCATAAAGATATCTAGAGAATTAATGAGTCCAAATAGAATCAATATGAACTTTTAGTACCTATACCTTGTATGAAAATCAGTCTTGGAGGAATCCTACTTATTCAACTTTACTTGATAATTTCCAAATTGAAGATCCACCTTAGAGAAGTGACGTGCTCCACATAGCAGATTGAACAAGTCATCAATCTATGGAAGATGATACTTATTCTTTATTGAGATCACACTAATCAATTTATAGTTGCATTGACCCATACTTCATCTTAACTAAAATGATTGATGCAGCCTATAGTGAAGCACTTGGGCATGTAAACCCTTTATCAAGAATGTCCTATAGTTGAATATTTATCTCCTAAAGCTCAAAAATTACCATTATATATTATGTCTTGGATATTGAAAAATATATAGGTATAAGTTTGATTGAGAACTCAACCTCACATCAAGGAGGAAGACTAGAAAATTATTCATAAATGCATTAGCGAATTCTCGTATAGTTTTCATGTCATCAAGGATGATCTTTTTCTTAGTATCAATCATTTTATGTAGATATGATTTATCATAAGGCAATAATATCCATACCTAATATGTGATACCAAAAGATATTTATAATATTTCATGAACTTGTATAGAATTAAAGATATATTTTCAATATGGAGGGTGATTTATTTCTCTTAGAAATTTATATGGTCACTATTGAAGGAAATCCAATCAATTCCCGGAATAGAATAGAATTCATATAAAGGGAGTATCAAAAAGTTTTTTGGAAAAATATACCTCATTTTTTTTAACATGGGATGATTTATATTGTCAATATGAAATGATTGACCCATTTTTCGTCTTCACAAATAACTTGAATTTCATGTTTTTTGGTGGTGTTTAAATAGGTCAACTAAACTAATATGATAAAGAGGAATTCATATAAAAAAAATAAAATAGAATGTCCACTATTGTTGAATGATTAAATATCATACCTCTCAACATGTCATGGTTGAGATCCACCTTATTGGCTGTGATTTTATAGGATTTCCCTTTCTATTTAGGCCTTAGAGGCCATTTCCATCAGTTTTCATCGACATCCCTTGGCTTAGTGTATTGGTTTTTAGTGTCCGTGTCCCTTTGTAGTTAAAAAATTAGACAAAAATATGAGGGTTGAAGGAATAATTACTTTCCTCCATCACATTGGTGGGTTTCTCTCAATGAAATTATCTAGCTAGGTTCCCTTTATTCCCACACCTAAATCATTTCCTTGTCCCTTTCAGGAAATTTTTAGGATGCTTCTTCCCACACTTTATACATGTGAGGCATTTGAATTTCTTACCCCCAAGATATTTCTACATCAAACTGCCATAATTAAAATCCATCATCCACTTCCTATCTCCAGACCCATGAGACCCTTGATATTCTCCAATCTCTAATTAGACATCCAAGACACATTTGAAAATTTATTTATAGATATAAAAGTTTTGAATTTCTAAGGATTCTTATAAACTCAATTTTATCCCACCAAAGAAGTTGTCAACTTTAGTTTCAGGGTTAATGAAAAAGATAGAGGTGTATCATGCTAGTATTGTGAAGTTTTCCTCATACTCCCTGATGGATTCATCATACTTTTTCTTGAGGCTAAGGAAATCCCTCTCCATTTTAAGTCAAATAGTATGAGGAAAGTATTTATCGAAAAACATTTTGTACAATTATTTCTATCCTATTATATCGATGTCCTCCTTGGGCATCATATTTTTTATCAACATCCCCCATTGATCAACTTATCCATCCATATGATAAACAACTAGAAAACCCTTCTTCTATTCATATCATTGAAGGAATAAGAAGTTATTTTCAATGGATTTGATCTATTTTTCCATGATCAAGTTATCAGAAGATTTACTAAAAGTTAGTGGCCTTTTTCATATAATGACCTCAATTGCGGCTTGATCCTTCTTAGGGGGATGTGGGTATTCCTACCGATTCAAGTTTCTAATCAAAACTTGTGTTAATTGTGAAATTATTTTCATGATGTTATGACGCCTACTCCTATTGGGTGGGGAATCTAATTTGGTCAGTCATCTCATTATCCCTCACATTGTTTGTTGACCCGGTTTCTCCTATTTCCATTGATTGATTAAAATAAAGTAAAAATTTGGGATGATAATTTTTAAACTATTAAACATATAAAAGGAAAACTATGAAAATTCAAGGGATAACTCATAAATGACATATATTCCTTAACATATGAATTTATTGGTTTCAATATAATTAATCAATGATCTATTTCCTAATATAAAATATTATGGGCATTTTTATTCCCTTCATAATGGTTCATAAATAGATTGTGAATTTAGCAATGAATATCCCTTGAGAGTGTCAAACTAGGCATGTAAAAAGACTTTTTGTGTGTGTGTAGTCAGTGAAGATAGAGTCAAATTACAATGCACCTTTTTCAGGGTTATTTCCAGTAGGTACAACTATGATAATGATACATCCACTTGTATTATCTAGAAAAGTATGTATTTTCTTAGAAACCACTTACTATATAGTTTACCAAAATTTAGTGATGTTTTTCTTTGTTCAGTCTTATACTTAAGGTTTTCTATAGGGCTTTCTAATCATAATCCCACAAAATAACTAGACTTTCCTCTAATACCAACTTTGAAAACCCATATATTTAATATGATTTATATCATGAATTATTACACAAAAATACACTTAATAAAATCCCAGAAGATCTTCAGGATTTGTTTCTTTAGGAAATTAAGTACATAGAATAATAACTTGAACAATGATATAATATTTTTTTTTAAAACTCTTTATCATGCTATTAAAATTCCATCACTCTTCTATAATTTCATAGAATAAACTGGTGATGTATATAAGAAAGGTGTGAGATATAAAACCCAATATAGGAATAATCAAAGAATAGTATATAGTAAATCAATACATTTGAGTTAAGAGGCATATCAAGGTATCATAAGAGGGGTGATAATCATAAAATAGAACATTGAAGGATGATATAAGATTATAACATAAAGACAAAATGGGAAATTCAGAAACAATATAAAACATGTTGTTTCCAAATAAGATCAAGGCCACTGAGGGGGAGGTGGGTGAATAATTGGTTCATTTTTCTTTTATAAGAATATTTCTTAACTTATTAAATAAAATTTATTAACCTCTAAAACTTGTTAAAGTTACGATCCACTCAAATATATCTTCTCAACCTTATATTCTTTATGAAAAAATATAAAGAGAAGGCGACACATGATATTTAAAAGGTTCAGTACAAAGACCTACTTCTTTCCCTATAGGATTGTCCCACCAACATGGATTCTTTCACTATCTTCTTTCTGGAAAACTAAGGCACATCAGTGAAAAATCCTACAATCATAGTAGAAAATTTTCTTCTATAGTTGGTTATACCCCCAAATTATAATTTTTGTTCCCACTTCCCCATATATGGTTATACAACCCAACCAAACAATCAATCCTTTTTAGTAACTCATAAGTATTCATAGTTGAAAGATTTACTTTCCTTCTTTTATAACCCACTTCAGAAAGTTCTCAACTTCCTCAAAAAGTAAGTTGGATCAAAATTAACTTGTATAAAATGTTTGGTTGGTATGGAGTATGATAATAACTTCTGATACCAAATAAAGGATCGAAATGATACTATAGATACTCAATATAAAAGGGGGGGAAATTGTATACATTAAAAAATCCTTTAGGAAATTTTGTATAAACAAAATGCACAACACCTCTTGTTCGACACACGTTCTTGATTCCAGAAATATCATTCCGAGGATGCAATTCCAGAAAAGTGAATCAGAAATGACACTTAACAAAAGTTTACAAAGATTAAGATTCTACATTAAAGTGTATAGAATCTTACTAAATCAGAGTGTACAAGTATAAGGAAGTATAATATAGTAACACTTTCCTTAACAATCAAAATGCAGCGGAACACTTGAAACAGTACAAGTAACAAGTAGTAAATCTTTTAACCCTAAGAGTAGGGTATCCAACAACCTTGGATAAAGGTCCCTTGATTTATACTTTCAATAAATCCTATCTTACCCACACTAGGGTAATCCCTTGATATGAAGATCAAAGTCCTCATTTCTATCCCCGCAAGCCCTCAACTTCAAGGTAGTCCACACCTATGTCTTCCTATCCCTGGAAGCCCTCGAATGTACTTTGTAACATTCAGAGTTGCACGAATAAATACTGAACAAGATGTTCAGTACACACAAAGCATGAAAGTATCTATCTAGAAATCACTTCAGCATTTTATCTCTAGAGTCATAGAAGAGTTCATCCAAAAGTTTTGAGTTCATTCAAATGAACTCCTATTTATAGGAACAACTTTAATGGTTGGATCCCTCCTCCAATGGTCATGTTTTTCCTTGAATTTTGGAGGGACCTGTACATGCCTCACTCAAAAAATGGTTAGTTAGTAATTGAATGAATGACATCGTTTTATAACCAAACCATGAGTAAGAAAAAATATAGTGCTTAACTAAAACCATTTTTTGGAGTGTAAGGAAAAATAGTTTGGAGTCTAGAAAAAAATACATTCATTATCTATAATATAAGGATATTCAGATTCTGTTTTCTAAAGAATTCAGAACCTGAATTTTATAGAATTCCAGAGTCTGAATTTCAAGAAAATTTGGAATCCGAGTTCACAAGAATTTGGAACCTTAACTTATAAAGATTAGAGTTTTAATTCATAATAATTCGGAGTCTGAACTCACAAGAGTTCGGAGTCTAAATTCAGAGAACTTGGGGTTATTACTCATAAGAATTCGGATTCTGAATTTAGAGAACCCGGAGTCAAAACTCATAAGAGTTCAGAGTCTGAATTTAGAGAACTCAGAGTCAGAACTCATAAGAGTTCAGAGTCTGAATTCAGATAACTTGGAGTCAGAATTCGTATCCTGAAAACAGAATGCTTTATATCTAAGTATATATGAATCAAAAGTTTTGGATTTGAAGCCAAATTTTACACTTAGAAAAAATGAACAATAAAAAACATGGTAATGATAAATTCCCTTGGAGAAAGAAATTTTCCTTATGAAAGTAAAACATAGGGTAAAAGAGATTTTCATTAAGATAAAGTGTTTGTGATTTTCAAAACAAGAAGGAATGGAAAAGTCATAAGGAAACCTTATTGACTCAAAAATCCTCCCAAACATGAAGGAATGGAAAATTCATAAGGAAACCTTATTGAATCAACAATCTCCCCATTTTTGGAAACCACAAACATCCTTACAAAAAAGAATATAAGGACATAGAAAAATCTCTGGACTTTGAAAGTAAAACTTATCTCCCATAACACATGAACAAAGATGAATATGACTAACTCCCCCTTAAGATTTGGAACACTAAGAATCATATTCTAGATTTCCAGAATAATATTTTTCATTATCTTGAATACCGAAATTTTTGTAATGAAATCTCCCCCTTAGATAAACTCCCCCTTTGGGAAATTTCTAATTTTCTTAGTATTCTTTTTTCTTTATCCGCCTTTGTGATTTTAAAAAAGAATTTGAGGGAATGGAAATAAAATTATGGTACATGAAAAAAAATTAGTACAACATATCCAGAAGAAAAAAAAAACCAAACATTTCATTACAAGGAAAAAAATACAACAAAAGATCAGATTGGATCTATCATCCTTCCTTATCCTTGGGCATCAACTTTTTCACAATGTTTTTCAGCTTTTTGAGCTTATTGGGATCTTCCTCAACTCGATTTAGAATCAGATCCCGATCCTCATCTTTCTTCTCTGGAGCTTTGATTTTATCTTCATGATCATTGAGGGATTCAGCCTAACTTTTTAGAGATTATTCCTATTTGACTAGATTTTCTTATATCTATATCCTGAGCTCTCTTTCTCTTTTCCAACTTTGGGCAATAGAGTACAACATCCCATTCAAATCCATTAATTTTTGAATCAGAGAATTTTGTTCCAAAGTCATCTTTTCTTCAAAATTTCTTGTGAGATCTTTGATTTTACCATCTTCAATGTCAAATTCCTCTTTGACACTATATTGGAGCTCATCAATACATTTCATTTCCTCTATGGTTTTCCTTGACCAACTGGTCATCTTCTTACATGATATTATCTGGGCTTCATAGTTGATGAAAACATTCTTGAGATCAGCCTCAAGCTTGACACACTTGTCCATCACTATAGACACTGAATCCAATTTTTGGTTTAAGGTGTGTTGAAGCATCTGGCATCTGGATTCAATGATGGGAAAAATAGGAATAGTCCCCATAATTTTTTTCAAAGACTATACTATGAAATCATGTCCAAGGGATGATGATTCTGAATCTGAATGTTTTCTTAGTGTGGGATCTTTCTCTAGCTCATCAGCTTTCCTCTTTGAAGATCAACCATCTTCCTTATTCTTTACAACATCTTTACCAGGTGTATCAACAACCACCTATTTTCCCTTATCAGTTCTCAGAAAGGCTTCATCATCTGGAGGTTTATGTTCACTATAAGACAGCTGAACAATTTTATCTTTATCTAGCTGATCCTTCTCAGCTCGTGCCTCATCATCCTCAGGATGAATGAAATGATGATTAAAAATTTATTCTTCAGATACATTATTTACTTCTTCTTCATCCTTTCCATATTCTCCTTTATTATCTTTTCCAGGTGTAGCCAAATTTGAAGATTCTGCTTCAGAATTTCAGATTGAGAGCTTCTCGGATGGGCTTTCTTTCTCATAAAAATCATCTACTTTCTTAATCAACTATGTGGTTTCACCACTACTTTCTACTTCTTCTTCAACTTATTCAACTTCTTTGACTTTTTCCAGAGTCACAAATTTATTCCCTGGAGTTTTAGGTAAGTCTTATACCAGTATGGATTCTGGTACCACGATATTTTTAGATGCTTTCTCAGTATCCCTCAGAAGGGATTGAACAATCTATACTTCATTCGTCTTCTTCTAAAGTTTCTTTTCTTTCTCTTCCATTTCCAGATACTAAACTGTCTTCTCCTTCATAGATTTTTCTTTAGCAGGGTCTAGTCCAAACTTTGGCTCCCCTTATTTCTTATTCTTTTTATCTTCCCTCCACTTAGCTACTACCTCATCCAGATATGATTTTTTCTTTTTTGGATTAGGAGGTGCAGATTGGATTTCATTGGGCTCAACAGTTTTTCATTCCACTACTACTTCCTTCAACATCCTATGCCTTTCTCCCTTTTTGGATGGTTCAACCACTTCTTGTTTTTTTCGGAACAACTTCAGCTTCTTCCTCTAGTAAGTCATAAAATTTTCTAGAGTATTTGGAAAGAACAGTTTTCATCATCTTCAGGGTATCATCACTGACTAACATGACTTTACAATTCATTGTCTTTGAGCTGCAAGGAATTTTAAAAGATTCTAAGCACCGAACAATTAACATGGAGAGAATGGATGGATACATGATTATCTGAGGCTTTAAGTTTCCATTCTTAATATTCTCAATCGTAATGAGAATATGATTAACCAGATTGATCTTCCTTTGGTTCACTAAGAAATCCAAGATATACATGTCACTTTTTTTCAATGTATCTTTTCCCCCTTTTCTTAGAATTATACGCCCTTGAACCCATAATTCAGGAATCCGATGAGTTCTAGACAAGTGGGTGATCTTCAGAGTCTTTACATCAGAGTCTAAGACATTCCATAAACTTATACTTAACAAAAATTCCTTTGACATATGACACCTTATGAGAACAAAACTCTACCTCACACTCATAAAGAAATCCAATTAAATTTGAAGCCTTGGTGTTTGAAAGAGAATAAGTCTTTCCATAGCTCTTGAACGAAAACTTCTCTCTACCTTATTCCTTAAATAAACTGACTGATTTATAAAATTCAACTACCAAGTCTGGATATACTAAATCTTGAGCCCCTGGCTTCGATACGCAAACACTCTCCCATTCGTTCAGCTTAATATTTTTCAAGGTGATCGAATCATACTTGGAAAAGAAGTTCAGATGCACCAAACATTCTATATAGAATTTCCACTCTGAGATTGGCTTGACAGTAGACATATCTTTATAAGGGGATTCTTCTACAGACATTCAGAATTGAGAAACCCTTGAAAAACCAGAATGATCTTCTGTAGAAGGGAATAACATCAGCATGTAAGAGCTTGAGATTCGATGTGGGACAACCATCGGGGGTTCCTTTATATAGGAATTTGATGCGATGGTTCATCTTACAAACTCAATACAATGGCTGAAAATTCTTCTAATCAGATCTGACGGTTGATATGATAGACATAAGGAAAACATGGTTGAATCCAATCTTTTGATGTTTTTAAAGAAAAACAATCAGATTTAAGAAAAAGAGAATCTGAAAATTTAAAAAAATACCAAAAAGTAAAATATGATTATGAAAATTCAAGAAAGGAAACATACCTTTCATATTTCCAGGAAGATTATTCTTAATGGGGATTTTTTAAAGAACTTTAGATTCTGAAAAGTTTTGATTACGAAATTTTTTGAATAACTGACTACGAATTTTTAGAAAATATTCATTACGAAAAACATGGAAAATATTCATTATGAAAAATTTGGAAAATCTTCATTACAAAATTTTAGAAAATCATCATTACAAAAATTTAGAAATTATTCATTACGAAAATTTAGAAAATATTCCTTATGAACATTTAAAAAATCTTCATTATGAAAATTTAGAAAACCTTCATTACAAAAATTTAGAAAATCTTCATTATGAAAATTTAAAAAATATTCATTACGAAAATTTAGAAAATATTCATTAAAAAATTTAAAAAATCTTCATTAAGAAAATGTAGAAAATCATCATTACGAAAATTTAGAAAATCTTCATTACAAAAATTTTGAAAATATTCCTTATGAAAATTTAGAAAATCTTCATTAGGAAAATTTAGAAAATCTTCATTACAAAAATTTTAATACTGTGAAAAAAAATTTAGAGTATGAAAAATTTTAGGAAATATTACTATGAAAATTTTCATTACGAAAGATTTGAAAAATATGACTACGAAAATTTCCATTACGAATGATTTGAAAAATCTGACTTCAAAAATTTTCATTAAGAAAATTTTTGATCTATCTAAAAAGAAAATGTAATCCCCCTATGAAAAGGGGTTTATTACTTTAAAGAGATTGGTTTCAACCGAAATTTAACAATGAATATTACCTTATGGTTATCATTCATAATTTCTATTTAATGTTTTTAAATTTATCAGAGGGTAAAGATTTTGTGAAAATATCAGCAAGTTGATATTGTGTTCTGATAAATTGAAGAATGATATCCCCTTTTTGAGTATGATCCCTAAGAAATTTATGACTGATATATTTTTGTTTTGAACAAGAGTGATGTTCATAGTTTTTACTTAAGGTAATGGAACTTGTATTATCACACAAAATTCAGGTTTTGGTAAAACTCATACCATAGTCTGTGAGTGTGTGTTGCATCCACAACACTTGAGCACAACAACTTCCTGCTGCTACATATTTAGCTTCAGCAGTGAAAAGTTCCACTGGGTGTTTCTTCTTACATGACCAATAAACTAATGAATCTCCTAAAAAATAACACATTCCAGATGTACTTTTTCTATCAATTCTACATCCACCAAAGTCAGCATCTAAAAAACACTTTTAGATAAAATAATTTCCAGAAGTATAAAAGAGTCCTAAATCCATGGTTCCCTTTAAGTAGCGAAAAATTCTTTTCACTGCCTTTAAATGAGATTCCTTAGGATTGGATTGATATCTTACATATAAGAATACTGGAAACATTAAGTCTGGAAGACTAGCTGTCATGAAAAGTAGACTTCCTATCATACCTCTAAAAGATGTTTGATCTACTGGTTTCCCAGCTTCATCAAGATCAAGTATACTTGAGGTACCGATGGGAGTACTTATACTCTTAGTGTTTTCATATCCATACTTTTTAATAATATCTTTAATATACTTATGTTGGGATATATAGATTCCTTCTGATTTTTGAGAAATTTGAAAACCAAGGAATAATGTTAAATCACCCATCATACTCATTTCAAACTCATATTTCATTAGATCCACAAAGGAATCAGTAAAAGATTTCTTAGTTGAACAAAATATAATGTCATCAACATAAATTTTAACAATCAAAATATTTTTCTTGTCTTTCTTTATAAAAAGGGTTGGATATGTATTTCCCTTAACATAATTATTTTGAAGCAAAAATCTTATAAGCCTATCATACCAATCTCGAGGGGCTTACTTAAGTCCATACAAAGATTTGGTAAGTTTATAAACATGTTTAGGATGTTTTATATCTTCAAAACTAGAAGGTTGTTCAAAAAAAACATCCTCTTGTACAAAACCATTATATAAAGCACATTTCACATCCATTTGAAAAAGTTTGAAGTTGAAGAATGCTACAAAGGAAAGTAAAATACGAATAGATTAAAGTCCAGCAACTAGAGCATAAGTTTCTTCATAGTCTATTCCTTCTGGTTGATTATAGCCTTTAGCAGTAAATCTAGCTTTATTTCTTACTATGATTCCATTTTCATCTCATTTATTTCTGAAAAACCATTTTACTCTAATATCAGAAGATTCCTTAGGTCTTTCAACCAAGTTCCAAACTTTATTCCTTTTGAATTCATTTAGTTCACCTTGCATAGCTTTTATCCAATCATTATCTCCTAAAGCTTCATCAGTTATTCTTGGTTCTAATTGGGAAAGGAATGCTAGATGTTCTACTTTGTTCCTTAAGAAACATCTAGTCCTTACTGGTTGATTAAAATCACCAATGATACTATCACTGGGATTATTCTTATGAAATAACTGATTTTGGTTTTGTAAAACCTATTCAACAACATAGGGTAGGAAATATTCTGGGGTAAATGCTTCAAAAACATCTTCTTGGACATTTTCCTTATCAGAAGGATCTTCTAACAAAGGTTGATAATCAGTTTTTAAAAACACATCATAAGATGTAGATTGAGGTTTATTAAAAAAAGGGATCGGTTTCATAAAATTTGATATGTAATGTTTCTACAACAATACAAGTGTTTTTATTGAAAACTCTATAATCCTTAGAAGTTGTTGAGTAGCCTAAGAAAATTACTTCATAAGATTTTGGTGCAAATTTGTGTAGATTATCTTTAGTATTAAAAATTAGTACGTTGAAACCAAAAACCTTGAAGTAGGAAAGTCTAGGTTTTCTACCATTCCATAACTCATAAGGAGTTTTATTAAGAAAAGGTCTAATCAAAACTCGATCTGTAGTATAACAAGAAGTAATACAGCTTCAGCCAAAAAATATTTGGCTACAAAATACTCACTCAACATGGTTCATGTTATCTCTTGAATAATTATATTTATTCTTTCAACAACACCATTTTGTTGAGGGATTCTAGGTGCTAAGAAGTTATGAGTAATTCCCTTTCTACTACAAAAAGTTTCAAAATCAAAATTTTGAAATTCTTTTCCATGATCACTATGAATAGTTATCATAGGAAGGTTTTTCTCATTTTTAACTTGGCCTCTAAAACTTTTGAAATAAGAACAAGATTCAAGTTTATTTGCTAGAAAAAAGACCCACATAAATATAGTGTAATCATCAACTAAGAAAAATACATAATATTTTCCTCCAATGATTCCAGTTTGTGTTGGGCCAACAAGATCCATATGCACTTACTGTAATGAATCAATAGTTGAGACTTCAATAACTAATTTAAAAATTGATTTATGTTGCTTTCCAAATTTAAAAGGATCAGAAACTTTTGAAGAATAAAATCTAAGCTCTGGTAGATCCTTAACTAGTATTTCTTAGAGAGTTTTCATAGGTTCCTAAGGTTACAATGTCCTAACCTTCTATGCCACAACCAATAATGATCTTCTATTGAACTAAGGAAAGGTAAGTCTTGGATCCTAAGGTCTTATAAGTTTAGTATGTAAACATTCTCTTGACTATGGGAAGAAAGAATAAACTCTTCCTTGGAATTGTGTACTAAGCCCTTGTCATTCCTAAAATTCACAAGGTAACCTTCATCACATAATTGATTATGATAATTAGTTTGTTCCTAAGACCCTTAAAAAATAAAACATTTCAAATCAAAGTTTTTCCAAGAAGAACGGTGTTACCTATACCAATAATTTCTCCATTATCATTATATATGAAAGTTACTTTCCATCCTTTCATCTTGATAATATTTTCAAAGAAGTTTTTATTACCAGTCATATGTTGGGAACATCCACTATCCATGTACCAAGTATTGATGTTGGTACTTTCTTTATTTTTCTGAAAATTATAATGTTAGACTTTCAAAATCCAAACTTTCATAGATCCAGAAATTCCTGAAAGCAAAATCTTAGGCACCCTCATTTTCTTAGAAAAATAGGATTTGTGAAAACCTAAAAACTGGGTTTTGTTTAATGAAAAATTATTTTCCCAATGCCCACCAAACTGACACTTAGTGCAGAATGGAGCACTTTGAGGAACAAAATAATTGTTACTAATAATCAGTTTTAAACTTGTATAACCAAAACCAGAATTATTCCTAAGAGGTCGGATTTCAGAATACATCTTATCAAAATTTTCCTTACCTAAGGTAATGTTTGAAAAACACTTCCTCAAGGAAAACATTTCTAACTTTAGTCTAATAAATAAGTTCTTTTCTTCCAAAACATTATCTTTAGAACTAGACTTAGGCTTGAAAATTTTTTTCTTAGAAATTTATTTTCTAGATCTTTGGAAAGTTTATCCTTCTAAGAATTTACTTCCTCAAGGTTTTTTGAAAAACATTCAAAATCAAGGGTTTTTTATCAAGATCTTTAGAAATATCTGATATTTCATTAGTAAGAATAGTATTCCTAGAATTTTACCTATCAAGATTTTTCTTGAGTTTTGAATTCTCATTCTCAAAGAGTTTAGGAAATTTAGAAACCTCTTCATAGGTTGGAAAAGTATTATCTTCATCAGAAGAATATTCTTCATCAGAAGAGTTATAATATTTACTATCACTATAACTGGAATTCAAAGATACATTTTTCATAGATTCATAATTGTGTACCTTAGCCATTAAAAAATTATTTTCAATAGGTAGTATGGATATTAGACCAAGATTCTTCTGTCCCAAAGATTCATAATCTGATGATTCTTCTAAAGAATTCACCACCACTAGCACTCCAGGTGTCATTGGATTTCAATAATTTATTAGCTTTAGCTTTAAAGTAATTTTTCTGTTTCTCTCAGAATGATTTTACTTTTTTTACTTTCTTTTAAGCATAGGACAATCAAGTCTTATATGTCCAGCTCTCTTGCATTCATAACATGTGACTTCTGAGTCTTTCTTATCTTTCCTTTATTTCTTCTTGTATCTGGATTAAAAATTCTTCTGGCCTACAATCTTGTTCATCCTTCGAGCAAGATTTGATTACTCATTTTCTGAATATTCACTTCCACTAGATTCAGATTGAATAACAACCTTCGAAGATTTAGATCTAGTAACTCTCTCAGGAGTCTTGGCTTTCAAATGATTTGAAGTTGTTGTAAAATCAACACTACCATTACCATTATTTTTCTTAATATTCTCATCATCCCTCTTTATTCTAGTCTCATGTTGAAGAAGAGTTCCAAATAGTTCATCAAGAGAAATCTGAGTAACCTTTATATTCTCATCAATAATAGTTCTCTTGGATTCTCACTCATTGGGCATGATGTCTATGATTTTATACACAAGATCTTCATCATCTAATACTTTCTCACACATGTGTTGTAAACTATTGATGATAGTCATAAATATTTGTTGCACCTTATATATGGGTTCTCCATAAGGAAAGAAGAAACCACGATATTCAGCTCTGAGCATGGCTCTCCTAGTTTCAATGACTTTTGAAGTTCTAAAGTTTGTAACTTCAAGTTTCTTCCAAATAAAATTTTCTGCTTCATAATATGAAATCTAGCTATATATATTTATAGTCATAGAACAAATCAATGTATTGGGTACCTTATAATTCAGTTGATATTCACACTTTTCTTGATTTGTGAAGGTACTAACTTCCTTTTCAGGGATTTTTTATCCTCCAGTAAGAATAAAAAAATTATCCACTCCAGTATTGATAATAAATGTCTCCATGTGATCTCTCTAATATTCATAATCATTCCCATAAAAAATAGGTGGTCTAGTTGGATTTAGGTTATCTATGGAACCAACATTGATTCCTGACAACTCAAACAAAATAACTTTCCACACAAACTTGTTAGTAATAAATGTTTTTAAACGAGTATAAAAATATCCAAAGCAAGGAAAATATAGAACAGGTGTATCTCTAAAAAAATATTAGTCTGGACTTGTAATTATGAAAATATGATTTCGAAAATAATAATAATAATAATTCTCTCCTGAATCTAATCGTGAGATAAATTCAAATTGAACCAAACCTCTGATACCAATTGTTGGGTTGGTATGGAGTATGATAATCGTCTATGATACCAACTGAAGGACAAAATGACACTGTAGATACTCAATATATAATAGGGGGGGTGAATTGTATACTTTAAAAAATCCTTAAGGAAATTTTTTATAAACAAAATTCACAACACCTCTAGTTCTACACACTTTCTTGATTCCGGAAATATAATTCTGAGGATACAATTCTGGAAAAGTGAATCCGGAAATGAAACTTAACAAAAGTTTACAAAGATAAAGATTCTACCTTAAAGAGTATATAATCTTAAAAAATTAGAGTGTAAAAATATAAGGATGTATAATATAGTTATACTTTCCTCAACAATCAAAACGCAGTGGAAAACTTGAAATAATACAAGTAACAAGTAGTAAATATTTTATCCCAAAGAGTAGGGTATCCAACAACCTTGGATAAAGGTCCCTTGATTTATACTTTCAAGAAAGTTTGTCTTACCCACACTAGGGTAATCCCTTGATACGAAGATCGGAGTCTGTCTTGCTATCCTTGAAAGCCCTCAACTTCAAGGTAGTCGACACCTCTGTCTTCCTATCCATGGAAGCCCTCGAATGTACTCAACAACATTCAGAGCCGTACGAAGAAATTCTGAACAAGATGTTTAGTATGAAAAAATCATGAAAGTCTCTCTCTAGAAATCACTTCGGCATGTAATCTCTAGAGTCATAGAACAGTTCATCCAAAAGTTTTGAGACCATTCAAATGAGCTCTTATTTATAGTCACAACTTTAATGGTCGTCTCCCTCCTCCAACGTTCATATTTTTCCTTGAATTTCAGAGGGACCTATAGATGCGTCACTCAAACAATGGTTAGTTAGTAACTGAATGAATTACATTATTTTATAACCAAACCACGAGTAATAAAAAATTTGGTTCTTATCTAAAATCATTTTTTCGGAGTGTAAGGAAAAATAGTTTGGAGTCTAACCAAAAATAAATTCTGTATCTATAATATAAGGATATTCGAATTCTGTTTTCCAAAGAATTCAGAACCTACATTTTATAGAATTTCAGAGTCTGAATTTCAAGAAAATTTGGAATCTAATTTCACAAGAATTCGGAACCTGAACTTATAATGTTCAGAGTCCGAATTCATAATAATTCGGAGTCTGAACTCACAAGAGTTCAGAGTCAGAATTCAGAGAACTCGGGGTCAGTAATCATAAGAATTTAGAGTATAAATTCAGAGAACTTGTAGTCAGAACTCACAAGAGTTCGGAGTCTGAATTCAGAGAACTTGGAGTTAGAACTCATAAGAGTTTGGAGTCTGAATTTAGAGAACTTGGAGTCAGAATTCGTATCCTAAAAACAGAATTCTGTATATCTAAGTATATATGATTATGAGGTTTTGGATTTGAAGCCGAATTTTACAATTAGACAAAATGAACAATGAAAAACATGGTAATGATAAATTTCCTTGGGGAAGGAAATTTTCTTTATGAAAGTAAGACATAGGGTAAAAGAGATTTTCCTTAAGATAAGGTGTTTGTCATTTTCAAAATAATAAGGAATCGAAAAGTAATAATGAAACCTTATTGACTCAAAAATCTCCCCAAACATGAAGGAATGGAAAAGTAATAAGGAAACTTTATGGACTCAATATAAAATCTTTAATAAGTTAAAAAAAATACTCTAAATAACTTTTCAGTCTTGAAGATCCTTCCAAAAACTCTGTCCAGAAATCATCCTCAACAAAAGTCAGTCTAGTCTTCCTCAATTTGGTAAACTCTGTTTGATGGTATCTGTCCTATTAGAATCATTCATATTATTCTCCTACTCTTCCTTTTGTAATTGAGTAGGAACTCCATTGGATGCTCACAATTCCTTCATCTCGTGGAACTCGGTCCAATGGGGATCACTCGCATGGATATCACTCCGATGGACTCATTCTGATGGGATCTTTCTGATGAACTTTCTCTAATGGATTCATTATAATGGATCTTCCTCAGCTTCAATATGGAAAAACTTTGGTTGGAAACTTAATACTTATTCAACAATTTCTGAATATTTAGTGAACATAAACATTTAAATACTCTTGAAATGCACAAATTTAATGTGTTATCCTTTTATAGGTACCCCAGAGTGGAAAAGGTGTAAAAATGAATTCCTTTTCCCACTCAACGAAATTCAAAATTCCTGGATTTATAGTTAATTTAAGTGTTCAAATTTGACTTCTTAAACACTTATAAATACTTCTTATAGATTCTTGAATCTTCTAAAATATACTCAAATATTCAGACTTCTGCAGGTTTATAAAAATTTCTTTGGTCTCATTCTTCAGTCCGATTCTTCATTACGATTCTTCATTATGATGAAACCATATGAAAAACTAAAGACATACCATTACAATGACCTCTTGTAAACACATAAAGTCTTATAATATAGTTTATTCATATAAAATTAAAAATACTAGTTAAAACATTGAGAAAAATCTGTAATATTAAAAAACTTCATTCAACAGTACTTTGGAAGAAAGAACATATCTAAAATATCTTTACAGTATTTCTATTTTTGTTCAATTTATTAGACCGATGATCTACATCCTTCTATTTATGATGTTCACCACACTGATGATTAGTATCCAAAATACTTCACATCATATTCTTTTCCACATACTCCATCATTTACCATGAATTCTTCATGATTAATGATAAATCCATGATTAGAAAAGCATCATCAGATTCACATTGTAATGTTTTATGACTTCTCATATCTTTTAGAACCATCTGTATTTAATGCCCAAAAATATTTTGATGGCCTATTTTCTTTTACTCATGCCAATGGTTTGAGTCATATTTCTAATACAGATGGCCTACGTTCAATGTTTTATGTTTCCTTTTGTGCTGTGCATCCAATTATTTAGGTCTGGTGCATATTCCTTGTCAGTTCAATGGCCAATCCAATGGGGTTTTTCCTAAAACCAAAAACCAACATTTTCTATACTTCAACCATATATCATCTATTGAAAAAAATAAAACCAAAACTCAACTTGGGCGTTACAATATCCCCTTTTTGTTTTTTCTTAATACCCACTTCTAAACAGTACCACTTTTCATTTTATTTTCTCACCTTTTATTCTCCCCATTCCTTTATTACTCCCACTATTTCTTGTCTCCCCCTTATTGACAATCAAATTCAAAGTGGTAATCATTAATGGTTTCTCCCTTTATTTAAAAAATTATATTATTTCTAAGGTTTTGATCTTTTAATCTTAAAATATTGAAATTCTTCTCGAGGAGAACATAAGTATCACATGAGTTTCTTAACAAAGAGACTTTAACTAAACAACTCTAAGTCTACTTGGGTCAACCATTTGTAGAAAAAATGAGCGGATAATCAAGGTTATCAATATTGATCATAACATAACTTTCATGTAATACCTTTTCATGCTTCTTTTAGATTTCTCATATCTGGGGAAATATGAGAATATTTGTTTAAGATAAAAGTAATCTACACCTACCTCAACAAACACAAAAAAAAAGATCAAGTGTAAAAAAAACATCTAAAAAAATTATTTTTCATAACATCATTAATTTATTTTTTAAGAGAAGTAAGAGACTCACCGATATCATCTTCTCAATTCAACTTCTTCAATTCCCCACATGTTATTATAAATACAAAAAAAATTTAGAATAAGGAGGAACCATAGTAGTTTCTTAGAAGAATATTTTAGAGTTATATTCCTCTCTTAGTATTGTATTTTTTTTATTCTTATAATTTTTATTGGTTTTATTTTATTCCTTCTATTCATCCATCTCAGATTTTGTAACAAGTTTATTTTTATCTAAATATTATTCTGATAAGGATGTAAACTTATTTTATTCTTTAGTAACCTTTTTGTTATAGTGAGTTTGTAACAACTCTTTAATGCCTTTATCTTGCTTTGGCAGAATAGTCAGATAACTTTTAGTAACTTAATATTCCTACTCACCTATCTTTTATTTTTCTGAATTTTTAAAACAAAATCTATTGATATATTTTTATAAATTTTTTTGACATCTCCAGAAATCTTTTTCATCCCATTTTCTTTAGCCTATTTTTGTGCTTCTTCTAACTTTCTATCCATGTCAAATTACTCTGGAAAAATAATTAAGCACTCTTTCTTTACATAATAATCTTTCCTTTTATGTTCCACATAATTTTTAGGAAAAATTGATTTATTTTATCATCACATATCCCCATTTATTTATACCTATTTCTTGATAGATACATGTTATACCAACATGGATAATCTATGTGTCTAAAAATCCACAACACCTACAGTGACATTTGAATCTTGATTTTTCTGACTGATAGTGAACTTGTTCATAATTTTTTTTCTGTTGGTTCTTCAAAAATCATGGAACAATTTTTTTATGGAGGATACTTTACTTATGGATTCCTATATTTATTTTTGAAATATTTTTTCTCAAAAACATGCATTTGAAACCTTTCTTTTCACCTTCTTTGGAAGTTTTACTGTTAACATCAACTACCTTGGTGAATTTTGCTCTCATCTTTCTTATCCCACTTCTTGTTTCAAAAAGGATTGATTGTGCTTAAAATATATTCTCTTCTTTCTTAGTTAGAATAGCTTTCATAACATCCATCATATTTTTAGATTTAACTATCTTTAACTTGTTCTGTTTATTTTATTCAACATGTATGGATTATTTCTTGTTGAGTTTTTTATTTAAAGCTAACATTTCTTCATATATTTTTAGTTTTATTACAAAATCAACAATATTAATATTCTAAGATCTAATAAAATAGATATTTGTCTCCAATTTATTCACCCAATCATAATTCTAAAAAGATACAGCTTAATAATTTTTCTACAACTTCCTTATTTATTTCATTATTTGTGTATTCTGGTTAATTTATTTTTCCAATTTTTTAAGAATATATTCCATTTCTATAATATTTTCACCATCATAATTGTCCGAATAATTACTTCCATTTCTAACTTGATTAATAAAGTTGAGTTGATGATCAAATTTATCATTGGATGAGATATTATGCTCCTTTCTTCTACCCAGATAGCATATATTCTTCTTATCATAAGAAAATATTTCTTTTTGTATATTTATTTTTTTGTAAGATTTCTTATCATCCTCTTCAGACTCATTATCTTCAACTTTATTCCTTGGAAAACTCTTTGAAAAATGTCCTTTCCATTCACAATTCAAACATTTTAAAGTTTTACTTTTCTATTTTCCCTTATTGTATTTCATAGAGAGGATGGAAGTTATTGTATTTAAATATTCAGTTTCTTTCTCTTCCAATGAATCACTTGATTATTCTTCATCTTCTTTATATTTGTTTTCAACTTTTAATAATGCTTTCAAATCCATTTTTTCTATCAGAAGTTTTGTTAAAATTAGATGTTTTTCTCATCTCATTTGCCTCAAAATATTCTAAAGTTTATTCAAAGATAAATCTTAGTGATATTATAAAGATGAAACTTTAGTATCAAATCTATCTATAAAGTTTCTTAAAAATTTTAGAATCTTTTATATTCTTACTAAAACTTTTGATGTTACTCACAGTCTCATTTACCCTTGTAAAATAACTATCAATACTTTCATCCTCATCCATTTTCCAATCCCCAAATATACTTTTTGAGATTTGAAACTTGGCTTCATTAACATTATTATTCCCTTAATATCTTCTTATCAACTTATCCCACATTTTATTAGTAGTTGTAAACCCCATAATCTTTACATAAACATTTTTAGTGAGATCCAATGACCAATAATTATGAGCTTTTCCATTAGCTTTAATATTTATCTTATCAGTAACTATCATAAAAATTTCATTGATCAGAGGAAATCCTACTATTGTTGAATCTCTAACTTCAAGTAAAGTAAAAGAATATAGGGTAACATCCTATTATTATAATGGTGATATTTTATTCCTTTCAAAATAGTCACAACCCTATTGTTTACTTAATTTTATTTATCCATTCTCAAAGATGGATCTTTTAGAGGGAACCTCCTCTGATACCAATTGTTGTTCCCAAATAGAATTTAGACCACTAGGGGGGGTGAATTAGTTGTTCCTTTTCCTTTTATAAAAAAGTTTCTTAGATTATTTATTAAAACTTATTAAAATATGAAACTTTTTAAAGTTATGATCCATTCAAATATATCTTCTAAACCTTATCTTTCATATGCAACACATATGAAGAGAAGGAAACACACAATATTTACGAGGTTCTATATAAATACCAACTCTTTACCCTATTGGATAGTCCTACAAACAAGGATTATTTTACTATATTATTTCTAGAATACATATTCCCAAGTGGTGAAAATTTATACAATCCCATTAGAAAGTTTCCAACTATAGTTGGTTATAGCCCCCCAAATCACCATTTTCATATCCACTTCCCCATAATTGGTTATACATCCCAGTAAAACAATCAAGACATTTCAGAAATTGGTATGTATCCAAAAATGCAAGAATTACATTCCTTATTCTTTTATGATACACTTCAAAAAGTTATTCACTTAATCCATAAGTTAGATGAATCAAAATTTACCAACTTAAAATATTAAATAACTTAAAAAATTATATGAATAACTCGTTTGTTGTCAAAATTATTCTAGAAACTCTTTTCAAAAAACATCATTAGAAAAAGTCAATCTGATTTACCTCATTATGGTAACCTTTATGTGATGATCTCCATCAAATTGGAGTCGGTCTAATTCTTATTATACTCTTTTATGTTTAATTGAGTAGGAACTCAATTGGATTCTAAAAATTTCTCCATCTGATGGATCTTGGTCTGACAGGGATCACTATGATGGATCTCACTCTAATGAACTCATTCTGATGGAACTTACTCTGATGATCTCATTCCGATGGAATCACTCTAATGGACTCAATCTGATGGACTTGATCTGATGGATCTTACTCAGCTTCAGTATGAAATATAAACATTGTTTGTAAACTCAATACCTATTCCAAAATTTCCAAATCTCTAGTGTGCATGAACATTTAAACACCCTTGAAAAGTATCAATGTATTGTGCTCTCATTTTTTAGGAACCCAAAAATAGAAAAGGTAAGAAAACAAATTAATTTTCCCACTCAGCAAAATTAACAATTTTATATTTCTTATTTATTTAAGTCATCATCTTTGACTTCTTCAACTCTTCTCAATACTTCTGGGATCTTCTCGAATATAATCACATCTTCATGCTTCTTTATGTTTACAAAAATATCTCTAGTTCCATTCTACAGTATGATTATTAATTATAATTCTTCATTATGAGGAAACCATATTTAAAACTGAAGACGACCCATTATGATGACCTCTTATAAACACTAAAATACTTCTCATACAGTTCCATCTTATCAACTAAAAAACACTTGTTAAAAAATTGAGAACATTTTGTATTGTTAAAAAACATCCTTTGAAAATACTTTGGAAATAATAAAATATTTGAAATATCTTTAAATTATTTCTTATTTTATTCAGTTTCTCAGACCAATGATCTATATCATTCTATGTACAATATTCCTCACACTGATTAGCAAAAACTGGAATACTTCACATCATATTATTTTTCAAAAACTCCAACTTGTTTATTGACTTCTTCATCATATATGAGAACACCATGACCATAAAAGAATCATTAGATATACATTGGAAAGTTATATGACTTACCAAGTCTTCCAGAACCTTCTATCTTTCCAACTAAGCATTATTCCTATGGCCTAGATCTATTGACCCATGCTGATGGTCTAAGTCAGATTACTTATACCGATGTCCTAAGTTTGAAGTTATGTGTTTCCATTTTTTATGCATCCGATTATTTCTGTTCAGTGCATCTTCCTTATTATTCCAATGGTTAGTCCCAAAGGGTGTGTCCAGAAACTAAAACTCCACTTATTCTCTAGTTTACCCATATATCATCTATTGACAACAAATACAACCAAAACATAACTTATGCCTAATAAAACACGACATCATAAGAAAAATTCATGGTTAAACACTAAGACATCATAATATAATATGCTTAAGATAACCTCACATTCACCATGCATGGAATATCATGTGATAAAAACATTACCCAATTCATTGGAGGGATATATAATTTCGGGCCCACCCATGACATTCAAATCATGTATATGCATAAGTGTGTCACATAGATCATAAAACTTAAGAATGAATTTAATAAATTTTAATCCCATGATTAAAGAGTGAGGTTTACATAAATAGAATTCCCAAATCAATGAAGGATAGCTAAATCAAGGTGAATACCCTCTAGTGTAAATGGGGATGGGTATTCACTATACAGATATTTTTCATGAAGAATCTTAAGATAATTTCACAAGCATAATTGGGGTACATAATGATTCATAGAAGGGTTTAATGAGAGTAAAAATGGTCTCTCATCACTTAAAAATCTTAAGGAATGTAATAAGTATGTGTATAAACATATCCCAACATAAAAAATTGGAAATAAAAAGGCATAATATAAAGAATGTGCTCGAATAATGAGGAGAAAGATATAATCCCATATATTGAGTGAGAGATTTTAAAAGATTGGGGGGAGATTATTAGGAGCTTTGGAGCCCCTTGAGAGAGATGTAGAGAGGGAAATGTTGAGTAACTTTGTGTTTAATTTTTTTTGAGTGAAGAGTAATGAGAAGTTGGGGGGGTTTATATCAAAAGTGAGAGAAATTATTTTTTAATTTCTAAACTTAGGTTTTGGATGATATATGATAATATTAGAAAAAACACAAACCTTCATATAGTTTTTGACCATGTTTTCTACTAAATAAGATTAGTTTCAAATATATATTAAGTCCAAGAACCTAAATCCTTAAATTAATACCATTGGTGATGTGGAAGTGAGTCATGTTCATAAATAATTAATTTGAAAACCTTAAAACATAATATATGTTTTGGAGTTCTCTTTAAGGGTTTTTAGAATTAATAAAATAACTTCCAAAACACATTATTTTAAATAGGAAACATAATTTTGGTCTTGGATACAATTTATAGTATTTATTATATCAATTTCTGGATTTTATGATGTTATAATACATATCATATTTATTTTTTACCCAAAAATTTGGCTGTCTTAGAAAATAATGAATATTTCACAGTTAGCTAATTTTTATGAACTTATTTAAAAAAATATATATATTTTATCAAAATAATTATCTAAATATAAAAACATATAATTTTAAATCAAAATCTCTATTTATTGGGCATAATTTTTATCATTAAATAAATAAGGTTGATTGATACATGACCTTCAGGCCTAGAAGTACCCCTAACAATGAACTATTAAGTAAATAGAAATTGATATCATATCCTCAAGAATTTATCAAGGTATAAATAAAATAAATAAATTAAAAAGTTAAAACAGGTAGCCTAAAATAAATATTTCTTTGATACCAAATGTCTGTTTTGGTGGAATGGTTAAGAGGAGGGTGAATTGATATTCCAATGTAAAAATATTTATATTTTAAAAATTTAAATTAAATCTCCATAAATTTTAAATATATCCTAATTAAAAAATATAGTAGGTATATATAATTTGATACTTTAAAATGATTTCTTAAATGAATGATCAATAACATATTTAGATATATGAAATTACATTAACATTGAAAATATTCTACTCAAACAAAACACAATATATATCACTTATAAATTCTTACTATCAATGTTTATTTTGAAAACATAGTTTTAAAAAAAATAAGTGAAAATAAAATTATGAAAGATATTTTTAGGTGAATTCAAATTAATCATTAAAATAAAATATTAAAATAAAGAATAATTTTAAGAATACAAGGTTTAGTTACAAGACAGAATATAATACTCTCTACTTGATATTAATCCATTTCCAATAAATTTTATAAAAAAAATAAATTGATCCACAACTTTGATTGAGTCTAATTTATCCATAACCTAAATAAGGTTACAATAATACAACTTCATACACAGAATTCTATGCTAAACTATGTATCTTATATAGTTATTCATGGGATAAACAATGCAATGGAATGGAAGAAAATAGTATCTCATTACTCTTTATCACAAAGTATAAGATTGTGATAAATAAATTTACTACAAAAATAAGAACAACATTAAAATTAAAATAAATAGAGAGAAAAAAGTAAGATGAGAAAGTGTAATGCAGGTCAATATTTGATCAAATTTATTTGGTCAACAAGTTTCTCTTCTCTAAGGATGATCTTCTAAATGTTCGAGATAAGATGATGAATTTATTGAATCTTACTCTTTTTTTGTAGTAGATTTAAAAAAAAGTATCGTGGAGTGAATTTCATGTGAATGAAATATTATTAGAAAAATTAATATCGCACATGTGAGACTTCATCATATTTGTAGAAATATTTCCACCATATATCCATTTCCATGTAATTATCTCAGATATCCTCAGACTGATCGATATCAACTTCTTATGAAACTATCATTGAATTATCTTAAATATATCAATTAGAAATGTATACTTACATGAAAAAACTTTGAGTACTTGTATTTGATAATGTTGGAGTCTCTATCCTCTAATCATTAATTTCCATGATAGGTTTGGTAGGTCAATCCTTTTGGATAATTAATGAATTTATGTCAATTTATAACTTCCTTCATGCGATAATTTTAATTTTTCATATGATATCTCCAATACTTCACAATTTTTTTTCTAGTTTCAGATGATATAAATCTAAAGTTGATTATAACTTCTCCATGTGATCAATGATTTTCTTCACGAGTTAGCTTCAAAACATAGATAAATTCTAACTATAACTGGTATGATCACTTGTCAATCTGAAAAGGTCAATTTCTTTTTGTATAAAGAATTTTATTTATACAACATGTAGGTAATTTTTTTACTTAGAAGAATTTATTTATGTTCATTCAAAGCACTTTATGAAGTCGATTAACATGATCACTTTTCTTCCATAGTAAATTGAGTACTTTTAATTTTTTTATTTGTGGTCTATAACTCATTCATGTGGTTGATCCAGTTTAACAGATGGTTGATACAACACTTAACATATTTTTCATAAAAAAATCATAAATCATAGAACATATTATAATTTTAATAAACATGATTTGGGATCATTAAAACATAGAATTTATGGACTAATACAACATATATGAACACATCACATGTCATCTATCTTAGTGAATGAAAATATCTCTTGCTTCTCATTTGAGTAGATAAGAAAATTATATGCACTATCTATGTATGAACATACATTTACATAGTCTATCTCAATCAAGAGACTATATTTCATAATCATCACACAAGAGGAAAATGTCATATTGGTTAAGATCCAACCAAAAAAATGATCAGAAACTCACCCAACCACCCATGATTAGTCAATCCTTAATTTTTACATAAGAAAGATACCAAAATATGAAGTTTCTTATAATGGGTATCACATAAAACCTAGGAATGAGTATTCAATATGAAACATATAACCCTATTATACCAATTAAATAGTGTATTCCACTCCATAAAGTATATACTTAGTGCATCGTCGATTGCACAAAACTTATTTTGTACCTAATGAGTTTATTTTTTATCCCAATACTAGAATCCTACTCACACTAACTACAATATTTTTTCAGAACTTATAATACACCATGAAAAACATCGATAAGGTATAACTCAAAGTCATACTTTTATTAGTCAATTATCATTTAACTTCATGATATATTAATATATAGACAACAATAATGAATGATAAATTTGAGATTATATTTAGTATAACATGATACATTTTAGATTCTTAAAATATTAATATTTTTTTTAAAACCATGCATAAAAACCTATATTATCATATCATATATGATAGAATACATAATATAATTATGTTTGTTAATTTTTTTGGGTTTTTTATACTCATTAAAACTCTATATATTTCATTCCACATCTCTTTTTGAAAAAATAACAAATACTACCACTAAAATCCTCATTGATTAACATCTATGATGAAAGATAATTTGAATAATGGATATACATATGAATCATTTTCCTAATGTTCATCTCTTGGAACATGTATTCAAACTCCTAAAATTCACAATATCTAATGTTATGATGTTAATATCTTATATTGTATACTTATAACTCTTATAATTTTATCATCATAATTATTATTTAAAACCTTTCAATAAAACTTTTTCTTTTAAATCCTTTTGTATGAAATGTAACTATTTATATTGTAACTTTACTAACACATCCTAAAATACTTTAAAATATAAAATGACATTTAATTCTTTATTTATACTAGTATCATCATTTTATTTCTCAAATTTAAAAACATAAAGGTCTAAACATACTCCCACAATCCTATTATATACCACATCTTCTTCATAGCATCTTACTAGGATACACAATTTTTTTTTTCAGAAATAAAAATTATTTATTTTAATGGGAATAAACTATTTTATCCATATCTTATATGTTATTATATGTGTTTAGAATATTTTATTGAAAATAATTCTATTATTTAAAATATTTCATGAAAGTGGGATCAAATAAATTATATTTTCACAAATATATGCACAATTTTTTTATCCTAGATAATGTTTTATTATTTATCTTCTTATCAAGTTATGTTTTAGAATAAAATGAATCATAAACCATGGGTATCAAATCCATCATATCATTTTTTCCAAAAAAACCTTTTTATTAAGAAACTTATCTTATTATATAAGATAAATGAGTTTAATATACACATCCTTTTCTTATATCCATACAATCTTGATCTATATTCCTTCATAATAAAATATGTGATTTAAAAACTATTTGTTTAATAAATTAAAGGAAAATAAAAAATCTATTAATACATTGCTTAATTTTTAAATTTTATATATTGGAACACTTGTAAAGTATATATTTGTTATCACATATATTTCAAAAATGAAGAGTTAATTTCAATAACACTGACAATTGAGATGTAAATTCCATGGGGAATCTAAAATTACTTTAAGTATTGCACATAATTTCACACTATGGAATCATTATTCCTCCATTCTAAGAACAACATTGGTTATTAATGACCCTGATTGGATACTTGGAGAAAAATTATAGAATTCTAAAACGAATTTTTATTCTTTTCACTTGAACATTTACCCAAATGTATCGCCAATATATTAAAAGATTCTATAAATCCTATAAAATTATCGACCATCCTCAACACTTTGAGGAAATAATTTAAATTTTTTTATAAATTCATTCACATTATTATAACATTTATAATGATGAAAATAAAATGAATTCATAACCATAATAAGCATTGTTTTTTGTCTTTCATTTAATTATATTAAAAAATCAAGTTAATCATTATATGATTCCCATAAGAATACATATTCAAGTGTTAAAAAACTTCAACATTTTGTTTCTTAGGAATGGGTTTCTATAACACATATAATTTTATTTTCTTAAGAAAAATTCTTAATTTTTTATACCAGTCTATGAGATTTATTATATTACGATTCTTTATTTTTATACTTATGACAAAGGAAATTTAGATTATTATGATTCTATTTAACTATAATAGTTCATTTTAAAATATGAGTATCATGTTTTACATTTATTTAATATGGACTTTTATTAAATGTTCTCACACAAAAATGATTTCCCCTTTAAAATTCTTCAAACACATTAGTGAGATCCAATCCATATTTTACTATGAAATGAGTTTAATTTGGAATTACTCTCACCACTTAAATATTTAGGTAGACCATTATTCCAATAAAATCATAAATGACTCTTAAATAGTGAATCATATTACTCCTTGACCTGTCCATCTTATGGATGAACTAAAAACCATACGTCTGGTATTTTAACTCTTATGGGTTACAATATAAGTGTAACCTAAAGTTAACAATGGGATTTGGTTACCAAACTCTTAGGGTTAACTATTTCTCCATTCCATATATAATATAATACAAGGTTGCCCATTATTGTAAAAACAAACTTAGTTGAATGATAAAGGCATTAAAATGTGTTTTATTTTGAAGGAATCTAACACTCATTGTTTTTTAAATGTGATTTAATATCACCATATTATCTCATGTATTTCATTTAAAAGTTTGTTTACTTATAATGATTTAGTTTAGAAAATTATTTCTTCTATAAAATCAATATTCCCTAACCATATTAATGTTTAGCTGTTTACAAAACTCCTATCTTGTGTTACTTACCCAAATTAAAATCCATCTATATTAATATGTAAATATAAAAATTAATCCAAGTAATAAGGTACATGAAACCCTTTTCAGGCAATGTTTTATAATTTTATGAAATCAATATACCTCACAAGAGTAAACCTAGATCCACATATGTCAAACCCCCATTTTTTTAGATAAGACATAAGCCTCAAGGATAACGTGAAGTTAAACACAAAGTCCCGTTTCCATGGTTTTCTTTATTCAAGAGATATCTTAATATAATTATATTTTTAACACATAATAAGTGTAAATTAAAACTAACTTATTTATTTGAGTTCATAACCCAATAAAATCTAAATTCAAGGTAGATTAAAATAGAATCAAATATCATACCTAGCATGTGACTACTTATATACATGTATGAAAATTTAGAGAAGCAGTTTAACTCTTTAAACTAAAGTATACACTTCCTTACTAGTATATTTCTATTTATTTTCAAAATTCTATTTTTGGTGGTTTAATGGTAACCCAAACAAACATGAAATTATATTTCAATGGGTAATGAAGAATCATTTCAATACAACCTTAATTTATTGAAGTTGTGCATATAATGAAGGATCCAAATGATATTAAATTTCTTACACTCTTGTTTCATGTGATTGATATCCTAAAAAACTAATGCTATATTTTCCCTTGTCTTCATGTACTTCTTTTTATAAATCTTATCCTCATTAAAACATTGAATAAAAATGGAATTCTGAGAATCAATCCATTCTAATTGTCTTGAATTGGTAATAACTTTAATATTTCTATGTATAATCTTGTTATAGTCTCACATTGAGGCAGATTTAATAATAAATTACTTTTCCATTATAATCTCCTTGTAATTAAATAAGAGATCCACAAAAGGATCTGAATTCGATAAGACTATACTAGGTGACAGTATCTCTTTCTATTTACCCTCATCAACCTCAAGTTCCTTTTGATCACTCTTATCATCTTATAAAACATATTTAACTAGTTGAACTAAGTGGGATAGTTTGTGAATATTAGGATTTTCAAGATCATACATTGATTATTACTTAGGTAACATAGGATACGAGCTTACAACTATTTTAATCTTCTTAGAAGAAAGAATAAGGACCCTACCAGGGGATATTATGATCATTGGTTTTGGTAGGTTAGAATAATATTTATGATACCTGGTTTTTTTTCATTTCTTGATTTGATAATCCATGGAATCAAAATTTCATCTTTCCCATTCTTCAAACCTGATCAAATGTGCATCTGTACCTATTAATCCTACTAACAATTATATATTTTCTATTAGAAAATTATATATCAATATATTCAAGTTCCATAGATCCTACATCATCTTTGTGTTGATTCAAGGTTTTTATGCCATTAACCTGCTTCCTTTTCCACTTTGGAATTAATGTTTCCCAACCATTATAATAATTTTTACCCACAATATTGGCATTCAAAATATTGAAGTGGTTTTGAAATTAGAATAAAGAAGATAGAACCTCCACCTTAGATCCTAAGGATAAAAATATCCTTACTTAGACTTGATCATTTGTAATAATCATAAAATATATGGACTACTTAAGTTTTTCCTTATCTTGAGAAATGAGATGAGGGCTAAGTGTTGTTTCAGGTTAGGGTATTGTGATTGTAATAAACCAAAAAAATTTCAATGTAAATTATATTATTATAATTATTTTATATATTATAAACCACATAAAATCACTTTGAGAACACAATAAAATCGTTATAAATGAAGAATGAATTAAATAAGAGGTATTTCTAGAAGTTAAAGAACCTTTACCAATGGAATAATAACTTGAACTTTGGAATAGTAATGTGATCATTTTGAATCATAATATGGCCAATAGAATAGTAAACTCAGATATTAAATTATAAATAAAATGTACGTATCTTATGAATGAAAATATGATATATTTATTTCATGGTATAAGTAAATAAATTTTTTAGAAATGATAAATTAAGTTTTGGTATTTTTGTAAGTTTTAAATATTTAGCTAAACTTTTATAATTAATATAATGAATTAAAATAAAATTTATTTTCATGAAATGTATTAAAAAATCATTATTTTTTTCTTATAATTATAATATAATATCATGATACATTAATTAAAATTTCAAATTATTATAAAATAAGTTATTATTTTAAAATCAGTATTTTCCAAGTAAATGCTGATTTTAATTAAAAATTAAATTTCTCAAATTTAAAAAATTATTTTCATAAAATGAAATTAATTTTTTAATTCTACATTTCAATAAATGGTTAGGGTTAATTTTTTTTTATTTTTCTAAAATACCTGAATTTTTGGTGAATAGTAAAATACGACAATTTACGGTAACAACTAAATACATGAATTTTTGATTCATTATTGATGTATGAATGATTTAATCCTAAAATTTCAAACTATATATTATTTTAATATATTTAGTGATAAGGTTACAACTATTCATATTCTTGATTCAAAATTATAAAATAATGAATAAAATAATGAGAACACACCCCTATCCTCCCCTCACCACATATTCTCTTCAAACCTTAAAAGCCTTGAATATTTTTCATGTTCTTACCAATAATATTCCCAAGCCCCTCCTCTATGTTCAGAAGCCCTTGGTCTCATCAAAAGACCAAACCCTTATCCCAAAGGAGGTTTTCATGGATGGGAAAATCAAAAGGAAAAATTCTCTTTCTTTTTCTTTTAATTTCTTTTCAATTTCGTTCGTTTTCTTATCCTATACTCACCTAAAATTATCCAAGTGGAATGATAGATCCATTTTATTTTATATACTATAATTTTATTATTTTAATGGAATAATGTATCATCAATCCTCTTCTCCTCTCCCTTTTATTCTAAAAATAGAAACATCGTCCGCGAGGTGTTGTTTTGTCACCTCTAAGGATGAAAAGTTTTTCAATTTCATTTACAATTTTCAAGGATGGTATTAAAACCATTATAATGGTTTAAAAATATTTTTAAATGTATTTTATAACTTTTTTATGTTCTAAAACTAACTTATATACATTATTTTAAATAATAAATCAAAACAAGTTTCTTGTGATTAAAAAACCACTAAATTAATCTAAATGATTATCATTATCATTTTATCTAATGATTAATACTAATACCATATAAATAAATGATATATAATAACAATTAAAATTTATTACATTCATTAATAAAATATAATATCAATTCTATATAATTATCCCCATTTTACACGAACATCCATTCATGTATATAATGGAACAATATGGAAAACCAAGAAAATGAACACTCACAAATGATGAAATTGAACTTTTTAACTCATAAAAACGGTCAAAAACAAACATAAAAAAATTATAATGAATAAAATAAATTTATAATATATTCTGTATTTTTTAATTAATGAATCTAATTTTATTATCTTAGATATTAAAGTGAAGAAATCATTCGGCATAAGGTAAGCGTATTCTTGAACACAACTCCATATTTCAATATATTTTTAGTATGGATGTTCCTTTAATGTTCCATAAATATAATTTATTTTTTACTTCCCTTTTATTTTTTGAGATATACTTTTTTCCAATCTGATTTTATAAGAAATGAAAATATTTTTCCAAAATAAATCTTCCTTCTAAAACCAAATCTTTTACTTCACTTGATATTATTTCTTTATCTCTCAATATTGATGATTATTATAGTAAGTATATTATTACATTTTGTTTGGAAACCCAAATTTTAACCATTAATGTATGCTTTATAAAATTCTCATGAAACCCATTTTCCTTTACAAGGGTTATTTTATGAAAAATATTTTTATATGTTCTATGTGGAATACATGATTATGTAAATGTTATGATGTGAAGGGTGTGCCTGAAATTATATATAACTCTAATTCATTGGGTAATGTGATTTATCTCATGAAATAATATGCAATATGCATAAATATGATTCCATCTCTCTTCACAATGATGATGTTATGATGATACACAAATTCTATGTGTGAACATGATGCTAAATTTGTTCACAACTATGCATGGTAGTTCACCACTAAGACATGATGTTTTATTTTTATTTATTTCTACACTAAATTCCCTTTATATAATGGTTACTATCATTATTATACTTATGATTATTTACTTATATTATTATGATGATGTTTATGCTGACCCATTTTTTCATGTTGTTTATTCATCCTCTTACTGGGATTTTAGATCACCCCTTTTTTGATGTATATCCTCATATGAATACTTGTACAAAGGATAATACAAGGAAAAATATGAAATGATATAATATTAAATTAAATAATCTTTTTTATTTATTATGTATATGTTTTGTATGGTTCTAAATTTTCCAAGACACTAATCCATTGGATCCTGTTTGTATAATAATTTTATTTTTTTATCTTTAAAATGATGTAATAATCATTTACAAAATTTAGGGACACTGTAGTTGGTATCAGAGAATGGTTTATTTAATTTGGTAATTATGACTAGAGAAACTTAGTGAAAACCTTTAGTATGAGACTGCGTATACTAAAGCACCAAAGAAGATTTATTTTTAGAAATGTTACAAACATATGGATCCCACAATATATGCATTTAAATTTAATTTAAAAAAAAAATAATTTCTTTATCCATGAATTATTTAATTATGTTTTTTTCAAACCATTTTTATTTTATAAAATGGTGGGAACCAGGAGAAATCAAGACAACAACCCATATGAGGGTCAATATAGTGTTTTCCTAAATGATATCCCAAATGATTTAGGAGGAATATTTAAAATTTTAGGATGATGATTACCTAGATGTATTAGGACATGAATGATAAACTGAATAATGCGGAACATAATCCTACACCTAAGAGGGAGAAAATGGATAGAGATACTTTTATATGGAAATGATCACTGACATTTAGTGCATATTCTGATACTATAGTTACAGAATAGTGGGTCAATTAAATGGATAATATCTTTTCTTTGATTCACTATTTTGAGATGGAGAAGAAGACTCTAGTTATTTATCATTAAGATGGAGAAGCCAATCAATGGTTGGATTTGATTAAGAACACAAATACGAAGGAATAAATTAAAGATATAAAGTGGGAGGGCTTTAAGAAAATATTTCTTAACAAATATTTCCCTCAAACTCTACATAAAAATATAGAGATAGAATTATTAGAGATAATGAAAAATGAAGGTTAATCTATCATAGATTACAATTAAAATTTCACAAAGATTTTAAGCTATGACTCAGGTTTTGTTATCAATAATGATAGTAAAATAGATAGACTATTTTCTTTGTTTTAAAACTACATCTTCAAAAGTCTTGAGAAATTCAAGACTTTGGGAGTTACGAAGAAGTTGTTTGATGTGATCTCAAAATGGAGATGGAGTTTAGAGAATGATACCTTGGCTATAGAGATAATAAATTAAAGATGAAGTTTCAAGTTGGAGGATCTAATGATGAAGGTGGAAAGAAAACTCAACCACACACATGCCAAAAATATGGGAAGAAACATCATGGGAGTTTCCTCAAAGGGATAGGAAAATGCTCCAAGTGTGGGATAGAAGGTCACCAAGCTCATGAATGTCAAATATAGGTGATGAATAAAGATAATGTGGTGCACTACCACAAAACTGGGCAAGGCATGCGCCTGCCTTTATCAGCGCTAACAGAAAAGCGCTGATAAAGGGGTGGGCCTTTATCAGCGCTAAAACATGCGCTGATAAAGGTGTACCCTTTATCAGCACTTCTTTTAGCGCTGACAAAGGGCACATTTATCAGCGCTTTTATTAGCGCTGATAAATGTAACATTTATCAACACTTTTCTTAGCGCTGATAATATTTATTGTATACATTAAATAAAAAACACATGTTATAACTATATATATATATATATATATATATATTAAATAATTATAAGATTAATACAAAATATATTTATTAGATTTATTAATTCATTATATATTTATTAGATTTATTAATTAATTATATTTAATATATATTTATTATATTTCTTTATATTTAATGTATTTTTTTATTTATAAATATATAATGCATTCTAATATATATTTATAATAGAAATTATTGAATATATATGTGTTTTCCAATGAATTGGGATCGATTAATATCATACATGCACGCATCTATATATATGTGTTTTCCAATAAATTGGGGTCAATGAATATATCATACATTCATATATATATATGTGCATATTGAATAATGTTCATTTATAGATTATAATTCGTTATGTTACCCATGCATATATAATATATATATATTAATTAAATGTACACTTTAAATTAAATTATATTTAATAAATAAATATATATTTTATTATATTTTCAATGATATATATATAAATATACCTTTCAAATAATTTTATAAGTACAAATAGAGATATAAATATTTAGAGTTAAATAAATATATAATAATATAAGAAAATTCTTAAATTTATACATTTTTTAGCGCTTTTATTAGCACTGATAAACTACGTATTTATATATATAATTAAATAATTATATATATATATATAATTAAATAATTATAAGATTAATAATAAATATATTTATTAGATTTATAAATTCATTATATATTTATTAGATTTATTAATTCATTATATTTATTAGATTTAT
The DNA here is from genome assembly GCA_963277665.1 of Viscum album. Lineage (NCBI taxonomy): Eukaryota > Viridiplantae > Streptophyta > Magnoliopsida > Santalales > Viscaceae > Viscum > Viscum album. The sequence continues at coordinate 1,477,534,308 of OY728157.1, forward strand.
CAATTCATTATATTTAATATATATTTATTATATTTTTTTATAATAAATTTATTTGTTTTATTTATAAATATATAATACGTTCTAATATATATGTACTATAATTGAAATTATTGAATATATATTTGTGTTTTCTAATGAATTGGGGTCTATGAATATCATACATGCGTGTATATATATGTGTTTTCTAATGAATATATCATACATGCGTATACATATGTGCATATTGAATAATGTTCATTTATAGATATTATAATTCATTATGTGACCCATATAATATATATGTTATAAAAAATGTACACTTATAATTAAAATTAAATTATATTTAAAAAATAAATATATATTTTATTATATTTTCAATGATATATATATAAATTTACCTTTCAAATAATTTTATAAGTATAAATAGAGATATATATATTTAGAGTTAAATAAATATATAATAATATAAATAAACTCTTAAATTGATATATTTATCAGCGCTTTTATTAGCGCTGATAAACTACGTATGTATCAGCGCTAAAAAAGTGCTGATAAAGAGTGTCTTTATCAGCGCTAAAATGAAAAGCGCTGATAAAGTCACTCTTTATCAGCACTACAAAAGCGCTGATAAATTCCGGCCTTTATCAGCGCTAAAAAAGTGCTGATAAAGGTGGTATTTATCAGCGATTTTCATTTTAGTGCTGATAAATACACCCTTTATTAGTGGTTTTTACTAGCGCTGATAAAGGTCGACGCGGGATTGATAAAATCCACTGGGTCCTCTTCCTCCTCCCCGCACCTTGTCAAGCTCTCGCGGAAGCCCTCCTCTGCGCCGCTGCTGCCGCTGCCACCACTTCCGCCACTACCACCACCTCCTTCTCCTCCTCCTTTTCTGCGGCCACCGACTCCTCCTCCTCCTCCCCCTCCTCTGTGCCTGCTCCTCCTGCTCCTCCTCCTCCACCGTGGCCTCGTCCTCCTCCTCCTCCACCGGCGCCTCCTCCTCATCCTCCTCCTCCTCCTCCTCCTTTGCCTACTCCGCTGCCTCCTCCTCCTCCTCCTCCTCCTCCTCCTTCGCTGCCTCCGAGCTACTTCGACTGCCTCCGAGCTACTTCCGCTACCTCTATCCTACCTCCGTGCTGCCTACGCACTGCCTTCGCTGCCTCCGGTGTCGACGCCTCCTTCTTTTCTGCCACCGGGTCCTCCTCATTAAGGTGATTAAAATTGAATTTTCATGAATTAATTATGTTTGCATTTGTTGTCAATATTGAGATTAATTATGTTTGGCTTCTTGATGTGTGGCTTGGTTTCTAAATGGTATAAAGGCCCATTTGGAATCTTCAGAGCTTACATGGTGTTTTCCCCTTGGTTTTGAAAATGGAATTTGATTTGTAAATTTTAAATATCTATTGGTATTTTGTGGTTTTTTGGAAATTGGTTTTGAAACTCATGTGATGTATAGGCCCGATTGGCACTTGTGTGTTATTGGTTTATACCGTGCATGTGATGGCCTCTTCATTCTCTGGTATACTACTATAATGGAGCATCAATGTTGGTTGTTTACTATGGAGGTACATTATATGTCGGCAGGTGAGTCTGAACCTAGTAAGTCTAGGGATTTCTTCTAGGTATGTTTAGGTAATTCTAATGATTACCTATCTATATGTTCTTCTTTATTTTTCTGCACTTTGGTTATATAGTTTTCCAGTATTTTTCTACTTTTATTGTTTCAATTAATTTCATCATGGCTCTGTGATCACCTTATTTGGATTCTTATATTGAATTTTGAATTCATTTTTTAAACTAGATATCTATTTTAAAATGGGAAGTCATGATTTGTTTTGAAAATGGATTTTCCAAGAAATATGTGTTGGTTATTTAAATGATAAAAACCTATTTTATAAATGTATTTCAAACTAGTGTTTTTGTATTATTTCAAGAAAGTTAATGTATGGATTCTGTGGTGCTTACCTACTAAGTTCTTTTATACTCACAACCTACTTGTGACACTCGGCATTAGTAGAACCAAGTTATTTTTAGGTTTGGGTATCTGGTTTAGGTTTCCTTTAAAGCAGGATTCTCTTATAGTTAGTAGTAACCCAAAGGTCACGAGGATATCTGGTCGGGTTCTGATTTATTCTATCTCAGTTTTTAGTTTCTTTTATGTTCATTTGACGCTGTATATTGGTCATGTTTATGTATTCTTTATGTTCTATGCTTATGGATCCTCATGGTTTTGTTGTGTGCTCTATTTGGTCTATATATATTTCCCCATCTCTATATTTCACATCATATTATCACACCATGAATCTTATATATCCTTAAGAGGGATTTCTTCATCATACATGATATATAAAACTATATGATCCATATTTTTTAGGCCTAAGACTATAATCAAATAGTCTTAGAAAATCTACCTTGCAAAAAATGGTGCGTTCATTATACAAGGATAACCTCTAGGAAATACAATAAAAATATACATCATCTGAATTGATTTGAAGATGATATAGTGAAATCATCACACAAATCCTAGTTAAAATCAGCCCAAATCATAGGAAAATAAAGGATATTAGTAATGGAGGAAGTATGATGGAAAAAATCACTAATACACTATAAAAAAATCCCAAGAACCACCCCTCATCAGGGGGGATCAAAGAGAGGAAGAGATTGGATGAATCCCAAGAACCACCCAAGATTTGCTATTAATGAGCACGCCCCTACCATTTTTGAAGTATCTAGTTTTTTATCTAAATTATACTCATATTCCTTTCCCCCTAACCTATATACACATCCTATGGATTTCAAATAGGATGAATATAAATAAAGAAGGGATGAATGCCAATCGGTTGACAAAAGAGTATGAAGAAGGCATTAAAGAGTTTATCAAGTTTGCAAAAGATCATGCATGTGACTCTTCTCAAATCCTTTGTCTGTGTTTACGCTGTTGTTATTCAAAAAAAATTAGTCCAGAGGAGTTGGAAGAACACTTGATCTGTCACGGAATAGATCTGAGTTATACATGTTGTAATAAACACGGGGAAACAACGAATGTAGGTAGTGACTGGGATGACACTGCATTTTATGGATCATCTGATATGATTACAAACATGAACAATGAAGATGACCGTATGGAGGATGTGATTACAGATGTGAGTGATGATGAAGATTGTATTGAGGAAATGACAAGGACCGTCGAAGATCAACTTCGTGATTGCCCAAAATTGTTTGAGAAGTTAAAAAGTTGTGCAAAGATGACATTGTATACTGGTTGCACTAAATATAAAGCATTGTCATCCATACTGAAGCTGTATAATTTGAAAGTAGACAACAGGTGGAGTGACACCAATTTTACGAAACTACTTGCTCTCATGAATGACATGCTCCCAGAAGACAATGAGCTCCTGAGCCGAACATACAATGCCAAATGAATGCTACACTCGATGGGTATGATCTCTAAAATAATACATGACTGCCTGAATGACTGTATACTGTTTCTCAAGGACCACAAATCACTTAAGGAATGCCCAAAGTGTGGTGCTTCTTGATACAAGAAAGATGAATCCAGCCCTACTAAAGTTTTATGGTACATTCCAATCATTCCAAGGTTTAGACGCCTATATGGAAGTGAGGAGACTGTAGAACAATTAACATGGCATGCAGATACAAGAATTAAAGATGGGATACTATGTCACCCGACAGACTCTCCTTAGTAGAATAGAACTGATCATGAGTATCCTGAATTTGGAAACGATTCGATAAACCTTCGTCTTTCATTATCTACAGATAAAGTAAATCCTTTTGGTTTTCAAAGCAACAGTCACATTACATGGCCGGTTATGTTGATAAATTATAACTTACCACCGTGGTTACGTATGAAACAAAAATACATCATGTTATCTACGCTTATATTAGGACCAAAAAAACTGGGTAATGATATTGATGTTTATTTAGCTCCATTGATTGAAGATTTGAAATTATTGTGTGATTTAGGTGTTACATTGTATGATGCTTACATAAAGGAAGATTTTAATTTTAGATTCATGTTGTACGGGATGATAAATGACTTCCCTACTTATGGAAATTTGTTAGGATATAGCATTAAAGGAACTCAAGGCTGTCCCGTTTTCGAAGAAGGTATACAATCAATTAGGTTGAAACATTCATCGAAAATCGTGTTTCTAGGATATCATAGATTTCTACCGCGACGACATAAGTACCGTTCTTGGATGACATCATTCGATGGAAGTTCAGAATAATGTACAACACCATCTCCACTAACAGGTGATCAATTGTTTGAGAAAGTTAAAAATGTGGACACTACTTTTGGTAAACCGGCTTCGAAAAACCTTATGAAAATTGATTGGAAAAAGTGATCAGTTTTTTTGAATTACAATATTGGAATTGTCTGTATGTAAGACATTTTCTTGATGTTATTCATGTAGAAAAAAATGTATTTGATAGTGTTATCGACACTTTTCTAAATACATCTGGCAAAAAAAAGATGGAATTAAGGCTAGGTTGGACATGGTTGAGATGGGAATACAAGAAGAGTTGGCACCAGTGAAGGGTGAAAAATGAACATTTCTTCATCCTGCTGCTTACACTCTTTCCAGGCAGGAGATATATCAGTTTTTAAACTTCTTGAATGACGTAAAGGTTCTAGAGGGGTATTCGTCAAATATCAATAACCTTGTGTCAATGTGCGACTTGAAGTTAAAAGGTCTGAAATCACATGATTATCATGTTTTGATGCAAGATCTCATTCCAATTGCTTTACATTGCATTTTTCCCAAGAATGTCTGCCATACATTAACGAAACTTTGTTTCCTCTTCAAATCTATATGCAACAAAGTTATAGACCCGACGAAATTTCCAGCTATGGAAAAAGAAATTGCCGTCATATTATGTGAATTAAAAATGTTCTTCCTGCCTTCATTATTTGTTATGATGGTTCATTTGATGGTCCACTTGGTGAGAGAGATTCTTTTATGTGGTCCTGTACATTACAGATGGATGTACCCCATTGAACGGTATATGAAGATTTTCAAAGGGTATGTCAAAAATCGAAGTCGGAAAGAGGGTTGTATTGTAGAGAGATATATTTTTGAGGAAGCCATTGAATTCTGTACCAAATACTTGTCTAGTGTGGAAAGCATTGGCTTACCAAAATCTCGTCACACTGGGCGGATTGAGGGTGAATGAATTTCTAGAAGACAGGTTTTCACAATCAATATTACAGATCGGGAGCAGACCCACCTTTATGTTTTTCATAACAGTTTCGACATTGACCCATATGTTGAAATCCACAAAGAAATTCTCAGGAATTTGAATCCGACTAGGGAAAAAAATGGATATCATATACACATAATCGATAGTTTATAGGATGGTTTCAAGATCATATTTTTAAGAAGTCAGATGAAACTCTAGAGTCAATTTCGGAACGACTTCGATGGCTAGCCGGAGGACCAAGTATGTATGCATTATCTTACAATGCTTATGTAGTTTATGGTTATACATTTTATACTAATGAACATGATAAAGACAGTACCATGCAGAATAGTGGGGTTACACTTGTGGCTGAAGCGATTCATGTTTCCGGTTCTAAGGACAGAAATCCAATTTATACGAATATTTCATACTTTGGCATCATCAAACAAATATGGGATTAGGATTATACGGAATTTCAAGTTACGATATTTCAATGAAAGTGGGTTGATAACAGGAGTGCTGTTAAAATAGATGACTTGGGATTCGTGAATGTTGATTTTAGTAAGGAAGGGTAGAAAGACGAACCGTTTATAATGGCATCACAGGCAGTGCATGTATTTTATGTTTCAGATCCCGAAAACTGAAACTGGTCAATCATTTTGTTATCGACCAAAACAGCTAAAGGGTCAGATGAAAATTCAACGGAAGATGACCCTTTCATTGGGACTTCGCAATCATTTCGCAGTGGTCCCAATGTAGAAGACGTTCTGTATGTCAGAGGAGACCACAATGAAGGGATATGGATAGTTGATAGAGGGGTAAAATCACTCCAGCCTTAAAAAAAGAGCGTTCAATAATCAGGTTATTTTTTTTATTATAATATAGATTGTGTTACATTATTTTATTATATGTTCGCTGCTGCTTTTATGTGATCTAAATTAAATGTTAAACCAGTTCTGCAGATAATGACTTCTTCACCTGCTAATTCACCCAATCCCAAGACACAACAGGTCTCTCAACATGTTGCAGCTGGTCCCACTGCTGAGAGAAAATAGGTCTCTCAACCTATTGTAGCTGGTCCCACTACTGATGTACAACAGGTCTCTCAACCTGTTGAAGCTGGTCCCAGTGCCGATGCTAGCGCTTCAGAGAAACAAAATGATGATGCAGAAACCAAGGAAATGTTAGGCTATGAAACCCCGACGACAAAAAAAAAACAGGTGTGCCGTAGTTTGACAGTTTTAGCCAAAATCCTTAAGTCAAAATCAAAAGGAATCAAATATGAGGTGGGATGGAATAAACGAGGCCAACATGTAAACCCCAAAAAGCCATGTTTAGTAGCTAAATTGGAATCTTCACTCGACAACACGTGCCGATTGATGTAGATTCGTGGCCCCATGTTCTTAGCGGGTTTAAAACATTAATGTTGGAAGAGATTATGGTAACATTATGATATCATATATTAAATTTATTAAAATAAAATAAAATAAAATATTTAAATATTTACTAACTCTTCATCACCTCTTGTAGAGTGAATTTATAGTAGATGTTTCACACAAAGAATATGTATTAATACTGGCAGGAAGGATTCATAGAGGCTTTCACACCATTTTAACGAAACATCATCTGAAAGATACTGAAGGGGAAATCAAGCCGCACCTGCCTCCTCTTTATTCACACTTGATATCCCAAGGAACATGGGATGTGTTTTGCAACTGTCGTAAAGAATAGAATTTTCAGTTACATTGTGTTTGGTTACACGTTGTGTAATGTTGCTTGTATTCATCATGTTGATTGACAGGTTTTTATTTACGAAATAACAACTGAGTGCTGAAAATAGAGAACGGTCAGCAAAACCAGCGTACCCCTACCATAAAGTAAGGCTGTGGTACGCTTCAATTGAAAAACAATTGGTACGTATTTTAAAAGTACTGTAATAATTTTATGTGACATAAAACAATACTGTAACCATGTTTCTCTGTTTATATGCAGATTGATGAAGCAAAATCCCAAGCCACTTCCATTCCACGCCATGTGCTATGGAAGGAGGCTCGTGTGAATAAAGAGGGGAAACTGGTAGATGAAAACACACAAAAAGTGTGGGAAACATGTGTAAGTATGACATAAAATAAACTTGTTTTTCTATAAATCACTATTACATAACGATGATTACTTATTTTTCCATATTTTCTATTTGACATAGTCACAGGAATCAATAACACCCTCACCAGATGGATACATACATTCAGCGGTCTTGAAACAGCCAGAACAGTATGGCCGTGTCAGAGGTGTGGGTTTTGGGGTGTCACCCCGGGCATATTTTTAGAAATAAAACAAGATAATGAACAAACTAAATAATTACAAGTAATGAGAGATAGAGTAGCTACCCTTAAAGAAAAATTACAAAGTAAGGGAGAGATGCTAGCGAGTTTGATGGAGGAGAGGCGAAGAGAACAAATAACTCAAGAATGTCCCGCGCGAGAAGATCCCGCCCCACCCCCACCAGCTTTGAGGTCAGCCATTCCCCTCAAAGACCCGACTTAACCGAGGTAATCAATGTTCTAATATTTGTTTCTATAAAATGTGAATCACATATACACTGATACCTTTCATGTAATGATATTATATAGGGTGAAAATGACTGTGATTTATATATGTCAACTCCCACCCATCGCCTTGTAGCGAGGGCTACTATGTTCAATATGCAGAATGACACGCTACACTCTAAACCACTTCCAACCGGTCATGTAAAAGTGTCGATTAATGTAGCTCATGAGCCGAGTGCCGAGATACCTGTGCCAAATGATGATGATGACATTCATATGGTGGAAAAAGCTGTTGGAACATTCATTGCATGGCCGTCAAATCTTGTAAAAAAACATGTCGACCAGGAGGTATTCATTTCCAATTCATTTTTCAAGAAGAACCTTTAACATTAAATTAGAAAATGGCCGAACCGATGAATGTTATTACAGAAGGACAAAATGGAGGAGCTAAAATGAAAGAGTGGCTCCAAAGGATCAACCAACCGATCAAAATGATCTACTGAGAGCGCGTTCACCCCGCCCGTTCTATATCCACATTTAATATCATTAAAAGATCATGTGGATACGAAAATGATAGGTGACAAGATTCACACATTTTTTTGTGAAAAAGTTATGTACAGAGAGGAAACATTATATTTCATTAGTTCAGATGCTATTTCTGAGATCATCACATACGACTGGCTGGGCGCCTCAGTTATAAATTTATACATGAGGTATGTTTTCATGATTTTATTTTATAGAAGATGATATACTTTGATAATTATGGCTAAATACATCTCATATTTTTCACAGGCGTATATATGAAAAACAATTGAAGTTATTTTCCCATGAATACAAATTTGGACTCGTTAGTCCTCACACTATTTCTACACAATGATAAGAAATAGATTATGATTTTCAGGTTAAATTAATGTCAAATATGCTCAGAACGTTTCAAAGAAGAATTACGACTGATAGACTCTTTTTAATACCAACGTTGGCTGTATAAAACTCTACATTTTAATCATATCAATTATATTTTGATTTCAATTAGTACTTATTTCTTTTTATCTTTTTAGGGATCATTGGATGCTCAAGGCAGGCAATTTGGATACTCCAAAGATTTATTATCTGGATTCACTGCATGGATATCCGACAAACCGACCACACATGATGGAGATTGTCAATTTTTAATACACTATATCCAACATTTTAGAACTAAATATCTATTTATATAATTTATATTATCTTTTAATGAGGATTTTTTTATGATAGGGCAGTGTATGAATATCGTCTAAAGGCTCGAATGAATCCAGGGCATAAGGACGACAATGCCCACAAGATCTACAAATGGAGAATTATCTGGGTATATATAATTATATTTCACTATAAAAATACATATCTAAACAAATTACTTATTTTTCTCGATGTTTCTGCAGTGTCCGAAACGAACAAACGACAAGGACTGCGGTTATTATGTTTTTAAATTTATGAAAGAGATTATATTTCATGAACAAACTAGCATCCCTAAAGAGGTATTTTTGAAAATAATTACTAATTCATTTAAAATAATTATTAATCCTTTGTGTATTTATATTTTTTCAGTACTACTATGACTGTATCAAAAACTCCTATTCAGAAGATGATATAAATGTGTTTAGAAACGAATGGGCATCGTAACTGATGGAAGAATGTAAACAAATAGAACAATGAAGGTGAATTCCTAATACTTATGTTATATTAATATGGTAATTGATATCTCCCTTTACACTTATTGTTCATCTATGATCTCCCTTTCTTATGTTTTATATCCTTAGATTATTGAATTCTTACTACTCAGTATGAAATTGACATAACTTTAGAAAACAACACAAGTGACATACGAAAAACCGAGAAAACACATTCAGATTGTTTTGATACTTTAAGAAAATGATCCCTGAGTCATTTGCGATGTGTACGAATATACTGAACCTCAATCCGACGCATGGTGTGACCGGTATGGATAAAAGTGTCTGATATCAGTTTCAAATTGACATAAACTTTAGAAAACAACACAAGTGACATACGGAAAACTGAGAAAATTCATTCGGATTGTTTTGATACTTTAAGACAACAATCCATGAGTCATTTTTGACATGTAAGAATTGATCGAACCTCAATCTAATGCATGGTGTGACTGGTTTGGCTAAACGTGTCTGATATCAGTTTCAAATTGAGATAAAATTTAGAAAACAACACTACTAACATGAGGAATACCGAGCAAACACATTCAGATTGTTTTGATAATTTAGGAAAATGATCCATGAGTCATTTGTGACGTGTAAAAATTGACCGCACCTCAATACGACACACGGTGTGACCGACATGGCTAATAGTGTCTGATATCAGTTTGAAATTGACATAACATTAGAAAACAACACAAGGGACATACAGAATACCAAGAAAACACATTTAGATTGTTTTGATACTTTAGGACAATGATCCATGAGTCATTTGTGACGTGTAATAATCGATCGCACCTCAATCCGTCGCACGGTGTGACCGGTATGGCTAAAAGTGTCTGATATCAGTTTCAAATTGAGAGAAACTTTAGAAAACAACACTAATGACATACGGAATACCGAGAAAACGCGTTTATATTGTTTTTATACTTTATTACAACGATCCACGAGTCATTTTTGACGTGTACGAATCGACCACACCTCAATCTGACGCACGGTGTGACTGACATGGCTAATAGTGTCAGATATCAGTTTGAAATTGACATAACTTTAGAAAACAACACAAGTGACATATAAAATACCAATAAAACACATTAATATTGTTTTTATACTTTAGGAAAACGATCCACGAGTCATTTGTGTCATGTAAAAATCAACCTCACCTCAATCCGATGCACGGTGTGACCGGTATGTCTAAAAGTGTCTGATATCAGTTTGAAAATGACATAAACTTTAGAAAAAAACACTACTGACATATAGAATACTGAGAAAACATGTTCGTATTGTTTTGAAACTTTAAGAAAACGACCCCTGAGTCATTTGTGATGTGTAAAAATTGACCGTACCTCAATCCGACGCACAGTGTGACCGGTATGGATAAATGTGTCTGATATTAGTTTCAAATTGAGATAAAATTTAGAAAACAACACTACTAACATATGGAATAATGAGCAAACACATTCGTATTGTTTTGATACTTTAGAAAAAAGATCCATTAGTCATTTTTGACATGTACAAATTGACCACACCTCAATCCGATGCACAGTGTGACCGGTATGGCTAAAAGAGTCTGATATCAGTTTCAAATTGAGATAAACTTTAGAAAACAACACAAGTGACATACGGAAAACCGAGAAAACACATTTGTATTGTTTTGATAATTTAGTACAATGGTTCCTGAGTCATTTTTGACGTGTAAGAATTGACCTAACCTCAATCCGATGCACGATGTGACCGGTATGGCTAAAAGTGTATGAGATCAGTTTCAAATTGAGATAAACATTAGAAAACAACACTACTGACATATGGAATACCGAGAAAACACGTTCGGATTGTTTTGATACTTTAGGAAAAATATACATGAGTCATTTGTGATGTGTATTAATCAACTGAACCTCAATCCGACACACGGTATGACCGGTATGGCTAAAAGTGTCTAATATCAATTTGAAATTGAGATAAACATTAGAAAACAACACTAATGACATATGTAATACTGACAAAATGTGTTCGGATTGTTTTGATACTTTAGGAAAATGATCCATGAGTCATTTGTGACATGTACGAATTGACCACACCTCAATCCGATGCACGGTGTGACTGGTATGGCTAAAAGTGCCTGATATCAGTTTGAAAATGACATAAACTTTAGAAAACAACACTACTGACATACAGAACACCAAGAAAATGAATTTGGATTGTTTTGAAACTACAAGACAATGATCCATGAGTCATTTTTGACGTGAAATAATCGACTGTACCTCAATCCGACACACAGTGTGACCGGTATGGCTAAAAGTGTCTGATATCAGTTTCAAATTGAGGTAAACTTTAGAAAACAACATGACTGACAGACAGAATACCAAGAAAATGCATTCGGATTGTTTTGATATTTTAGGAAAACGATCCTTTATTCATTTTTGATGTGTAAAAATCAACCTCACCTCAATCCAACACACGATGTGACCGGTATGGCTAAAAGTGTCTGATATCAGTTTCAAATTAAGATAAACTTTAGAACACAACACAAGTGACATAGGGAAAACTGAGAAAACATGTTCGGATTGTTTTGATACTTTAGGAAAACAATCAATGAGTCATTTTTGATGTGTACGAATTGACCAAACCTCAATCCGATGCACGGTGTGACCGGTATGGCTAAACGTGTCTGATATCAGTTTCAAATTGAGATAAAATTTAGAAAACAATACTACTGACATATGGAATACCAAGAAATTGTGTTTGGATTGTTTTGATTCTTTAGGAAAACAATCCATGAGTCATTTTTGACGTGTAAAAATTGACCTCACCTCAATCCGACGCACGATGTGACCGACATGACTAATAGTGTCTGATATCAGTTTGAAATTGACATAACTTTAGAAAACAACAAAAGTGACATACAAAATACTGAGAAAACGCATTCCGATTGTTTTGATACTTTATGAAAACAATCCATGAGTCATTTGTAATGTGTAATAATTGACCTCACCTCAATCCAATGTAGGGTGTGACCGGTATGGCTAAAAGTGTCTGATATCAGTTTGAAAATGAAATAAACATTATAAAACAAAACTACTGACATATGGAATACCGAGAAAATGCATTCGGATTGTTTTGAAACTTTAGGAAAACTATCCCTGAGTCATTTGTGACGTGTACAAATCGACCGCACCTCAATTCAACGTACGGTGTGACTGGTATGGATAAAAGTGTCAGATATCAGTTTCAAATTGAGATAAACTTTAGAAAACAACACTACTGACATACGGAATACCGAGAAAATGAATTCATATTGTTTTGATACTTTAGTAAAACAATCCATTAGTCTTTTGTGACGTTAAGAATCGACCGCACCTCAATCCGACGTACGGTGTGACCGGTATGGATAAAGGTGTCTGATATCAGTTCCAAAATTGAGATAAACTTTTGAAAACAACACAAGTGACCTACAGAAAACTGAGAAAATGCGTTTGTATTGTTTTGATACTTTAGGAAAACGATCCCTGAGTCATTTGTGATGTGTACGAATTGACCGCACCTCAATTTGACACATGGTGTGACCGGTATGGATAAAAGTGTCTCATATTAGTTTCAAATTGAGATAAACTTTAAAAAACAACATTACTAATATACGGAATACTGAGAAAACACGTTCGGATTGTTTTGATACTTTAGGAAGACGATCCATGAGTCATTTGTGACGTGTACGAATTGATCTCACCTCAATCCGACGCACAGTGTGACCGGTATGGCTAAAAGTGTCTGCTATCACTTTCAAATTGAGATAAACTTTAGAAAAACAACACTAATGACATACAAAATACCGAGAAAATGCGTTCGGATTGTTTTGATACTTTAGTAAAATGATCCATGACTCATTTGTGATGTGTACGAATCGACCGCACCTCAATCCGACACACGGTGTGACCGATATGGCTAAAAGTGTCTGATATCAGTTTGAAAATGACATAAACTTTAGGAAACAACACTACTGACATACAAAATACCACGAAAACACATTCGGATTGTTTTGAAACATTGGTAAAATGATCCATGAGTCATTTTTGACGTGTACAAATCAACCGCACCTCAATCCGATGCACAATGTGACTGGTATGGATAAAAGTGTCTGATAACAGTTTCAAATTGAGATAAACTTTAGAAAACAACATGACTGACATACGAAATACCGAGAAAATGCATTCAGATTGTTTTGATACTTTATAAAAATGATCCACTAGTCATTTTTGACGTGTACGAATTAACCGCACCTCAATCCGACGCATGGTGTGAGCGGTATGGCTAAAAGTGTCTGATATCAGTTTCAAATTGTGATAAACTTTAGAAAACAACAGAAGTGACATACACAAAAATGAGAAAATGTGTTCGGATTGTTTTGATACTTTAGGAAAATGATCCTTGAGTCATTTGTGATGTGTAAAAATTGACCGCACCTCAATCCGACGCACGGTGTGACCGGTATGGCTAACAGTGTCTTATATCAGTTTCAAATTGAGATAAACTTTAGAAAACAACACTACTGACATACAGAATACTGATAAAACGTGTTCGGATTGGTTTAATACTTTAGGACAACGATCCATGAGTCATTTTTGACGTTTAAGAATCAAACGCACCTCAATCCGAAGCACGGTGTGACCGGTATGACTAAAAGTGTCTGATATCAGTTTCAAATTGAGATAAACTTTAGAAAACAACACCAATGACATACAGAATACCAAGAAAACGTGTTCAGATTTTTTTGATACTTTAGGAAAATGATCTATGAGTCATTTGTGATGTGTATGAGTCAACCAAACCTCAATCCAATGCATGGTGTGACCGGTATGGATAAAAGTGTCTGATATCAATTTAAAAATGACATAAACTTTAGAAAACAACACTGCTGACATACGGAATACCGAGCAAACGCGTTCGGATTGTTTTGAAAATTTAGGACAACGATACATAAGTCATTTGTGAAGTGTAAGAATTGACCGAACCTAAATCTGATGCACAGTGTGACCAATAAATCTTTTCATTAGATAAAGAATCAGTATTTATTAAATGAGATAAATCAATAAAAAACATATTGATTTTACATTATTCCCTTTCATTGTTATCAGAATGAAAAAATTTGAGTTTAAACATTCATATTTTAGTTTCAAATTTCCATATTGATGTATTCTTTCATATTATTGTTTTAATTTATTTCATTATTGCATTACTAACATAATATTTTTTTTCTTATATAGGTGAATTTTTTTCCTTGAGTTCAGATGCTTTGTTTGGCAATAAATACCGTGAACGACAATTTTTGAGAGTGGATCACGGATATTAAAGGATGAAACATGAATGCTTATAACTGTTGTTGAATAATTTTAATTTTAACCATGTAAAACAATGTTTGAAATGTATATAGTAATGTTTTTTTTGTATTCATGATGTTAAGTAAATGTATATACTGTTGTCGGTCAAAATATTGTGTGCGGGTGCTATTTTGTGCAGGTGTGCATGTTCTACTTGGTGCATCTATTCTGGTGTATAGGTGTGCAGGTTCTGTTTTGCAGATGTAGGCGATGGTGCCTTTATCAGCGTTTTTTTGAGCGCTAATAAAGGACACCTTTAACAGTTCTAGAAGAGCACTGATAAAGGACACCCTTTATCCGGGCTCCGAAAGCGCGGATATAGGCGACCTTTATCAGCGCTAAAAAAACACTGATAAAGGACCCTTTATCAGCGTTTTTAGCGCTGATAAAGGTGGCCTATATCAACGCTTCTCGGAGCGCTGATAAAGGGGACCCCCCCCATTATCTACGCCGGCATTAACAACACTTTTCTAGCACTGTTAATGCCAGTTTTTAGTGCTGATAAAGGGCCAAGTTGTAGTAGTGGTGGAAGTAAGGATAACACCACCTATGGTTAAGTGCTTCAACTATAGAGAGAAAGGGAACTATACAAGTGAGTGCACTAAACCTTAAGTCCTCAAGGGTAATCCATGTCAGCAACCACCAAAGACAAAAGAGAAATGGAAAGATTATTCCATCACTATGCTGATGTGGAGCCAAAAAATGATGTGGTGATAGGTATAATAGATATTCCTTCAATAATAGAGAAGATAATAAAAATAATAATAATAGCGAACATACTTTTAAAATCCCTCACCAAACATTTACTTGACTGGTGCCCCAATCTAGGTTACCACATGTCCTCAAGCACACTTCCCTGTATTCTAGAGGTTGCTGACTAGTACTGAGGGTCTAAAAATTAAATTGGAAGACAATACCCTCTTTAATAGAGTAAGAAATAAAAAATAACATAAGAAATAAAGGAAATACTAATAAAATAACCAAAAACATGTATAAATAACTACATCCCAAACAAGGTACAAAAAAAACCAAAAATAAATATGCTATGACATTCTAACAGTTCTGAAAGTCAAGGAAACCCAAAATGAAGACAGATAGGTAAATCCACAAAACAGTCCCGAATCCAAGTCCATATCCTTTCCCATGCATATACCAATCCCAACACAACTCCCTAGAACTGATCCCTTTCCCATATCCAAACATGGAATAATGAAATCTACTCACGTAACCAATGACAACCTAAGAAGGGTGTGAGTACAACTTAATAGGCCACCACTAATGGTGTCTAAAAAATATCCAATATAAAGAGATAGTATATAAAAGTATGAAATAAATGACAAGGTAACCCAAAGGACAACTTGGGTTCATTTAGTTAACAATGAATCCTTTAACCATTTATATCATTATTACTATTATCATCACTTATACCATAATCATTACTTAATCCATTTTCATCATATGTTCCATGGGTTAGGCATTTACATCATATACAAAATGATATAAGGTATTCAATCACTATTCATAATGGAATAAATCAAGTCCCTATCTCACTAGGGGTACACACATTAAAAAAATAAATTAAACTCACCTTGAAGCCTCAGTCTGGGTGGTCTCATCGAATGAAACCGTTAAGGTAGTTGATCCTCCATCCACTACCCTAACAGTGAATTTTGGGGTGGAGTTTAGAGCCTCAGTCTAACCCAACCTATGGGTATATATCCTCAAGTCAATTCCCCACACTACCAATCCATGTGCACATTCTTATTCATCAAATCTCTAGACACATAAAATATCACAAACCAAACTCAAAAAATACACATAACAATAAAAATTCATAACAATCAACATGGGAATTCATATTATTCAATAACCCAATAACATATTTTTCATTTATATTACATATCCCATTTATCCCAATTACCATTCTTAGGACCAACCCATTAGGCAGGTTAAATAATTCCCTTTATATCAACCTATTTAATAGTCATCACTTTCCAAGACATTACCCATTTAACATGTTCACCATTTCATATGAACTAATATTCTATGAATTTATAACATAATTCATAATCTATTTGACACAATCAAAATTAACCTGATTAACCCATTTTCATACCATGCTAAACAACCCCTTATGCCATCATCAACCCTAGGAACAAATATAATTTTTTCATTTTCAACTCAACCAACCATATTAACATGATTTTCTTGGGCTCTACATTATCACATTTCAAATATACCCTTAACCTTACCAATATTTAGTGTTGGGAATGTCGGTACATCCCATGGGTGGCCCTAAATCTGTCAAGTCATCCTCAATGTATCCCAAGGGTATCGTGAGGGGTTCAATTAATCATTTAGACCTTCATATTACAAAAAATCACCAAGGGAATCAAAATCGAAATAAGAGATAACCAAGAACAAAACCAAACTTGCACAAATCAACCCAATGAATATGGGATATAACTTATAGACCACCTACCTCAAATCCATTGATTAAAGCACTCTAACTCATAGACTTATATCTATATTAAATCAAACCTTGAATCCCTAATCAAGATTTGACCATAAAAATAGGGGTTTATGGATTCAAAAGAAGATAATATGAATAAAAAATCCTAATCTGAAAAAGAAAATCAAATGGAGGACTAAACTTACTCAGAGCTCCGATCAATAATGAACATCACTATAAATTTTCTTTAATCGAAGGGGAAATACCCTTGAAAATATTTGGGATCTTAGTTTCATCACTAGATGTTAGAGGAGAAGAATGGGAGGAAAAATTAGGTGAAGATATAAAAATCATGAGAGGAAGTTTGTAATTTTCCACTTTTTAATGGGGCACACGTTTTGGCCGCACAGTTTACCAAACCATGTGTAAAACCATGTTCCAACCACTATCCATGAGGGGTGAGGTCGCATGGTTACTTGGGGAGATCCACAAAATTTTAAAAACCACACACCAACCATGCAGAATGCCACTATCCAACATTGAAAAATTTGGATTTCCCCCTCACACGGTTTTTACTAAGCATGCACAAACCATGCAAGAGATACAGAATAGACTGAATTACATTTCTTTCATGTACCAAGCCCCAGAAACACCCATATACCTCCTTACACACCCAAAAACATTTATTTAACCAAAATTAAGGGATTAAAACCAAAATTTAAATAATGACATACCTTCATAAAATATGAGATCCTTCAACCTTCCCACCATGTAATGACTCATCCTCGAGCTGATCTTCCTGAGCATCACTGATATTCTTAGGTAAAAATATTGTGCCATTGAGATTGCACAGAAGAATCCATTTCCCAAGTTTCTTCCTGATCATTACCATGCTACCATAAAACTTGAACCAATGGCACAATCTTACCCCAAAAGACTTTATCACTATGATCCATAATACGAACTAGATGCTCTTCAAAGAACACATTTGACTCAATCTTATCATCCTCAACATCAATCACGTGACATGGGTCAGTGTGATACTGTCCAAGCTAAAAAACATGTGAAACATCATGAATACCACCATACCATTGTGTAATATCCAATTAGTAAACCACCGGTCTGATCCTCTCCACAATCTCAAACGAACCCACATACCTGGGTGCTAACTTACCCTATTTCCAAATCCAATGGTGACCCAAACTTGGTTAAAACAGAAGAAACACCTGATAACCCACTAAAAAATCATGAGGCCTATGACAAATTTCTGTGTACAACTTCTACCTAATTTTATCCATTCCAATATACTTCCAGATCAACTAAACCTACACTGACATCTCCTGCATGAAAATTAGTCCCAAAAACTCTGATTATTCAGCTTCCATCCAAAACAATAGATATCTACATGGTCTACCATAAAGTGCCTCAAATGGATCCATCTGAATTATAGCATAGTAAATATTGTTATAGAAAAAATCAATAAGTGCTATATTTTTTTCCCATAATCCACCAAAATATAGTACAAAAGCCTTGAACATGTCCTCTAGTGCCCGAATGGTGCACCCTGCCTACCCGCCCATCTTTGTGTGGAAAAACCTACTCAATAACACCATTGTAGAAAGTGAATTATGCTATCATTTTTAGAAGTACTATCTGAAATGTGGATCACAATATGAAACTATGGTATGTGGTACTCTATGAAACTGTACTATCCCTCGAACATAAAACTCACCCAACTTATCCACGATGAAAGTATCTTGAATCGGTAAGAAATGAGCCACCTTATTCAATTGATCAACAACTACCCATATTGCATCATTATTGTGAGGTTTCCTCATAAGAGCTACCAAACAATCCATTATTAAATCATCCCATTTCCATTATATAATGGGAAATGGATGAAAAAAACCACCCAATCGCTGATGTTCATCCTTCACCCACTGACATATAAGGCATCAAACCACAAAACCTATAACCTCTTTCTTCATTCATGGACACCAATACTACCTACGTAGATCACGATACATCTTGGCTAAACTGGGATTCACTATGCACTTTGATACATGAAACTCGTTCATCAACTCTTCTTGTATACACATCGACACAACAACATGGCCATAAACAAAAATGATCCCATCATCTCCAACAGCTCCACCAGAAGGTGAATCCCCACATTTTAGAATTTCCCTCATAGTCTCACATTACAGGACTTTATGTTGTCCTTCATTAATATGGATCAGAATTAAGGACTCTAACACTAAGGATGCAAGGGTCATCTACCTTTGGCCATCCTATACCTCCATATGCATATCAGAAAATAACGTCATCATTCTCCACTCAGAACTGGATTCTTGAACTACATGGTTTTGAGTTTTATGACTCAAATTATCCATATAAAATAGCTCAAAATCTATGGATTGCATGTACTCAACCCATATTCACTTTTTAAGATTCAAATCATACTGATATAAAATGTAGTTAAGACATTTATTATTGGTATACACTATAAACCATTCTACCAACAAGTAATGACACTAACATTTTAAGGAATGGAAAACTACATCTAATTCAAGACCATGCATATGATAATTTTTTTCATGAGGCCTCAACTACTCTGAACCATACATGATGACCCGATCATCCAACATAAACACTACTTATAGATCAAAAATAGATGTATCACAAAATAAAGAATACTTATTACCTAGATTAGGTAATATTAGGATTACTGTGGTAGCCAACTACTTCTTCAACTCTTTGAATGAATTACCACATACTTCTAACCATTAAAACGTGATTCCTTGGTAATGAATGAAAGAGGTGCTTCCAAAAAAGAAAAGTCTACAATGAACCTTCGCTAAGATCTTTCCAAACCTAGAAAACTTCAGCCATTAGAAACATTCTTGTGATTATCCCAAGAAACAACTTCCTTTAATTTCTCTAGGTCTGCTGACACACCTTCCTTAGAAATGTTGTGACCCATGAAATGAACCTTATCAATCCAAAAATGAAATTTTGATATATTGGAATATAGCCTATGCTTTCTTACAATACTAAAGATGATGTCAAGATGTTTGGAATGATTTTCATGAGTCTTAGAGTACACCAAGATATCATTGAAAAAGAAAACGATGAACTGATCTATATAATGGTGAAAGATTCGATTCATCAAATACATGAACACTATTGGTGCATTAGTCAACCCGAACGACATCACCACAAACTCATATAACCCATAACTATATGTTTGGAATGATTTTCATGAGTGTTAGAGTAAAACAAGATATCATCAAAAAATAAAATATTGAACTGATCTAGATAGGGGTGAAATATTTAATTCATCAAAGACATGAACACTTTTGGTGCATTGGTAAACCCAAATGACATCACCAAAAACTCATACAACTCATACCTACTTTTCATGGTAGTTTGCAGTACATCAAAAAGCCACACCCTCAGTGGGTGATACCCTGATATCAGATCAATTTTAGAAAACATCGAAGTACCTATCAGCTAATCAAAGAGATCATCAATTCTTGGAAGAGGGAATCAGTTATTGACCGTCATCTGATTCAAAATCCTATAATTGACACATAACCATAATGATCGATCATAATTCTTGGAAAACAACTCTAGATACCCCTAAAGTGATGTAGTAGGTTTAATAAACCTTTTATTATCTAATTACACTAAGTTTTAAGTTCTTGGAGTTCTGTCAATTCCATTCAATACAGAAGAATGAAAATTGGTTCTTCTCCCAGCAACAACTCTATCACAAACATAACATATCTCTTGGATAGTATCCCTGAGAAATCCTCTATAAACACATCCTAAAACTGATCCACCATAGGAGGAAAGACAAGATACATTAATCCTCTACAATCAATCATTAAACAATACACTTTGACTGTGAGTTCACCCAACTCCTGGAAAACTGTCCCTCCACATCCTGCTCATACATCCCACTCACCATGATAGAGATAAGTGTCTCCTTCAAGATATGTGAATGTCACTATATGAGGGTAACAATCGATATGGTCCTAGTTCAACATTAGCCAATCCTTGTCCAAAATCTGGACTAAAACTAACATATAGAGGATGATCAAGTCCTATATAAAGTGGTACCTGCAAACCTCCAAAACAAAACCCTTACATTGTCTGATATCCTCTACTCACACCCCCAATGGGGTATCAATTGACATAACCCCCCCCCCCCACACACATTACACTACTAGGCCCAACACAAACAAATTGAGCAGAGATAAAATAATATGTGGTACCTATGTCAAAAAATAGCTAGAATGCATGGAAGCTATAAGTACCCTACCTCAGACAGTTGATGGTCCAGACTGGACACATCCAGGTGAAAATTGAACTTCATGAAGCTGATCTTCCCCTATTAACTGGGCTTCGACCAGAGTCCCTAGTGTTATACTACTCTGATGATATAGACACTCTCTCCCCAGATTTCCACATCCACTACCCATACTGGTACAAACCATGGATATACAATTTCCTACATGATATTGGGTAACTATCCCTCTTCCTACACTCGACATCAACCTTGATTCCCCATCCACACCCATATGTCAATGATTCCTACAGAATAACTATATGTTCCCCATATTACCGCATGACTGGCACTCAACTTGTAGTTAGGGACACTGGACATACATGTTCCCCAATCTTCCACACTAATAATAGAACATTTAATCACTACCCAGAGAGGCCGACCATCTCTTTTGACTACTATGCGCACTTCCACATTTATGGAAACTTCCAAAACCACACTTATTTCCCCCAAAAGTTTCACCACTAATATTTCTTTACAATACCACAATTCCACTACCTGAATCCTCCTTCAAGTTCCCTTTTAAGAAAAGGGCCTAATCCACTACCTCTATAAACCTCTTCAACTAGGAGATATTCACATAGGACTTGATCTCATGTCTAATATCATCCTTGAAAAGTTTTACCATAACTACCTTTTCTCCTACCAATGTTGGAAAGAAGAAGTAGAAGTTAGTGAAATGGCTAGCATAATCCATCATTGACAAAACCCCTTGGTCCAAACTCATAAAATCCACATCCTTCTCCTTCCTCAATATTTTCGGATAGAAGTGTTCTAGGAGATTTTCTCGAAAATATTTCCATATCATTCCTTTGACCTACTTTGTCTGAAATAAGATGCCCCACCAACTCTTTTACTGACCTCGCAACATATAGGCTTCCATATTGACTTGGTTCTTAGAAGGAGTTTCTAAATGGCCAATAATCGTTCGATGGAATCTATCTAGAAATAGGATGCCTAAGGCCCAAACACTCTTGTAATGGTTGGAGGGTGCTGTAGATGAAATTATCTAGTCAACTCAAACATACTCGGTACAACCCACCTTGGGTCCCATTCAATCATCTGTATAAAATGAGTGAAGTTATAACGAAAATACTCATCTCTATTACCCTGAATCACTGAGTCTTCTTGATCCACTACTAGTTGAAGATTATTAGCAACATCCTCTTGTCTTCTTTCTAGTACAAGCCTTCATGGTGTAATTTCTCTATAATTCCCAACACAAGCTTTAGAACACATATCATAAATCTTTCATAATTAAAACACAATAAGGATCTTCACTAGTAATAAAAAAACCATTTACATGCACTATTCCAATTGATATCATCACAATTATAAAACTACCCTCTAACATACTTACCATGAGTCATGTTCAATATGGGGTAAAATAATTTACATAGACATGGTATTTCACATGAAACATTTTTAATACTATTTCCACACTCTCAATGTAATCCTTCCTCTTAAAAAACATTTTCCATTTCACCACTTACTACAAAAAACATTTTTAACTCATTTACAACCCTTTATTAAACACAATTCTTTAAATATTCTATATCATTCCTTTTATTTTACCCATTTGCATCATTCTTATTAGACACCATTTTTTTTAAATTTCTCAACAAAGTAAAATGTATTCCACCTTTCATATCCCACACACCCATCCTATGTGTTCATACCATGATTCATGACACCTATCTCCCTAGGTGCTTATAATGATGAATGAATGCACACCCTCATGAAATTTTATCCACAAGTAAAATAACACCAAAAAATAACATCACACAATAAGTGAATCACCCAATGGTGAAATATCATTCAACTATAACAACACACAACATGAAAAAAAATTCCCACCCAGGGTACTTGGGTTTTCCTTTATACATGGGTTTCCTAATCCCAAGAATGAACTCATTACCAAGAACTGAAACATCCTATTATCCCTTATACCATCCCAAATAATAAGATCCTATAAAAAACAATTATATGATTACAATTTGTAATGTCCTTGACCCAGAATCCACTAGATCGGTGCCTCGAGCTAGATCACCACATGACCTCATGTGTGCCTCCCCATATTCCATAGGTTTCAAACTAGTATAAAGGGTCTAAAAATTAACATGGGAAGACCATACCCTCTTTACCTAAGTAAAGCACAACATATAACATAATAAATAAAGGAATCCGTAATAAAATAAATAGAACATGCATGAATAACCACATCACAAACAGGGTACAAAACACAACCAACAATAAATATTCCATGTCTTGATAATAATATCGAAAGTGAAGGAAACCCAAAATGGAGAAAAAATATAAATCCAAAAAACTATCATGACTCCATGCCTAGATACTTACCTACGCATATCCCATGACCAACTGAACTCCCCAACACCAAGACCTTGCCCTTATCCAAAACTACAATAATGTAGTCTACTTGGGTAACCAATGGTGGCCCGAGAAAGGTGAGTATAACTAATTAGTCCACCACCAATAGTGTCTACACAATATTTTGTCTAATAAGATAGTACATGAAAGTATGAAATAAATGATAAGGAAACCCAAAGGAAAAATCAGGTCCCATAAGTTAACAATTCATCATTTAACCATTTCTATCATTATTACTATGATCATCACTTATTCCATCTTCATTACTTAATCCATTTTTTCACATGTTCCATGGGTTAGGAATTTACGTCATTTACACAAGGATCTAAGGTATTCAATCAATCTATATAAGGGAATAAATCAAGTACCTATCTCACTAGGGTACGCACATTAAAAAAAATGCATTACACTCACCTCGAAGCTTCATTATGGGTGGTATCATCAAATAGAACCATTAGGGGAATAGATCCTTCATCCCCTTCCCTAATCCATGCATTTTGGGGTGGAGTTTAGAGCCTCAGTCTAACCTGACCCATGGGCGTAGATCCTCAAGTCAATACCCCAGACAACGAATCCATGTTCACGTGATTATTTATCCTATCACTACACACATAACATATCACAAACCAAAATCAAACAATTCACAAAACAATCACAATTCATAAAAATTAACATGGGAATTAATATTATGATGATAACACAATAACACATATTACATTTACATTAGATAGCCCATTTAGCCCAATTCCCATTCTCATGACCATACCATTAGGCATGTTCAATAATTATCTTTATATCAACCCATTTAACATAGTCCTCACTTCCCAATACATTACCCATTTAACAATGTAACCATTTCATATACACTAATTTTATTTGGACTTTATAACATAATTAATAATTCATTTGACACAATCTCAATTAACCCAATTACCCATTTTCATGCCATCCCAAACAACCCTTTATACCATTATCTACCAATGAAAAACTATAATTTTTTCATTTTCCACTCAAAAAACTATATTAGCATATTCTTCATGGGTTCTATGATATCAAACATCATGTATACCCATAAACTTACTAATTTTTAGGTTCAGGAATATGAATGCATCCAATGGGTGTCCCAAAATCAGTAAAATCATCCTCAACACAACCCATAGGTATTGTGAGAGGTTAAATTAATCATTTAGACATTATTATTACTAGAACTCACCAAGTTCATCAAAATCCCAATAAGAGATAACTAAGAAAAAAACCAAACATGAAAAAATCGACCCCACGACTATGGGATATAAATTGTAGAGCACCTACCTCAAATTCATTGATGAACACACTCTTAGTCATAGAATTAGATTCATATTCAACCACCCCATGAATCCCCAAACAATATTACATTGGAAAAAGCGGTTTTTAGTGATTTAAAAGAATGTTAGAGGAACTACAAACCCTAATATAAAAAAGATAAGAAAGAGGAGTATTAGACTTACCCAGAGCTTGAATCCACAACCAAAGACAATACAAAAGACCTTGAATTGAAGGAGAAATAACATTGGGATGATTTTTGAGCATAGGTTCCTCACAAAGGTTGAGAAGGGAAGAATGGGAGGAAAAATCTAATGAAGATCTAAAACTACTGAGGGGACAGCTTGGTAATTTTTAATTTTTTATTGGGGTGCTCTGTTTGGCCGCACAATTTTCCAAACCATGTGAAAAACATGATCCAACCGCAATATAAGAGGTGTTGGGTTACACGGTTACCTTGGGAGCTCAGAATAGTTTGAAAAAACATGTTCTAACTATGTGTAATGCCACTTTACAAGGTTTCATGGTTTGGTTTTCCCCCTCTCATAGTTTTCACTAACCGTGTGAAAATCATGTGAAAGACACTGAATGGCCCATTTTCCCATTCCTTCATGTTCTGAGCCCCCAGAACACCCCCGAGCTTTCTCACACACCCTGGAAACATTTATTTAAACAAAATAATGGGATTAAAACCAAAATTTAAACATGAAAACACCTTTATAAAATCTAGTATCTTATATTACCATTTGATTCTTATTCTATGATTTTTTAAATCATCCATGTTTGGTAAAAGTATTAAAACACCACCTCAAAATATAGAGGATGAGTTATCTATTAGAATATAGAATGGGGAAATTATTTTATCAAATGTATATAAATCTTCACAAATTAATTTTTATGGACTAAACCTCCCAAAAAATGTTATCATACTTTCTTTGGTGGATTTTGATGCTATATTGGGCATGAATTGGATATATTTATAAAAATCCAACATCAACTGTCAGGAAAGGGAGATCACTCTTCACATACCAAGGAATCCTCCAATTCTATACTTGTGTAAGGAGGGGGATGAATCTTATTTATAATCATCATCTCAAGTGTGGATATTATTTCCCTATGAGAAAGAATATCTAGCTCAAATGATTGAGATAAAGGAAAAAATCATGATAGAAGACATGCCTATTATGAGGGGATACACTAATTTTTCCCTTGAAGAATTTCCTAGTCTTATTCCAAACCGATAGGTTGAGTTATTAATTGAACTTATTCTTAAATCTCTATAGATATAAAATACACCTTATAAAATTGACACCATTGATTTGGAGGAACTGAAAAAGTAGTTACAAGAGAATATGGACAGAGGTTTTATACACACAAGTGCTTCACCATGTGGTGCATCAGTCCACTTCATGAAGAAGAAGGATAGATCAATGCACCTCTGTATTGATTATTATGAACTCTATAAAATCACAATAAATAATAATTACCCCCTTAAATTGATCAATTATGTGGGGCCATGTTTTTATATAATGTGGACCTTCGGTTGCGATATCACCAATTAAAGGTGAGGAAGGAATATATTACCAAGAATACCTTTAAAACAAGGTATGAAGACTTTGATTTCATAGTGATTCCTTTCAGACTCAATAATTATCCTGAAATATTAGTGGACTTAATTAGTGGATTATTTAGTGAATACCTTAAAAAAATTTTGGTAGTCTTTATTGATAATATTTTGATACACTCTAAGAGTAAGGAGGAACATGAGGATAATTTTTATATTGTGCTGAAGACTTTGTGATGGGAGAAAATTTATGCAAAGTATAGTAAATATGATTTCTAGATAGAGGATGTATCAATTTTGGGGAATGTTATCACCAGTAATAAAATATCTCTGGACACATCTAATACAAAGGAAATCGAAGAACTTGCCTCAGTAAAACATATCATCACACACATATATCATGAAACTAATCCACCTTCTGACTACCATGAAAACAAGGGGGTCTCAATAAGCACTTGAATCCACTATTTTAGTATCCCTTTTGAGCTGATTGATATTATCCAAAGGGATAAATTTTAATTTCCTTACTTTTGACTCTTGTAACTATTTTTTCTATATTTTAAGCCATGCTTCTTTCTTTTATAAAAAAAAAGGAAATTGAAGAGCGTCCTCAGACAATATCTTTCTCAGATATCTATTGTTTCCTTGGTCTAGCTGGGAATTACCAGATATTAGTGAATAAATTATCATGATTTTGAAACCCACTAACTAATATGAATAAAAAGGTAGAAATGATTTTCTAGACTAGTGAATGTGAAGACTGTTTCAAAGTGTTAAAAAGAAGGCTTACCACCAAACTAATACGAAAAATTCTAAACAGTTTGGAACTCTTTATAGTATGCAGTTATGCTTCTAAGAATGGATTAGGATGTATACTAATGGAGAATTATAATTTGATAGCCTAAGACTCCAGGAAGTTGAAAATTCACGAGGAAAACTATCCCACACATGATTTTGAGTGAGCAGTTGTGAAATTTGCGTTGAAAATCTATCAGCATTATCTATATGGGGAGAAGGGTAAAATATATACTAATCCTAAGATACTAAAATATGTATTCACATAGAAGAACCTTTATATGTGATAGTGAAGATGGTTATAGTGCATCAAGGATGATGACTACTCAATCCACTACCATCTTGGGAAATCGAATAATGTGGAATATTCTCTAAGTAGAATGAAGCATGCAGCATTATCAATGATGAGAATTGAGATGGATCCAATCTTCTTATATAATCAATGTATGTTCATGGGAATCAGTAAGGAAGGAACATAATCAATCATTTCTCAAATGAGTTCTCAACCACCCCTCATGGAGAAAATAAAGGATTATCAAAGAAATGATGTGAAAATTCAAAAGAAGGTAGAAGATTTCATAAGGGGAAATAATTAGAGTTCAAAATTTATGGGGAAGGAGTTATAATATTTGGATCATGATTATCTGTAACAAAAAATCTAGAGATAAAGAAATAGATTATTAATGATGCACATAGCTCAACCTTTTCTATTCACTCAAAGAGAACATATATGTATCGAAATATTTGAGAGAAATACTAGTAGTACATTATGAATAAAGAGATCAGTAAATATACATAAAATTTCCTGGTATGTAAAAAAGTGAAGTCTAAAAGACAAAATTCTAAGGGGATGATGCAACCATTACCCATACCAATATGGAAATGGGAAAATATCACCATGGAATTTGTCACCAAACTTTCTAAGAAATTTAGAGGAAACAATTTCATATGGGTTGTTGTTGATTATCTTACAAAGACAACTCACTTCATCATAATATGAGAGGAGTTATCAAAAGATCATATTTCATGAATATAAATAAAACACTGGTAAGTTTTCATAGAATACCAAAATCTATTATATCCGATCGAGATCCAAGATTCACCTAAAAAATATGGAAAAGTATCCAATACGCTCTAAAAACTGAGATGAACTTCAATGTAGATTATCATTATCAAACCCATGTACAATTAGATTAGACTATTCAAACACTGGAAGACATGTTGAATGAATTTTATGGGACCAATATCTTCCTCTGGTAGTGTTCTCTTAAAACAAAAATTTCCATTCAAGCATCCAAATGGCTCTATATGAAGCCCTTTGTGTGAAATGATGCAGAATAATGACATGTTGGGATGAATTCAGTGAACATAAGATGCTAGGTCCTAAAATGGTTGAAGATATGGTGGAAAAGGTGAAATCCATTCAACAAGAACATCAAGGCATCTCAAAGTCAACAAAACATCAAGGTAACCCAAAGTCAATAACAGAGGTATGTATAAAATCATTGATGAGACCTATATCTTGAGTCTAGAGACATGTTATTCCTCCATATATTACCATGTAAGAGGATCATGATATTTCAGAATAATGGAAAGAGTAGTCTCAGGTACATCGTCCCTTTCAAGATTCCTGATTATGTCAGAGCTATGGACTATCGACTGAAACTTACACCTACCATGTCTCTAGTACATAATATATTCCATGTAACCCTCTTGAGGAAGTAAATATTGTATCCCTCACATGTACTGAATCCAGAGGTGGTATAGTTGGAAAATGATTTCTTTTACGAGGATCAACTGGTGAAGATATTGGACAGTATAGATAAAGTTCTATGCAAAAAGTCTAATCACATGTTCAATGTACTATGAAAAAACCATAAGTAAAAATATTAAACATGGGAATCATAGGAAGTGATGAAGTATAATGAACCTCACTTGTTTTCACCATAGTATGTAAAACAAAATTTCAAGGGCAAAATTTCATAAGTGGGTAAGAATGTAACGAACCGAAATTTTATCAATGGAAATTCTTCTCTTATAATTACATCATATAGTATAAACCAAATAAAATCACTTTAAGAACACAATAAAAAATTTATAAATTAATAATGAATGAAATTAAAGGTATTGATATAAGTGAAGGAAACTACACCAATGGAATAGTAATTTTACCTTTGAA
The DNA here is from genome assembly GCA_963277665.1 of Viscum album. Classification (NCBI taxonomy): domain Eukaryota; kingdom Viridiplantae; phylum Streptophyta; class Magnoliopsida; order Santalales; family Viscaceae; genus Viscum; species Viscum album. The sequence continues at coordinate 1,477,564,141 of OY728157.1, forward strand.
ATAATATTGTGACCATTATGAATAGTAATCTGGCCAATTGAATAGTAACCTCACCTATGAAAGTATAAATAAAATTTAGGTATCATATGTATGACATATTATATATTTAATGGATGGAATAAGTAAACATATTTTTTAGAATTGATAAATTAAGTGATGATATTTTTGTAAGTTATAAATATTTAATTACAATTTTATAATTAATATAATGATTTAAAATAAAATTTACTTTTATAAAATATATTTATAAATTATTGTTTGGTCATATTATTATTATAATATAATTTTATAAGGCCTTAATTATTTTTCAAAGTATTATAAAATGAATTATAATTTTTAAATCGGTATTTTTCAAGTAAATGATGATTTTAATTTAAAATTAAATTTCTTATAATCTGAAAATTATTTTCATAAAATGGATTTCATTTTTGAATTATTCACATCTAAAAATGGTTAGGGTGATGTTTTTGGATTTTTCTAAAATGATTAAATTTTTGGTGAATAATAAAATACGACAATTTACGATAAAAGCTAAATACATGAATTTTTGATTAATTATTGATTTAATGTGGATGTAAGACAAAAATATAGAAATATACTTAATTATTTTAATATATTTAGTGATAATATTTAAGCTATTAGTATTCTTGATCCAAAATAATAAACTAATGAATAAAATAATGAGAAAACACCCCTCCGCCCTATAAATACCACCCCTCACCACCTCTTCACACCACACCTTCTACAACTTGAAGATTGTCCAAGTTCTACCAAATACTCTTCCCAAGACCCTCCCATATGTCTAGGATCCCTTGGTATCATCAAAATACCAAAACCATTTCCCTAAGGAGGTTATCAAGGAGGAGAAAATCAAGAGGTAAAATCGTCTTTATTTTCTTTTAATATCTTTTCAATTTATTTTATTTTATTGTCATATCCTCACCCCCACATATCCATGTGGAATGAAAACTCCAATATATTATATATATAGAAATTTTATTATGTTAATGGAATGATTTATCATCAAACCTACTTTCCTTTCACTTTTTTAAAAAAATGGAAATGTCGTCTATGAGGTGTGTTTTTTTCACCTTTAAAGAAAAAAAGTTTTCATTTTCCATTAACACCTTCATGAATGGTCTTAAAACAATTATAATGGCTGAAAAATATTTTAAAATGTATTATATAACTTTTTTATGTTCTATAACTAACTTATATACAAAATATTAGGTAATAAATCCAAACGAGTTTGTTGTGATAAAAAAACCACAAAATTAATCAAAATGATTATCATTAACATTTTACCTAATGATTTATCCCCATACCATATAAGAAAATTACATATAAGACAAAATAAATATATCTACTTTTATTAATAACATATAATATAAATTATGGATAATTATTCCCATTTTAAATGAACTTCCATTCATGTATACAATTGAACTGATCATGAAAACGAAGAAAAAAAACACTCCCGAATGATGAAATTGAACACTATAACTCATCAAAATAGACATAAACGAACTTAATAAAATAATAATTAATGAAATACATTTATAATGGGTTATTTATTTTCTAATTAATTTATCTAATTTTATTATCCATAATATTAAAGTAAAGAAATCATTCAGACATAAAGTAAGTGGATTCTCGAACCCAAATCTCTTTCTTTGGGTTTTTCATGTTTCACTCCATTTTTAATAGGAATTTTCCTTAAATATAATTTATTTTTTTACTTCCCTTTTATTTTAATGGATATAAATTTTTTAAATATGGTTTAATAAAAAATTCAACGATTTTTTCAAAATAAATATTCCTTCTAAAAACACATCTTTTAGTCTCTCGATATTTTATTTCTTCTTCACTCAAGATTAATGATTGTTATACCAATTATGTTTTTAATTTTTCATTCTTGGAATGAAAAATTTTATCCATGAATGTATTCTTTATGAAATTCTCATGAAACCCATTTTATTTTCCCTGTGTTATTTTATGGAAAATATTGTTGTACGTTCTATGTGGCATGCATGTTTAAGTAAATGTTATGATGTGATGGGTGCAATTGGAATTATATAGAACTCCAATGCAATAGGTAATGTGATGTATCTAAGCATATAATGTGAAATATACAAGAAAATGATTCTATATTTGTTCACAATGATGATGTTATGATGATGTACATATGTTATCTGTGAACATGATGCTATCTTTCTTCACAACTATGTATGATAGTTCACAACTAAGACATGAAATCTCATTTTTATACATTTATACATTACTTTTCTTTATCTAATTATTCCTATCATGATTATGAATATGATATTTTAATTATGTTATGATAATGATGTTTATGCTCACCCATGTTTCATGTATCTTATTCATCCTCATACTGGGCTTTTAGCTCACCCTTTAAATCCTGATCGCGTAATGATTTTATGTTTTTTATCTTTAAAATAATGTAATAATAATTTAAGAAAATTAGGGATGATATAGTGCCTATATCCTATAACATCTCTACAAAATATAGATCAACCCAATGGGATACCTCCTTTATATGAGAACATTATGGTATAACTTCTTCCACGTAAGACTAAGATTTCACCAAAACATCTAGAAGAAGGGGGAGGATTAATTCCCCTTGAAGAACTTCCAAATTGGTATTACGTAACCCTAAAGCTAAATCCATGCCTATAACCTGAGTATCACAACAAAAAACACTCAAAATCAAAACCACAACTACATTGGAAAGAGCTTATAGATTACATGGTGGTATTTCCTAAGAAGAGCACTTAAGAAATTAAATATAGATATATCCCTAACGGTTACATCAGATACAAAATTCAACTTTTACATCATAAAAAACCTTATGGATAATATCAATACAATTATTAGTGGTAAAATAGGCAAAATTGTGGAGAGTTTGGGATTAATAAAATTTAACTTTTAGCCTGGCTGAAATTTGGTGTTTCCCTATCAATGTTTGACTATCAACCAATAAAAATTTCACTATAAAATCTCCAAAGAACTTAAAAATAGAAATTTTTTAAAAGTGAAGTGAATAGATATAAAAATAAATCCAAACCAATGTGATTGGAAAATCTTGAATCTATGGGATATCCAACATCAATAATAGAAAATGGTGATGGGAGGACAAAAAGACAAATTAGATGTAAGACCGAGTGGCCATAAAATCCTTAGCAGCCTCACATTCAATAGAGAAATAATGGGGGTTATATATCCAAACTAGTGTCTTATTATTTATACTCCACAATAGGTTCACATGTCAATAAAAGACATATATTGATATCCTTAGAAGATATAATTTTTCAACTAAGGTGAGATCGAGGGAGGTCATCAAAAAAACAAAATCGGTAAAAGAGATTTAAACTCCCATGTAACAATTCCTCAGCCATGGTACCCATGGGACAAGATAGGTTAGGTGGATAATAGGTATATAATAAAAAAATGTGAGGGGGGTGGGAAGGTGAGACCCTCTATTAGGCTCTACTATGGAGACAATCCCTTCCCCAACCAGGGAGGGGCTTCCAACACTGCTATGAGGAGGTGAAAACCCAATTAGATTACATTAGGCTATGATAACCCCTTAATAAATCCCCATTTCACAATTTACCCAAAAAAATAATGTATACACACATTTATAATATAAAAATTATATTTATAAAAAAATATGGGAATAAACTAAATAAACAAAAAATTCATGAATTTAGATATTCGATAAATATTTATGAACTATTCAAAAATAGAAAATTATCAACTTCATATAATTTAATAAAGCATTAAAGACCATCCAATGTTGAAATAAATATATAAACTTTACATTTATTCCTAATATGAACTCGTTTATATTATTCATTATATGAAATTTAATTTAAATATATAATATTTTATAAAGTATAAAAATTTTATATTCTAATTTATATTATGTAAACAATTTACATAATCTAAATATCACATGTTCAATATCATTTAAACCTTTGATCAAATACATTATCAAAATTTATTTTGAAATGGTTTAAATAATTTATCTAAATAATGACCTTTTAATTATAACAATCCAAATTAATTATTATGAATAATTCACAATTATATATATATATACCCTTTTATATCTAGTACTGTTTTATAATTTAAAAAGAATTTAAAATTTACCCTTAAAAATTTCTGTATAATGTTTTTAAATCTTAATTATAATCATGCCATACAATTTTAAAATGTATTTAATATAAATAATTTATATTATAGATATTTATTTATTTAAATGTTTTAAAAACAGTTAATAATTAATTATAAACATTTTATAACTAATTAGTTTATAGATACTTTATAAATTAAAAAATTATCAAAAATACCTTTTAATATAATTTATAAACATTTTACAAACTATTTTAATCAATTTTAAACAGAAATTTAGTAATTTTTTTTCAGGGATATCATATTTTACAATATAAAAGTTATCATAACCAGTGACTTACCAAATCATTGATCATATTTTATGCTTGATAGTTAGTGGGTGTGATAACTCCCTCATTGTCTAGAATGTCATATTTTGTGATATAGCCTATATCTTAATGATGATTCTAAGGTCAATTTTGTCATCCAGAAAATGACACCATCATTGGATAAGATATCTTATATCATATGCTATGATTTAGAAAAACCAAGGGGATAACACTAGATCATTTATTATGAAATCACATATCACATAATTCAATCCCATCATAGCTTATGATATCTTATATTTCAAGATAATCCAAAATTCAAATATTCAGTCGTATTTAATGTTATACAATAATACATGCAACCAAATTTAAAAAACCTTTATTTTTAGATTGATTTCAAAAATAAAGATATCACGGTAAGGATATAATACCAAATTTATGGTTTTAAGGATTTATTTATGATTAAAAAATGCAGTAAAAATGATTATAAACCATAAATACCATGATCACCATGCCTTTAAAATTGAAAATGAATAAACTAGAAATAAATAATGTATACCTTACAACATAGTTCACTACTATTGTTTCCTTTAATCTATTTTTGAGGAGGATCATAGGGAAAAACGTTTCTAATATTCCATTTATAATGTATCTATGGGCTATACTTAATTAACCAAATAGTTTAGGAAGGACCTATATATCCTATATAATATGATAATAACTCAAGTAGCTAATTAGGATGAATGAATGGAGCATTGAGAGGGAGAGACTATCATTTAGTGACTTCCTCGATGAGTTCCACACACAAGACTCATAGAAAAGCCTCCTTTATATAGACATTAGGATATTCCCAAGTTATCAAAATATTTACTCTTGCATTATGAAATAAATGAGAAAATATTCAACCATTGATCCATTAATCCCATGAAATCATTCTCCATTGAATTTAATTTAATCAATGATAACCAATAAGTAAGGTATATTCAAATACTAACTTCATAACATTTAATTATCTTAATTGAATTATAACATTGGAAAATGAATTATACCATATGATTCATGGAATTATGATTTACTTATTTAATATAATAGGACTTTCCTAATCATCCTTTATATAATATCCATATATCATTTAATTTAATATATCCAAAGGAATAAAATAATCATTTTTTCATATGTATTTTGTATGCTATGATATACCATATAATATAATATCATCTGATTTTTATTTTGGGTATATTCTATTAAAAACTCCATGATATTCTATAATTTTTTCCTCAATGATGATTGATTGATCTGCCCTAGATGATTGAAGGTGTGAGTGAAGTTTTTTCTTTTAATTTATGGGTCTATTTCAAGTAATTTAACTTTTAAATAATGTTCCATGAAATGAAATGTGATTAGGGTATAAATTATTTTAGATGTTTTTTAATTAAATAAAGTATAAAATAAAAGACACATAAAAATAATACATTACAAAACTAGAGTAAATAAAGAAGAATATAGAATGGCACATGGGAAAAAATTAAAATCATTGGTAAAATAGATAAAGGAAAGAAAAAAATACAAATAATAAACAAATAGAAATAGAAATTAAATAAATAAGGTAAAAAATGATCTTGTATTCCTATAAATGACACCCAAATTTGATCATGATGTATAACACATACAATTAATTCATTATCTTTACTAGAATTTATACAGTATAGTAAGAACCATAGGTTTTCACCCAAAAATACTTAGATGACTAATTTAGGAAAAATATTTAAATTCTTTATATGGAAAGAGTTTCGATGAAATGGGGGATTTTGGTAATCAAGAAATAACCATTCATTTGAAAATTAGGAAAGTAAAGGAAAATTTTATAGTTATGGTTGAATGTAATTAATCTAGGGAAATATATTGATTCACATTATTAATTTCTTCAAGATATAGGGTTTATATCTTTTAATAATTAATTTATAACACCTAAGTGTAGAGTGTTACAAATTTTATACAAGAATACCTTATAATATTTATTCATGAAGAAAAAGTAATTAAATGACTATATCTGATGAATGAATGATTTGTATTTGACTTCATAACTAAAACTTATTAAGAAAATACATGAAGAACATGATGAGTGATCTATTTTTTATGATTTATTTAGTAAGATACCATTAATTATAATCTACATCCCATGAGTGTGTTTATATGAATTCAATATAATAATATAAACCACCTAAATTCCATGCTTGAAAAGATGAATAAATATTTAATAATATTGAAATATAACATGAATGTATACCACAAAACTTGATCATTTGAGTTTGAGCATGGAATAATAGTACCCAGATTAGATAAACAAAAAATAAGATGGAGGAAATAAATATAAACACCTAGAATTATAAATATATTTTAAATAATATAAAAATAAAGGTTGAGATTTATATTATGTTCCACTATGGGGGATAACAGGGACCGTATAACTCCATGGAAGTGGAGGAAATCATAGATATGAAAATGAAATATCCAAAGAACTCAATTATCACAGTTTTTTGAGTTTAATTCGATAATGTGAGATAAAAAAAATTTATTTATAATTTACACATGATAAATCCCAAATAAATAAATGTCCTATGAGCATAGTTGAACTGTCAATGATAATTGTTTATCCCAATTTATGTGCATGTAATACTAAATTAGTAACATAAAATTGGATTGATTTTTTATAGATTCCTGTTGTCCATTTATATTCATAATGAATGTATAATCATCCCAATTAAAGGCTTGTATCCAATTACAAGGATTATTTATAGAAGTTGGGTTCAATATATATTTCCTAGATTTTTTTAACATTGGTTAATTATTTTGGGACTCATATAATTGGATTAAACCTTTGAACCATTTGAATTAATTTAATCCTAATAATCAATTCAACATAAAAAATTAATTTTTAATTTTAGATAAGTGTAGGTAATTTAATCTTATTAAAATACACATGATTACTATTTGTATCACAATGCATCTTTTTCTTTTTAACACATCTTCATCAAAATAATTCAAAATGTATGGGGACTAAAAATGGTTATAATGATGTGATTATAAACCCTATAAAAAATATAAAATAAAATTTTAAGGCAGAATATAATTGATAAATCACTAATGAACTAGCTATTATCATCTAGAAAAGACATCTTGGATATCTATTTAATTCTTATGTAAGCTAAATTATGGGAGATATATAACTTAAATTTAGTGTTGGGATGGACTTTAATATAACGAGAGTAGTAATAGTGCTTATGTGTAGTGATCGTTTTACTAATTGTAAGAAATTACAATTTGGTGAACAATGTTTGGATAAGTGATGTATATTTGAATTATTCTTTTAAAGTAATGGAAATGGATCAATGATTCTTTGGATATCTAATAGTCCATTTGGATTCTGAATCACTAATTTTTATCTCAGTAAAAACTCAGTCATTTGGATACATTTTTAGATATTTTTTTGGATTTGGTTTCTTATATGTAACTTCATTTTCATCAAATGAAAATATGTTGATATTATACAGTTTTAAAAGGAATTTACCACAACCTCAAATGATAAATACCAATAAATTAAATAAATATCTCATCATATGTTTTTTTATAGAGCTCTATATCATTTTTAGAAGTACGAGTTATGGAGTGAGACCCAAAGAACACTTAGATGAGGTGGGGGGGGGGGGTGCATCATCTCACTACTTAAATAAAAAAATTCATTTAAAACCCTAAAATATAACTAGATATTATTCCCTTATAAAAAGGAATAATGTTCATTATTTGACTCATTAAATATGATTTCACTAAATATCAAACCCATATGAAATAATTAAAGAACATGAGGACACAGGGAGCTTACTTAGTTTACCACCATAAGGCTACTTTTTAGGATTATACACGTGATGATGATTTGGTTCACCAAAATACAATAATAACACACTTTTTTGGTTGATATAATGTCTTGGTTATAATAAATCCACACCTTGGTTCAAAGACTTTAAAATTTTTTTATTGATGGTGTACTAACTCTCAAGGGCCACTCCTTATTCTTCATTATTTGTGAACAACTTCAGTAAATTTTTCTTCAGTTTATATTCATAATTATCTTTCCATTATCATCATATGAAGCTAATTTACTATGAATCATTAAAATTAATATTTGATATCATGATGATATTAATTTTATTTCAATTACTCTCTAAGACTTGATGTGATCAAATCCTTGATAAATAAGTTGAATCATTTCACAATAGAAAATATTAATAGCAATAAAATAACCCTTCCAAATTAAAAAACAAATTATGGAATAGAATTTTCTTCATCACACTCCATCATTTTCTCCAATCAGATAGATATAATGAATTAAACTCCATGAACATTAAAATTTATATAATTGAAAAGTTTTAGAACATTTGAATTAACCTCTTCTTTTCTCTCTCTCTATAAACTAAATTTATCAATGTCATTATTATTCTATTATTATTCTTATAGATTAATTATGGATTTTATAATGATATTCAAGCTTCATTTACTTTGATCAATTTTTTATATTGATTCATGACAACTCTAAGATCCTAGATCATGCCATGTGTACCCATATATTTTAATAATGTCAAATATGTATATTCAAGTTGAGTTAATCCAAAAAAAATTAATACATATCTCCCCAATTTGTATTCAAACTGAATATTTATTTTTTTTAAAATCATTATCCACCATGGTTTATTAGGCCTATTACTACAACATGGTAATGTATGGTTCATATCTCTACATACACAAAACATGAATTATATATTTAAAAATATTGAAAATTTCAAATGTTTTAAATTTTTAAATCTCTCTATATCTTAAAGAACCATGGAACATTAATCTATAGAAAATGATATATCATATGTTACACCAAAACACCTTGTCACCATAACTATCACCATTAATTATTATTTCTAGTTCATTCGATACAAAAACAACACTACAACATGAAATATTATATGATAAAACCAAACTCTAGCTCCCTATTTTATCATCCGTCTTCAAACACGATGACTATCATCATACCCATTTTTGGGATCTCGAGGATATACAAGTATTTTGAAATAATATATTTCAAACCATGAGCACTAAAAAAATTTCCACCATATTGGCCACCCTATTTTTATTTTCACCATGTCATGGTGTATCCACCACTATGATATAATTGGATCTTTCTTCACTAAAATACATATGATTATCTCAAATTTCCTTCAAGTAAGATATTAATTATTTTAATTAAATGTAATCCATAATATACAATATTACCATATTATAACATCTATTAAATCAAATTAATCCATAATTCTTCAAGTATTCATCTATTAATCTTCCAAGCATCACTATAATCATGTTCATAGTCTAATCCCATTTATGTCAATTTCCTTCTTTCCTCACTAAGTACAGTTTACATATATGAGAACCTTTTTCAATTTTCTTCATAAATAACCATGTATTTATATCTTATCATGAAAAAATATCCATGGTTTTTATATCCTCCATGATTTAGGATCTTCCAGTAACATAAACTTTGGGTAATTAACTTACCATACATTGAATTTTGTTCTAATTACCATCATGATCACATTCACATTCCAAAAGAATCATACTCATTAACTTTTATTTTAAAACTCTCCGTTATTAGAAACTATACATCATTTTTTTAAAAATACAACATTAATTTTCTACAAATCTAATAAATAACCTCTTAGTTACAATAAAAATGCATTTTATGATACAATAAAAATTATTTTTAAGGGTTAAGAAAAAATATTTCACAAAAAACAATATTTTATAAGAAATTTAATAGTTTTATTAAATAATTAAAATATAATATTCAAATATGATAATTAATAGAATGGATATCATGTTTTTAATAAACATGATCAAATTTGGTAATAGTGAAATATTTTTAATTTTTAGAGTGTCAAATTTTAGATTAAATATTTAAATACAATATATGTATAGGGTATACAATATATTGTGATGTAATGTTGACGAAATAAATTGAATTATCATTTTTAGAACATAATTATTTTTATTTCTTAAATATTCATTTTCAAGTATTATACTCAATTTCCTATCCATAATGTAATTTTTTTTGAAATAAAACACATTTGGATCCCTTAAAATATATTTTTTATTCTTAAAATTCTATGGTTTTTTATTAAGAATATATATTAGTTTTAAGGGTTTAAATTTAATAATACTTATATTTAAAAAAATATTATGATTTGGTAATCAAATAGATTTTGTGGAAAATGATATATGAATATTTAAATAAAAATAATATAATATTAACATTTTAAGGTTCCATACAACAATTATTAATTTATTCTTTATGATTCGATATAAATAAAAATTTATCCACCCTATTCTATTACCTTAAAATATTATTAGTAGGGTTATTATATCTTTTACCATTAAAAATTATCTCTTAAATAATCTCAAAAAAATTTCAAGGAGTTTTCTCTCAAGTTTTAAAAAACATCTAAGAAAAGTAATAGTTATCTATCATTGTAACCATTTCATTATAAGTTAATTTTTTTAACAAGATATTTTAATTTAACTTTATTAAAAAGTTTTGATTCTATATCTATTTTATAATTAATCATTTTAGGAACTATTCATGATGTTTTTCCAAATAATTTCGTCAAAATCTTTTCATGTGTCTCTAATGTTACTAGAATAATTATCTCTCATTATAGTAAAACCCATTTGTGTAAAAACCTATCATGCCAAGTATTTATGGTATTATGGATATGGAATTTTTGATATGGTTAATTTTTATATTTTTGGTTAATATATATTTAGTTCAAAATTTATAGGGATATGAATGACACTACTACTAATATTAGAACCAGTGATCCTTTGGTATTAATCTCATTTATGCTGAGAGTTACTTCTTAGAGAATTTTATATCTCAGAATGTGAATTAAATAAATGAGTTACATAATAATAATTTTCTAGGGGATTAATTCATTACTACAATGTAATATCTATTTTATAATTTCTTATAAAGTTTTATGCATTCATAAGAAATTTTTTCCAATAATATGTCTATATTGAGTAAATATTCATTTCATTTTTATAAAAATTTCATAATAATTTTTTGAAATATGAGAATAATTTTCCTTTTGGTTGTCTCTATTATAAATACTTATTGATTTAATGGAAATATTATTCACATATCACTATTCATTGATTATTAATTTCTATAAAATAATACTCACTTTCCCTATTCTTGGATCTACATTGATGATGATTACCCTATGATAAATAATTTATATTATGGGATTATGTATATAATTTCATTTAATTATTGATTTTTTAATGGGAATGTTATGTGATAGGCGAGCATGGAATTATATAGAACTCCAATGTACTGGGTACTATTTTATCTCCAAATATACAATATATTTGGAAATATAATAATACCACGACATTGATGAATAATTATTCCATGGGATCCATTATGATACCCAATATATATAAGTAACCCTACCATAGGATATATTTTATATAGTGGATATTATTTTCTCATGTAAATTTAGAAGTTTTAATTTTGTGTTAGATGATTTAAATTACATATTTATAGTTTAAAATTTGGTTTTTTTAGTGAAGGGATTGAGAAAATAAGGTGAGAAGTGGTGGTTCATGATATAACACAAATAAATACACCACCTATTTCCTAGTGATACCGCTATCTACCTGTTTTTTGAAGAAGACGCATAGGGGTCTCCCAAGGTCAATGAATAGGTTATTAATAGTTATAAATTGGTTTTTGGTGGTTACAATGTAGGTATATAACACCTTGATTAACCTCATTTTTAGTATTGGACACTTCTATAATTTAATAGATTAATATTATAGGCATTAAATGTATATTTACCTATTCAGAATGGATTAGTTAGGAATTTATTCTCTCCAATATCTCCCTTTCTTTTTCAAACTTCCTTCATTGATTTATATTTCATTCTTGGATTGATTGATTTTTTTGTTATGTTAGAACCATGAAAATGAGTATATTTATTTTTATATTCATTTTATTATAAGATATTATAAACAAAAGGCATAAAACAACCTATGATAGGGGTGAATTAGGGTCTGTAACATTATTCATTGAACTTATATTATTCTTATAATTAAAATAATTCCAAGAAACTTTAAAAATGAATTAAGTATACACAATATAAATATATAAAAACTAAATATAAAAAAACAAAATATTTACTTGGTTTAACCAAAATAGGCTTCATCTAAGAATCATACACAAATGATGCATTGATATACCATGAATATCACTTAAACACATTCATTATTAATCTTTTTTTTGATTTAGATGACTACTACTACCTAGTATCACTCCCTCGCAACTCCTTTACACTCAATTAATCAAGATAGATTCATAAATGTTTCTGAAAATATGTTTATCATAATGAATATATAAATAATATACAAAACACTATTACAACATGGGTATTTATATTCAATTTGAACCTCATGCACTGGTTAAAATATTTAAGAATACACATGTTATTTATAACAGTTTTCACATGATCTTTGAATTGAAAATAATAACTATTTTCTCAGGTGTTGGGTTATATATTCCATGTTTTTCAATCTTCCCTATCTAATATATTCAAATCCCATATCCAAAAATCTCTCCCTTTATGTTCCATATGTCAAAAACTGACTAGATTTCAAAAATGACCACCAAAGTTGAGTTAATTCTCCCATAAAATACAACATCTTTCCATACTTTCAAATTTAATATAATATAAATAATCTAAAAAATCTATGAAATACATGGAATTACCGTGTCAAACATGATGCATTTTCTTAGTAAAAAGTATAACTCAAAAACAAATTTTCATTTAAATAAATTTCTCCCCCAAAATAAACCTATTTCTTTTTTATGATTTTTATATTTGAATAAAAAAATGACATATTTTTTTTCAAAAACATTAATTGGTTATGTGTTATTAATTATAGTAGTCCTCAATCAAACTCTCTAGAAAAAATTTTGTCCCAAAAGCCTCCACCATGACTAATTTTTCAGTTTAAAAAAACCCCCAAGATTTTTCTATAATAAACACATTCACCATTTCATTTAAGAACTATAGAAAACTCAATTATTTGATATGATGACCACCGTAATGTGTTTTTATATATTTAACTATATTTTCAATAATACACATAGACCATGATCAAATTTTACCCTCATATTAAGATGAAACAATATTTTATTCTAAACTATTATATCAACCCTTACATGGTTTGGACACCCCATAGTCTATAGGAATTTTATAAAATTTCCTCCTCTATAATGAAGTTAAAAAAATAGAGGTTTCTAAGATTATGATGTTGTTTGATTAACCATGATGTGTTTTATCATCATTATATACTTTTACTTCAAATTTTATTCATTACTTGATTTAACAAGACCTAAAAACATCTCCTAACCATGATGGTGGTTTCATATCCATGACGTATTATTCCCAATTATGAATGATTATATTTTCTTAAATAAAAAAATCTTAAATATTCTACACACCAACTCTAAACACCTTAAATATTTAAACCATTCCATATACTGCACTTTGTATCTAATTAATGCAAAATATAATAATCTTTGGCCCTACTTCATTAACCAACTGCTTTGATCAATATTGACCGCATTATTCTTATCTTGGATAACATATGCTCCAAAATATTCTCTATTTAGGTTTATTGGTAATATTAAATAAAATTTTGGAGAATTTTGGAGCCTAGGTTATTCAAGAGTAGAAAAAAATATAAATTATAAAACTCATCTATTACTCTATGTATATATGAAAAATTCTCGGTGTATAAAATAAAATTTCAAGAGATAATTGTATACTTACATTGAAAATTAAATCAATTATTTATTAAATATTTAATTTTGTATAACTCTCCTTGATTTCATTACCTTTTTAATCTATTACCCATTAAAAGAAAACTTATCTACCACTCTCTTTGATTTCATTACCTTTTGTATAACTCTCCTTGAATTGTTTATAACTCTCCTTGGTAATATTATATAAAATTCAATATTACACTTGTATTAAATAAAATAATAAAAATTAAAAAACTCATCTATCACTCTAAATCTATGTGAGAAATTATAGGTTTATAAATTATTTTTTCACGAGAGAATTCCATAAATACATTGAAAATTCAATCAACTATTTATTAAATATTGAGTATTTTATAACTCTTTTTGATATCATTACCTTTTGATTCTATTTCCCATTAATTTTATATACCCTTTATTTTGTAAAAAAAATACCATTTAAGAGTATATTTACCCACCTCAAAATGAGAGTAGTTCCATGATTCCAATTATTCAAATCCAAATCTGTTTTCCACTTACTCTATATATTTAAAAAAAAATTCCTCCAAAAAAATAAATATAAAGGGTAAAATTATAATAAAAATGAAAACCAAGTTAAATAACGAATTCATATTGTATTGTTAATGGCCCAATCACCCAAATATTTTCTAACTGGTTTGCCACAATACCTCATGTTTACCTCTCAATCACTAGAGGTTAACATAAACACTAAGTGTTAAATAAGGTATCAGTCTGATATGGTTTTACCCATGGGTAATAATAAAAGTAGGGAGTATATCAAAATATAATTTTGTTATATCGACTGGGTTTGACATAAATAAATACCCAAAACACACTTGAATCTTCTATGGTACTAGTTATATAGACTCCCTAACAACAGGAAATGTAGTCACTATATGAATAATCATACATATATAATATAGGCCTAAATTGTAAAACAATTCCATAAAATGGGAAAAAGTAAAAAAAAACTTATCACACACATAAAGTCTAAACCTAAAATTACCTTAAGGTTAAAAGAGGATAATTTCTGATCAAAAACATCCATGGTGGATTCCCTAAACAACCTTTACATATACACTTGGTACAACCTCTAGAAAGTGAGAAATATGTTATCCATGACCCAAAATATATACAGTACCATCCTAATATGATCTAGGTATTTCCATTTACTTTTATGATTTACAATGAGGTTTTCACGTGTCATATAGGGGAATGTGTATGATGTGCGTATAAAAACATGATAATTTGTCACTACCCAAACCCCACTAACCTATCATAAATTCAAGTTCATTTAAGGGAAAATATATGTATTATGTAAAAGAAGAATAGAAAAACAAATATGATTGAAATATTTAAGGTATTTAGTCTTTGTAATAGTTATTTGGGTTAAATATTGTATTAGCTATGTGAATTTGGACCCTTTAGAGTTATATATGGTGTCGATATAGGTCAGGGAATGAGTATTGGGGGTTAGATCAGGATTGGTGATGAAATTATAGAGTGGGGTGAAATTTTGAGAATAAATATGTGATCAATAGAGTTTTAGAAGTGTTATTGAATGGTTGTAATGATTTTAGAAAGGTTCTATAATTTTTTTTGTAATTTTTGATTTCAAAGTTGTATATTTTCAAAATTTGGATAAGTTTTAGGATATATATATTTTGTATTATAAGGGAGAAATATATATATATATATATACACACTACATTTTAAAAATTTTATAATTGGTGGGTATTTAAAATTTTATTGGAATATTTGAGTTATTTTGTTGGAAATTTTAATGAGATGTGGCTGAGGTGCGTTATTCATAATATATTTGAGTTTATAATCGAAAAAATGGATAATTCCTATATATACACATCATGAGAGAAAAATATATGATTTATGGTTTTTGAGCATAACTAAATAACCATATTTGAGGAAAAATATATTACAAATGGGATAAATAAATTACACATGGATGAAATATATTACATATAGTTGTTCTTACAAAGGTTTGGATATTACACATGCAAAGTATATTATGTATGGGTTCAAAAATATTACATATTTAATTTCCACAAAGGATAGAATATGATGTGTAAAGGGAATATCATATGTATGGTATAAAAGATATTACATAATGAATATTTCACAAAGGAATATTTATCCTTTATATAGAATGTATTATGTAAAGAGATACATAATATTTTTTTATTGGAATATCGGTAAAGTGTTCAATCATATTTTGATGTATAATATTATATATAAATATATATATTTTGTATGGGTATAGGATGAAAGTATATAGGGTTTAGGTTTTTATAAATACCTTACGTTAAGTCTAGAAAATACATAAGGTTTTAGAATTTATAAAAAAAATATTTTTTGGGTTTTGGGTATATTTTTCAAAAAATGTTTAAAATTAAATACTAAATGGGAAATCAACTATAAAAAGAAAAAATAGGTTTTTAATTTCTAAAAATCATGGATAATTCCTGAAATATTTCCATAATTATTCTATTATTATCAAAGGGATATTTTAGAAAAATATCATTGTTTATTCATGTTTCCTAAAGTAGGGAGTTACTATGGGTAAGGTTAGTAGTCCATGTTCATATGTTATTCAGATTTCTTATCATCAAATCATATTTTGTTGAAAACACAATTTTTTATAAATGTTTTTATAATTTAGTGAATCTATTGATTCAATATGTATTTTATATGTTTATTTAATGAGTGGCATCTCATATACTCTAGGTAAGAGGTGTATAACTATTTTCGAAGTTATATATGTGTATGTGTGTGTAACAAATAGGCTTAGGTAGGGTTGTCTATATATGACTGGGAAGGTAACTACATGGGGTTTCCTTTGTTCATAGAAGATACTCATGATTAGTCCCACATGGGAAATGGTGGATATATTATAGTATGTCATTCTTACTGATCCCAAGTATGGATGTAAATTACACTACAAGAGGGTGGGGGTGAATTATAGTTCAAAAACAACTAACAATTTTTTTCCTCAATTATTAAATCTGTCGACAATACAATGATATGATATACCCGCAAAAATAATAAATGTAATATCAAAGTAAAAAAATAGTGATAGAAAAAATAGAATTTAACAACTAACAATAGAACTAATAAATAGGATAAAAAGTTAAACTATTTATATTTCATAATAACCCAAAAATTAATAATCACAGTGAAAAATTAACAAAACAGGGAGTATTAATTAACAAACAAATATCCCCTTAAATAAGATTATAAACTTCAATTTTAAACCTAAATGAATAAGGTATTGTAAACCCATTCCAAGGTATCCGAGAATTTAATCTTATAAAAAAGTAATATCTTCCCAGACCCCGGAATGCCTCGATAGTAAACCTATTGAACGGTGTATTCTTCTATAGTTAGAAGCTCAACTCTATCTTCATGAAAGAATCCCTCAATCAGCCTAATTATAAATTCACCACCTTTATAAACTAGATTCTTGGTTATGTATTCTACACATGTAATCCCTCTATCATCATGAAAAGAAAAAAATTATTACAATATAAAAATAAGGAAATCTTATAATGAAACCTCAAAATCATAAGATATTAGATAATAATCAAAGGTAAATCAATAAGAATCAAACTAAAAAATAAAAAGTTGAAATCATAAATTGTTTCAAATATTTAGAGTGTCCTAACTTTTTGTATATTTATTACATAAAACATGACTATATTTATAGATGATCATCCAACATTCATATTCAATAATCTTTGGGTTTAGTGCATTGAAATCTATATCATATTACTATTCATCTTATGATGGAGTCAACATATCACCATATCTATAGATAAAATTATTATAAACCACTATCGTTTCTCTACAAACCTAATTCAATAATTTATATTATTGGTATTTTATGAAACCTTAAGTCATAGGAATTTCAAAATTATTCAGATCATCATATTTTTAAAAAATATTTAAACCATTGATAATTTATAAAAATATACATTATCAATATATTATTTAGAGTTTTTAAATTTGAAATACATTAAAGATAAAAAAACTAAATTTAAATAAAATACATAATTAAGTTTATTTTTATTTTCAAAATAAAAAATAAAGTGATACTTTGACTCGATAATGATGTCTTAATATTGTGGGTCCAAGCCATGATAGGCCTGATGTTATTTGTTGCAAAGTGGTGAATACTTAGTTGTGATGTTTGATTTGGTTTCTTGATAATGTGATTAGTATAATTTGTGTAATTGTGGGTGATGTTTATCACTGTATATGGGGTGATGAAATTCACCGGTATGGTGTGGGTGGTGTTGACCATTGACGTGAGTAGTGATGGAGGTTCACTGAGGGTTTGGATAAGTTTTTGGTGATACTTATCACATTTAGAGGTGACACGATTTGGGTTGTGCTCACATAAGATTGGGACCACGTGGTTGATTAATCCACTCATTATATGTGGCAACATCCATAGATTAAGTGACATGGGGGATGGGTTAACTATTGATATGGAGAAATTTCTCACCATAATTTCCACGATTGGTGGTGTGTAAGGCCACTGGATGAGAGCATGAGGACCACTATATATATTATGGTCGATGAGAAATGTTTGGTTAAGGTTGTACATAGCCATGATTTTGGTTTTATTAGGATGTCAAGACTATAGTAGTAAATAATGTATAAGTTCTTGAGATTTGTGATATGAATTGTGTACATTCCATTATGGAATCAGAATTGATTTGAGGATTGTGATTCCACATGAAATATATTTTTTTGTAAGGATAAGGGTACATTAAGTATGATAATCCAGGGATATATTATTACACTTTGGAAACAACCAAGGCATGTACGGGATTACTTAGGTCTAGTTGAGAATGAGTGGACCGAGCTGTGTAATATTTTTTGGTTATCATTTATTATGATTTTCATGCACTGGTATACATATGGAAATTAGTTAGGGAAACCATTGGTTTTGACTTACTCATTTCATTATCAGACCCTACATGGGCCCTCCAAGTCATGTATATAGTTTACAGTTATTGATATTGGTAATGGTAAAGGTTCGATGACCTAGTGGAGTTGGGAGTGTAGGGGGTGCATGAGTTGGATGAAATTATTGAAAACATTTTAAAGAAATCATGGACATGGAATAAAAATATTATTGACCAAATAAGAAAAATCCCGTTTTTCTTAAAAACATTTTCTCAATCATTTTAAGTACCAAAGAGAGGAAAATGGTAATATTACTTGAAATTTATATTAATAAAAACTATATAATAATATTAATGGGATTATTGAGAGTTATATCATGAAATTTTAAAATTGTAAACTTAATTATAAATAAACCTAATAAACAATGAGGTTGTAATATTAAACCCTTACCACTTTGGTAACTTTTGAATTGTAATCCCTATGAAATAATAACTTAAAATTAATCATTAAACATAATTAAAATAAGGATAATAATGATATAACATGTCAAAGGAGTAGTATATACACCTCATAAACATAAATAGGCGCATAACATCAAACATATATCAATAAAACAATATTGAGACAAAGAACTCTCACAACTTTGGTAATCTATGAATCAAAACCTCCGGAAAGAGAGAGCCTAATATAAATTTGTAAATCCTAATAATTTTCTTAAAAAGAACCATACAATAAACTAATGGGTATTATATACACCACACAATGGGAACAAGTGGTGATTATGGTATATGTCTCACAGAAATAAAAGTGATACAAGAAACCCCTTACCTAATGTTCAAATTTGCTTCAAAGTCATCTAAATTACTATAAAATAAATGAAAATTTATTATAAATATATAATAGAATAATCACATACTTATAATATAAAATATGATCTAATTATAACATTTCGAAGTCCATTTATTAATAATTTCGTATTAAAATTATAATTTCGAGGTGTTAACTGTTTCATTTTTTCGAAGAGTTTTAGTCCAGTAGCTTTGGTAATTTAACTTTGATCATGGTTCCATAATATATATAATGTTAATAATGAAATAAATATCATATATATTCATTATATACATATTTTTAATTATCTAAAAAAGGTATAAATATAAAAATGATTTACAACGTTCATAGAGATGGTATGACGTGCATATATGTGAACACTAATCTCATTTTCTAATGAAAATAAGGAAATAAAGATCGATATAATTTTATCATTATAGAACCATTATTTTATCATAAATAATATATTTATATAAAAAATATGTCTTTACTACCATCCGATTAAAACATAAATGAAAAATTCACCACATCACTTCATGGAGGTGGTAGTCCATATGTATGCACGATTGATGTTGCCATTTTCAATGGATTGGAAGGTATGTAGGTAGATATGAATTAAACATAAATAAAAATAATCATTTCATAATTATAATATATAAAAATCAAAACCATAATAATATTAATCCTTGAAAAATGGTGATGAGAAATAATATTTATCGCCAGATAGAGGTGGTAGTCCACACACACACACGTGTGATAATTTCACTTCCCATTTGAGGGAAAAAGCGGGTGAATAATTGTGGTTACATAATTATGATAAAATTTTAGCGTTTTTAGGATGAAATGTTTATTATTTTATGATTAATACAACATATTTATATAAATTTTGAGAAGAAATAATTTGAAATAGGTTGGTAGGATGATTACATCTTCTTCGGTAGGGCTTCTTTTGATCATTATCTAAAGACCCATAGAATTGTATTTTAAGAAGAGAAGAACATAAAATTAAGGTATAAGGAATTTTATAATATATTTTTATGGGTTTTGTGAGATATATGGCTCAATGTGGTGTATAGAAGATAAAATAGAGGTGTCCTTTAATAAGTGTTGGAGAGGACACACTTGAAATTTCTTAAAAAATTAAAATATAATAATGTCAAACTCAAGAAAAATGATTCCCAGTGGCTGGATATTTGAAGGTGGGATAATATAAGGTATTAATATTTCCATAAAAATATATTTATACAAGGTTAATCATAAAATTACACTTATCACTTGGTATAAACCTAGGTCAACTTGTTTTAACCATAACCGCGGGGACAAATTTTAACCATTTTTTTACTATTCATCTTGACAAAAAATTAAGTTGAAATTATTAAAAAATAATAAATATTTTGATTAAAAATATGGAATACATTTTATAAAATTCAATTCATATAAGTGTTAAAATATTATTTAAAATTAAACCACTAAAATGTGATGAAAATAAGTTTTACAGAAAAATGGATTCCTACGTAAAGAAACTTTTTATACCAAAAATGAAACATAAAATTATTTCCAATGACCAAAATTAGATTATTAATAAATTAAATTAAATAATTTTACTTTTGAACCCATTTTTAAAATATGTAACTGTTTTAATTCACTAAACTAAATGAAAGTTTTCAATAAAAATCATTATTTTTCACAATTCATCAAAAAAACAATATTTTTAAAAAATTATCAAAAAATAAAAATAATATAATTTTTTAAATTATTTTTTCAAAAATGAAGTTAATTTTATTCAAATAAAATTTGTTTAATTGTGGAAAAATAATTATATTATTCTCTCACAAAAAGAAATAAAAACCATTTTTTTGTGAAAATGTATTTTTGAAGCGTATAACGTTTTTAATTAAAATTGAGTAATTATATATCATTATATTTGATTTATATTAAAAAAATATACATAATTTTAAAAATATAGTTATTACTATTCATATATCCAATTTAGTTAATAGGTTATAATAGTATATTATATTACAGTTCTTTTAGACTCGAGTTTTCTGGTATTACAAGGTATCGAAGAATTTAAATTTATTTAGAGATAAATATATCATAAAATCTTATGGTGTTAAATTATACCCATTTAAAATGAATTTTATCGTTGAAATTATATCACTTTGATATAAAAAAATAGGACAAATGTGTTTCCTGACATCCTCAGGTTTCTTTGTAGATTCATTGAATTAATGATTCCTCTAGAGAACTTTTACTAGATGAGTAGTCTTGTTATTAATTACATTGTCTCTAAAATCAAAGATTTTTCTGGTTGTTATTCATAGGAAAGATTAGGATAAATAAGTAAAACCTTTGATTTTAGTACATGTGAAGGATCATGTATATACATCCTTAGGAGAGATACATGGAATTCATCATGAACTTTATCGAGGTTCGGTTGATGTGACATGCAATAAGATACCATACCTACATAATCAAGAATCTAAACAGGTAAAATATACAAAAGGATAAATTTGACCTTATTTTAGAATATCATTACCTTTTTCTATGAAGGTATTCATAGGAATACCTTCTCACCAACTTTTAATTCTACATTTCATCGATGATTGTTAGTATAACTTTTCTATTTACTCTGAGCTTCCGTGATATGATACTGAATGGATGTAACCTTCTCTTTAATTTCTCTAGTGATATTAGGTCCCAATATATTTATTTCACTAACTTCATCCCAACAAATTAGATCTCTGCACTTATTTCCATTGAGGAATTTATAGGGATCCATCTAAATTCTTAAGTGAAAGCTATTTTTATAAGAGAATTCAATAAGAAGGAGGTGCTAATCCCAACCACCCTTGAAATACATAGAAAAATAAATCAAAATATCCTAAGAATTTTGAATGGTTCTCCTAGAAATAACATCCATATAAGTATGATAAGCCCTACTGAAATATAACTATGAATCAAGGGATTTCTGAAGACTTCCCCAGAACATTGTTGTAAACCTCAGATCGTAACCAGATACAATAGTGTGAGGTACTCCAAACAAACTTAACACTTCCTTAATTTATATTTTGGAAGGATAAAAAAGATATAAATCTTCTATGATATAAATTAAGTGTGAAAAATTAGTATGTTTATTGACTACAACCCAAAAATAAATATTTTCTTTAGATGTTTTGTGGAGTCTCATGAAAAAAATTCATATCTATGTTTTCCCATTTCTATTTTGGTATGGGTAATATTTGTAACATCCCATTAGACATTTATATTTTAGCAATAACTTTCTGACATACCAAGCAATAAGATATATTATATATAATATATATCTTTATGTTGTCCCACTAGAAATAATCTTTCAGAATTATATACATTTTCTACTTCCTAGATAAATAGAGAATGATGAATAACATAATAAAAAAATCCCTTACATCAAATATGGTTTTAACATGATGCATACATTATTCCTAAACCTTAACATTCCTTAATAATCAAGGTTAAAATCATAATAAATTTTATTATTATTTTTTAACTCTACATAATCCTTCCACACCTCTTTAAAATTCACTTAGATAGACTATTAAAAACTCATTTGAGAAAGATAATATTTCTATCCTTCCTTTGATATATCCAGATCCATGATTTGTAAATATAGAAATTTTGGATCTTTTGGGATCATCAACATAGATAATATAACATGACCATTTCAATTAAAATTATTTTCCACCTTCTTCACTTTCTTAGGGTGGTAATTTATTTAGCAGTCATAATCTTTAATCAACTCTAACTATCATCTCTGTACCATATTCAACTCTTTCTTAGTGAATATAAAATTTAATCTTTTATTATTGGTATATATGTAACAAATTTATCTATAAATATAATTACCCTATATATTTATTTCTAAAATTACCATATATAACTCCAAATCATGTTTCAGGTAAATTTTCATAAAACTTTAATTTTTGTGAGGTATAATCTATCATCATGCCATTATTTATGAGGACACATCCCAATACTTTATTTTAAGCATCATTATAGACCAAAAATCATTCTCTACAATAGGGTAGTGTATATAGAATTGTGCTGACTAAACTTCTCTTCAATTCCATGAAATTTTATTCACATTCATCTATCCAAAGGAACTTGAATCTCTTATAAGTTAATTTGGGGATGAGATTAGATATATATGAGAAATTATTTATTAGGAATTGATAATATCTACCCAAACCAAGAAAAAATTGATCCTAGTCATAATAGTTGGTTTGATCCAATGTTTAATAAATTTCCTCTTTGTTAGATTAATAAATATACCCTCTATTGAAATTATTTAACCCAAAAATGATACTTTTTAAATCCAAAATTAATGCTTGGTAAAATTTCAATATAAATTATCCTTACATAGGGTATTTAGTACAATATTGAAGTGATATTCATGATCTTATTTACTCTTGGAATATATAATAATATCATCCATAAAGACTGCCACAAACTGATGAAAGTTTTCTCTAAAGACTCTATTCATTTAATTTATGAATATAAGGGGGGCATTAGTAAAACCAAATGCCATAACTATAAATTCATTGTTTTCATAACTCAAAAAAAATAATGTATTGATTATGTATTCACTTTTTACTGACAAATAATAGTATTCAAATCAAAGATAAATCTTTAAAAAATATTTATTAGCTATTAATTCATCAAAGAAATCATCAATATAGGGAAAATGATACTTATTCTTCTTTTTTGTCTTGTTATGTTACCAAAAATAAATATAGAGTTTCATTGATCCATATTTATTCTTAAAAAAAGAATAGTTATACCCGATGGTGATGCACCTAGAATAATGAATCCATGATAAATATTCTCATATACTTTCTTCTTCAATTCCTAAAAATCATTTTGTTTAATTCTATTTATAGTGTTTGAAAAAGGTATATCAACAAGTATGATTTCTATTAAAAACTAAAATTCATTATTTAGTGGAAGACTAGGAAAATATTTTATAAATACTTTAAAAAAATCTAGTACAATAGGTATATTTTCAATGTTGAGTTTCTATCCAACCATGTGAGATAAATAACTATTTTTAATAGGAATAAAAACCCACACAATAGATGAAATTTATATCGAATTTTGATATTTCTCATCATAATGAAAGCCTATAATAGTTTGGTTTAGAATATTAAAAGTGACCTCACTTCCCCAGTGATTTATGTGGGAATTATTTTAATAAATCCAATCCATGTATAAGATAACATAAAATTAATCAATAGGGATAATAATAAGATTTACAGGAAGAAAACTCCTAAAAACTTTTATCAGAAAAGAATAATTGACTTGAGATGTCATGATCACACCATTATGAGTTTTCATTGAAATTTAAATATTTAATCGTTGAGGACATAAAATAAAATTCCTTGATATTTTTCTATATATACAATAATTTTATGCTCAAATAGGGTAGTTAAATATTTGATAATACCTATAACTACCTTAAATTTATCATTCTATCCTCAATTAGTTACAAAAAGTGGGTTTCATCAGCATCAAAAATCATTGTGAGAAATCATATAATTATCAAAAATAATTCATAGGATGTATAAATCGTGAAGAATTATTTTCAATCCATGAAACCTTTGTATTAACATAGGTAATATTTGATCATAATCTATTCAAATCCATCATCATGGTTTACAAATAAAATTTTAATTAAGCTAAGAATATCCCCAGGGAGTGTCAAACTGGGTGTGCAGTAAGGGAACACTCATTATGAACCATAATTATGGATGAGATAAACTAGACCGACATTTTTTTTGGGTTATTACGCCTAGATCCATCTATTCCAAAACCTTGTCTACATTTAGTATCCAAACATATATTTTTTTTCTAGGTAAACTACAACCCTTTATTTACCATAACATAATACATCCAGATAATAATGGTTCTCAACAATGTTTTATGATCCTAGTTTCCAAAGTCAACTAATCCTTTCTCTACTATTAAATACAGTGACCCATACTTTTTATACACAGATATTATATCTTAGTATATTAATATTAATTAAATAACATTATGATCCATTCCATAACCATAAAGGTTATATTTATTTGAAAAATTAGATAGATAAACAACTTGTTAATAAGAGATTTACTTCATATTCCACTATGTTATTCATAACTCCAAACCTTATTAGACATATCATTCTTGAAACATTTCTTTAAAACATGAGGAAAGGAAACATAAGAAAAGAGTCAGTTCTGATGCTTAATAAGGGTAAAAATGGGAGATATAGATTATCACTTAAGAATTTCAGGAGTATAAGGGTATTAAAATATGAGATTTAAATTTTAAAACCATACCAAGTAGATCATAGATCATAATATTTATTTAAGGAATAAATCTTGGTAGTTCATAAGACATGAATAATAATGGAATAAAAAAACCTGGGCCATGAGATCATTACACTCGAATAATACATAAGTTTATAGAATACCACTAATAATAGAAAAACATTTCTGTTGTCAAGGATCACTACCAAGACTATAATAGAATATGAGGTTTAATCCCCATTCCATAATATCCTATGTTAAGGTTCACTCCCAAGACTATCATAGTGTACAAAGTCTCATAATGAATAGGTTCACTCCCCATTATAATCCTTCTTATCTCTTGTGATATCCATATTTACCCATTAAATTGGAGGGATATGTAATTTTAGTCCCACCATTCATATAATCATAATAAATTCATATATGTGACATATGATCATAAAGAATTCATCATATATAATAACCCATGGAAAATAAATGAGTTTCATAAACATTTAAACAATTGATTATAGAAAAACCCATGAAAAATTAATGGGGTTCATAAAAAAAATAATCATCATAATAATAAACCATCCAGATAAATAATAATGTTGGCATCCTTGGATAATATCCCCAACAAATCATAATTAACATTAAAGGATATTATCATAAATGAAAAATTTCTTAAAAATATCTCTAGAATATTTCAAGAAAAAATACCCTGCTCACTTTTAAACCACTTATTTAAAATATAAAATTTCCAAAATTTAATGTAAAATATTTAATTTTCAAATAACCATGTAAAATAATAATGTAATTTTCATTTTTTTAATAATTATAGTGAAAATTCAATTAATATAATGCATGTTAAAACAAATATTCCTTTTAATTTTTTGGTAAAAAGTTAAAAGAACCTTATTCAGAAAATTAAAGGAAGATTCATTTTAATACATTTTGTAAAAAGGAAAACTAGGAAAAAATTAATTTAGAATATTATATTGTGAATTTAAAACATTCTTGAAAATATTTTAATGAAAACAAAGACATGAAAGAAAAATATTCCAAACCAAAAAGGATATGAAGTTTGTTTTTTAAAACATTTTCTCAATAATTTTAAGTAGCAAAGAGATGAAATTGGAAATATTACTTGAAAATTACATTAAATACCATAGGATAAGAAAATTAATTATATTTTTGAGAGTTATATCATGACATTTCAACCTGAGAAACTTAATCATAAACAATCTATATTAACAATGAAATTGTCACATAAAACTCTTACCACTTTGGTAACTTTTGAATCATAAGTCCCATGAAAGAATGAATTAAAAAAACATTGAAAAAAATGAAAAAGAATAATGATGATATAAAATGTTAAAATGGAATTATATTCATCTCATGAACATAAATAGGTGCATAACATCAAACATGTATCCATGAACACTTTTTGAGATGAAGAACTCTAAGAACATTAGAAATCCCTAAATAAAATAATCATTAAAGAGAGAATAACATATGTATTTTTAAATCCAATTTTTTTTTCAAAATCATCATAAAATAAATTAATTTTTATTGTATACAAAACATAAGGAAAACAAGTGGTGAATATGACATATGTCTCATGGAAATAAAAGTGAGACAAGAAACCCCTTATCTCAAGTTCAACTTGCTTCGATAGCCATATAACCTCTTATATAATAAATTTAAATTTGTTATAATTATTTTAAAAAATAATTTAAATACATTTAATATAAAATATTATCCACTTAAAACATTGAAATAACCACTTATTAATACCTACTTATTAAAATTTTCATTTTCGGGTGTTAATATTTTGTTTTTCATGAGAGTTTCAGTTTGTCAGTTCTAGTACTTGAAAGTTGATGATGGTTTGACAATATATATAATTATAATCATGATATAAATATATTATATATATATATATATATATTAATTTTATAAATATTTATAATCATACATAAAATTTAGAGATAAAAAAATGATTTACACCATTCACGGAGACAGTAGATTGTTCGTACTAATGAACCTTGTCTTCATTTTATAAAAAAAATAACTGAGTAAAGGTAAATATCATTTTATCATTATATAACCATAATTATATCATAAATAACATATATAAATGTATATAAAAATTAAATATAACCTTAGTTTCATCTAATTAACATAGAAAGAAAATAAAATCACAACGCTTCGTAGAGGTGGTAGTCCACACGTATGCATGAGCAACAATATGTTTTTCCAATGGATAGGATGGTAATAAGATTAATATGATATTATAATTTTATAATAATAAATATTTCATAAATATTATATATAAACTTTAATTCCATCATAATAATAATCCATGGAAAATGGTGATGGAAAATGATTTGTATCGCCATAGAGCGGTGGTAGTCTACACGTACACACAAGAGATGATTCCCCTTACCATTTTTTGGGAAAGTGGGTGAATAATGGTGGTTACGTAATCATAATAAAATTTTATTATATTTAGGATACTGAATTTATTATTTTATAATGAATACCATATATTTAGAAGATGTATAAAGAGAAATAATTTGAAATAGGTTTGTTAAGATGATTACCTCTTCTTTAGTAACCTCATTTATATCCTTTATTAAGGACTATTGGAATGGTAATTTAAGAATAAGAGCACATACAATTCATATATAGGAAATATTTTAATATAAATTGGATTATGTTTTCAAGTTATATTTCTCTAAGTGGTGTAAATAAGATAAAGGAGGGATGTCCTTTTATAAGTGGCGGAGATGACACATTAAGAGTTTTTTAAAATATTAAAATACAATAATATCATATTCAAGAAAAATGATTCTAAATGGGTAGATATTGGAAGGATGGATAGTATGAGTTCGAAATAATTCTATCTAATAGGATTTATACAACTTTAATTTGGAAAACTACCCTTATATCTTGGTTTAACAACCCTGCAAACCCATTTCAACCTTAACTATGGTGAATTTTTTAACATTTTTTTACTATTAATCATTAAAAAAAATCAAGTTAAAATTATTAATTTTTTTTAATTATTATGACTAAAAATATGGAATCCATTTTATAAAATTTAATTCACTGAATTTGTATAATTTAGTTTAAAATTAAACCCTCAAAATGCGATTAAATGTAGTTTTCCTAAAAAAATAGTTACCTAAGTATATATTTTTTTTATACCAAAATCATTTATAAAATTAATTCCAATGAACAAAATTATATTATTAATAATATTAATGAAACAATTTTACATTTAAAAGTATTATAAAAAAATTATTTTTAAATTCTTTAAATTGAAAGATAGTTTTCAATAAAAATTAGTATTTTTTTCTATTCATTGAGAATTGAATATTTTCAGAAAATTTACAAAAATTCACTATAAGATTATTTTTACATGGTTATTTCAAAAGTTAATTTAATTTTTTCAAATAAATTTTCTAAAATTGTAAAAAATAAATAATATTTTTTTCTCATAAAAAGAAATAAAAACCATTTTTAGTGAAAAAGTATTTTTGAAATATATAAAGATAGTACTAAAAATTGAATACATATTTATCAATATATTCGATTTATCTTAAAACATTATACCAAATTTTAGTAATTTTGTTATTCCTATTTATACCACAAATTTAATATCGAGTTTATAATAGTATACTATATTATAGTTCATTTAGACTTGTGTTTTCTTGTGTTGTAAGCTATCAAAGAAATTAATTTTTTTAAAGAGAAATGTATCATAAAATCTCATAATGTTACATTATACCCACTTAAAATTTAAATTTCCATATAAATACCAGATTTATAATATAAAAAATGTGGATATATAAATTTCATTACATATTTTCATTCCCACATAACTTCTTTGAATTTCTGATTCCTCTAATGAATTTTAACTAGGTGATTAATCTTTTTTCATAGCACTTTATCTATATAATCCAAGATTTATATCAATTGTTTTTCATAGGAATGATCATGATCCAATGGTAAGACATCTAATTTTAGTATATGTGAAGGATTATGAAATTACATTCTCAATAGAGATACATGGAATACCTCGTGAACTCGAGAGATATTCGATGGAAGCACTAAGTCATAAGAGTCCTTCCCTACTCGATAAAAAATATAAAGGGGGCCAATATACCTAAGGCCTAGATTTACCTTCTTTATAATTCTCATAACCTTCTTACATGGAGATATTCATAGGAATACATTCTCACCAACTTACAATTCTATATTTTTCTATTGATTGGTAGTCTAAATTTTCTATTAAATTTGAACTAGCTTGAAGTTAAGATGAATGGATCTAACCTTATATACCATTTCCTCA
Organism: Viscum album; assembly: GCA_963277665.1. NCBI lineage: Eukaryota > Viridiplantae > Streptophyta > Magnoliopsida > Santalales > Viscaceae > Viscum > Viscum album. Next base: position 1,477,594,954 of record OY728157.1, read on the forward strand.
TACAACATTGGTCAAAATTGATATATTTATCCAACCTAATATTATTAAATTAGAGTTATATTATTTTTTCCATAGATAGAATCATAAGGATCCATCTAAATGCTCCAGTGAAGGCTACTGATATAATTGAATTCAACAAGAGGAAGGTGTTGATCCCAAACACCTTTGAAATATATTGAACAAGACCTCAAAATATTATTTAGAGTTTCAATGGTTCTATAAGACTAATAATTTATCTGAGTATAATAAGTATTATTGAAACAAAACTCTGAATCAAGGTCTTGTTAATGACTTATAAAAAACCTTGGGGAAACCCATAAATCATTATAAAAAAGTAATAGAATTTAGTAGTCCATGAAATTTTACCACTTACTTAATGTATATTATAGAAATATGACAAGATAGAAATATTATTTTATATAAATTAAGTGTGCTAACTTCATAAGGTGAACAATTATAACCCAAATTGCATTAAGACCTTTTGATTAGGGGGGTAGACAAAAAAATACATGGTGTTTTTTTCCTATTTCCATTATGGTATTGGTAATGGTTGAAAAATTCCATCAGTCTTATTTATTTTAGCATTAAATTATTTTCATACCATGAAATGAGATATATATTCTGCAATATCTCTTTAATGTTGTCCTAATATAAATACTCATTTAGATATATGTACATCTTCATACTTCCAGGATGAATAGAGAACGTTGAATAATGAGATTCATAAAATATCTCAATCTTTAAATCTAGTTTTAATGGAAAAAATACATGGTTCTAGAACATTATAATTCCATCAAAATCAAGGTTGAAATCATGAACATTTTTTAACTTCCCTTGTAACTATACATATCCCATATTCTCCTCTTTAATATTCACTTAGATAGATAGATGAGCACTCATTTGAGAAAGATAACATTTTTACCCTTCCTATAAGATTTAAAGATTCATCATTTTAAAATACTAAAATATTGGATATTTTTTAATCCTCATTATAGATAATCTAGCATAATCCTTTTGACTCAAAACATCAGACACCTTGTTTGATTTTCTAGGGTGGAATTATATTAAGAATTCATATTCATTAGTCAACTCTAAGCATATTCACTGATGTATATCAAACAGTATTTGAGTGAATTTATTATTTAAACATTTATGATCAATATATATGTCACAAATATCTATATAAATATAATTCCTCTATTTATTTAATGAAAAACTTTCCACAGTTAACTCCAAATCATGAGTTTGGTAGTTTTCATCATAAACCTTTAGTTTATATAAGGAATATTATATCATTTTATCACTATGCACGAGGAAGCATCACAATCCATTCTTTAATTCATCAATATAGATATAAAAAACCTTATCCACTAAAGGGAAATACAATAATTGATTCACTTACTAACCTTATCTTCAGTTCCTTGAAATTTTTCAATACATTTACCTATCCAAAGGAACCTATCTCTCTTTAACGTTAACTTTTTTGTATATTTAATACCCATAAGATACTAAAAAATAAAAATAGATAATATGATTACAAAATAAAGAAACTATGGATCTTATTCAAAGTGGTTAGTTTTGTGCAATGTTCAATTACTTACATCTTTGATGGATCCAATAATATACCCTTTCTTGAGATTATATGACCCCCCAATTTTTTGTTGTTGTGAAGATTTAGTCTTGGTAAATTTTACATAAAACTTCCCCTTCATTAGGGACTTTAGGACAATCCTCACATAATATCCATGCTCTTTCATACTCATATAATATTTAAGAATGTATTTTATAAAGACTAATACATTCTTCTTAAGGTAATCTCTAAATAATCAATTGTTTAAATCCATAAAGATAAAAAGGGTCTTAGCTAGACCAAATTACATAATTATAAATTAATAGTGTCCATAACTCATATGGAATGCTTCCTAGGTAATGTCTTCACTTTTTACCCTCAATAGATAGTATCTATATCTAAGATCAATCTTAGAAACATATTGGGCTCCTCATAATTAATAAAAAAATTCAATAATATTGGGAAAATGATACTTATTATTTATTTTGATCTTGTTATGTTAATGATAATAAATGTAGAATCGCATTGTTCCATATTTCTTATTAGAAAAAAGAAAAGGTACACCTCTTAGTGAGACTCTTGGATGAATGAATCCCTTATCAATATTCTTTTAGAGTTTCTTCTTTAATTCTTGTAAATCAATCAGGTCTATTATATATAGAGTCTATGAAATATATGTCATACCATGTATGAGTTATATTAAAAAATAAACATCATGATTTACTATAAGACCAATAAACTCTTCCATAAAGACATAAACAAACTCCGATAAAACATGCATATTTTGGATGTTGAGTTTCTCACAAATTGTAACACCCTAAGATGTTTTGAATTATTATTTTTTGAATTTATTTAATCTTTTTGAGATTTTACATTTCACACAACACAAAATATAACTTGTGTTATATAAAATCACTAAGGTTGGATTTCGTTTCACACAACACCATGTTAAGCTTTCAATACATGCAATACTTAAATTAGATTTTGGTATACACAAATCTATGTTTGGATTTTGTTTTACACAATGATGAGTTACTTTGATAATCTGTATATAGATACCCAAGGCTAACATATATGGATATTACATAATAATTGAGGAATACATAAACATATTCACAAATACTATATTAGTTTATTGTATTTGGAAACTTGGAAACATAAACACCTGGCTCATAACACATAAACATATTCTCCTACTTATTTATTCATAACTTGACCCCTTTTTAACATATCAGACTTGTTATATTTCTTCATATCCTGTGGAAAAGAAACATAAGAAATGGTGATCTCAAATGCTCAGTAAGGGTAAACATGGAAGATATATAAGAATAATAAGAACATAAGGGTATGAAAACTAGAGCATAACATTTTAAGATCATACCCTGCATATCAAAATATCATATGCATGAGTCATGGAATAAATATTGGAAGTTTATTAGACACAAATCATAAGTAAATAAAGAACATAATTATAGAAATAATAGCATTAAAATAAGAATGAAATTTTGGCATGCACATAAAATTGTAAATTTTTGGAAAAGTATAAATAGTAGAAGGTTTACTCATTAAATTAAGGGCATGAAATCAGGACCTTGTAGAAACATATAGACATGAAAACCAGGTCCACACATAAAATTATGGACATAAACACTTGGTCCATTTATAGAATTGTGAACATGAAATAAGGTTCAAACATAACAAATATACCTAATGAGTTATCCATCTTTACATAATGAATTGGATAAAGATATAGCTACCGCCCATCTCATAATAAAATCATACATACATGTTCTACAAGACCATAAAATAATCATATCATAAAAAAAGAAATATAATGAGTGTCATAAATATGTAAGAATATCATTACCTATGAAAAAGATATAGGTTTCATAATCATTTCACCAAAATCATAACCTGTGAAAAGAACAGGTTTCTTAAACATCATTTCATAAAAAATAAACCATTTGATTAAAGAATATGAATAGTATTATTGAACTGTAATAAAGTATGTCGTCTTAGATGGGGAAGGATTTTGAAAAATTACTTAGAACATGTCTTTTCCTTAAAAATAACTTTTTTAAACATAATTTTTTTTTCGAAATCCTCTTCTTTGAAACCTCTTTGGAAACATATAAAGTAATCATGAAAGCTCATTTTAAAAATTTATCTAAGAAAATATCCTCACTTCGTTGAAATCATTTTATTTTATTTAAATATTTCACAATATTATAAGAAACAAATTTCATTAAAAATAACCTTGAAATATTATATGAGAATCATAAAATTATTATTTAATCATGAAAGTGAAAAAATATGTTCATGATGTATAAATTAAAAATAACATTATGCTCATTCTCTTAACAGATAAGTCAAAAAGTACCTCATAGGGAAAATGCCAAAATATTACTTTCAAACTGCTTAGTAAAAACATACCTATGGGTAAAAATGACATTAAAAATTGTAGAATAGTGGTAAGAATATTTTTAATACATTTTAAATTAATATGGAAATGAAGGATAAATATACCCTAGTAAATAATTACGTATAAATAATCTCGGATAATAATAAGATTGTGAAATTATTCGTTACCTTAGGTATGCGTTCCTTAAAATGTATCATAAATTCCTATATAACGGGTTAAATAATGTTATTAACTTATTCCAGAACCATATTTATATTTATGATATTATATATGATCATATTAATACCATTTTAATAATATTTCATTATTACGCTTCTTTCAGTTGTTAACTGCATCATTTTCTTATTCATGTTTTGTTATATAAGTTTCTGTTCTTACACATAGAAAATAATTATATAATTTACAAAATGATATAATATTATTAATTCAGTACATTTATATAATCATTCTTTAATGGGGATCGTGAATAATGAATCGTATCGATTCATGGAGACCATTAGTCTTACGTACTCACGAGCGACGATATCATTCCCTTAACTGTGAAATGGTTTTGAAATGGATGGTGTATATATTATTTAAGAATAATTATAATTTTATAATCATAATATATAGTTATTATTTCCATCATTACATCCATACAAGTAAATTGGTGATGAAAAATAGATTACACCATGATGTGGAGACAATAAGTCATACGTACGTACGCTTTGTGATTTTGTTTTTTGTAGAATGGATAAAAGGTGGAATATAGATGTTCCATAATAATAATAAAATCTCTGTATATAAATGATACTAGAATTATTAATTTATAATAAAACAAATCATGAATAATATGTATAAGAAGAAATAATTTAAAACAAATCGGTAGAAGAGATTACCACTTATTTGAAGAGCTCCATCTAGATCTCCTCTTAAAGGCACTAGAGTTGGTCTTTTGAGAAGACCAGATCCACTAGAATATAATTAGGGAATTGGGGAAGGGAAATGGGTAGATTATATTCAATCTTAAAGGATCAAAGTGTAGTGAATAAGTGGGGGAAGAGGTTCCCTTTTAAAACTGAGGTGAGGGGCACTTTTAGAAAACCCCAAAATATAAAAATATAATAAGATTAGTATAGATATAAATACTTAAAAACGAAAAATAAATTAAAATTATAGGACATGTTCGACAATATTCTATCCCCTTGTAATTATTTAACATTTTTTGTTATTTTTAAATAATTTAATAATAATTTAGTTCAATAAGATATCATTATTTTCAAATTTCAAACTAATCATTTAATTTGACTTAAAATATATTAAGACATGGTGGGAATTCATATATAATTCTTTCAAAAATATATAATATATCTTATAGATCAAGTAAATTTTTTAGACACATTAAATAATCCAAAATATATCAAAAATAATATTATTAAAACTAATTATTCTATTTTTATGTTAATTAAATAAATATTTCTTTAGCATTGAAGAAGTTTTAAGGTAATTATATAATGTCTAAAAATTTAAAAATTAATTTGTATAATGAAAATAATTTCATTTATATCAATATTGACATTTATATTCATTCATATATTAATTTTTTCCCTATGTGAACTCATAAAAGATAACATAAATGTTGGGGAAAGCCCCTTTATTAAAAAAAGAAAACATCAACATGAAACCCTTTTGAACTGGGTAAGGGAAACCCATTACAAGACCATAGAAACAGAGGGATCATACGCATTACCGAACCTATTTAATACCCATTATAGTGGATTGAAATTATATAGGGATAAATCCCATTACAAAACAACTAAATTTACAGGTGTGGTCCTGGAAAACCACCAGACCAGCTAGAAGACACCCACATTGCCGCCACCATCATGACTTCTAGTAATCCCTCCAATTGTCATGATACCAGCTCCACCTACATGTCTTAACCTCTACCTACCAAGGAATAGCCATGTACAATAGATCTGAAAAATCCAGACTGGTGACACATTGGATCACCAGATCAGGTATGAAACTAGATTTGGATCTCTAGCCTGAATGCCACTGAAAGACGCCTTCACATCCCGTTGTTGAAGTGAACTACACTACATTCAGAGCCCCAAATGTTAGAATGAATACTTCCACTAACCGATACATTTTTTTGCTTCTAAGACACCCAAACCACCACCCTGAAGCGGCGCCATAATCTACTCCCACCGTAACTAGATCCGCCACATCCATATCTATACTCGAACCACCAATGCTAGTTGAGAGCCCGCTGAAATCCACACCCATATATCAGATCTCTCTTCCCATAAAAATCCACTTCCCACCTCTGAATAAGCTTTATGAGAAGAATAAGAACCAAGGGGTCGAAACCTTAGATCCGAAGCACATAAAAGATATTTAATAAAAGAGAGTGATACTTTATAACTATATTTGATTTAAATAATATATAATTTATTTTCATGGGAATGTTTCCATTAAACAACTCAAAATCTATAATAAAGTTATAGGGGTCTAATAATATTCTTAAATTAATTTTTGGAGATGTTTATTTTTTATTTTAAACCTAACCACACTTAATTATACTAGTGCAATTTTAATTGCGGTAACAACATTTGAAATATTAATTGGTTATAAATTATTACTTATATGAGGTTAATGTCCATAAATGGAAAATTTATGAAATTTTATACCTTATTATAATATATTTTTATTTTTTAAATATTTTTATGTTTTTTAGTTTATTTAATAAAATAAAATATAATTAGTGTCAATTTTGACACTATTCACAGCTTTGTATTTATATTAAATCCAAATAGAAAAATAATTTTAAAGAAACCATTTAGGAAACTCATAGCATGTCATAGTAACATATTAAATTCATGGAACACCTTAATTAGTTCAAATTGTATTTATTTTAATATTTTTAATATCATTTATTTGACCCTTTTATAAATTAAACAATTACTACATATCATTGTGTCACATTTTAAGTTAATTATATTAACACTAAAAATTATAAATAAATTATCATGATATAGATAAACATTTTATATTTCATATTACTATTTATAGTCAAATTTATATTCTATATAAACCTATATTAAAATTTATTTACATATTAAATTTATGAGCATGACATTTTTAATGTATCTTGAAATAAAATATAATAAATGTAATATTCATACCCAAGTGGCATAAAAAAGTTGTATTTTAATTATAAAGTTTATTTTAGTCTAAAATCACTTATCCAATGGAATTGGTAAAAGTTATAGGGTAATTTTAGAATTTTATAATATTATTTTTTAGCTTTAATTGTCCAACTTACCCAGAACTGAGGAAAATATAAATATATAAAGTTACCATTCACAAAAAATATGTTGATACTATTAGACAACAAGTTTCATACTGATTACAACCATGTATATATGATTTTTCAAATTCAATTCATAGAAGTAACTAAATTAATTTTAACAATAATCTTGTAGATGTGGTGAGAAGGCTGGTAAATGAGATGTTCAAAAGTTCAATAAGTTTTTATATCTAATTTAATTATAAAAATTATTCCAATGACCTAAATTATATTAATATATTTATTATTTTTCTTTTTTGAATTTAAAAATAAATGTAAATTATTATAATTATTTAAACCAAAAATAATGTTTTTATCTAAAATGCAGTATTTTTTTAAATTCATTAAAAAATGAAACTTCTTTGAAAATACTAAAAATTAACCCTAAGTTAATTTTGAAATTCCAAATTAAAAATGATATTTATTTTATCAAATTCAATTTATAATAGTGCCTAAAATTAATTTTACTTTTTTTTCATAGAAGGGCATGAAAATACGTTCATCTGAGAAAATAGTAGTTTTAAAAATATTAATATTTTACAAAAAATTATAATTTTTATTATCAAAACCATTATAAATTCTATTTTCAACGTATTTATTAATATTAATATTAAAATTTTAATGGATCAGTTATAACTATATCATCTAAATAATTATAATATTGAAGTATTGTTTTGCAAAAACATAGTTTTTCATGTAACACAAGCTGCTGGTGTTATGTGTAGTGAAAGATTCCATTGGTTTTTAATATAATGTAATCCAAACATAGTTATTTTATATAATATCCAAAATCAATATTAAATTTTCTTGAAATGAAAATTTCAAAAAGATTAAATTAATTCAAGAAAATATAATTAAAAAAATAATAGGGTGTTACATTCTACCCACCTTTAAAATGAATTTCTCCCCTGAAATTAATCTAGGATATCAATGGTTTAATAATTAAAAGTTTCTTTCATATAATCCCACAGCGTAAAAATAATTATTAAATCATTATTTTAAAAAAGAAATTTAGAAATATAATGGTTACCCAAAGTAACCCATAACTCAGTTTCCAGATAGAAGAATATATGTGAAGATTTGGGCATGGTGGAAAAGTGTAAATAATCATAGATATTGATAAATATCTCTGATTATAAAAAATTGTGTGATCTATAGAAAGTAAAAAATCACAAAAAACATAAACTAAAGAAATTTTAACGAGGTCATTGATATCATCAATAATTATCATTATATGACAACCATTTACATCATTATTCTTTTCTAAATGTTGAAGAATACTCTATAGAGGATATAATTACTTAATTGCAATATAACTTCACCCTTTTGTGTTCCCAGATCAATTTCCACTTCATCTCATATTCTATGAAATGAAGTTGAATTTTTCATTACTAAAGACTTAACAGATCATGAGAAGAATAATAGTTCATTCTATCTTTCTTTAGAAAAAAATGTTATCCCATGTTATAAAATATGTATAAATCCACCTTTGATGAGATAAAACTTTAATCTCACAAAATTATCGAAATTATAACTTAATCTTTTCCTAAATATATAATACTATAATCTTTTAGAAATATGAAAATCCAAAACTCTATAAAGAGGTGCACTAAATTAGATTAACATTTATCTCCCATATATCATAAGGCAGTTCTTTTCTCACTTTCCAAATATGTGAATACCTTAATCATGCATTCTATTGAAACATGGAAATAAAATTAATTACCATAAATACTTATTGGAAAATGCATGTTTTTTTATTCAATAGTTTTTTGGATATATTCCTTAAGTTCAAAAAGTTGTAAACTTCATCCATGATAGCATAAACCACTTTTTAAAAAATCCTTAATCAATTCCAAGGAAATAATTACCATCCAATTTACTTATTTTTATCCAACATATCTTTATCCAAATATCATTATATCATCATGAATCAAAAATTAAGGGGTTTCCATCCCTTAATCACACGTCTTACGAAAATATCACCTTATTACCTTAATCAATATTCATAGTTACCAATACCATTCATCATCTGCTCTTAAATTCATAAGGAAAAACTAAAGTGGACCAATAATTAGATGTTCCATTATTATATAATAACATAAGTTAAATTATAAAATATTATTCTTCAATACTATTAGATAAACACTTTAATCATCCAAATTTATTCTTAAACCATTACTCAAGCTTCATAATCTTAATCATTACTTTAATATTTAATAAAAATAATGTCTTAAGGTTCCTCAAACCCAATTTTATCATGATTTTTATGTTTAATATAAATAATATAGTAAGAAAATACCATACTGTTCACATGTAATTTGTTGTCTCTTTATCCTCAGTAGTGTAACCAATAATCGTACCACCTTCTAGATTATCTTCATGATATTTCCATTTCAAAAATTGATTTTCATAATTCCCATAATGTCAACATCTGTATCATTTAATGTTAACCTTTTTCTTTATTTTTCTTACTATTGAATAAGACCAAAAATCACAGTGTGAGAAATAATTATCATAGCATAAAAATACATAATCATGAAAAATTACTTATAGGATACCAAAATCATGACACCTACTTTTAAAAATATGACAAATTAAGATTATCCTTTGAGACATCCCTATAAATATCCTTAGAAATATCACTAAGGATCTAATTATGTTTTCTCATCCAAGTTTCAAAATGTTAACTAAACCATTTTTCTGATACCAACTATAGAAACCCAATCTTGACGTACATGGATATAAAATTACAATTGTATAATATATAATCACACACCTAATGACCATATTACATTAGTGTATTTGTAAACTAGGAAACAAAAACAACAGGTTCATAACACATTAACTTATTATCTTGCCTATTTTTTCACAAATATACCCCCTTTTGACATATCAAAATTTTTACATTTCCTCATAGTCTGAGGAATAAAAACATAAGAAAGGGTGATGTAAAATGCTTAGTAATGGTAAACATAGAATATATGTAAGAATAACAAGAACATAAGGGTATACAAACATGATCATAACATTTGAAGATCATACCCTGCATATCAAAAGATCTTAAAAACGATTCATGGAATGAAGATTAGCAGTTCATAAGATATGAATCATAAGGAAATAAAGAACATAATCCATGGAATCATAACATTAACATAAGAATTAAATTATGGAATACACATTAATGTGTAAATTTTTTAAAATGTATAAATGGTATAAGGTTCACTCATTAAATTAATAATATGAAATCAGGAACTTTAAAAAGAATATGGACATGAAAACCAGGTCTACGCATAAAATTATGGACATGAAAACCAGGTCTACACATAGAATTATGAACATGGAATCACGTTCATGCATAAAATATACACCTCATGAGTTATCCATCTTTATCTAATTCATTGGAGGTAAATATAGGTCCCACCCATCTAATAATGAAATCATACATACATGTTCCAAAAGATCATAAACAATCATAACATAACCAAATAAATATAATGAGTGTCATAAACATGAAATCATATCATAACCTGTGGAAAAGAGACATGAATCATAATAAATTCATCAAAAGAGAAACCCAAGAAAGGAAGTGGGTTTCTTAAATATATTTTAATCAAAAGATAAACCATTTAAATAAATAATATGAATGAAATTCTTAAACTACACAAAAGTATGTCATCTTAGATGGGGAAGGATTTTGAAATATCACTTGGAACATGAATTTTCCATAAAAATATCTTTTTAAAACATAAAACATTTTCAAAAACCTTTTCTTTGAAACCAATTTGAAAACATATAAAGGAGTAATTAAAACTCATTTAAAACATTTCTTGTGGAAAATATCTTTTCCTCGTTGAAATAATTTTCTTTTATTTAAATTTCATGCAATATTAAAAGAAAAAATTTTAATTAAAAATAATCTTGAATGATTATAAGGGAAGAATAAAGGCATTATGAAATAATGAAAACAAAAAAATACGTTCATGTTGTTTAAATTTAAAAAAAATTCATTTCATACTTTTCAAAGATAAGTAAAAAAGAACCGTATCAGGAAAAAGACAAAATATTCCTTTCAAATAGCTTAGTAAAAACATACCAATGGGTACAAATGAAATTAATTTTTTTTAGAATAATGGTAAGAATATTTTTGAATAAATTTTAAAGTAACATGGATATGGTTGATAAAAATACCTTAGTAAATACTTAAGTATAAACTATATCAGATAATAATAATATTGTAAAACTAGCCCTTAACTTAGGTCTGCGTCCCTTAATATGTATCAGAAACACATGTATAATGGATTATATAATGTTATAAACTTATTTCTAAACCATATTTATATTAATGAAATCATCTACGGTCATATTAATACATGTTTTCATTATTATGCTTCTTTTGGGTGTTAACTTATTCATTTTCTTATGCATGTTTTGTCGTATAAGTTTTGATTCTTGAAAATAGAATATTGTTATATAATTTAAATAATTATATCATATTATTCATTATATTCATCTATATAATAATTCTTTAATGGTGATAATGAATAATAAATCATATCAAGTAATGGAGATGGTAGGCCATACGTACGCACAAGTGACGATATCCTTCCATTAATTATGAAATGGTATTGAAATGAATGGTGTATATATTAATATATAATCAATATCATGTTATAATAATAATATATATTTATTATTTCCATCATTATACCTAACTAAGTAAAGTGGTGATGAAAAATATATTACACCACGATGCGAAGACGGTAATCCGTACGTACACATGCGTGTTGATTTCATTTTTCAAAGGATGGATAAAAGGTAGAATATGAATGTTACATAATCATAATAAAATCTTATCATAAAATTTATAATTAATTAATTACTTAAAAATAGAAACAACACATGAATAGGATGTGGAAGAAGAGATAATTTTGAAGGAATCAGTGGAGGATATTACCTCTTCTTTGATGATCTATCTCTAGATATCCTCTTAAAGGCACTAGAGTTGGTCTTTTGAGAAGATTAGAACCTATAGAATGTGAGTAGGGAAGTTAATTACGGAAATGGGTAGATTATGGTGGAGCTTGAAGCCTCAAATTTAAGTGAATAAGTTAGGGAAGAGGTGTCCATTTATAATTGAGGTGAGAGGAACTTTCGAAAATCTCCAAAATATTAAAATATAATAAGATCATTATAGATCTAAATACATAAAAACAAACCATAAATGAAAATTATAATACATTTTAAACCACATAATATCCCATTTTGATTATTTAACATTTTTGTGATTTTTGAATAATTTAAAAATAAATTAATTCAATAAGATATCATTATTGTCAAATTTAATACTATTATTTTAATTTGACTTTAAATATATCCATACAAGGTGGGAATTCGAATATAGTTCTTTTAAAAATATATAATATATCTTATAAATCTTGTTAATTATTTATACACATTAACTAATCCAAAATATATCAAAATTAATATAATTAAAATATATTACACTTTTTTTTAATTAAATAAATATTGATTTAGCATTGAAGACGTTTTTAAGGTAATTATATAACTTATAAAAATTAAATATAATTTTCCATAATTTTTTTTTCATTTATATAAAAATATACTCTAGATTCATTAATATCTTAATTTTTCCCTATGTGAACACATAAAAGATATTAAATACAAGAGAGTGATACTTTGTAACTGTCTTTGATTTATATAATATACAATATATTTTCATGGACAAGTGCCTATTAAAGGACTCAAAAATGATCATATACTAATAAAGTTGGAATCATCTTCATAAAATAATTTTTTTACAAGCTTTGGTTTTATTTTAAGACATACAATATTTATTTACCCTTAATTATTCTATTGTAATTTTAATTGTCGTAAAAAAATTAAATATTAAGAGGTTATAAATTATTACTTATATTAAGTAAATTTTCTTTAAATGTAGACTTTATGACATATAAAACCTTATCATAATCTATTTGTATAATTTTAATATATTTATGATTTTTAGTTAATTTAATAAAATAAAATATCATTAGTGTTAATTTTGGAACTATTCACAACTTTGTCTTTATATCAAATTAAAACAGTACGATAATTTCAAAACAAACCATTTAAGACACTTATAACATGTCATAATAACCTATAAAATTAATTTATTTCCTTAATTAATTCAATTTATATTTATTTTAATACTTTTAATATCATTTATTTGATCCTTTTATTAGTTAATCAATTAATACATTATAATTGTGTTTCATTTTAAGTTAATTATATTATCACTAAAAATTATAAATAAATTATCATGATGTGGATAAAAATGTTATATTTCAAAAAAATATTTATAGTCAAATATATCTTTCGTACAAACATATATTAAAAACAATTTACTTATTAAAATTATGAGTATGACATTTTTAACTTATCATTAAATAAAATATAATAAATTTCATATTCATACCCAAGTGGATTAAAAAGGTTATAATTTCATTATAAGGTTTATTTTAGTCAATACCCACTTATGAAATGATGTTATTACAAGTTTTATGGTAATTTTATAATTTTATAATATTATTTTTACCTTTAATTATCCAATTTACAGTTTTCCGGGGTAAAAAAATATACAAAAGTTAGTATTAAAAAAAAAGTTGATTCTATTAGAACAAAAATTTCATAATGATTAAAACCATGAACTTACATTTTTCAAATTCAATTAATAGATGTAACTAAATTAAGTTTAAGACTAATCCCACGGTTGTGGTGAGAAGGTGGGTAAAACAGACGATCAAAAGTTCAATAAGTTTTTATATCTAATTTAATTATAAAAATGATTCCAATGGATTAAATTGGATTAATATATTTATTATTTATTTATTTTTACTTTAAAAATCAATTTAATGTATTATAATTATTTTAACCAAAAAGTTAGTTTTTATCTACAATGTACTATTTTTCATTATTAATCAAAAAATAAAACATCTCAGAAAAATACTAAAAGTTCAACCAAATTTAATTTTGATATTAAAAATTAAATTTTTTTGTTTATTTTATCAAATTAAATTTATAGTAGAGTCTAAAATTAATTTTATTGTTTTTCATAGAAGGAAATGGAAAGTAGTTTATTTAAGAAAATAGTTGTTTTAAACATATATAAACTTTTCCAAAAATTATATTTTTTATTATAAGAACCATTATAACTAGTATTAAAAAGTTAGTTATTAATATTCATATTACAGTTTTAATATCTATGTTATAACTATCTCATCTAAATAATTAAAATAGTAAAATGTTGTTTTAAAAAAACTTAGTTTTGCGTGTAACGCAAGCCAAGTCGGTGTTTCTTATAGTGAAAGATTCCCTTAGTTTTTCATATAAAAAAAAATAAAAACTTAGTTATTTTATATAATAACCAAAATATATATTCAGTGTTTCATGAAGTGAAAATATCAAAAAGATGAAATTAATTTGAAAAAAATAATTCACAAAATATCGGTGAGTTACAATGCATTATTATTAAAATATTATTATTGTTACCACCTAGTCGTTGGAAAAAAAGTTACAAGAAAGATTAAATATATTGTAAAAATAATATTTACACATGCATATAAAATTAATCCTTTTGTTATTAATTATTATAAGTGAATGATAGAACTATTTGAAAATAAAGAAATTACTTTTCTAAGAAAACTATTTTTCTATGTACAAACAAAATTTTATCCCAATATATTAATCAAACCTCTTTTGTTTAGTGTTTTATATAAAAGTTATAAATTATATATTAAATCAATATTTTTGATACTCATACAATATATATTATAGGTATATGAAAAAATAAATCCAATTTTATGAATAAAAATATGTATTTTTCTAAAAGGTTATTTTACAGTCTTTTAATAAAGAATCGATTTTTAATCTACATTTTGAAAATTTTATAATTTTTATTTTAAAAAATAAAATAAATTTTATAAATTTTAATTTTATAATTTACTTTGGGTGAATTTTTTGAATTTTTCTGAGAATAGTTTTTTTGATGAATGGTGAAAAACCCCTAAATTTTATTTCAAAGCTACTTTATCATCTAAAAAATTTATATGTTTAAACTATATTTTGAATTGGTTTTGAAGTTTAATTAGATAAATTTTCAATTAATTAATATAATTTAGTTCATTTTAATAAAAAAATTTTTTAATTTGATAAAAAACATTTTAAGACTTTTGAAAATGTTTACATTAAAACCCCGCTTTATCGTCCTGTCTTTGGGAATAAATATAAATTAATTATTGACACATATGTGATTAGTATTTAGATAAATGGATTTAATATTTTGATTAATAATAATATATAATTTCTAATAATTTCAAATTAGTTTTTCGACTAAAAATATTAGTGAAAGTGAATGAAATTAATTACAGTGATTAAGAGGAAAATTAGATTAACAAAGAACTAATCCTTAAGGTTAAGGACTAAAATGACCTAGATACTTGTAAAAAATCCATTTGATGGTTATATTTAGACCCTATACACACATTTATAGTATTTTTACTATTATTTTATCCACTTTACATTTAACCAATTTGGGTGTAATTCCCTTTTAAAAAATTTACTAGAATGAAACTCCTACTCTACTATAAAAAGGAACTCACCCCTACCACTTATTTATAGCTCTAAATATTTTTTATCATCCAAAATATGACCAAATATCCTCAAAAAATCCATAAATTCATCTTATAAGTCTCTATTTGTGCATAAATCCAATCTAAGAATCCCTTTGGTGCAAACTAAGAGGAGTTACCCAAGGAAGAGGTAATATCCTTCCATGAGATGTTTTGTTTTTTTTCATTATATACCCCCAAAATACTCTAATTACATTATTATATAATAAAATAATTATAATAAATATAACTATATTTTTTTATTCTTTGTTTTTTACCTACACTTACTCACACTACCATCTTATAGGAAACAAACTTACCGTTCCTATGTACGGAGAACTACCGCCTCATGAAACAATGTTGTTTGTTTTTCATTTACCACCTATAATGGTTGTTAATTATGATGGAAAACATATTTTTATATTATATATATGATATTTATGGTGTATTTATTCTTTTTTTAATTATTATATAACACATACCTTCATGATTTCTATTTTGTGTAAATATGATAACTTCTTTAATTGATGTGTGGACTACCACCTCCTCAAAGCGATGTGATTCATTCACACTTTAAATGGAATGTATTAATGAAGGATTTAGTAGAATTATATGATATATATTACATAATAATTATAATTTAATGATATATATATATATATGTAATTTTAATTTGTTTTAATTCAGTAATAAAATGGAAACAACGTTCTTGCATACGTACGATCTACCGCTTCCATGCACGGTGTATTCCATTTCATATATATATATATATATTATATATTATTATAAATATTTATATACTGAATATATATGATATATAAATCATTTTTTATATTTTTTAAAAGAGTAAATCATTATATATGTAAGAGTATCAATAATAAGAAGTCAAAACACGTATGGTAAACAAAACAGTTATTACCCAAAATGTTGTTTTAACATGGAATTGTTAGTAAATGGGTAATAGAAAGTCATAAGTGAATCATATATGGTATGACATATAGGAATATGGTTTTTTGTTATATGTATAATATAATTATATTTATTACATAGTAGGTTTGAACATGTATAAAGAAAGTCAAGACTTAAGGTAAAGGGGTTTCTCATCTGACTTTTTATATATGCGAGACTTATGATTTATTCGATAATAATTTATTTTTTATGGTTTATATAATGTCCCTGAATGTGTTATATTAAATTTATTAGTATTTACATATCCATTTTATGATATTTATTTAATGAGTTTTATGGTTAAAAAGTTACCAAATCGTTAAATAATTTTTTTTCTCAAGTTGCGTTCTTTGAGATATATGCCATGTTATACACCTATATTTTTATATGGGGTGTATATAATACCCTTTGACATGTTATATCATGAATAAAATTAACTAATGATATTTTAAGTTTCATGTAATTTTATTCTCTATTGTATAGTATGATTCAATGTTACCAAAATGTTAATAGATTATTGCTATAATCTCATCATTTAATGGGATTATTTATGATTATTATTTAATTGATGAAATATTATCATCCATATCTCATGAACACTCATGATTTTTCTTATCATTTGATTATCCATAGTATATATTTTTTTATTACCATTTTCACACTCTTTAGTACTTAAGAAAATTAAGAAATATTTTTATTAAAATAAAACATCATTTCTCTTTTCGTTAAGAAATATATGTTCTTTAAAAAACATTTTTTTTGAAAAAGGTTATAAAAAATGTTTTATGTTTAAAAATTGTTTTAAAAATTTTGAATCCCATTTTATATGTTTTAAATAAAACATAATTTCAAAATGTTTTCAATATTTACTTATTAATTTTCAATGTATTTTCAAAGTAAAAGGAATTCTAAATGTTTTCAAGATTCCTTTATAAGTTTTCAATTCTATTTTTAAAGAAAAAGGTATTCAAAAATAATTATATTTTAAAGATATTTTTTAAAAGTGGAAAAGATATTTTTTTCAAATTTTTTTTAAATTTTTTTAAATATTACTTTAGAATTTTTCAATGTGTTTAAAAAAAATTATTTTGAATATGTTCTATGTTTTAAAAAGTGAATTTCAAATAAATTTTATTTTCCTTAAGAAATCCTCCAAGTTATATTTCAAAATCCTTCTCCATATAAGATGGAATACTTTGATATTGTTTAATATTTATTGGGTGCATTATACAGTAACTCCATTCATATTATTTATTTAATGGTTTAAGTTTTGATGGCATGATATTTATAACATCTGTTTCTCTTCCATGGGTTATATGATTCTAGAAGTCGCTTCTTTTAAAAGGGTATGCTTTAATAAATTGATTAGAAAATACATCTATTTTTTATAGGTTATGATTTTATGAAATGTTAATTATATTCATATCATTTCCTAAGTTATGATTTGATGTTTATAAAACCCATCTCTTTTCATGGGTCATGATATGATTAATGTTTTGTTGTATTTTGTAACACACATGTATGATTTAATTATGTGATGGCTGAGACCTATATATCCATAAAATGAATTGAGTAATAATAAATGTTTTATGTTCTCAAATGGTACATATGAGGAAATCCCAATCCTGAAACAAGAGGGCTTCACAGACCCGAAAAAAGAGGGAATCTTAAGCCTGAAATAAGACAGTACATGGGAGGGCCTCCCAAGCCCAAAACAAGATGGAATATTAAGCCGAAAAAAATTGGGTACATGGGAGGGCATTCCAAAACTAAAAAAATAGGGCACACAGGAGTGAATCTCATGTTTGAAATAAAAGAGAATCTTAAACCCAAAACATGAGGGTACATGAGAGGGCATACCAAGCCCTAAATAAGAGCGTACATGGGTGGGAATCCTAATCTCAAAACAAGAGGGTACATAATATGTCATCCCAAGACCGAAACAAGAGGGTACATGGGTTATTAGACTAGTATTTAAATAACATTCACAAAAAAATCAATCAAAAAAGATTCATAGAATGGATATTATATTATTATAACTTTAAGAGTTTTCACTTATATTTTAACATCTAATAACTAAGAATATGAATTAACTTTCTTTAATAATTTTCCTAATATAAATTAATTTTAAGCTCCAATAGGGTGATCCAATATATAAGTATACATATAACCACCTCAAATTTATCATTCCACAAATATGTTTTTGGATAATCCAAATTTCACCCCTGAAGAAGAGGAGATCTATGTTCAACCATGCCTATAAATTAGAGTCCACCCCTCTTCATTTAGAACACTTTTTAACGAGTTAAATATGATATTTCTTTGAATTCTCAAAGCAAGTGGTGCTCCAAAAATCAGATTGTTCTATGTGATCTTGAGCATCATGAAGAGACTTTTAAAGTCTTGAATAACACCAATTATTTTATGTCTTGATGGATTTTATAATATGGGAATTTCTATATTAGCTCAGTGAGCTCCGTGAAGTAGGTTTCTCTGCGAGGTAGTGAGCTCTGCGAAGGGTTGTTACTTTTCGAGGTAGTGATCTCTATGAAGGGTTGAGATTTGAAAATGGGATTTGCGAAGGGTTTTTTTTCCTATCAATGTTGAGAGGTCAGATATTTTAGTAAGCATCTATTCAGGTCTTTGATGCCAGAAGTTTATCGTACTGGACAGAGACAAACACTTCAATTCCAATCTATTTAAGTGAACCTCAATTTGATAAACTGAGTTAGACTTCTCTCATAATAGTAAGATAGGGTGAGTTTATGGAAGTGTTCTGGGGGAAGTAGTAAGCCATCCCTGAACTTTTTAAGGGTAGTGTGCCCGACATAGATTGAATGTGACCAAACTCTTGTACTCTACAACTGGTGAAGATTAGTGGATTTAGGTATAACCAACACACTATCAGCATATATTCTTTAGACGTAGCCTGTTGCAGTGAACCAAGTAAAAGTGATGTGTCATCTCCTTATTTTAGTTTTACTAACAGATTTTAAAAGTTCTTACCAACATGGGAACAATATACACAACTATAAAAAGAAAATTTTGACACCCTGATTCACCCCTCCCCTCTCAGGGTCTTCTGGGATCCTTCAGTAATCAAGAAAAATCATTCATAGGATTTCTAAATCAAGAAACCTTATTTAAATATATGAAACACTAGGTTTAGCCTTATACATCCATGATATTCATCGATTCAAATAATTCGTATTGGTTTATAAATAAATTGTTAATTTACCCAAGAGTATCCCATAAAAGTGTCAAATCAAGAGTTCCATAAGGGAACTGTAATAGTGAACCAGAATGATGGTTGATATATACTAGATAAACTCTTTTAGGGATTATTTTCACCAGATAAATATGTGAAAGACTATATCCATTTGTAATATCCAAAAATGTTTTTTTCTTTGAAAACCACACTCTTTTATTTACCATAACTTAAGACAGTATACTATACATAGGATTATCCTAAGGGTTCCCATTAAAGTCTTCTCATCCTAGATTCCAAAGGTAACTTAAAATTTATCTGATACCAACTATAATGACCCATGATTTTTATATATTGATATTACATTTTAATATACGAATATTGATTACACAATATTATGATCTACACCTAAACCATTAAGGTTTAGTGTCCTTAGAAACATGAATATGTAAAAAACTTGTTCATAAGAGATCTAAATCATCTCCCACAAACTTCTTCATAACTATCATACTCCTTCAACACATCACACTTAAAATGTTTATTTGAAACCGGGGGAAATAAAAAATAAAAAAAGGGTGAGGTCAAATTATTTGTAAGGGAGAAGAAGGGAGATATAAATGACCACTAAATTATAAAATGAGAATAAGATTATTAGAATATGAGGTTAACATTGGAAAACCATACCGAATATATATTAGATCATAAAATAAAGTCATGTCATAAATATTAGTATTTCACAAGACAAAGATCATAAAAGAACCAAATAACATGATCAAGGAGAGCATAACATTGACAAAAGAAATAAGTTTTCAACATAAATATAATCACATATGATCATTTACTTAGATAATTATAACTTAAAATACTATCATAGTGGATTTGGTTCACTCCCAAGACTATCATAGTGGACCGAGTCCCTTACTGAACTGGGTTCACTTCCCATTCAAGTCCTTATTATCTCATGAGATATCTATATTTACCCAATACATTAGAGGGATATATAATTATTTTCCACTAATAATTAAATCAAAATAATTTTATATTTTTCCAGAAATTCTTAAAACATTTATCATATATCATAACCCAAGGAAAAGAAATTAGTTTCATAAATATTTCAACAATTCATTATATCATAATTCATGGAAGATAAATGGGTTTCATAAATATCTCATCATATTAATAATAAACTATCTAGAGAAAGACTAAGTATATTATACTTGTATCATATCCCCAATAAATCATAAATAAAATCAAATTATGTTATCATAATTAGATGATTTATTTAAAACATCTCTAGAATATTTCTTAAGGAAAATACCCTTTTCATTTTGAAAACACATATTTAAAATCTAAAAATTTACAATATATTATGGAAATTTTTTTATTTTAAAATAAAAATGGAATATTTTATAGTAATATTCAAAACATTGAGTGTTCATGATGGAATGAAATTTTTTTCATGTTGGTTACATTAAATCAAAGTTTCCTTTCACATTTTCTGTAAAAATTGAAATTTACCTGAATAAAAAATTAAAAGGAGAATCATTTTAAAACATTTTTTGAAAAGAAAAACATGGGAGAAAATGAATTCAAAAATATTATATGATAATATTAAAACCATTCTTGAATTTGTTTTAATGAAAACATAGACATGGAAGAAATGGATTATCAACCGGGGAGGAACTAAAGTATGTTTATCTTAAAAATATTTTCCCAATTATTTTAACTAAAAAATAGTGTAAAATGGTACTATTACTTTAAAATTAAATGAATAAACATATAATGAATTAATTAATTAGATTATTGAGAGGTATATCATGAAATTTAGTCATTATAAATTTAACCATAAATAACCCAGGTAAAATTTTTGATTATAACATAAAACCTTTACCACTATGGAGACTTTTGAATCGTAATAACCATGAAAAAATAACATAAAATAAAACTTTAAACATCTAGAAAATAATTAGAATAATGATATAAAATGTAAAATGGGAATTATATACACCTCTTATGCATAAATATGTGTATAACATCAAATATGTCTCACTGAAATAATTTTGAAATGAAGAGCTCTTACAACTTTGTTAATCAATGAATAAAAACGTCATGAGAGATTAAACCTCATATGGATTTTTAAATCCCCATATTTTTTTATTAAAATTATCATAATATACATTCATGGGTATTATATACACATTAAAATGGACATAAGTGGTGAATATGGAACCGTTCTCTATAAAATTAAAGTAAGATGAGAAGACCCTTAACTCAAGTCCGACTTGATTTTAAAGTGAAATAACCTCCGGTATAAAAAATTTAAAATTATTATAATTATATAATATAATAATTTAACTAATTATAATATTATATGTGATCCAAATATAATATTTTAATATACATTTATTAATTATTCCTGATTAAAATCATCATTTTTAGGTGTTAACTATTTCATTTTTCATGAGAGTTTCAGTGCGGAAGTTCCATTTCCTTAATTTTGATCATGGTTCCATAATCTATTGAATGTTAATAATGATATAAATATCATATATATTCATTATATATATATATATTTATAATCATCCATAATTTTTATAAATTAAAAAATTATTTACAGTGTTCATAGAGATGGTATGTCGTATGTACGCATAAAAGATATTTTAATTTTCTAACAAAAATAAGGAAATAATGGTTGATATTATTTTATCATTCTAGAATCATAAAAATATAATAAATAATATATGTTTAAATTAAATCAATCCTTACTAACATCCAATTAATAAACAAATTAAACAAAATCACATCGCTTCGTTGAGGTGGTAGTCCACACGTATGTACATGCGATGTTATCATTTTATATCAAATTGGAAGGCATGCATGAAGATATGAATTTATAATTATAGAAGATTTTTTTTCATAAATACCTTATATAAAATTTATACCGTTCATAATATCCATCCATAAAAAATGGTAATGTAAAATTATTTGTATTTCCATATGTAGGCGATAGTCCACATGTACACACTAGCAACACTTTCACTTATCATTTGATGGAAAAGAGGGTAACTAATGGTGGTTTTATAATCATTGTAACATTTATGTATATGGAGAATACTAATTTTCTTATGATTAATATCTAAAATTTATAGGATGTTTAATACAAAATTATTTGAAAGAGGTCAGGTAGGATGATTATCTCTTCTTCAGTAGGCCTCCTTTAGATCCCTTTTTAAGAACCCTTAGAATGGAAATTTAAGATAAATAATACCTATAATTCATAGATAGGGAAGATGAGAAGATAACTTTTTAGGGTTTAAAATAGATAGATTAATTATATTTGTGTAAATAAGATAAAGGTGGCGTGTCCTTTTATATGTGGGGGAGAGGAAACACTTTTTTATTTGTAATTTATAGGGGAGCATACACACTTGAAATTTCTTAAAAGATTAATATATAATATTTTAATACATAAGAAAAATTATACGAAATGGAGAAAGGTTCAATGTTAGGATATTATGAGGTCAAAATATGGCCAAAAAAGTACATGTAGAAAAGTTTAATTGGAAAAATTTACCTTATATCTTTGTTTATCCCCTGGTAAACCTATTTTAACCTTAACCACTCTGACAGTTTTTTACTGCTTTTACAATTAATTATGACAAAAAACAAGTTAAAATTTTAATAAATCATTAATTATTTTTATTCTAAATATGTAATTAATTTTATAAAATTTTATTGATATGAGTGGAAAAATTTTATTTAAAATGAAACTCATAAAACATGACAAACATCAACTTTCTAGAAAAAATGTTTTCTTAAGAAAAAGTATTTTTATTCCAAAATTAAATATAAAATTAATTCCAATGACCTAAATTTTATTATTAATAATATAAATGATAATATTTTACTCTTAAAACTATATTAAAAAAATATAAAATTCTAAATGATTCAAATGAAAAGGCAGTTTTCAATAAGAATCAGTATTTTCACTATTCATCAAAAAGTATTATTTTCAGAAAATTATAAAATATTCCTTATGGGATAATTTATATATATATATTTAAAAAATTATGTTCATTTTTAAAAAAAAAAAAAATTCTAAAATCAGAAAAAATTAATTATATTATTTTCTCACAAAAAGTAATAAAAACCATTTTGAGGGAAAAAATATTTTTTAAGAATATAAATACTTTACCAAAAATTTAGTACTTATTTATCAACATATTCTCTTTATATGGAACCTTTATAAATAATAAAAAAATATGTTTATTCCTATTCATGTCACCAATTTAAGAGCAATGTTATTACAATATACTATATTACAATTCATTTAGACTTGGGCTTGGTTGTACTGAAAGCTATCAAAGAGATTGAATTTATTTGAAGGGAAATATATCATAAAATACCATGGAATTAAATTATACATTTGTGATTGGAAAAAGTCAATCAATTAGGTTTTGTATGACTATCGTGATATGATAAATACGTATTAAATTGAGAGTATATATATTTTTACTGATTGTTACATGTTATTTAAATTGATTTTTATGTATTGTGTTGGTATAATTATTAGTTATATTTAGAGGGTATATTATCACCACTATCCCCCATATAACATTTATGAAAGTGAGAAATATTTGGAATACATGGAGGCATGAATAAGTTTATGTTTTAAAGTAGTTTGTTTACTATGGAGTAATTTGATTTAGGGTGTTACAAAGTGGTATCATTGTTTGGTTGTTTCCGAGTAGTATTAATGCAGTATTTTAGATTTTATTGGGATATAGTAGATTATATATCTATGAAATGTGATCTAATAGATTCCTAAATGAAACTTGGGTAAAATTTTATACTCAGTGTCTAGCAAGAATAAGTACGACCAGAAGTAAAATTTACTAAACAAACATGGATTACCATTTTGGTTTATGTGGTTATAGTTGGATTAATTGTTTTTGATAAATTAGTGTTTGATATTATTGAATTATGGTCTTGGGATCTTAGAATCAAGAGGAACATGGTGGATCTCATGCATTTTAGACATGTAGGGATCATAAGACATGTGTGTTCTACCAGAGATTATTATTATAGTTCTGGAATGGAAAAAAAGTTTTATCTATTTAATGTTCCAACAATAAGATAAATAATGTTTCTTTAATATTCATTTAGTTTTATTATACTCAGCTAAACCAGGAAGGGTACATGGATTCCATTTTTGTTATGAAAATAGAAGGGGGTTTTATATTTAAAGTGTTATTAATGACCAATATGATGTTTCCACTTATAGATTCTTGATGGTATTCTAGTCATACAGATTGGGGATTTGATTCATGGTATAAAAGAACAAGTGAATATCACTTTTAAATAATGTGTGTGGTACTTGGCCTGAAAATTGGTAAGTAGGGTTGTGAGGCTAGATGGTATGACTTGGGTATGGTAGGGAAGTGTAAGCACTTGTGGGTTTTTTCCAGTTGCAATATTTCTTATTTATGATATTTAGAATTTAATTGTGTATTTATCATGGTATTTAGTTTTCAATGATATTCTAACTAGATGGAATCTATTTAAGTTCAAGGTAATTAGAGACATGGTTCCTCTATAGTGTGCATTATGTGAGGCCCCTGGAGGTAGAGGTGAGCATGATCCACAGGTAGAGGCTCTGTGGTAGTTAGGTAAGCCACCAAGGTTTGAGATGCTTATATAGTGGTTGGATGAGTATATTTGGTTGATATTAGTGTGATTTATCAAGTGTCTTGACTGAGGATTAAAGGGAACTAATCCCTCCACGGAATATTTGACATGATAGTTTTAGTTACAATATCCTCCATTTTTAGGGAGAGGGTTGAACTCAAGGAGAAGAGTAATGGATTGAGTTTGTACAAAAATATTTGATTATATTGAGATGAAAACATTATAGAGGTTAAAATTGGATACATATAGTCTTAGGGGACAAGAAAATTTTTGGTGGGATGTACATATTCAGACAAGTAAGCATGATGGGTTGACATGGAAGGACTTTGAGGTGATGTTATTAGAAAAGTTCTTTCCCAAGACATTAAGTTAAGATAGATACCATAAAATTATACACTTAGTGAAGTGTGATAAATTGATCATGGATTATCCTGTCAATTTTAAATATATTCTATGGTTTTAACTAATGCTGTTATGAGATGAGATCACCATGGTGAAATGGAAGAGTTAAATATCTCCAGGTTGACCTTAGTCGCAGATACAATGAATTATATGCTAATAGAAGAGTGAAACATAGTATATGAGAGCATAAGAATCCAGATAATAGTGTTAGGAGAGATTGGCAGTAGAGATATGGGTAGTCATGATTGGGGCTAAAAGGAGATCAAATAGGGTAGTCAGAGTATAGGTTTGATGATTCCACCATAGAGTGGATCATCAATGACTTGTTTTTCATTATTGGAGAATTGGTAAAATTTGGGAATAGAGTGATTATTCATCAAAGTAATGTAGTAAATATAACTATATGATACATCTGTAGAGGTTTTATTAAATGATATCATAGTCACATGGGGGTTATAGGCATCCTAGGTAATACTAGGAGTGTTAGCAGGAGTTGGTAGTCATGATACCAATATATGTGTGGGATGTATTAGTAGATGAGGTATCTAGTATTGGTGAAATTGTAACTTTATGAGTATGAATCCATAGGGAGGATAAATATTTAGTGGTCAAAATTTGGGTTATCTTTAAGTGATCAAGATGATGGATACATAGAAGGTTGGGGATCCATTAACAGTAAGAGGTATACCATGATTATGTTAGTTTGTTTTCTATATTGTATAATAGATAATGAGGTGTATATATGATAAATGTATGTGAGGATTGGGAGTGATACTTGTTAAATGTGAGATAAAAGTTGGAATCAATTATGATATAGGAAAGAAGTGTGTATCAGATATAATGTAGGTATAAAAGTGTGAATCATGTATGATGTAGGATAAAATTTTTCATTGGGTATGATATTGGATAAAAATGGACATTGGTTTTGATGTGAGATGAGAATGAGTATTAGTAGGATATGTTGTTATAATAATTGATGGTCAGTGGGTATGTGTGAATAACTAGTGAGTACAAAATTAATTGCTGTGTTACTAAATTTTTTTATTAAATAATTTATCATGAGGCCAGGTAGGTTATTCTTAGGGGGGGTCTCTACTTAAGGGATAAGGTTTTTAAATTGGGTAGTTGAAGCAACCTCTAGTGAGATAACTCTATTTATTATGATCTTAATATTTTGGGAATGTGGTGAGTGAGGCACCCATGTTTTGGTAACAATTGGTTAGTAAGTGGTTGGGATAGATTATGGATAAAATATCATATAGTGGTGGGGGGGGGGGGTTAAGCTCTCAAGGCTTTGTAATAGTGATATGGGAAAAACCATGGATCGTTTGGATGTATTTGGACCCTTTATAAGTGTTTAGAGTGTCAGTATAGGATGAGTAATGAGTCTATGGAGTTGGCTCTGGCTCAGGCCTGAAATTATAGAGTGGGATATAATTTCAAGGGTGAATCTATTATTAATGGTGGTTTATAATTTTTTTAAAAGAAAATAATTATTTTAGAATTATTCTATATTTTTTTTGGAATTTTAGAGTTTTAAGATACATGTTTTTGAAATTTTTCTTGGACATGGGATATATATATATTATTTATTATGGGGGAGGGGGTGGAAGGGTTGGGGTGAGGGGTGGGGGATATATATCATTTATAAATTTTTTTCCATGTATTGTATGAATAAGTATTTTATATTAATATGTGAGTATTTTTTTGGACACCCTAATCAAATGAGGCTAACGCATTGAATGTGTAATATATTTGAGTTTTGAATTAGAAAAAAGATAAGTCCTACATATTTCACATCATGGGAGAAGAATATATTACATATAGTTTTTGAGAATAATTCTTAAACATTATGTGATGAAAAATATATTATTTATCAGAGATGTATATTAAACAGTGATGAAATATATTACATATGGGAGTTATTGTAAGGAAATGATGTTATATATGGAAAATATAGTATGTAGGGTTTCAAAAATATAATGTATTTAATTATCCTAAAGGATATAATATTATGTAAGAAGAAAATATAATATATATTGGAAAATATTTAATTTATTGGATATTTTCAAAGAAATATTTAATGATACCACCCCTTAAAAGTTTCTATGGAATATATATTACCTATGTGGGAGATATAATATATATGTTTAAATGGAACCATGTGGGGTTTCCATTGTTCATAGGAGATACTGGGGGGTTGTCTCATGTGGGAAATGGTGGATATGATATAGTATGACATCATTTCTTGATATTGTGGGTTTAGGTCATGAAGACCATGATGCCACATGTTGTAAAGCGGTGATTATTGAGTTGTGATGCTTGATGTGGTTCCTTGGTAATGTGTTGGGAATAACTGATGAAAATATGGGTGATTTATATCACTAGATATAGGGTGGCATGGTTCACTGGTATGGCGTGGGTGATTTTGACCATTACTATGGTTAGTTATGGAGGTTCACCAAGGGTGTGGCATAGTTTTTTGGTGTTGCTACTAACCATGGGGGATGAGGACATTAGGTTCATATAAAGAAAGTATATGTCCCATACAATTTCATAGTCTACTCATTGTGGGTGGTGACCATCATAGATTAAAATCATAAGGTTATTGTTTTTATAATCAATATAGAGGTGGTTCAAACCATAGTCAGCCATGGTTGGTGGAATGTTAGATAATTGGATATGAGTATGAGGTTCACCTTATATGTTGGGGTTGATGATCTAGATTTGTTAAAGGATAGGAATATCAATTATTTGGGTTTTGTTGGGCTATTAATTTTAAAGAGGTAAAGAATTATGAAGTTTATGGTTCTTGTGATATAACCTGAAGATGTGATGTTCCAGAATAAGAATTTATTTGGGGATCTTGATGCCTCATGGCATGGATTTTTTTGTACGGATGAGAGTATGTTACGTATGATAGACCATGGAAATATCCTTCATCTTAGGAAATGGTTGAGGTAGGTAAATACATACCAAGGGATGGTTTAGGACATGTGGAGTAGGTTGTGTAATATGTTTTAGATGTCATTTATTATGATTTTCATGCATTGATATGCATGTGCATATTAGTTAAGGACACTTTTTTGTGGTGTCCTACTGAGTTTATACTCACACCCTAAATGGGCCCTATGGGACACATGTATATTTTATGGTTCTTGGTAAAAGTAAGGGTGAATTTTTGACATAAAAAAACTTATGGAGTTGGGAGTTTAATTGGTACACGATCTAGCTAACATGTATTTGCAGATGGGATGAGTGGTTATTAAATTCTAGAATAGTTATGTAACTTGATTAATTTTGATCTTTTATACATGTCATAGGACTAAGGGAAATAAATTGTTTTTTATGACTATCATTAAATAGTAAATATTTATGAAAATGATAGTATGTATATTTTTGTCTCATTGTATCCTGTTATTTATATTTATTATACTATATTCTTTTCTATTATTAAGATTTATTTTTAGACGGTATAATATCTCCACCCTATCCTATTAGAACATCAATTACAATTGAAAAACTTTAGTGTATGTAGAATAGTTCCTAAGGTCCAGTAGTTCACTATTATGGTTAATGTGGGGTAATCCAAGAAAATTAATTATAACATACTCTGAATTATAACATTTATAATTAAAAAAACAAAATCCCTATATTTGGAGGCTCTGCACCATCATTTACATACTTCATGAATCCCTAGTATTGATATTAGTGTGTAGATAGGGTAATATTATTACTCATTCCACATAGATGGGTTTGAATATAAAGTTAGGGAATTAGGCCATCCTATAGGATTGTGTAATGGGTATAAAAATCAAGTCCCAATACCATCCCATGGGATAAGTTGAAGGGGTATACAAATTCATTGTATAATGAGCCCATCCTATCACCATAATCTTATAATATTCCAACCCCAACCCATTACCTTTGGTTGGATAATAATCCCACTGAACTTAGGTGATGTTACCCTAGACACTGAAGGCTAGAAATAAATTTCAAGGGAATAAGAAAGGTTGGTGGATAATGTTCTCTTACACACATAAACAACATGTAAAATATATTAGTGAAAATGATTAAAAACACTATAAGATTCATGAAAGTAAACCAATAAAACTCAAAATCATAATAAATTAATGATATTAGCGTAGAATCATAAGAATAAAAATCAAGAAACTATAAATTCAAAGACATGTAAGACTCATAGTAACAAGGTGACACAATTCTAGACACCAATACTCGACCAAATCCCAAGATCTATCTCCCATCATCCTTGAATTTAATATCATGATGATCCTCTAGAGAATTATGAGATATTCCCCTAACATGTATCATGGTAAAAACCATTTGAATATACACCAATATGCATATAAAGGGGATTAGTAAATCATCTCAGTAGGCAATCCCCAAGACTTCCCTAGAACGCCACTAGGACAAGAGCTCGTAATCTCATTATTTGATATAAAATTGGAATAAAGAATATGAAAACCATTTTAATAAAATTGAATGAAAATAATAAGTGTAAATAATTATTTCAATATGGAATACTAGAACTAACACATCCATGTATGTAGCCTTACTTTGACCAATCCCAGCTCGCAAGTGAAAATTCCATTCTCCAAGACACAAGTCATCACTTTGTTGTGTTGAAATGTGCTCCATTGACATTGAAAACCTTGTTAGAACCAGTAAGTCCTAATATATATAACAATAATCATAATAGAAATGTGTACTCCAATATCTCAAAACCAACATTTTCAATTATTTTTCCATTTTTAGCATTCAATCAAACACATTTTTGGAGACTTTCATAATTTTAATTCTAGAAACATAGAAGGTTAAAAAAACCAATAATGTTTTCCATAAAAATGATAACCATTTAATTTATGAATCCAATATTTCTTATTCTATGGAAAAGTTGTATGAGAGAGAATCCACCTACCTTGAAAAGGATTCCCTTCTAGAATAATCACATGATGATATAGGTAGATTTGGGTTCCTTCTTCCCTTACTTTAATGACTCACAAAACACTCTCATTAAATCAAGATTTATACCCTAGATCTATGCATGAAAATCCCATTGTTGGGTCATATTATTGTATAAATTGAAAATATATACATGAATAAAATGGAACAAGAGTCTTACCTCCTAGATCTAATGATCTTTAACACATTGAATTTGACCTTTATAAGGAATACGATCACCGTAATTGCATAGATGAAGGTTGACGGTTGAAGTTTTATGACAATGGAGGAAGAATTTCTGTTTTAGGAGAGTTTTTGGGTTAAAAACAATATTTTTTGGATTTAATTATTGTTGTCAAATGGTCAGGACACACAGTTTAGAAAACTACATGCCAACCGTATGAATTTCCACTTCCTCGATAATACCTAGGTAAAATGGTCATATTATTGTTTAAAAAAAACATATTCAAACCTTATTACATCCCATAGATCCCCTCCTTACCTCACATATTTTCCTAGAGAATCTTCATGGTTTCCCTTAACTATTCTCAAATCATGAACCCTTAAAAACCTCTCTAAAACATTCAAAAAACTATATAGAAACTTCCTAAGGATAAAATAGATCATTATATAGCTAAAATAACAAAATAAAATATTGAATTACCTCAAATATAGGGTTTTAAATTCTTCCCACCATTATAATTTCCATCCTAAAAAAGGTGGATATCGATGTTGCTTTGAAATATTTCTATCTATTTCTTCAATATGAAGTTTTCTTTATCCTAAGTTTCCTCTTGAATATCACTATATTGACACAATATCAGGACCAAAGGAATATATTTTCCACATAATACGTTATATTTTATATCCAATATAGATATTAACATGTTGGTAAATGTATCATCGAGATGAATTGTGATACAATTCCATTAAATCATGTGGCTAGGATCTGGGTCATACTTATTCAATTAAGATACATGAAAAATTTTTGTTACATTCTAAAACTTGTTGGAAAATACAACCAATAATCCATATCCCTATATATTCAACTATCTAAAATGTTATGACATACCAAGGAGTTAACTTTCATTTCTTTCCCAAATGACAATTCCCATGATGAGGATTAGCTTTCAAGAAAATTAGACCACCCACAATAAAATACAATATTAAAATACATCCATCCATATATGATTTCTAATAGATTTGGTTCATTTACATCCATTTAATGACCAATTAAGTCTTCTTAGTAGTCTCATCAATATGAATCTGTATGATTAGTGAAATTTATGCAATTTTTTTCTAAAAAAGTGGGGATTGACATGGTTGACTATAAAATTCGTAAATCAGAAAGATATGTAACTTATCTTGAAAACTATTATAATATGAAAAATATAACAAGTATAAATGAACTTATTATAAACCACCAAAATTCATAACACAAGCTCATATATTGTCTTCTAGTACAAGGATAATACATTTATACTATCCATTCATTTTAGGTTGATATTTTATGCACATGGTCAATTTTTTTCCAAGTTATTTTTGTAAGGACTACCAAAATCATGAGATGAATTTAGGGTCTCGGACAGAGATAATAAATGTCCACAATCCAATCAATTTGATCAATTTTATGATATATAGTTTCAAAAATAATTATAATGTATTGGACTCTAGAATTATATTGAAGTGTGCAAACTTGGTGCGTCAATCTACAATCACTTAAAAAGTGTCTATGATAGACCAGTGGAAATGTCCATGTAAATATCCTCCAATTTACATATAGGTATATGCATCAACTATAAAATACTATCTGGGAGTTAGTGTTTATCCTTTAACTATTGGATAGTGAGAAATTTTAAAATATAATAAATTATCTTATACTTCATGTCAGACCACCAAAAATGATCATTAATTTCATTATAAATTTTAGAAATACATAGATATACACCCTACGTAGAATGGCAACATTTAAAAAAGAGATACTCTTGAGATGAATGTGGAATAATAATTTGATATTGGAAATGAAACACATAATATTCATCCACTATCCAACCTTTAATGTTCTCCCCAACATTGAGGGTTGACCCAATGGTAATAAAGATTAAATAATATTATTGAACCTCCTTTACTGGGTAAATCAAGTTAGGAACAAAAGTGAGTGGAATGAAAACTGCATTCTCATTATGTTCTACATAGTATAGAGGTTTTTTCATGATTTTGATTATTAACTTACATTGGTTATGAGCTTCCCAATGTACTTAGTTATAATATCTTCAACTCAAGTCATCGAACACTAAATTTCCTTTCCTGGGTGCATACACGAAATCAAAGTTAAACATATTGAGATATTCCATCCACTATTATTGCCTCACATTTAAGACCTTATAAGAAATTTTATTCTCTAAGATCTTACAATCTATGAAGATAATGAAATTTTCACTGAAGGGATTGTGTCACCATATAATTTATTCATGCACCACTCTAGCCCACTCTAGGTCATGTATCAGATAGTTCATTTCATGTGTTCACAATTTAATTAATATATAAGCCCTGGAGTAATCTCTTTTTATAAAATCACAACCAAACCAAGATCCAAATGCTTCAAAATATAACACGTATCTCTGTTCTAGTTTTTTATAGATGATGATAGGTTCACATGTAAGTCAATATTTAACCTACTTAAAGGATTTAGATCAATAATGACTCCATATAAATTGAATTTATTTCAATATAAATGCAATTATAGGAGAAGTGGTCCCTGAACAATCCTACATAAATCAATGATAATTACCAAATATTCTTAAAAATATACAAATCTCAAATAAATTCTTAGGTGCTTTCACCAAAATGTTTTCTTTTATTTTAAATGGGTCAACAAAGATACCCTTATGAAAACTTACATGATCGAGGGAAAAAACTTCTTATATCAAAACGTTTTACTTAGAGAATTTAACATAATGTATGTGATCACACAATGTTCTCAATAAAATCTCCAAAAAAATTTCATAAACACTTATGTTTTGAGAATAATCTATGATATCATCTAAAAATACCATGAGAAACTAGTCAATATACATGTGGAAGACATTGTTTATTATGGTCATAAAAACTGAAGGTGAATTCATGGGAAAAGGGGGACAATTGGTTCTCAAAAATTGATAATTTATTTAATCATTTGAAAGGTGTGAAGTGGTTTTAAAAAATTGATCTATGTTAAGGGAATTAGTATCTTCAAGTTAGGAAAGAGGATGCCCCAAACCTTGTGTGATCACCAATTTTATGAAAAATTCTCAATGGATTTAAAACGCCATTAATATTCATAACCATTTACAATATATCTATTCCAAAATGACCATTAATTTAGTATATATTAAGGGTAATAATGATA
The DNA here is from genome assembly GCA_963277665.1 of Viscum album. NCBI lineage: Eukaryota > Viridiplantae > Streptophyta > Magnoliopsida > Santalales > Viscaceae > Viscum > Viscum album. The sequence continues at coordinate 1,477,629,542 of OY728157.1, forward strand.
TCTAATTGACCTAAAAGGAAGAATATATGACCTTGACCAATAGGATCATACCCTATGAAGCTCATTTACCTAAAAATTTCAGACTATAGGTGATCCCATGGCCCTAAAAATTTATTAAAAAAGTAAACAGGAGACAAAGAGAGTTAGGGGTACATGTGGAACACCATCAATAAAATACAAAGAACTATGATCATGTATTTCCTTGACCACCTTGACCACAATACCCACCATGACCTCTCAGATGCCTTCCCCTCCTCCACTGCTTCGGGCCCTGCCATGAACCAGCCTGACCATCAATGCCCTTAGGCTCCTCAACATGACGATCTATCTTATTTACAATCGCAACATCATCTTTTCCTGCTACATGGTGTTTTACATCTTCTACCTTGGGAAGCACCTCAATCTGTTTGTCATGTGAAATATGCTCAGGATGTTTCTATAGAGGACAATCTTGCTGAACCAAATTCACATTAGGCACATGATTTGTTAAAACGGTCATACAATTGTGCTCCGTAATTTCCTTATACAACTTATCAAACTCAGGCAAGTTGATGGATGCCATCATAGTGAATAAATTAGACCTTTCAGTAGTAGAACCAGCCTTCCATGAGGATTTTGAATATGATCTAATGGAAGAACCAGAACCAAGCACATCCTTGTCAGAGAGAATCGGAAAAAACTCCACATTTCCAGACAAAATCACAACATAGTCAACATGGGAATGAGGAACACATGATGCATCCTGCTCTAATGATCCAGAGACACCCTGCACACCAGTAATAGAGTCCCACATCAGAATGTGAGAGTCCAGTATGGGTCTACTAGAAGCAGGTTGCAGTGGTCTAATATTTTTAGATTAATTTCCAACCAAAGAATTAGGTTTGATAAACTTTCCAAGGGAAGTGTGCACAATAGTAGTTACAAGAGCCTATACATGTGCACCTCGCATCAGAGTGTGAGTGTCCATCACGGGACTCCCAGAAGCTGGTTGTTGTAATCTCAAATGTTCAGAAGATCCACCATGAACCAAAGTGGAAGGGTCTATGGACTTCCCAAGGGTAGTGTGCACAACATCAGCAACAGGATCCTACATATGTGAACCTCTCCCAATAGAAGTCTCTTTAAGGAGAGGAGTGCAATCCAACTTGCCTTTGGATAAGTATTGCTCTTCCATTAAAATATCAATATCAACCTCAGTGTCACTCCCATGACTACCAAAATATTCATCACTCCATTTAGAGGGATCTCCACAGTGCATGGGCTCATGTGACAAGTGAGATGAGGGTGTGCAATCACCCAAGGGTGTCACACAGTTTTCCCATCAGTAGGGCTGACAGACATACCATCCACAACATCAGCAAAGGTAAAAAATCTCTCATTCATTGAACTAGGGAGAGAATTATGCTTCATAATGATGGGTAAGTAGTTATCCTTTACTCCATCATGGGTAACATTTCCCATAGGTAGTGAAACATTAAAAGAATCAAGCAGATTAAATTTACAGTGCTCACTAAGGTGCCCTTATCGCTTACAATTATATCATTTTGAACCTCTATTTAACTTCTCTTTTACAAGACCAATATATGAACAATAAAAGAGAAAATGAATAACATGTTCACACTCAATCTCAAGATTGAATTTAAAATCCCCAGAAATAAAAAAAAGTCTCAATCAGAGGTAAAGACCTGTCAAATTCAACCAAAATTTACTCAAAATGACCATATCGAACCATTCCAGTTTCTTTATCAAGATTTATGGGTGTCCCAACTAACATAGAAATATCCCATAAGATTATAGGGTTCCAAAATAACCATATAAATCCTTTAATATAAATCAAAGATTGAGCAACCATATTTTTGGCCATAAAAGGATCGAACCAAGGATCCCAATTTTGAAACCTTAAGATCACTGGTCTTAGATTGAAAAATCCACAGATCTAAGCCCTCAATTTTAGTTCATTCAAGCAGAAAGTAAAATGGAATAATTTCATACCTAGAGACACCATATGACACCCACAAAAACCCAAAAATTCTTGAATATGATTCCTAAGATCTTCAATCTTCCACGACATGTTCAAATAAGAACTAAGACGATATATAATTGAAAATTTACACGCATAGATACGCTCTTGAAAGAAACGAGGACTCGCTTCAACTACCACATGAGCTCCATTCTGTGAGATTCGATTAGTAGAAACAAAGTAACCACTACAAAGGCCAGGAAAGTACCTATTGAAACCCTTGACTTGCAGCAAATTTTCCCAAGGGGACAAGTCAGAACGTGAGCTATTTAGCGTCGATCTAGGTCCAGAGTCCTTCCTATTCGAGGGACCAATGAATATTTCAGTAGGGTTGAAAGAATATAATGAAGTTGGATCCTTCGCAAGATGTATGAGGAAACCTAAGCTCTATTATCGAGGAGAGAGAACCTCTCGAACCGCCCCATCTCCATCATCAAGCTCATTTATTATAGTTTCTGAGGGAGATAACATCATAGGTATTTTTCATTTTCTAAGCTCAAGCTAATATTTAATAACTAAAACTTGATAAAAACCATTTATGGGAGAATTATAATCTTATAGAGTCAGCACACAAACCATGTTCACCAAACCACCTTAAGAAAGTAGTACCATTACAAACCCGACCCTTAAGGAGTACACTACTCTAATATGGGGTTATATATATAGAACATTGTTTTATGAATTTATATATTTTATTTTTAATAAAATAATGATCATATTTATAACTTTTAAATATTAATTTTTATATATACAAGATAATATAATGATTTAGATATAAAGAAAACAATTTTTTTTGGAAATATAATGTTTTAATTAAAAAAATATTTTAAAAAATCCATTAATTTTGAAATAAATTTTATCTAGTTACAAATTATTATTAAATAATATTTATTTAGATATACATGATAATATAATTAAATAAATTCAAATGTTTTTTTATGGGTCAAAAACATTACTAGTGTCGTAAAAACTAGTGTTTTTAAATAAATAAGTATTTTTATTTAAAAGAATAAATTCATATATTTTAAAAAATAATTTGGTAAAATGAATACTATTTTAAAAATTAAAACATTGAAATTATACAATGATGAATTTTTCATAATTTTTCAAGACAATAAAATTTTTGGATAAAATTTAAATACAGTATAAATATATGGTATGTATTAAGACGAAATAATAGACCAAAATTTATTTAATAAATACTAAAAAATTTATCAATGAATAAAAATATATTTCACCTTTAAAATAATGTTTTTTAATATTATTTGAAACTATAATAAATTCTCAAAAACCTAAATTAAATTTTATGATTTTAAAAATAGTTCTTTATGAACATGACTCACTTACACATAATAGATGGTATTATTTTAATGATTTCAAATATTAACATAATAAAATATTTAAAACTACTCCTCTTTAAATGAAACCATGGAAACAACCAAGGGAAGGTTTTTGGTTTTGATTATTTTATCACTTAGTGTCCAAAACCTAAGATTAGAAATTAATAAAGAATTCCCCTCTCTTATTCTATAAATACCCACCCAACAACCCAATAATATTCACTCAAAAACTATTGAAAATTAATTTCATCTACCTATCCATCTATAAATCCCTCCCAAGGTGTTTCTAAGCTCTTAATAAGCTCCTCCCACGGTTTTATAAGCACCCTTTCAAGGTAATAGACCCTTTTATCTTCCTTTTTATTCATGAACTTTTTTTATTAAGCATTTTGATTTCCAATTGTACATTTTGAAATGTGTTGGTAAACATCCATTTACTATAATTACTATTCCCAAGTAATTAGAGACCACCTTTCACCCTCATTTAACCCTTTTATAAAACTTTATGTACCCCCATTATGATGTTGAAGTCATCCTAGATTTTCCATGCCAAAATTTTATTATTAACACCCATACCCATTTCTAGTTAAGGATATTCACCTAGTTATACCTATAATCCATTGATTAGGTACTCCCATGTATGTACCCCATTCTCTTTAATCATTGGATTAAAAGTGATTAAATACATTCTTATATTATATGATCTCTATGGCACACAAATGAATGTACATGATTTTAATGTGAAGGGTGGTCATAGAATTATATATCCCCTAATGCATTGGGTAATGTTTTTATCTAATGAGATACAATATATGGTTCATAAGTAGTTATCATAGTAAAACTATGAAATAATTTCATAGGAGTTATCCTTGACATGATTTTATAATGTTATATTTTATATTGTTTCCACATTCCTATAGTTCCTTGTTGTTATCATATTATATCATGATTTTGTATTCATGATTATGTTTATCACCATTTTTTGTCATCATGTTTTTCCTCATATATCTCATGTAGAAATTTACATTTTTCTATGATTTGATTATTCTCTTACTGGGATTTATAGCTAACCCATTTCTTATGTATGCCCCCAAGATATCCTATGCAGTATTAGAAGATAAATGGAATATAAGGGAATGTTATACAGTTTTTATATAATGTCAATATATCTCTATTTTATGTTGTTGTGATATGTATATAATTACCAAAGACAATAAGAATATTTATATTTTGGTTTTTATTATGTTTATCTTTATAAAAGATGAAATAATGTGTATAAAAGATATGGGTTTACATAGTTGGTATTAGATAAATATATATAAATTTAGGGAGATTATGATTATAAAAACTTAGTGAAAACCATAGGGATAAAACTAAACATAGGAAAGAATACCTAAATATTTGTTAATGTATTGAGTGAGTGGTTTCCAAGAAACAAAATTCTTATCTAGACACTACATGTATATTTTTCCCTTGCACAGTTGTACTTAAAGGTAATAATCCCAAAAATAGAGGATTGGGTATTAACTCAATAATTACCTTCTTCATGAAAAAAGATACCTTACTACACACCTAGTTTTAGACTCTCAAGGGATATTCTTTGTAAAATTCACAAGCTATTTATGAACCATTATAAAGGGTACAAAAATGTATATAAAATTTATGTTAGGAAATATACTATGTATAAATTATATTAAGACCTATAAATTTATAAATTATGTAATAAATATAATATATGAGTTTTTCCTTCTATGTTTATAGTTTCACTTTTATATGTTTAATAGTTTTAAAATTCATATCTCTATGTTTTCTTTATTTTAGTCAATGACTAGAAATAGGAGGAACCAAGTAAATAACCAGTGTGATGGGTAGTGTGATAACATCCCAAATGAGATGAAAAAACCAATAGGAACAAGTGTCAATAACTTCATTAAAATACTTACTAAATTAACACAAATTTTGAATAAAAATATGAATAATGGTGAATACACAAATCCCATTATGAAAGAAAAATTTGAAATTGATACCTTTATATGAAAAATCCCTCCAAATTTTAGTGGATATTATAAAACATAATTATGGAATAGTGGATTAACCTCATTTAAAATATATTTTTTATCATTTATTGCTTTCAGAAAGAGAAGTTAATGATGGTTGATTATCTTATAGTGGTAGAATCAGATCAATAGTGGATTTTGATCAAGAATATGAAGCCTTTAGTAGAAATCAAAGTTATTGAGTGGATAGAATTTAACAAAATGTATTTTGATAAATATTTTCTTTATACACACTTAATTAATAGAGAGAGTTTATTTATCTCATTCAAAAAGAGTAAAAATATATTGGGGGCATATTGGGAAAACTTCAGAATACTTGCATGATACAACTCCATTTTTATTATTGACCCCATAAATAAATATTACTACTTATTTATTGTAAAAAATAGGAATCTAATAAAATATTTTCTGATAAAAGACTTTGAAAACTATGAATAAATTTTCCTATGTTCCCTCAAAGTATAAATATATATTTTTGAATCTTAAGGGTCTTATGGGTTTGGATACATGATTCAGATAATGTAGTTTAAATCTAGTCGAGAGATAGGTAAATCTCATGGTTGTAATAAATTACAATATCTAACATTTCAAAAGTAGATAAATAAGAATATTTTAAATTTCCTTAAGGGGACAAGGAAATTATTTAGGTTTGGTAAGGAGGAGAATCAAGCTACAAAATTATGGAAAAATAAACCCACCAATGTGATGAAATAAAGTAAAGTTTAATTCGACCCTTAGTTGATTTTCTATTTCTTAAACTATAAGTAACTATGATACTATGATAACCAATACACTGAGCCACAGGTTTTCAAAGATAACTGATGGTAATAATAAACAAGGCTAGAGATCAAGGGTTAGCAAATTCCACCATGATTTCTAAGGTAGATACTAACAATGAAGTAGTGACATGTATGATAGCTATTCGTTCAAGTATAGATAACATACTATTAGATTTAAGTTCGACACATTATTTAATATAAAACAAGTTTATTAGAACTATACAAAAACCACCTAAAAACATGGAAGTTGAGTTACTGGTGAAAATTATAAATTGCTCAATTATTTCATCCCAATAATATAAATTCCACCCATCAATATTTTCATTTTTAATTTCCCAAAAAAACCTTGTGATACTCCCTTTAGAATAATTTAATATTATTGTGGTTATGGAATGTATTTCCATGTATAGATCCAATATAAATTATAAGGATAAATAAATCACCCTTTTTATCACAAATATCCCTCTGATTCTTTATAAATATAAGGAGGAGGATGAATCACTTTTAGAATAATCACATCAAGCATGATATTATTGTATTATGAGAAAGTATATCTAGCTCAAATGATTGAGACTAAGGAAAAAATAATCCTTGATGACATGAAATTTGTACGAAAATATGATGCTGTGTTTACAAAATAATTTCATAGTCTTCCTCCTAAATGGGAGGTTGACTTCCCAGTCGAAATTATACCCATAGATTTTAAAATATCCAAGACTCTATATAAGATGGCCACTGTTGAACATATAGAGTAGAATAATACACACCAAGATAATCTAGATAAAGGGTTTATGCGACAAAGAACATCACCATGGTGTATGACAATCCTTTTTAGCAAAAATAAGGATGGGTAAAAGTGATTATTCATTGATTATCATGAGATAACCAATATCACGATAAAAACAATTATCCTCTACCATATATTGGTGATTTTTTTGATCAACTAGGTTATTACGAGTACTTCTATAAGGTTGATCCTCAATAATGATATTATCAAGTAAAGGTAAATAAGGAGGATATACTTAAGAATATTTTTTTTTGTAAAAGTCACGACTACTATGAGTTCATAATGATTCCATTTAAATCATTAATTCTACAATAATCCTCATAGAATTAATTATGTGATCCACTAGGGATTACCTTGAAAAATATTTGGTTGTATTTATATATTATATTCTTATCTACTATAAAATAAAGGAAGGACATGAAAATAATTTTAATGATGTATTGAACACCTCATAAAAGGGAAAGTTATATGATAAGTACAATAAATTAAATTTTTGGATAGCACAAGTAACACTCATGGTGAATGTTATCACCAAAAAATAGATATTTGTGGATCCTTCGAAGACAGAGGTTATTTAAGGATGGACCAGACCAAAAACTTTGATAGAGATCCACATTTTCCTTGGATTATCTGAGTAATATCATCGATTTTTGAGAAAATTCCGATGATTTTCAATCCCAATAACCAATATAACTAAAAAGTTATTGATGTTTTTCTATAATAATGTATGTGAAGGGAGATTTAAGGAGTTAAATAAGTGGTTAATCACTACACATGTTTTTATACTACCCAATGGTTCGAAAGGATTTATGATCTGAAATGATAAGTCCAAAAAGTATTGGGTTTTTTACTCATGAAAAATGATAAAGTGATAGCCTATTTCTACCACTAATTAATGTTCCATGAGAAGAAATACATTATTTGTAAATGGCTATAGTGATCCTCACATTAAATACTTTGACAAATTATATCTATGAGGAGATGTGTGACATATATACGAATCATAAAATCCTCAAGAATATATTCTTAGAAAAAGATATCAACATGCACCAACATATGTGGTTATATTTAATCATGTATCTTGAGAGTTCAATCCATTACCATCATGGGAAGGTGAATAAAGTGGCATATGATTTGAGTATAAAGGATTATATAAACTTATCCATGATAAGGATATAAACAGATGCAATATTATTTTACTTTGAAAGGATGGAAATGAGAATCATAGAAAGAATTTTATCATACCATTCTCAAATAACTTCTCAACCATCCATTCTTTAGAGGATTAAATATGCCCAAAATAATATCAGGAGATTTAGTGAAGGGTAGAAAATATTTCAAAGTTAATATTTTTTAAATATAGTGTTATATGGTTTGAAACTTGGATATGTGTCCTATAAAAACCATAAATTTAAAAAAAACTTTGGGAAAATTCATAAATATCATCCTTCTCAATTCATCCAAGAATCACTAATATGTATAGAGATATATTGTAAATTTTTTTTTGGGATAACAAAAAAGGGAGATTCTAGAATTTTTATCTTGATTCTTGGAATGTTAACAAGTAAAGGATAAATGATATAATACTAATGGTATAATAAAACCATTTACCATAACATTATTGAAATGGGAAAGAATAACGATGGATTTTATCATAGGACTCCCCAAACATCTAATGTTAATAACACCATTATGGTGGTAGTCAACTAGATTACCTCTGTGCATTTAATTTATATCAAATAAGATTTATATACTAACCAACTCAATTAGATATATATAATATACATGATAAGAATAAAAGGAGTAGCACTGTCCACTATATGTGATTGTTATTCTAGGTTTACCTCATGGTTCTGGTGAAACCTTTAACAAGAATTGAATATAGATCTGAGTTTTAGTACCTCTTATCACACTTTGATGGATGATAATCCCAATAAAAAGAATTTAAAATCTAGATGATATGTTGATATCTTGTTAATTTTCTCACAAGGATATTTGAATCCAAAACATCCCCTAGTGTAGTTCAAATATAAAAATAGTTTCCATTCTAACATTAATATGGAACCTTATGATGCTCAGTATGGGTAGAGGTGTCAGACTATATCATAATGAGATAATGTTGGAAAGTGGAAGCTCATGGGACTTGATATTATAAAAAATGATAGATAATGTTCAAAACATTCAATGTCATATGAAATACTCACAAAGTAAACATAAAATATATATAGACAATAATCAATGAGGCCTAAAGTTTTAGGTTGGAGATAAGATGTTACTTTGTATATATCCATACAAGAAAGTCATGATATTTTCAAAGAAGGGTAAGATTAGTCCTAGACACATCGTCCCATTTGATATCCTTGATCACATCATAGTCACAGACTATTGAATATAACTCCCACCTAATCTATCTAAAGCACATGATATGTTTGATGTATCCTTCATAAGGAAGTACAAACTAGTCCCCTCACATGCACTAAATCTAGAGGTGATAACATTAGAAATAATCATTCATACGAGGATCATACAATAACGATATTAGATAACATAGAAATTATTTTATGAAACAAGACAACTCACCTGGTCAAATTACTATAGAGGAACCATAAGTTTAGGGAGGGAAGATAGGAAATAGAAGAGGCAATGAAGGAAAATTACCCTCGTCTATTTTAGTTTAAAAAATAGAATTTCATAGGAGAAATTTATGAAATGGGGAAGAATGTAATGAATGAAGATTTTATAAATTAAATTTCATTTTTAATGAATAAATTCATTATTAATAAATTTAGATATAAAAAACACATGAAATATATTTTACTTGGTTATTTTAGATCATTATAAATTATAGAATTTTTTCCCTCCAAACTTAAAAGATTGTTGAGAATCATCACCATTTATAATATAACCATTATAAAGTTACCATTAAAAGTAGTATATATTAAGGGTGATAATAATATCTAATTATAAAAGAAGGATGAAATGATGGACTCAACTAGTAGGTTCATACCCAATAATTCCCATTTATTGGAGCTTTGAAGGGAGATTTCATCACTGGAATTTTCCCTTGACTAACCCCAAGTTGAGATTCAATAATTTAATCTTTTGTAAAAATATTTAAAGGAGAAGTTAAATATTATAAAGATCACTTCCCAAAATATGTTCACCAAACCACTCCAAGAATGTATTACCATCACGCACTTCACCCTCATGGCATATACTGGTGTAAAAGGGGTTATGTATCTAGACCGTTGTAGTGCTGATTTTTATTATTTAATTTTAATAAAATAATGATTATTTTTATCGCTTTTAATTATTTCATTATATATATATATGCATGATTATATAATAAATTTGAAAAAAATTATATTTTGATATAGATAAAACAAAAATTTATTTTTTGAAAATATATAGTTTTAATGAAAACACACTTTTTGATAAGTTCAAGAATTTTGAAATAAATGTTATTTTCATGTCATATTGTTATTAAATAATATTTATTTATATATAAATGATAAAATTTTTTGATGATGTCCAATGTAATTTTTGTAAGGGTCATAAAGTTTTTTGTGTCGTTAAAACATGAATTTTTCAACAAATAAGGTTTTTTACTTAAAAGTGTAATTTTTTATATTTATAAAATTAATTTGGTAAAATTAATATTATTTTCTAAATAATCATGTCAAAATTATCCAATATTGATTTTTCATAATTTTCTGAGATAATAATATTTTTTGGAAAAAATAAAATAAAATATAAATATATAGTATGTATTATGACATCATAATATACCAAAAGTGATGTAATAAATACTTAAAATTCATTAATGGAAAAAATTATATTTTCTATTTAAAATGATATTTTTTATAATTTTAACCTATAATGTTTCCTGAAAAACCTATATTATATTTTAATGTTTTAAAAACAATTCTTTATGAACATGACTCACTTCCACATAATGGATGGTATTATTTTTAATGAGTTTGTATCATAACCAAATAAAATATTGGAAACCACTTCTATTTAGTATAAACCATGGGAAAACAATGATATGTTTTGTGGTTTTTAATATTTTATCATATAGATTCCAAAATCTAATTTTAGAAATTAATAAAGAATTCAAATATTTTTTCTATAAATACTCACCCAGACTCCTATTAATCCTCACTAAAAACCAATTGAGAATTAATTTACTCTTCTTATCCCTCACTAAATCCCTCCCAAAGTGTTCCCAATATATTAAGAAGCTCTTTACAAGATTTTAGAATCACCCTCTCAAGGTAAGGGATTCCATTCGTCATTTTTCTATTAATTTTCTTTATTTTTATTAAGACTTTTTAATTTCCAATTATCCATGTTGGATTTTTTTGTAAACATACCTTTACTATACTTATAATTCCCAAGTAATTACTGACTAAATTTCACTCTCATTAAACCCTTCCATGAACCTTTATTTACCCCAATTATGCTGCCTAAATTTTCCCATGATATTTCATGCCAAACTTTTATTGTGAATACACATCCCAATTTCCAATAAAGGGTATTCACCTAGTTTTACCTATCATTAATTGATTTGGGACTTCAATATATATAAACAACAATCCTTAAGAGTGTAATTAAAAGTAAATAAAGTTTTTTATGTTGTATGATCTATGTGGAACACAAATTCTTGTATATGATTTGAATATGATGGATGGGACCATAATTATATATCCCTACAATGAATTTGGTAATGTTTTAATCTGATTAGATACCATGTATAGTTCAAAAGAAGTTATAAAAATCACACTATTTTATAATGTCTTGGTAGTTAACCTTTAATTATTTTTATGATGTCACATTTTATGTTGTTTCCACATTCCCATGATGACTTGATGTTATCATCTTATATCATTATTTTATATTCATGAATATGATTCTCAACCTTATATTACATCTTATTATTATTTTTTACACTAATGTACTACTCTAAATTATGTTATTCTTTTATTATTCCCTTATTGAGAATTATTTCTCACCCATTTCTTATGTACGTACCCAGGTTATCCCATGTAGTATTAGAAGATCAATGGAATACAAGGACATGCTATAATGTTTTTAAATAATGTATCTATTTCCATGCTTTAAGTTTTTGTGATTTGTATCTAATTACCCAAAGACACTAGGACTATCAATATTTTGTAATATCATTATGTGTATCTTTATAAACCATGAAATAATGTGTATAATTGATATAGATTATCATAATTCCATTGGTTCCATACCATAAGGTAAAAGTTAAATTGGATTTTTCTATATAATGGGATCAATTGAAAATATAACTCGTGTTTAACCAAATAAATTTATAGAAAACATATTAGGATACCGATCTACAATGATAGGAAAATGTCTATTATTAATTTCATTACTAATATCCAAGGTCACTATAATGAATTGATCAGAGATAGTTCCAACCATTAGTTCTAAATGTACGTCTCTTTCAAAATTCTAACCCCAATCCCCTTTAAAGGGACACATCGATCCATTAGGAGTTATAAAACCCACTCACCAAGCATAACAATTGATATGATATTTGAAAGCTACTAACTAGTTTAACTCCCAAGAACCATATCCCATCACCATTAATTGTATATTACTGGTAATTCTCTAGGTAAGTATGAGAAGTTCCCTTTACTTTTATCACGATAAATAGGGTCTATATGTACACCAAGGAACATATTAATGGGTTGATTATATCAACTCAATAGGTAATTAATAAGTCAACCAATTCACACCACTATGATAATAATAAGTTATCTCAAGATTTGATATAAAACTATAATGAAATAATGTCAAAAAGTTTTATTAAAATTTCATTAAAACAAGTAGTGAAAATAATTATTTCTCTATGGAATACCAAATCTACGACTCACACACCCATGCATTAATCCTTCCTTTAAATATTACTAGCTTTCAAGAAGAAAATCCAACCTTCTAAACACAAGACATCACTTGGCTATGTAATAATTTTACCCCTCAGCATTAATGGACAAGTATTAACAAAACATTCTCTATATATATGAAACATAAACTCACTCCAACCATGAGTATAAAAAATTCCCATTCCCTAGATTTCATAAGATTTTTTCCCTTTTTAGTATTTAATAAATACATTACGGGTGACAATAATGGTTCCATAATTTCAATGGAAGAAACATAGAAGGTGTTCAAAAAAATATCCTATGTTTTTTCCATCAAAAGAAAAACAATTTAATTTAGGAATTAAAGCCTTCAAGTTTAAGGAGAAAATGGAAAGAGGGAAGCCACCTACCTAAAAAAGGTTTCTGTTATCAAAGAATAATAGAATGAACTAGGTTGATATAGGTTCTTCCTTACATTAATTCAATGAATCACAAATCTATATAATCAAAACATTTTCTAAACCCTAGATTGATATATGATAGCTCTATTTTAGAGTTTTGTTCAAGTGGAGAAAAGGAGAACTAAATTAATAAAGAGTAACAAGATTCTTACCTAAGATTTCCTAGATCCAATGATCTTATATTCATTAAATATGATATCTATAAGGAAAAATATCACAAAAATTTCACAGAGTATGGTTAATGGTCAAGTTCCTATAGAAAGGGAGGAAGAATAATAGATTTTTCAGGAGTTTTCAAGTAAAAAATAATTTTTTGGATTTAATAAATTCCATCTCTTGATTAGGCCGCACGATTTTTAAAACCATGTGAAAACCATGTGAATTCCCACTACCTTGAAAATTTTCAATTCATATTATCCCCACATTATTTTTTCCAAACTGTGCACCAACTGCATGCCTACCTAGATAACCGCTCTTTACCTCTTACAATTTCGTAGAAAAGATGCATGATTTCCACCAATACTTCTAAAATTATGCCCCATAAAAAACACTAAAACATAAAAAACCATATATAATCTTTTTGAGGATCAAACCAATCATTCCATAGCTCTAAATATAAAATAAAATTGATATTTACATCAAAATGGGGGTATTAAAGCTATAAACCAATCTATACCTACATCAAAATTATATAGCAGGTAGATATCCATTTTAATACACTCACTAGTCTTCAATTAGCCTACAAAATTTATAATAGATGAGAAATATAATACAAGAAAATTAATTTACACATAATTTATGGAAAATATATATAACATGATAGAAGTTTATAATTTTAGGATTTAAAACAAAAACTAAACCTTTTAATCTTTATGAAGAAATATATAGTATATTTAACCTATTCGGATAAGCTCATAATCAATTAATAAACTTATATAAATAGATATAAATGAAAATAAAAATCAAATAGTATCTAAACTTTATTAAAGGTAAAATAAGAGTTTATTTATTCTAAAAAATTTCATTTTAAATTAAATACACTAATATCTATAGAAATTTCAATCTATTCATTAGAGAGAATGTGAGGGAAGAGGGGAATTCATACTATAAATGAATTTAGTATCTTGATTGATCTCTTTAATGAATGAGTATATGAACACTAATGTGGAAAAAACACCTAAACATGAGGTGTATAGGGATTTATACAACTCTATTTTTTGAAGAGTAAAATAGAGAAGCAGATCCATGGCATTACCTTTAATTTCATTAGGCTAAGAACCCACAAAAACTAGACTAAAATAAATCTTTGAGATTCAGAATATTATTCAAGACCTAGATTTAGAGATATGGTACTGAAACCTACCACCATAGAGAAACACATAATATAATAATATTAGGGAAATGTGGGATCTTAACTCATGGAAAATGAGGGTTAATGACCAATCAAATACAAATCTGATAAGAAATCAATGTTGGATTGAAGGAGTCAAGAGGGAGATAAAGCAAAGATCCAAGAGGGTTCAAAATATGTGAAATAAGCTAAAATTATCTAGTCACAATGTTTAAAGGGGTTTGATTTATTCTAGAAAATGACCAAAATACCCTTTATTAAAGTTAATTTTCCCATGAACCTACCATGTACCTGGTACTAATCAACCAAGTACATGAGGGGTAATGATATAAATATATATACTCTAGGATACCCACTGGGTACATTTTACTAATACATTGGGTACTCAATGATTTTTGCAACACACCCTTTCTACTTCCTCCCAAACTTCAAGAAACCCTCTTATACCCCATTTAACCCAAAATTTCACTGAAAATGGAATTTAAAGGATAAATTAAAATGTAATTTCATTTAAAATAGATCTGGGTCATTATAAACTCCCTGTTACGAAGGTTCTTATTTTTAATAATAATCAAACAACTTGATATGGGAATAAGTCTAACAATTTTTATTCATGTCAACTTTTTGGTCGAAAGTCTTATATTTATTCTTTATATTATTCCACTTATCCTTAACCAGTGGGATGAATTTAACTTTTCATACTTTGTAACATTGATAAAAAAACTAATATGATACTAAATATAATAAACTTGAAATTATATATCAATATCATTATATCAGATATCCTATGATGGGTTAGGTATATATTTCATCAATTGAGAAGAATAAAAATTATTATGCATAGTGTTGAATTTTAGCAGAAATACTAACCAATAAGTGACTATCGCAAACTATGATTAGGATTTAAATGGGCCCCATATATCATGGGGTTATACTCCCTTATTTACTGTCAATCGGTGAACTTATTATAGTGAAACATGAAGAAACACATAGTCACCCACATTGAATTCCAAGTATTTTATTCAATAGTTTACATATGAATTTTGAAAACTTTGATAAATTTTGAGTCATTTATAGATTATATTTTACTACTCTATCATGTACTAGTAAATATAAGTATATATCAATGAGAATTTACTTATCTCTATCCAATAAATAAGGGAACAATAGGAATTTCAAATAATACCTCACAAGGCATCACCTAGATGGATGATTGAAACCTGTTGTTGTAAGATAATTCCACTATAGAAAGTTGATCCTCCCATGATGCATGAAAATAAATAATATTAGCCTATGTCATATCCAATAATATTTTAATTTATCACTATAATTAGACATCAGTATGAGGTTGAGATTTTATACTCAATATGATTTTATATTCAAATGATCGCATAATTCCTTGTTAGAACTAGGATAAAAAACACACATCCTTGTAAGAGATGATACTTGTTGGAACATAATGAATTTTTATAATCTCTCCGACATATATATTTTTAATTTATTCAATATTTTAGGATTCATTAATGGGTAAAAAATGAACCATCATGGTTATATGATCCATTTTTACTCAGGTATCATCTTTACCTTTAAATGAACTTAACAAACTAATCACGAATCAAACCATGATTTCATCCCTCTTTAATGTGGGAAAAGGGAGTGAATCAACAAACTTGTGATATGATTCCTTTTCATATAGATATATGATGAATTTAATAATTAATCCAATAATTCCATTGTACATGTTGAGCCACTGAAACTAGTGATGGATATCTTGATACATATTTATATTTCCAAGGTGCACAACCCACACATAGGAATGAAACTCCTTCATCACTCCCCTTTATACTAAAAAGCACAATGAGTCTCCCATGGTTATAAAACAAATAGAGACTTGAAGCCATCTATAAAAGATCTACCCACCACCGAGTCTTTCTCAATTAATGATACAACCAAGATCTAAATTTGGGGAGTCCCTAATGCACACAAAGAAATATGATGAAAGATAAATATTGTGTAGGTAAAGTCATCATAGATATTCCACCACATCCAATTATATCTTATCCATAAACAACAGAAAACAACATTCATCTTTAGCTTCCTCATACTTATGAGGGTGAACATTATTGCTAATACAATCTACCATGAAATTTACCTTTCTATGTGTATACCATATGTCAAAGTCAAATGTCTAAATATATTCTACCCAGTGATACTTCATGAGATTTAGTTTTTGTTATAAGATCTCTAAAAAAATATAAACTCCAAAATTTTTAATAAAAAGAATGAAATACAACTCTAAATCATAGTCATGATAGTTCTACTCCTAGGTATGAGTTTTTCTATAACCATCTATCCCTACTTGATGATCCTGAATAAGAATGTACATGAGACTAACAATCGATTTATTATAGTACAACTCAAACTCTTAATTTTGATGCCAAAAAATAAGAATGAGATATGCATATATTCTTTTTTCATCTCTCGAAAGTATGATTAACATCTATCAGAACATATAAATTTATCCCCATTTTTGTTAAAGTGGTTATAAGAGAAACTATATGTGAAAATTAATGGATAAAGTGGTGGTAACAACTCATGAGCAGAAGGAATCACCCAATATCAAACACATTGGAAGAAAATTCCAAATAAATTACCAATTTTACCATCTTAGGATCTATAAATATTCCTTCTTATAAAATAAAAATCATGAAGAATTTCAGTTATGGGTTCTAAAATGATAATTTAAATAGTTTAAAATATATATGATATTCACACAAATTATCCAAGAAAACAAAGACATATCAAGTATGATTATCCTTGTATTTATAATATACTAGGTAATCATGAACAAATTCCTTTAAAAAAGAGTTTAAAAAAGAGTTTAAAAAAGTATGAAATATCCTGTTAATTAAGGATATAAATATGACATGAGTGTTAGTTAAGAAAAAAGGAATAACTAACTATGAAAAATTCTCATACCAACTATGAAAAGTAGTATTTAGAAGGTCTCCTTTCTGGACCCCAAGATGAAAATAGTGTTAACATAAGTCAAATTTAGAAAACTTAATTTCCTCAAATAATTGTTCAAAAAAATGATTAATTTAGTGAAAATGATTGATTATCATGATTATTTCCAAGTTGATATTTCGATATTCAACATAGAGTTGTAGACATACATCAACTTTCATAGAAAAAATAACCAGGGAATCCCAATGTGAAATTATTATCCTAATGAGTTAATTATCATTCATATCATCCGGTTTTATCTTTAGTTACCATAGTTAATTAGGGGCTACATGATATGGAGGGATTGAAATAAATTTGGTTTCATGGTAGGAGATCAATAATGAACTCTACCACTCACATATTAAGTAATTATAAAAAATATTCATAGAACACATCTAGGAAAATACCTACTTCTAGGGATAAAGATTTATATCCTTTAGAATTTATTAGTCCAAGGATATAATTATCCATTTTAGTGGTTATAATACCCACTTTTCCCTAATCAGGCCATGATTAATGAGCTTATAGATCACATTATCCATGAACTGTACACTGAACATCTACTATATATGAAAAATATACTCTCTGAGTATAGAAATAAATTCATTCTTAGAAATGGTAGTCCTAATCCATTACTAGAATGGAATTGAAAGGGTTTATATTGATAACTATGAGATCCTAGAGATTCCCATATAGATAAATGACTAAATCACAAGATAAACCCTTTTTAGATAGCTCTATTATCTTCTCTAAAGATGTATCAAGACCTGTATAAGAAGTAAATACCTTCAATTTATGACTAATAATGGATTTTTTAGGAATAATAGAATATGAATCCCCTATATCAAATAAAGTACAAGAAAATATATAGAGTACACTAAAATTTCACCTCTGATAGTGTAAGGTCTAACTTCTTTTTTAGTGTTTGACTACATTGAAACATATATACCAGCTAAAACTACATGTTGGACCTATAGAATAAATACTTGCATAAAATACTTCACAATAAATAAATGACCCAAACTTCCATGGTAGACTCCACAAATTGATATTATAGATAGTGTTTGACTACCACTAGTAGATTGAGAAGCTGACTATGTTTATGATACTTATGATGTTTGGGGTTGTAGTTTGAAACTTTAAGACACACTATAGTGGAAAAAACATGGATATATCTAAACATACAATTGGAGTGAAACTACTTTGCTTTAAAGGTGAAGTTCATCTTGATGTAGCCCATGCACCCACTCTAGGGACACTACACCAAGGCCTCCCAAAACTATGGAACCAAGGAAATCCACTTCCCTGATTCCCCTAGTAAGAAGAGACACTTATCACCTATTCTAATTATTACTTTCATCAACTTGAGGAACAATCCCCTAGAGCTAGTCCTGATAGAGGAATACCCACTCATATCCCTCCTGTAAACCCTATCTTGGTGAGTACATATTTATTAAGCTCCTAAAATAATATATTTGGTTCAATAGAATCAACTATTTTTATAATGTATCTTTTAATCCATTATCGAAGAACATAACTTTTAACTCCTCACATCCACTTCTATATAGATTAAATAGAAAGAGATCAGTAAATTTTGTTGTGTGATTTATAATAGTCATTGAGCCTTATTAGATATTGCTAAACTCCTTTTACATCAACCAATATAAAGTGTATAGGTAGAATTTCTCTATGAAGAGAACCTTTACATTCTTTAATGTCAGTATTTTTTCATTCCTTTCCTTGAGCATAATTTCCTACCATATATGAGTTACCCATTCCAAAATAAATGTTTATATCCTCACCCGATGTTTCTTTGGGGTATTTATTCTCTCTAAGATATAGTGGATTTGAATTATCCACTCACCTTCTTCCTAAGGAGAGACCTCACCCTAGAAGACTAGATGATGATGAAAATGATTATCTTTTATAACATCAAAATTCAATGGTTCCTTTTGAAGAACCCATTTAATGGTAAATTAAAGTAACTATATATGCCCATCCAGGACCTAAGGATCAAAAATATTTTTATTTATTAGAGTATTCTCTAAAAACCAATCCTACTTGGTAGATGATGGTTGTCTCAATAAAATGATCTATAATAAAGTATATAAAAACACCAATTCCCCCCTTTATTGACAACCCAAATGTTTATAATTTAATTAATAATAATAGGGTTTAACCTTATTCCTCTATCTCCTATTAAATCTATATTTAATAAAATACTTTTATCCCTACAAAATGTTTCATTAACTTTTAATGTAATAAATTATAATTTGATAAATATTTTAAAGGTATATAAAACATGATTTAAACATAATAAGGGAAAGGGAAAGAAAATAATAACATTAATTTTTTTATTAAATGAATAGTTAAACCCTTCCAATTAAAGAATCAAATATTGGTTCATATTGACAAACTCATTAAAAATAAATATCTAGGAAAAACTATTTATTTACTCATTAATATTTTAGTTAGTATGAACCTCCAATTGGTTCAAACTATAATATAATGAAGTGAAAAAATCATTTGAGAGGCCATGAAGTCCTAATTATTATTAATTATCTATGACTAAACTGATTTAAGTGACTCAAACACCTACTCAAAAATCAATAGAAGGGGAGAAAAAGAAAATCCTATTCTATCCCTAGTAAGTCAGGTTTCCAGTATAATTATACTATTTCCGAATTTTTATGGTTTAATTCGAGAGTATTTACAATATTAACTTTTAAATACTCTTAGCTCTATACCCAATAACCCCTTTAAGAATGATCAAATATCATTTTTAACGACAGTGACCTGATCACCTGAATGATGTCAGGTTGGGTTGCTACAACAACTCAAGTGTACCTCCTGATCACTAGATAATGGAATAAAAAAGGGTTTAAATAAGATAATATAAAGATATGGTTTTACCTATTATAAACTAGTAAAAATAGAGGGTATATAACACTAATATAGTCACATGACCCCTATGGATGATGGACATCCATACCCAAAATACGATGAAATTTTCTATGGTACCTATTATATTAACACACTGATTAAACAAGATTTAGTAAATATATAAAACTTTATACATACATATTATATTCCAAAGATTTCCAAAAGTGGTACAAAATGATTAAAATTAATAAAAAACATGTTACACACCTAAGGGTTAAAAAAATGTTATCTTAAGGTCAAAATAGAATAATTTTCATGTAGAAACTCCCATGAATGATGTACCAAATTCCTTCTATATGTACAATTTTCCTACCCTCAATTTTTTTTGAAAAGTGTTATACATGCTCTTGAATCCATGAAGTACTATCCCCCACACTCCAGTTCTTTCCATTTACATTGATAACATACAACGCGTTATACATGTTTTCCACAAGGGAACAAACATTTAATGTGTATAACAAAACAATATGTGGACACCCCCATCCCTACTTACCTTTCATAAAAGTAAGTCCATGCATGTAACAATACATACATAGTGTAAAAGAAGAATATGGAATCCAATATAAATTACATACTTTAAAGTATAACATTTATAATTAAAACAAGTGACTCCATATACCAAGAGGGTCCTCACCTTTGCTTACCTACATTGAGAATATCCCAATGTTAATGTCAGGTTGGAGGTAAAGAAATATTGTACCTTGTCCCATCTATGTGAATATATACATAAATCCAAGGAAAAATACCATTACATAGAATATGGTAATGGGTATAAAAAGTGTGGCCTCAAAACCTACACTCCCAGTATGGGTGATAAAATTCCAATTAATTTAGTTTAATAGTAAATAAGTTATTCAAAATTTAAAATCTCAAATTAGAATCACAAATTTAATTATCCAGTCAATTACATCCTAGAGAATCTTTTTAGGTCTAAAGTTTTAGTGAATTAAAAAATTCTATAAAAACTAAAACTCATGCTAATCACCATATTTAACACAAAAATTTAATTATTAATAAAACATTGATAAAAATAATCCTATATTTATAAAATATCTTACTCATTTCTATAAATTATGAAAAATATTTTTGAAAACTTTGAGAGTTAACAAGGCTTAATAAGGGGGTTTTAAAAAAATTTAATGAAAACTATTAGTATTTAGAATATGAGAAAACTCCTTTAAAATATTTTTATCAAGTAATTTTTTATTCCACTAAAACCTTTTTTTAATAATAAAATTCTATTTCCTACATGAAAGAAAAATATATATTAGAAAATATATTTATAAACATGAATTAGGAGATATATTTTTTCTTGAAAGTTTTCCTTGAAAATATTTTTAAATAATTAAAAAAACTTATAATTAAAAACTACTAATATTTTATAAATTAAATTACTATTTTTTTAATTCATAAATTTTAATTTTGAATATAATTTCAAAATATTTCATTATAAAATAAATCCATTGATTTTATGAAAAATATTTCACAATCTTAGAAAAAAACCATAAGGTGTCTGAGAATATTGGAGGCGGCATAATAACTAACTTTCACATGGTGGAAAAATTATCTTGTGGTTTGATTTACCTCCCCATTACTCATCTATTTACAATGACCCATTGTAGTTTTTTAAAATAAAACATTTATTGGTTTTAACTTCTTTCAACTAGAATTTTCATCAAAATTTTACTTTGAGAACATAAACAATAGTTATTTAAAATTAATATTTTTTGAAAAAAATGGTATATATGTTTTTCACTACTAAAAATAAACACTTGAAATAGATGTTTATGAATAATGGTGATGAGATTTTTTTTTCAAAGATAACACAAAAAACTGGAAAGAGAAGTAGTGTATGTACAAAAAATATTTTTATCATAAACAGAATCTTTAGAAGAAAAATTTGTAGTGATTATTTAATTTTTTTTAAAAGAAATAATGTTCTTAAAATAATATGAGGATGATTTTTTTTTGAAATTAATTTATTTAAGCATAAAATATAAACCTTTAAAGGTTGAAACTTGTTAATAACCAACTTTTTAATTAAAAATATTTTCTATACAAAGTGATAATTTTGGAGTGAGCTAAAATTACTTAAATTACTAATCATGAAATTAATTTAAAAAGGGGGTTTTTTGGAAATATTAAAACCAAAACTTTCAAAATTATTTCCATTCCACATAAAATTATTACTTTTATAAAATAATTATGAAACAAATTCAAACCTAAGAATATTTTTTAAATATAGATAGGTTTGGAGAGTTTAAAATAGAATTTTTTAAAAATAATTTTCCCTCACAAAAAAGGATTTTGAAAACATAAAATGGAAATTTAAAAAATTATATTTTAGAATAAATTCTTCTTACTATGAGGGTATTAAAAATATTTTAAAACATAAAATTTAAAACCAATTTATTTTAATTTTTTCTAAAATAAAAACAATCTTCCTTTACCATAATAATGTAATAAAACTATATTGAAGATCTCTCCCTTAATGGGAAAGTCCTAGGACTTGATCTCCCTCCCCTAATCTCTTTATAATTTTTAAAACTATAACAATAAATATCTCTTTCATAGAGGGGTTCAGAAGTAAATAACCAGGATGAGGAATATCTATTTTATATTCCAGACCATACTATGTTATATATATATGTTATCATTTGATAATTATAATTTAGAATAGGAGACATTAAAAAAGGTACATCCTCATCTTCATACTATACAAGTTAGTATGTAATTTTTACATATATTATAAATAATTTACCCCATTAAATGTACCAAATATTAATAGAGGTTCCCATATTGTGAAACTATATAGTTTATAGATGACCCTACAATAGTTAATGAGAAGAAAATGTCATTTAGTGTTTTTCCAACATGTCACATGATCATGATAGGGTCATGTGTCCTAAATTCTCTCAGCCCCACCAAATTGAGATTCCAATGTATATTGGGTAATGAAGGTGACAAA
Source organism: Viscum album (assembly GCA_963277665.1). Classification (NCBI taxonomy): domain Eukaryota; kingdom Viridiplantae; phylum Streptophyta; class Magnoliopsida; order Santalales; family Viscaceae; genus Viscum; species Viscum album. Next base: position 1,477,653,151 of record OY728157.1, read on the forward strand.
TTCATCATCCTTGATGAGTTCATGATGTTTTATGTCCATATGATGAACACCAATGGTGAGTTATGACGACTTAGGGATACATTCAATGCCTATAATTCAGATCAAGACAAACTCATTTTTTCATCAGAGATTTACATTATCCTTACCTATAACTCCAAAAGAATATATCCCACAACACCATACACCGTAATATCATACCTCATGGTGAGTTTGATGATGATGGAATTATTTTTAACAGGACATAGTAATATGGTGGAAGAGTGTTTAAATGGAGTGCAACAACATCAGTGCAGAAGAAGAAGAAGACATTGTCGTCATTGAGATGTTCTCATCATCATCATCATCATCATCATCAACACCAATACTACTACTACTAAGAAGTTTCTTAAATATATATACACTGATTATATATAATATGCATGTATACTATTTGGACATCAACTTATAAGAGAAAACTAGTTTTTTTATTTTATATATTTAAGTATCATCCCCATATCATATATATATATATATATATATATATATGTCTTCATGTATGTATTGATATATATATATATACATATACATATATTGGTTTATTATTGTTATTATTATTAATATTATTAAATTCATTTTAAATTACTTCCATAATAAATATTATATTAAAATCACAATTTATAATTGTCAATAGATATATTTAATTCTAATTAATATATATCTCTTATAGTATTAATTTAAAACTAATGATTTATACTTACTAAATTATACATTATTTACATATATATTTATCATGTCAACTTTTTATACGCTAAAAATATTATTTTTCCCTTAATTAAATATATTATTTTAATATAATACTCCAATAACTATCTCTATACATTAAAATAAAGTAAATATTTTATTATTATTAAATATATCCACTTCAAAATAATTTTTTTATTCACTTCAAACTGATATTCTATATAAAATATTACTATTGGAATTTATAATTATCATTATTCATTTAACATTTTTTTACCTTAATGTCTATACTTCTTAACTTATTTCAAATTATTATTTTGTAACACATAATATTTATATTCCTCAGAAAAAATTCTATTAAATTATCTAATTATTATTAAATATCCATTTTAATATTATCATTATATTATAAGCGCTCATTTAAATTTAATAACTTTTATTAAATGTTATATTACTACTATAATTTATATTTATCATTTATTATTACATAATACCGAGTTGTTAACACTTAATTTTATTGATATATTAAAATAATGTTTTGATAAAAAAATAAATATAATCTTTGATATCTGATAATATTAATAATAATTTCAATTTTCATAGAAAAATACTCAAATTATTTCCTGGAGAATTAATACAAATGGTGTTAGAGTGGTATTTTTCTATCATGAATTAATTAATTTCATAAACATTGGTTTTTAGAGATAATGAATTTAATTTTATAATTGATGCTCATATATATATATATATATATATTAAGGAAGATATTTGATAAACATTTATTTAAAATAAAAATTAATACTAACAGCTCAGGGCATTACATTCTATACCCTTAAATTAATTTTGTACTCACAATTTTAATTTCTCACACACTCAGGATCTTATTACTAATGAGTTTTATATTTTTATATCTTGTTTAAGACTCTATTTTTTACCTTATAATATATATAATTTTATTTATCACCTCTATTGGTTCTAGATATACTTTCTTAGTTATAAAACTAAAATCTTTCTAGAAATAAGCTAATAATTTATTTATTTTCACAATCCAATTCTCAACTGAATAAGCTAAAATTATTATAATGATAATATTAAAATAAACCATAAGTGTATGATCCATTGAAACCTCATTTCAATCTAAAACACCCAGAATCACCATAAAAACTTATAATCCCAAAATCTTCAATAGTATATAGAATCCTTCTTTAGGTAAATAGATTTCTCAAAAATAACATTTATCCAAAATTAATTCAATTACTTTAAATACTAATATTTAAATCCTAAAATGAGATTTCAAATAATTAAATTATTCCTAATTAATAACATTCCTAATATCTAAATTTATCTAAACCTTTCATTTCATAGAAAATGTGGAACCCAAAACCCACACTCCTAGGCCCAATGATAAAAATACCAATTTTTTAATTTAGTAGTAAAGAAGTAACTAAAAATTAACAATAAAAAACTAAAGTGTATAATTTATTTAATGAGTGAGTTACATCCCAAAAAATAATTTTAGATTTATAGTTTTATATAATTAGAAACTTATATAAAAACTAAAACACATTATAATACTAATCATCACCATGAGTCTTTAATTGATACTATTGTGTTTCCTAATCTAATCCTCTCCTTATAAATTCTCACACTTATATCCAATCCCTGTAATTTTTTTTAAAAATGGGGTGAGTATAAGGATTGGTAATAAGCTTTTAAAAATATTTGAGGAAACCATTTAGTCTTTAAAATACTTGAATCCTCATTGAAAATATTATCATAAAGATAGAAATCTTTTATTTTAATTTTTTTGAAGTATAAAATTTCATTTCCTACTTGAAAGAAAATGGGTTTTCAAAATTTATATTATAAACTTGAATAGGGAGAAAAATATTTTATTGAATTATTTTCTAGATATTTTAGAAATATTGTAAATAAATATTGAATTTAAAACCATTAATATTATATAAATTTAATAAATCCAATATTAATTTACAAAATCTTACTTTTGAATAAAATTTCAAAATATTTTCTTAAAGAATAAATCTATATTTTTTTTGGGAAAAATCTTTAAAAGATTAGAAAACAAAACCATGAGGCAACCTAGAAAATTTAAGGATATATAGGGACTACCTATCACATAGTGGACAAATCCTTTTGAGGTTTGGGTAAACTTTTGACTCTAGATATATTTATGAATACCATGTTTCATTTTTTTAAATAAACAATTTTTAGCATGCCCTTTTTTACATTTTATTTTTAATCAAAAAATTATATTCAAAAATTAAATAATAGTTTAGTAAAATTATTTTTTTAAAACGGATAGGTATATAGGTTTTTCTATAACTTAAAAGAAACACAATAAATATTTATTTAAATATAATATTAATGAAATGTGTTATTTTATTTTTTTCCCAAAACAGACATGGAATATTGAAAAGTGAGTTATAGTATGGAAACATTATAATTTAATTATAAATTAAATACATATAAGTAAACTAGTTCATGATAATTAATTTTATTATATATTAATCCATGTTCTTAAAATAAACTGAAGATAATTGGTTTTTAAGTAAGACTGCATAAGCATAAAATGAAAACTTTGAAATGATGATTTTTTTTAAAAAAATTGAATTAAAAATATTTTACACTTAAAATTATAATTTTAGAGTGATATTAAATTAATAAAATTACCAACCATGAAATTAATTTTTAAAAATAGTGTTTGTTTTGGAAAATTTAAAATAAAAACTTTGAAAAGGGTTTCCCTTCCATATAAAATGTTAATTTTTTAAAAACACTTACAAAATTCGAAATCATAATATTTATAAAAAATAATGAGTTTTAGAGAGATTAAAATATAAATTTTAACAAATAATTTTTCATTAATATATGTTTTTATAAAATATAATATGGAAATTTAGAACATCATATTTTAAAATTAATTTACCTAACAATTAGAGCCTTAAAAAAAATTAAAACAAATTTTTTTAAAATAATTTCTTCTAAAATATTAAATATAAAATTTATGAAATAAAATTAATATCCCCTTACCATATCGATGAAATAGAACCGTTTTGAATATATATTCCTTGAATGAAAACTCATAGGACTTGATCTCCCTATACTTTCTCTCTCTTGGAATTTTGTATCTATGGTAATACATATATATTTTTCGGAGGGGTTAAAAAGTTAACACCATGGATGAAGAATACACATTTATTTTCCAAACCATACTGTGTTTTTCATACATATGTTATCATTAGATAATTATTTTTTTAGTAAGGGAGGCCTTCACATAAATACATCACTGTCTTTATACCATGTGAGTTAGTAAATGTATTTATCTTAGTATGGTAAACTATTTCCTCATTTAGACGTCTCATATATTATAAAATATTCCCTTATTGAAAGAATATACTATCTATAGATGTCCTCACAATATTTCATGACAAGAAAATGATGGTTGATGTTTTTCTAAAACATACCATTATCTTATCAGGGTACAAATTCCCCAATTCTCTTGTATCCACCACTACCAACATCCATTGTATAATGAAGGTAATGACTTGATCATCCTAAATGAGTTTATGATGTTTTATAGACACACTATGGACACCGAAAGTGAGTTCCCTTGGATGAGGGATTCCTCAAACACCTATGATCGAGACTCAGATTTCCTCATTTCTATATCATAGTTTTCCATAATCCTTACTAGAAACATTAACTGACTCACTCTCGTACTATCATGCACTGATATATCTTCCCTTATGACGAGGTTGATGATGATGGATGGTCTTTCTTCATGATTAAGGAGAAAGATTATGAAAGATCTTTTATAAGGTGCTCGACGATGTCTGTGTGGAAGAAGAATAATATTTCTTCATCGTAATGTTTTGTTGTTGTTATTATTATATTACTACTACTAATAATAATAAGTTTCATATATATATATATATATATATATAATACTTATATATACTATGCATGTATACTAATTGGACATCAACTTATAAGCCCAACCCATTTTTTTTACTTTTATATCATTAAGTATAATCCTTATATCATATATATATATATTTGTATGTATTCATGTATGTATACATGCATATATATACATATATATTTTTAGTAATTTTATTACTATCTTTAATTTTTTTTAACTACTTCTATAATAAATTTTATATTACTATAAATTTTATTAATTTTTATTAGATATATTTACTTAAAATTAATTTAATTATATTATAGTATTCATTTCAAACTAATGATTTATACATTTCAAAATATATGTAATATATATATATATATTTCATGTGAATTTTTTATATTGTATATATTATTTTTCCATTTAATAGTTATCAGTAAATATAATCTTTTAACATAATCCTTCTATAATAATATTTAAACATTAAATTAATATAAATATTTTTTTTTAAATATATCTTCTTAAAAATTATTTTTTAGATTCACTTACAATTGATATTTTATGTTTAATATTACTATTAGAATTATAATTAGCATATATTCATTTTACATTTTCTTACCATAATGTCTATATTTCTTAACTAATTCAAATTCTTATTTGGTAACACAAAATATTTATAGACCTTTAAAAATATTATTTTTCTACTAAAATATCAAAATATCATTAATTATCCATTTTAATTATATCATTATATTATATTTACTCATCTAAACTTAATACCTTTAATTAATTGTTATATTACTATTATAGTTTACATTTTTCATTTTTCATCAAATAATTCTGAGTCATTAACATTCAATTTTGTTGACATATTAAAATAATAATTTCATATAAAACTAAATATAATATTTGAGATGTGAATATATTTATAATAATTTTATGTTTAATAGACACCCACTCATATTAATTAATGGATAAAAAAATGTTATTACAGTAGTATTTTTATATCTTTAATTAATTTATTCTATAACCTTTGGTGTTTATAGAGAATTAATTTAATTTTTATAATTGAATCATATATATATATATATATATATATGAAGAAAGACATTTATTAAAAATTTATTGAGAAGAAAAATTAATACTAAAATATCGAGGTGTTACCCAAATCCATGGTTTGAGCCCATATCAAGGTTTAGGGGGAATATGTATATAAAGTTAGGCCACTGAGAGCCTACCCCATAACCATGCTCTATACCAATATGTACATGCATAACAATTATATGCCACCCCTTGTATTACAACCACTAATATTCAAGTTACATGTAAAATTCTTAACAACTCAAGAATGTCATACATGTAAATATACTTATATAAACTTAATGGATGATACATATAATATGATAGAAGTTCCTAATTTAATTTTTTAAAATATAAACTAAATCTTTTAATATTTTCACTCAAATATTCACTAGATTTAACATATTTACACTGCTACAAAATTTAAAATTTAGCAGCACAAATAAAAAACTCATAAAGGGTATCTTTTATCAGTACTAAATATGAACTAATATAACATACCCTTTATCAGTGTTTTTAAAAATAATCAGAGTTATCTTTATCATCATTTTTAGCATTGAAAAAAGGATCCTTTATTAGTGATTTATTTTTGGTTCTGATAATGGTCTCGATCACGTAGTGAGTTACACATTTAAATAACACATGAAAGGCCGATTCTTTTTATATAAATCCGCTGCATTCAGATCTCAAAAGTCTGCTGTGGGGATGAGCTCCAGTATACAATACAAACACATAGACAAGCCTAACACCAAACAACATGAGACTTGGATCACCCTCTACTTCCCCTAGGCCTTGACCCAACTCTATACACCAATTCATGTCCTAAACAACCCAACCGTTCCTGGACCATATCCCAATTTTTTAATACAAACCAATAAAATAATAAAAGTATTAAAAATAATTTTTTTTAAAATAATTCAACAAAAAAAACTAAAAATGAATAAATTTAAAAATAATACTATTTTTAGTTAAATAATTATTAATAAAATTAATATATATATTTAAATTATAAATATTAATAAATATTATATATTAAATATTGATAAATAAAATTTATAAATTATGTAATTTAAAAAATAAAGATAAAAAATGTTTAAATTTAAAATGATAATAAATCTTTAGCAATTAAAAAGTTATTAATAAAAATGAGTAAATTTACCCACACACACAGATATATATATATAAATTTTAAAAATTAATAAATGTTATATTTTAAATATATATATATATATATAAAATGGATAAATTATAACAATTAAATAAAAAAAATGATGAAATTATATTAAAAAAATTAATAATGAAAAAATAAAAAAATTATTATAAAATATATTATTGAAACAATTTTCAATAATAATGAATAAATTTAATATATAAATATACACATAAATATAAATAGTAATAAATAATATATATTAAATAAAAATATAGAAAATGAATAAAATGTAATAATTTAAAAAAATATTAATTTCGTATTCATTTTAATTGTTTTTATTCATAATTATTAATTAATACGTTTCACATATTAATATATTCATATATATATTTATATAAATATATAAATATAAATATATATGAATATATATAATATTTCCTAAAATACGATTTATATGATACCAAATATTTATGATTACATTAAATAAGTCATATATTTAGTGAATCATAGTTTATAATTATAAATTAATATTAATTAAAAATATTGAAAATTTATATCGTGTAATATAAATTAATTGAATATAATTTTATTTTTCAGTTTAACATATATAAAACACGCGTTATATTGATTTCAAACATACATATATGTAATTAATGCATTTTTATACACAATGCACACACACAAAAATTTACATAGATAATGTAATCTTATTTAGGAACATATATACCCAAAAAGGGCTTTCAAGCCTTGTATTCAGGCCACTTGGCCTTGGGACTTCGGGCTATGTAATGGGTCTGCCTTTACCAAATCTAAAGAGGCCTTTACTTTAAAATATTAAAATGAGGCTTTGACCTTAACTTTTAAAAAAACATATATACCTAATATTTATGTATTTTATTCAAATTTTAATATTCATTTTAGAATTTGATGAAGTATCATAAAAAATTTAATGTATTTTGTTTTTAATTGTTAACCTTTATTTATTTATTTTTAATATTATTATATCTAGGTATTATTTATTTATTCTCGATATTTATTTTTATTTTTTTTGCAATTTAATCATTTTCTAATATTTGTTTATATGTATTTAGTTACTTTTTTTTAATATTTTCAAAATTTATTCATCTTCATTTCAATATACATATATATATTTTTAATAATTTATATTTAATTTATAAAGCTTATCTATTTTTTAATATGTTTAAAGTGTAATCATTTTTATTTTTTCAATTTCACTCATTTTTAACATACAAGCATTTACGATTATATATTAATTAATGATGTTAAAAATATATTTGTACATAAGTATTTATAAATGTATGTCTACTATATTTATAAAATTATATATTTATAATTACAAAGAAATAAATATTCTTTTTAAAAAAATTATTAATATAACTATAAGTAAATTATTATATATTTAAATATTTATAAAATTATAATAAATATATTGTAAATAATTCATATTTTTACTATATTTATATTTATATTTATATTTATTTATTAAATAAATATAAATATATAAATATATACAATCATACAATCATATAAATATTATTTATTTAAAATGTATTTATATAATTATAAAAAAATAATTATATTTTTAAATAATTATAAATTTATAATAAACATATTTAAATACGGAATATATTTACCATATTCAAATTTATTTATTTTTATATATTTATGAAGTATATATAAATATAATTATATAAATATATATAATGATATAAATATATTTATAATTATAAAAATATTTATAAATGTATGTTGTCAATATTTATAAAATTATATATTTATAATTATAAAAAAATTAATATTTTTTAAAACGTATTTAAATAATTATATATATAAATAATTATAATATTATAATAAGTATATTTAAATAGTGAATATATTTAATATATCTATTATATATATAATTATATATAATTATATTCATATATATAACGATATAAATGTATTTATAATCATATTAAAATATAGATAAATACTTTTACAAATATATTTATTTATAATTATAATTTTGAATCCTTTATGAGTGCTAACACTTTAGCGCTGATAAATATGTCTCTTATCAGCACTTTTTTAGATTTGATAAAAATACATCTTTACCAAGGCTAAAGAAGAACATATAAAGATTCCTTTTATTAGCACTTATTATTTTTGTAATGATAAAACATATATTTATCTGCCCTTTTTTGGAAGCACTGATAAAACCTTCGCGATCTTTAAAAAAAACCCTAACCGAACCAATTCTAGTCATGCCTCTCAAGATTTTGTTGAAGTCCAATACTACCATCAACCCCCTTGACTTTTTCTTGAATGAATCAAGCCTCAAATTTATGGTATGTAATTTATTTCTCCTCATCTCTCATTGAATGCTTGTTCGGGTTCAATGGTGTGCATTATTGTGGTTTTTTATTGGCTTGGTGATCTTTTGGGTTCCATGGTTAGGTTATCTACTCCTTATCGATTGAGTCTTATTGATTTCACAAGCCTGGAAGATAAAAAACATACCCTTTGAGTTCAACATGCACCGTGAAATTAGTTTGGGTTCCTTCCTTAGGAATTTTAGGCTTGGAATCATATCTTCCTCTTCTTTTTCTGTCCTTGTGCAGTGATCCCTATAATATTCATATTGAATTAAGATATTCAAGAATACTCTATTACTTAGTTTAAATTTTGTGATTATCATGCTACTACTTTCATTGGGTAAATTATATGAGTTAACCTAAGAAATAAATTATTGGGATGATCAAATTAAAAATGGGAAGTTCATATTATGATTTTATATATGTTTTCTATGTGAATTTAAGTGATAAATGGTTGTTTTTGTTATGATAATGATAATTTTACTACTGCTATGAAATATTATTTTTCTACTTTGATGAATTTCTAAGATTATGTTCTATAAAATGTCAAATATTTAAAGTCGGAAATGAAATGACTATAAAAATTTTGACAATTAAAATGGTGATTTTGCTAGGAAATAATGAATTTTATTCAATGCATAATTTAATAGTGATTATTTACTTTGAAATGTTATCGATTTTTCTATGATTCTCAGTTCTTATTATATATAGTACTCAACAACATCTCCTCCTCCTCCTTCATCATCATCATGATTTTTATGGTCTACTCAACACTCACACATCTAAAAAACACACATCCATTTAAAACTTCTATATCTTTTGTTTTGAGAAACACTTGATTTTTTAGTATTGGTGGCTGTATTTTCTTTTTATTGAGTAATATCAAATTTTCTTAAATGAAAATATCTTAATAGATAAAGTACATGTCAAATAAGATAATCACATGTGAATAGTTATTCTATTTGTGATATCTATATCCATGATATATTCCTAGTCAAATGAATCACATGGGACTATCTCCATGATATCGATTCTTTTAATTTCTTCTTATCTTTACTGAATGGTTCTTTCATATTTTATATAAAAATATCATGTTTCTTTATTCTCAAAATATTCCCTGAATATCCACAAATAATTCACTCTTTATTTCATTATAAAATGAAAATTTTCAATAGTTTAGAGATTCCTCATTGTGGCATGAGAGAGTCCCATGAAACTTGTATAGATTTATCTTGAATCTATACACAACAATAACAAGTTAATCTGGTTTTTATTTTAATTTAGGTAGAAAAAAATATTATGTGATATTTAAAATACTGAATATCATCTTGGTAATCATCAATATTTAATGTCCATATTGATCACAGATATTGAATTTGAAATATATTCCTTGGAAATTAAAAATATAATGAATATTGATCTCCCAATATTGTATCTCATTTCATCTTCATCAAATCATTCTTTTAGCAATGATTATAAATTATTCATATTGTTTTGGACATGAAATAATGGCTTTGTAATAATCATAATTAATTCCCTTTATTAATTTTTAAAACTGTAGACTCTCTTTATATTAGGCGGAATTCACCAATTTTTTCTATGTTCTAAGGATTACATATCATAACGAATGATACTTATGCACTAAGTATTCTTGATTATATATTAAATAATTCATTCTTACAAAATAATTGATTCTTACACAAATGATGGATGATCCTTTCACTAGTTTATGTGTATACATATGATACTTAAATGACCTTAGTAATCCTTATTTAGAACAAAAATCATCCTTAAATGGGTCCATATAATGTTTACATAGATAAGTAATGATGTTTATGTAGAGTTAATATATTCTTATAAAGAGTAATTCATCCTTATAGAAATCATACTTTGTGATGACATCACTATATATTCATTTTTACACAGCTCATGACTTATTTTTCATTCTTCTAGATCAGAAATTCCTTAATTTATTAGGTTAATTCAAAATTACATAAAATTAATATTATAACATCTCACACTCTTTAATTCATATTAAATTATATTCCAATAATTCTAGGAATTATAAAAATCATTTCAAACACATTTTAGCTCATTTCAATGCACATTGCACCATATAAAATACTAAAGATAGAGTAATTCAATATCCTTCACTACATCCAGTAATTACATCCTTATTAAACCATAAACATGGAGGTATGGAATTTTGATTTAAGAAGTTAATATGATAATTAAATAAAGAAAATTTTCTATAAACTCAAGTTAACTTCCCCTAATCATTAAAACTTTTTAATCATTTTCCAATAAAACTTTTACAAGAATCTTGAAGAGCTAAACAACCATATCATCATCAATTTTTTTTAAATTTTTGATATTTATCTAATTTTAAACACTTTTATTTATCATACAAACCATCTCATAATTAATCTGATGTGATGGTATTCCCACCACGAATCCAACTCCTTAACATTAATTTTTCAACATAGGACAATAACTCCTTTGCAGGTCCACTGATTTCCAACTTGAACTTCATTCTTCTTTAAAACACACTGATTTTACATTACATTGAAAACCAATTCACAAAAAATATAACTTCAACCCATGGGTACTTCACTGATCAATTTAATTTATTTTTTTTAAAATTATCAATACTTATGAAAAATAGTTCTTTGAAAAATAACACATTTTTAAAATTAAATAATTTTAGTCACATCATATAATATTTAATTATTCATATTTAAACCATTTAATAACTTTTGTTTTTAAACATATTTATTAATTATCATTAGATTAATATATTTCAGAAAGTGATTCAGTTGAGTAATAAATTCCTTTTATTAAAATTATTAATAACATATTTTATAATTATACATGAAATAGTGATTTGAAGGTTTTATTTTAATGTTCAAACTACAATGGGTATCTCATCATGAGTTTCTGTCAGGTCATCTAGTTGATCATACTCATGATCACACCAATAAAGGATACCTTTGTAGGGATTAAACTAATATTTCTAATCTCTTAAAATTTAAGAAATAAACTAATAAATTTTGTCTAATGGTTTTCCAACTCCCATCCTTGGAAAATTTAGATTTAAAGAGAAAAGTATAATCCTCATCATATTTATCAGCAAAATAGTTATTATTTCATTTTATTTTTTAAACTCATCACCTATATCTTATGGACATTCACATTTTTTACTTGAACTACTTCAAGTAGTAATCATCCCATACCAAGTACTAGTGGTCATTTTGTATAAATTCAAAGGGTAACACCTACCACCAGTGGAGTAATTATTTTCTTAAATTCAATTATCCATTTCCTTAAAATCATAATGAAGTTATTTGAAACAATAAAATATTGGGTTCCCCTTATTATAATTATCTATAACATTCACCTTTGATTATGAGTATCTTATGTGTATTTATTTATTTTTTATACAAAATGAATATTTTATTAACCTAGTAACATTGATATTAATTAAAAATGGATGAAAACTAATATAATGAAAAAATATAATGAATATGGAGTTAAATATTTCTTCAATTTTGCAATTAAACATTAATACAAACCTTCTAAAATACTTTTTCTATGTTTAAATTGATTTTACATAAGAAAAATTAGTCCATAATAGTTGGAAGAAAATTTTATTTGTCATGAAATAGATTAGTGAAAAAAATTTGGACTGAACAAGAGGAATAACTAAACTTGTACACTAATTGGGATGATACTATGATTTATAGATCATTTTATATGAATACCAATATAAATGAGTATGGAAGTCAAATGGAAGAAATGAAAATGTCACTTGAATATGATGTTCATGATTGTATACTGATTTATAAGAAGTTAAATAGATGTGGTAATATACCATTGTATATCTGTCATAATAAATACATAACATTTTCAGCCATATTAAAGTTATATAACTTAAAAGATGGTAGTGAATAGAGTGACACCATCTTTATAAAACCACTTGGTCTCCTGAATGATATGGTACCTGAAGGAAAACACTTCCTTACTAAACATATTATGCTAAGAGAATTCAATTTTCAATGGGTATGATCTTTAAAAAAATACATGCTTTTCTAAATGATTTCATATTACATAAAAAGGACAATAAATCACTCATAAAAACCCCTTAGTGTGGAACATATCGATATAATAAAGATAAATTAAGTAATTTGAAAGATGTAAGGTACTTTACTATCATTAAATTTTTCAGAAGACTGTATAGATAACAACAAAACAGGAGACAATGACATGGAATGTATATAAAATAATTAAGTATGAGAATCTATATCCTCCAATAGACTCTACATAGTAAAATAAAACTGATTATGAGTATCGTAAATTTGTAAATGAGATGAGAAACTTATATCTAGAATTATCTGTAGATGGAATAAATCCTTTTGGTGTACAGAGTAGTAATCATAGTATAGGGTCAGTCATGTTGGTAAATTGTAACTCCCCACCATAGTTATGAATGAAGTGATAATAAATTACGTCTTCTTTTCTTATATATAGACCAAAACAACCAGATAATGATATTTTTTATTTGGTTATATTGATCAAATATATAACATTTTTGTAGGATATAGGTGGTGTAATTTATAATTCTCATAGAAGTGAAAAATTCACATTGAGGGTCATGTTGTATAGAATGATAAATGAATTTACAATTGATGGAAAATTTTCAGGCTATAGAATTAATAGAATATTAGGGTGTCCCATTTTTGAAGAATTCACATACTCAATTCGGTTGAAAAATTACCTAAAGACTATGTTTTTAGGTCATCTGAAATTTATTACTCGATGAAATAAATATCAGTCCTAGAAAACAACATTCAATGGGAATACCAATCTAATGGATGATCAAATTTTTGATAAAGTTAAGGATATAAAAAGGTTTTGGTAAACCATTTTCAAAAAACTTTGAGAAATCTAGTTGAAAAAAGTTATTAATTTTCTTTGAATTACTGTATTATAATTTTTTTTTGTATATCAATCATTTTCTTGATGTCATGGATGTAGAAAAAATATATTTGGTAGTATTATTGGGAAATTACTAAATGTTCCTATTAAAACAAAATAAGGCATCATGGCAAGGGTGGACATGATTTTCATGGGGATAAGGGGAGAGTTGTCATTGGTGAAGGGTAAAGGGAAGAATTTTCTTCGGCCAGTAGCTTATACTCAATAGATATTGGAAAAATCTAAATTTTCCATTTTCTTTAATGGTGTAAAAGTTCTAAAGGGATATTTATCAAATATCAAGAATATCATGTTAATTACTAAATTGATTTTATAGGGAATAAAATAAGTCAAATTTCATGATTTGATGAAAAATTTGATGCCCCTCACTTTACATTTCATTATGTATAAAAATGTATGACATAAATTAACCAAACTCTACTTCTTTTTCAAATCCATATGCAGTAAAGTTATAGACCCAGTGATGTTTCCAATCACGAAGAATGGGGACAATAATCATATTATGTAAATTATAGATGTTCTTCCCACAATCATCTTTTGGTATAATGGTCCACTTTATGGTTCACGTCGTTAGAGAGGTCAACTATGCGGTTCTGTCCATTATTGATGGATATACCCCAATAAAGGGTATATGAAGATTTGGGAAAGGGTTTGTCATGAATCAAAGTCATCCTAAAGGATGTATAGTAGAAAGATATATTATTGAAGAAGATGTTGAATTCTATACTAATTACCCATCAAATGTTGATAGTATCGATCTATAAATGTAACATTATAGTGGATGCCTTATAAAAATGGAATTTACAAAAGAGATGTTGTTACAACTACCATAATAGAGAAGAAGTAAGTGAAACTTTACAATTAACAAAATAGTGAACATGATGATCCATAAAATTAAGCCCAAAAGGTAATTTTTAGTGATTTTTATCAATCAAGGGATGAAGTATGAATATCAAATACACAAAAACTATAGTTTATATTATGGTTCCAAGATCATATTTATAAGGATTTATCTAAAAATATGAATTCAATTTCTGGATGACTTTTATGGATATCCAAGGGACTAAATGAATATGTCATATCTTATGCTAGTATTTTAATAAATTGTTATATGTTATATAAAAAAGAAACTAATGAATGCATTATGAAAAAAATAGCCGATTTATGCTTGTGAAGGAAGTGATTCACATATTTGGTTCCAAGGATAGATATCCAATTTCTAAGAATATGGCATAATTTTTCATCATTGAATAGATATAAGGACTAGATTATAAAATACTTCAAGGGTTGATTTTCCATTGAAAATGGGTTGACAATAGGAGTGTAGTGAATGTTGATGAAATGGTATTTGTGATGGTGAATTTCAGTGTGGAAGGGGAAAATAACGAGTTGTTCCTTATAGAATAAAAAATAGTAAAATTATTTTATGTCTTAGATATAACAAATAATAATTAGTCGATTATATTATTAATGACTAAAAAAACTTTAAGGTTAGATGAAAATTCAATCGAGGGTGATCCTTTCATTGGGAGATCACAATCAGTTCATGGTGTCCCAATGTTGAAAAGTTCATGTATGTTAGAGGGGGAAAATATGGGATTTAGATTCTTGATAGAGGATAAAAATCCATATACCCTTTAAAAATGATATATAGTTCAATGAGAAGGTTAAAGTGTATTTAATTTACTATGTTTTTTTCTCATAATATCATGTGTTCTATACTATACTAACATAATCTAAAGTAATTTTTTCTAATCATGCCGAAAATGTCTAATATATATAATGATGTTACCAATCCCAGGGAAGAATAAATAGTTGATGTTGGAACTATAAAATTATTATGGGATTAATAACATACAGATGAAAAAAATATGAATTATGAAACTACATAGTGTTGACTAAAATTATCAAGGTAATAATTATGGGTCTAAAATTTGTGGTCGGGTGGAATCAACGTGGCCAACCTATTGACTACCAAAAGTTAATGTTTATTAGTTAAGTTTGGTTCACAATGATTATGAATATGAATATTGATATAGATTTGTAGAACCATGTATAACTTGTAACAATGGAAACCCTTTGGGAAGATATAAAGGGAATTTTACGATAACCTTTATTTATTTCACCAAAAAATTATATAATGAAATGTATATTTAATTTTCATTATTACCTATAGAGTTTATTAATTTTAGATGATTTTAAAAATAATTATGTATTAAGGGATATTGTAAAATCCCAAAAAGGATTCTAGAGTATTCTTACAAAATTTCATCTGAGGGATGTTGAGGAGAATGTAAAGCCCCACCAACCAGTTACTTATGAAAACATTAAAAAATAGAAAACATGAAATGTTTTCAGAATTCATCATGAAGATAAATAATTTCAAGTGAATTATAGTCAATAATATATTATTTTAAATTATTTATTTTTTTTAATTTTATTCAAAATTTTTAATTTATGAAATAGCGATGAAGTGATGAAAATAAAAAACATGCATTAAAACCAATGTGCCCCAATAAAAAAGAAAGGATGTGGTACACTTTATTAGAGAATAAATTTTTATGTATTTTAAACCGATTATAAAAGTTTTATATGATATGGAAAAAATATGTTACTTTTTTATATGAATATTGATGAATCAAAATTCGTAGACACTTCCATCCCATGTTACATGCTATGGAAGGAGGATTGCCTAAATATGAAGGGTATACTAGTTGATGAAAACCAAAAAATAGTATGGGAAACATGTTTAAATAAAAATAATAGTAATATTTATTATTTATAATAGTATTACATATACATATATATGTTAATATGTTTTTAATAGATTTAGACATAAGAATCAATGGTGACCATACCAAAAGAAAATCTACTTCTTGTAGCTTTGAAGTGGTAAGAAAAATATGGTCTTTTTAGAGGAGTAGGTTTTAGGGTGTATGATAAAACATATTTTGTGAAGAAAAAACCACAAGAAAATACATACAAGATTATTAGAGGATTGTAGACACAAATAGATTTTTTTAAAGATATTAATGTTCAGTCTGGTTTGGTAGATCAATATATGGGAAATGATCCAATTGAACCAAAAATGGAACAAAGATACACAAATGAAATACCAAATGAACCCTCTAGCTTTGAGGCTAGTTATTCCACTCAACCAAATACCTTACCAGTGGTAATGAATTTTTTCAACACTCTTTACCCTAAATGTGAAACAAAATTCTTTTTATAACTTTATATTACTAAAATTCTATAGGGTAGAGTTTTATGTGATTTCTATTTGTCAACACCCACACACTACCTTGTTTTGAGGGGTATGATTTATAATATCCTGAGAGATAAGCTACATAATAAATAACTCAAAAAATATCACATGATATTTGGGATTGAGTTAGCCGAAGAACCCACCATTGAGTTTCATATTCCACCTCATGATCCAGATATTACAATGATCAATGATGCTTTGGAACCTTTCATAATAAGACCATATAATATTATAAAGATACATGAGGTATGTATTTATCAATTATTTCAAAAAAATATAAAAATTGATGAAAAAAGGTCTTAATTGATGTATGATATTACATATAGATAAATAGATGGGGAAACAGAGGTCCAGATCAAGATAATCTTGTGAATTGACTAAGAAATCAAAAGAACCTTCCATGAGTACCTTCTCTCCAACAGTTCCACTTAAATATGTTTTATCATTAAAAATTCATGAAAAGAAAAAAATTAAAGAGAAATATGTATTATTTTCCATATGAATAATATATATTTAGAAAACGCATTACATACACAGTTGGTATCAAGAGTATAAACAATATTCTCAAGTTTGAATGGCTGGGAGTCTCAATTGTGAATACACACATTAGGTACATTTACATAATATTTCTATTGAAAAAATTATCTAATATATTTGTTAAAGTTAATAAATATTAATATTTTCTTCCAGAATTTATATTATTAAAACATAAAGAGAAAAACCTTTGAATCATGATTCGGATTCATGAATCCCTACATCATTTTTGTAGAAGACACTAAATTAGAGTTGAAACATATTGATATGGAAAATATAATCTAAACAAGGAATTTGAGAAGTTAATAATAGATAAGAGACTCATTTTTATTCATATAATAGAGGGATAAAAATATGTAATCTAATCATATAAAATATATTTTATTTTTTTCATTACTTATATGTGTTTTTTCTTCGGAAGCACTAGATAATGATAATAATCAATATGGATATCACAAATATTTCTTTTTTAGATCCAATGCATGGATATCCCTCAAAATGACTACACATAATATTAATTATGAATTTTTAATTCACTATAATCAATATTTTGTATATACAATTCAAATTATATTTTTGTGTTTGTGTTTAAAAAATAATTCTATCATGTTTGGGTGGTCTCTAAATTTAGGAAAAATAATGGCATAAAGTCAGGGACTGAATATATTAATCCAATGGATTACTTTAAATTGAATCATATTAAAGTATATATAGAAATATTTAACCATCATATCATGTTTCATTTTTTTTTTCTTATTTTGGTTAATGTTTCTGCAGTGTTCAAAGCAAGATAACTATAATTATTATGGATATTATGTTTGAGAATTTATGAGAGATATCATAAACCATTGAAATACTAGTATTCCTAAATAGGTAATTTCCTAAGGTAACTAAAATTTCAATATAAATATTTCTTAATAATTTAGTTGTCGATATTTTCTCAATACTAGAAAGATTTCCAACAACCATCATACTAAAAATAAGAAGTAAATTTTTTTAAAGATAAGTGGGTAGCGTACATGGTGTCCTAATGTTTGCCGACATCAAATTTTGGTGATTACCTAATATGTTTGTTATCTTGTATAACATATAACCTTAGAAATATGTTTTGGGGTGTAAATCATTAGTATCAGAATTCTTATATATTATTTTTGATCTGTTTCTAAAGGATAATTATAACAGAGGAAATCAGTTTGTTTAGAAATGAATGGAAGAAATACATGTTGTGAGAATGTATACATACATCATAAATAGGTGACAAACTACTACTTATTTATTTAAAATTGTCCGATTTTTATTAATTCATTAGTTAATTTACTCATCATTATTATATGACACTTATTTTGTTAATTTTACACATTATAAATATTCCATTTTAGTTTAAAAATTGTGTCAAAATAAACAAAACATAGAAAACAAGGTCGTATTTTTTTTTTCAAAATTTAGAAAAATGATACATTATTCATTTTTCACATATAGTAATTGACCACACATCAATCTGATGCATGGTTTGATCAATATTATTCAAATTGTAGGGTTTGGGTTTAAAATGTACATTTTAGTAAAAACTAAAAGTGACACACTCAAAACTAATGAAAAAAATTCATATTATTTTTATATTTTAGGAAAATTACCCCTCAACCATTTTTGACATATAAATATTAAACATAACTCAATCCGATATACAATGTACCTAGTATGACCCAAATTGTGTGGTTTCTATTTAAAAGTGGAATTTTATTAATGTATTGTTTCATATTTATATTTAATTTATTTCTTTATAGTATTAATAACCTAATATTTGTTTTCATATATAGGTGAATTTTTTTCTCGATTTGGGGTGGTTTTTTTAAAGCTACTCTTTCTTGTGAGAGATTGGACTTCAAGGCTACAATTGGGATAATGAAAACAAGAAAACGAGTCAAGAATATTTACATATATCATGAAAAGGTAAATTAAAACTACTTATTTAGTTATTTTTTTCACCATTTTACCTACTATTTTTATGTTAATTTCTATATCATTTATATCTAATAATTATTCTATTTTTTCCATAGATCATTTCGGATTTGATATTTTTCTTTCAACGATCTACCACAATATAGAAAAGAGAGGACCTATTAATTTTTAATTGGGAATTTATTATAGTATGGGGTTTCATCTTCCATATAAATGGAACATGTTCTCTCTTTTCTAGATTTTTTTATAATGTTGAAATCAAAACACACATAAAATACTCAATAAGACTGACATAAAACCAATACATATTGTGATCAGTATGAATAAAACTTTATCCTTTTAGTTTATAATTTATATTTTAGTTTAAAACACACATCACATACTCAAAACTGAGAAAACATATTCAGATTAATTTTATACTTCAAGAAAATGATCTATATGTCATTTGAGATGTGTAAGAATCATCCACTCCTCAATCGGGAAAATAGTTTGACCATTATGACTATGAGTGTGTGTTTTTATTTAAAATTGAAATTAATTTTAGTAAAAAAATATAAGCGACATACTAAAAACTAATAAAACACATTCATATTGTTTTTATACTTTAATAAAATTATTCATAAGTCACGTATGATGTGTAGGAATCAGCCTCACCACCATCTGACACTCAGTGTGATCAGTATGACTCAAAGCATGTCTTTTTTTAAATTAACATTAATTTTAATAAAAAAATATAAGTGACATACTCAAAACCAAGGAAACACATACATAGTGTTTTTATACATTAGTAAAATTATCTATATGTCATTTTTGACTTAATCGAATAAATGGATTTCCTAGTATGACACCATGTGTGTCTTTTTATTTAAAATTGAAATTAATTTTTGTAAAAAAATACAAGTAAAATACATAAAATTAAGAACACACATTCATACTATTTTGTTACTTTATGAAAATGATATATAAGTTATTTTTGATGTGTAGTAATCAGTCTCACATCAAATCGACACACTATGTGACTGATATTACTCAAAGTGTGTGTTTCCAATTTAAAACATTATTTTCGTAAAAAAGGAATGTGATATACTCAAAAATGATTAAACACATTCATATATTTTATTACTTTAGAAAAATGATCCATAATTCTTTTGTGATGTGTAGGAATTGTCCACACCACAATATGATGAATGGTGTCACAAATATGACTTAATGTGTGTCTTTTTATTTAAAATTAACATTAATTTTAGTAAAAATTACAAGTGACATACCCAAACTAAGAAAATAAATTCATATTTCACTTATAATTTATTAAAATTATCCCTAAGTCATTTTATATGTGTATCAATTATCCTCACATTAATATGATACATGATGTATCTGGAAAGACTCAAAGTGTTAGTTATCATATGAAAATTGACATTTTAGTTCAGAAAGTGTCTCACTCAATTAAAAAAATGATAACATGATCATAATGCCTTGATAATTTAGTAAAAAAATTTATATGTCATATTCTATGTGTAGGAATTATTCTCACATCAAAATGAAACTCTATGTTACTAGGATGAATCAAAGTGAATGCTTATAGATTAAAATGAAATTTTAGTAAAAAACCACTATTGATATATTCAACACTGATAAAATGAATTCATATTGTTTTTATAATTTTGAAAAATGATTAGTAAGTCATTTTTTACATGTTGGAATCATCCAAATCTTAATCAGATACATGGTGTCACTGGCACGACTCTATGAATATTTTTTTAAACAATTAACATTAATTTTAGTTAAAATAGAAAGTGACATACTAAAAACCAATATAACACATTCACATTGTTTTAATACTTTAAGAAAATGATACATACAACATTTTTATGTTTAGGAATCATCCACTCCTCAATCCGTTTCACGGTGTTACTTGTATGACTCCAAATGTGTCTTGTTTAATTAAAATGACATTAATTTTTGTAAAAAAGAAAAGAGTCATATTCAAAACCAATAAAATGAATTTATATTATTTTGATACTTTAGTAAAATTATCCCTATGTCATTTGGGACATGTAGGAATCATATTCACCTCTATTCGATACAAGTTGTTCCTGTTATAATTTAAAGTGTATATTATCAGTTTAAAATTGATATTTAGTTCAAAAATTGTATTACTCACTAAAAATTGATAAATTCACTAATATAGAATATTTTATTTTTTAAAATTACTCAAAAGTTATTTTTATATGTAGGAATCAGTCTCACATCACAAAGACACATGATATGTTCAGTATGACTGAAAGTGTGTGTTTTGAGTTTAAAATGACATTTTATTATAAAACAAAAGTGACATACTCAAAATTGAGAAAAAAAATTCATATTGTTTTCATACTTTAGGAAAATGATCCATAAGTAATTTTTGATTTATATAAATATGATTCACCTCAATCTAGTAGTCGATGTGAGTGATATAACTCGAAGTATTTCATTTATTTAAAACTGACCTTAATTATAGTAAAAAAGACAAGTGACATAATCAAAAATAAGAAAATGAAGTCAGATTGTTTTCATAATTTAGAGAAAAAAATCCATAAGTAATGTTTTAAATGTATGAATTAGGAGAACCACAATACGATACATGGTGTTCCTGGTATAACTCAATGTGTCTGTCATCAGTTTAAAATTGTTATTTTAGTTCAAAAAGTCATCCAGTCACTAAAAATGAGAAACATGATAAAAAAATCTTAATGATTTAATAAAATTATTCATAATCTTTTTTGAGGTGTAAGAATGAGTCTCACATCATAATGACACACAATGTGATTGATATGACTCAAAGTGTGTGTTTCCATTTTAAAATGACATTTTAGTAAAAAACAAGTGATATACTCAAAAATGAGAAAACGCATTCAGATTGTTTTGATAATTAAAAAAATGATCCATAAGTTAGTTTTTATTTTTAGGGATCTTCCACACCTTGATATGATACAAATAGGTATTGGTTTGAATCAAGGTATGTATTTTTATTTAAAATTTCCATTAATTTTATTAAAAAAGAAAAGTGACATACTAAAAACCAATAAAATAATTTCATATTGTTTTGATACATTAATAAAATGATCCATATGTAATTTTAGAAATATAGGAATTATGGACACATAAATTAGATACACTATGTTTCTAGTATGACTCAAAGTATCATTTATCCCTTAGAAATTGATATTTTAATTAAAAAAGTGTATCACTCACTAAAAACTAAAAAACATTGTTTAATTGTATTTATAATTTAGAAAAATAATTTATAAGTCATTTTTGACCTTCATTAATTAGTCTAATGTCAACAAAACACACGATGTGACTGGTATAACTCAAAGTGCGTGATTTTAGTTTAAAATGACATTTTAGTAAAAAACACAAGTGGCATACTAAAAAATGAGAAAACACATTTAGATTTCTTCCAAGGCAATAGGAAAGTGATCCATAAGTCATTTGTGACATATTGAAATTAACCACATATCAATCTAACTCATTATGTGGCTGGTATGACTCTAAGTGTGTGCTTTCAATATATAAGTTCCATTTATTTTAAAACATGTATCACATCACCAAAATCGAGCAAACGAGCTCAGATTGTTTTCTCATCATTTTATATTCTATTACACAATTAATTTCCTTATCATTTTTATCTTATACTTGTTTAATTAATTTTCATAGAGATAATTCTTGAAAACCAACAAGAAATGGTGTGATGTGAATGACCCAACCACAACTCAATCCGATACACGTTGTCTTGGTATCACTCGTAGTATATCTTTTTAGTTTAAAATTAAAAATTTGTTTTAAATTTATTGATTTATAGTATTACTAACAAAATAATTGTTTTCTTATACACGTTCATTATTTTTCTTTAACTGGGGTGGTTTTTGGGCAATGTCATGATTAGGGATCAAGGGATAAATACAAGGAATATTGATATATTTGAATTTCTATAATAATATTTTCTTACTCATGTAATTTTACAAACCAATGTATGAAATGTCTATAATATAGTGTTTGTCTTAATATTTATGCAGAAAATTTTATTTTATTTTAATTATTTATTTTCAACCTGTATTCTCTATTTTTTGATACTACATCGTGCTGTAATTTTAACAGCACCCATCAACTATATAACACGTTATTTGTGATATTAAAATCACTGATAATGGAAAACCCTTATCAGTGCTGTTGCAACTGCTGCAAAAGGGTCTACTTTATAATCACTAAAGAAAATCACTAATAAATTGGATCCTTTATCATCACTTAAAGAATAAATGATAAAGGAACCTTTTATTAATTATTTTTTAGAACTAATAATGTGTTCCATAATTAGTGATTTTCTAGTACTGATAAAAGCCTAGGGATTTTAATAGTGGCATAAAAATGAGTTATTTTGGTGTGTAATTAAAATGGGAAACTTTTGAACTATTAAATACCATATTTTTATCAGAGTTATAGATTCACATAATCACGGATGTAATTATTATATATAGATATAACTGAAAAAGAAAACTCAAATAGTCATTAAACTTCATGAACGATAAAATAAGAGTTCATTTATTATAAAAAATGTTAATTTTAATTTAAATACACATAACTTTATTCTAATCCCAATCCATCATTTAGAGTATATGAGAGAGAATATGGGTATTCATATTATAATTTAATAAAATATATTATTTATGGTATGAAAAAGAATAATTTGCTACCAATTTTTCTAATGAAGCACTTAGAAATAGGTATCTAGGAATTTAGGTTGATTTTATTTAAAAATAGTTTAACTGAGGAGAAAACCCATGACACAACCTTCAATTATCTTAGACAAAGACCCCATAGTAGCTAACTAGAAAGGAATTGAATTTATTTAAATAATTATTTTGACCTATATTTAGATATAGTAAATTTATATTTGCTACCATATAGAAACACTGAAAATAATACGATAAAGGAAATCTAAGACACTACCTCATCATAGACGAGGGTTAATGACCAATCAGAGAAAAACTAGAAAAGAAATTGAAATAGGATCAAAGGAGTCAAGAAAAAGATGAATGAGAGCTCCCAAGAGGTTAATGGATTGAGAAATGGACAGAATGTTTTGTGTGACTAGGTTTTACAGGGTTTAATTAAGGTTAGTAAATAAACAAAATACCCTTTATTAAGAGAAGTTTTCCTAGAAACCTACTGGGTACCCAATAATAATCTTCTAGGTACCTCATAGTACATAATATAACCAATATTACCCCATGAACCCCATTGAGTACTGAGTATTAGGATAATAGGTACCTGGAGTTTGTTTCACCTCACCTCTCCCCCTTTTCTTCCAACACCTCCCAAAACCCTCTAATACACCTTTAACTCTAAATTATAAAAAACAATTCAATTTAAATTATGAATTAAAATGTAATTTCAGCTAAATGGGTTTGGGTCTTTACATATATGGGGAGATGGGATTTATCAGATCTAATTTATCTTTTATATATGGTTAAACACAAATATTCAACCAAATATTTTCAAATTATTAAATCAATAACTTTTTTATAAATATTTATATTACATATTTATTTATTCCAATATGATCAACCAGGTAAATTTCATATTCCACCCTCTCTTGGAATTTTTTTTTCTTATTTTAATGGTAATTATACAAACATACTATACATGGTATTTCTTGTGCTTAAAAAACATTTGTTGTAAAAAAATATGACCATAGGAAATTCCACCAATTCACTAGGATCATCCAATTATTACCTCATCCAAAAAAATTAAATATAAACCTTAATTGATGCGATATTATCAACCCTCACTTTTCTATGTAAATAACATTATTTTTTCTTACTAATCCCAATAACACATTTATTTTTGATGAAAAATCCGCCTCCCCTTATGGATTTTATATCCAAATAATTTAAGACCCAATACACATTTGAGTATGCTACAAATTCTTAGTGTTTCAGACCACTAAATTTCAAGTCATAATCAATTGAACCTTAAAAAAACATAATGTTATTTTTTATATAAAATATATTCTTTGTTTAGGTTTCTTTGAAATCGAGTAGCCAAGCATGTAACATAAATAACATAAGACCTTATCAATTTTAACTATAGAAAAATTACGATCATTCTCCAATATAAAGTTAACTCTAAAACCTTTATATCTTGATGCTTCTTGTTTTTATTTATAAATATGATCAGTATAAATATGGATCAAAATTGTTTAATAACTTCTTGGTATATTTTTATTTTGATATAAATTTATAATCACTATTATTTTACTTTTATAATAAGAAAGTGAATTATTTCACCTATCAATAGAATCGAATACACTAATTGCATTAATTTTCAAAAATTTTGGTAATGAAAATGCTTCTCACACCCTAAAAGGTCAGTTTATCTTAAAAAAAATATGTGACCCACCCCAAAGGATCATTCTGAGACTAAATATTAGTTTGATCATAACTATGGAGTGATGAATAGAATTATTTGGATTCCCTTGGAAAGGAATTACACTCTAAAAGAGACACTGAGGATAGAAGTTGTGTATGTACTCCTCAAGCCAAAAGTGATGTCCAAGGAATTTTCTTGAAATAAGAAATATCTATGTGAAAATCCATCATGGAACAATCCAGTTGTGTGTGAAAGGCGATGTTGAACCCCACATGTTTCACTATCAAGCCCTAGTAGAAAAGTGTTGAGATGTGTGAAACCCTATTCCATGCAACAATGAAGTTTTACTATAACAACTATAAAGTTTGGATACAAATATAACCTCCTTCAACACCTTGGGGAAAAATATCAAGAAGATGAAGAAGTTTTCTCACTCACACAGACCACTTTTTTATGACATAACACTACACTAGAATCCCATGGACCCACAAAGGTAGAGATCTTGCACAACTGTCCTCCCATGGTCCCCAAATCCTATTATCCTGTAGCTAATATACCCTCATGAAACACCTATTAAGGCTGATAAATTTCACACGGTAGAATAATCCTTCATGCAAACCTAACCTTTGTGAAACACCAAATCTTGTGTGCACACATGTCACTTGAATCCACGTGATTGAATTGTTTTAAAGCCCATAGATCATTAAAATCTATCTGCACAAAATATAATAAATTTTTATGCCAAAACACACTGGTCCCTAACCTTATTTCCTTTATGCTTCCAGTGTAGCCTATACTATCACCCTGCCCCTTTCTTATAAGCATAGGTAACCTAGATCCTTTTTCTTATAAGCATAGACACCCTAATTTTAGGTCTCATGATTTCCCCTCCTCCATGGTAGTGTCTACACTATTCCGCACTCAAAGTTGCACGAGCATTGAACACGTAAGCCCTAATGGTGGAATCACCAAGGGAAATAACATACCTATCTTAGTAGAGTATCATTTGTTTAGATCTTCCTATTTCCTTGATGTGGTCCCCTGCAGGGTGTGAACCCCATCTGCATTAGAGATACATGAATTAAAACTTCCAATCTCTACATCCTATTCGAACAATGTCAAACTTCATGATAACATCTCTATCACATGATGTTAAACTATAACATTAATCTATGTGATAAAAACATGATGCATCATGTATGATCATCATTAGATTCCACTTCCACCCCTATGTGGGATGTCTCCCTATATCCAACACACCTAGGTCCCCCTCTGTGACATTTCACCCTTTTTCTAGCATCCCCAGATAACTTTCATGCATAATACCCACATAAACCCTCAATTATTATCATTCTAAGACATGAGTATCCATACACAAAGATGTTAAACATAATTTAAAAATACTATCACATGATCTCAAACAATGACATTGAACTATTTGGATCTGGATCCCTGTTTACCAATAAGGTATATGGGATGCTTCCATGAGGTTCAATCCTAACAACATACAAGTGTGAAATCTTCCTACTAGGGACACACTATATTTTAACTTATCATGGTAAGACATAAAACATTTTTCCAGCCTATACCCACATGAAATTAATCCCACATCCAACCTATCCTTGCAAGATGTTAAAAATGAAACCTGATCCTGAATACCTAACCCATATAATAAACATGGTATGTTTGAGGTAAACAAACTTAGATGCATTACTCTCTTGGTATCAGATACCTCCTGAACAACATGGATGACTTAGGTTCCACATCTAAAATTCATCTAATAATAGATTTCCTCCAAAAGAGGAAGAATTTACTGGTTCACAGACTACCCAATATCTAGAAATAACAAATGTTACAAACATTACTACCACCCATGATCAAATGTTTCTTCCCCATTGAGAGAGAATCCAGGTAATTAACTAGTGTCCACATTGATATGACACCAGAAATGAGTTTCATGAAGATGACTTAAATTTATTATGGAGACCCATACAAGGTGAAGAGATCCATAGAGGAATCCATAGGAGGAACTTACATCCCATCAAACCATTTTTATCATAGAGCTAACATCACCGATTAAATTGATGGAAGCTACCGACCTTTGAAAAATGGGAATTTAGAGAAATAATGAAGCACATACATTGTTCTGGCCCAAGATAAATCCTCAAAATCAAAAAACATTTCCTTTTTTTTCCTTCTTATTTCTTCAAAAAATAAAATTTTCAATATAAAAATTACCTCAAACTACTATTCCTTTGATGTCTTCACATAGAGTTTGTGATAAACACCATCTCACTTAAATTTTCACCTGTTTTAAGTATTATTATAAATTATCAATTAAAGAACATGGTAATTAATTCAAACCATATGAATACTTATTTAAATGATACACCTTATCAGTATTATCAGCATGTTAAAAACCAACTTGTTTCTCAATGTATAATTACACCCTGAAAAAATATTAAAAAAATTATACTCATATACATTAGATATATTTAAAATCCTATTTTTGAAATTCTATCCTTAAATTTATTAAATCATTTCTACTAGAAAAAATTTCTCTTCAACATCTACACCTAAATTTGAGAATATCCTTTAAAAAAATCTAGATTTATGTCAAATAATATTCACAAGATTTTTATATTTATTTTTAAAAACAAATTTAATTATAATGACATTAGGATTATTTAACTTCTTTAAAATATCCATATTTTGAATATTTTATTTTATACCAAGATCTTTATTCATGGATGTAACCCAGAATTTTTTCCTTCCACTTCTTCAAATGATTCTATATCTACTTGTGATAATATTTATGTGTAATCAACATTACCCATACTAAAACTTTGTGTTGGAGTAGTTTTTTTCCAAAGGATATTTAACTAATTAATCTCATCTCTCATTTTCCTTATCTGAGTCTCAAATTGACTCACTCTATTTTGAACTTCAATCTCTGATCCAACCATTAAATCTTATTAATGAGATGTACATTGGTATTTTGGGTAATTTTTGTCAACATCATATTCCTCCTCCAAAATTTATTTTATCTTGAACTTTTATATTTGGCATTATGTTTTCATTTAATAACATTGAAATAATTTCATTTAATTATTTTTATTCCACTTGTTAAAGTATTTTTATACATTAATATTTGTTTAATATATAAGAAAATCATCTTCTTTAACCACATTTTAATATTCTTATTTATTTTATTCATTATAAAAAATGTTTCATTTAATTACAAACACTCTAAAGTATCTTACATTTAAATTCTTATGATTCTACATATCATATGAAATCATCATTTCATTGGTATCTAACAGAGTCCTTTTTTGAGTGTACGCTTACATATACACAACCAATTTCCAATAATTTAATTTGATACCACTCTCAATGAGTAGTTTTATTTCAATAATTTTTTTCATATAGTTTTATATTTAAACCACTCCATTTTGTTTTGGTGTTCTTACTAATGAAAATATTTGTTTGATTAAATGATTGTCCAAATAAATTTTCACATAAATAGAGGTGTACTTTATTTCATTTTCTTATCATGAAATCCTGACTATCCTCTCCATTTTTTTATCTCACACTCGAAACCTCAAGATACACTTTCTTAATTATTTTCTGTTTCTATAAAAATGATAAAAACTATTATGGTATAATCATCTATAAATGTGATGAAATACATTTCTCCTTGTGTCCCCAAATGTATTTTTGTACCATAAGAATATGTGTGAACTAAATTGAGTAATTTTTAGGCTCTTTTATTATTTTTTCTTATAGATATTTCTCATTATCTTCCCTTGCATACAAGTACTACAAGTTTTATATCTATATCTTTTTAAACATGGACTCTATATATCATCTTTTAGAATTAATATATTGTCTATAATTTATTGATAAATGTGTCCATACTATTGATTCCACAATTTGGTCTTTTCTTAAGTCATGAGAAAAATATAAACTTTCCTTTAAATTTACTTAATAGTGATTACTATTTCCCTCCATCCCTGAATCAATAAATTTCCATCATTCATTTTGTTATAAAAAACTTATGATTGAAAGTGGCTTCATGTACTGAGTATCAAATCTGGCTTATACTCAAGAGATTATAATGAAGCCCATTCACATAAATTATGTTATGTTTTTCAACTTATCTCCAAAAAAACTTGTTTTATCACTACCCTTAATATTTAAAGATCCGTTATTTCCAAATAAAACCATTCCATAAATATTACCATTTACATTCCTCAAAAAATTAATATTTTTAATTCTTATAGGATAGACAACCACTATTATGACTCCCTGTGATATTATTATTATCAAACATTTGTAAAACTTTATTCAAAATAGCCTGACCCTTTTTATTAATATTTTTTCATGAAACTATAAGTTTAGTTGAGACAAGATTGGGTCACATAATATCTTTTATAGAATACACTACGATGAAATATCTTCCTACTTCATCTTTAAATAGAGAAAATTTATTTCCAAATAGAATAAAAATTTTCATTATCCCTTTTAATATCCTTGAAACCCAAATATGTTTTTTTCGATTCCTTATTCACCTATAATCACAATAATAATGACCATGTTATATAAAAAACAGTATATACACACACACACACACATATATATATATATATATTTCTTCATTGAGACATTATAAATTTTGTAATTCACCTTTATTGAATCTTGGGTGCCTCGCCCCATATATAAAACCTTGTTTTATCATAATATATCATAGTATAACTCGATGAACCACAAAATTTTGACTTTATTAATGAAAATATTTTTTCACTATCCATTATATGTTTTCTTCTCATGAATCAATCTTGGGATTTTGAATAACTCTAAAAAATTGGTTTTGAGAAGCTCCTTAAATTTTTTTACTTCCCTTATTATTTGTAATTTTTGTTAAGATATTGTATTATTTGCCTAAAATTTAGTTCTTTTTTACCCATTTAGTTAATCCTTTAATACATTAAGTTATTTTAAAAAATCCTTATGCCACTTTTACCATTTTCCTTGAATTATTATTATGAAATATTCTAAAATTAAAATTTCTCATCAGATATGTCTACTTTTAATTCAGCATATTTTTTTCTTTAGGATAATTACTTATTCATCAATCATTTATAAATTCTTAACTCATTCCACAATATTTATAGTTTGGTAATTTATAACCTTTTTCACGGTCATTAATTTTTTACTTATGGTGAAAAACTTATCCATATTTTCTTATAAAACCAATTTATTTTATATATCCATCTCTAACTGAATGATTATGATTTGGGTTGATCAACACACTATCAACACTTCTTAAATTTCAGTCTAATATTTCTATTAATATTAATTTTAATATACAAATATTATAATAAACCTTCAAGATCAAAATTGAAATTGAAAATTATTCTTTTTAATTCACTTATTTGTTCTAATATTATGCATTTTAAACCTTTTCAGACATAGAATAATTAAAATAATATTTAGTATTTGTTTCACCATCTTCAAAAAAGACGATTTTCTTCTTCTTTTCATATAATTGTTTTATAAAAAATTTTCCTTAATGTATTTTTAGATTCATAATTATATCTAAAAGTAAAATTCCTTTATTATATATTTAAGTATTGATACTCAAAACCATCATAGTATTTGATTTTAAAAAAAATATTCATATATACTAAACCTTTCTATATTTGAGAGAAGCTTATGGTATCTTTTCCTCAAATATTATTTTTCCTTGATTAAACATTTTAAAAATTAGTGAGGGAAATTTATAACTAAAATAATCTACACCATATTTACATTGATTAATTTAAATTTTTTCAATATATTTAAATTACAACTCTTTATATGAGTTAATAAAAATCCCTTTCAATTTTACTTGTGTCTCATAATCATCAAAATTAAGTTATCAATCATCAATTGAAATCACTTAAAAATGTCTTCCTTAAGGAGATGAATAATTTGTATTTGAAAAAGGAGGTAATCTCCCAAGGATCATAATTATAATTTCAACATACTTTATCTCACCACCAAGTCCATGAATGGATCTTACAACCATAATAATGAACCTCTAGAAATCATCATGTTTTAATTGTGATACATAATAAAATAACTAAATTTATTATATAATACTACCACTTTACCTCTATTATTTTCCCCTTTATAAACTTCATAAAACTTTTCAGACATATATATTATGGATATATAAAAAATCACCTTCTTGTTGATTTGATTTTATAGTGTTACATATAAGGAATTTTCTGCCTTTACATTAGCATTGAGTAATTTTTTGTTTATTTTGGTCAAATAAAATTCTATAAGATTTATAATATGAATTCCATGAACTAAAATAGATAAATCATCAAGATTAATAGATTTTGGATGTGATATCATATTTTTCTTAATAACATAATTATTTCATCCATCAAAGATTCGAACACCCTTTCTTTAAAATCATTCTCAATTCCAAATTCCTTGAGATATATTCTCTAGGAAATAAAATTTTGGATCCAATATCACATTTTGTAACTGAAAGGCCCAAAAATCCCTAACGTTTGAAATTAATATTTATAAAATAGATGCTTCCCACTAATTTATAATAATTAAATAAACCAATTAAAAAAAATAAATCAATAAAGAAATCCAAATTTGAAACTTAAATATAGTGATATAAGGATTTTATATGTTTCACCTAAAATTGGATTTATCCAAGGAGTATATACTAATGATTTGATAATTTATTATGGAAAAAACTAATAAAATATTAGGATTAAATGGTTTCTGTTTTATATCACTACTAATAAAAAAATAACTCTATTCTACAACTTATCCACTCACTATTTCAAGATAGAGTAAAAAATATGGTGAACTCATGGGATGTTCACAATTCATATATAAAGAATATTAAAAAAACTATGCAAATGTGGATGTTTTTGTTCAATTTAAGCCTCATGTACTGATTAAAATATTTAATATTCCAAAAAATCTTCCAAATAGTTTTCTTGGGAACTTTAGAAATGAAATATTCTCCCTTATATGTATTGATGTGTAATATTTTTTATGTTATTAAATTTTATTTATCTAACTTAATATTAAAACAATATTTCACTTCACGTGTCGCATGTTATATAATGATTATATTTAAAAAATTCCACCAAGGTCGAGTCAATGTTCCCATAAAATATCATATCTTTCCATATTTTTAAATTCAATCAAATGTTCAATGTTCTAAATTTATTAAAAAACGTGACATATCCATGTAAACAATGATGTGGTTTTTATCCAATTATTTAACTCCAAAACCATAATCATTTAAATATTAATATCCCAAAAAGTCAAATAATTTAATTTTTTAAGTATAATATACAAAATATACTATGAAATTTCATTTTTAAATATATGATGTGGATTTTACTTTTCAATTATAATATCCTTTAACAAAAATATCTAGTAAAACATTTAACTCTACAACCTCTACTGTGTTCAGGGTTTCCATTCTTTCCTGAAACACAACCTAAAAACAACCAAAATAAGCCTACACACCATTTTTTTAATAATTATAAAATAATTAAGTCTTCAATATAATTACCACCAAGATATGGTTTTATTGATGAAATATTTTTTTAATCATACTCATAGATCATGAATAACTGTATTCCATAGACGATGATGACTCATCATTTTATTCCAAAACATGACATAAACCAAGAAAAGTTTTGTATATGATGTTAATTTCATATATTTTGTAAAATTTTCTTCACTAAAATGACAGAGATGACAGTGGTGGTTTCCCAAACTACAGTATGGATTGATTAACCAGGGTGTGTTTTATCTTCATAGTGTACTTTTACATTTATTTTTTATTCATTTAAATAAGTTGATTGAACATGAACTATAAAACAACATTAAAAATGAGGGTAATTTCATAACCATAATGCATTAACCTCACATACGACATGTTATACTTTTGATTTTGTTCTAAATCAATATTTTTTTCTTATTTTGGATCAATTCTATAAAATAATTAAAAGTGGAGGAATTAGGCTTCAAATCATTCTTTGGATTGTTGAATTGACATTAAGTTGGTTTTATTAACCTTCACCAATGTTATAATTCAACTCTATGGTATATATTGGTTATTCTGATGCTTAAATTTAATAATGTTGTTTTGGTTTGACATATAATTGGATATCAATTCTAGAAAGAATCTATGAATAATTTATTATCGATAATTTAAGTAATGTTCATGAAAGTTTTTGTATAATTATATGATTATTATTATGATATTAATTGTACCTCATTATTTAATGAGACTATAAGAGGTGTTAATATTTTCAATTAAATACAATATTAATTGTTAAAGTAACGTGTTAAAAATCTAGACAAGTGTACAAAATTGGAGTATGAAAATAGTTTTTTTCAGGATAATTAACTATTATTATTTTATGATAGTTTGTAAAAATTATTAAATGAACTTTTGGATATTTAAATAGTGTTTTTCATAATTAATTTTATTTTTATAAGATAAATGTTTTTGTTTACATTGCAAGGATTCATTGTAAATAATTAATTAGTTATGGTTTAAATGATAACATCAATTATGATATCGAATGAGGGGATTTATGTAAATTGAGGAATGAATATGGGTAATATAATGGAGTAAAATATGAAATTTTCACTATTTTGTATTGGGAATGTGTTCATATGATATGGACTTGGTTATAGTGGATTTTTGTGTTTTAAAATGATTTATTGAACTTATAACTGGGTTTTAACATGAGAGTAGGGTAATGAAGATGAATAAAATGAGTAATGTGTTATTTTAAACTTTAATTTGAGACAAATTTAAGGATTATTAAATAATATTGGTCAATATTTTGAATAATACAGGTGAATTTAAAAGAAATATATGAATGGTTAATTCAATTATAGAAAAATAAAAATCTAAAAAAAAGGATTTTCTGAAAATGGAAGGGGATAATAAAGTATATAATCATTCTTCGGATAAAATAAAGGTTTAATCTAAGAAAAAAATGTTGTTAAGTTAATAAATGTTGTGCCTATTATTTTATTCTAATTTTTTATTTTAAATGATGAATAGTAAAATTTAATAACATAAGGGGAAATTGGTGATGTGTTTTCATAATGAAAATAATTTATTAAATTTAAGAAACCATGTTTATTATTATTAAGTGGGGAAAATGAATATCAATGTGATATATTATTATTTTTTAAATATTAAACATGGAATGATTTATTTTTTAAGAAAAATTGTAATTATACTTGTAGAATTTGTGTGAATAAATATTGAATCAAGTGACTGAAATTATTTCATCATTAAATATTATTATAAAATAAGATCAATGGTTTTTTGGAAAATAAATGGGTTAAATTTCATGGGTATTAAATTTAACATATATTATATTATTTTTTATTAGAAATTTATGATAATTACATAATTTTTAAAATAAATGTGACTATTGGGTTATGATTTGGGGGTAATTAATGATAAGATTAATGTATATATTTTTGTTTTAAATTCATGTCAAGTAAATAAGAAAATGAATATATGTTTAAAAAAAATGAAATTTAGTTAATAATGGTAAAAATGGTTTAAAAATATTTCTATAAGTCTTATGTTATCAGTTCAAGTTGATTAAATTATTATGTTAGAACTTTGTGTTCATTAAATTCTTAAGTTGGAATTCTGTATTGTGTTAGGCTTGTTGTGGTAATTATATAATACATGGATATTATTGAATGTTTTTTCAAACTAATATATTATGTTGTTTTTGTAATTCCCCACTGCCATAGACCACTAATTAGTGCTCATATTGGAATACGCTACATGGGATTAGGTGCACATTCTTGTATGCTTGAGGCTGCCGACTAGATGCATGGGTTTGAGTAGTATAGTTGAGAGAATATACTCTTATATAAGAGTAAAACAGTAGTGTAAATTGAGGAAATCAAATATACCTCTATGTTAATAAGAAAGTAAAAAACCAAGAATGTTTGGAAAAATAATGAAATATATCGTTCAATAACAATGACACAAATAATACATGTTAGGCAAGGAATAAATGAACAAAAATATAGAACATCCAAACCCAAAATAATAAATATAACTCAAATAATAACCCAAAATATTTTAAGTCCAACATCAGTTCCCAACTCCTATGCTCCTTCCTATAAACCAAGGAATCAAACACATTAGTCAGTTTCCTATACTTGAACCTATAGTGTTAGCAACATTGGTACTTAAGTTCTATGACTACATGAGTAGGGTTTGAGTACAACTCAGTAGGACACAACCACCAACATCCTTAAAATGAAAATTCTATAATAAATTTAATCGAAGAGTGATATAAATAAAATTTTAAAATTTTTATCAATTTATCAATTTAAAAGTTAATCATTTAATAATTTGGGAAAAATATTAAATCAACCCCTGAGGTTCCAGCACCACAGTGACACCAGAAATTGGTATATACCTACTTCAACCTTCTATAGTATGTCTTTGATCACAATATACATCATGTATCAAATGGTTTCAAGGTACAATACCATGTTGACAATAATTTTAATAATTCTAGGGAGCCTAGGCGGCTCTATCATTCATAACTCATAATAAAATAATATAGAGAATCAAATGGGGGTGACCCTTATAATTCCACAAATCCAGTCTACCAGTTTAAACTCAAGGATCCTTCCTTTACTTTTAGAATCATGGATTATTGGAATCCATTAATAACACCCAATGAATTATACCCAATAAGATCAATAAAAATATGTAGAGTTCATCTCATTACATTCAAATAGGGTACCATATATGAATTCACATCATTAATCTTTTGAATTTGATAAATATAGACATTACCCAAATATAATGGGGATTCACCATAAGGAATTCATAATAATTAATATAAGATGAATATAATATCTCTATAAAGGAATTACATAGTATTGTAGGTCCATGAATCCAAGGGTATTATCACACCATAACATTCATGTGATTCCACTAGTATAATTATAGTCTCATTCACGACATTAAAAACTAGTGTAGGTCTATAAAAACTCTAGTGAATCCTCCCAAGGAATTGCAATCAATCATCATATAAAGATAAATTCATTTAACAATTCTTTACTAACTAGAAAATCCCTTTCAATCAAGAAAAGGAATAATTTTTTAACAATACCCCCATCGTCCCCTTAATATACCATTACTACCAATTAATAAAAAATATAAATCATCATATACATCCAATCAAATTCACATAAATTATTTATTCATTTCACAGGTCTCCCATTAAATTCCACAACATCATTTATCATATAGAAATTATAATTTAATGTTATAAATTTTTATTCAACATTTAATTATATTAATGACATGTTTCACCTCAATGAATAAGATTTCAAATCAGGGAACACATTTCATTATGTCTAATTTCATAAACCTATCTATTCATAATTTTCAAGGGTTATGAAATTCCATTTCAAAACCATCGATTCAAAATATGATTTCAAATTTAATCTTTAAACATAGTTAACCATTTTTAACTAATAAAAAACAAGTTAAAATCTAAAATAAGTCCATCCCACACTGATCTATCATTTATATGGTTTATGGAATGTAAAAATAGATTTCTAAAAATTCAAACTCAATTTAAAACAATTAATGAAAAAAGGAAAATAACGGAATGGATAGCTTGGCCACACCCAAAATACACTTAGAAGCAATGAAAGAATATGGGTTAATTTAAAAGGTATATATACCTCATTTAAGGCCACTTCATTTTAATTACAATCTAGACATCCCACTGCTAGAGCTCTTCTATGAATAATTTACAATGCCTAAACCACCCAGAGTCTCATAACATACCAAAAAAACCAAAAATAATTAATTATAATAATATAATGTTAATTTTAATGTAAAAACCTAATAAAATAAATTGGGTGACATACCTTTTACAATTTAAAAATTAACCAGGTAAAGATAGAATTACATGATTCCCCCTTTTCTAGTAGAGAAGGATCCTTATCATGATCACCTGATTCTACCATGATCCTGTAGAATCAAATCAAAAACCTTAAACCCATATGTCTAATATTATAAGGAACCAAGGTAAAAAAGAAAGGAAATGATGAATATGATGAAAATCACCATAAATGTGGATTAATGGTACATAAAATGCCTCATATTTTAGGGAGAATAAAAGAGGAAGTTGAAGGAGGAGAGGGATTGTCCACACACTTGAGGGGAGGATAAAAGAAGGTGGTTCGGGTTATAAAATTGCATGAGAAAAGTGGTAAATTACAACTTTTTAAGGGGAACATGGTTTGTCAAACTATTTAGTCAAGACTTCATCAAGACACACCACCTTTCACAGTTGTTCTGCAAAATTTTAAAAATATACACCAAATGTGAGAATTGGGTTTAGAACCCTTATTAAAAATTTTCATATTTTTTTGTAACTATGCACAAAATGAGCACCAATTCTTAGGTGTAATCTACCTCACACATCTTCCCATGAAGCTTTCATAATTTACTCTAAAACCTATGCTAACCATGTAACTAAAATATGCACTATAAAAACTAATCTGAAAATCCACCAATGCTCAGTGTACTATATAGTTTCATCAAAACCATGCATATAAAACCATGATCCTAGGATAAAAAACTCCAAAAATATCTAAAAAATATCCTGAATCCTCTAATAATTTCTTAATTACGTAGGATAACTTTCAAGTCTTTTCCCATGTATGAGAACATCAACTTAAGATGATCATACCCTTGACGTTGCATTTTGAATCCTGGTTTAGAATCCATCTGATCCAATAAATTTAAAAATCTAAATTTCTCTCAAAATTAAAACTATTCATACACACGAGATATTCCAATTTTGTAGGGAAGTAATTTTATAAGAAAGTATTGAGATATTAAGTGGGTTTGACTATGTTTTTATTTTAGATATAGCATGATTAAGCCCTTAGTTTGAAAATTTTGTGATTTAACAAAGGGAGAAATTCAATGACCATAGTTTTGTCATGATTTGAACAATAGGAGGATATTTATAAATGTTCAAAATGGTTAATAATTGATCCATGTGTTTAGATATTATACATACTAATAAAAATTTCAAGCTTATATCTACATTAAATTGAATAGGTAAAAATTTTGTTAAGATATATTGGAATGATTTTACCATTATTTGATGAAATTTGATTTCTTATTTAAAACTTATAACATACATTTAATGATATACATACGAGTTCATTTAGAAACATAATATTTTTAGTGTATATAGTAATTTAATAAAAATTACTATTTTGACACCATGTATATTCAAATATTGTGAACATATAATTTTAATTTTTATAATGCTGGTATGGGAAGGATATCTACGTAGCTGGGAGTTAGAAACTCGGTTCTTTTTGTCGATTTCATAGTAGTATGGATGAAATACTAGAATTAATTTTCTATATTTATTTTTATGTTAGATATGTTATATTTAATAAGATTATATATATTTTTATATGGATATTTGTTTTGTTTATAATTCACAAAAAATTTGGTATTTATTATAGAGTACTGTTAATGTTTTATTATGTTAGATTCTATAGTGTTTAATTTTACTCTAAAGATGTATATTTATTTTCTATGACCCATTAGAGGGTAAATCTCTCCCCAAGAATTACACATAGACCTCCAATGCTAGATTTCATTCTATAGTGACCAGGGAATGCACTTGAAGTCATGTGGTGTTTCAGCATAACAACATGATTGTGTTATGAAGAGACATTATAAAATGGTATCAGAGTGCATTTATTTTATATGATTTTTATACCTAAATGAATATTAGAAATAACACTAGAGGTTGGGACATGGTATGAAAACTATGCGTGTGTGACTCACCATTATAAATATAGAGGAAGTCCAAGTTTCTAAGGAATTATAACTTTGAGTTTATTGATTTTGATGAGTTATTATTTATTTATTTTTAAATAAATGAGTTTTTAGGGTTGTTAAGCTAAAAAATAATGAGATTTAATAATAGGGTGTTCATATATCATTATTTCATAATGGAAAATTAGATATGTGTGTCCTCATATGGATGTTCTTTATTTTGGATTTGATTTGAGGAACCGATTTTAGGTAAACTATTGGATTAATAAAAAATTAATCATTGTTATATTGAATAAGTTATTAATAATGAATTAATTAGATAAAATCAAAGAGGGTGTGATTAATTATGTGGTATAAATGTTTATTATGATTTCCTATTTAGTACATATGTGATATAAATTGATTATTAAAATTAGTTGAGATGTACCAAATCAGGATAATTAATAATGAAATATAAAGATAATTGAAATTGTTTGAGATGATTTAAAATGGAATTTAACATGTATTTCTTGTATAATTGTTTCGTGTATATAAGATAAATATAATAATTTTAAATTTTATACATTCATGTATAATAATTCATTAATTTTTTAATACATTCATGAAATTGGAAACTTAGTATGGGTACTTCCTTGTTGATTATGAACTAGTGTGATTGAATCATTTTTATGATTATTTTTTGATGTTAAAATATAAAAAATAATGATCGATTATATATTGATATGGTGATAATGAAGGGTGTATTTATTGATGATAAAATGAGTATATTTTTTAAATGAAAATGGTTATTTGTTAGTTTGTATTTTGGATTTAATAGAATGTTAAATGAGTAGTTTTAATATTAAAGTGATTATTAAATGATTTTAGAATGGTTTAATAGAAAATATTCTTAATTTATTATTATTTTTATTGATTTTAAATTTGTTATATTTTTGTTTTATAATTACCTTTATCTCATACAACAATTATTACATCATTTTTATCATAAAATTCCACGAAAAAATTTTAAATCTAGAGGACCAGTGTGTTTGAAAGATTTGAAACATAATATATAATCATAAAAATAAATTAAAAAATCTTTTAATTAAATACTTATAATATTATTATATATATCACCATAATTCAATAATTTCATGGTATACCCTCGGGATATATATAAATAAATGAGTGAGTGAAAAATCTCTGTAAAGGGATAATCATGATAAACATGAGGGAGAGATAACAAAAGAGTCCATAATTATAACATAAAATTATAAAATAGGAGGATTAAAAATCATAACATGGAAAAAAGTCATTAGATAAATGATGGAATAAGAATATGGAACTCATGAGAATCTGGAATAAATATAAACAATGACATCACAAACATATGTTGAGGCTCGTTGTTAAGAAGTCATAACATAATGTTCTCTATTCACTACTGATGCAATATATATAGTATTTCATGACATATAGATATTACCAAATTGATTAATGGGATATATAATTTTGATCCCACCCATCACATCATGATGTGTCAAGAATATTTAGACCACATATACAGTAAACAATATAGAAGGAATAAATATGTAATATACC
Source organism: Viscum album (assembly GCA_963277665.1). Taxonomy (NCBI): domain Eukaryota; kingdom Viridiplantae; phylum Streptophyta; class Magnoliopsida; order Santalales; family Viscaceae; genus Viscum; species Viscum album. Next base: position 1,477,695,067 of record OY728157.1, read on the forward strand.
CATGAGATAAAAATAGGTTTCTTAATAAAGTCACAAAGAATAAGCCGTCAGTGTATCATATAATATAACAAAAAAAGGATTAAGTCATATTGAATGATAATATTTGACTTCAAAATTATTGGTCATTAAAATAGAGATCAAAGTGTAGGTAAAATTATAATAAAATACAAAGAAGAATACATGAAAATGAACTCCTTCATTAATATTTTAAGAAATGGGAAAAATAACCTTTAAAGGATATACGAATACAAAGTTTTCAAAAAACCCATAATTATGAACAATATTTTATTTTTTAATAAGTATTTTTTTATATAAGTCATATAATATAATAACATTATAATATTGATGCATGAAAAGAAATAAGAAATAATTTTTTCCCTTTTATTGGGTTTTATTTAAAGAAACCATTATAAAGGTAAATTAAAAGGCATGCATATCCATAGAAAATAAAGGGAGAATAAAATATAATTAATAAAGGAAACATAAAAATAAAAAATAGAATAATAATATGTTAAAATGAGTGAGATAAATAGATAATGGGATAAATAAGGAGTGTAAATTGAAATTAAAAAGATAGTGAAAGTGTCCCCTTACCTTATGTCTTGATTCACTTGGACACTTCTCTAACCTTCAAAATAGTTGAATTATATATGTTAATTACTTAAAAAAAAATTTATTTTTATTTTATATATCATAATATATTTATTACATATATCATTGATTTGTTAAAATAATCAACTAACATTAATCATTTGGGGTAATTTGGTCAATGATTCACATGATGATTTAGGGTAATGGTAATTTTAGTTGGACTTTTTTCAAATGGTCCCATAAGATATATAATTTTCATGGTATTAGTTTCATATAATCATGAAAGTTTAAGAGTTTAATCAGTTATAGGAAGATCTAAAATAGGTATAATCATATAACATTTCTTAGTGAATTCATTTTAGGTGGTTTTAATGGCCATTATTTTTTATCTTTAATAATATTATAATCATGATATATTATCATTATGAATATTTAAACCTGATTTAAATTGATTATTATCATCATAATTTTAAATTTAAAACATTTTTAAAACCATTTCAGAATTACGGTAATGAAAATTTAATATTTAATATATGGGGTATGATCCTACCATACTGTGAAACATGTTTTTAAGAATGATTTAAATAAATTAAAGAAAATAAATTTTTAGTTTGAATAATTATATAGGAATATTATTATTCAATTTATATAATGTTATTAATATTATAACACAGATGTAGATGTGTGTAAGACAAGGGTAAGAAAGAAATATAAGGATGAGTTGTTGTTACCTTTTCTTTAGGATGACTCCCATAGAATACCCATTAAGGGTTTGAAAGATGATATCTTTGTTAGAAAAAACTGTTTCAATAACTGGTAATGAGATTAAAGAGAGGATTTTTCTAGATATTTGGTAATGGAAGAAATTTGAATGTTAATTGAAATGGGTGGAGCATGAGTGTATTTATAGGGAAATGAGAGAGGTTATTTTGAAATAAAATATTGCATAATTTTTTATTTTTTATTTAAAATATAATTAGTTTTCATTCATATGACTAACAATAGTGCTTGATTATAAAATAGTTTTTAATATTTAAACACTTTAAAAAAATTATAATAATTGTATTCAATTCAATGAAAAAAAATCAGAAATATTTTTTTATTAGAATAAAATATAATTTAAACATTGAAAATTGATATATAAGTTAGAAAAATAAGTTCATTATTTTTAAACTCATTTTTTACTAAATTAACACATTTTATGTCAGGTTTTTTTTTAAATTATTTATTCATTTGATATCATAATGATGTAATAAAAATTACTTTATGCACAACAATGATATTTTTACCATTCACCTAAAATTAATCTTTTTAGATTAAAAACTAAAATTCCACTTAAAATAATTTTTTAAGACTACTTCAAAAAAATGAGATCTATTTTAAAAAAATAGATTTATGAATTATAAAACATGAATATTTAAATTTTAATATAAAATTTAATATTTATATAATTATGTGAAGAGATAATTTTATTAAAAAGTGCACTTACATATTTTAAGAAATAATTTTATGATATTTAGAGTTACTTATTTTATTATATATAAATATTATTATTATAAATTTGACTACTCAAAATGACTTGGTTAATTATCAGGTTAATATTCCAATGCCTAGTTATTATTACAATGATCAGTTACTATTATAATAATATGTTACTATTCTAATGGTCATATAGTCTTTATACTTCTTATAAATATCTCTTATTTAATTTATCTATCATTTAACTTGTTTTATATAAGGGTTATCAATTTTTTATAAAAAAAATTCCAATCATATATTTATTGTTTTGTTTTCATTTTATAATGTTTTTCATGAATTTAATATTTCTAGGAGACCATGACACACCTAAATTTCAAATCCTAGTTTTGTTATTTACTTATATTTATTATTTTATTGTACTTTTTTAAAATTTTATGGAATTATTTTTTCCTTAGTATGTAATGATTTATGTTAATTAAATAAAGTAGTGTTTTAACTATAAGGCCCCAACCTTAAACCTTACTTAATCTTGAGTTATTACAAGATTACACATTGAGTATCTTTTCAGGTTTATAGTTTTAGAGAATTAGATCATAAAAATTGCATTACATTCTACATTTAAACAAAGTGGTTACATAAAAGATATTATTCATTTTTTCCCATCAACGGAAAAATATTTAAAAATAAAGCATGGATTCTTTCTTGACACTTACTTGACACTATCATCATAACATGTACCTTTCCCTTGACCTGTGAAAAAAATTTCAAAAAAACTTTGGATGAGCATAAAAATCTCAGTAAGGGTTATAAAAATATGGAAAGAAAACATGAGTTCATATATACATAAGAATGAAATCATTCTTTAACCATAAAACATTTTCACATTAATATACCTCATAAAATCATGAATAAATCATAGAAATCATAAGAAATAAAAGGTAACATGAGAAATTCATAACATTCTTATTTAGGGAGTAACCCTCTTGGTTACGTTTAGAATACCCACCACAGTATATTCCCTAAACCTCTTCGGAGAAACCTTAACGTTTCACTCCTTCACATTACCCAATGCATTAGAGATCTATATCGGGCTCACCCGCCCTTAGTTTATCATAGAACCACCCGTCTTCATAATAATTCCCAAGAACCTCAACATAATCGTATCACATAAAACATGCATAAAGGAAACATAACATTTCCACCTTTCAATCACAAGATATAAATACAACTCATTGATATAAAAACATTATGAAAACCATTTTCAATACCAAAACAAAAGAAAAGTAAAACATGGTATTTATTTTTCTTTTTTAAAAGGTATGGCTTTTAGAGGAAGCCGAAACTCAAATAATGGTCACGGCGGCAGAGAAGTCGTTGTAGCTGCATACGTACGACAAAAACATTCCCTTTTGTCATTTAGTAAAAAGTTTCGTATAAAAAATATTCCTTTTGGATAAACGTAAAAGTCAAAGGGGTTTATACACCATATAAAATAAGGTTGTGTATAAAAAAAATATGACTCAATGAAAGGAGATTGAGATGAATTCCCTTACAAAGATGGTATCCTTGGTTTAAGGAAAAATAAATTACATAATTATGTGTGACAAACGAATACACCAAATATAAGAGGGTATTAAGTGTAAAAAAATTAGAGTTTATTCACACATATTCAGAGAACGACATATTCAAGGAGTACATGTTTATCCCAAAGAATCAAATTTGGGTTAAGAAGTTCCCTTGCAAAAATTTGACAGCCTAACGACGTCACTACAAAATTCAGAAAATGAGTTGAGAAGAGATAAAGAGGGAATCTCATCACATGGGCATAAAATTTAAATCAATAAGGATATATAAGAACATATCCCAACATAATATTATTTGAATTAAATGAAATAACAAAAGAAGTCTTTTAAAAAGAGGAGGGTGAAAGGTTCCCTTACCGACATGGGTATCTTTCGAAACATACGCCCCGTTAAAGTAGGACAATACAACATTGATGTAAATAATCATAAATGAAATTATATTACAAAATGAGTAAAATAATGGGCAGTACATACACCACTCAAAGGAAATTGTGGAAAATGTAGCATAAATCTCACGGGAATAAAAGTGAGATGAAAAATCCCTTACGAAAACTCGGCAGCCTAACGACGCCACTTAAAACATCCAAAAATGGATTGATGAGATCAAATAGGGTCTCTCATCATATTAAAATAAAATGTACATCAAGAGAAATATAAAAGAACATCCCCCATTATAACAAATATGAGCTTAAAAGAAGTGACATAAAGGAGAGTACATAAAAAGAAAGAGAGAGGTTAGATCTCTTACGAAAATTCGGCAGCCTAACAGCGCCACTCAAAACTTTAAAAATGGATTGATGAGAGAGAATAGGGTCTATCATAATATGAACATGATAATTAAATTAATATTAATATAAAATAACATCCCAATCACAAGAAAGATGAGCTTAAAAGGAATGACATAAAAGAGTGTACTTAAAAAGAAAGAGAGGAGTAGGATCCCTTATCTCAAGTCCAACTTGTCTTGTTTGTTTCATTATATTCCTGAATAATAAACTTTGGTCAATTTATAATTTCCTAAGGACCTCCTTTAAAGATTATTATTCAGTTCATATCACATATTATATTGTTATAATAATTGTTTAATAATGTTAGTTCATATCAGACATTTTTGCCGATGTTTGGTACATGAGTCAAAAATGAACTTGTTTGAAAAATGATTGTCCATGTAGTAATAAGTAAATAATTTCAAGAATAGTATTAATTATTAAAATATCATATATATCCAGTACATATTGATTTTATACTATTCCATATCATTTTTATATAAAAATCAAAACACATCGTTCATGGAGACGGTAGGCCGTACGTACGCATGAACGCTACTTTCATTTTTTTCTGTGTCATATTAATGGAATTAAAACAAAATGAGATATATATATATATATGTTTTAATTCTAGAATTATATCCATAATTTAGATGTAATATATTACATATATATCCATTATATATATGTACTTATAATAGTACATAACATTTTGAGATAAGGAATGAAATGTACCGTTCATGGAGACGGTAAGCCGTACGTACGCATGAACGCTACTTCCGTTTCTATTTCATATTTAATGGAATTAAAACACAATGATACATAATAGTATTTTAATTCCAATATGATATCATATATAATATAATTAAATATATCCTTTATACGTACCACATATGGTATTAAGGAATCAAATCACTTTGAGGGGGCGGTAGTCCGCACTTCCTTAAATGAAGATATCGCGTTACCCATAATGGAAACCATAACGGTATGCCATAAATGAAAAATACAGAAGCTTAAGTAAAAAATAAACATATTATATATCATATATATATATATAGTGTCATCTTAATGGCCCCCTTTGAAGGTGTTAGAAGAATGTTGAACAATCATCGTTTCGTGAGGCAGAAAATCACCAACCACAGAAACAGTATATTCTTTAACCATTAGACGAAGGTGTGTGTATGTTTAGCTCGAATCCTTCTTATAACAACATCCTAGTATATTTAATATACTGTAGTTTTTACAAAAGAAATTAATAAAAAGACTTTAGGGGGTTGGAGAAGCAAAATAAAACAAAAGGACACAAGTGAAGACATTACCTTAAAATCGGGTAACTCCCTTTGGTTTGAGCTAAAAGGCTTCCATGGGAAGACTTTTGACCAAAGTGAGGCTTCAAGGAGTTATAGAGGGATGTGGAGAGACAAAATGGGAAGGGTTTGTCTGAGACAAATACTTTGGAAGTGTGTGTAAGGAGGTAGAGGTGGGGGCCTTTTATAAGAGGAGAGGAGGAGCACTATTGGAAATTAAAGAAATTTTACTTTATTTTAGAATGCGTTTCGGATTTTAATGGTCCCACATTGATGTGTTTCTAGGATAAGGTGATAAGGGTTCTAAATCCACCCATATAATACGTTTTGGACATGTGTAGGTCTTAGATTTTACATTATATTTCCATTTTATTTAAATCGTTAAATAATGAGGTCATCGCTTCATCATCATGATGTCATAAATAATTTAATTTATTTAATGTCAAAATATTATAAAAAAAGACTATGATGTAGGAAATCTTTTTATATTTCCATTTATTATTTATAGTCAAAAATATGACTTGTATAACCCCATGTAAAAATTGTTTTAGTAAAACAACTCATGTTTGTGTTATTTTTACTTTAACATTAACTAAAAAGGTATTTATGTGATTTCCCAACCAAAGTGGCTCCATGGGGTCCCCAAGTTGACCCATGGGTTTTCTTGGTCGTCCATGACTCATACAATGAGGGTAGGATATGTGTCTAGGTCATTTCATTTTATTAACACATTATTCTTACCCTAAACTACACTAATTACCTCTAATCGCGATTAAAAACTTAATAAGTTACTATTCACCAAAAAATTATTTTAATCCCATTGAACAAAATTTTACTTCTTAATTACAACCATGTATGTCGGATTTCTGAAATTCAAAACACAAAGGTGGAAAATTTTCATTTAAACGGAAAATCCGTTTTTATAAGTACCACTTAGTGTTTTCACTATTCATCAAAAATTGATGTTTTTCAGAAAATTACAAAAAATTCACCCTAGCCTATATTTTATATTCCAAATTATAAAATGTTGTCTATTTTACAAAATTAAAAACATATAAGTTTCATTAATTAATTTAATAATTAATTCCCGCTGTCAGAGCAAATAGCGTGTTTTTATGAAACAATAAGTATTAAAAGATTGACACTAGTTTAAGTCCGATTTCAAAGTGAAATTAATTCTAACGAGCACTATTGGATTAAATGGTAAAAATATATTCTAATTTTACTTTAAAAACAATTCAAAAGATAATCTAATAATATAAATAAATTATATTAAAAAGTGGTTTTGAATTAAAATACAACATATTTCACTATTCATTAAAAATTAAACTTTTTCTGAAAAATACCAAAAATTTACACAAAGTAAATTTTGATGTCCCGATTCTAAAGAAGAGTTTTATTTTGTCAAATATAACACATAAAATTGTCAAAAAGTGTATTTAAAAGAGGTTCGCCATCAAAAGGTGGTTAATCGACCCTTTAAAGAATATTAGAATGTTTACACTGAAAATTGGATTCATTCGCATTTTTAATCCTCTAACATTTATTGAAAAAAGTAAAAATATCTGACAAACAAATATAATAATTTTTTAGTTAGTTCTGTTCATTCCCGCCATTACAATGGCCAGGCATTAACTACTATTTAAAATAATATTATTTTATTATTAGAGTGCAACGTAAGATTCCCAGGAAACTCGTTGTTGCGTGTTGGGTACGTCATCGAGCATATCATCCCCTTTAAAGTCATATTAATATTTTATTCACAAATATGGATAAATGTGAAAATTTAATACACTTTATTTACCTGGGGTGTTACATCCTTCCCCCATTTTGGGAATTGCGTCCTCGCAATTTTAAAATTGGGCTTGGAAACATCCTTGAAAGTCCCACATCGGAACAAGAGTCGGTAAAACAATCACTTTGAAATAAAGAAATAGAAGTACAGAGGTCACCCGAGTTAACCCATACTAGGATTCCAAGTATGAAAATATGGACATGGAGGAAAAAACAAAGGGTCATGTTCTGATGGAGAGTGATAGTAAACATGTCTAGGATAAAGTTAACCACAAGAAATTCACAAACTTGTGATGGGTTAAACGGTATTCGATTCCCCAGTAGGAAAAGTTAATAGACAACATTTTTGTTTTAACATACTTTTTATTGAGGAATTTATTCATAAGGAAACATAATCACTTATCATGTTGACATTCAACTTTTATTAGATTCCTTACACAAAATCATATTTTCTCCAAAACATGAGTATTTAGGAAGACTTTTTCACATTAAGAGTACTATAATCAACTTCTAGAGAATCACCTAATCCATAAAAGCGAACTATATACTTCCCATATCTTTAGACATTAACCAAAACCAAAACCAAAAAGGTTAGTATAAGATCAGATAATCTAAAAAAGGATAACCCTTTATAAAAAGAAAATCTATTCTTAATCTCCAAAATTTTTCCAACAAAAACCAAAGTTCAACAAAGTCCATTCGATAAAAAATTTGTCAATAAAATTATTCAAAGTAAACCAAACTATGATTGAAACCCAAAAATTTGAAGGATTTAGTCACATAGTCTTCAAAGGTACAAATTAACTTTTATCTCTAAATAACATCAGTTTCTCTTAAATTCTCATATTGAAAAGTAATTAACCTAATCACATATCCTCGATGATAGGTTAATCATTTCCATAGTTAACCCAAAATCATCTCACTCTTAATTCATAAAATCATCTAACTAAAAAGAATTAGTCAAACTAACCAGGTACTTTACATATTCTAGTGGTAGGCGATAAATACCAGTCGCACTTTGGTTGTGGGTTCGATTCCCACAGCTTTTTCCGACGCGATGGGTTGTCACACGATCTGCGTGTTGTCCTTTTTATAAAACTCCAAAAATAACCCTAACATGTTTTAACTTCAATAGTTTCCTTATACCTCTCATTTTCATCCAAATTTGTTACAATCTCAACAGCTTAATTCTTGATGTCTTATTTCACCACCATAAGATAAAGTAAAACTATTCCCAAAATGAATAACATCATACCATGATCATGGCATCCACTCGGTTTCATCATCATATTGCTCACGTAGGTCGAAGTCCCATGCATTACAACAATGATTAAGATATCCTTCAAAATCATTTGCTTCCTCCATCCAAATACACCTTTACAACATGGGTCATATGGGAGTTCACAGTAAAACAGTTTTGGAAAATAATCATGTATGACATATAATTCAAAAACATATGATAAAACATGATTTCTATAAAATAGTCGGACAGAATTTGAGTTGAAACTTTCTATTATTGGTCCTTGTAAAATACCATAAGTATGTGCTGAGAGACTATATTTTAAAAGCAAATATAAATAGGTTGCACAAGGGTCTCCTTCCTCAGCACCATTTTTAAAATCATAATATGATTCAAATTCTTGTGATAAGGTAAAATGTTTGAAAATACCTTGATAATATTTACCTTTCTTGAAAATATGAGAATATTGTGAAAATATTATTTGTCTAAAAACAACCCATAATTCCACGATGATAACGAGGTATAGTGGAGGTGTTTGATATCTCAAACAACTGCTTGCAAGTGATTTGTATGCTAGAAAAAGTTTCCCAATCATCCGAACATGACTTTGCAATAATTATTGAAAGCATGTCATCAGGAAGAGATAGGAATGTCGTTTGAGATCCTTCTCCTTACATTCGTAACCGACTTTACTTGACCTGAAAAAAGTTATAAAACAAGGATTTAACTGAAATAATAGATATAGGGACTAATCATGTGTCTAACAAAAACTCATAATCCCTAAAGTTGTCTAAACCGACCTTTGATACCGACCATAAGGCCCCATACTTAAACCTTACTTAATCTTAAGTTATTACAAGATTACACATTGAGGATCTTTTCAAGTTTAGAGTTTTAGAGAATTTGATCATAAAACTTGCATTACATTCCACATTTAAACAAAGTGGTTACATAAAAGATAGTATTCATTTTTTCCCATCAACGAAAACATATTTAAAAATAAAGCATGGATTCTTTCTTGACACTTCCTTGAAACTATCATCATAACATGTACCTTTACCTTAACCTGTGAAAAACATTTCAAAAAAACTTTGGATGAGCATAAAAAGCACAGTAAGGGTTATAAAAATATGGAAAGGAAACATGAGTTCATATATACATAAGAATGAAATCATACTTTACCCATAAAACATTTTCACTTTAACATACCTCATCAAATCATGAATAAATCATAGAAATCAAAAGACATAAAAGGTAACTTGAGGTATTCATAACATTCTTATGTAGGGAGTAACCCTCTTGGTTACGTTTGGAATACCCACCATAGTATATTCCCTATATCTCTTCGGAGAAACCTTAAAGTTTCACTCCTTCGCGTTACCCAATGCGTTGGAGATCTATATCGGGCTCACCCGCCCTTAGTTTATCACGAAACCACCCGTCTTCATAATAATTCCCAAGAACCTCAACATAATTGTATCACATAAAACATGCATAAAGGAAACATAACATTTACTCTTTTCAATCACAAGATATAAATACAACTCATTGATATAAAAACATTATGAAAACCATTTTCAATACCAAAACAAAAGAAAAGTAAAACATGGTATTTATTTTTCTTTAAAAAAAGGTATGGCTTGTAGAGGGAGTCAAAAATCAAATAATGGTCACGGCGACGGAGAAGTCGTTGTCGCCGCATAGGTACAACAAAAACATTCCCTTTTGTCGTTTAGTAAAACGCTTCATATAAAAAATATTCCTTTTGAATAAACTTAAAATTAAAAGGGGTTTATAAACCATATAAAAGAAGGTTGTGTATAAAACAAAATATGCCTCAATGAAAGGATATTGAGACGAAGTCCCTTACAAATACGGTATCCTTGGTTTAAGGACAAATCAATTACATAATTATGTGTGAAAAACGAATAAACCAAATATAAGAGGATATTAAGTGTAAAACAATCGGATTTTATTCACACATATTCATAGAACGACATATTCAAGGAGTACATGTTTATCCCAAAGAATCAAATTTGGGTTAAGAAGTTCCCTTGCAAACATTTGACGGCCTAACGACGTCACTACAAAATTCAGAAAATGAGTTGATGAGAGATAAAAAGGTTATCTCATCACATGGACATAAAATTTAAATCAATAAGGATATAGAAGAACATATCCCAACATAATAGTATGTGAAATAAAAGAAATAACAAAATAAGTCTTTTAAAAAGAGGAGGGTGAAAGGTTCCCTTACCGACATGGGTATCTTTCGAAACATACGCCCCGTGAAAGTAGGAAAATACAACATTGATGTAAATACTCATAAATGAATGTATATTACACAATGAGTAAAATAATGGGAAGTACATACACCAATCAAAGGAAATTGTGGCAAATGTAGCATAAATTTGTCTGGAATAAAAGTGAGATGAAAAATCCCTTACGAAAACTCGGCAGCCTAACGACGCCACATAAAACTTCCAAAAATGGATTGATGAGATAAAATAGGGTATCTCATAATATTACAATAAAACTTACATCAATAAGAATATAAAATAACATCCCCCATTATAACAAAGAGGAGGTTAAAAGAAGTCACATAAAGGAGAGTACTTAAAAAAAAGAGAGATGTTAGATCTCTTACGAAAATTCGACAGCCAAACGGCGCCACTCAAAAATTTCAAAATGGATTGATGAGAGAGAATAGGGTCTCTCATCATATGAACATAAAAATTAAAGTAAGATTAATATAAAATAACATCCCAATCACAAGAAATATTAGCTTAAAAGGAATGACATAAAAGATTTTACTTAAAAAGAAAGAGAGGAGTAGGATCCCTTACCTCAAGTCCAACTTGTCTTGTTCGTTTCTTTATATTCATGAATAATAAACTTTGGTCAATTTATAATTGCCTAAGGCCCTCCTTTAAAGATTATTATTCAGTTCATATCACATATTATAATGTTATAATAAATTTTTAATAATGTTAGTTCATATCAGACGTTTTTGCCGATGATTGGTACATGAGTCAAAAAAGAACTTGTTTGAAAAATGATTGTCCATGTAGTTATAAGTAAAAAATTTACAGAATAGTATTAATTATTAAAATATCATATATATCCAGTAAATATTCATTTTATACTATTCCATATCATTTTGAGATAAAAAAAAGCACCGTTCATGGAGACGGTAGGCCGTACGTACACATGAACACTACTTTCATTTTTTTCTTTGTCATATTAATGGAATTAAAACAAAATGAGATATATATATATATATGTTATAATTAAAGAATGATATCCATAATTTATATGTAATATATTACATATATATCCATTATATATATTTACTTATAATAGTACATAACATTTTGAGATAAGAAATGAAATGTACCGTTCATGGAGACGGTAAGCCGTACGTACGCATGAACGCTACTTCCATTTCTATTTCATATTTAATGGAATTAAAAAATAATGATAAATAATAGTATTTTAATTCCATTATGGTATCATATATAATATCATTAAATATATCCTTTATACGTACCACATATGGTATTAACGAATCAAATCACTTTGAGGGGGCGGTAGTCCGCACTTCCTTAAATGAAGATATCGCGTTTACCCATAATGGAAACCATAAAGGTATGCCATAAATGAAAAATACAGAAGCTTAAGTAAAACATAAACATATTATATATCATATATAAATATAGTGTCATCTTAATGCCCACCTTTGAAGGTGTTATAAGAATGTTGAACAATCATCGTTTCGTGATGAAGAAAATCACCAACCACAGGAATAACATGTTCTTTAACCATTAGACGAAGGTGTTTGTAAGTTTAGAACGAATAATTATTATAAAAACACCCTAGTATATTGAAGATACTTCAGTTGTTACAAAAGAAATGAATAAAAAGATTTTAGGGGGTTGGAGAAGCAAAATAAAACAAAAGGACACAAGTGAAGACATTACCTTAAAATCGGGTAACTCCCTTTGGTTTGAGCCGAAAAACTTCTTTGGGAAGACTTATGCCCAAAGTGAGGCTTCAAGGAGTTATAGAGGGATTTTTAGAGATAAAATGGGTAGGGGTCGGCCGAGCCAAAGCCTTTGGAAGTGTGTGTAAGGAGGTAGAGGTGGGGGCCTTTTATAAGAGGAGAGGAGGGGCACTCTTGGAAAGTAAAGAAATGTTACTTTATTTTAGAATGTGTTTCAGATTTTAATGGTCCCAAATTGATGTGTTTCGAGTATAAGGTGATAATGGTTCTAAATCCACCCATCCAATATGTTTTGGACATGTTTAAGTCTTAGATTTTACATTATCTTTCCATTTTATTTAAATCGTTAAATAATGAGGTCATCGCTGCATCATCATGATGTCATAAATAATTTACTTTATTTAATGTATAAAAATTATTAAAAAATACTATGATGTAGGAAATATTTTTATCTTTCCATTTATTATTTATAGTCAAAAATCTGACTTGTATAACCCCATGTAAAAATTTATTTAGTAAAACAACTCATGTTTGTGTCATTTTTACTTTAACATTAAATAAAAAGGTATTTATGTCATTTCCCAACAAAAGTGCCTCCATGGGGTCCCCAAGTTAACCCATGGTTTGTATTGGACGTCCATGAGTAATTAAATTAGGGTAGAACATGTGTCTAGGTCATTTCATTTTATTAAAACATTATTCTTACCTTAAACTACACTAATTACCTCTAATCGCGATTAAAAACATAATAAGTTACTATTCACCAAAAAATTATTTTAATCCCATTGAAAAACATTTTACTTATTAATGAGAACCATGTATGTTGTATTTTTGAAATTCAAAACACAATGGTGGAAAAATTCCATTTAAACGGAAAATCAGTTTTTATAAGTACCACTTAGTGGTTTCACTATTCATTAAAAATTGAAGTTTTTCAAAAAATGACCAAAAATTCACCCGAGGATATATTTGATATTTCGAATTAAAAAATTATTTTTATTTTAAAAAATTCAAAACATATAATTTGCATTAATTAATTTAATAATTAATTCCCACTGTCAGAGCAAATAGCGTGTTTTTATGAAACAATAAGTATCAAAAGATTGACACTAGTTTAAGTCCGATTTCAAAGTGAAATTAATTCCAATGACCACTATTGGATTAAATGGTAAAAATATATTCTAATTTTACTTTAAAAAAAAATTCAAAATATAATCTAATCATATAAATAAATTAGATTAAAAAGAGGTTTTGAATTAAAATACAACATTTTTCACTATTCATTAAAAATTGAACTTTTTCGGAAAAATACCAAAAATTTACACAAAGTAAATTTTGATGTCCCAATTATAAAGAAGAATTTTATTTTGTTGAATATAACACATAAAATTGTCAAAAAGTGGATTTAAAAGAGGTTATCCATCAAAAGGTGGTTAAGCGACCTTTTAAAGAATATTATAATGTTTATGCTTAAAATTGGATTCATTCACATTTTTAATCCTCTAACATTTATTTCAAAAAGTAAAAATATTTGACAAACATATATAATCATTTTTTAGTTAGTTCTGTTCATTCCCTCCATTACAACGACTAGGTGTTAACTACTATTTAAAATAATATTATTTTATTATTAGAGTGCAACGTAAGATTCCCAAGAAACTGGTTGTTGCGTGTTGGGTACGCCATCGAGCATATCGTCCCCTTTAAAGTCATATTAATATTTTACTCACAAATATAGATAAATGTGAAAATTTCATACTCTTTATTTACCTGGGGTGTTACATCAACTTATTTTTATTTTAAATTATAATATATTCTAAACAAAAAATTATTCCATGTATGACACATAGAAGATAATTTCAAATTAAAAATATCCACGTCCTGAAATTATTCTTTCCTTATAAATTTTCACCCTCAAAACATCAATTTGAATCATCAGTCAAGAATAAATGAGGGAAATTTTATTATATTTAATCCTTAAGTTTACATTTTCCACTTCATACTTAAGGTTTTTCCAAAGTACTTTGATAAGGTGAGTTTATTTTTGGTTTCAAATTTTCTATCTATAATCCAATATCTTCACCAAGACCTCCTCATAAGAGAGTTCATGATCTATTCGTATAATCAATAGATTCATCACATGAAAAGTATTAGGTATTTACACTCTCAATAGAGATATGTGAAACTCATTATGCACTTATTATAGGGTTTTTTGAAGTTAATTTAGATAGGAAAAAACTTTTATGAAATCAAGGATCTCAAAGGGACCAACATACCCAGGGGTATGATTTACCTTTATTATATATCTTATAACTATCTTCCATGGAGATATATTAAGTAATTATTATTATACAATAATAAACTCTAGTTCTCTTAGGTGATTTTTAGAATAAATCTTCCAGTGGCATTAAGTTATTGTGATGTGTTACTGATTGGATTTAATTTCTCTATCATTTCTTTAAATTATTCTACACCCAAAAGATTTTGTATTTAAACTTTATCCTATATTGTTGTAGTTTCATACTTATTCACATATAAGGATTAATAAAGTTCTATCCAAATTCTTAATTGAAATATATTATTGTACGAGAACTCAACTAGAGTAATATATGGATCTCTACCCCATTTGAAGTCCATAGTGTAGGCTATGAGAATGTATCCAAAATTATGAAGACTATTGTCAAATTCACCATCTATCTAGGTATTATACATCATAATGAAGTTAAAATAAATTTTCTATTCCTTATTAATACCCCTTAACAACATTTAAGAGAACGAAAAATATCAATAAAATATAACTCATAGAGGGTTTGTATAAAAAATCACCTCTTCTATGATGTTTATCTATGTGGGTTTATTTAGTGATAAGTCTTCTCAAATATCAATGATGTGATTGTAACCATGAGTCAACTCACTATAAACTATATGTTTTTTTAATTTTATATCTCTTTAGATGACTGATGATAATGTCTAAGGTGATGTTATCCCATTTTTTGTTGGTATGGGTAGTGGTTTACTTATACACTTGTACTTACACTATTCTTACTTAACTTGTCATCTAAAAATGTGCATTTTTATTATATATATATATATAATGTTTTTCATATTATCCCTCTAGAAGTTATATTTTATGTATCTATACACATTTTTACTTCCTAGGTGGATAAATAATGTTGATCTATTCTATTAAATACAATAACAATTGTGGGCCGTGTAGTAAAAAAATAAACCCATGAAAAAATGTAGTAAAGTATGACTTACGTTGTCTCAAGAGAGGTATGGGTTTTTATGTTATTTTTTTAAGTGTGTGGGTTAATTTCAAATTATAAAGTAAATAATTACTTTTTTGGTTTTTATAATTATTAAAAGAGTGAGTGAAATAATTTTTTAAAATAATGGTCTTACCTAGAATATTCCCTCACCTTACCCAGGTAATTCACAATTCCTATAGGATCCCAATTTTCATCCTGAGGTATAAACAAATTAATTTTTTGTTAAAACCTTTTTTGTTCTAATAAATGTACCTAATAGTTTATGGAATATTTTGGGTGGTGTTTGGGGAATTTTTGGAGCACAAATATTTAGTTTTTAGTGAATTAGTTTGAGGCACATTATTAGCAGACAATTAGTAGTAACCATGTGCCTCAACCATGGGGCCCAAAGAAAGAGGGAAATGGTATGATAAACCATCTGAGGAAGGACACATGGATGTGTGAAGAACTATAGAAATATTATAGATATAAAACACATGAATAACGCCCAATTTGTTGAATCGTGTTCTTACCATGCAAGGGGGTGGAGGTGTTGGATAGTTAGAATTATTAGGTTGTGCATGGTTTGTTTAACCATGAAACTAGATGTGTGAGGGGTGTGACACATTAGATAATATTGGCACAAGGTTTTCACATGGTTATAATTACCATGTGACCAAACCATGTGACTCTTTAAAGAAGTTGAAATTACCATTTTCCCTCAATGACATCAACACTTATTCCTCCCATTTCTTCCCCAAATCACATAGTATATCATTATTCCTTGGGAGATCTCCCCCTCTATACCTTGTATTTGTTCATACTCGTTCATTCAAGCTCACAATCAACAATTTTTCATCCTATTTGATCCATGTTGGTAAGTATCTCATACCCCTTGATTCCTTTCTTCATTTATATCTCTATATGAAATTTTAAATCCCTATAAGCTAATATTACATATTTTCATGATATTTATCAATTTCCTTAATTTTACCCCTTATATCTTGAGTTAAAGGAATATAATAGATGATAACTCTAGTAACCACCTAAGGTTGGCAGTTTATCCATTCCCCCTAAAAGTCATCACATTTATATTATGCGCTATCCTGATGCATACTAGAATATATATGTGACACCCACTAAAATATTGAATTAAAATTTTGACTTGTTAATAGTATGAACAAGTTTTCCTTACTCCCAAACTAGAATCTTTGAAGGTCATCTACATTAATTCAAGCCACCCCTAAGGGTGTTCCATTTTAATGTCCCATGAATAATATGAATTAAAATGACATAAAACCACCTTTTTGAGGTTAGTTGAATTGGGTTTGAGAAATGTAATTGATTAATTGAATTAAATAAATGATAAGATACCTTTTGAGTCCCTCTAATCCTAGGTGATGAAATTGAACCACCCAATAATATGGGATAGATTTACCTTTCCTATATAAATGATATGGATAATTTTTGTAAATGAAAGGTGAATGACATGGTAATGTTACCTAGACCCCACTTAATTACTAAATATGATCATGGATATTATTATTAATCTGAATCTTTGATGAAATATTATATCATACTTGATTACGACCAAATATTCTGAATTTTAAATGTGAGGAATTCCCTGAGTGATACTTGGACTCACATTGGAGTTTTATTTAGATGCGCTCATGGTACACCACCAACTAATTGATGTAGTTTATAAGAGAATGAACACACATGGATTGGGTCTTTATCTTAGATGTGAATTCAATTACATGACACCAACAGTTCTCCTATATTTCAAAAAATTAAATAAATTTAATTCATTGGATTGTTATACTTGGATTTAACTTGATATTACAGACCACCTTGTTTATTACCTTGGGTTATTTTAAAGTTTATCATCATGGCTATGTCAGACATGCTCCTAGGTATACGGTAGAATTTTAACCCACTTGGGGTGAACTATTAAGGGTACATCCTCTTGGAATTCATCCAGGTGGTTAAACATAAAGGCCATGGAAATTGGAAACTTACATAACTATCATTATTTATTGTTTCCATGGTTGTATACCTCATATCCTGATATTATAAACATGAAACAAAATTGTAATGTGGGAAGAGACATTCTGGATTAGACTGAAGGAGGTAGTACCAAAAGGTTGTCCCTCAAGGAACCATAGATGATGTGGTTTATTTATTTACTTATTTACATTGATTATTACCTACACACAGCTAATCATATATTCATAGACTAGATAGTGTTTGAAACCATTGGTTTTAACCTATTAATTTTACTCACACCCTATTAAGGATACTAATTGGTACCTAGAAATTGTTCATGGATGTAGGTAGGGAAAAGGTAAGCACACATCTTTGGATGCTTAATTTTTAATACTAGGATGGAGTACGAGAGAAGAGGACTTGGCTTATGCTCATGATGCTATTGGAGATAACATTTCATATTTTTAATTTTTGTATATCATGTTGTATATTCCCAGTTACCTATTTCCTGGTATTCCAATTTTGTATAAAATCAATCATGGAATTATCATTTTGTATATGATACTGGATATTATAGATTATTGGTATTCATCTGGACGATTTATTTTCCACCGTTGTATTTATCTTGTTTATAATTTTTAATCATTCATCATAGTTTCATGTCACTATGATGATGAGAGTATAGTATCCCCATCATAACATCATATACTCTCACTACTAGTTCAAAACGACTATCATATATGGAGGTGTTCTCGAAGAATTATGGCCAACCAGGTTCAGTTACATAAGAGTGAACTGGGTCTGGGATGTTACAAAGTGGCATCAATGCATTTTTCATTTTATCTTAATACTTTTTGTTGGTATAATGGATACTAGTAATGTGTTGTAATTTCAAAATGTATCATGTTTTTGGGAGTATATAACCCACATACAGGGACATATCAAATTTTCTCAAGATGGGACTTGTCATTATGGCATTTTCTTATTACAATTATATTATTTCACCATCAAGTGATGTACATGATTTGTGAGATTATTAATATTTTTATGGATTTTGTTTTTTACTATTATACTATTATGTAAAGTAAGTATTGATAATGCATCATTATAGTCACATGAGGATTTACATTTCATGAATTTTCTATGCCTTATTTATATTACTACATGCACTACTTGCTACATATTTTTTGTGCCTTTACTTGATATTTATAACCGAACTAATATTTCTTGAAGGAAGAGTATAAATAATTGGCTATTAATGTTTTTACTCTATAAATGGTGTTTTACCACATATCTTGAGGGTGAAACCATAATTATCTAATTATCACATGATTGAGCTATATAACCATGGTTACACAAGATAAAAAATTAGCTAATTTTGATTACAAGAATGACAATTGAAATAAATAAAGAATGTACTTATTTAAATTGGGATTTATTATTCATTTAATCAAATCATATTATAAGAATTTTTACATCCTGAGGCCTGATGAAATAGGATTGGTTTTTGTTACATGATGTTCCAATTATAAATTATAAGGATCTAGATTTATAACTTGGGAATGGTAAATCATCATAGTAATCCACAATATATATTTATATAATTATAATTCTTAAATGAAATGGTTGTTGTTAAATAAGTATTACAATTGAAACATAAAGGGTTATTTCCTCTATAAATCACACTTGAAACTCCATATACAAAAACCTCCATTATAAAAAAGAGATCTTACCTTCAACCCGACCATAATAGTTGTTAGTTGGGAGTATCACTTATGGTCGTTTATGTTCTTCTAAATCAACTCGACCTAGATTTAAAAGCATATACTAGGTTTTGAATGTTGTTTAGGAATGTTTACCTATTATATTCATATAACCATGATCTATTATATTATCAATTATTGTTCTAAGGTGTTTGTTTTGAATTGTAGATACATTCCAATATAAAGGATTTGAGTTTTGTTCTCAGAGGGTGGAGATGACTATGATCCAAAGGTCGAGAGCCTTGAGCCACTAGTATTACCTCTTATAGTTCCCCATATGACACATCTTACTATTCATGATCTAGGAATCAATTATTAGATTTAAGAGGGTTTATTATGACTAGTAAAATCTATATAGAGATATCAATGACCAACCTCCTCTATAGAAGAGTTGACTAGGGTTTTGCAGCAGCAACACCCTCTTACCTTTTTAGGGGAAGGAGGTCCCTATGATATTGAGTCATGGATAGAGGACATGTTATCTAGCCTCCACCATCTAAAGATTACTCTATAAAGGAGATCCAATCGTGCATCATATATTTTTAGAGGATTATCCAATAGGTGGTGGAAATTTTGACATAAGACAACCAACATCAAGTTATGGTCTAGAGGGATTTCTAGATAGATTTTATGGACTACTTATTTCGTAAGACAATGAGAGATAACCAAGATATAGATTAAATACACATATAATAGATCACTTTATTAGTTATTGATTACTCTGCTCATTTTATGTATATTCAATGTATCATTCATGCTATTCATGGTGAAGTGATGTTTAAAGCTATAATATTTGAGTATGGGATCACATATGCCAACTGATCTTAGGTGAATGTGTTTATTTTGAGAACTATCACTCATGTAGTGAAAAAACCACACATCATAGAGAAAAACCTTAGAGAAGTTGAAGGTTTGGGTTACAATAGTTCTATACCCTGTCAGGTAAGTAGTTCATCATTAACCCATAAGTGAAATTTTTATCCTTATCATAAAGGTATAACTAGTATGAGTGTACAATCATGTAGTCAATAGATTAATCAAAAATTCTATAGGCCAATAAACTCAAAGAATCATTTTAGTAAAAACCCCATTGAGTACTGAGCTTGCTGTAAAATGAAACATCTTTAGCATTTTTTCAGGAAGTATCCTCCAGTGGAGAGTTTGAGAGGATATTCAATGACCTTAGGTCCAAGAATAAGATCTATAACTCCATTCCAGGTAGAGGGTTGGAGTACAAAAAGTACTATAGGTCGAGGAGGTGGATGAGGCTAGGGATGTTAGGCTTCTGATATGAAACACTGCAAGAGTATACCAACTTAGGGTAGTGAGTATATAGCTCCGGACTATGGATCGGGCTGGATATATTCATCACAACCGATACCAAAGGATCAAAGTATTGGTCCTTTTACAATTTGAGGTTCAATTTTTGTATCCTTTACTTTAGTGTCATCTTTGTTCAACATACGTGTTTCCCAGTCCTTAATATCATTGGAATTTGTGTAAAGTATTGGACTTGACATCAAGTTTAATGTGGAGTTATGACTCTTGATAATCTATTGGGAGTTTGATTAGAAAGTGTATTTCAATTTAGGTAGTGCCCCCTGAATACAAGTAGTATTTTTCGTATAAGAACTCTTTATCTTTGAGCTAATAGGGCTTTACATCATTCTCAAGACAGACTGGTTGGTTCCTTATGATGCTTATGTTGATTTTTTTCACTAAAGGGTTTCCTTAACCTCATTTGTGGGTGGTATATATATTGAAATTGGATAATGGGATCTCTAGGTGAGTCGATATGAAATTGAGAATCATGGGATGGGTGGAGTGATAGACCATATTTATAGTCTCTTTCTAGATGACCAGGGAATAAAACACATAGATTTTCCTCATGTGGTGAATCATTTCAGGGACATATTCCATGATGATTTATTTGGTATACAACCATAAATTGTGGTATAGTTTATCATTGATCTATTTCAAGGAATAACACAGTTTCAATCCATCCTTATAGGATGGATACTATTGAGATTCACAAGATTAATAGGTAGTTAGGTGATTTGGAAGCTAGGTGGTTTATAAAACCCATTACTTTAATATGGGGTTGAACCATGATTATTTCCAAGAGTTTAGATGATACCCTCAGTCTCTATGTGGATTACCTAAAATGAAAATATCTTATGGTTAATAACGTGTATCCTTTCCATAGACAAAACACCTCTTTGATTAGATTCGAGTATCTCGATAATTCTTAAATATTTTTTTGAGTTTGGGATATCATCTGGTACATATCATACTATGGATTTTATAAATCAGGTCTCCACCCATATTTGGATTATTTTGTTGTGGTTTTCATGGAAAATATCATGTTGTCTTCTCAAACTATACACAATCATGAAAAACACCTTGATATCCTATTGAGTACATTAATAGAGAATATGTTGTATATCATGATCATAATGTTTCCCTTTTGTATAAATAAAGTTCACTTACTAGGTTACATCATAGTAAATTATAGAGTTTCTATGGATCTAGAGAATGTGAGAGATGTGATTTTCTAGGATAAAACCATGATTGTCTTTAAAATTCAATTTTCATTGGGATTATATGGATATTATAAGTGATTTATTCAAGAAATTTCATGCCTTGAATAATCTCTTACAGGCTTAACTAAGAAAGGTGTTTATTTTACCAGGTACAAATCATGTGATAAATAATTTATTGAGTTGAAAGGATGATTTAATTCATTGATGATATTGATTATACCAGATATTAGAAGACGATATACAATTTATTGTGATTCATCATGAAATTGGAAGGGAGTAGTTTTGATGAAATGTTATCGAGTCATGGAATACAAGTTTCATCAGTTGGAGCCTCATGAGTTCAATTAAATAATTCACAACCTCAAGTAACCTATAGTTTTGAGTCCTTGCATTATTGGGGAAATTATTAATTTGGATAATAATCAATTGTATACATGGATAACAAAATTATAAAATACATATTCACATAGAGAGATTGAATATTAGACAATAAAGGTGGGTTGAATAACTAAAACTATATTATTTTGATCTTACCTATATTATGTGAAAAGGAAATGTAGTGGCTAGTTCTATGAGTTGAAAATTATCATACACAAGCAGTTTATTAGGAAATTAGTGAATAGAAATTGATTTCCTTGTTTTATGAGATGCATTTATAGGAGTAGGACCACATTGGGGAGAATATAATTGTATCTTTATCAGTGACCTTTTCACTTATGGATAAAGTAAAAATGATGCATCTTTCTAATCCCAAGGTCTTAATCCAAAGAGAGAGTGTTTTAGGTGGGGAACCACCACTAAGGTGGGTTGTTAATGAGGAAGAGATATTGTGCATTCATAAATGTGTTTGGGTGCCCCCATGAATTTGAGATGACTTTATATGATAGTCGCATGCCTCTATTTGGGTAGAAAAGCATGGTATCATGAAGATGTCGAATGATCTACACTACTAGTATTGGTGGCTTGGTAGGAAAAGAGAGATAGTTGTCTTGTTACTTGTTATTCCACCTATTAGTATTTTATGGTGGAATACTAGTGAAAATTAGGAATTTTATAGTCTTTACCCTTCCCTAAGTGAAAATGGGATGAGATCACTATGGATTTTACGATATAATTACTGAGATCCCCTTGAGGTAGTGACTTAGTTTGGGAGATCATTGGTAGATTGAAAAAAGTCTCCCACTTCCTTCCTATTTGATAGAAATTTTAAAATTATGATCTAGGGAGGATATATATCTAAGGGATCATATGCCTTCATGGAGTTCCATTACCCATTGTATTGGATTGGGACACTCGATTCACATCGCAGTTCTAGAAATAGTTGTAGAAGGCTCTATGTTGACATGTACTAATGAGTATATCAGATCACCCCTAGACTAAAAAACATTCTGAGTGAATTATATAGGTAGTAAAGGACATGCTTCGAGCATGCATTTTTTATTTTTGAGGTTATTAGGGAAACATTTACCACTTTATGAGTTCACTTATAATAATATCATCCAAGAGACCATATATATGGCTCTTTATAAGGCCATATACTATAGGCCATGTCATTCAACCTTATTATAGTTAGTGGAAGGAGAGGCAGTGCTACTGGGAACTCATCTGGTCCAGGACACCTCATTGTTGACATAAATTTTTGGGAATCATATGAATATAGATCTATCTAGGAAAAATTATTATTTTGATATGCATCTACTACCTATTGAGTTCAGGGTCGAGGATCGAGTATTCTTAAATGTTTTACCAAGGCAAGATAATTAATTACTAAGGAGGCAAGGTTATCTATCACCTTATTTATTAATATATTTTGAGGTTTTGGAGAGGTTAATATTAGTTTCTTATCAAATCATACTCCCTCAGAGATATAGGTGTATGCATGATTCATAACTATCTCATGGATTTTAGATTAACGAGGTTGAGTTTTATGTTGATTCTTCTTTTTAGGAGTATCATATACATATCATTGATCAGAGAATGAGTGATCTATGAAGTAGGAACATTCCTTAATTTTGTTTCTATAGAATCATGTCTATGTACAAGAAGAGACTTCATAGAAAGAGGTTGATATACACGCTCAGTGGAAAGATGTATAAATGATGCTTTACCACCCTCAGAAGGGAAACGATGGATGAGTTATTTTATAGAGTTCAGGTTTTTAGATAATGATATTTCTTATGAGGTATATACCATTTAAATTTTGGTTTAATCCTTTTTTTATTATTCTACTAAAAATTACTAAGAGTTTATTGAAGGGTTTGAGGACATTTGGGGATTGTTTGGAGCCCAGACCTTCAGTTTTTGGAAAAACAGTTTGAGGTGTATGGTGGGAGAGTGGTAAGTAGTAATCATGTGACTAAACCATGTGTCCCCAAGGAGGAGGATCATGGTTTAAAAGGTTATTTTAGGGAGCCGTTATTAAAATTGAAAAAAACTACATACATGTTGTAGAGATGAAATGCATGGTTAGTGCATGGATTCTCTAACTATGTACTGAAACACGCTAGGGGTAGAGGCATTGGACAATGATCATGCATGGGACATGCATGAATTGTATAACAATGTTCCTAGACATGTGAGGATTGTGGAACCTCATATAGTACTAGAAAACATTTGGGACATAGTTAGACTAATCATTGGATTAATATATGCACCTCTTTAAAGAGGTGTAAATTTCAATTTTCCCTATATGCCTTTAACTCTTATTCCTCCCATTTCACCCCAAATCCCACAAAATCTCCCAAAACCATGAGATCTCTCTTCCTCTACACCTATTATTCAATACTACTCATTCTTTTGTGTTCGAAATTGACCTCCATTATTCCTATTAGATCCATAATGGTAACCCTCTAATTCCTCTTACTTCCTTTATTTATTTATCGCACTATATGGAATGCTAAATCTATACAAGATAATATGCCCTATTTTAGTGTATTTTTATATTTCTTTTATATCTCTAATTATATCCCTAGTTAAAGGATGATAAATTAGAAGGAGTCTAAAACCTGTCTATGGTGC
Organism: Viscum album; assembly: GCA_963277665.1. Classification (NCBI taxonomy): domain Eukaryota; kingdom Viridiplantae; phylum Streptophyta; class Magnoliopsida; order Santalales; family Viscaceae; genus Viscum; species Viscum album. The sequence continues at coordinate 1,477,720,392 of OY728157.1, forward strand.
ATGGTTTAGCCCTTTTCCCTTAAATTCAGTATTTTTATATTATTCCCTACTGTTCTATGTTCTAGAATTTCCATGAAACAAACCATTAAATATTGAATTAAAATCTTAAAATTTTTACACTATGAATTAATTGTCCATCTACCATAACATGCATCATTATATTCCTTTTAACATGAACCAATACATCCCCAATGGTGTTCCACTTTAATGTCCGAATAACATTGTGTCTTAAAATTAAATTAAACTACCTTTTGAGGTGGGTTTATTTTGATTTGAGAAATGTAAATGAATAATTGAATAAAGTGAATGATGTGATACTTTTCCATTCCATATAATCCTATTATATGAAATTTAATCACCATGTAAGGTTATCTAGATTTCTCTTTCCTATATAAATGAAATGTCTAATTTATGTAAATGAAGGGGGAATGTCCTGATCATGTCACTTAGCCTCCTATTAATTATGAAACGTGATGATGAATGTTATTATGATTATGTAATCATTATGAATGATTATATCATGATTTATTATAGTCAAATACCTTTAATTTTAATGGTGATTCATTCCATACATGATACTTGGGCTCTCACTATAGTTTTCCTTGAATGGGATCATGGGACACCACCAATTCATTGATGAGTCTGCCATGTAAAGGACCACGCTTGGATTTATTATTTTACTTTGATGTGAATTCACCATATTTTAAATAAGGATTCACCTATATTTGAAAAAATTAATTAAATTTAATTCCTTGTATGATTCTCCTTGGATTCATATTGATATTATGGACCACCTTGGTCACTACCCTGTGCTCATTTCAGGTCTATCACTGAGGCTACCTAGGATTTTTTCCTATGAATTGGGAAGATTTTTTCTCCACATATAGTGAAATTCAAATGTTATACCATTTAGACTTTAAAGATCTTGTTAAACTTAAATTCCATTGAAATTGGAAATTTACATGACTATCATTATTCATATATTCCATGGTTGTGTACCTTAGGTCCCGAACATATAAATGTGAACCAAAATTGTTATGTTCTCATAGCCATTCCATATTAGGATAGAGAATACAGTGTCCTATAAGTTTCCATAAAAGATCCTAGAATGATGTGGTTTATTTATTTGATTATTTACATTGATTATCACCTACATTCTAGTCATTTTATATTCATAGATTTGATAGTTCTAGACACTATTGGTGATCGCTTACTGAGTTTACTCACACCCTGGTCAGGACACTGATTGGTACCCAAAAAAGAATTTATGGTTGCATGTAGAGATAAGGGGAATCACAAAACTTTAATTGATTGATTTTATATTCTAGTATGGAGTGTGATAATAGAGTACTGAGCTTATTATCATGATTCTATTAGAGATATCTTTTTTTTACAATTGACATTTTTTGAATATCATATGTATGTTACTCTTTTTCATTATATTCCCAATATTTATAGAATTCATCTTAGAATACTCATTTTTTATATAATACGAGATATTTTTGATTGTTGGTATTTATATTGGTTATTTATTTCCACTACTATCAATACTATTATGCTTCCTCAATGTATCTATCTTATTTTCACTGATTTTTTTTGTTTTCACCATTGCATGTCACTATGATCATGAGGGTACAATCTACCCATAATGCCATCATAGATCATCACCTCTATTCAGTATCCCCTAGAATAAGAGTAGGTGAACATGAGGCTATGTATCCAATAGGGGTTGGTTACTTATGAGTGAACCAGGTCCAAGAAATTACAATTCTATTAAATTAAACTCTCCCAGTCTCTCACCAACAAGAAAAAAGATCAACTGATTTCTCTTACAAGGTATGTTAAAATAAAACATGGATGTGAAATTATCATTACACTCACTATATTTACATTTCAATTTATGTAAAAACTATATATCACTTTTAAATGAATCCCCACATCCCTCCATAATTTATGAAATAAAGATAATCCTAGGGGCTTGCATGTGAAAACTATGATTTAGATAAGTAAAGAGAATATAATTATTGTAAATAATGGAAACATTATACTGTCAATAAAAATATAAAACATCAATTAAGATCAAATAGAAGATAAACTATAATTAATTATAATAATTCATATAGCATATTGGTAGGGGATGTGTCCTTAACTCATCCACTATGGCTCTATTGCACCATAACTTGGGAAAAATATGAGTAGTAAGAAAATAAAATAACTCTATACAATAACATAATCCTTTTAAAATGATAAATAAAACCTTTAATAAGAAATGATAAATGTTTTTGGAATTATCCTAAAGCAGGGATGTTCTGTATTGAATGTTTTAATGAATAATATCTATCACATATATGGCATGAAATTTCCTTCTTATGTAAAATTTAATTTAGTGTTCCCTTAATGACAAAACATATTCTCTTATTCTCTCAAATTTTTCACCTCCTATGAGTTTTCATACTCTTATTGCCTTATTTGGATAAAAAATAGAACTGTAATATTTCTTTAATATTTATGTTCCTCTAATGATCTCCACGTGTAATGAATATGATCCTACAATCATGGTTCTTTAAGACTAGTTCCATTGTAGACAATGTTTAGGATAATCATTTCCAAACATCATAGCATGAACAATATCGTAATAGAGAAAGGATTATGTAACTTTCCTAAAGTTTCTTTCCTAGAAAAAACAATGAGGAAAGACTCAATATCCCAAAACATGACCATCAAAGGTTGAGAACTGAAATTTCAATAAATTTTATAAAGTGATATTTATTATTCCTTAACACTATAATTTTATGTATTAAATACTCTGGGTAAATATTCCAATTTTGAATATTCAAAAATATTGGAAATGGAATTTTTTTATGTATCCCCAAAAAACATATATATTTCAATCTCTAGTTTTTTCACCAAGGGAGAAATGTTACATATCACCTATATTGGGTGTAAAATTATCTTAAATATCATATTTATTGAATTTTATAAATAACGAAATAGTAACAAAACTCCATGGATCCAAAATTTATCTCACCTAGCATCAATATTATATATATTATTTATGTTTTTTGATGTAAAAAAATGTTTCATATCCCCTTTATAGATTGAAAATATTATATTTCAAATCTATCTATTCTTTTTGAAAATTTTTTACAATGTTGAAAATAATAAAATATTACATATCTTATAGACACATGGGGGAATAATATTTATGGACACATCGATTGGGGGAATATGGTCTTTTTCAATATTCCTTAGTATCCTTTAACTTCTATAGGTTACATATCTTCTACTCCAACAATTTACCATAAATCTAACATCTGAATTTTTATAAATTACATAAAGAACATGGGAAATTGAAAACTCTATATATGTTTTTTATATGAATTAAAAAATAATATAATCAATGAATTTTTTTAATATAATAATTTTATTAGTTTAAAAATATAATATAAAAAATATGTATATATTTATAGTTAATTCCAAAATAATAAAATAAATTAAAAATCAGGATTCAAGAAAATTAACAATTGAGCTTGAGATTCAATGAGTATAAAAAATGAGTTAATTAATAAAAATTTATGTTAATTGTGAGGTTATTTTTTATTTAAAAACAAAATACATTATTATTTTTTTGGTTCTCATCACCCCACACTAAAACTATTACAATCTTGGGAAATATAAAAATCCAAACTAATAAAAATACTTTCTTTCCTAGCTAAAATTACTCAATCTAGAGAAAAAATATAAATTCATTAATTTTTTTAAATATCATACTTATTCTATAATTATAACCATTATCAATTTAATTCCCCTATAGTTTTCAAATTTAAATTCAACACAAGTCATTACATGACTTACCTCACTTAAAAATTTTCATTATTCACTCTAGGATTATTTAAAGTATAGTTTTTTTTATTTCCAATGGTCTTGTGATCTCACCATTTAATTTCTAAGGTCCTAAGTTATCTACTAAAAAAATAATTATGATACTCAAGATGACTTATAATAGGGTTTTCTATGGTTCAATGGCCGATATGATTTGATATTAAAAAGTATGAGGAAAAAGGAGTTTTCAATATCTAATGTGTAATAAAAGTTAAAATATATAATGTTTTAAAATAATGAATCAAAATGGCTCAACCCCTCTTAAAATTTACCACTCTTAACTCCATGTACCCCTTTGTTACTTTCATAGGTCACAACCAAGACTCTGAAAGAAACAAATAAAACCACAAATTTTATTTACATTTGTATTTTAATTTCTTTCACATGAAAACGATTATTTTATATACAATTTTTCTTTAGAAAATAATAGGTAAAATGTTCTATAATAATAAATCCAATATTAATAATGCATGAACTAAAATAGATTATATGCACCCTATCACTTAACCCAAAATATTTAAATTCTCTATAATTTATATGTAAATCAGTTCTCCCCCATTCTTAATAAAAATATAAATGGAAATGTACGTAATACATGTGAGGGTAAAGATAAATTTAGCCTGTAATATGGATCATATAATATTTTTTTCATGATTTATAAGGTTTAAATGGAGGTCAAATGTCAAGGTGGCCCAAAATATAAGTTAATAGTAAAAAATGGATTTTTAAAATGAATTTTGGCCTCTATTATAAATATCGAAAACATGAGTCTTATGAATTTTAATTCAATCTAAAGAATGTTTTGGTTTTATAAAATTACTTATGTTTCTTTAGAAAGTTATTATAAAAATATACATGATATAAAGGCTTAAAGTATCTATTAGGTTGTGGATAAACAGTGGGACAATTAGTTCATGGATCTAGTAGTCATTTCCAATTTACATAATCAAGTTAATGTTCATGTAAATAGTGGTAAAAATCATAATAACATTCCTCTAAAACCAAAAACATAAAAAATTTGTTAATTCTTCAAAACTAGAAAGGAAATTATCACTAGATTAGACAATACTTAATTTAATTTCCTAAACTAAAAATACTCAAAAAATCTAAAATAGAAATTAAAAAGTAAGAATAAATTCTAAAATATATCCTAATAAATTTTCCTAACCAATTCTAAAAATGTTTATAATATATTAGAATCCCATCCATACTTATTTAATAATACTTATGAAGACTCAATAAATAAACAAATTAGTATAAATTAAATATATATATATATAAGAGTAATAAAACCTCATTATTTTAGTAGGGAAATATTCCATTTTTTTATTATTTTTACTAAATCTAATTCCCAATAGTTTATCCTATATGGAAAAAAATTAAATATGCGAAATTTTATTGAAAACAAAAAAAAAATATTAAAAAAAGGAAAAGGGTAAGAAAACCTGATTTGATCCCAAGTGGGTATTACACTTTTATTTACCTAGTAAGAATTTTCCATGGTTATCCACAATCTGTTATAGGATGTGGTTTTTTATAGAAAACACCGCATCCCCATCCTTTTATAGATAATTTTATTCATTTCCATTTAGAGGCCCCCATTACTAGTTCACTTCTATGGACCAACCTCCCTAATTATATTATCAGTAAGTTTGTGAAAAAGTGGGGGTGAAAAAATGAACTAGGGGTCCCAAGACATATCCCTTTTGTCACTATATGTATCATTCTTAGTATTTATGAGGGGAGTCATCAAAGGTTATTTCTTAGGGAACAAAAAATTCTTATACAACCAAATTAGTGGATCATTCTTATATTTGATGGACTAGAGTGTTCATATCTACCCTCTCTACCTTAGTTGGTAGCATAACTAACTCATATTTTTTTCTTCACAATTATAACTTTATTTAATATAATATTCATATCCTATAAGGGTAACAAAAATGGTACTAGTTTTATTTTTTGAGAAATGGGAATCAAGATGTAAAACAGGCCGTATTAAATTAAAATGAAATAAGATAATGTATTGACTAACTTCCTCATGTTTTCTAGTTTGATGTTCTTGATATTTATGACATTCCATTGGAAAATTATTTATAATTGTTAGAGGTAGAGGGTATTAAATTATTTCCTCAAATCATAATCTCTCTTATATGTCTTCATCCTTATCAAATACATGCCTAAATTGAGCTAAATATGCTATTATAGTTTATGGGATATCATATGTTAAGGTAGTGTATATAAAATGTGAATAATTGAGTAAAATATATGGTTATATCCATTTATTGTTTTACCACATATTTCATCCTACAAGTCAAATTCCTATTATATTCACTCATATATAATAGATTTGGGTAGTGGTGGGACTTCCAAATTTTCCCAAAATCACATCTCATGCATTGTGCCTTTACATTCAGTAACCAATGTAAGGAGTCTATTGACCAAATATTCAATTTTGAGTATAGGGGAGTTACTGGAACATTCAAGAAAATATTAAACAAATAAAATAGAATCTTATTAAAATTCTAATCACTTTAAATTTTTAGTCAGTAGTACATACTCTTAAAGTTCACTTTCTAGAAAATAATCATAGACTCAAGCAGTGTGGTTTTTTGAAGATAATCCTTCAATTAAACTATTATAAGATCAAGGTATTTACCTATATATTCTATTTCCCTACCACTTATGGATTATATTTTTTTTATCCCACAAGAATATGTATATTTTATGTGACTTAATTAAACATGTTATTTTGATCAACCATGCATAATTCTTCCTTATCATTCTATTCCAGCACTTGTGGGTGGAAATATTAGTCATTATGGATGATATCAAGTAATTATTAGACCATTAGTTTAGGATAAAATTCCTCTTTAAATGTATATATATGAAATTATAATTAGATAATGGACCAAAATTAAATCTAAAATCAACCAGAGGAAAATAAATTTGAAATAAAAAATGAAAAAAACAACGACAATAAAACAAACATACAAGGTAAAACAATAATTTAATTAAAAATGTGTAAAAACAATTAATGATCAACCAAACACCCTATAAATGATACTACTTTTATATAAATGCTATCATATTCTATGCATAAAAAAATGGACTTGAGTAAAAATTCAATAATATGTGTCTCCAATTGTCTCTAGAGAGGCATAATTTTTAGTATTTTTACTATTATGTGTGTATGAATTTTGTTGTAATTATAAAATAGTGATTTGTTTTGTTTGTGTTTAAATGATATTAACATATTTATTAATGTTAGTTTTTGAAAAAGTGGGTTGACCTTAGATTTCCCCCCACCTTGCCCTAATACATAAAAATTCACTTAAATGGAACTATCATACTCTCTCACTAACCTGATAAAACCTACACCGATTTCCCTTACTCGGTATGTTGAACTTATACATTGATGTGTAATGATCACAACATTTTGTATCCTTACCTAGTCAATTAATCAGAAAATTTCAATCACTCCTGAATTAATCCCCAATTCCCTCCATTATATTATAAATAAATTTAATCCAGGGGTTATGTTTGAAAACCAAGATGAATAGAATGAATGAGAATATAATCATAGTAAAAATTACAACCCTCCCACTATTTACCATAATATAACACTTCTATTAGGATCAAACAAAAGATAAATTATCATAAATTTCAATAATTCACATAGTAGAGGGGTGGAGAGAGTCTCTATAGATCAACCATTATGGGTCTAGTTCACCATCATTAGAAGAATTACAAGTATTAAAGAAAATATAAGAACTATATCCAACAACAACCACCATAAACAGTAAGGAAAACTCTCTTTTATAAAGAAGGATAAATTGTTTTGGAATTATCTAGAATATGGGATGATCCCCATGGTAACATGGAATATTAAATCTCCCTAATGTAGTTGACATGTAATTTCATATTCATGATTGGTTGATGTAAGTGTTCTATTAATGTTAAAAATAACATCTTCTTCACATAGATCATGAACCTCCCATGAGATTTCATCCTATTTTCCCCCAATTTTAACAAAAAATGTAAATATAATATTTAATTAACTTCTGAGTACCTCAAATGAGATCCACATGTACTGAAGATGATCCCATAGTCATAGTTAATCAACAGTTCTTTCACTATAGATTGTATTTGAGAGTATCATCGATGGTCATTATAGAGTGACTCATATATTCACAATTCATGGATTTTGTAACTTATTTGATGTTTCCATCTTAAGGAAACCCTCTTAGTGTAGCTTTATCTCCCATTACATGACTATTATGTCTCGTGAACATAGAATTTCAGAAAATTTAGAAAAGTGATATTTCTTATATTTCAACAATGAAATATTACATATTCCATACACCAATAGACTCTTCAAATTAAGATAGGTACAAAATATTACCCACATGCAATTTTTCTTATGTATAACCATAAAAACATATTTATCACCTTAAATGGATTTTTCACTAAAGGGAGAAATGTTACATATAACTAAAACTAGTTGAAAATTATCTTATGTATCATCTTTCAAAAAATTTATAAAAGGAAAAAATGTTACAAAACTCACTATATTTAAAATTTGTCTAACATATACAATTCATGTTAATGATTATTCACATTTTCCTATGTATATATTGTTATGCATCCTATTTATATATTTAAAATTTTATATATCCACTCTTTGTATTCCCTTTATTCATTTTTCCAATCAAGAAAATTCTAGAATATTATGTATCCAGTAAACATAGTGAGTAAATATTTGCTATGAACACTCAAATCAAGGGATCTCAGTATGTTTTTAGATTTATAAGTAACTTATAATTCATGGATGTTCCACAACTTCTACTTAATCTATATTACAAAAATTAAACTTATGGGTTTCAATAAATTACCTAAAAATCACGATAAATGTCAAAATTAGTGTAATATTTGTTCATATTATGTATGAAATGATATAATCAATGAAAATTATTAATATAAGAATATTATAAGTTTAAAATTAGAATCTAAAAATAAATGTATAAGTTTTAAATTAATTTTAAAATGATAAAAACAATTTAAAATCACGATTCAAGACATTTAACAATTCAATTACATATTTATAATGTATCAAAAAATGAGTTAATTTCCCATGATAAAACAAAAATTCCTTATTAGATCACATTATAATTGACATATCATGACATGGTAACCCATATATATGATTATTTTCAAGAATATGAGAGTATATTTAGAATAAAAATGAAGAATGGTGGTGTGACATCATCTTACCTAGAATTATCATGGTCCCAGGCTCTAGATCCATCATAATTATAGTTTAGATAGATATTAATTACCACGAACGAATACTAGAGTCTCTAGGTTTAGGATCCCCTAGATTAAGAGGAATAATGAATCCTTTAATGGAGTTTTTGGCTTAAAATATAATTTTTTAGATTAATTAAATTTCCAAGCATGGATTGGTCACACAACATACCAAACTGTTCACTAACCATATAAGGATCACTACCTATATAGGGAACTCACATGGTATGGCTACAGAGTTAGATAAACTATGTTCCAACTATGCTTTTCCAGTATCTCAAGTCACATGGTTTCATGGAGAATCTGAAAATGTTATCTATGAACATGTGTTGACTATGAACCATCAATTGTCCCTCTCCATTGATCCTCACAGTTTCCTAGGGGAGAACCACATGGTTTTACCAAATCGTACACCCCTTTAATGGCATTTAAAACTCTATAAAACCATCTAAAAGATACCAAACACTTTAATTAAGTAAATAATAACTATAAAACAACTATAAATGTCCCTAACACAAGGTGTAACATACCTAAAAAAATTTAGTCTATTTCAATACCCACGTAAGAAATTATATCCCTTTGGTGAACAAAAGCATATATATCTCTTTTAACAACCAATGTGAACCCGATAACTAGTTAACCATTCCATTCCAAAAATAACATTGATTCTAGTCAACATCGAGATCATAAAATCACATATATTTTTATAACTAGTAACTACTATATTAAATTATAGACATATATAGATATGGTATACCTTATCAACTAAGGGTATATTAAGACAAAGATACATAGAAGATAACTTAACTGATAAGTCTAACCTAGAAATGTTTTGAGAAGATATAAATGAATAAAATATCTTACATCAAAAAAAATGGGAAAAAATAGAGGTAATAAGAACCATACCTCAAACTATATAAGGTCCCTATACACCATCATATGAAAAATGGTCCAAAGATTATACTTTTCTTGCATTGTTCCCATTAATACATCCCCAATACCCTTTGATCAGATCACTCACCAACACCGATAGAATCTGGGAATATTTCTGAGATCCCATATAAATACAAAGATTTTTAGCTCATCACATCCCTTTAACTCTATGGAAACCCAACAATAATGTCCATAAATAAAAGCACAAAATATTTCCCATATTTCCACAATAGTGAATCTTTTTTTTAGATTCTGGAAAAAAATTGATGTAGTGCATGTTCTAACCATAATTTAAGTACAATGTGACACCTACTTACCCAAAGGGTGATGATTAAATCCATATCCACTCTTATTTCCAGCTTCTACCCTTGCATATATCCTTATGCTTCATCTTCTTACTACCAACAAAGTCACTCACTATATCACTAAAAGTCATTCTCATGGATGAACCAAGATCCGAAGGATGACCTGCCACTCTATCCTCTTCCAAAACCTTATAAATTATTAGGTATTTATGTAGAACCTCAGGATATGTCATAATTCAAAAAAATCCAAACCTATAACCTCAAATCTAGTTGGAGTCCAATATAAAACCTTTAGCCTTCTCCCCCTCATTCCAAATGAAAAGAGGAGTGAAGCGAAAAGAATATTTGTGAAAATATTGTAATAGGAAGATACCATTGTCATCCCTAATTGAATACCCATAAAATAATGAGTTTCTCCAGATTTAGTGTATCTTATAAAAATACTCCGAAAATATATTCTTGATGGTATATAAATTCAGATCTTCATGTATCCCATCTAGGTTCATAACACCCCAACACCTCCTGAGAGGTCTTTGATGAAAATTATAATCCATATTTACCCAGAAACAATCTGGGGTTTCTAATAGATCAACCAATCAATGAATTATATCTATAACTCAATATCCTAGGTACCTCTAGCTCCTTGGATGTATTAGTTATCCTGATGTTGGAAGTCCCTATAGAATTGAACATTTTTTTAGAAACTCCTGTCCCTTGAACATGCACTATGCATAAGACTCCTGGATATAGTGGTTTCACTCCATGAGCCACTGGATAAGGAATAAGAGAATGACAAACTACATCCTCATGCCTATTTAGTGGTGGAATAGGATAATCCTCTCTAGTGGGGGCGTTCTGATATAATTTTTCTTACAGTCCCATCTGATGTATTCTAGGAGACATTATCTGTAATGATAAACACATTCTTCAAAAGCCTATAGTTTCTTACATAAGATATAAAATTAATAAGTCTATATGCATACATAAGGTATTTCTATAGGAATGCCTATCATAGGAGGCTACCAATAATAATAAGTCCTAACCCGCCTAGAACAACCCATGGTATGTGTCTCATCTTCTATATATTCACATTAGTCATAGTCATTTATATATATAAAAAAGGAATATTCATACTAAAATAATACAAATGTTATTAAAATATATATTTAAAAGTAAAAATTACATATCAAGACATTTAATTAAATAAACTACTAAACATAGAAAAAACAAGTATATATGAAATGTGATTCTATATGCCTAATTATGACTTATGAATGCACCAAAATCCCATAAACCATAAAAAAAATAGGATCAAAATAAATATGAATTTAGTTACTCATATTTTTTCATGTAATAATTTGGAATATTTCTTGGAATATTTCCAAAGATTGGTGTTGATTCGGCATGGGGTTCCAGGGCCCAGAGAGCCTCAAAGTGGTTATATTAAACATATTAAATATATTTTTTCAATAATGCATAGTTTCTTTGTAAAGATTTTTTAAAATTCAAGTAGAGTCTCAAATCAAAAATACGAGACCTTGGTTGAGCTCATAATGTGTTTTTTCACCCTAGGAGTGATATAATTTCTTTTGGTGCATGGAACTCAATAGGGGATTTGTGTTAGAATGGTGTTAAATGGTGGCTATTGACTTAATAAAAATTAAATCAATACCCTCATCATGTGGGTGTAGAAGAGTGGTGGAACCCCTAGATCGATGGTCAAAATGGGGGAAAACTATGGAGATGAGTCATATCGAATCTTCGAAATTGATGATGATCGCTTCCAGATCATGGTGCAGTGGATTCACAGTATGGATCTGCACTTGAAGCGTCACCGTTTTACCATGAGGTAAGAATATTTTAGTTTTATGTCGTGATAAAAGTTTAATGTGTTGTTTTAAGGTTTTAGAGCCCTTATAAAATTGCTAGGGACCCTGTGGGGGTCAATATAGGGGGTTTTGTTTAAATTTAGCCAATTTTTGAAGCTCATAGGGAATTCCCTTCCAGAATTATTGATCACAATATGTTTAGTGTAGATCCACAAAATTTGTGTTCTTCTTATTCAGGAATATGAATTTTGAAGAATACAAAAAGTGTATTGGGGGTTACCCATCATGTAGTGAGCCCAGGTCATGTGGCCAAGGGACATGGAATGAGACTATGTGTCATGGGACTTGACCTTGTTGGAGTACATGACCAGATTACTTGGACATGGTGTGAAGTGCATGTGCACGAGTTGAGAACATGAATGGGGACTAGGTGATGCGATACACGACATGTACAACATGTAAATTATGTGTTATCTCACATGGATGGAGAAACCATGTAGAAGAGGGCATGAACAGGTGTTCATGTGCGATCACATTCCACGTGGAACTCGGTATATTCCATGTACTATTCATGGGATCTTCTGTATGGAATATCCACTTCTTCGAGCTCAGATTCAAGCATGTGAGTAGCCTATCCTGAGTAGTATTCCTCATAAAACGTGATGGTAGCCTCAATGGTGGATTTAGAGATATTATGTGTCATGATTCAAGAACAAATATACAGTAGCTGTGTTAGATTGTGGGTAGTGATCAGGGTGGATCACTTGTGAGATGTCAGGGTGGGTACCTTTCCCTGTAATCTTAGGGTGCATGTTACCCTTAACTCTTCGATCGGTAAAGATAGAACTCCCAACTATGGTGAGGTAATATACAAAAAAATTAGATCTCCTGGGGTTGGTACTCCCCTATCAAGCTAGGGTGTGGGTTTTTCATACCATTTAGTTGCAGATGAATCTCCCCTATTATATCAGGGCATGGACCCTCTATACTCATTTTAAATATATAGTAGGGACTCCCCAATCATACTATACTGCAGTTCTTATATCAATGGATTCAATAATCCCATTATGATTTAGGTTCAAGTACTCCAAATTTTATGTATAGATAGAGTGGGTAATCCCCTCTCATACCAGGGTGCATGTCCTCTTTCGATGGAGTCGGTAATCCCATGATACATCAAGGCATGGGCCCCCAAAATTTGATTTATCGATAGAGTGGGTAGTCCCTATTTTTCTATATATAATGTCATATATACTTATATTAAAAACTTCCTTAACTTATTAGGGTGTGGGTAATACAAAAGTGATATCTTGTTAGAGGCGATACTCAGCTATCATACCAGGGTGTAGGTCCTCTAGTAACATAGTTTGTAATCCCCTGATGTAATAGGGTTTGGGTACTCTACATTAGGGTTAGTACTCACCAATCATGTCAGGGTGTGAGACCCCATAGTGATCTTATAGGTAGAGAAAAACTCCCTTATACAAATAGAGTGGGTCCGTTATATATGGAGGGGTACTCAGTCATCTTCAAGTAATGGTAGGGGTAGGTCCTCTATGGGAGTTATAGCTCCCTCATATTTGGATTACAGTTTCTAAGAGTGTCCCCCTCAATTTTTTATATACAATAAACGGTTAAGAGTTATTTCTCCCTCAACATAGTGAGGTGTATGCCTCTTAATATGGGTGTGATAGAGGTTTCACTGGATGGTTAAGAGTTAGTACTTCCTTAGATGTGTGGAAGTGGTGAGGTGTAGGTCCCTCCATCCCTATCATTAGATATGATGCACATGATTCATAGGATGAAGTAGTTCCCCCTTGATTGTGCATAGTGGAGAGGGGAGAGCCTCTCTAGTTGGGTTCTTATGAGCTTGTGCAGAGTGCAAGAAAGCGATAATAGGACCTCTAGTGATGGGCATTAGAATTTGACCTAGATATATGTTACTAATGGAGTGTGCTATCTATGATGTTCTATCAGGTATGGTAGGGATGTTTTTATGGATTTTATCTTTTAGATGAGTTCCATTTAAGATGGAAGGGATCATGGATTAAGTTCTTTTAGATGATAATTTTCTATCATCCTTGAGTAAAATCTTGTGGAGGGATATGAGGTTGAAACCACATGAGACTATCATTATGAGATGAATATATCTTCGTGATTTCTATGATTCCTTTATGTTTTATCATGTATCATAGCTAATAAAATGTTTATATTGATCTGACTAGTTGTGTTTATCTGAGTAGTGGTTGAGATGAATTTTCTCTCTTGTATGGGTTCATTCTAGATGGGTCTATTGGACTTTCAACTTTTAGTTACTCCCATTTATTTTTGGTATTTAGTGTTCCTAATGGTTATTTTTATACTCACCCATGCATGGAATTTTCCCATACATTATGAGTGTTGTGCAGATGAGATTCCTTCCGATGGAGTCCTAGGAGGAACTGGAGTTGACAGAGTATAGTGAGATAGACCTTCATATATTTTTATTAGTTCTTTGACGATGATATTTCTGGTATTTTCATAGACAATGATCCCCTCCCTCAAAGAAGTTTCGATGCTTTTATAATTTTTGGTGGGATTTTATTTTTACCCTTTTTGTTCTTCCACTACACTATGATTATGGGTCAGATGTATTCATGAATTTTTTGTTTTAGTTTTATTACCTATACAATATTTCATAGAGATGTATATGGGTGAATTTTTAAAGGTATTATAGAGTAATTCTTCCCATGTGTGAGATATGAAAACTCATCACTAGTCACTAGCCCTAGTCTGTTGGAGGCAGGCTTGAGGTAGTCATGGCTTGGGTCCTAGTGGGTTAGGCTGTGATAGAGTCGTATTAAAGGAGGAATTTCCCCAAGACTGTAGATTTAAGGTTTTTTCTTACTAGGATCTTAGTTGGGGTTTCCTATAGATAATCTTATGGTGTATTGAATTCATATTCTAGGCAAGAGAATATAGTGTTGGTTCAATGACCGACATATCCATCAACTAAGACTCTGATAAACTTATTTTTGACTCGGTAAATTAGGAAACGTGTCACATGAAAATGCTGGTACATACCTCATACATGACTTGATTGTTGTTTTTATTTCCTTATTGAGTCTTCTCCATGGATATACTCTTTCACCTAGGTGTATCTTGATTTTATTTCAGGATTCCATTGTGATTATAGAAAAATAGGGTTTCATATAAGGATTGTGATGATGATCCACCTAATAGTGAAGCTTCAGTGCAAGGCAGTAGGCTTGAGGAAATATCTCTGGGTGGTTCTCCAGTAGAGCCACCACCTATTGAGAAGAAGGTTGTGCGAGTAGTGTAGGATGTGGATTCACATAGGTTGACCGTGCTGCATGAGTTCCATAGATAGTTACCTCTCAAGTTTTTGGGTGATATAGACTCCAAATAATATAATGACTGGATTGAGATAGTCACATGTGTTTTTCTCTTTTTGAGGACACCTCCTGATTAGATAGTGGTCTTAGTAGAGAGTCTTCTACGGGCCTTGGATGGGCGATGGTGGACTCTGGTGATGTAGACCCATGATGTGGTGACACATACTTGGGTAGATTTTGTGAGGCTCTTCAAGGAAGAGTTTTATCTAGACACATAAAAATTTGTGAATATCTATGAGATTCTAAACTTCAACAGGGTAACAAGTCCATGGTGGAGTATTAGGAGAGGTTTATAGACCATTTTTATTAGAAAATGGTTATGTTTTGGGATCTTTTATCAGAGCTCATCCCTCTGAGAAGGCTTTATATAGATACATATAAGTAGGCATGGTCTGCTTGTGACTTCAATTTTATGTGGGGTTTTGAAGTGATATCTTTTGATATATATATTCTATGAGGAGGATTGAGAGAATGTGGCTAGAAGTGGTTAACATGAGCCTATGATTTTTGTAGAAGCTAGAAGATGGCAGTCATCAGGATCATGGGAAAGGAGGAACACTAATTCCTAGAATTAGACACATGGGTCTATAGTTCAGGAGTTGCATTGCAGAACTGTACAGATATTGGTGAGGCAATGTTATGATAGTGATATATGGGGACATCATTCATGAGATTATCTTACCTTCGATGATACTAAGAGGTAGATGGTCGATGGAAATTCCTAGAAGATTTACCATATGGGGAATGGAGTTCCACATAATGGTGCACGTGGTTAATGATTGGGGAGAGAAACATGAGATGATAGGTAGTTCGAGATGTTTCCATGACCACCTCTAGGTGGTCTGTGCTATGCTTAGGGATATGAAGGATGGGGGAAAGGATAGCTATAATCCACAAAGGCATATGACTTAGAGACTCAGATGATGATTAGAGGTGTGGCTGGTGTCCATAAATTTTATTTAGTTTTCGTAGTAACTATTATGAGGTACTATTTTCATTCCACTTCATGCTCGAGACTTAGCTAGTGTGATGGGGTGCATTGGTAGGGCCCTGAAAGGTTTTGGGTTGATGTATCATTGAACTCATTATGAAGATGGATACTTCCCCCACCTAGATGAATTTTTGAAACATAATTAAAACCTCTAAGAAGGGTCAATGTTTCTCAAAGTAGATTATGTCGAGTTGTGGTGAACAAGTTACATTGACTTTTGTATTTAGAGATGGATTTTATTAGTTTTTTTAGATGGAGGGCCTAGTAAGATCTAGTGTGTTCACTTGGTCCATGATATTTTGTTCATAGGTACCCTCACATACGTGGAATCAATTTTTTTATGTGGGACTTCTGTGATTGTAATGGATTTGTTCCTCCAACGGTGGATGTGATATACTGAGTAATGTGAGTATCTATATCAGGTTAGTGAGGTGGTGCACTGCCAGACTATATGACTATATATGGACTGGGTGTTTGGTGTTTTTCACCTATCACAGTTGAGGCAACATGTTCCTACTTGGTTGTATGCTTTTAACTTAGTTGAGCTGGTTATAGGGTGTAGTATCCTTTGAGGTTTTCCAGAGTGCACGTTTGTAGCCAGTACAAGAAACCTTTTTTGAGATCATTGGCATGGGAGTCCCACTAGAGAGATTAGTTTTGCTCCTTTTTCCAAGTATTTCTATTTTTAGGGATCAAAATTAGTAAGGTGGATAGAATGTAGTGACCTGGGTTATTCTATGTGATAATTTTAAATATTTCTTAGAAGATTAATAAATCTAGGTATTGATTTAGAGTAGGGTTCTAGGGCCCAAAGAGCCTCGAAGTGGTTATATTAAAAATATTAAATATATTTTATCATGGACACACAATTTCTTTTTAATTGTATTTTAAATCTTGATTGGAGCATTTTATTGGGAAAATAATAATGTATTTTAGTTTAAAACATGGTTATAAACCTTGGAGTGACATAAAATTTGTCAGCTCTAGATGTTCGGTCAGGGGTGTGTTGGCAAGGTGTTGAGTGGAGGTTATTGATTTAATAAAAATTAAACCAATATCCATCCCCTGTTGTGTGCATATGGTAGAGAGAAGAAACCCCCTAGAGTGATAGTCAAACTGAGGTAAAACTAAGGAGGCGAGGCACCACCGATCTTCAATCTTTATGTACATTTCTTTAGGATCATGGTGCAGCAACTTCAAATCATGGATCGGCACCTAAAGCATAGACATTTTGTTTTTAAGGTAAGAGGATTTTAGTTTCAAGTATTGATTCCATTTTGATGATTTTTAATGGTTTTATAGAACATAGACAACCTCTAGAGACCCCTTGGGAGTTAAGATTTTGGTTTCAGCGGTAATCAAGGAATTTTAGACAGATCTCAATGAATTCCTATTCAGAATTCCCAATCACATGTTGTGTAGTGCAGAGGCACACACCCTGTGTTCTTCCTATTTTGGGAATATAACTTTTGGGTAATTAAAGCCATGTAGTGGGGGTTGTATTCCATGTAGTGATTTGAATTCATGTGGAAAAGGGACATGGATAGGGATTCCATGTCATGTGACATGTTCGTGTGGAGGACATGGTAAGATTACACAAACATGGGGCAAAGTACATGGGCACAAGTTGAGTACATGACTGAGGGAATGAGTGATGCGAGACATTCCATGCACTACATGTATATTCTATATAAGCTCACATGCCCATAAAAGTCATGAAGTAGAGGGAACAACCAAGTGTTCATGTGGGTTCACACACTGTGTGGTCCCAGTACGCACCATGTACTATTCTCGGAATCTTCCACATAGTATATCTACCTATTTGGGTCACGTAGTCAGGCCTATGAGTATCCTATCTTGAGTAGTTTTCCCAGTATAATGTGATGTTAGCCTATGTGGTGGATTTTGAGATACGATGTTGTATTATTCGAGTGTGACTATGTAATACTACTTACAAATAAAGGGTAGTGGTTAGGGTGGATCACTTGTGAGATGTTGGGGTCGGTAACAATCCCTATCTTCTCAAGGTTTAGGTTACCCTTACCTCTTAGAGAGAGAGAGACCAAACTCCCCTACTATAGGAACTAGTCCTCTACCCACGAAGTAGTTCTGTTAGGGTTGGTACTACCCAATTAGACTAGGGTGAAATTTCCACTTATTGTTCAAATATTTTGATATAAAGATCCCCTATTGTATCAGTTCACAAGCCCTTCATACTATCTTCACCAATAGAGTAGGAACTCCCCTCTCATACCAATGAGAATTCCCTCTATGTGGGGAGTTAGTACTCCCCTGAAGCACCGGGGAATAAGTCCTACAAATGTTATGTACAAATAGAGTGGGTACTCCCCAATTATACCGGGGTGAAAGTCCTCTATCTATGGAGTCGGTACTCCCCTAATGTACCATGGTGAGATTACTATAAATGTGATGTATAAATAGAGTGTGTAATCCCCTGTAATAATAGAGAATGATTCTTCTATCCTTTGAGTTCGTACTTCACTGACGTATCATTGTGTTGGTTATCCATATATGATTTCCAAGTAGATTTGGTACTCCCCTGTCGTATGAGGGTGCAGTCCTCTAGTCACAATTTCAATATGACCCTGACATACTAGGGAGAAGGTCCTCTGTTTAGGGTTCAGTAATGAAATACCATGTATTGGTGTGCATCCCCTACAATGATCTTATATGTAGAGATAGAATTCCCATATAAAATGGGTGTGGATCCTCTATCTATGGACTGGTACTCCCCCATATTCAAGTAACGGTGGGGAGTGGGTACTCTATGGGATTTGGAGATACCTCAAACATGAAGTACATATGTAAGGAGTGGTCCCCTACAATTATTATGTGTGATATCTGGTTAGGGAGTAGTTCTCCCTCAGTACAGTGAGGTGAAAGCCTCTCCATACAAGTGCTATGAAGGTATTGTTGTATGGTTAGTAGTCAGTAGTCCCTCAAATATGGGGAGGTAGTGAAGTGAAGAGACCTACTTACCATCTCTTTAGATAGGATTCAAATGTTAAATAGGCTAGATCTGTGATCCCTTGATTGTGTGATGGGGTGAGGGGTGGGCCTATCCAATTGGGTTCCCATGTGCTTAAATAGGGCACAAGATAGTGGTTATAGTACCTTTGGTGTTGGGAAGTAGAGCAGGACCTAGAGAGCTATTGAAAATGAAGTGTGCTAGACAGAAATAGGTGTTTTATGGTTCTCAACAAAGGAGTTTTTTAGTAGTTTCATTAAAAATCAACCCCCTCCATCTAATTAGGTTGCATTTTTTTATATTTTTTGGCAGTCTCTTATTTTTTTTATTTTTTTTCATCTGTTACACTCTAATTGTTGGTTAGATGTATGCATGCATTTTTTGGCTCAATTTTGTTATCTCTCTCCTGTCTCATGAAGTCATATGTGGGCGTATGAATATATGTATCACAGTATAACGCCTCCCACATGTGAGATATGCCTAATTAGCATTGTTATCCATCCCCAATCCTATTAGAGGCAGGCTTGCGGTATTCGTGGCTCAGGCCCTGATGGGTCATGTTTTGAAACTGTAATATCATAATCTGTAGTAGCAATCCCGTCATAAGAAACTCTATGGTTCATTTCATAACAGATCGCCATTCACTTAAATGACTCCCCTACTTGAGTTCTACAATACCTATCTTATTTATAACATTCCCCAAACACAGTCAATAAAAATGATATGAAAACCACTTTTGAAATTGCTTTATAATGTCCCAACCTAAATCACCTAGTTTAAGTTGGAGTACTGCGTGACCACATGCATGACTCCCCATATCCAAGAGGCTTCTAAAATGCAGTGAGGGTTCGAATGGTTTTGTGGGGAGACTACATCATTAGTATGACAATGTATACATCATAATTACAAAAAAAAATTGTAAGTAAAAATCCCAGAACATCTCATTATAGACCAAAAGTGTATCATCATGTTACAATAAAATGAAATACATTACATTCAAAAGAAATAAACCAAAAGACTCCCAATGTGGTAAATCAACCAAAGTATGATTACCAAAGGAAGTAAGTTAAAAGAATATTACAATAGTAAAAAATCCATTCCAGATTTTCTTGTATCCTCTAATCCCTAACATCCAAGCTCCTTGACATATGACCCTTTCCTTTAGATGAGTCCTTTTATATGAAATCTTCATGTACATAGAGATACCCATGTAGGGTGTGAATATAAAAAAAATATGAAACCACCAATGTGTCTTTAAAATAATGTTCACATATATTTATAAGTGTATGTTATGATGGTATGTAAAATGAACAATCCAACAACAAACCATTTGTCAGGAAATCATGCACTAACTAGGTTACCACTTTCCATGACCATACCTACTTCATCGCTATATTGGAAATAATTTATTATACATCATCACATATTTGGCCAGTCTGGAAAGAAATCATATTTCTTGGATCATGTCCCAGAATGAATCATGATCCTAGTCCGGGTATAAGGCCATATCACCCCTAGATCAACCTTAGGTTGGAACACAAGGATTTCAGACCCTTATAAATTTTATCAGGTCATGACATAAGGTTGTCACATCCAAATATCATCCTTTGATTAGGCAACAAGTTCGTCATATCCCATCCACTATCTTTGGTTACAACACATGGGCATTATAATCCTCCCATATATCCATGACCCTCATCATGATTGACACAACATCGTAATAGCACTTGCTCCCCCTCTAGGGGATAACTATGCCATGATAATCCCACCTATCAATTTGATACAACCTACAAAGGCTTAAAATTCATTCAAAATTGAGAATAACATATATGGTGATAATTATAACACATAATTCATAGGACTCATAGGCCACACACATGAACCATATGAAAATAAAAAATATACCATATCACATAGTAGTTCCCACATATACACATTCAAACACACACATTCTAATAATCTAATTCAATTTTATACAAATTCTATATGTGATATTGACTCTATACCTCAAAAATTATGATTACCAAAGACTATAATTTCCACCTGGACCATGCACACATACAAAAGATGAATAGAACCATCCCCAATTCAATATGCGAGGACTCTATAATCAAGATAAAAGAATAATACCAAAATAAGGGCTATAATTTTACTAGTCCTACATAGTGAGAATCGCCACCACCAATAGATCTAGTACCAATCAAGTGGGAGATGAAATTCTATAGATCTGGCCACCTATCCATTGATAAAATAAGAAACCATCCTTAGATTACATTAGTATTCATAGACCCAAACATGAAATCCAAGATATATGATTCCTTAAAAGAAGATAATAGGAAATCTAGATTAAATATGAAGAACAAAACACGAATGAACTCTTACCTTGATATCTCACTAGATGATCCTCAAGATCCACCAGAATTGATTTTTAGAGGGAGAGGAAAAACCAAGAACCACCACTGAAGTCCGTAGGATTAAGATACCTAGGAATATAAGTAAAAATGAACCATTTCATAGAGGTTCTGAGTTAGAATCTTATTTTTTATATTAATTAAATTTTTACTCATGGTTGGGTATCATGGTTTGCCAAACTATGCTCCAACCATGTGACGCTCACCACCTCTTTAGGGAACCCACATGCTTTGACCCCATAGTTTGGTAACCATGCACCAAATGTGATTTTTACCTTATCCCAAAGCACACTATTTCATTGAGAATGTCACATGGTAAGCTCTAATAGTGATCCCACCATTATTTATCAACTATCCCTCTTCAACAATATATACAGTTTCCAAGGGTGAAACACATGATTTTCACAAATCATTCTCATACTATGAACATCATTAAAGTTCTCTAAAACTTCCCCAAACCATCTAGAATCTTCCCAATACTTCACTCATGAAAAGCCAAACTTAAAAAAACATAGAAAATATCTGAAAATGTTTTTTAATGTACTAAACAAGTTCATTCCATTACATACACGTCCTTTTATACTTAGAGAATCTTACACCTTGTTCACCTTTCCAGTATGTTAATAGTATGATTGTTCACAATATTTGATCATGTCATGACATCTTAGTTGGAACATATTGATCTCATTATATGTAAATTTTAACTTTATACTTTTATGATTAGTATATATGTCACACATTTCTTCATTGAGATAATTTCTCCAACTATTTAATGTGAATATTACTCCAGTCGAATATAGATTGTGTATCAGGTAAAATTTCTCATGTTTTTTATACTATCTTGATTCATATGTACTAAATTTACAATTTTTCATGATTAATCAATGCAATACATTCTTTTAATCATCATCTTATATCACAAAACCTTCTCCACTTAAGGGTAGCATGATCAAAGCTGTAGTGACTAGAATTTTCATTACTTTTTTGAAGCATGTTTCATTTTCATATGTGTAGAAAAAAATCATCACTTTCTAAGTTATCTTGGTTAATGAATTTTTAAATCCTAAGAATATCCCCATAAATCATTTATAATACCAAAAAAACCTGAGCAAACTATTAATATTCATCATTGATATTTTTTTGATCCTTTCTCCTATAACCTTTTTATTTAAAGGATCAACAAAAACCTCTTGGTTATTATTATATTCCTTAATAATATTACATGATCCATCATTATGTCACATATAAAATACTTTTCATAAAAATGATCCTTTCATGAATTCCTTAGAAAATTTCTTAAATACTCTTCACCTTATTCATTATTTTTGGTGTTTATAAGTGTATAATATATAAATAGAACAATAATAATTTTCAAGGTAATATCTAAAGAGTATATTCATCAATTCAATGATGTCAAAGATCTACCTTTGAGAAATACCAATTCTGACATACACTACGGGAAAAATAGTTTTTGCGACGGGGTATTTGCGATGGGATTAGTTCCCGTTGCCAATAGTCTATCCTAGGAGTTATTTACGACGAGATTTGGGGTCCCGTCGCAAAAGGTAACGTGTGATTTGGGGAAAAATGGGCGGTAAAGAGTGGGATGGTTATTTGTGAAGGGGGGATCCCCCAGTCACAAATTGTGTGTTGGTCGGAGGGTATTTGCGACGGGTCCCGTCGCAAAAACTGGCGGCGGTAAATGATTTTTTGCGACTTGATGTTATCCCGTTGCAAAAGGTGTGTCGGCAGGTCACCTTTTGCGACGCGCCCCATCACAAATACTTTTTTAACTACCGATATCAATTAATGTGGGTAAAGTTATTTGCGACGGGCCCCGTAGCAAAAAAAGTACCTTTTGCGAGGGGTTTACTATCACAACAAGTCTCATCCCAACTAATGTAGCCTATATATACCCCCTCCATTTTTCTTTCTCTTCCTCTCATTTGTCACTACCTTTCTCTCTCTAAAGTCGAATTTTAAAGTGAATATTTCTCTCAGTTAATTTTTTTTGCGGAGAAGTTATGAAGGTGCTTACATCATTCGAAGATCAAGTTTAAAGGTATTAATATTTTATTTAGTGTAGAATTTATTTATTTTTTTATGTTAATTTTAAATATTGTTGATTTATTGTAATTAAATTAGATTTAAATTATTTTTTTATTTTTATTTTAGTCATAAATAGTAATAAATAATAATAAATATTAATAATTAGGAATAAATAGAAATAATTAGAAATAAATAGTAATAATTAGGAATAAATAGTAATAATTAGGAATAATTAGGAATAATTAGGAATAAATAGTAATAATTAGAAATAAATAAAAATAATTAGTAATAAATAGGAATAAATAGAAATAATTAGTAATAAATTGGAATAATTAGTAACAATTGTTAATAAATTGTAGTAATTAGTAATAAATAGTATTAATTAGTAATAAATAGTAGTAATTAGTAATAAAAAGTACAAAATTAGTAATAAATAGTAGTAATTAGGAATAAATAGCAATAAATATCAATAATTTGGAATAAATAGCAATAAATAGGAGTAATTAGGAATAAATAGTAATAAATAGCAATAATTAAGAATACATAGGATTAAATAAGAACAAATATTAATAATTAGGAATACATAGGAATAAATAGTAATAATTAGCAATAAATAGCAATAAATATTGATAAATAGCAATAAATATGAATAAATAGCAATAAATTTGAATAAATAGGAATAAATAAGAATAAATAGAAATAAATTTGAATAAATAGGAATAAGTATGAATAAATATGAATAAATATGAATAAATAGTAATAAGTAGTAATAAATAGTAATAATTAGGAATAAATAGTAATAAATAGGAAGCAATAGTAATAAATAGTAATAAATAGTAATAAATAGTAATAAATAGTAATAAATAGTAATAATTAGTAATCAATAGAAATAATTAGTAATAATTATAAATAAATAGTAATAATTTGTAACAAATAGGTAGAAATAGTAGCAAATAGGAAGAAATAGTAACAAATAGGATAAAATAGAAAGAAATAAAAATAAATATGAATAATTAGTAATAATTAGTAATAATTAGGAATAAATAGGATCAATTAGAAATAATTAGTAACAATTAGTAATAATTAGTAACAATTGGTAATAATTAGTAAGAATTAGTAATAATTTACAATAATTAGTAATAATTAGTAATAATTAGTAATAATTAGTAATTTTTAGTAATAATTAGTAATAATTAGTAATAATTAGTAATAATTAGTGATAATTAGTAATAATTAGTAATAAATAAGAATAATTAGGAATAATTAGGAATAAATAGGAATAAATAGGAATAAATAGGAATAAATAGGAATAAATAGGAATAAATAGGAATAAATAGGAATAAATAGGAATAAATAGGAATACATAAGAATAAATAGGAATAAATAAGAATAAATAGGAATAAATATGAATAAATATGAATAAATTGGAATAAATAAGTATAAATATGAATAAATAGGAATAATTAGGAAGAATTATGAATAATTATGAACAAAAAGGAATAATTAGGAATAGTTAGGAATAATTAGGAATAAATATGAATAATTAGGAATAATTAGAAATAATTAATAATAATTAGGAATAATTAAGAATAATTATGAATAATTATTAATAATTACGAATAATTAGGAATAATTAGAAAAAATTAGTAATAATTAGGAATAATTAAGAATAGTTAGGAATAATTAGGAATAATTAGGAATAATTAGGACTAATTAGGAATAATTAGTAATAATTAGGAATAATTAGGTATAAATAAGAATAAATAGGAATAAATAGGAATAGATAGAAATAAATAGGAATAAATAGGTATAAATAAGAATAAATAGGAATAAATAGAAATCAATAGGAATCAATAGTAATCATTAGGAATCAATAGGAATAATCACTAGTTATTACAAGTAATAACTAGTAATAACTACGAATAACTAGGGATAACAAGGAATAACTAAGAATAACTAGGAATAAATTGGAATAACTAGGAATACATTCGAATAACTACGAATAACTAAGAATAACTAGGAATGACTAGGAATAACTAGAAATAACTAGGAATCAATAGGAATCAATAGGAATCAATTGGAATAACTAGGAATCAATTGGAATCAATAGGAATCAATAGGAATCAATAGGAATCAATAGGAATCAATAGAAATCAATAGGAATCAATAGTAATCAATAGGAATCAATAGAAATAAATAGTAATAAATAGAGAAAAAATAGTAAAAAATAGAAATAAATATGAAAAAATAGTATAAAATAGTAATAAATAGTAAAAGTAATAACTTGTAATAACTTGGCACAAATTCCAGTGGATTGACGACACTCCTTTTTCTAGATGACTCTTCTTCTTTCAACATTCATTGACTTAAAACATTATGAAAGGTATGCTATGTATGCACGAGTTAGAATATGCATTCGTAGACCACGTTTTTTATAATGTGTTAAGGTGGTGATATTTGCGAGAAGATGATTCATCGACGAAAAGGGGGATCTGTTGTCCGACGACTCATTTACAAACAAGTTTCTCACATAGAAATCACAATAAAGAATATGATCGGAGGTGTGTTTATACATTCTAGTATCCATGAGAATGAATATTCATACCTATGATAAGATTCTTCATTGTGATTTCAGTGAGATAAATTTGTAGGTAAATGAGCAGTCGGACAAAAGAGAAGCCGTCAATCCACTTAAAATTGTTTCGCCCAAAATTAGTATTTATAATGAAAACTTTTGCGATGGGATCCCATAGATAATAATACAAATATAATTTTTTTTATCAATATTGTAACACCATATGATTTCATAGTACGCTTTTTATTCAACGTAATTCAATAACTTGCACTACACGCAACACTAGGTTCAAGCGCACCATAAGATTACCAAACTAGCCGTTCAAAAGCGGTTATGAATAATATTAAATGAATATTGAAATATATATAATCATTATAATTTTAGAATCCATATTATGAGTTTCTTAGACATAATTTAAGAACAAATTCATTTTTTAAAATAAAAGAATTATTTATTTCAAAAAATTCACCTTCACCTACTTTTAATGATGAACGCTTTTTGAATTGAATATTTGAAACTTTTATATATTATATTTGACAAAATAAAATTATTATTTAGAATCAGGACATAATAATTTAGTTTCAATAAATTTTTGAGGCTTTTATGATAACTTTCATATTTGGGTGAATAATGAAAAATACTAAATTTTAACTGAAATAAATTTTTTAATCAAAATAATTTATAGTGATAAATTATTATATTGAGTGGTTTTAAAGTATAATTAGATTATATTTTCATAATTTAATACAATATTTATCATTATATGTAATTTCACATTTAAACTGGACAAAATCAAGTGTCAATCTTTTGATAGTTATTATTTCTTAAAAACACGCTCTTTGATTTGACAACGGGAATTAATTTTAAATTAATTTCTTCAACATCTGTATTTTGAATTTAGAAAAATGGCTTCCATATTTAGAATCAGGAGGTCCAAATTATGTAAATTGTTAACTTTTATTTTTAGACATTTTGAATAATTACTTCGGTAAATATTTTATTTACCATGGTTAAAGGGTAAATCCGGTAAATAAGGGCAAAAAAATAATATTATAATAATATTAAATTACCCTAAAACGTGTTCTAACCCTATTTTTTGATACATTTCCGACCATGGGCAACTTTGAGTTGATTTTGGGACCCCATGAAGCCAATTGTAACTGATAATGACACTTTATATTAATTAAGATAAAGTAAATACAAAAATGACATGAGCATATATCTTTTAGAAAAACAATTTTTACATAGGGTTATATATGGTATATTTTACACTATAAATATTCATTAGAAAGATTAAAATATTTCCTAAATAATGGTATTTTGTTTTTAATTTTTATACATCGATTAATTAAATTTATTTATGACACAATAATGATGCAGTATTTTACTTATTAATGAAATAATCAAATAATTGGTATTATAAATGTTAAAATAAATATAATTGGAATGTTTTTGTAATGTCATGGATTTTTCCATGTATTATTTTAATATTATATGGGAATTATTTCGAGACCATGCTCTAAGATGGCGTGCAGTTCCGAGGCCTAGTGAGCCCGGAACAAATGTTTGAATTTAATTTTATAATTAAATTACACGCGCGTGAGGTTTTCTTGAAAGAGTAGATAACTCCCGAACGGGTGCTCGGATCAGAAATCTGAGGGCACTGTTGCATTCAAAACATCGATTTTACCTAAGGCGAGGCCTAACATCGGCCGGTGCAAGTCGGTGATGAAATATGGTTTTTGGATGCAACAGTAATAAAATATTTAATAAAAATATTTTATTTCTGTAGCGAGATCTTTTAAATATTTGTTGTTATATCCTATTTAATTAGTGTCTTGCACCAGGGTCTAGGGTTACAAACCCTATAACCCTGAAAACACTTGGAAGCTCTAGAGGAAACCTCCAACTCGGCGGCGGCGACGTTCTTGATGGATTTCGATGGCGATGACGACACGGTGAGCATATCTTCGCTGGAAAACGCCGCGAATCCAAGTAGGATGTTGTTGTGATTTTAATTCTTCCCCGTATTTGATTTCAATGATGAATGCGGACTAATCCACGAATAGATTATCCCACGGATCGATCGTTCTTGCGGGATGGGATTTTGTGGGTATTTTTGGGGATTTGATTCTGGTTATTTGTTTGTTTTCATTCAACCTTCTAACGGTGAAGAACCAAGATCAACACAAACATCGATCGAGGTTCATCCCTCTCTATTTGTTGTCTATTCTTCCCCAAATTCTCATGTTCTTCATGAGCGTTATTCGTGTTCTTTGCGGGGCGATGAACAACGGATCGTTGGACATCTGTTCTGCGACGCAACGATCCCAAATTGAAGGATCAACACCGCAGCGGTCTTGTGGAGGTGTGACGACGGTTTCAGTGGACAGATCGAAGCGGATCGGAAGAAATCATTCTTTGAATGATTTCCGCTCGGATGGACGGAATCAGATTTTAGAGCCGATTGAAGGCCTGAAACCCACAAATTCGGCTTGACGGAGACGAGGCGACCAGGTATCTGGAGTTTCATAGTGAACGGACGACAGAATCGAGATTCGGAAGATCGGCCGAGGTGAGCGGACGAAGATGCGGTTCTGGAAATTTTCCCAACTATACGGCGTGAGTTCTTTGGGAGGGTTACCCGGCGTGTACTCCGGGAGTAAACAAACACGGGAAGGGCACACGACCATGGACACACCGTGTATACCCTCCCTGGCCAGACCTGACCAGATACACGGGATACCCCATGTACTGGTACATGGGCAGGCGACAAGAATACAGGCAGAGACCGTGTACGGGCACATGGCCAGTATACACAGAGCGAGCCCAGGTGCTCGAACATGGCATGTGATTCCTTCTACATTCCATGTAGTTGTTTTCTATCCGACAAGCCGAAGGACATGGGCCGTTTACACGGGCAGTACCCGGTGTCAAGGAGCACGGCATGTACTTTACTACACGCCATGTAGTTTGGTTTTTCATGGCTTGAACAAAGGACACGAGCCATTTACTCGACCAGTACCCGGGGTCAAGGAACATGGTGTGTAACCATACTACACACCGTATAACTTTTTCTTCACAGCTTGAGCCCCTTACCTTCTGTGACTTGGACTTGTTCTTAGGGTTCGTACCCTTGGTATTCTTATGAAGGTTCTGGAATCAATTCCGTTATATAGGAGTATGATCCCTTCAATAAAACTCCCTGAATTGAGTTGTTGGAATCCCCTCTGTGAGACTTAGAGCCGGATATTCTATTCATTCTTGGAACCCTAGGTAGTGTTCTTGGTATCGACGTGACCAACTTTACTCGGGAGCCAATCCTCTTCTTAGCAGATTAGCTCAGACTGAGTTGTCGGAATCACCCCATGACATGGATGTGATCCTTATATGAGCATCTTGTTCCCAAGGTACATGGGGAGTGTGTTCTCCGAGAACGAGTACTTCGGGTCCCTCTCTCTCTCCAGACCGAGGAGTGTGTTCTCACGATGGTATGCTTAGTGGAATCTTCAAGCTGGATCCTAGTGGCTGTATCACAAAGGTCATTTGTGTATGAGTATATCTGGATATTCTTGTTATAAGTTCTGTAGACATATACTGTGTAGATCTGACTGTACCTTTATTTATGGTATTTTTCATTGTTTTTATTTCCTTTGTGGTTTTCGGGATGTCCTACTGGGTATTGTTATACTCACCCATGAACGGGCTTTGCCCGCACGTGTCGTGTCATGTGTTGACGAGCGATCCTTTGACAGGATTCTAGGTGGACTAGGACTGAACGGTGCTCAGTGAGATCAGATAGGCCGAGGTGTGTTCTTAGGCAGAATATTGCAGTCCTAGTACCTTTTTCTATAGGTTAGACTTGTTGCATACTTTCTTTTGGTGGGATTGTACTTTTGGCTCAGGGTTTTACTTTACTTTACTTTACTTCCCTGTCATACTCTGTTGGTTGGGTTTTAGTGTATGCATGCATATTTTATTTTTAGTAGTTTTTACTTTTCAGCTTTTTGGGCTTGGAGATGTGTGTGTGGGTGTACAGGTTTATAGGAAATGCCTCCCATGTTAGTAGCATGCCTACTCGGTGCTAGTCACCGGCCCCTGGCCTATTTGAGGTAGGCTTGGGGAGTTGCGGCTTGGGCCCCACTGGGACGGGTCGTAACAGAGTGGCATCAAAGGTGGTCGGTTCTACCTTAGGACCGAGAGTCTGTGAGTTGGTTTGGTGCAACAATGCTAAGTGTTTCGAGTTCGGCTCTCAGGCCAGGGACCCTAGTGTTGGTGCGGCGGCCGACGTATCCATACACCAGGACTCTGATAACTTGCTTTATGACTCAGAACATAAAAAAACTAGTTTCATGAAAAAAAAATGGTACATGCATCATATAGAAATGGGTTGTGGTTTCCATGTCCTTCTTGAGTCAGCTCTCCAGATATACTCACTGACTGTGATACAACATGTTTCTGATACATGATGCCTCTGCGACGCGCGCCTACTAGGATCCAATAGCTCGATCACGAGGATGACCCCCTCATTGACGAAGCTTTGATACAGGGACCAGATCCCCCCATTTCAACCACCAGGTGGCGTTCCAGTTATTCCACCACCTGTGGGGCAGTGTTTAGCGCCCGCTGTAACAGTAGAGGAGGAGCGCAGGCTGAGTGCACTCCACAAGTTTCAGAGACAGAGACCCCTCAGGTTTTGAGGTGAGCCTGACCCTCAGGTAGTAGAGGACTTGCTTGAGACAGTGACCAGAGTCTTCTGTTTGGTCAGGATACTAGCAGACCAGATGGTGATCCTGACAGCGAGCCTTCTACAGGGCTCGGTAGGGCGATGGTGAAGATTGGTCATCCAGACCCACGACGAGGCGACTCTTGCATGGTAAGAGTTTGAGCATCTCTTCAAAGAGGAGTTTTCAATGGTTACCCTGAGATCAGTACGTATACAGGAGCTTCTTTAGCTCCAGCAGGGAACCATGACGGTGGATCACTATTTATCGAGGTTTACCGACCTCTTGCGGTACTCGATGGATATGGCCAGAGATCAGTACTTCAGAGCTTGGACTTTTGAGCGAGGCTTGTGCAGAGATATCTGAGCTAGAGTCATCTATATGGGTATTCCTACTTATTATGGGGTGCTCGATCGGGCTTTGGTGGTCGAGAGCTTCCTGGAAGAGTAGGGACAACCAACCATTGTCAGTAGCGGGCGAGCTAGAGCAGAGACCTCGGTGGCAGGGAGCTGACGTTAGGGACCCGGGCGTGGGAGATGTTTCCAGAGGAGATCCTAGGACAGGGTATTATCCGTACAGGGTTCACAGGGTGCATCCATCTAGCCTCGAGAGAGGCGATGTTACTCATGTGACAACAGGGGACATCTCGCTCGAGATTGTCTGACCCGCCGTACTAATGACACAGGAGTAGTGGATGGACCACCGAGGTAGAGGAAATGTGTCGAACAGGCAGATCCATGAGGCGGTGGACGTGGCAGAGGATCTGGGAGAGCAGCTAGAGGTGGTCGGTGTTTCAACCCTTTACCACCACCACCCCCAGGAGGTCCACCTCAGGCTTAGGGAGTTGGTGGACAGAGGCAGGGACAGCTGCAGGCGGCAGAGGCTTATGACCCAGGTACTCCCGAAATGATTAGAGGAACTATCTGTATCTTTTCTACTTTGGATGTCGTATTGATAGACATAGGTGCTAGTCATTCTTTTCTGGCTGCTTATCTTGTTCGAGACCTTGAGATTCCAGTTGACCCGTTGACTCGACCCTTACTCTTAGAAACACCAACTGGAGAAGATTCAGAGATCACACACCATTGCAGGAAGTGTGACCTGACCCTTGGAGGCGAGAGTTTCGGTTGGAACCACTTGGTGGTAGCATCGAGGCCTTACGATATCATTCTTCGCATGGATTGGTTATCCACAGTTCTTTCCCAGATTGATTGTTTTAGGTGAAGGGTGCGGTGTGTCCGCAGTGATGGGACGAGGTTCTCTTTTGTTGGTGAAAGAGAGACCCGGGCATCACAGGATGTACTCGTGCATAAGAGGGAACAACCGATTTCACATCAGTTGGCTTGCCTAGCCCTTAGCGTGGATGATGTTACGAGTTTCTGGTTTCTAGCAGTGGTGGATGAGTATGAGGACATCTTTTTGGAGGATTTCCCCAGGCTACCTCCCTGTTGGGAGATATATTTCCGCATTGAGTTGCAACCCAGGACGACCTTGATATCAGTATCGGCTTATCGGATGGCTCCTGCAGAGCTTCGTGAGCTGAGGATGCCGTTGGATGACTTACAAAAGAAGGGCTTTGTGAGACCCAGCGTTTTACCCTGGGTGGCCCCAGTGCGGTTTTCCAAAAAGTTGGATGGGAGCTTGAGGCTGTGTGTGGATTACCAGCAGTTAAATCAGGTGACCGTGATGAACCGGTATCCGCTGCTGAGGATCGATGACCTCCTCAACATGTTGAAAGGGGCATGATGGTT
Organism: Viscum album; assembly: GCA_963277665.1. NCBI lineage: Eukaryota > Viridiplantae > Streptophyta > Magnoliopsida > Santalales > Viscaceae > Viscum > Viscum album. The sequence goes on from OY728157.1 coordinate 1,477,753,530, forward strand.
CTCGAAGGATGATCTATGATCTGGCTATCACCAGTTGTGAGTACAGAAGGAGGATATACCGAAGACCTCTTTCAGATGTATCTAAGATCACTATGAGTACTTGGTGATGCCCATCGGCGTGATGAACGCCCCAGTAGTGTTCATGGGACTCATGAACCAGATAATTCAGCCTTATCTAGACAGGTTTGTGGTGGTCTTCATCGATGATATCCTTGTGTACTCTGCATTCTAGAAGGAGCACGCGAGACACCTGAGGATGGTTCTAGACACGCTCTGAGAGCACCAGTTGTATGGAAAAATATTGAAGTGTCAGTTATGGTTACATGAGGTCCACTTTCCACGACACGTTTTCTCAGAAGATGGTGTAGCAGTTGACCCATAAAAGGTGGAGACAGTGCTAGCATGGGAGCCATCCCAGATCATGACAGAGGTGCGGAGTTTCCTTGAGTTAGCGGGCTACTATCGGAGATTCATCCATGATTTCTCCAGGATTTCAGAACCTATGACAGCTTTGACCCGAAAGGGGAAACCTTTCGTGTGGACCGAGAAATGCCAGTAGGCTTTCTTGTAGTTGAGACAGAGTCTGACGAGTGCCCCAATCTTGAGATTACCAGAGGAGGGTGTTGAGTACGTAGTATTCTGTGACGCATCAGGAACTGGGATTTGTTGTGTCCTGATGCAGAGGAAAGCGGTGATTTCCTATGGCTCACATCAGTTGAGGCCACATGAGCAGAACTACATGAACCATGATCTTGAGTTGGCAGAGGTAGTCTTCACATTAAATATGTGGCAGAACTACCTAATGAGAGAACGATTTACCATCTACTCTGATCAGAAGAGTCTCAGATATATCTTTTCTCAGAAGGATCTGAATTTGAGACAGAGGCGATGGCTTGAGTTCCTCCGGGATTACGACATTGAGATTGTTTATAATCCAGGGAAGGGAAATGTGGTGGCAGATGCTCTCAGTAGGAAATACAGCTCGCAGTTGCTGGATAAGGCATCAAGGAAGTGGGACTCTTTGCAGTTGTCCTTCATGGATAGAGATGAGGGAGATTACCTTCAGTCGATGGTTGTTACCCCCCCACCCACTCTTACAGCGAGTCAAGGAAGCACAACGTGGGGATGCAAGCTGTGAGACTCTTTGTGCTCAGATATCCACAGGTGATGCTGCTGATGGATTTTCAAAAGGAGGGGAGCACTTTTTCCATTTCAAAGGGTGCACGGTAGTACCAGTGACATTGCGGGAGGAGGTTCTGAGGGAGTTTTATACATCCCCTTTTCCAGTGCATTCAGGCATAGAAAAGATGTACCAGGACCTCCGACGTCAGTTCTGGTGGCCAGGGATGAAGAAGAGTGTGGGAGAGTTTGTTTCTCGGTGCCTTACTTGTCAGTAAGTAAAGCCTGAGCACCATGTGACAGCAGGTTTGACTCAGCACCTTGAGGTGCCAGAGTGGAAGTGGGATGTGATATCAATAGACTTTTTGACATTTTTACCACGCACGTCCAAGGGACACGATTCCATCTGGGTGATCGTTGATCGACTCACCAAGTCGGCCCACTTCCTAGCCACACATGAGCATAGTTCAGTAGATATATTTGGATGCCTCAACGTGCAGGAGATAGTTCAACTTCATGGAGTACCATCAACGATCGTCTCAGATTGTGATGCTCGTTTCACATCCCGGTTGAGGAAGGGATTACAGGATGCTTTTGGGATTCAGTTAGGCTTGAGCACATCATTTCATCCCCTGACTGATGGTCAGAAAGAGCGGACCATCCAGGTCCTGGAGGATATGTTACGAGCTATTCCCTTGGTGCGTGTTTGGTGACAACACAAGAATATCTAGGAGAGCACATGGGAGTGGGAGGCTCAGATTCACGTGTAGTACCCACATATGTTTTTGAGTAGCCCTAGTTTTGGCCTTTTGGGGATGTAAAATCCCTAAGTTGGGTGTGATGTAATGTCCCGGATTTTCCATGTATTATTTTAATATTATATGGGAATTATTTAGAGACCAGGCTCTGAGACGGTGTGCAGTTCCGAGGCCCAGTGAGCCCGGAACAAATGTTTGAATTTAATTTAATAATTAAATTACTCGCACGTGTGGTTTTCCTGAAAAAGTGGATAACTACCGAACAGGTTCTCGGATCACAAATCCGAGTGCACCGTTGTGTTCAGAACAACGATTTTTCCTAAGGCGAGGCCTATTATCGGCCAGCGCAAGTCGGTGGTGAAATATGGTTTTTGGACACAACAGTAATAAAATATTTAATAAAAATATTTTATTTCTGTAGCGAGATCTTTTAAATCTTTTTTACTTTTATCCTCTTTAAGTAGTGGCTTGCGCCAGGGTCTATGGTTACAAACCCCATAACCCTAAAAACACTTGGCGGCTCTGGAGGAAACCCCCAACGTGGCAACTACGACGTTCTTGACGGATTATGACGGCGACGACGACGTGGCGAGAATATATTTGCCAGAAAACGCAGCGAATCCAGGTAGGATGTTGTTGTGATTTTAATTCTTCCCCGTCTTTGATTTCCATGATGAACGCGGACTAATCCACAAACAGATTAGCCCACGGATCGATCGTTCTTGCGGGATGGGATTTTGTGGGGATTTTTTGGGATTTGATTCTAGTTATTTGTTTGGTTTCATTCAACCTTCTAACGGTGACTAACCAAGATCGACACAAACATCGATCAAGGTTCATCCCTCTCTATTTGTTGTCTGTTCTCCCCCAAATTCACGCGTTCTTCATGAGCGTTCTTCGCGTTCTTTGTGGGGCGATGAACAATGGATTGTTGCACATCTGTTCTGTGATGCAATGATCCCAAATTGAAGGATCAACACCGCAACGGTCATTCGGAGGTGTGACGACGGTTTCGGCGGACGGATCGAAGCGGATCAGAGGAAATTGTTCTTCCAACGATTTTCGCTTGGATGGTCGGAATCAGATTTTGGAGCTGATTGAGGCCCGAAACCCACAGATTCAGCTTCACGGAGATGAGGCGACCCGGTATCTGGAGTTTTATAGTGAACGGATGACAAAATCGATATCCGGATGATCGGCTGAGGTGTGTGGAGGAAGTCGCGGTTCTGGAAATTTTTCGGACTACACACTATGTAGTATGGGCTACACGGCATGTGTTCATCAGTAGGGTTACCCGACATGTACTCCGGGAGTACACGGACACGAGAAGAGCACGTGACCATGGACACGCCGTGTATACCCTCCCCGGCCAGAACCGACCAGATACACAAGATACCCCGTGTACTGGTACATGGGTAGGCGACACGGGCACGAGCATAGACCGTGTATGGGCACATGGCTAGTGTACATGGAGCGAGCCCAGGCACTCGAAAACAGCGTGTGATTTATTCTACACTTCTTTTAGTTGTTTTATATCTGATAAGCTGAAGGACATGGGCCATTTACATGAGAAGTTCCTGGTGTCAAGGAGCATGGTGTTTACTTTACTACACGCTGTGTAGTCTGGTTTTGCATGGTTTGAATGAAGGACACAATCCATTTACACGGGTAGTACCCGGGGTCAACGAACACGGCGTGTAACAATACTACACGCCGTGTAACTTTTTCTTCATGGATTGAGCCACTTGCCTTCTGTGACTTGGACTAGTTCTTAGGGTTCGTACCCTTGGTAATCCCTTGAAGATTCTGGTATCAATTATTTTATACAGGAGTATGATCCCTTCAGAAAAACTCCCTGAAGAGAGTTGTTGGAATCCCCTCTATGAGATGTAGAGTCGGATCCTCTATTCAGCATTGAAACCCTAGGTAGAGTTCATGGTATCAACGTGACCAACTTTACTCGGGCGCCGATCCTCTGCTTAGCGGATTAGCTCAGACTGAGTTTTCAGAATCACCCCATGACATGGATGTGATCCTCATCTGAGCATCTTGTTCCCAAGGTACTTGTAAAGTGTGTTCTCCTAGAATTAGTATATTAGGTCCCTCTCTCTCTCTCCAGACCTAGGAGTGTGTTCTCTCGATGGTATGCTTAGTGGAATCTTCAATATGGATTCTAGTGGCGGTATCGCGAAGGTCGTTTGTGTATGAGTATATCTGGATATTCTTGTTATATGTTCAGTAGAAATATACTGTGTAGAGCTTATAGTACATTTCTTTGTGGTATTTTTCTTTTTTGTATTTCCTTTGTGGTTTTCGGGGTGTCCTACTGGGTATTGTTATACTCACCCCTTCACGGGTTTGCCCGCACGTGTCGTGTCTTGTGGAGACAAGCGAGCCTTTGACATGATTCTAGGCGGACCAGGACAAAATAGTGCTCAGTGAGATCAGACAGGCCAAGGTGTGTTCCTTCGGTGGTGGATTGCAGTCCCAGTACCTTTTTCTACAGGTTGGACTTGTTGAAGACTTTCTTTTGGTGGGCTTGTACTTTTGGATCGGGGGTTTACTTTACTGTACTTTACTTCCCTGTCATAATCTGTTTGTTGGGTTTTAGTGTATTCATGCATCTTTTATTTTTAGTAGTTTTTACTTTTCAGCTTTTTGGGATCGGAGATGTGTGTGCGTGTGTACATGTTTATAGTCAATGCCTCCCATGTTAGTATCATGCCTACTCGGTGCTAGTCACCGGCCCCTGGCCTATTAGAGGCGGGCTTGGGGAGTTGTGGCTTGGGCCCCATTGGGACGGGTCGTGACAGTTTTGATGACATCCACAAATGTTATAGGTTACTATGACATGTTAGGATTACATAAATGAATTTTTTTTCGAATTAATAATGTTGTTAAGACTATCAAAAATCAATTATTAAATAGTGTCAAAATTGACATTAACGAGTTTTTTAAAAAAATATTATATTATAAATTGACATAATATTCCTAAAAATATAAGGCTTAGAAAAAGGACTTATATAATGATAGGTGTATCATTAATGAACCACTTGGGGGTCGGTTGAACGTATATAGTATGTTTATTAACCATATAATATAAAAATACAAAGAGACATGGTAAATGTAAAACTAATTAACTAAGAGTTAAAACTAAAAGATAAGGTTAATAAAGTGACCCAAACCTATCTAAAACCTATTGGTTGAGTTTTTTTCGACAGATCCCCAACTGAGACTTTAAATAATTTAATATGGATCCATTAGAAATCGAATATGAATTTATTATAAAATAACATTTCTAACTTTTCCAAAGGTGCCTCTCACCCCTCTTATAAAAGGGAACTCCCCCTTCTCTCTAATTCACATCTTCAAAGCCTTTTGGGTAGGACAACTCCTGACAAAATATTATCTCAACTTACCTCACTTCTACCTAGATGACATAGTTTGATCATAAATCCAAATTAAATATCCATTTTGATCAAATCAAAAAGAAGAACCCAAAGAAGAGGTAATGTTTTCACCACCCTCTTTAAAGTTCCTTTCTTCTTCCACTTCTTCTTTCTTTATTGTTTCCATTCTAAAATAATAAATCCATTATCTTCTATATAATGTGATGTTATTATAAATATGGTACAACCATATTCAGTAGTCTATCAATCCTTTAAGTGACATGTCACCATACGTGTGTACGTACGGCTTACCATCTCCACGTCGTAGTGTAATTGTTATTCAAAACATTATTATTTGGATGGGTATGATAATGATGTGTAATTGAAGTAAATAATAAATATAACATTATAATTATTCTCTATAACATCCAATTTTATATTATTTTAATATCAAAATAATTATATTGTCGCTCGTGCGTACGGACGGACTACTGTCTCCACGAACGCGATGAGATTAATTCCCCATCGTATCCATTCAAGTCTAATTCTCATTTAATGATTAAAAATAATGTTAGGGACATGATATAATTCTCTATATGAATAATATACAACCTATCCATAATAAACATGTCCTATGTAACAAAACATATAAAAGAAATCGAGTAAGTTGACACCCGAAATGACGATAACACTACGATATTATTAACAAAGCAATGTTAAAAGATACTATATGATATTATATTAATGTGTATGATTCGTGTATAATTTAATAACAATTATTTCACAATTATACAGGATGTTAAACTATCCTCAACCAATGGAAAGTACAAGGTAAGGGTTTATTTCACAATCTCTTCCTTATCCGAGGTTGTTTGTACGTAATTATCTATTGAGACCTCTTTATTATCCAGATCCATGTTTCTTAAAAATCTATTTCAAATCATTATTATTATTTTACAGACTATGGGTTAAAGTAATTTATACCCTTTTTTGACTTTTTATAGGAATTTTATAAAGGGGTCTTTTCGCCATTTTCCAAACAAGGTCCTTTTTAACCTTTTTGAAAAAATTAAGGTAAGAATGTCTTATTTTTAACTTATACACCAGGTGTGGCTATTTTCCACCTTTATAAAATCATCTAAGCATCCCATACAAGATTATGAGAATATTTTCAAAGTAAATGTTTTATTTTAAAAATATTTGGCTTTTAAATGATTTCAAAAAAGAGATATTTCTCTCAAATAGTTTTGATTTCATCTATGTCAACATCCTTTGATGGATTTTAAGCTTATTTGAAGTTAATTTATTATGATACACAACTTCCATATAGTATTGAAGGTTTTGTGATATGTTTGACTGTGGATGTGTCATTTTTATACCATTCTTGGTTTATGGAGAAATTATTGACATTTCATATGCTAGTTTTATTACGAATGTTTATGTTATGTTTAAACCTGTTCATATGAGAAATGCATTGGACTTAATAAGTGACGGGTGGAGCCCACTATAGCTCCTCGATGCATCGATAGGTCTCATGAGACAAACTAGTGTCTTGGAACAAGGACTTGACAAAATAATATTTGTATTATTGGCACAAGGCCTTGACTATGTGGTTATGATAGTCGTGCATTACGCCTTCCATCATTATAAAAGTAGTTGTTAATATTTCATGTGATTATTCAACTAGTAGAATATCCATGTGAATAAGTAAATGGAATTATTTCATTTTATTTTTTCCATATTATGCTGATGTTCATGTTTAAAAGGATTTTGTTTTAGTTATACATTGCCTTAAATGTTTATACTTATTTATGAAGTTTCCATTATATTGTTATCTTTACTAAGCATCTGAGCTCACCCATTTCTATGTTTTATTTTTTCCAGCATGTGAAGAAGTATTTTATGACTGACCTACATGGATAGTATAAAGGGATATGAGTGTGGACTATGGAGACTATGTTGCTGTAGTTTTCATTTTATGATGTAATTTAAGTCTTATGAATTTATTCTAGTTATTCCAAGGCTACTAAAATAATCAGTATTTTAAGACGTGATCTTTTGTGATCATACAAATGTTATGTAATAATGCATTGACTCTGGGTAACTGGGGTCGGGGCGTTACAGTTGGTATTATAGGAAGTTTAGTAAAAACCTTGGAAGCTAGATTTAGATAAACTCTAATTAGAGAACAAATACCTAAGATGTACTTTGGGGATTAGTATAGAAGAACTTCCTAGAATTTTGGTATCGTAAAGATTTTGTGAGTTTTCTGAGCAATACATCCCTGTATGGATACGAGCAGGTAGTGGCGGCTCTGGAATAGATGCACCTAGGGGTAAAACCTGAAAACACCGCTTTGAGCTAGACTTGAATAGGAACTGGTGCATGAAAACGGTCCATTCTGCACTCTTGGTTATGACACTCCGGGGGGATATGCTTAGGATAATTCTCATTTTCTTTAAAAATCATTAGGAAGGGTTTATGATTATATACTTATTCAATGAAAACATCTTTATTATTATAGATTATATCCATAAACTTATCAATTTACGTTATTTATTTTACAAGTTTGGAATTATTCATTGTAATTCATAAATTGGACTAGTTTATGCCATTGTATATAAATGGCGCCCAGTATAAGGAATGTGAACTCCATCAATAACTATGATCCAAATATTAAGAAGGATCATATCTTTCATGGTATTAAGCCAATATTTATAAGGGAAATAGTCTCCCATGTATTCTCAACATATGAAGATATAGTATCATGTGTTAATAAGACAAGTAATGAATTATCTGAGTCCTATGTATTTTAAGGGAAGCAAGAGAAGAAAAGGATGCAAGAGAGAAATATGGATAAAGGGAAGATGGAAAGGAGGAATTTTCCCATATGTGATAACTGTGAGAAGAAACACCATGAAACTTTCCAAAAGGGAATGGGAGTTTTTTATAAGTGTGTAGAAAAAAACACCAAGTACTTGACTCAAGGGTATGAAAATTGTTTCAAATGTACAGTGCTTCATCTGCAAGGATTTGAGACTCTTTGTAAACCAATGTACAAATCATCCGAGTTTTCCCCAAATGATGCTATTGGATAATAATCAAGTTATGATACTACCACAAATGAGGAGGAATGATTATAGTTCTTATGTTGTTATTAAAGAATTGTGTCATTTTAGTGTCGTATAAATGATTTACTGGTTATAATAATTGTGGAGTATATAAGGATTGTACTGCAGTACTATTTCATTAAGTACTTGAGATTTTGTGGAACCAAGAAAAGTGACTTAATATAAAGTTAATTTTTTCAAAGATATATATTTGATAGATAGATAAACCATAATATGGTTCTGATACTGAGGTAGTGATTTTGGAATAATTCATGATTGATTGGGATAAATTATATTGGATTTTCTTGACTACCTTGAAACTGATTAATTATTTGTATATTCCATCATTGATGGAGTTTATAACAATTTTGGATAGAAGGAGTATATCCAGTATTCTATAAAGAATAAGGGATCATGAATGTAATCAATAAGGTTTTATAGTAATTCAGGATGTTGCAGTGTTTTTAAAGAATACATAATGAAGTTGTTCACATGTTATTACATTGAAAAAAGGATCTTCATTGTGTTTACCTTCCTTATAAATTTTGGACTGTGAGTTTCGACAGAAGTATTTTGGATAATTCTAGTTTGAGATTATTTTTGGATTGCCATAAATGGACAACCCGGAGTTCGGGCGACAACCCGTCGCGTGCAGCAAGGCCACATGACTTAAACCCATAAACGAAGGGTGCCAAGGGTGTATCACCTACCACTGGCCCAAATTTTGTCCTAGATTGAATAATGTAGTTTTTTAAAATATCCTGGTATATTAATTATAAATCCATTTTTGTTGGAACCCTATAAGAATAGGATAAATAGAATATTTTTTTAATTTATATTATATTTTAGAGTGAATGATGAGTTTTTGGTAGAAATTAGTTAAAGGATGGAACTCTAATTGTCAAGTATATGTTTTTCTTCTTCTATTATTCTATGAAGAAATTAATTCTTAAACATTAGTGAAGGGATCTTAAAACCAAATTTTTTTATCCTAATACCTTATGTTTTGATGAACCGATGGTATTTTAAATCATCATAGATTGATGAATTTAAGGCCCTCAATTTTACACTTGTTTGTGATTGATGACCTCAATCACTACCTATAAATATTTACAATTTTCCTTCAATTATATTTCTTTAATTTCCACCAATGTTCTCTTAATCGAGATCATAATTCGATGGTGACCCTTTCATTTTCCTTTTCTTCTCATTATGACTAAATTTTTTTAAACCTAATTTATGATGTGAGTTTTCCCAAAGGTATTTTCTATTTTAAAACTTTTATTTTAGAAGAAAAATTTAAAATTGCGAGGACGAAATTTATTGATGGAGGGAAGAATGTAACACACCAAGATTTCATATTACATTATTTCGTCAAAGTAATTCAATAACTTGCACTACACACAACACCGGGTTCTAACGCACCATAAGATTACCAAACTAGCCGTTCAAAAGAAGTTATAAATATTATTCACTAAATATTGAACTATATATATTACTTATAATTTCAGAATCTATATTATGAGTTTGTCAGAAATAATGTAAGAACAGATTCATTTTTTCATATAAAACAAGTATTTATTTCAAAAAATTCAGTTTTACCTCCTTTTAATGGTGAACCCATTTTAAATCCAATATTTGAAACTTTTATATATTCTATTTGAGAAAATAAAATTATTCTTCAGAATCGGGACATAAGAATTTATTTTCAATAAATTTTTTGGTGTTTTCTGATAACTTTCATATTTGGGTGAATAGTGAAAAATACTAAATTTTAACTAAAAATGACTTTTTTAATCATAATAATTTATAGTGATAAATTATAATATTTAGTGGTTTTAAAGTATAATTAGATTATATTTTTACCATTTAATACAATGTTGGTCATTGGACGTAATTTCACATTTATACTGGACAAAAGCAAGTGTCAATCTTTGGATAGTTATTATTTCTCAAAAACACGCTTTTTGATATGACAACGGGAAATAATTTTAAATTAATTTCTGCCACTTTTGTATTTTGAATTTAGAAAAATATATTAAATATTTAGAATCAGTATATCCAAATTTTGTAAATAGTTAACTTTTATTTCAAGACATTTTGAATAGTTACTTCAGTAAATATTTTATTTACCATGGTTAAAGGGTAAATCTGGTAAATAAGGGTAAACAAATAATATTATAATAATATTAAATTACCCTAAAACGTGTCCTAAACATATTGGTTGATACATGTCCGAACATGGGAATATTTTGGTCGATTTTGGGACCCAATGGAGCCACTTTTAAGTGATAATGACACTTTATATTAATTTAGTTGAAGTACATAGAAAAATGGCATAAGCATATATCTTTTAGAAAAACAATTTTTAAATTGGGTTATATATGTTATATTTTAGATTATAAATATTAATTAGAAATTTAAAAATCTTTCCTACAAAATGGTATGTTATTTATAATGTTTAGGCATTGAATAATTAAATTTATTTATGACACAATAATGATGCAATATTTTCCTTATTTATGAATGAATCAAATAATTGGTATTATAAATGTGAAAATAAATATAATTTGAAAGTTTTGATGACATAAACGAATTTTATTGGTTAATATGACATATTAGGATTACTGAAATTAATTTGGTTTGAATTAATAATGTTTCTAATACTTTGAAAAAAATCAATTTTTAAATAGTGTCAAAATTGACATAAAGGAGTTTTTTAAAAAATATTATCATATAAATTGATATAATATTCCTAAAAATCAAAGGTTAGAGAATAGGACTGATATATGGATAGGTTTATCATTAATGAACCACTTGGGGGTCTCTGGGAAGTTTATAGTATGTTTATTAAACATATAATATAAAAATACAAAGAGACATGGTAAATGTCAAACTAATTAACTAAGAGTTAAAACTAAAAGATAAGTTTAATAATGTGACACAATCCTGTGTAAAACCTATTGGTTGAGTTTTTTTGACCTATAACCAACATAGACTATAAATAATTAACTTTGGATCCATTAGAAAGCGAATATGAATTTATTAAAAAATAATATTTCTTTCTTTTCCAAAGGTGTCCCTCACCCTCTTATAAAAGAGCACTTCCCCATCTCTCTAATTCACATCTTCAAAGCCTTTTGGATCGGTGAAACCCTGTACAAATTTTTTCTCAACTTACCTGACTTAAATCTATATGCCTTAGTTTGACCATAAACCCAACTTAAGGAGCCCTTTTGATCAAATCAAAAGGAAGAACCTGAAGAAGACGTAATGTTTTCACCACCCTCTTTCAAGTTCCTTTCTTATTCCACTTATTCTTTCTTTGTTATTTCCATTATAAAATAATAACTCCAGTATCTTCTATATACTATGATATTATTTTAAATATGGTACAACCATATTCAATATTGTATCTACCCTTTGAATGACATGTCACCATACGTGCGTACGCATAGCTTACCGTTTCCACGTCGTGGTGTAATTGTTATTGGAAACATTATTATTTGGATGAGTATGATAATGATGTGTAATTGAAGTAAATAATAAATATAACATTATAATGATTTTTTATACCATCCAATTATATATTATTTTAATATCAAAAGAATGATATTGTCGCTCGTGTGTATAGACGGACTACCGTCTCCACGAACGCGATGAGATTCATTCCCCATTGTATCCATTCAAGTCTAATTATCATTTAATGATTAAAAACAATGTTTAAGGACATGATATCATTCTGGATATTAATAATATACAACCAATCCATAACAAACATGACTTATGTAACAAATCATATAAAATAAAACGAGTAATTTAACACCCGAAACGATGATAATACTTAGATATTATTAACAAAGAAATGTTAAAAGATCATATATGATATCATATTAATGTATATTATTCTTTTATAATTTAATAACAATTATTTCAACATTATACAGGAGGTTAAAATACCCTCACCCGCGGAAAAGTACAAGGTAGGTGTTTATTTCACAATCTCTTCATTATCCGAGGTTGTTTATACGTAATTATCTACTCGGACCTCTTTATCATCCACATCCATGTTTCTTAAAAATGTATTTCAAATCATTCTTACTATTTTACAGACTATGGGTTAAAGTCATTTATACCCTTTTTTGTCTTTTTAAAAGAAGTTTATAAAGGAATCTTTCTATCGTTTTCTAAACAAGGTCCTCTTTAACCTTTTCGACAAAATTGGGGAAAGAATGTCTGTTTTTAACTAATACGGTGGGTGTGGAAATTTTCCTCCATTATAAAATCATCGAAGCTTCCTTTACAAGATTATAAGAATATTTTCATTGTAAATTTTTTATTTTATAATTATGTGGCTTTTAAATGATTTCAAAAAAAAGATATATTTCTCTCAAATAGTTTGGATTTAATCTATGTCAACATCCTTTGATGGATTTTAAGCTTATTTGAAGTTGATTTATTATGATACAAAAAATCCAAATAGTATTTAAGGTTTTGTGATATGTTTGAATGTGGTTGTGTTATTTTTATACAATTCATTGTTTATGGAGAAGTTATTGTCATTTCGTATCCTAGTTTTAATACTAATGTCTATGTTATGTTTAAAACTGTTCATATGAGGAATGCATTGGACTTAATAAGTGATGAGTGGAGCCCGCTATAGATCCTCAATGCATTAGTAGGTCTCATGAGACAAAATAGTGTCTTGGTACAAGGCCTTGACAAAATCTTATTTGTAGTCTTGGCACAAGGCCTTAACTATGTGGTTATGATAGTCTGGAATTGTGCATTCCATCATTATGAAAGTGGTTATTGATATTGCATGTGATTATTCGACTAGTAGAATATCCATGTGAATAAGAAAATGGAATTATTTCATTTTATATTTTCCATATTATGATGAAGTTGAAGTTTAAAAGGATTTCGTTTTAGTTATACACTGCCTTAAATGTTTATTCTTATTTTTGAAAGTTTACGCTATATTGTTATCCTTACTGTGCATCTGAGTTAACCACTTTCTATGTTTTATTTTTCCCAGGATGTGAAGAAGTATTATATGACTGACCAGTAGGGATATTCTTAGGGGATATGATTTTGGACTATGGAGACTATGTTGTTGTACTTTTTATTTTATGATGTAATGTAAGACATATAAATGTATCTAGTGATTCCAAGGCTACTAAATTAATTAGTCTTTTGAGACTTGATCTTTTGTGATCATTCCAATGTTATGTAATAAGGCACCGACTCTAGATAACTGGGGTCAGGGTGTTACAATTGGTATCGTAGTAAGTTTAGTACAAAACTTGGAATCTAGATTTAGATAAACTCTGATTAAGGGACATAGACCTATGATGGACTTTGAGGATTAGTATAGAATAACTTCCTAGAATTTTGGTATCGTAAAGATTTTTTGAGTTTTCCGAGCAATATATCATTGTCTAGAAATGAGGAGGTAGAGGAGGCTCTAGCACAGATGTACCTAGGGGTAAAACCTGAAAACACTGTTTTTAGCTAGACTCAAACGAAAACTCGTGTACGACAACGAGCCTTGCTACACTATTGGTTACGACACTCCCGGGGGATATTCTTAAGATAATTCTCATTTTCTTTACTAATCATTAGGAAGGGTTTATGAGTATATACTTCCTAAATGAAAACATCTTTATTATTATGGATTATGTCCATAAACTGTTCAATTTACGTTAGGTATTTTACAAGTTTGGAATTATTCATTGTAATTCATAAAATGGACTAGTTTATACCATGGTAGAGAAATGGCGCCCAGTAGATGGAATGTGAACTCGAGAAATACGTATGATCCAATGAGTAGAAAGGATCCTATCTTTCATGGTATTAAGCCAACATTTAGAAGGGAAATAGTCTCCAATGTATTCTGAACATATGAAGAAATAATATCATGTGTTAATAAGATAAGTAAAGAATTCTCTAAGTCCTATGGCTTTGAAGGGAAGAAAGAGAAGAAAAGGATGGAAGAGAGAAATATGGATAAAGGGAAGATGGAAAAGAAGAATTTTCCCATATGTGATAACTGTGGGAAGAACCACCCTGGAACTTGCCTAAAGGGAATGCGAGTTTGTTATAAGTGTGGAGAAAAAGGACACCAAGTACATTACTGCAACGGTAAGAAAATGGTTTCAAATGTACAATGCTTCATCTACAAGGAGTTGGGACACTATGCAATCCAATGTCCAAATCATCAGAGTATGCCCCAAAAGATGATATTGGATAATAATCAAGTTATAATACTACCATAGATGAGGAGGAATGATTAGAGTTCTTATGTTTTTATTAAAGAATTATGTCATTTGAGTGTTGTATCAACGATGTTCTGATTATAATAATTATATAGTATATAAGGATTGTACTGCAGTACTATTTCCTTAAGGACTTGAGATTGTGTTGAAACAAGAAAAGTGACTCAACAGCAGGTTAATTTTTTTTGAAAATATATGGTTGATAGAAAGATAAACCATAATATGGTTCTGATACCGAGGTAGTGATTTTGGAATAATAACTGATTGATTTGGAAAATTATATTGGATATTATTAACTAACTGGAAACTGATTAATGATTTTTATATTCCATCATTGTTGGATTCTACAACATTTTTGGATAGAAGGAGTATATCCAGTATTCTATAAGGAATAAGGGATCATGAATGTAATCAATAAGGTTTTATGGTAATTCAGGATGTTGTAGTGTTTTAAAAGAATACATGATGAAGGTGTTCACATGTTATTACATGGAAAAAAGGATCTTCATTGTGTTTACCTTACTTATAAATTTTGGACTGTGAGTTTGGAAAAAAGTATTTTGTATAATTCTAGTTTGATATTATTTTTGGATTTCCATAAAAGGACAAACTAGAGGTCGGGCGGCAACCCGTTGCGTCCGGTAAGGCCACGAGACTTGAACCCACAAACAAAGGGTGACAAGGGAGTATCACCTACCACTGGCCCACATGATGTCCTGTATTGAATAATGTAGTTTTTCTAAAAGGTATGGTAGATGAATTATAAATCCATTTTTTTGTAACCCTATACGAATAGGATAAATGGAATATTTTTTTAAGTTCTATTATCTTTTAGAGTGAAAGATGAGTTTGTGGTAGAAATTAGTTAAAGGATGTAACTCTACTTGTCAAGTATAAATTTTTCTTCTTCTCTTATTTTATGAAGAAATTAATTCTTAAACTCTAGTGATGGGATCTTAAAACAAAAATTGTGTTATCCTAATACCTTATGTTTTGTTGAACCGATGGTATTTTAAACCATCATAGATTGATGAATTTAAGGCCCTCAATTTTACACTTGTTTGTGATTAATGAACTCAATCACTACCTATAAATATTAATGTTTTTCCTCCAATTATATGTCTTTAATTTCCACCAATGTTCTCCTAATCGAGATCATAATTTTGTTGTGACCCTTTCATTTTCTTTTTCCTCTTATTAATACTAAATTTTATTGACCTAATTTAAGATGTGGGTTTTCCTAAACCTATTTTCGATTTTCAACATTTTATTTTTGAAGAAAAATTTCAAATTTCGAGGAAACAATTTATTGAAGGAGGGAAGAATGTAACACCCCATGATTTCATAGTACCTTATTTATTCAAAGTAATTTAATAACTTTCACCATACGCAACACCGAGTTCGAGCGCACCACAAGATTACCAAACTTACAGATAAAAAGAAGTTATGAATAGTATTTACTGAATATTGAACTATATTTAATCGTTATAATTTCAGAATCCATATTATGAGTTTCTTAGACATAATGTAAGAACAAATTCATTTTTTTTAGATAAAAGAAGTATTTATTTCAAAAAAGTGTACTTTTACCTCTTTTTAACGATGAACCATTTTTAAATCCAATATTTGAAACTTTTATATATTGTATTTGACAAAATAAACTTCTTCTTTAGAATCTGGACATAAGAATTTATTTTCATTTAATTTTTGGTTATTTTATGATAACTTTCATATTTTGGTGAATAGTGAAAAATACTAAATTTTAACTGAAAATGAATTTTTTTAATCAAAATAATTTAAAGTGATAAATTATACTATTGAGTGGATTTAAAGTATAATTATATTATATTTTTACCATTTAATACAATTTATGGTCATTGGACGTAATTTCACATTTAAACTGGACAAAAGCAAGTGTCAATCTTTTTATTGTTATTATTTTTTAAAAACATGTATTTTGATTTGTCAATGGGAATGAATTTAAAATTAATTTCTTCCACTTCTGTGTTTTGAATTTAGAAAAATGGATTCCATATTTAGAATCAGGAGGTCCAAATTTTGTAAATAGTTAACTTTTATTTTTAGACATTTTGAATAATTATTTCGGTAAATATTTTATTTACCATGGTTAAAGGGTAAATCCGGTAAATAAGGGTAAAAAATAATATTATAATAATATTAAATTACCCTAAAACTTGTCATAACCCTATTGGTTGATACATGTCATGTACATACAAAAATGGCATAAGCATATATCTTGTAGAAATTTTTTTTTACATTGGGTTATATATGTTATATTTTAGATTATAAATATTCATTATAAATTTAAAAATCTTTTCTACAAAATTGTATTGTATTTATAATGAATAGGCATTGAATAATTAAATTTATTTATGACACAATAATGATGCAGTATTTTCCTTATTAATGAAAGAATCAAATAATTGATATTTCAAATGTTAAAATAAATATAATTTAAAGTGTTGATGACATAAACGAATTTTATTGGTTAATATGACATGTAAGGAATACTTAAAAGATTTTTTTTTCGAATTATTAAATTTTTTAAGACTTTAAAAAAATCAATTATTAAATAGTGTCAAAATTGACATAAAAGAGTTTTTTTAAAAAATATTATATTATAAATTGATATAATATTCCTAAAAATATATGGTTCGGACAAAGGACTTATATAATGATAGGTGTATCATTAATGAACCACATGGGGGTCTCTTGGAAGTTTATAGTAAGTTTATTAACCATATAATATAAAAATACAAGGAGACATGGTAAATGTAAAACTAATTAACTAAGAGTTAAAAATAAAAGTTAAGGTTAATAAAGTGACCCAAACCTATCTAAAACCTATTGGTTGTGTTTTTCTCAACCGATCCCCAATTTATACTTTAAAGAATTCAATTATGAGGCATTATAAACCGAATATGAATTTATTATAAAATAATATTTCTATCTTTTCCAATGGTGCCCGCACCCCTCTTATAAAAGGGAACTCCCCCTTATCTCTAATTACATCTTCAAAGCCTTTTGGCTCGGCCAAACCCTACCAAAATATTACCTCCTCTTCCCTCACTTAAACTTAGAGGCCTTAGTATGATCAGAAAGACAATCTAAGAAGCCCTTTTGATCAAATCAAAAGGAAGAACCTGAAGAAGAGGTAATGTTTTCACCTCCCTCTTTGAAGTTCCATTCTTCTTCCACTTATTCTTTCTTTGTTATTTACATTCTAAAAGAATAAATATAGTATCTTTTATATACTGTGATGTTATTATAAATATTGTACAACCATATTCAGTATTCTATCCATCCGTTTAATGACATGTCTCCATACGTGCGTACGAACAACTTTCCGTCTCCACGTCGTGGTGTAATTGTTATTGAAAACATTATTAATTGGATGGGTATGATAATGAAGTGTAATTGAAGTAAATAATAAATATAACATTATAATGATTCTTTATACCATCCAATTATATATTATTTTAATATCAAAATAATGATATTGTCGCTCGTGCGTACGGATAGACTACCGTCTCCACGAATGCGATGAGATTAATTCCACATCGTATTAATTCATGTATAATTCTCATTTAATGATTAAAAATAATTTTTAAGGACTTGATATCATTATGGATAATAATAAGATACAACCTATACATAAAAAACATGGCTTATTTAACAAAACATATAAAAGAAAATGAGTAAGTGAACACCCGAAACGATGATAATACAAAGATATTATTAAGAAAGAAATGTTAAAAGACCATATATGATATCATATTAATGTATATTATTCTCGTACAATTTAATAACAATTATTTCACCATTATACATGAGTTTAAACTACCCTCACTCAAGGAATAGTATAAGGTAAGGGTTTATTTCACAATCTATTCATTATCCGAGGTGGTTAATATGTAATTATCTACTGTCATCCACATCCATATTTCATAAAAATTTATTTCAAATAATTCTTAATATTTTACAGAATATGGGTTAAATTAATTTATACCCTTGTTTGACTTTTTATAAGATGTATATAAAGGAATCTTTCTGTCATTTTCCAAACAAGGTCCTTTTTAAACTTTTCGACAAAATTAAGTTAAGAATGTATTTTTTTAACTTATATGGCGGGTGAAACTATTTTCCACCATTATAAAATCGTCGAAGATTCCCTTACAAGCTTATAAGAATATTTTCAATTTGAATGTTTTATTTTATATTTATGTGTATTTTAAATGATTTCAAAAAAGAGATATTTCTCTCAAATTGTTTTGATTTCATCTATGTCAACATCCTTGGTTGGATTTTAAGATTATATGAAGTTGATTTATTATGATACAAAACTTCCCTATAGTATTGAAGGTTTTGTGACATGTTTGACTGTGGATGTGTTATTTTTATACTATTCATGGTTTATAGAGAATGTCTTGAAATTTCGAATGCTAGTTTTAATACGAATGTTTATGTTATGTTTAAACCTGTTCATATGAGGAATGCAATGGACTTAATAAGTGACGGGTGGACCCAATATAGCTCTTCAATGCATCGGTAGGTCTCATGAGACAAACTAGTGTCTTGGAACAAGGTCTTGACAAAATATTATTTGTAGTCTTGGCACAAGGCCTTGACTATGTGGTTATGATAGTCTGGAATTATAAATTCCATCATTATGAAATTGGTTATTGATATTTCATGTGATTATTCAACTAGTAGAATATCCATGTGAATAAGTAAATGGAATTATTTCATTTTATTTTTTTCCATATTATGCTGAAGTTAAAGTTTAAAAGGCTTTTGTTTTAGTTATACATTTCCTTAAATGTTTATCCTTATTTAAGAAAGTTTTTGCTTTATTGTTATCCTTACTGGGAATTTAAGCTCACCCGTTTCTATTTTTTATTTTTCCCAGGATGTGAAGAAGTATTTTCTAACTGACCTGCAGGGACAGTCTGAGGGGATATGAGTGTGTACTATGGAGACTATGTTGTTGTAGTTTTCATTTTATGATGTAATATAAGACTTATGCATGTATCTAGTGATTCCAAGGCTAAAAAACTAATCGGACTTTTGAGACTTGATCTTTTGTGATCATGCCAATGTTATGTAATAATGCACCTACTCTGGGTAACTGGGGTCGGGGCGTTACAATTACTATATACAATGGGCATGTCGCAAATACTATTTGTGATGGGCCCGTCGCAAAGGGTTTATATATATAATGTATATAATCGAAGGCTGAGTTGTGAAGGGGTAGTTTTCCATCGCAAATAGTATTTGCGACAGGCCCGTCATAACAGGTTTATTTATATATAATTTATATAATCGGAGGGTTATTTGAGATGGGACCATCGCAAAAAAAATATATTTGTGATGCCGTTTTCTGCTATGGGCTATTTGTGATAAGGCCCTCTCGCTAAAGCCTATTTGCGACATGATCCCATCAGAAATATCCCTTCGCAAATATACCGTTTTCTAGTAGTGATAGTTGATGAGACAGGTCATTAATCTGATAATGATGATACTTTTTCATTGTCGTGAAAATTTTATGCTCATGATAATCAATATAGAGATACATTGAACCATATTTCTTCCTAAACAAGGATTTAAGAACTATATAGTGAAGTCAAATTCTTTATAAAACCCTTCTCAATGTTCTCTTTCAATTTATTCTTCCACAATTCATGTTCAAAGGGGTCCATTCTATAGGGACTCTTGGATATGGGCATAAATCTAGGTATATGTTCAATTAAGAAATCAATCTATATATTAATATGAAGAACCAAAAACTCTTCGAAGTATACATTAACAGATTCTATCACCATGTGAATGTATTTAAGGATGATCCTTTACTTCTTCTCAATAATTTGAGCTATACTTGATTACTCATATGGAAATAATATCAATACTTGAGGATTTTTCAAAGAACATGCATAATTATCCATTCATTTATATTGAATTATAGGATGGATTCTGATATGGAATGATATTCCACTCTCAAAAATCATGTTTGTTAGTGTAAATTGGATTATGACCTAAAATGTGGTTTTAGGATGTATGTTATGTGGCCTTATAGAATTTATAGCTTAAAATTTAAATTTACACTATAAATCAGGTGATTTACAGCCTGTATATAAGTTCTCTTCACATGTCTTTCCTCTCATTTGGCCATGTATCCTTTAGTTTTTTAGGAACCCCATGCACTATTGGGATGTATCTCATCCATTTTTCATCATGTTTAGATATTTGTTTCTAGTCATTGGTCATTGGTGATCAGTGTTGAGTTATCATCCCATATCACCTGATTTTTCCAAATTATTCTCTCAAGGATTCACTACAGTGTTGTTGTTTTTGTTTGAGATATGTTGGGATGAGTTTTTCATAACCCTTTTTTGAGGTTCATGATGCTACAAGGGTTTTATATGAGGACATGCTTTATATGATGTTACTTCTTCATCCTGTGGTGTACAATGAAACCTGAAAGCCTCTTCAAGGTAGGGGATCCTTGATCTCACATGTTTATGTGCTATGTGTTTTATTTTCATGATTTTTCTTTCCATTTGTTAGATATAAAGGGTTGAAATAATAAATATATTTAATTAGAATAATTAAAGTTGAACGGTATGTGAATATATCACATTCTTTATTGATTTCCTATATGTTGTTGATGATATTGTGAATGCTTGTTGCCGATTCTAAAAATAAAAGATGTTGGAAGCCTTATTTTCACTATAGATGATATATGCTAAGACTCATGATGTGTTTTTTTGTGAACAAACATTGAATAAAAGGTTAATGAATATATATATATGGTGTTATAACATATTAATTCATTATTTTATGTTAATATTATCACTATATTTTTACTAAAAATGTTTAATTTCTAGTCAATGATTATGTTTTGATCAGACACCCACATTGATAATATTGATGAAATTCATTCAATTACACTTTTGTTTACTATTTTGATCATATATTTAAAAATATTTATCCCAATTATGAGATTCTTATTTTTTATTGAACCCGATTGAATTAAAAAAAATCATTCAACTATTGATTTGGCTAATTCATCCATTGAAAGGTCCACATAGACAACACAAAAGGCACAAATGAATCTTACAATGAAACATGACCAGTTATATTGTTCTATTTTCTAGGGTCAATAAAAAGTTTTAAAATTTTTAACACTCAAAAAAACATCTAGAAACATTCAATTACAACATGGATTAAAAATTTAAAGTCCCATGTCAACCATAATGGGTCCCAATTGATTCAAGAATATCAATCCCAGAATTCTGCACGAGATTGAAGAATAGACCACCATTATTGAATTTCTACCAATCTATTATCCGAATTAAGATGATTTTTGTGTGGGTTGGAATTCAAGTGGAAAATGAAAAAATATTTTAATTTTTTTTACATGAAATGAAGCCATCTTCAGGGTCATAAATTCCTTCACATTGTGGCCTTTGAAGAATTTTATATAATTCTGGATAACAGCACATAGATTACCAAAAAATCTATAAATTTTGCTCCAAAATTCTAATAGTATCCATATTTTGAGGGTGTACTATAAAAATTAATATATAAAAATTTGAAGAAGAATATTTTTCTATATTATTATATGTTAATGGTGAAATTATCAATACAAATTGAGGGGTAGTTTTGAAAGGAAAATAGTCCACCACCTTGGGTGATAAATATATTCCCCACTTCTCCTAACATAGTGTTATAACTTTAGCATGAAAGGAGGATAATGGGAAATATAATAGCATTGAAAAAGTCTAAGGAACAATATATATACTCTTGCTTCAACATGATATACCTCTCTTTAACTTTTCATTCCATTTTCATTTTTTCATTTTTTCAATTTTCATCCTGTAAGTTTGTTTTCATTTCAATTCTATGTATTGAATGGTTTCTATAACAACATAGAATTTTCATATATGTATATTACATCCTTTTTGTGGAACATTTCATACATAATACAAACACATTCCAAAAGACCATAATAGTTTATTTCTTTTGAAAATATTTAATCCAAACAACTAGTATGGTGGAAGATGTTCAATGTTTCCCATAATTATATTTCCCTTTAGTACTCATACTTAAAACCTTTCATTATAACCTGAGGAAAGTAAATATAAGAAAAGGGTGAGTCCAGATTCATTGTAAGGGTAAAATAGGAATATATGTAAGAATGAACATGGGTATAAGGGTATGATAATGTGGTTATAACATTAGAATATAATACCTTGCATATAAAATATCATAAACATGAAACATCGAATAAATATTGATATTTTATAAGGCCAGAATCATAAGGAAAAAATAATGTAATCCATGAGATATTAACATTGATATAAGACATGGAATTATGGAATACACATAAACTTGTAACATTGTGAACATGTAAAAAATTGTAACAAACTTCCCTCATTAAATTAATAAAATGAAATATAGATATTTCATAAACATATGGGCATGAAAACTAGTTCAATACATAAAATTATTGACATGAAAACTAGGTAAACACTTAGAATTGTGAACAAGAAATTAGGTTCATGCATAATATATATACCACATGAGTTATCTATATTTAACCAATGTATTGGAGGTAGATATTGGTCCTACCCATCACACAATGAAAACCGTATATATGTGAAATGGAATGGAATGAAATGGAATAAAATGGGTTTCATAAACATCATTCAATCATAAAAAAATCCATTAAAGAAATAGGTTTCATAAATATCATTCCATCATAAAAATAATCCATTAAATAAATAATATGAATATTATTATTAGATTATATCCTCTGTAAATAATAACTAATGAAAAATTATGTCATCATAGATAGAAAATAATTTTGAAATATTTTATAAATCATTTCTTGACGAAACTATACTTTACTATTTTAAAAATTTATTTAAAATCATTAAGAAATTATCAAACATTTTTCATTTAAAATAAACATTCAAACTTACACAGGATTTTTTGAAACCATTTTAAATATCATTGAAATCTATTTTCATAAAATCGATTAAAAGATCATTTAACACATTTTTAGAAAGCATTGTTTTGAAGGAACACAAACATCAGACCGAAGAGATAATAACATTACATGAATCTAAAAATATCAGAAAATAATTATATTAATGATAAAATATGTCAAAGGGCATTAAATATACCTCTGAAAATAATATAGTTTCATAACGTAACATGTGTCTCAAAGAAGAAAATTTGAGATGAAACTACCTTACTGATTTAGTATCTTTTGATCCATAGACCCCATTAAAGAAAGATTGTCAAATGGATATGTAAGTAGACATAATATTCAGGATAATACTCAAAAAATTCATTCATGGTAAGTATATACACCACTAATAAAATAAATATTGTATAAGGCATGCGTCCCATATAAATAAAAGTGAGACAAAAAATCCCATACCCTATGTCTTGACTCTCATCATACTAAAGAAAATATTTTGTATAATAAATAAAAGTTTATTAGAAATATGTTACAGAAAAATATTCATATATATAATATCATATATTATTTTATTATTACTTTATATTACTATCTTATTAAAAATTCAATATTTCTGTTATGTTTTGGGTAAAAACCGCTTTTTTTCTCACACATGTTTTGACTTGTGATTGTTTGTCTTCAAACTTAGACTGTGATTTCATTATATATAGAATTATAAACATGATATAAATATCACACACACACACATATATATTAATTTTATATTAATTTATAGTTATCTATAAAATATATAAATAGAAGATTCAATACACGGTTCATGGAGATGGTAGGCCATACAGACGTCTGAATGTTGTTTCCATTTCACGTCATATTAAATTTTTTTGAAAAGGTTGGGATGATGCCTCATTTTTTATTAAAACAAAGGAAATACCTCTTTAAATGGGTAGAGGGAGACCCATTACATTTCTTGAAGGCCCATTGGGCATTTAACCCATTACATGGTATGTAGGCCCATTTTTTTACCCCAAGACCCATTTTGTGAATAATAATTCTATAATACCAACACTGCTATAGTACCGGCACCCTACCCGCCACTGGTACAGTACCCTGCCACCGCTATAGTGCTCACCTTTACTACAGTGCCACCACCGCTACAATACTGCTTCAGTAGCCACCGTTGCTATAGTGCCACCACTACTACAGTGCCGCCATTTCATGTCATATTGAATGAAAATAATAAAATGAAATATATGTATATAAAAATATAATATAAATTTTGTATAATTATTATGTCATTTATATCACATAATTTAACTAAACCCATCCTTAATACATTCCATGTAAAGTGTGAACGAATCACATTGCTTTGAGGTGGCGGTGGTCCACACGTCCATAAACAAAATTATCATATTTATTGAAAATGGAAAGGTTGATTTTATGTTTTATATATTAATTATAGAAAAATAAATAAATCATAAATACCATATTTATAATTTGAAAATTGAGAGTCCATAATAATTCACAACCATTAGAGGGGGTAAAGTTAAAACAAACAATATTGTTTCGTGAGGTGGTAGTCCACCGTACACAAGAACGATATGTTTGTTACCCATTTTATAGAATTTTTTGTCCTCAATATAAAAAAAACTAAGTATATTTTGGATACTTAGAAGAGTATAAAAATTAAATAAAAATAATTGAATGTGTTTAAGTAAGAAATAAAACAAAAAATTTCACTGATGAACATTACATATTCTTTGGGTATCTCTTTTTAATTTGTAAAAAAGGACTTATTTGGTTGGATTTATTCAAAAATTAAGGCTTATATGATTAATGGAAGGTACTTTTGTAGGATATTTGTTCATTTTTGGGACTAAAACATAGGTTATTAAGTGGGAATAAAATAGAAGAAGTGGAACTAGTGCAGAAAATGTTTTCTACGACAGTTATTTTTTATTTTTTACGTTCGATTTTGGCCGAAGTTATTACATGTGACATTATAAATATTGTTTTTTACGGTGGTTATTTTAAAACTGACCTAAAAAATCTATAATCGGATTGGGTTTTCACATCAGTTCATCAAAAAATGATTTGGAAAATGCATTAGAGTTGGGATTTATTATGGAGATATTTAAATAACTGATGTGGTATCTAATTTTTCAATTCTGTTATAGAATAATCGACGTAATAAATAGTTCCTCTGAAGAGTTTATCACATCATTTATGTTCATAATTGACATGATAAACAAGTCTTCCTAGGGTTTTTACGTCGGATAAATGATAACCGACCTGAAAGAATATATACTACATCAGTTATTGAATAACCGATGTTAAATACCTATTTCATTCCATTTGTTATGTCGGTTATCAAATAAATAACATAAAAAATTATTTTCGCTGCATTTATTACGTTAGTTATGAAATAACCCACATAAAAACCCATTCCTATGCATTTTTTTCATCGGTTTTAAAACAAATGACATTTAAACCCATAAGCATGAAATTTTTAGGTCGGCTATAAAATAATCGACGTAAATTGTATTAAAAAAAACTTTCAACCACCCCTATGCCCTGCATAAGAAAACCAGAATCAGACTAGAAATAGACCAAAAAATAGAACAAAGCTAGGCCAAAACCAACCCACTCTACTGGACACCCTCACACCCCTAGACGACCCCCACCCGCCTAGATAGCCCCCACCCCACTGGAAAACCCTCCCACACCCTTGGAACCCCCCCAAACCACTGGAAACCCCCACACCCCTGGATACCCCTTGGACAGCCACATCCCTCCCAGCTCTCTTGGATAGCCCTCACACCCTCTTGAACACCCTCCCATTCCCCATGGACACCCTGGACACCCTCACCCAACTGGACAAGCCTCCTACACCCTTGGAAACCCCCCACCCCACTGGCCACCCCTATACATATGGACACCCCCTAGACAGCCCCAACCCTCCAAGATATCCCCCACCCTCCTAGACATCCTCCCACCCCATGGACACCCCAGAAACCCCCCACTGGACAACCCTCCCACACCCCTGTAAACCCCCCACCCCACTGGACAACCCCCAAACCCCAAGATACCCCCTAGACAGCCCCCCCGACCCCTCTTAGATAGCCCCCACTCCCCTGGACAACCCTCCCACCCACATTGACACCCTACCACCCCCATAGACACCTTGAAAACCCCACCCCACTGGAAATCCCGCTCACACCCCTGGAAACCCCCACCCCACTGGACACCTCCCCACACCCCTGGACACCCCTTGGACAACCCCCACCCCCTGGACAGCCCCCACCCACCTAGAAAACCCTCCCACCCCATGGAAACCCTGGACACCCCCACCCCACTGGACAACCCTCCCACACCCCTCGAAACCCCCACCCCACTAGACACCCATAGCCCTGGACACCCCCTGAACAAACCCCCACTCTCTTGGAAAACCCCCACCCTCTTGGACACCCTATACACCCCCAACAACTGGACACCCCTCCCACACCCCTGAAAAGACCCACCCCACTGAACACCCCACACACCACTGAATACCCCCTAGACAAACCCCCCTCCTGGGCAGCCCCCACTCCCCTGGATAGACCTTCCACCCTCTTGGACACCCTCCCACTCTAATGGACACCCTGGACACCCCCACCCCACTAGATAACCCTCCCACACCCCTAGAAACCCCTAACCCACTAGACACCGCCCCACACCCATAGACACCCCATATATAGCCCCACCCTCCTAGAGAGCCCCCACCCTCTTGGACACCCTCCCACCCCCATGGACACCCCCGTACACCCCCTCCCCACAAGAAAAACCTCCCACACCCCTGAAAACCTCCACCCCACTAGACACCCCCACACACCTGGATACCCCCTGGATGGCCCCCACCCCTCTTGGATAGCCCCCACTACCCTGTATAGCCCACCCACTCTCCTGGACACCCTCCCACTCCCATGGATACCTGCGACACCCCCCACCCTACTGGATAACCCTCCCACACCCATGGAAACCCCCACCATACTGGACACCTCCCCGCACCCCTAGACACCCCCTCGATAGCACCCAACCCCTGGATAGCCCCCACCCTCCTGGACACCCTCCCACCCCCATGGACGTCACCACCCCCATGGACACCTTGGACACCCCCACCCCACTGGACAACCCTCCCACACCCCTGGAAACCCCCCAACCCACTGGACACCCCCACCCCTGGACACACCCTGGACATCCCCCCACCATCCTGGACAAACCCTACCCTCCTAAAAACCCTCCCACCCCCATGTAAACACTAGAAACCCCCACCCCACTAGACCCCCACCCACACCCCTGGAACCGCCCACCCCACCCAACTAGACACACCCGCACACCCCTGGATACCCCCTGGAAAACCCCCACTCACCTAGAAAACCCTAACACCCTCATGGAAACCCTCCCACACCCACTTGAAAACCCTCCCACACCCCTGGAAACCCCCACCCCTCTGGACACCTCCCCACACCCATGGCCGCTCCCTGGACAACCCCCACCCCTAGGATAACCCCACCCTCCTAGAAACCCTCCCACCCCCATGGACACCCTCCCACCCCCATGGAGTCCCAGGACACACCAACCCCACTAGACAACCCTCCCACACCCCTAGAAACCCCCACCACACTAGACACCCCATGGACAGCCCACCCACCTGCATGGATATCCCCCACCCTCCTAGACACCCTTCCACCCATATGGACACCAAGACACCCCCACCCCACTAAACACCCCTCCCACACCCCTGCAACCCCCACCCCACTAGACACCCCACACTCACCTGGATACCCCCTGGACAACCCCCACCCCTCCTGGATAGCCCCAACTACCATGGACAGCCCTCCCTCCCTTCTGGACACCCTCCCAACCCCACTAGACATCCCTCCTGCACCCTTGAAACCCCTACCCCAATAGACACTTCCCCACACCCCTGGACACCCCATGGACAACCTCTACCCTCCTGGACATCCTCCCACCCCCATGGACACCCTCCCACCCCCATGGACACCCTGGACACCCTCACCTCATATGAAAGCCCTCCCACACCACTAGAAATCCCCCACCCCTAGACTCCCCCTGGATAACACACACCCTCCTGGACAACCCCTCACCCTCATGGAAACCCCCCCACCCCCATGGACACCCAGTAAAATCCCACCCCACTGGACACCCCTCACACACCCCTAGAACCCTCCACCCCATTCGACACCCCGCACACCCCTGGATACCCCTTGGACACCCCCTCCTGGATAGCCCCACTCCCCATGAAATCCCTCCCACCCTCCTAGACACCCTACCACCCCTATGGACACCTTGGACACCCCCACACTACTCGACATACCTACCACACCCCTGGAAACCCCCCACCCCACTGGACAACCCCACACCCCTAGACACCCTACCCCCAAGACCAGAATCCATACCAGAAAAACAATCAGAACTAGACCAAAACAAGAAGTAGACCAAAATTTAACATTCACAAATATAACATAAAAACATAAAATGTCATTTAAAAATACTAAATCCAACCTAAAAGACTACCAAATACACAATTATAATGAGAATATTCAAGATTACATTTTACACTACATAAAAACTAAAATCCAATCAAACCTGTAAAATAATTTTACCATTCCACTTGTAAGTGTTTGAAATATTGAATAGTATAAGGTTGAGGGTTATCAAATATATAAAAATTAAAAAGGATATTAGTTAACATATATAATGAATAAATCAAATGAAATATTATGGAAATGTATAAAAGGAAATTTTACCATGTCAAAGGGAACAAGTGTTCCAATTGTAATTATTTCATACATAAATCTTAACATATAATATCCGCATTCGATGAAACCTTGTGGTTCATTAAAATTATATTTAAATGAGTGTAAATTCAAAATATTATTTTTATGTAAAACATAATAAAGTACAAATTATAAATGGATATTTTCCTTTAATTTTATAAATTTGATCTTAGCACTCATTTTCTTTGTGTATTTACGAAGGTAGACTCATCCCCTGTTAGAAAATAATACAAATGGGATAAGTTTAAAATGAATTATGATATAAAAAACTATTAAGAAATTGAAACTTACTTTTCCAACATATTCTTAAAACTTCCTCTCACATCACCATAGACATAAAATATCTAATTATGTGTTTTTACCTTGAAATAAAACAAATAACATCCAAAAATCCCTGATAAAAGAAAATTTAAGGTTAGTGAGTTTTTATGATAAAAGATAATGAAATATTTTCCAGATATATGTTTCATACCTCTCACAAAAAGGGATCTTCTAACACTATGTGATTATATTCTGTCGAAGTCTTTCAGCAATAAAAATCATTCTTTGTTCCCCATCCAATGCATGTGCTTTAGGGGAAATCTAATTTGGGTCCATGAATCGATATAAATCTGTCCCCTCATTCTTCTCACGCATGTTATAAAGATACCTAATACAAAACATACATACATATATATTTTTAATAAATATAACATAGGAAAATGGTTGTAAGACTTACATGGAAAAAACTTTCACCACATTGATGCCCAACTTATCTCCAGTAACAAGCTTCATGATATCATTTTTCAGAATCCCCACATTTATTTCACATCCAAAACATTATCTTTTATTGGAAACTCCCAATTATCCACCAAAAAAATTGAATATCTTGAAAATCTATCAAGACTACTAGAATCTGTATATGATATCTAATCCATTTGACTTTGATGTTGTATATACATTATTTCTTTACCTTTAATGTATTCTTGTAAAAATAAATAGAAAAAATATTAGTTTTCAAATGTTAAAACAAATTTAATAAAAAACATAAAATAGAAGATATAACATACATACATATATGGTAACGAGTCACAAAAGTCTGGATGGCCAAATTAAAAAATGGTCGATAGTATGTCCAACCATCGTTACATCATCTCTAGGTAATGGTACTCGAACTGATCTATCGATAATATCATGTACAGTGACACTATGATGCTCTAACATTAACTGTTGATGATGAAATATATCTCCTATATAATATACCAGCCCATATGAAACTATATTATGTTAAGGATAATCAACATACAACTCAAAAAAAGTAGGAAGCTGTGATGGAGGAGTAGGATAAAAAATGGGGTCCGCAGGATGATGTGGGGGAGGGGGAGCTACTGAAAGAGGTGGAGGATAAATTAAGGGTTCTATAGGGGGAGGTGTAGGAGTGGGAGCTGTAGTATGAAATTATCTTTGCATTTCTGCAAACATAGACTCTACCAATGCTCTAATATTTTCCTCCATCATCACATTAATATTATGTACTTCAACATCTGAGGATTCAATTTTTTTTATAAATAACCTCAACATAAGAAGTTTTAGAACTTGGAAAAACTTTTCTTACCGATACACCCATTAGATATCCTCATACACGACCAAGATGTTAAGGCTTTCCCAATGCTGAAAATAAAATATCATGCCTCCTAGAAGTTTTAAATACCCCCTTTGAGCTCTAATCTTTAATAGAATCATGTATTAATTAATTGAACATTTCTATAATGATTAAAATTATATAAAGAATATAGTTAAATTAAATAAATAAAATAAATATCCTACAATCCTCTCAGCTACGATTCTTGAATCTTTCGAAATATATTTCCCCTGTTCTCCCATATAAACTCTATTACATTTTTCATGTCTAGATATATGGGATAGAGGGGAAACCTCTCTAGATCTTGAAGACTTAGCTCTTAGTTTTTGTAATTTTTTCACCATTATTTGTTATTCCGATAATGTATACCCTCCCTAAATTAAACTATGAGGGTATTCATTTTTGGATTTGATATCTTGATGATATTTCCTTGTTTTCAGTAAATTAAGAATAATAAATCATTAAAAAAACATTTATAATATCATTTATATAAGAAATATAATAAAATTTTACATTTCCCTTATGAAAAATGAATCTTTTCTTCTACTTTCAACAAACTATGTCCATGTCATTTCATCTATGAAAGGATATATATGACATGGATTGTCATGAATCCTATGACCAAAAATGAAATCATATGTGAGGGTTGATTGGAAATCCCTCCATCTTTTAGCATCCATCGATAATAATTTCTTCCTAAATCCTCTAGTGTTAATAATATCAAATTTCATATAATAAAGAAGAGGTAAAACATATTATACTAGAAAATTTTGAAGAATAAGAAAACAATAGAAAAATATCTTACCAAAATCATCTCCCACAACTAAGATATTATCACTTCTCCACACTTCACCAGTCATTATACAAAATGATTACTTTTATCTTACCCTGAGTAGAAACAAAACTCTTAAAATATTTTGCATTTGGAACTCTAGAAATATCATTATCATCAAACTCAACAAGTATCCTATATCCCTACATACGAGAAAGTGATAATTTTGGTAAATGTGTGCACCCACATTTACCAACTCTTGAACTCTTCTTTGTTGTTATAGGATCATATGAAAAAGATTTGGGAACATCAATTGGAGCATGTGAATGTTCTTCCCCAAAGGTATGATCAATATGATCATCTCTAGAATCATGTGGCTGATCAATTGATTGATTTTTCATTATCCATTAAATAAAAAAACAAACATTAGTTCACAAATATACAAATTCAAATACTACAATACAAATATAAATAGAAAATGGAACATTAAACTAATTTACATAATAGTAAACATGGTTTATATGGTAATTATTTTAAACAACGGTAAACATGGTAACTTATGGTAAACATGGTAGTGTAATTGTCATTCAACAAAATCAATAAATATTTATGTTACGTAAAGGCAACCTATAGTAAACTATGGTAAACATGGAAAACATGGTAATCATGGTAAACATGGTAGACACGGTATAAATGGTAGACATGGTAAACATGGAAAACATGGTAAAAATGGTAAACAAGGTAAACATGGTAATGTAATTTTCATTCAACAAAAATAATAGATATATAATTTAAGTAATGGTAAACATGATAAACTAAAATAAAAAAAATAAACTGAACAAAAATTTCTACTTATTTGTTTTAATACACATTTTAATAAAGATAAGAATAATAATATCATACATTTTATGAAAATATTAAATGTAAACAAGAAATAAACATATGTTACATGTAATATTAGGACTTTTCCAATGGATTGTTTTCCCAATTTCCTTCATCATGATTGTTCCTTATGGCACAAACCATGTCTTCAAAATGATCATCATTATGTTCAGCTTATCTTTCTATGGAATTATGGATCTCACATATATCAAAATCTTCATAAAGTTTAACCTCACCAAAATATTGTTTTTTCCCTTGTAAAATAATAGACCAAAACATTTCTGATTGATAAACTACATAGAAAATCAATTTTGCATGTTTTTCCATTATAAATGAATCTATTGTGTCTTCCAATCTATTCAGATTAATAAATGTCATTCTTAATTCATCATCTCAGAAACTATTGTTACCGATAAAACATTTATAGTTAAAAACAAGAACTTTAATTTCAAAGTAATCAACCTCCCATATTTCTTCAATGAATCCATAATATTCTGTTGATGCAGAAATTGGGTTATTGTCTTTAGAACTCGAAAAATGAATAGCTTCTGCAAACACCAATACACCATTATTCTAAACTACAATTCTGCTTTCCTGAGCTTTCGTATGAATGGTATAGCCATTAATGTCATAACTGTACCATGTTATCACATTTAAACATGGACCACCCACTTACCATCTTAATGTCTCTGATACATATGATCTACTAAGAAAAGTCTTTTTAAACCATGATAAAAATATTTTTTTGTGCTCATTAAAAATCCACATTTCATTCTTATTTGGATGACTTTGTTTCAAATCATTAGTATGAAATGTTATATACGGTTGAGCATCTGCTATGTTATTCAAGATGTATAATTATAAATTTTTCATATGTTCATCTGACAATGATTTGACTTTAAAGCCACCAATACCCTTTCCCTCATTATTAAATCATTCATGGCGAGATGGAGTCAAACCAATGTTCTACTCCGCATCCAATTATCTCATAAAAAAATGCAACCTCCTTAGAAATATACTTTTCAATAATGGAGGCTTCAGGTCAATATGAATTATTTACATACCCCTTCAATATTTTCATATAACTTTCTAAAGGATATATCCAACGAAGATATATAGGTCCACACAGATTTATTTTTCAAACCATATGAATCATTAAATTCAACATTATATCAAAAATATATGGAGGAAAATACATTCCCAATTGAAAAAGTATAGAAATTGCACCCTTTTACAAAATGTACAGAGCATTCAGATCAATCAACTTATTACAAATTGAATTGAAAAAATAACACGACTTCATTATAGTCTTTAAAATGGATGGGAAATATTCCACGCAATGAAACTGGTATAATTTGTTGAATCATGACATGACAATCATGAGATTTCATACCTGTCAACTTCAAGTCCTTCGAAGAGACATAAGTTTTTACATTTGAAGAATAAACTTCAGGCCCTTTGATATCATGAAGACACTGACAAAACCTAATTTTCCCCCTCTTGGATAATGTATGACAAGATGGGGGAAGAAATGTTCATCTTCCATTAGGAGTGGGAGATAACTCCAAATGTATTCCCATTTATAGTAAGTCTAATCTTGCATTCAACCCAACTTTTGTCTTTATATTAATATCTAGAAATGTTTCAATCAAACTGTCGCAGATATTCTTCTCTATGTGAATGACATCAATATTATGTTTTACTTCATGATATATCCAATATGGTAGATAAAAAAATATACCTTTTTGTCAAAATGTGTCTATCATTACCAAATTTCTATGTCTTTCCCAATGTCATATCAAGGTTTTCCACCCTCTCAAAATACTCAATTGGGGATAAAGGATTTGGAGAAATATCAAATTATTTTTGTGCCATTGAATTCCTTTTTTAATCTTCTATAAGAGTGATCCATAAGCAAAAAATTTGATGACCCATGTACTCTATTTTCCTCCCATGATTCAATTGACAATATGAAGTCTGTTGTTCGCAAATTGGACATGCTTTATGCCCCTTAACACTGTATCCAGACAAATTTCCATATGCTGGGAAGTCATTTATAGTAAAAATAAGCACTACATGAAGTTAAAAATATTCCATTTTATAAGAATCATAAACCCTAATACCATCTTTTCATAAAAGTTTCAAATCAACAATCAATGGTGATAAGAAAACATCAATATCATTTCTGGGTTGCTTTGGACCGGAGATCGATATACCCAACATGAAATATTTTCACATCATACAAACTTCAAGAGAGAGGTTTTAAATTACCAATAAAGAAGGGAATTAACTATGTGTGCTACTAAGGGTTCGGTATGGATTCATTCCATCTGTGCACAACCCTATTATGAGATTTCAAATTTTATTTCCAAATGAAGGATACTGCACATCAATTTTCTTCCATTATGGACAATCAACCGAATGAAGTATTTTTCCATCACATATCTGCTCATCAACATTCCATCTTAACCTTTTTGCATCATGTTATTTAGCAAATAATAATTTCAAATGATGAATTATAGGAAGATACCAAAATACCTTAGAAGGGATCTTTTTTATCTCTACACCAGCCTGTGATTTTTCTTTAAACTTATATTTTGATGTCACACATTTAAGACACTCTGACAGAAATTCACATTGCTTCCTATATATCATACAATCATTCAGAAAGGAATGTACTTTCTTGTATCCCAATCCCATCGGGAATACTATTTTCTTAGACTTATAATGTGAATCTTGAAGATCGTTGTCTTTTAAAAGAATGTATTTCAACAACTGTAGAATATCTGTAAAACTTCTGTCACCCCATCCATGTTTTTCCTTAAGGTTAATAAATGTTAACATTGCTGACAATACCGTAAAATCAGTACAACCAGGATACAATGGTTTTTCAATATCACCATATAGACGCACAACCATCATTTCTATCTCAATTTGTTCTACTACAATATCACGGTTTATTTCTTCAATTCCATTGGAGTTACAATCTTGAAAATCATCATCATCAGCAGATATGAAATTCTATCTAGTTTTACCATGCCAAATCCAAGGGTTGAAACTAAAATTAAACCATGAAAAATCTGATGATCTTTGAGCTCTCTACTTTTCAACTTCTTCATATTCAAACATTTCAGGCATGGATATAAAAAAAGTTCACTGCTTGAAACATTTTGTTTAGTAAATTCCAAAATGGCATCAACACCTTCCTCATATTCATTACTCATTTGATGTGCCGTAACCCAACGTTGAATCATTATTACCTATAACAAATATCAAAATTATACATCTTGTTAAGATAAGACCAATATATATTTATATGAAAAATATCATAATTTGAATGTAAAAAATTTTGAAATATAAAACAAATCTATGCGTATTTAAAAAAAATGCATGAAAATGATTTTTAAAAGAAAATATAGTTATATATAATAGTTATAAATTCATCTTGAATCCATTATTCTTAAGGTACACAAAGAATAAATCTTGATGCAACATGATAACAAATTCAACCTTCCATAAAAAAGAAATATGAAGTGTAAATATTAAAATATGTATACATTCACTATTGAAAATTACACATATCCCAATGATTTGAAACCATTGGGATATCCCCTAAAACCATTGGTATAGAATACCCAATGGTTTCACACACCTTTTTAGTGATGGTCGTTGCAATATCTCTATACTAATGATTCTACATGAACCATTGGTATACACTACCTGAAGTTAAAATATTCCAACGGTTTCAATGAAACCGTTGGGATATATATATACCAAGGGGGTGTCCAATGGGGTAGGGGCTATCTGGGGGGTGGTGGGGGCTGTATAAGGGGGTAAAGACTGTCCATGAGGGTAGGGGTTGTGCACGGTGTCTATGGGGGTAGGGGGTGTCTAGGGGGTAGGGGTTGTCCCTATGCGTTTCATTTAAATAATATATCATTTGATGCTAGTTTGAAATACAGGAAAATAAACATAGTTTTTCTAAAAATAATCCACATGAAAAAATTTAAAACAAAGAATTCCATTTTACCAAATAGACACACCACAATTAGAGAGAATATTCGATAATGACATAATAAGGGAAATGGGTAAGCAGTATTCAAGTAACCATACCAGATGAGGAACCAATATTATCCTCCATGAATAAACAAGTGTCAGAGAACATGCTAATACCTAGGATCTTACGGTAAAACCTAGAACAAATTGTATCATATTCCATTATTTTGGTGGGCCTAATTCAATAAAAAATCCCTTACACATGAGGGGAACCATCCCCAAAGTAGAGCATGTTTTTACTAAGGATCAATTATCTAGAGCATAATTTGAAACTAGTGAAGCAAGAATTCTTAATAATACAAAAACAATTACAGGTTACCATGTTATGTATAAAATGGGGGTGATTAGAGGAGTATGAAACAACCAATAAGGAAAATGGTAAAAAATAATTTTTTAAAGAACTCAGGCACTGCGCATGGTTAGGCAGCACCCCTAGACACCCCACCCCCTAAATAACACATAGACCCCCTCTAGATACCCCCAAAACCTTGAACATCCCCCACACCCTAGATAACCCCTACCCCCTTGGAATGCCTACTCCCTCCATGAACACCACCACCAACCCCTAGACACCTCCCAATTACCCTGGACACCACCCCACTGCATACCCAATTGGACACCCCCAGGACACCCACACCCCCTGGATAACCCCTCACCCCCTCAACACCACCCCCACCCCTGGAAACCCCTACCCTATTGGAAAGCCCCCACACCCCGTTGGACACCACCCCCACACCTTACCCCATTGGACTCCCCCTAAACACCCCACCCCCCCTGAACACCCACCCCCTAGACAACCCCATCAGCCCCCGGGACACCACCCCAACCCCCTTGGGAAGCACCCTTACCCCCCAAGACACCACCCCAGCCCATTAGAAACCCCATGGACACCACAACCCCCTTGGACAGCCCCACCCCTTGGACAACCCCCAACCCCTCTAAACAACCCCCAACCCCTAGACGCCCCCACCCCCCCTTGACACCCCATACCCCCTTTGGAAAGCTCACTAACAGCCCTGGACACCACCCCCACACCCCTAGACACCCCACCCATGGACACCATCCCTCTCCTACCCCCTTGGACACCACCTAGACACCCCACCCCTTTGGACAACCCCCTCACCCCCTCGACACCACCCCCA
Source organism: Viscum album (assembly GCA_963277665.1). Lineage (NCBI taxonomy): Eukaryota > Viridiplantae > Streptophyta > Magnoliopsida > Santalales > Viscaceae > Viscum > Viscum album. The sequence continues at coordinate 1,477,791,504 of OY728157.1, forward strand.
CCCCATGGACACCCCTACCTCATTGGAAATCTCCCTCACCCCCTGGATACCACCCCCACCACCTTGGACACCCCTAGACACCACCACCCCTTGGATACCCCCACCCCTCTGGACAGTCCCCCATCCCCCTAGACAGCCCCCCCCCATGGAAACCCACACCCCCTGGACACCCCTACCCCCTTAACAACCGACTCACCCCTAGACACCCCCACACACCCCTGGACACCCCTACCCCCTTGGACAGTCCCCTCACACCCCTGGACACCACCCCCACCCCCTTGGATACCCCTTGGACACGACCACCCCCTTAGACAACCCCCAACCCTCTAGACATCCCCCAACCCCTGGACAGTATCCAAACCCTCTAGACAGCCCCCACCCCTGGAAAGCCCCCAACCCTCTAGAAATCCCCCCACCCCCATGGACACCCCCACCCCTGGACATCCCTACCCCCTTGGACAACCCACTCACCCCCCTGGACACCACCCCCACACCCCTGGACACCCCTACCCCCTTGGACGACGCACTCACTCCCCCTAGACACCACCCCCACCCCTTTGACACCCCAACCCCTTTGGACAACCCCCACATCACTTGGACACCACCCCACCCCTTTGACACCCCATGGACACCCCCACCCCACTGGAAAGCCCCCCCAACCCTTGGAAACCCCCACCCACTTGAAACCCCCCCCCACACACACCCTTGGAAACCCCATGTATGTGAACACACATATGATAGAACACACAAAAATCGTAAACTTTCATGATATCACTTCCATAAGTTTATTTTAACAGAAAAAATTTAGCATGGAATAAATGAACACTATGAAACTTACCATGATAGCTTGAACTAAGAAAAATTGCATCTCAAAAATTTAGTTTAGGGCTTCTTGGAAAATAAAAACTAAAACCGAGCCATGTGAGGCTTACATGAGTTTTGAGAGTTGATCATATAGATATAATGATAATAAATATGAAGAATGATGTTGAAAAAACGAGTCTGGAGGGCATGAATTTGAAGAATCGTTTCTAGGTTTTCTACGCGAGAGAGACGAGTCGCAGGTCGCCCATCAAAGAAAATGGAATGAATGAATATGTTGTAATAAAACATTTAAAACCTTTATCATGTGGGTTATTTAATAACCAATGTGGTAAACTAATTTTTTAATGTTTATAATGTCGGTTATTTAATAACCGACAAAGAAAAAAATTTATCACATCGGTTATAAAATAACCAACGTGATAAATTACAAAGATTAGATTTTTCAGATCGGTTATTTTATAACCGATGTGATAAAGCTCTGATATTTAATATATCACGTCGGTTATAAAATAACTGACCCAATAAAGATAATATCAGTTTTTATTACATCATTTATACATTAATAGACGTAAAAAATTGATTCTCATCGATTTATCAGGTCGGTTATAAAATAACCGACGTGATAAATCGATTTTTATCGCTTTGCACGTCGATTATATAGAACCGACACGGAAAATACTAACATGTTAAATGTTTTTTCTACAAGTGTGGCACCCTTTTATTAGAGAGGGGGACGACACTTTTGGAATTTCATAAATGATTAATTTATAATAAATTCAATCCCAATAAAAATACCAATAAAAGACCATTTATTTGAATATAATATGATCTAACATTTTAATGAAATCAAACAACAAATTTTATCCATGTTTTGGTATTATTTTAAACCTTATCAATTTGATTAACCCTTATTTAATCCATTTTAATTTTAACAATCATAACTATGTTTTTAAAATTCATAGGATATAATTTTTACATATTACGTTTCAATTGATCCATAAATAGAAAATTTAAGTTATAATTAATTAATATAACATAACATTATACATATTAAATATTTTTATGATTTTTAAATAATTTAATAAAATATTATTTTTATAACTTGTAGAAGTGTGAATTTTGAGACTATTCATCGCATAGACTTTAAGAAAATTAATAAAGAAATATTAATTCAAAGGAACTCATTTAATAAATCCATAATATGTTATATTACCCTATAAATACTTTTATCACATGAATTTTGTAAAATTATATTTATTTTAATATTAATAATATCATTTAATTGATTATTTCCTTAACTGGTTAATTACTACATCATCATTTTGTAATTATTTATGATAATTATTTATCCACTAAAAAATAAAAATAAATTACTATGATGTAAATAACCATTTTATATTACATAATAATATGTATAGTATATAATATATTCTATTTAAAAACATATTAAAAATATTATTCATATTAAGAGTAAGAGTGTGATATTTTATCATTCCCTTTGAGTTTAATATTATTTAAGTCATTTTTCTAGAAAAATTCCCATTAAATTATCAAATTTATATCCTAATGTGTCAAGTCTCGTGTAAAGTTCCCTAAATAACATTTTTTAATGTGTTATAGATGTTTTATAATATTTATAATATTATTTTTACCCTTAATTACCTGATTTACCCTTAATCGTTGTAATAAAAATTACTAAAGTTACTATTCAGATTTTCCAAAAATTAAGGGGAACTATTTAATTAATTTTAATCTTATGATTATAAATATTTATTATATTTTTAATACTTCAAAACACAAAATTTTCTAAATATTATTTAAAATTAATCCCATTAACAGAATGAGAAAATGAGTTTTTAAATTGAAAACATCTAAAAGATTGAAATGTTTTTATATCCAAATTCAATGTTAAATTGATTCAATTGACCTAAATTGGATTAAATGATAGTAAGTTTTTCTAATTATTCTTTAAAATCCATAAAATATATAAATCAACACTATAAATTATTTCGATGAAAAAGTAGTTTTCAATTAAAATTTAGTATTTTTCACTATTTATCAAAACATGAAACTTATTAGAAAAATAACAAAAACTCATCCAAAGTAAAATTTTATATCTCTATTTAGAAGAATAAGTTAATTTTATTATATAAAAATTATAAATGTTTCAAAAATTATATTTAAGGAGGGTGTCCATTAAAAGGCGGTAAAATTACCCTTTTGAAAAATATATCATTTTATTCATAATATTGGATTTATTCTTATCTTATGCCTATCAAATATATTATTTCAGTGTCAAAGTTTTTATTTAATATGTGATATATAAATTTTATTAAAAAATTAAAAAATATTGGTTTTTAATCAATATATATAAAATTGTATTTGTACATACCAAATAGGTTTCTTTGAAATGGATTTTTTTTTATTTTTTAACAGTTCTTACTTTCATTTCTAGCTAATTTATGACCAAAGTATTAATATTATATACACGTTTTAATCATATTTTGATATTTTGATATTATTATTTGTAATTTCCATTCCAACGACTAAGTGGTAACTATAATAATATTTTATTAACTGTATTAATAGTATGTTGTAGTTCAGTAAAACATGGTCTTACTTGTAACCCAAACCATTAAAAGAGATCGACATGCTGTGTTACACAATTCAAATATAGTGTTGTGTATATCACATGGTAATCTATTTTTTTCATTTTTTATAACCTCGACTTGGTTCCACATCCATAGAATGAATAACTAGTTTCTTTCATAAAAAACAAGCAATATTCAATTTTGTGTGAAATAAAAAAAATGAAAAAAATTAAATTAACTTGAAAGAAATATTTTAAAAAATCTTAGGGTTTTATATTATACCCCCCCTTAAAATAATTTTTACCTCAAATGTTTTTTGAGTTATCAAATGTTTAATAACTGAATGTTCCTTTCATAGAAACCCAAATCGTAAAAATTAATAATAAAACTTAATTTTAGAAAGGAAAGTTAGAAACATAAAAATTACCCAAAGTAACTCATAACTAGGTTTTCACATAGGGGAACATAGGTGGAAAGTGAAAAAATGGACATAGAATAGAAATATAACTATCATGTTCTGATGGAAAGTGATAGAGAAGATAGTTTTGATCAAGTTAATGATCATAAATACATAACATAATTAGTCATGAAAAAGGTCCTCAATATCATAAAAAATGATGATAATAGTAAAAAAATTTATTTCAAGGCCCTTATTTCTAATGTTGAAGAATTTTCATTAGAAGATATACTTATATGATTTAAGGAAAACCTCATCCTTATTCATTACTTGTTCAATTTTCCACTTCATCGTAATAAAATGGTTAGAACAAGTTATCCAATAATAATAAATCCTAATATGGTGAGATAATAATTTAATATCTACATCCAAATCATATGTTTAATATAAAAAGATCCATATATGGTTAACAATATATCCCTTTTGAAAGATGAATGTCCAAAACATTAGAAATAATGTCACTAAATTTCTCTAAAATAGATTATTATAAATACCCATACATCATAATGTTTCCCTTGTTTTTCATAGACTAAACATGTGAATTCCATCATCATGTACTCCATTCAAACATGATAATAACCCGAATTTCCAAAAATAATTATTGAAAACATGCATGATTCCTTATTTCAAAGATTATTGGTTATATTCCTTATGTCTAAAAATTTCATAAACCCCATATTTTATAGCTTAAACAACTTATTCATCAAATCCATAATTAGTTCCAATGTAATCAATACTATCTAATTTACTTATTCCTATACATAATATCATTAACAAAAACAAATTATTTGAACATTAAGAACATATTAAGGGTTATCTTACACTTAATATTGTGTTTCCTATAAATATCACATTTCCATTAAATCACTTTTGTTGTATATATCACTATATTTCCTATTATTTTCAATCCATAATTAATAATTTAATCTATGAATTCTAAATCATATACACATCAATCATCAAACATTACTATTAGACCAGTAATCTGGCTTCATCAAATTTTTATTTCCTTGAATATGAAATATTAATCTGGTCTTAAGGTTTATCAACATCAATATAATGACTCTTCTTATGTTTTATCTATACACTACTCTTATAATATACCAGACCTTTCATACTTCATTTACACTCTATTTATCATTAGTTGTGTAACACCCTGAGATTTTATGAAAAATATTCTTTTAATTTCATTAATGTCTTGTTTTTTATGCTACACCAATATTACCTTGCGCTATACGCAACACCGTATTAGCTTATAGTATACACAACACTATTCTTGGATCGTGTTACACACAATTTTGATAATAGTTATTCTACGCAACATTGAGTATATATATATATATTCAATGTATAAATGAAATATGGTTGGATTATGTTATACGAAACAAATAAAGATTCTTTCACAACACACAACCCTTACTAGGCTTGCCTTACACGCAATCACAACCTTCCTCGATAGCGTGTGTTGTACGCAATACCGGGTTTTACTAAACAATGATATATTATTATAATATTATTATGAACTATCCTTTATGAATATTATTAAATATATTTTGAATTTTATAACATTATTATTCATCTTACACATTTTATAGAACATGGTATAAGAACAAAATAAATTTTTCGGGTAAAATAAGAATTTTTTAAAAAATTCAGTCTTGCCGCCTTTTGATGGTGTACCCACTTTAAATCTAGTTTTTGACATGTTTATACGTTTCATTTTACAAAATAAAATTATTCTTTGGAATCAGGATATAAAATTTTACCTTGGATAAATTTTTCATATTATTCTGATAACTTTCATATTTTAGTGAATAGTAAAAACATGCTATATTTTAATTAAAAACAACTTTTTTCATCATAATAATTTATATGGTTAAATTATAATATTAAATGGGTTTAAAGTATAAATAGAATATGGTTTTACCATTTAATATAATGTATGTCATTAGCATTGATTTTACCTTGAATTCATAGGTTAAATCAATTCAATCTTTTGCAATGTTTTAATCAAAAACCCATTTTCTTTCGACAACGTGATTAATTTTAATTTAATTTCTACAACATTTGTGTATTGAATTTCGAAAAATGGATTCCATATTTGAAATCAGTGGGTCTAAATTATGTTAATAGGCTAATTTTTATTTTTGGAAATTGTGAATAGTAACTACGGTAAATTTTATTTACCATAGTTAAAGGTAAATCGGGTAATTAAGGGTAAATATAATATTATAAAATTACCCTAACACATGCCAAAATTCTATTTGATGACTAAAATTAGACCCATATCACCTAAGGGTCGGATTAGATTCATTTAATGGACTTTTGTCCATGAAAATAATTTAATTATTATTAAATCCAATGAAAGTGACAACATGTCACTCTCTTAAATATTATAAGTATAATAAATTTTATTTAGTGATAAACTTAATGAAAGTTAGAACATGAGTAGTCTACAAAAATATAATAAAACTATCTACATCATATGAATTTATTTATAATTTTTAGGGATTAAATAATTATCATTAATTATGACACAATAGTGATGCAGAAATTGTTTATCTAGTGAAAAATCAAGAATATAGTTTTTATTAAACTAATAGTGACCATAAAATGCACAAAAACCTGACAAAAACTTATTTTTCATGTAAATGTAAACCATAATCATCCAATGGTATAATATTTGACCATTTGGAGCCTTATAAAAGTGATTATGACACTTATATTATTTTATTTTAAAGGATGCCAAAGTTGTCACCTTCATAAATTAATAAATATAACAATTTAAATATTGTTATTTTAAGATGATAAATTCGAGTAAAAGTATTATTGTGAAAGTTATTAGATTTAAATTCATCATAGGATTTTATTTTTTATTTTTATGCAACAAATATGTATATTATATAATTATACAAAAATGTTGTAGTAATTATTTTATTAAGAGATAAACCAAATAAATGGTTTTAAAAATAATAAAATAAATATTATATGACCTATTTAATGTTCTCCAATACTTTTATAGATACATATGACCTTTTATAAATCTATTAAAGCTTTTATTTCGAAAATATCTTCTGTATATGTTTTATTTAAATTCAAATAAATGAATAGTGTCAAAATTGACACTATTGTTATTTTATAAAAATAACATATTATAAAATTGTTTAAAAATAAAAAATATATATATAAATTATAAATTTAAATTTATATAGTCTAAAATGTTATAAAGTATCCAATTATGGACAATTAACAATAAATAAGTAATTATTTGTTATAATATAAAATTTATAATTTTATTACCACAAATAAAATTAAATTGATTAAGTAAGGATAAATCAAGTCGATAATGTTTAAATTAATTTCCTAACATGTCTAAATTTTATTGTTTGACGATATTAAAACCCTATCTCATCTAATATTTTAATTTAAGTGATTTTTGGATGTTTTTACGTGGGGTTAGATTTATTATAAATTAATATTTTTAAGATTTCCAAAGGTGCCCCTCCCCTCCCTTATAAAAGGGCACCTCCTCCCTCTCTTACTCACACCACTTTGAGCCTTCAAGCTCAGACAACCCCTGCCAAATTATTTTCTCCACTTCCATAGAAACATCCTAGAGGTTTTGGTCTTCTTCAAAGACCAATTTTAGTGCCTTAAGAGGAGGTCTTAAAGAGGCGCTTCAAAGAAGAGGTAATGTCCGTTACCGATTCTTTCAACTCTATTTCCTCTTACACTTCTTCTTCTTTAGTTGTTTCATTATAAAGTAATAACATCAGTATAACTCATATACTGATATGTTATTATATGTATGAAACAACCCTATTTCACCATCTATCCGTCCTACATAAAATGAAATCACCACGCGTGCGTACGTACGGAATACCGTCTCCACGCCGTGGTGAAATCTGTTTTTCCACCAACACCTTAAATGGATGGGTATAATGGTGTAAAGAATTACGATATATGGTTATTATAACATCATACTGATTCTGATATATTATACCATCCACTCCAATTCTATTCAATAATTATGGGAATTATATCATCGCTCGTGTGTACTTACGAACTACCGTCTCCACGACGTGATGAGATTCATTCTCCATGTTGACCATACATGAATGATCATAATGTTTATTTAATTAATAATAATGAAATATATGAAATAATAATGCTACTTTATTTATGTATATATATATATTTATGTCATCTATTTAGTTTCATTCAATTCAATAAGGAAACGAAAACAGCATTCATGCGTACGTACGACCTACCGTCTCCATGAACAGTGTATTTCATTCCTTTTATCGATCTAAAATATATATATGTGTATGATGAATATATATTATATATAAATAATGTTTTACATTCTGGAATTATTTAAATTATTATATAAGTAATAATATCTAGAACGAAAAGTCGAAGCACATATGATAAATGAAATGATTTTACCCAAAACACTGCTTTAACAAGGAATTTACAAAAGAACAGGTAATATAAAGTCATAAGTAAACCATATATGATATCATAACAATGAATATGATTCAGTAATAAGTAAATGAAATTATTTAAATCATTATATAGGAGTTTTTGATACATACGAAGCATATCAGACATAAGGTAATGGATAATTTTGCAAATCTCATTTTTATCCGAGATTGCTTATTCGTAAGTATTTACTGGGGTTCATTCTATCATCCATGTCCATGTTTTATAAAAGTGTTTTCATGTATGTTTATAGTCCTTTTTACCCATTTTTTGACTTTTACAACATGGTATGTAAGGAATCATTCTTTTTTTTACGTTATGAGGTACTTTTTGACTTTTCAAGAAAAAGTACGAGAAGAATGTTTTTTTAAAGTATACGGCATGAAAGGAGTTTTACGGTTTTATAAAGCCATATATTCATGAAGCTTCCTCCAAAATATTTCATGACTATTTTAAACAAAATATTTTTCTTTTAAAATTTCGTGACGTTTTTTGAAAAGTAATTGATTTTGAAAAAGAAAGGATATTTTCCTCCAGAATTCATTTCAAGTGTTTTATCAAAACCATTTTCCATATAAGATGACATTATTTCATATGTGTATGTTTCAAGTATAAAGTATATATGATTTAAATGGTTTCACTTTTCTCATTATGAAATGATATCCATTTCTTTTATATGGATTATGTGATGATGGGATGATGTTTATGAAACCCATTTTATTTTTTGGGTTATTATGAATGATGTAAGTTTATTTTGTGGCACAAGTAAGAATGATTTCATTATGAGATGGGTGGGACCTATATCTCCCTCCAATACATTGGGTAATGATTTATATCTTATGAGATAGACATGGCTGGAACGACAAGTTAAACCGGTTTAGTAATACAGGGCTGGAACGAGGAGTGAACTCGATTCAGAAAGGGACTTTGTCCACTAAGATGGTCTTGGCAGCAATGCCTTGGCTACTATGGAAATCATATCATGTGCTTAATGGTTTCCACAATTACATGTTTTATTCCCATGCTATTTTATCATGATTGATGTTCCCTTATGATATATTCCTTACGTACTTCCAAGATTCATGTCTTTGCTCAAGATTTTGATGATTAGATTTTATGTTCAAGTTTTTGCATTAAAATGTTTATGGATTGTTTTATGTTCTCTATGTTTACCCTTACTGGGAATTTGAGCTCACCCCTTTTATGTTTTCATTTCCCCAGGATATAAAGAAAGGTTTTACGTAAAAAAAGGGAAGATCTTTATTGGGAGATGTTGAAGATCTTTCACCACGGTTAGAAGATTTTGTTACGAGTTTTCAAAGACAATAAACTATTATGGTCCTTGTGTGTCTGTTTTTCTTATATATTAGTTATTACGCAAAAGTAATGTAATGTACATGTACGTCATGCTTTGGGTCTCTATAGTTGGTATCAGAGGGAGGTTTAGTCAACCTTTGGAAACTAGGATGCGAAAACGTTAGTGAAATCCCTAAAGATACTTCTAAGTTATTTTTAGGGATGTCCCTAAGGATAAGTATATGTATAGGATATAGTCCTAGAACTACGGTAACGATCTTAAAATTTAACCTAAGATGTAATATATTGAGGGTGCTCCCCCTTTACTATGTTGTTTTCCCTAGCATGATTTTTTCTGCTCACACTATTTTTTTTTGGTTTTAGAAAATGTCTGGAAACAAGAAGATTCATGATAATGGAGGATATAAAGGACAATGGAATGATATTCTTCATGAGAAACTAAATGAAATGGGATTTGGAAGTCCAAACATTATTATATTACATAATCAACAATCTCATAATATGATCAATAATCTCAACTTTGGTATGTTTCCCGACTCAGATAATAAGAGAAATATGGAGTTTCATGATGATCATAGAGGAAAGAAAGTTCAATTTCCCTTATGTAAATCATGTGGGAATAGGAATCAGGGAGATTGTTTCAACGGAACTGGAAGATGCTTTGGGTGTGGAAAAGAAGGACACAAAGCCACTAAGTGCAAAGGAAAAGGTTCAGCTAACACCATGGATGAGGATAATGGTATTTCTACGACATCAACAATGGTTAAATGTTTTAAATGTGGAATGTATGGGAATTATGCAAACCAATGACCTAAGGGAAAGTCTCATGAAGAGAATCTGTACGGCCGTATGGGTAGTATTTATGTTGATGATGATGAAGAGACTACAAATGATATGTGAGATGAAAGAATTGTTGAAGCTCAGTCAATGGTTTAAGAAGGTAGTGGAATGATTACATGTTTATCAAGTGTAATGTTGTATAAGTAATCTCATGGTACTATGGAATAAAGAGACATCTAAGGATTGTTACACTGTTGTCTTTCCTTGAGTTTTTAAAGTGTATGATTAATGGTACCAGTATCCATGAAAGGTTATTCAGATATTTTTGGAATGTAGATGATATGCACATAATGATGGGATAAGGAGAAAATTAAAGGTTTGGTAGTATTCATGAGCTCATGACTGATATAAAGAGAAGGTTATATCATGGTTTGAGTATATAGAATTTTTGGATTTTGGTATGTGGAAAGATTTAACTTTTGACAGCATTCATGTTTTCACTAAGGTTTAATGGGTATTCATTTTTCAAAAGAATACATGATTAAGGTATTCACATTATTGGAATTTGACCAACAAGATATATGGGGGATAAATGATGGTATTAACATGCTTGGTTGAGGACATTTCAAGTAATCGTTTTCTTTGTACTATGAGTTTGGACCAAAGTATTTTAGATAAGCCTAAAGATTGGAATGGATTATTTTGGACATAAGTTAGTATTGTTTAAGGATAGAATTTTTTTTATATTATTGATGGGATGTTATAGTAATGTAGTTTTAGAAAAAGGACAACCTGCAAGACGGGCGACAACCCATCGCGTCAGACAAGGCTGTGGGAATCGAACCCACAACCGAAGTGCGACTGGCCTTTATCTCCTACCACTGGCCTATAAGAAGTCCCTGTTTAGTAAAAACTAGTTTTATTATATTAAGAAGTATGATATATGAAGTATAAGTCCATTTTAGGAACCATATATGATTAATGTCACTATAGATGGACTTATGTATTTTTGATAACTTTTATAACCTTTTGTGTGAGACAGATGGAATGAACCATCATTCTATCACATGAGATAGTAACACTTCACGAATGACAAATTCGACTTCATTTCTTTAAGAGATGAAGTGGAAATTGTCTAAAGAACGAACAACGGTGAGACTGTACCAAAATCACGAAAGTATTTATTCTATTTCCAATTTCATTAAAATTAGGGAAATGATCTTGAGAACCAAAAATGATTTCCTAGTGACCTTATATTTGATGAATCAGATAGTACCTTAGATCATCACAAATCTATGGCTTTGTGAATGATGGCTTTTTCATAGCCATGTTCTCTACCACTCTCCATCAAAACTTGATGGTTAGATTTTTCTTCGATATCGATATTTTCACCTATGTTCTCCTACGTGGAATCCCAGTGATGAGTTAATTTGGGTAACCATTACATTTCATACTTTAGTTTTTAAATCCAAGTTTTGGTATTCCTTTTTACAATGTGGGTTTCTATTAAACAAACTTTCGAGTAGTAAAACATTAATAACCCCGACGAATTTTGAGGGCGAAATTCATTTTAAGGGGGGTGAATGTAACACCCCGAGATTTTATGAAAAATATTATTTTAATTTCATTAATGTCTTGTGTTGTATGCTACACCAAGATTACCTTGCGCTATACGCAACACCGTATTAGCTTGCAGTATATGCACCACTATTCTTGGATCGTGTTACACACAATTTTGATAATAGTTATTCTACGCAACATTGAGTATATATATATATATATATATATATTCAATGTATAAATGAAATATGGTTGGATTCTATTATAGGAAACAACGAAGGATTCTTTCACAACATGCAACCCTGACTTGGCTTTCATTACACGCAATCGCGACCTTCCTCGATAGCGTGTGTTGTACGCAAAACCGGGTTTTACTAAACAACGATATATTATTATAATATTATCATGAACTATCCGTTATGAATAGTATTAACTAAATTTTGAATTTTATAACATTATTATTCATCTTACACATTTTCTAGAACATGGTATAGGAACAAAATAAAATTTTCGGGTAAAATAAGTATTTTAAAAAAAAATGCAGTTTTGCTGCCTTTTGATGGTGCACCCACTTTAAATATAGTTTTTGACATGTTTCTAAGTTAAATTTTACAAAATAAAATTATTCTTTGGAATCAGGATATAAAATTTTACCATGGATAAATTTTTCATATTATTCTGATAACTTTCATATTTTAGTAAATAGTATAAACACGCTATATTTTAATTAAAAAAAACTTTTTTCATCGTAACAATTTATATGGTTAAATCATAATATTAAATGTTTTTAAATTATAAATACAATATAGTTTTACCATTTAATATAATTTATGTCATTAGCATTGATTTTACCTTGAATTCGTAGGTCAAATCAATTCAATCTTTTGCAATGTTTTAATCAAAAAACCATTTTCTTTCGACAACGGGATTAATTTTAATTTAATTTCTGCAACTTTTGTGTATTGAATTTCGAAAAAAGGATTCCATATTTGGAATCAGTGGGTCCAAATTATGTTAATTGGCTAATTTCTATTTTTTTAAATTATGAATAGTAACTACGGTAAATTTTATTTACCATAGTTAAAGGTAAACCGGGTAATTAAGGGTAAATATAATATTATAAAATTACCCTAACACATGCAAAAATTCTATTGGATGACTAAATGTGGACCCATATAACCTAATGGTCTGATTATATTCATTTAATAGACTTTTTCTCATGAAAATAATTTATTTATTATTAAAACCAATGAAACTCACAACATCTCACTCTCTTAAATCTTATAAGTATAATAATTTTAATTTAGTGATAAACTTAATGAAACTTCAAAAATGAGTAGTCTCCAGAAATATAATAAAATTATCTACATCATATGAATTTATTTATAATTTTTAGGTATTAAATAATTATCATTAATTATGACACAATAGTGATGCATAAATTGTTTATCTAATAAAAAATCAAGAATATAGTTTTTATTAAACTAATAGTGACCATAAAATTCACAAAACCCTGACCAAAACTTATTGGTCATGTAAATTTAAGCCATAATCATCCAATGGTCTAATATTGGACCATTTGGAGCCTTATAAAAGCGATTATGACACTTATATTATTTTATTTTAAATGATGCCAAAGTTGTCACCTTCATAATTTAATAAATATAACAATTTAAATATTGTGATTTTAAGATGATAAATTTGAGTAAAAGTATTATTGTGAAAGTCAATAGATTTACCTTCATCATTTGATTTTATTTTTAATTTTTATGCAACAAATAAGTATATTAAATAAGTATACAAAAATGTTTTAGTAATTATTTTATTAAGAGATAATGAAAAAAATTGGTCAACTTGTTTCCTCTAGGTAAACACATAGAACCTTTATCTAAGTTCATCATTTGTAATACTATTTATTTATTTAGATGTAGCTTTATATGCCCCATTTTCATGGAATTTATCTATTCATCCATTTTATTCTAATCCAGGCTAAACTAAAGGCTGACACTGGATGATGAGATATTTATGAGCTTAATGTAGATGGTCTATTACCCATCCCTCAAGAATGTCAATTTTATAAACTACTATTATTATGTGCATGTATTTTTCATTAGGAATTTCTTATTACATTTATATTCCATGTTAATAATCATCATTCTCATGTCCTAGACACCCTTTTATATAAGTTCAACACATTATTGGAGGTTATGACCTCAACACTGACCACCCCAAGAAGCATGTTTCTTTTTTTCCATTAATGGGTTTCTTATAGCTCTCGACACCACCGTTTGAGTGTGATATCACTTTACATTTTAAGGTCAGTGTTCTTATATAATCAATGGATACTTAATTTCCAAATTGATAGAACATGTATAGTTTCCACTTTAGCCTTTTAAGGTAAGTGTTCCAAATAATTAATGATCCTTTTAAATGTTGAATGAAAAATATATATATACAGATATCACTTATCCTAGTTAATTACAAATGAATTAATTATAGCTGCAGGTCCTTACCCAGCATTTTCATTATTATGAATGATAAATGAATGAACTGAATAAATAAATATTGAATTAAAGTAATAAATGGTTGAATGTCTTATTTATCCTTTCCACCCTGTATGAAAGATAATAAAATGAACCAATTAACTTATGAAAAGGCATAAGTATTACATGGCCTAAATTAAATAATGATTAATGTATAATGTTTCTACTAAAGATGGACCCTTTCATACTTATAGGAGTGGTTAGGACTGAGATTTCCTTGGATTCCTAAGGGAATGACTTGAAAATTCATAGGACGCCATTCTAATTCAAGGAGATGGTTTCCAAGGGAGATACCCACCTCAGAACATGGTCCTTGAACACTAATATATCCATGACATGATTCCAAAATATCCCTTCACTATCTTCCAGATATTATTATGCCTTAGATACACTCATTGGATCCATCTTAATGCCTTCAGACATGTGGTACCATGGATTCACACCATTGGGACAAGTCATGATGACCTGTTTTTACCTTGGATGAGATACTTGGACTTGGTTAGAATATATTATTGTATAATTTATTGGTATACCTCCCTTGAATAAATTCAGACCCCTTATATACAGGCTGCAATTTATTACTAAGTTGGATTCACTTATGAGGTCAAGGATGCCATGGTTATTTCCTTGGAAACTCTTTTACTATCATAATCACCATATGATTCCTTGGTTATTACATTGGATCCTGTTAATTATCATCATAATTATAGGATTACTTGGTTCACCTTGGATCATCTTACATTATATTTATCATATACAGTGTGGTTGACACTTATTATAAACTGGAAGATAATTAATTAAATGATTTCATGTTCAGACACCATATGAGGGTAAATCATGTATCAGGGTATATATATTATCATTCTATCTTTACTTTCAAAAATCTGAAAATTATTTTATGTTATATTCATAGAATGTATGGTATAGACGTCTTTGGTAGTGAAATATTGAGATTTATCTCACATCCTATTTAGGCCACTGTTGGTACCTGGGTGGATTATATGTATGTAGTTGTTGATAATGAGAAGAGTCCCTATTGGACACTTAATCTCGATTTCTTGATTTAGGCTTATGTTTGGTATTAGAAGACTATGACAACTATTATGGTTCATGGATAGTTTTTGTCTTCTTTTTGATCTTTTGTATAGAATTTATTATTTTCGTCCAAGTGTACTCATTTTCATGTTTTATAAATTCCTAACATAAATTATGATCAACTTTTTTATATGATTTAGTTTAGATATTTTATTATCATATTTTTTCATGGATTGTTATTTTTTCTTCCACTAAGCCGATTTACTAGTCTAGTTGTTATAATGTCTATTTCCACTATGTCATATGTTCATATATGATTTTCTATTTTACTATTATTACTCATCTACTATGATCCACTCTGATAATAGGTAATAGTCTCCCCAATGACACACCCTAGGCTCTCATTGCATGTTAGAAGGATTTAGCATACAAGGAGGAATGGTTGAGGCCTTGTGACCAATTGGGCTCAGGGCACCTCTGAGTGGAACTCGGGCCTGGGATGTCATAATGTGATATCAAAACTTTTTTTTCTGTCATTAATATTTTTGTGATAATATACATGATATTAGGAATTATCTATATATTGGGTGTAATTCATGCCTAGGTGTAGCTAACCCACATTCAGTGTAAATACCAAGTTTCCTAAAATAAGAGTTGTAAACATTAGGAGACACAAATGCTATGTGATGGTTATTATTATTATTATGATTGAGGATTTTAGTTTATCCATAGAATGATGAAATTATGGAAATTAATCATCAACCATTCATCATTATAGTCACCTATAATCACATTCCATGCATATGAAATTCCATATAGGTTAATTTCATTGCATGCATAGCTTTAGTTTCGTGTAATTATTGAGTAATCCATGATTGATATATATTCTGGTACTAATAACTTCTTCTATAGGGTAAGAATTTTTTCCTTTAAAGTGAAACCTCTATATAAATAGTGTTTTAATTTATATGTTTGTAGTGGAATCTTAAATATTTAGTTTCTTCCAATTTCATATATGCATTTCTGGTAACATGAGATGCTCTTTGGATGAGATTGAGTTACTACTAGTATCAATTTATGTGGTGTATGGGCCCTCATAGATTAGAATGGGTAATTTATCACGCCGACTCATCAAAAATCACTTTTTATATTCTAAGACCAAATATAGTTGTGGTTAAATAGAAATTAGATGGGGTTTGATTTATATGATAAGGTATATGGGACCTTATTCCCTGGGAATGGTGATCCATTTTAATTAAACCACGATATATGTAAACAATAAAATAAAATCATTGAATATAAATATTAAATTTTAAGAAGTACAATGATTTATAGTAAATTATGTGGAAAATTAATATTGAACCATCACTTATTGGAACCTCTCTTAATTAAACACGAACACTTACCAATACCAAAGCCTTCTATCCAGGTCTTTGGGTAGTAACATGGGTAGTGAACCCTTTTTTTATGATCTTCTTCTGTTTTATTCAAATATTCTTTTAAGGCATGTGATTTGAATTTTTAGATCTATTCCACTATGACTTCCTCACATTGTTCTCCAGGAGGGTGGTGAAAACCGTGCTTCTAATATGGCGGGACCTATGACACCGGTCTTACCACCAGGAGTTCCACATGAGGCACCACATACTATAACTGATCTGGGAACTGATTCTTATCTTCATGTGATTTTTCTACACCTAATTTAGTCCATGAAGGAAAAACTATTAATTTCACCTACTATGGATTATTTGAATCATGGGTTCCAAAAAAATCAACCTCCCATCATCTCAGGGGATGGAGGTCCACAAGTTGTTGAGTCATGGATGGAGTCCACCTTATCTACATTTGAGCATCAAGAGACACCTCCTAAGTGGAGGGTCACACATTGATCCTTTATACTGCATGATTCATACATGCAATGGTGTTATGTGATTACCTATGCTGGTCATCATTAGGGAATGTTCTGGACTAATTTTTAGTCTTCCTAATATGATTACATATTTCCTTAGATGCAGATATATGATCAAGCCATAGAGTTCATGTTCCTCTAGAAAGGTGATATATAAGTTATGTATTATTCAGATAATTTTATTGAGTTGAAACAATTTTCATATGTTGTAGCTTGAGATAAGATATAACATGCTAAAGGCATTGAATATGGGCTCATGTATTCTATCCATACTCAGGTAAATTTATTTCACATGCATACCTTTTATGAGATCAAAAACTAAGCCCATATTACTAAGCACAACCTGAAGGAAGGTGATAGTTCTAGGAATAGAAATTTAGTTCTAAGGAAAGGTAATAGTTCTTCTAGTTGTAGAAAGTATTCCCTTGAGGTTTTTCATCTGATTTTCGGCAGACATAGTATCCACATCGAAATCTTTTTTATATGCCATTAGTGTGGATGATTGAGTCATCTAAAGACTTAGCGTGATAGATAAAATCTTTAATTCTATATTTATATCTATATGGGTAATATTCAAATATTATGTTGAAATTTCCATATGATTCTAGTGGAAGAGGATTTTCACAAGATCCACCTTTAAGAGAAGGTTCTATTGTGCTGTGCTAGGTAGAGAGTTTGAGTAGCATTAGAAGGACTAGCCGAGGAAGAGGTGATGGACATGGTAGATAGACTTTAGATTATCAGCACCAGTAGAGAAGACCTACTCAGGGTAGTATAGCTGTAGAACATGTCCATGGATCAGGCCAGTTTCATATACTATATCCAATACCCAAGGATCAGAGTGCATAAAAATATACAATATAAGGTACTATTCTGGTAGCCTCTACTATTGTATCTTGTTTGTTCGATATATGTTGTTCAAACTCTTTTATCTTGTTATCAATTGTGGAAAGTCTAAGGCTTGAAATTCAGTGTTAATGTAGTATGATAACCATGGAAACAACATGGGAATTGTGTTTATAGGGCATACACCAATGCAGGTATTTTTTCCTTCAGTTAGGAATTTATCACTTCATATGGGACCTCTTGATAATCAAGATGACATGCTGTGATTTAATTATCAAAATGATTTAGTTGGTTCCATTCCATGCCTATGTAGACTTCTATTGCGGCAATGTGTATTTTACATCACTATAGGGTGGAAGTTATCTTCACAAGGGTCAGTGGAATGACTAGGATGGTAGACATGGACCAAAGAATCATGGTCTAGGCAGTGAGAACGACCATATTTCTAGTCTCTTACGAAATAATCATGGGATACCTCTAACATATTTTCCTCCCATATTAGATTGTATCAAGGATGTGTTTTGATAAGGATTTTTCTAGATTACCTCCCATGTGAGAGGTAGAGCTTAAAATTGAGATTTTTCAAGGGAAAAACCAGTTTGTATTCCTCTTTATAGGATAAAACATTTTATGCTCTAGGAGGTCAAGAGATAGTTGGATGATCTGGATTATAAAAGGTTTTATCCAACACAATACTTATTCCTGGGTTTCAACCATTATTTTCACCAATAAAGAGGATCATACCATTAATTTATTAATAGATTACCAATGGATGAACCAACTTATAATTAAGAACCACTCTCTAAAGCCTCAAATAGATGATCTCTTTGAACATATATGAGTCGCTTGGGTATTCTCGAAGTTCTAACTATGATTGGGGTATCATCAGGTATGAGTCAGAACATCAGACACACCTCATAAAACTTTTCATAGAAGGTTTAGTCCATATAAGTGTCTTGTTATGTTTTTCGGTCTTACAAATGTTCTTGATGTTTTCTTGCATTTAATGAAAATGGTTTCCCACCCTTATCTAGATTCCTTTTTTAGTGTCTTTGTGGATGAAATTTTTTTATATTCACGTACCTGAAACAACCATGCTAAAAACCTTGATATCGTTTTGAATACAAAAAGATATTGTTTGCATTATGCTATTCTTTATAAGTACCACATCGGGATCCATAATGTTCACATATTTGGTCATATTATCTCTGAATCAGGTGTATATTTTGACATGGATAAAGTGAGTGATGTGGTCTCATTAAAGAATCCCAAGAATGTGTTTTAAATACATTGTTTCTTGGGGGTATATGGATACTATAGTTTTTTAATATAGGACTTCTCACACCTCTCTACACATTTTACTAGTGTTACAACGATGGATGTGATCTTTCTATGGTCGAAAGAATGTGATAAGGATTTTAAAAATTTGAAAGAAAGGCTTACCTCATCACCTATTTTGATTCTATGAAAACATGAAAGAGGATATTCATTATTCTGTGATGCATTAGGAATCATCCTAGGTGTAGTGATGATGTAGTATTACATAGTAATTCTATATAGATTTTGTTAGTGGAGACCTAATGAGAGAATCTACCTAACATATGACCTCGAGTTAGCAACATTTTTCAATGCCTTATGTGGCTAGAGATACTATATAGTGGTTGAGTTATTTGTGGTGTATATAGACCACAAGATCCTAAAATATATCGTTACTCATCATGAAATGAATATTATATAGCACATATGGGTCAAATACCTTCATTCCTTAAACATTGAGCTTGCCTATATGAATGGAAAGGGAAATGTGGTAGCATACACACTGAGTCAAAAAACTCAAGTATAAGCCGAACATGAAGCCTCTGATGAAGGGAAATTGATGTCCCATATTTATGATATTCTTATGAAGTTTCATGGGGGACAAAAGTAGTTTTACCTCTCATCCTTGATAATTACAACTTATATCCTTGATATGGCGAAGATTACTAATTTTTCATACCTAGAGGGGTTTGTCCAATGAGAGAGTATTGTTGTTGAGGACCTACCTCTGGATTTTTCTTCAGAAGAAGGTGATATCCTTTATATTCATCTATGTGTCTAGGTTCCTATTGATATGAGAGAGGAAATAATTCCTGGGTACCATGCTCATTAGTGGGTGGTTCATCTAGGAATATTCAAGATGTATCGAGATATGTGATGCTAGTATTGATGGCATGTGATGACATATCATATAATAGGTTTTATCACTATGTGTTCGACCGGTCAATAGGTGATGGTGGAACATTAGTGACCTACAAGATTATTATAGTCATTTATGGTCCTAGAATGGATATGAGGATATGTTTCTATGGATTCTATATTCATATTTCTAAGGTTTCCTTGAGGTAGTGACATAGTTTGGGAAGTCATCATTCGACTGATGAAAGTATCCCACTTTCTTCCAATATGGAAGTTTTTATTAATTAATGGGTTATGAAGACTATATTTCCATGAGTTCTTATGGATGCACGCGGTACCTCATTCTATCATTTTAGATAGATAATATAATTCTATATCATGGTTCTAGTAGTGGTTATTGATATCAAAGTGTACGTAGGTTCTTCTAAGAACATATTATCACCCTCAATCCAATGGCTAGTTAGAACATGAAATATAGGTTTTAGAGGACTTGATATAAGAATTCATCCTTGATTTTGGTGGTTATTAAGAAAATTATATCCCTCTCATTAAGTTATCCTATAATAATTAATTCCATAATATTATTTAGATGGTTCCCTATGAGGGTTATATGATAAGATGTGTCATTCACCCCTGTTCTAGTTAAAGGAAAGAGAGGCAGTGTTTCTAGGTGGTCATGTAATGATAGAGACTTTGGAGAAGGTTTAGCGGATCATGAAGTGTATGATTACTAATCTGTGTAGATATAAAAATTATACCAATCATCATCGATGAACTCTGGAGTTCTAGGTTAGGGATCATGTTTTCCTTTGGCAATCGCTCAGTCTTAGGCATATATGAATACTGAGGAAAGGTAAGATATCAAATCATTTTATTTTTCCATTTTAGATTATAAATAGAGTCAGGATGGTATACTATCATTTTATACCTCATAGGTATCATACCATGCACGATTCTCTCAATGATTCATATCTTTACTATTATCATG
Source organism: Viscum album (assembly GCA_963277665.1). Taxonomy (NCBI): domain Eukaryota; kingdom Viridiplantae; phylum Streptophyta; class Magnoliopsida; order Santalales; family Viscaceae; genus Viscum; species Viscum album. The sequence goes on from OY728157.1 coordinate 1,477,813,015, forward strand.
AAAACTCATCTCATACGTTTGATCCCTAGTAGGTTGAGTTCGATTTTGATGGTTCATTTGAGGATTATCCTATATGCATCATTGAATAGAAAAAAAATGATCTACAAGGACTATCTATCTCTCTATTAAGGGTGATATAAAAGCACAACCATGTATAATTAGATAATTGGGAGTGGGAGGTCTACTAACATTCCAAGTGGCCAAAGTTGTTCTCATATAATGTTTCTTTTCCCATAGAATGTGAAATCAGGGATGAGTTCTATTAAAGGAGGAAGTATATAAGAATGTAGTTTTTCTATGAGGTATGATTCCTATTAATTTTGGTCTAGTATTTTTTTATTTACCAAATATGGATGATTAATGTTTTGATGGTTGTTTTAATGGTGTTCATTGATTTTTCAGAGCTCATAACCTTTCTCGATGGAGAAAAGGAAAGGCCCACATGGTTAGTAGAAACCATGAGAGATAGTCTGAATGGTTTATCTAATCATGTGAGGGAAATATTGTGTGATTCAATAGGGTGACCACTTTGATAAAATCGTGAAACCATGGGTTCACACCTATGTGGATGGTCTGCTGTTTTTGTCCAAGCCACCAGTACGGTTGGCACACTACTTCTCAAACTATATAGGCAAAACCAAGAGGGGTCCCTATTTGAGAAATTGGAGGTGCATGATTGGAACAAATTTTGGAAACCCTTGTTTCCAAACCAATAGAACCCTAAATTTTTGGGTGAATAGATATAAATTACCTTCATGGTCTAGTATCTTACACCTCTTCCTCCTTTGCTCATTATAGGCCACAAAAGACATCTCTTTTCCCATTGCAGATCCCATGTACCCTCTCTTTATCTATTGAACCCATTCCTTCATGTGTTATCTGATCGATGCTTCATTGGTATCATTAGAATCCTTCAAGTAGGCTCTTCGATCCTTTATCTCAATTTGTTTCTTATCTTCTTCTTGAATATTCTAGTTAAATCTATGATCATATTCCCTATTTTAATAGTGTTGTTCCATTCTTCTATTTTCTTTTGATACATGGAAAAATAATGGTCGATATTAGATAATAAGATTTTTAAGATATTAAGGTAGGTGGTCTATGACTCATCCCTCAATTCTTGTTATCCTATAAACTGATATCATTGTGCGTATAATGGTTTCATTGGGATTGCTTATTAAATTCATATTCCATGTTTATAATCATCATGGTCATATTCTAAATCCATGTACATATATGTTCATCACATCCTTGTAGGTTATAAACTCAACACTTACCACCCCAACTAGGATGTTTCTCTATTTCATTTCATTAATGGTTTGTTATGACTATCTATGCCACCGTTTAGGTGTACTATCACTTAATCTTTTAAGGTAAGTGTTATTATGTAATTAATGGATACTTAATTGATAAATAGACTACACATGTTAGTTTACACTTTTCACTTATAGGGTATGTGTTCTAAATAATTAATTAACCTTGTAAATAATGAATGTAAAGTATATATATATATATATCACTTAGACTAGATAATTATAAATTAATTTCTTACAGTTGCACGTCCTTATCATACCTTTCCATGATTATGAAATGTAAATGAATGAATAGAATAAATGAATAGAAAATTAATATAATAAATGGATGCATGTAATATTAATCCTTTACAATTAGTGTGGAAGGTATTGGAATAAATCAATTCACTTATAAAAAGGCATGAGTATTACATGGCCTAAATTGAATAATGAATATTGAATAAGGTTATTATTGTATAAGGACCTTTTCATCTTTATAGGAGTGGTCAGTCTTGATATAGCTTTTGTTTCTTGATGGAATTCCTTGAACACTCCTGGGATACCATTCTTATTTGAGGATATAGTTTTCAAGGGAGATACCCACCTTGGAAAGTGGTACTTTTCTACTATAAGATTCTTGTCATGATTCCATTGGATCCCTTCACTATCTTACGTATATTAGGATGCCTCAGATACACTCTTTGGATTCATATTGATGTCTTATGACATGTGGTGCCATGGATTCATCCCATTATGCCTAGTCATTCTTATCCCATTTTACATTAGACAAGATCCTTAGGCTCCATTAGAATTTATTATAGTGTAATGCCTTGGGATATTCCCCCTGGATTACATTTAAACCCCTTTATAGTCAGGCTTCATGTTATTATTGAGTTGGACCGACGCCTAAGGTCAAGGATGCCATGGTTTTTACCTTGGATACTATTTTACATTTATCATCATAATATGCTGCCTTGGTTATTACCTTATATCATCTTTAGTATTATCTTCATTACAGGATTCCTTGGTTCAACAAGGATCCTCTTACAGTATCTTTATTATAAACAATTTGGTTGAAAATTATTATAAAATTGAACATACTTAATTAAATCATTACATGTTTGGAAACCAACCGAGGAAAAAATAGGTATCAAGATATTTAAATTGGTTTATTATATTTATTTTCATATATATCTATTCACTATTTTAGTTTATATTGTCATAATAGATGGTATATAATCCATTTGTGGTAGCCTAATGATATTTATCTCATTGTCTATCTAGTGCATCATTGGTACCTGAATGGAATATATGTATGTAGATATTGATATGGGAAAGCATCCCACTTTGGAAACCAGACCTGGATTGATTGATTTAGTATAGAGATTAGTATCATATGACTGGGCCAACACGCTGGACACTTGGATAGTTTTTTTCTTCTTTTTTATCCATTTTATAACATTTATTTTCGGCTTCCATGTATACATGTTTTCCAGTTTTATAGAGACATGACATAAATTATCACCATCTTTTGTGTATTATTTAGTTTCTATATTTTATTATCATATATTTATTGGATTTTTATATATGCAACGATAATGATGGGTTACTGTTCTAGTAGTTATAGTTTCAGTTTTTGTTGTTCCATCTGTACATATGGTTTGACGACTTATATATTATTACTTATCTTTTGTGCCATACTCTGAAAACCTGAAATAGTCTCCCCATAGATAGACCATAGGCCATTGATTCTATTCAACAACCTCTATAATATAGGGAGGAACACTTGAGGCCATGAGGCTAATTAGGTAGGGGCACCACTTAGTGGCACCTGGGTCAAGGACGTCACATATAAGCCTAAGTATCCATTTCAAACAGATTTTGATTTTCTCAACATGTTTAGACATGTTGAAGTAAAAATTAATCCATTGTATTCCATCAAATAAATCCATAAGTATGCAAATTTGTATTAAGAAATTATGTACCCATAAGAGACAGATTAAGACCATTGAAAAGGTTTCAACGGAATTGTCCATTCCCATGAAGTAAAAAGATCAAGGGACCTTTATCGTTCCATTCCAAATAGGGAGTTCCAACTTTGATGATGAAATCATAGACCTAGGATAATTGATAAATGTAATGCCAAAATCTATACTCTCCAACATTGGTTTAGGTCCCTTTTACCCAATGAGTGTTTTAATCCATTTAGCTGATCTATGCACTACCTGTCTTGAGGAAATAGTTGAAGATGTACTTGTTTGAGTCTTTGATTTTATCATCCCTGTTGATTTCTATTTTTATGACATAGAAGGTGAGACATATTATTATTAATCCACTCTAATTCTAGGAATACCATTCCTCATGATAGATACTACTAAACTTGATGTTCATGTGGGAATATTATCAATATAATTTGGTGACCACATGGTCATGTTAAATATTTTTCAAGACATGAAATAGATAATAGTAGATCACTCTATATTCTCTATATATGATTTTGAGGAAAATTCTAGGAGTTGATTGAACATTGTTCTATCTATTTCATCAAGTTCTATTAATGTAGGAGTTTGTGAAATTTTCACCATAATTAACATATTCATAATCAGGGAAGTTGATGTTGAACTTTCACTTACAAATTCTATCGATCTAAAGGACCTTAAAAACTCTATTGAATACTGTTTCACCTATGACATATACTAATCTACCTTAGAAAGTATCAAGGAAAATGAATCAAACCCAACTGGAATCCCTTCCACTATTCCTAAGGTGTATGACCCAAAAATAAACGATGAAACAGATATAAAACCTCTTCCTACACATAAGAAGTATGGGTTACTTTTTCATAATCACTATATCCTTATCATTATCTCTATTGAAATTACTGAAACCGATGAGTCCAAAATTTTACAGTGTTATAAAAACACAGAAAGGCCTTAGGTTGGACCCTACATGATAATAGACATCAATCATAACCATTTCATGCACTATATCCATCTAGAATAATCAAAACAACTAATTAGGAAACCTCAAAGAGGTCTCAATACACGTTTACTTGAGGTAGTTAGGTAAGAGATTACTGTGATTCTTCATGATGGTATCATCTACCGAATTTTCAACTATGAATGGTTTAGTATAATTCAAGTGGTTCCTAAGTATGGTTGGATATTTATTTTCACAAATGAACATTAATATGTGGTCACAACTTGGGTGAAAAAAATAGTGTCTGTGTATCAATTATTAGAAAATGAATGCTAAAACATGAAAAGATCAATACCATTTTCCATACCTTGGCCCTATTATAGAAATATTATTTATAAAGTCACTTTATTTTTCTATTTATGGATACAATGAGTACTTTCTAATCCTAATAACAGCTCATAACTAAGAAAAAAACATTCACTTTCCCATTAGCAACATACACATATTAGAAAATTCTATCTGGCCATTTAAATACTCATAAAAAATATAAAAATGCATGATGAGTAATGTTTTTGAATTTATTGAGAATTTTATAGAGGTATTAATGGATGGATTTACCATTTATGGGGATTTATTAGAATCATACTTTCATTCACTATCTCTAGTCCTAAAAAACTGTATCAAATGTAACCTTGTTTTGAATTTTTAAAAATGAATCTTCATGGTTACAAATGGAATTTTTATAGGACACATAATTTATTAAGAGGGTATTAAAGTAGATTTAGATAAGATATAAATGATCCAAATACATCCTAAAACCACTCAAGATAGATACTTACGATCTTTATTTATTTAGGCTAGTTTACATTAGTAATTCATCCAAAAAATCAATAAGATTTACCTCTGACTCACTAGTTTAGTCTGTAATGAGGTTACATTCCATTTTCTTTAGTTTGGAAAGATTTTTTTATTGAACTCAAATCTATTCTTACATATTCCCCAATAAAACAACCACCATATTGATCTTTACCATTTATATTGATGTTTGATTGTTCTCATAGGCCCATTGGGTTCTTTCCTGGTCAAAGAAGAGAACAAATTCTTAAAGTAAAATATTATTCCAAAACAAAACTGAGATGACACTCAATATCACTACAAAGTCAATGAAATGAAACTTTTATAAATATGTTTTTCTTTGGATAAATTCTATTTCTATATATTTGGTTCCAAAATCATTATATTTAAAGAATATTTATCATTAATTTTTTCACTCAATAAAATTGATTCCAAAACGAGGATAATAATATGGACTCAAAATCAATAAGAGTTTGAAGTTAAGATAAAAGATATATATGGGACTAAAAACCCTATGGCTGATCACCTATGTCTAATTTCTAATTCTTCTAATTCTGAAATTCTAGATCATTAATTTTCCACTAAAAACATCTCTTCTCTCCCTCCAAAATTACTATTGTATGACCCAATTATAAATTACATATATTTTGGATCTTTTCCTAATTGTTTTTCAAAATAATGAATAAAAAAGCTGAACAATTATTCAAAATAATATTTTTGAGAAGATAACAAACATTGGAAAAACTATGGTAAATATAGTGGTTATGATATGTATTGATGAAAGTGAAAATTCCCCCATCTTAGAATTATGACCCTCCATGCCTATATGTGGAAAATTTAGACAAAAAAGAATATATCGAAAGATCTCAGACATTGAATTCTTCTAGAATTAACTCTTTAAGGACTCACATGAGTTCTATTAATCTTTTCCCACTTTCCAATTTTTTTTCACAATTTTTAAAAGAAATAAAATTCCTCGAAAAACATTAATCTTCTATTATATATTTTATATTTCGGGAATTAATTAAATGGTTACATTTATCCTTCCAATTGATTAGCCTAAAATATTATCATGGTGGACTATGTTTCTTGGTGGGTCGAGGAAAAATTCACTTGAAAGGATGATGCACATAGTATTAGTGAGTTCCTAAAAACCCTCATATTAAAATGATTTGGAACTTTGTGTGCCTTAGTATGTGAATTAAGAATAAATTGTTATAATTAAACTAAGGATATTATTTTAGAAAATAATGGGATTGTATATAAAAAATCCACTAAATATGAACCCAAATAAAATGGACTGAATGAAATTTACAAAATAGAAGTGAAATGAGTTCTTGAGATAATTGTTACTCTTATAAGAAAAGGCATGTATGAAAGGCTTGGTGAAGCACACTGGGATTATCAAACCAATAATAATACCCTAATTGGTATGTCTCCTTTTAGGCATGTTTTTAGTAAAGTGTGTCATCTATCCATTTAAATATTACATAAATCGTTTTGGGATTTTAAAACCAATAATTTTGATTATGAAAGATATAGGGAAAATATACTGTTTCAGTTCAATTAATTGGAGGATATTTTCCTTGATTATAAAGAGAATTCAAATATCTACAATGAAACATTTAAGGAAATCCATAAAAAATTCATCAGTTTGAAATAATTTTATTAAAGGGAACATGAAACACTCTTCAATCCTCAAATTTGGATTCACCAAAGTAATGTAAATTATCATTGGGAAGGTCCTTTTATTGTTTCTGTTGTTTACCTATTTTTTGTCAAGAAATTCCATGAAACCTCTTCAAAAAGGACATTCAAGTTTAATAGACAACAGTTAAAGTATTTCCATGATAGAACAAACATCCCAAGAACCACATTTATTTCCACCAAGTCCTCATATTCTAGACTAGAACCATATTTAGATAGACATGGTGACCCAAAAACTACAAACAATGGGGAATATATCTCCCTTTAACTCCCTATTTTCATCAACACCCTCTCTCTCAACACCCTTATCTCTCTCTTTATCTATATTCTTATTCCTCTCTCATTCTCAACTACTCTCTCAATTTTTACGACTTTAATCATCCATCATTTTATTTTTTTTCTTTTTTTTTTGTGGGGAAATTTTCAAAAAAATAACAATTAAATATGAAGAGATAAAATTACTCATACTCTATTTTATTATTTTTTTCTTAACATTTTGGGGTTCAAATTACATTTTTCCAACTCTAAAATATTTTATTTTCATTAAAAACGTAGATTAAAAATCTTCATTCAATACCAAAAAGTTTTTATTACTAAATTTTTTATTAGAAAATGTTTTTCCCGGACCTATGAGTAACAACATCAAATTTCATGTTCATGTAACCTAGGACCAGAAGTGTATTCAGCCCCAATTTCGTTTCTTATATTTGGGGATCCATGAGCTGAATTTCCTACATTGGTGAATGTTAACATGATAGTGGAATTTTCTAAACCATATAAAAATTAAAATAGCCAAATATTATCCCATTAACCTTACATTTATCTCCCTTTTTAAATCCCTTATGAGCCTATGGAAACCCTTTTTTATAGAAAAATTAAAATCCAAAAACCTTTTCTCACCCAATATCTACATGGATTTTCAATACATGGTTTTTTGAAATTTAATTGTGGGGGAACTGATTTTATTTAGGGCATACATTTTTTGATTTTCAATGTGTCATCTTATTCTTAATGGAAAAAATATATTTAAGTGTGGGGGAGAGGATTTCATTTAGTGAGTTTTGGGAATTGATTTATGTTTTTTCCATTTTGTATAAATATTTTTGAAAATTTTTCAGAAAAAAATAAAAAAATAAAAAATGAAAAGAATGGGTTGTGCCTTGGGCAAGTCAAAAATAACTCATCATCTACTTTTAATCATGTTTTTAAGAATTATAAAGATTTTTTTTTTAAAAAAAATTTGAATGAATTTATGGATATTAAAATTCATTCATTTCGAAAATATTAATAATATCCTAATATTAACTCCACAATAATGAAATCGCCTAATTATTTATCAAAATTTTAAATTAAACATAACCCAAATATCAATTTAAAAAATTTCTATAAACAATTCCCCATTTCAAAAGAAAAAACTGAAATCAATTGAGTCCTAAATTTTGTTCCATCATTGAGGATTCTACCAAAGTGACAATATACACATTATATCGGAGGCAAAAAACATTTTAATGGTCGATAGGTTTCAATTGGACGTGATTCATCTTGATAATAAATTGGTTTCCCATGAAAACCTTTTTTATGTGATAATACCCATGATAAATAAATATTTAATGTGATAAAATCCCCCGAATAATTATGGAATCCGATGTGCGTTGTTTCTATGCTTGATTGTGATTTTTATTTTTACCTATGTGGTTTGGGAAATATTTTGTGAAGTGATTGAGATGATTGGATGAGCTATTTGATGAGTGAGTTTGTAATGTGATATGGTGATTGGTTGGAATGGATGTGGTGTGGGAAGTTTTTCAATACAGTTCATAGTGGTTGTGGTTTGGGAAGTTGCACAATGTAGGGTGTAGTGGTTATGGTAATCATAGGATGTGCTGTGAAGTGGAAATGATGTGTATCAATGATTTTCGGTGGATATGTGTGATAATAATGTGAGGTGGTTGTTTTGTGATATTTTATTGGGATATGAAATGTGTGGTTGGTGTGGTGAGATGCCTTGTTTGATATGGTGAAATGATGATGGTGGAAGTGAGGTCTTGTGGTGATGGTTAATGTGTGTTGGTCATGTTTTTGTGTGACGGGGCTATGTTAGTTTCCTAGTTATTCAGGGAATAATTACAAATTCTGAATTGAATATGAATGGGTTAGAATTAATATGTGATAATTTGATAAAGGAATTGAATTAATAAATGAGATCTGTAAATATGAATGAAGTGGCTTAGAAAATAAAATATAGTGGGGTTTTTTATATCAGGAATGTGGTGAAACCTATAATTAAAATTAGGAGTATGTGTGGTTGTGTGTGGTGGTGGTGTTGTGCGTAGAATATAGTGGTGGAAATAGTAGTGATAGTTGATGTGTTTTATGTTGGTGGTGATGTGGTCTTCTATAGTGCAGTTGTTGTGAATGCATAGGTTGGTTATTGTGTTCTATCTATATATCATGTATGTTTATGATATTTCTATATGCATCTATCCAGAGATGGATAAACTTACCAATGCTCAAAGACTCTGGGCTGTAGATGTTTTCCCCAACATCCAGGATGGTGGTGATATAGATGTCTAGCTAACCCTTTTCTCGGATCTACCTTCAGTAGTGATATCCTATGTGTCTTTGAGAGAGATGTACAGTGATGACATGGGTATCTTAAGGTGGGATGTGTTTTTTGTGGCTATGATGAGACGTGATTCATGGGTCATTGATTCTGCAGGAGATAAATGATGTGATGGTACCTGATACTGATACTGGATTCTTGACCTTGTGATGGATGTATAGGTAGAGATGTGTCCTGATTCACATCATATATGGCTAGTATGTGTTGTGATGGGATTTAATATATTAGAAAGGTATGGATCACATGATGTTCGATGTTGGGGAATGAGAGAGATAATTTACTGGGGAAGCAGAATCGAGGCAGCTTGTTTTGTTTTGATATTGATCTAATATTACTATATTAGAAGTGTGATTTGGTGATCAAGACATGTTGAGGATAAGATTCGTTAGTTGACCTATTTATCTTCTTGTTTGTTCTTCTTTATTATTCACTAATTAATTATTACAATCTTTTCACAAGTGTACTTGAGACATTGGTTATGACCCTACTGAGTATACTTTTATGATTACCCTAAATATATAAACTATTTTTCATGTTTCTAAGAGGGATTTTTGGTCTGATATGAACATTACTAATTAGGATAGAGTTTTTGTTTAGTCACATCCATATACATTCCATTTGTTATATATATTGGATAATTTTATATGTATTAGTTTTACTTTATTCGTGCATTGTTGGTTTGATTTGGGATTATTATATATTATCTTCAAGAGTTGTTTGGTGGTCATTTATCCTATCTCCCTTTCTTGTTTCATTTTTAGATGGTAATTCCTCCCATACCATGAGATTTTTACACCCTCAGTTCTAGTCACTAACCCCTGCCTATCTAGGGCTTGACTTGGGGGTCATCATCTCTCTTCCTTCATTATTAATTATTTTGAGGGAGAGGGTCATGAATGTTTTCATTGATTATCCCTAATTAACTTTGGAATTGTTTATTAACCTTCATTGTTTCCATTTTCCTTTTAGTTGAAACTTATATCATGGGTAGAGGAATGAGAAAAAACATAATTCATTCCATTATTGGATTTTACAAGTCCTTTTGACATTCTTTAGATTGATTACCTTTTTCCCACACTTGAAACATTTCTTTGTTAATTTGAGACAATTACCAAGGTGATTCTTTATACACTTTTTTATATACCTATAGTTTAATAATCTTCCCTCCTTGACCATTTTTAGAATAACATCAATAATTAAACCCCACCCTTCTCTATTTATCCCCATCCCCATGATACCATTGAGATTCACCAATATCTATCTCTACATTAATGGAATATTGAACTATTTCTTCATAAATATTGATATTCTGAATTATTGAATATTTTCAAAGACTCTACTTTAAGATACTAAATATATAACCAACTTTTGATTCATGGTTAATGATAAAGATAGATTTAATAGCTAATAAATTTTATTAATAAATAATCATATTTTATTACAGATGATGTACGATAAATAAAATTACAAATTTATTAAGAATAATATTAATAATAAAATAAACTACACAAAAATAAGTAATGTAAGTAAAATATAGTTGTCTCTGGGATCATATAATCCAATAAATATCATAGCTATAATAAGAATAGTATAAAAGAAAAATGATATGATCTATAGAATTGTCATATTTGAATCACTAAAAATGAGATGTATTATTTTGGCGATTATTTTAAATGTATTTATAGGAAGTAGTAGTAAATGTCACTATTATATGACCACTAGTCATTATAACCATCGAGTATTATTACTTTTGAGAGTACTACTATTAAAAAGTGAACATTAGAATCATTATATATTAAGGGTAATAATGGGTGATTTTTGGTACAGAAGGGAAAAACACTTACCTTATCTAGTAGGGACATCCCTTATGAATTTCACAAATTAGATGTTGGGAATGAGGTTGAATCATAGGGGGTTCTCCCTTCACCACGGTTAAGAAGAACTACATTAATTGAGGATCGAGTTGAATCTTCTACTGGATGAGTTCAAGTTAGTGTAAATCACCCCTAGATCAATGTTAGATGAACCACCCCATGAAAGTATCACTATGGTACACATTACCCTTGTGGATTATGCTTTTGTGAAAGGGGTATTGTATCTGGGTTTAAGTAGTATTAAGGTTACATTATTTTAGAAATGAAATGGTTTTTACACTAATAGAATACATTTATTAAATAAATTCAATTGATTGAAAAGTTAAAGTCTATATAATTAGAGGATGAATTTAATAAAATGGATTATATATTTTTAATCATGATGTCTAAATTATCCAATAGAGTAATTTTTATTATTTATTTGTAAAAATAAAAAAATAATGTAAAAATGGTGAAATATTGTTGATGATTGAAATGTATTTTCTCCATTATATATTTTTTTCAATAAGTCCATAAACTTTTGATTGATGATGCAGAAGAAACCAATGAATTAGAATCTTGAATAATGAGATGAAACATGGAGTTCTCTAGGATCTTATTTTATAAATCTATCTTCCATTGTGTATTAAAAATTCATTCATGTGCTTTTAATAGAATATATTTGACTTCACACCATTAAGGAAGAGTAAAATCAGAGATGGATATGATGTTTTTCCTGGAATTATAATAAATATGGATTCAATATAGAAGTACATACATTTTATCATTAGATAAATGATCTTATAATAAATCTATAACAATTCTTATAGTTGTAAGAACCACTATTTATAATAGGTTTATAGAGATTGAGTTAGTAGTTGTATTGGACATCGTGAAGAGAAATTATTATTTTATGATTAAAGAATAAAATATTTGTGAAAGATATGAGACCCATCTATGTATTATTGTACATGAAGTTTTGTATATTCAATATAGAACATCTTTTAGAAAACAATTTTAGAATGTCTATTTGAATTTTTAATTTAATTGAGGTAGGGAAGACTCAATAATGAACTAAATATGTGTTCTTATATGATAAAAAAGTATTTATAAAAAAGTTTTATGATATTTAAATATATTATGATTATTTACAAATTTAGATATATTATTTTTATGTGTTTTAGGGTGACTGAAAAAGTCAAAAACAGATTTGTAATTGAATTAAATAATTTTAGGAAACTATAGAATTTTGGGAAAAGGATATAGTTTATAACCTCCATTTTATATGTAAAATTATCCTTGGAGTATAATCATAAAAATTTAAATTTCTATAAGTCAAAATTTATAAATGTTAAGGGTTTTCCGATGTTATAATAAATACATAAGAGTACATCTATGTTGATGTAAATGAAATTCACAAAGGCATGAAACCCATATAAGTAACATTGATAATATTGAATATTGATCTTCTATATATTATTTAATAGTTTACAAAGGTTTTAATTATATTTTATTACATAAGTGTTATATGAAGGATACATAAGAGTATCTTGGATCCGATACAAATTAATTTGGTAATGAAATGAGAAACTTAAGAGTGAATATTTATTATGTATGAGTCATCAATCAGAGATATAAAAATTTCTAAAAGGAATGTATCATTTTGAAATGTGTTAGAGAAATAATATTTAAATTTTATGTTTATTAGAATACTCATCTAGATGTGTAATATTCACCCATTTAGAATTATTTTAGACATTTTGTTTCAAAAAAACAGAACAGAACATTAAATGAGATGATACTGAAGATATTATTCAATGAAATAAATATAAAAATTATTATAAGGGATTGTGAATCAAGATTAGAAAAATATATTTATACAATGGATAATATTTTCATTCTATTTATATTTATTGAAGATGTTATACATGATTATTTTTTTGTGAAATGGTTTTCTTCCATGTCACGATGAGAATATCACGCCATAGTGAGTGATGAAGAAAATATCATGGGGAAAGCTTCATTCTATGGTATGAGGGTCAATTCCACATATATTATGATCATTATAAAGTTTACATCAACTCACAACATTTATTATTTGTTTCACTATGAATATATGATATTTTGTTTTATTATACAAACATATAATAATTTCCCATGGATTTTTTGGTGATGATAAGGTGATGGAATTTTAAAATATCAGACCTGGAATTAAAATACCAAGTATTATTGATTGGTTTGAATGAAAATTGAGGGAAATATTATACTTATTCAAACTAAGTATATTTTTATATTTTAATATAGAAAATATATTGATGATATTTTATATAGGAAATAAAAAATATATTTTAGAAGAAGTAGAATGTATGATTCTAATGTGATTTAAAACTCAATATTTAAATCCAAAAATATGATCTTGAGTATTAAATATAGATTATGATGGTATACATGAGAGAATAATCTTTACATTAAGGATAAGAGAATGATAAGAAGCAGTTATATAACATATTAATATTATAGAAGATGACTGAGAAGGGAAAGAAGGCCAACAATACTACTAATATGTTAAGGCCCAGGACTATGTGAGAAGTGGGAAAACATTCCATCCATATAATATCATTATGTCACTAAGAGAATAATTAAAGAATAAGTATGACATTCATTCAACCCTATAGATCATAAAATAGAAGTTAAGGTCTTTAAAGATTGAGTTAAAGGACAAATAAATTGCCTATTCATTAAAGTAGTTGATGACCAATTAATTGAGGAAGAAGATATCACCATTGGTGATATAGTGATATCTAGAGCAGTATTGAAGATATTATTATAATTCTTTTGAAGGACCAATTTTACATTAGTTTTATCTAGTAAAACGAACGGGTTGGGAGTCTAAAACTGGTGGGAGATAGAATAAAGAACCTATCAAGAGGCTGTGAGTAATTTTGGGATATAGAAAATTATATTCAATTGTGTAATATATTGGATTCTTGAATCTCATAATAAAATCAATGGTAGTAAGTATTAAGAACCCACATTAGAACTAAACCTTTTAAAAATATAGTATGTTGCACTTTCTTACTGCCCTTTGTGCATGCATTATGAATACAGTGAGGGAATCATACGAAAATAGATATGTGATATTAACTGATAAAATATGTTTGAATAATTGATAGGGGATAATTTAAAAGGTTAAAAATAAGTCAAAAAATAGGTTGCACAAATTCACCCACTCTTAGGTGACTGCAGAGATTATTTTTCAATTTAATATTTAATATTAAATCATATTAGAGTAATCATGACTCAACATATATAAGGTAGTTGTCATTGACTAATTTTAGAACTACCCATTATGGGAGGAAATTGGGGACTATCAGAGGTAGGGGATTACTTAAGATAATGGAAGAATAAAATATTCAATACTCTTTCCCATGAAAATACCTTCAACAAGCTTATAAATAACCACCCCTATTATTATTTATCTTACAAAAAATTTCAATTTAATTATTTATATCTATCTCATGGAGTCTCTCCCATTGATATCTCTTCAATATTAAAGAGTTTGGTTGGTTATATGTTTTTTCACTTGTCTAAGAATTTCAAGATAGGTAAGGGTACTTTTTATCATTCTATTTTCAATTCCCAATTAGATTTCAATTGTAGTACCATTTTCTATATCTAATTTCCAATTTTAATATTTTTGTAATATCATTTTAGATAATTTATTTATGATATAAATAAATGTGAGGCCCTATTTCACTCACATTATACTCCATTCATAATCCAATACTATGCATGAACATTCCCCTTACCATAAACTCAATTATCCAAATCCTTATATATGTCATATACTTGTTCTATAATAGACATTTTATTTCTAATAGGTGTAATTTATCATAGAAATAATGATGATGATGTATCTAGAGGAGCCTTTATTTGGTCCTAATTGGAATATTTTTTTTAAAAAGTCCACATTTTCAATCAATGCATGTTTACTTTGAATTCCTTCGTTAAGGAAATATTATATCTCTAATGAAAATCAAATATGTATGATTACATATGATTATTTTTTATTGTGGGTTTTTTCAAAATTTATTTGGTGTCCTACCATTTCATATAAATGTATATAATTTTCCAAACTCGTTGAAAATATTAATATTTATAAGTACCTAATTAATATAATTCCATATGCTTCACTTGATAAGGGTATCTATTGTAAATCATTAATTATTCCTTCTATGAATCAAGGTAATTTACATATGAATTCTTATTAATCAATTTACTTGGGAAATTTACCAACATGATCATATAATTATTGGTTCTATATCAAAAAACTATTTTATATGAGCTTTATTGATCATCTATTTTACTTAACTATAAGTTGGATATTATTCCATTTATTTTCTAGTCTCTTTTAGTATATGATGTAAGGTATTGTAATTTTATGTTTTGATGGGTTCCTAGAATTATATATCCCCTAGATAAACCGGTAGGTCTCACAATAGAACTAAGATAGGGTAATTAGATCACGATTACACTTTTTGTATTATATATTTGTATATGTCCTTAACCGTATGTTTATGATGTCTGATATTATGCATTCCGATTATTTCCATCATTATGAGATTATTTAATATTGTGCATGTAATTATTTTTTCCTTTAACATATGTATGTTATGATTATGTATCCATTGATATGAGATCATTTATTTATCTATTCCCACTATATTTCTTATGAAATTATTATACTTCTCATTTACCTAGTAAATATAGAGGAATACTATTTATGATCATCTCTAAGGATACCATTACAGTATAATTATTTCCACTGAAATGAAATAATATGTCATGTGTTAATGTAATGTTTATATAGTTAGACTCTTAAGGACTAATGAGCCTTAATTATAATAATTTAATCTCATTTAATGTGATTTACATGTTATAAATAGTCTACTAGAACTGGGTGAGCAAGTTTGGGGTTTACATTTGGTATTATTGTGAGGTTTTGTGAAAACATTTATATCTAGATTTAAAAGAATATAGATAAGAATGTAGATTATACCCTCATAAAAACTATATATATTATAATATAATTTTTTCAATAGTTATCATAGGTTTAAGACCAATTTTATAAAAAACATGATATAAAATTCATGTTTTATAGATTATTATCTTATAATATTATAATGACAATTATTCCATTTATTTGAAATTGGAACATTCTAGAAGGAATAAACAACAATGCAACAATCGAGGAAAACATGTGCATTGTCTGAATAATCAAGATAATGCAGTTAATGTTAGTGCTAAAAAATTATTACTATTCTAGAGTAATTAACTAAGGTTATAATAAATAACCATTCCCATATGGAGAAACTAGTTACCCCAATTTAGGGATCAAACACATTAGAACTTTCGATGAAGAAATAACCACTATCATTCAGTGGGTCACTAATCTAATGGTGTAATAGTAATAGATACTGTATCTAAAGAATATATTTACGGTATTTGGTTATAATAATAAAGAAAATTTGTTATTGGAAAGTATAATTGGGGTGATATAGGCTAATGTTGGTCCCCGAATCAATATACTAAGTGGGAATGAGAGATAAAAAACATGGAGTGAAATTAATTTATGGTGATTGTCTTGGAAACATATGTTCATTGTGAGAAATGTGTTGAGAGAAAATGGAAATTTGTAAAATTATAAAAAAATAATAAGATATGGTGGCCGTGTATGTGTCTAATTTCCCATGGTTAACAAGATATATTTTGGATTATCTACCTAACCCAATAGATATTATTGGTCACTTTTATATAGAATAAATCCATGTCTTCAAAGATTATTAATCTCAAAAATGTTAATCATTTGAAGACATAGTGATAAGTGTTCTAAAATATTAGAATATGTTTCAAAAATCATTGGTCTGAAAATGGAAACTTTGGATAAATATGATGAATGATTGTAATGTGTAAAGAACAACCATAATGGAAAATAAGGGAAGAGTGGTGTGCCCTATATGTAATAAATGAATGAAGAAACCGCCGATGTTTTTCTTTAGGGGATTGGGTCTATGATTTTAGTTTGTATATAAATAAGAAGGGTTTATAAGGAATTATTAATGATTCATTAACATAGTTTAGGAATTTATAAACTATTTTACCTAAGAACACCATGTAAGAGACCAAAACCATGTATATCAAAAAATGAAGAAATCATATACCTTTTCACTAAAGTTTTCCACTATATATCTCCATACATTGTGTTTAATTTAGATAACATGATAGGTAGATGAAGGAAATAACACCCCTAGATCTATCCATGTGATGTTCTGAATCACTCATAGTATTAGAAATATTATTCCACCATCAAGGACATGATCATTCCTTATGGTGAAAAAATATATTAGAGAAGATATTAAGGGGATGAAGAGATTCAACCAAGTAATGTAAGGATTTCATGATCAACATATCATGGTGAATTCCACTATATAAAGTATACACGGATGATCCTCATGTGAACATAAATTTATTTATACATAATAATAAAAAAGTAAACATGATTTAGTCATTTTATATATCCATTTCATGAATGGATCATGTTTTAAACATTTCACTATAAAATATTTCTAATAAATTATTGTCTAAATGTAGGAGAAGTGAGTGTAAACTTGTTAATTATTTTCTAACTTTAGTGATATAAATTAGTTCCAAATGACTATTAATGTATGATTCAAAGAACATAAAATTAAAATATGCTGTATAAAACAACTAGACAATGTAATAAATCTGACATATCTATTTCTAATTATTAAATATCAACAAAATAATGTAACATAATATACCCTTTTATTTTACATGTTATACCATAAAAAAGTCTATATCATACCCTATGATGTAGCAATAACACCTATTTTTTGTATAGGATTTAGGGAATATCATCTTTAATATCCCACTTGCACTGAATCCTCAAAGAATGTTACATTTAACCTTATATTATATCATAAATAATAACTTGTTAAATAATATCCAAAATATATTTTGTATATCTTAAAAAAGAATTTTTAAAAACTACCTCCCACAAAATCATTCTTTACATCATATGAAAGTCATTATGAATAACTATCCAAGAATACTAAACAATATGATCCTTCAAGATGCCATTCCTTGTAAATTATGGCAATGTAATAAAAAATACACTGTCTCCAGGGTACTGGGGCTAGTGTCATTATATTTTCTATACTATTTTACAATTTTATTATTCCTCATCCTTATCCTCAAGTTTCAGATGATATTTCATTGGAAATTTTAAAATTTCAAGCAGTAGTACAATGAATTAGGTTATGAGAATGGTTAATGCTAATCCTAAATAACCTTTATAAAGGCCTATAATTTGTTGAATTTATGATTTTAAGGGCAATAACATGGTTTTCCAA
The DNA here is from genome assembly GCA_963277665.1 of Viscum album. NCBI lineage: Eukaryota > Viridiplantae > Streptophyta > Magnoliopsida > Santalales > Viscaceae > Viscum > Viscum album. The sequence continues at coordinate 1,477,831,697 of OY728157.1, forward strand.
AACACATGGTTAAACCATGTGGTGTTCCAGGTAAGTCTAGAGATCCATAGATGGTTAGTGCATGGTTTGGTAAACTATACATCCAAACCTTGTGATCTAGATAGAAATTAAAATTATTAAAATTCATAATCTATCCTTTCCTAAATTAAATCCAAACCCCTAAAATTTATCTCCCACTTAACCCTAAATACCCTATACATAATACCCTCCTATTTCCCTCTACTTGGATATATTTTAAAAAGAAAATCTAGATGGTTCTTTTTGGATTCTCTTGGTAAGTGCCTCCTATCCCCTCTATATCCACTCTTTCATTTATTGGTTTTTCTTCTTACCGTTTACTTGGGTCCCTAATGGTTGAACCCTAGGGTGTAGGGATTGGTTTGATCTTGTATATTTTGGTTTATATAGATTATAGAGCTCATCTTATGACCTATTATAGGGAAGTTCATAAATAGTGAATAGATTCCATCAGTTTGAGGTTGGATTCTCCGTGCATAATGATGTAAACATAAGAACCTTGATTGGTTTCCTAGTTTTATTTAAATTATGGATTAACTTTCATAATGTTTTTCTAAGAGTATTTTTAATCCTTTTTTGTGACTTAATTTCATAAAAAAGTTATACCAATGGGATTAAGGTAATGTGTAGTTGAAAATTGATTTTTTAAATTCCCCAAAGTTTTTCAATAAAATCTCTCAATTATTTACATACAAAATTTCTTGTTTTAAAGATTAAATTTCTGATAATTAGTTATTTTTAATTTTTTTACAAGGATGATAACCCAAAATCTATACATGGTTTCCAAAATAAATAAGGTTTTTTGTTAGGTATATTGGTTGTGACCAGGCTTGGATGCCTTCTTTGTTATTATTTATAATTTTTATTTTTTTGTTTGATTGTTATCATGTGTGGAGATGTTTTAATTGAGGTTATAAGTTACATTTGGAATTTTTAATTACTTTTATTAGGGAATGAATTTTTCATTTTTTTGAATGTTTTTTTTAAAGTTTTGAGATTATTTGGGTTTAAACGAGTGATTAATATTTTTTAAATTTTCAAAATACAATTTGGATATTTCCTAAGGAATTTATTTATTTGGTTATTAATTGTGTATCAAGGCATGGTTGACACTTTTTGAATGTGGTTTTTTATTTTTCCTTGGAATTAATTGTTTTTCGCATGGTGGGTTTTATTAAAAGAGGGTGGTTATGTGAGAATGAATAGAAAATAGGTGAGAATATTTTATATATTATTGGTTCTTTAAGTGGTTGAATTTGGATTATACAACCACCTTGTACTTTTAGTGAATCATAGGAACTTGTGATCTTAGTTAAGGAATTATAGGATAAGTACCACAAACAATGGTCTATCCCTTATAGCCTTTTATTATGATTGAAAAATGAAACTTAAGGATATTGATGTGGTTACTACTTGGAATTTGGCATTATCATCCCTAGTGGCCAATACTTGGGAATAATTATGTATGGTTCAAACACTAAGATATTGATGATCATATTATTCCTTGACCATAGTTTCCTAGGGACACTCCTATGATAATGGTTTATTTTCATACACTTCCCTTTTATTTTTATGATGTAATCCAATTTTGATTCACTATTTCATTATTAGATTACTTTCTACTTCTATTTTCTTATATTCCTTTCATTATGAATTATTACTTATTATATATGAACATTTTTCTTTTTCTTTTTGTGATAATACAACATCTATTTATTTTTTTACACGTATACATCTTTATTTTAAAGTGGGCTATCTTTCTTTGTTGTCCGTAAAGTGTTATTATTCTAAAGAGGAGTTTTGATTTGAAATGATTTAAATTATTTGATTATTTCCTTATTCGAAATATGTTTTGACGCATTGTTCTGGGTTTTAAATTTAAAACTATTGTTTTAAATGTAATGAATGTTTAATATGACTATATTTTATTTTTTTTAAAAAAATAGAAAGCTTATATTAAATCGAATTTCAAACTTATCATGGAATATTTTTTTAAATATTATGTATGGGGTATTGAATTGGAATAGCTATTGGGAACTCATGTTTTCACCAATATTAATATTTCATATTTTTCTTTTATATCATTGGGAAAATCATTTTCTGGTATTCTTTTCCTTAGGTATCTCTTAGATCAGATGTGATTGAAGGTGACCACATGTCATAGGGATGTTGTAACTCTTGTACGTTTTTAGTTTTCTTTTTTCTATCTTGTATCATAGTTGAAATAGATTATAGGACTTATTTTTTTCAAATTTTATTATTATTTATACACAGATTTTATGTTTTTTATTTTCCATGTATGTTTATTTTTTGATTATGACTTTTTTGGATTTTATTTCATTTGAATCTGAATTTTATTTTTCATGGACGTCCAACTTATAGAAGGGTAATACCAAAAATATAGTAGAATTTTTATGGGTGTTAATTTGATTTTATTGGGAAAATAATTCCATCATGTGCACTTTTTATGCCCTGTCACTTGTCGCTATCTTTAGGAAAAAAAATGTTCTCTCAGTCATGTTATGGGCTAGCTCGGGTGCCCAATTTTGGGGTAAAAATGAGTTGGTTACTAAACAATTGTATTATATACCAGGAGATTAAAATAGTATTATATTTATGAGCTATTTGTTGACTGTATTATATTATATCTTGGACTATCAGAATTGTAGAGGTTGGTTTTGGAAGAGTCTAGTTAGATCTTACTTGCATGGAGCCTCAAGTTACCATGGGTGGTTGAGCTGAATTGGGGATTTCAAATATGGATTTATTTTATTCTAAATTTATTGGGATCTAAATTGATAGTGTTAATTATTTTATTGATATTTTTCTGGTTGTACCAAGAATTGTGACTTTTTGGGAAGAAAATAGGAGAAGAATTAGAGGTTCATGGTTAGCTCAAATGGTTTGGTAAGTCATATGGTGCATATGCACATGGTTATGTTAGGATTCCATTTACAATAACATTATTGGATCATGGTCCACTGATCCATGTGGACTAATTATTTAGAACCACTAACCCCTCTTATATTTTGTGTTGGCTCCATTTTTCATGTCATTTTTTGTTATTTATTCTCATTTATTAGGTTTAATTAGGATATATTTCTATGATATATTATTTTTATTTTGTTATATTTTATTAGTGTTGTGTGTCAAGAAGAAAAATATTTCATAGGGTAAGAGTTATGTTTTGAATTTTTAAATTATTTGAAAGAAGTAAGATGTTTTAGAATTTAAATAATGTTTTAAAAACTGGTTTTTGGTATTATAAACAGCTTTTTGGTGGAATTTTTAACATAATATAGATATATTAAAAATGAATATGTTTTAATAGATGTGGGAAAAGATCTCATGGTTTTCAATGGGGTTTTCTATTTTGAAATTAGTGTTCATTTCTCTAGATTTCATTATGGTGTAAATTTTAAATGAAAAATGGTTATGATAATGTTTTGTTATGGGAAATTTTTTTATGGTTGTAAAATTTATGTTTTGGATATTTTAATGGAATATGTTTTTTGTAAATTTAAAATCAATATGTGTTTTTTAATCATTTTGTGTTTCTACAAATTGACTAACAGATTTTTAAATTGATTTTTGTTGAATTTTTTTATCTTGAAAGGAATTTAAATTGGGCATTTTAATTTATATTTTTTTACTTTGATACTCTAAATAATGTTGGATGTATTATTTTAGGGAATTTTTTTACATGGTTATATTTTTAGAGATATTATTTAGATCGACGTAGTTTTTGATTTAGGTGTAGTTCTTCTAGTTTTTGACCTTACCCAGACTCTATGTACAGTGGTAGATCCATTAACCTATCATTTCCAGGGTTGTTTGATTTTCATTTTGGGGTTCCATGAATTAATGTGTTGGTTAATGATGGATATTTTTGTAGGAATTTGGATTTGGGTAGTAGTCTGTTGAAACAATTATGGGTGATTCCTTTCATTATCTCCCCTTATTTTCTTTTTATATTATTGAAAAAATTCTTGTACCCTTATCCCTTGGTATTATTATGATATCATTACTTATGAGGATCAATTAATACACCATGGTATTGATGATTCATCATACTGGTGACTACTATTTGGACCCCATCTGTTCTGGGGAGTAGATCATACCTTGTGGGGTTTCATTGATTTATGCTATATTATTGTGAATACATATAGTGGGGAGCACTAAAGAATGTATCGAACTTTATTTGTCACATTTAGATGCTAGTGGTCATGGATTTGTTGTTTTTTCCTGGGTTCATGGGGCATCATGTTTTTTTGGATAGGTGTCCATCAATCTCAGATGTTTTGAGAGTTCTTTTGATTAATGTATCTATTTCATCTTTGTATTACTCTGACTTTATATTTATTTATATCATTGGTAAATTTATATAGATAGAAATACATTTTTGTGAGGAGAATTATCCAAATATGATTCAATTTTTCTTTATTATTTTATCAGTTTATTGGTCTTCATCATTAGACAAATATTTTGGTTGGGGTTTCCATGAAAATTTGAATCCTTCAAGATTTAGTGAAAGGTTTATAGTTTGTCAAATATATAGTTATATCCATGAATAAACAATGCGAAATACAACAGTTTGTACTACTACTAATTTACATGGTTTGAATAAGGTTTTCCAAACTATGTACACAAACCGTTTAGTGTTACTTTTGAGATTAATGAGCCTCACACATTTGATGAATGGTTTCATAAACTGTGGAACCAACTTATGATCGACCCATATATTGATTTTCATAAAATTCCCAAATGACCCTTTATTTAATTAAATCCATAAAACTTCTATTTTATCTCTTAATTGACCCACAAATCCCCTACACACAAAGCCTAATCATCAACATTTCCTTAGATGGATTTCAATGGGGGGGGGGGGGTCTATGGCTTGTTGTTCATGGAATCACTTGGTAAGTGCATTCTCTCACCTACTTTGCTTCTTTCCTCTTTATTTATTTGGTTTTTATTCTTCCTATTTCCTTGGGTAATAGGTGCTATAACCTACTATGATGATCTTTATTTAATATTCTCTCTTTTTGTGTCTAGTTTTAATATAGTATGGATTGGGATGTATTCTAGTGGATTTAATTACTAGAATTGAGTTTCCTTCAGTTTGAGGAATATTGATCTATACAAAATGGTATAAACCTATGATCCCAGATTTATTGCTTAGTTTGCTTTAAATTATGAATTCAAATTCCAAAGGATTTGCAAAGAAGTAAATTTTATCATCATTTTGGTGGGTTTTAGGACTTTAAAAATGGTTTTGAATCATATTTATTACATGTATTATTTAAAATAATTTTTTAATGTCCTTAATGTGTTCAATATAATATCCCCAAAAAATGGGGGTCTTTTATTATAAATATTGGTTATGATTAGGAATGATTTATTTATTTCTTATATTTTATAATTCTTATTTTTAGTTTGAATCTATGATGAATGGTGATGCTTTAATTGATGTTATGAGTTCCAATTCATGTTCATTGATCATTTTTATCATGGACTATAGTTTTTCATTGGTCTAAATGGGTTTTTAATGTGAATACTTTCTTTTTATTTTTAAATAATATCACTATGTTTTACATCATGGTTTAATGTTTAAAATCTTCTTTGTAAAAAATCAAAGGAATTTATTATTTTGGTTATTAAAGAGGTTCAAGGTGTTGTAAAATATATTTAAAAGTGGTTTTTGATTATACATTGGATTTAATTACTTAAGGTATGGTCGTATTATTTAAAGAGTGATATTTTATGGGAATGAGTGTAATGTAAGTGAGGGGAATTTAATATGTAATTAGTGTTTCTTGTTGATTAATTTGGATTATACAGTCACCTCACATTTTGGTGAATCACGGAACTATGGGATTTTAAGTAAATAATTTTTGGACAAGTACATCTAGAGAAGTCTTATCCTCCCAAAACATTAGGCTATGCCACAACATTAACTAAACATAATGATATAAATGTGGTTACTACTAGGAATTTGTCATGCCACCCCCATGTATTCCATGCATATGAACAATTATGTATGGTTTGATCACTAAGTGTATTTTTATCCTATGATTCCTTGAACATAGTTTCCTAGGTCAATTACCATGATAATGGATTTATATCAGTTGATTTTCTTTCATTATTTATGATTTTTTACACTTTTGGGTTGGTCTTTCATTTTAGGATACCTTTATTTATTTTAGTTTTTATATTAATTTTTGGGGGCATTATTGCTACTTATCTTTGATGATTTATACTTATTATTGTGGAAGTGCTATTGTTGTTTACTTTCTGTCAACTCATACTTGTTTATTTCAAATTAAGTTATCTTAATTCATTTCTATTGAAACACTATTTGTGTATAGAGGATCTTAGAAGTGAAATTATTTCCATTATTTTAGTTTTTATTTCTTCTTAAAAAGTTTTAAATCTTAGTTTAGGGTTTTAATGGGAAAAAATTAGTTTTAAAGTTGAATGTATGTCTAATATGGGTATATATGATTTTTCTGAAATCAAAATGGAAATAATAAATTGGATTTATATTTTAAAACTAGCATGAAAAAGGTTTTTTCAGAAATATTATGCATGGGATGTGGACTTAGAATACATATTAGGAACTCATTCTGAGGACTATATTAACATTTCAGTTCTAGGTTTTAGAATGTTGGGAACATTTTTGTGTGGTCTTATTATTATCGATTCCCTTATGGAGTTGATGTATTGGAAAGTGACCACAAGTCATGGTGACTTTGGTTCTCTCTTATGTGTTTATTTATCTTTTTTATATCTTGTAATATATATTAATTGACCTTCATAAACATATATATATTAATATAATTTTTTAGTTTCAAAAAAACTCTTTTCTGTTATAGATGTTCAATGAATATTTATTTTTTAATCATGCCTAGTTTGTAAGATATTTTCTTATGAATCTATTTATTTTATTTTCATGGACATTTGACATATGTACACATCATTCTAGACTTGTAGTATAATTCCAATGAATTTATATTTATTTTTTTGGGTGAAAATATTCCAACATGGTTATTTTTGATTCCTTGGAACTTTTTACTAGCCCAAGGCCATTGACAAAATTCTCTAGATTATGTCACAGGCTAGATCGAGTGCCCAATTCAAGGGTGGAATTATTTTGGGTTATTAAATTATGTTTATACATTGATTAAACTTATGTATTATCATATTCTTTAATATGTTTCCAATTTTTTGGAATTCCCTTCACTATATGGAACATAATTCAATACTAAGGATCATAAAATAGATAGTACCACTAAAAATCAGCCGACATCCTTTATAGCATGGTATCATTATCATGGAATGGTTGAGTCTTACATTGAATATTTTATGAAAGGTATGAATATCCTATTTCACGTGATTTTTTAAATTTATCATGCCATTACTCCAATCACAACACAAATTTTTTACCCTAGTTTAAAATATTTCCTCAATATACAGTTACCTCAAAATATCTCTACATCCATCTTAATTTCAATTTAATTATCATAAAATCCTTCAAAATATTTCATTTGACATATAAGTGTCTTCAAATTAACAAAGAATATAATATTACAACATGTGGTTGCAACAGACATTGTGTGCTCTATCTAGGTGTTACAAAAAACCTCTTTAGTCTATCTCAATCATGGGACCAAATGGAATACTTTTCAAAAGAGAGATAAAAATCACATCTTGGATGAGATATAACCAACAAACTAATCATAAACATACCCAACCACCCATTATTAGGAAAGACTAAAACATTTTTTCACAATGGTATCAAAGTATGAAGAGATTTTCTTGCTAGGATCTCACTAAACATGGGTTGTGGGGACTCCAAATATGATCCATGCACCACTAGTATAAAAAATACATAGTGTGTGACAATCCATGTGGTATACTTAGTTGTTCATCCAATGCATAAAACTAATTTTGGGTCTCATAAACATATTACACATCCAAATATAAGAATCTTACTCACACAAACCATAACATTCCATCATAACATTTGATACTTTATGATGAAAATTGGTAAGGGATAACTTAATTTCATACTTTGAGATGTTAATTATAAATATATACACATATAAAACCAATGTTAAATAATGATTAAGTGGATATTTTATTTTATACAACCACACACATTTTCTATTTTTAATCTCATTTAACAATAATTAACAAAACCATACATAGAAACATGAGTAAAATATCTTATATGATAGAATAATAGATCATCCGTATGATTGTTTTAATTTTTGGATTTTTTTAAATAAATAAATCTATAGGAAATTATTACAACATATCAACGTGGCCAACTAATAAAATTCTCCCACTAAACTCTTTAGTGAGTAACATATTTGAATAATGTTTTTTTGAATAATAATAAGGATTAGGAATTATATTCCCAATTTTTAACTCTATGAATATAATAAGTCTTATTAAATTTATAACCCCCATTATTATGATGTTAATAACTTCTAATTTCAATTTATAACACTTTGTATGTATATCACCACCATTCTTGAAACCCATTCCATCAAACATTTTCTATGAAATGATTTTTGAAAAACTAACAATTTTTATTAGTACCTTACCAAAAAACTAAACAATTTTAGTATATAGTGATATTCACTTATTCAAGGTAACTAAACATAACTCATTAAATTTATATTTACAATAAATATAATAAAATATTTAGTATATTTAGTGAAATTAAATTTTATTTTTGACTTATATAATGAATTATTTGTTAAATTTGAACACATCTTAAACCAACAAAACTTCTAAAATAATATTAATCACTATATTATATTTATAATATCACGATAAGATACAAAAACTCCTTTTTATTAGGAAATTATATTTTTTTTGAATGAATATTTTAAAAATGAATTTTTTTCTCAAATCATATATGGTGTTATATATTCTTAGGGTATTTTCATTGAATGAATAATATTATATAAAATATTCCAATTACGGTTGTTGAATACAAATTCCTCATATTATAAAGAACAACTGGATTTTTTTAAACATATTTTTATCCCTTTTATCCATTTTCTCCTTTTCAAAACTTTTTTATAGAAACTGGGAAATCATAAACCATGTGTATAGAATCCAGTAACTCATATCATTTATTATAAATCTTTTTCTATAAAAAATCATCTTATCATATAAAATAAATGAGATAACCATAAAAATACTTTACATAGATATATACGATCTTGATAAACTCCTTTATATTCAAATATTTGATATAAAATATTCTTTTCTTAATATATTGAATGTACACTAAAATTTTTATAATTTATTTCATTTTATTTTGAGCTATTTTATATTTACGAATTTTTAAATTATAAATTTAGAATCATATACCCTTTAAAATTAAATAATTGATTTCAATATCTATGATACGTGACATGGAAATTCAATGGAGTTTCACAGTCCCCTTTTGGTATCTTGGATAATTCCATTATAGAAAATTAATACTCATAATTCTTGAAAACAATAGGTTTCAATGAAAATGGTGGGATGCTTGCAGAAACATTATTGGACTTTCAAACAAACCTTTCTTCTCCATATTTTATCTTTTACCCACTTTTACTATCAATCATGGACTTAAAACTAAACATGATATGTGTATATAGTCTATTATAATTTTTTTTGATAAAAATAGGTAAAAATTTATTAAAATAATTAATCATATCAAAATATTCCCATTGATGATAATAAAATTAATTCCTTAACTATAAAAAGGCTTAAAGAAACTTATAGTCTCACCAAGTCATTGAAATCCCCAATAATATTGAGTATATTATTGAGATGAAAATTTCTTAGGTAAATTTTAATTTAATACATTTTAAACCAAAAATGAATCTTTTTACGCTCCCATAAGTATATAGAATCATATTTTTAACAGATTCAATAGTTTTATACTCCAAAAGAGGTTACTCTAACTCATTAATTTTATTTTACTTAAAAATATATATTGAGTTACCAATCTTATGATTTTCTTACATTATTCTCGATTTAATGGTTAATCAAAAATATAGATTTAATGATGATGAATCTATTTATATATAATAAAATATTTTAATATATGAGTATCATTTTTATATCTTCTCACTATGGAATTCTAATTGATGTACTCCCACAAAAATAATAACCTAATTTGAATCAATCATATCCATAAGAGGCATAAAACCCATATTTCATAATGGAATACATTGTTTTGTGCATGTGATGAATCCTTGACTTCATTTTCCAAAAAAATATTTTCAATCGTATCATATATGATTCTTTTATATTGGAATGGATAACTCTTTGTCCAAATATATCACATGAATATAAAATCAACAATATTTCTATCGTATCCTAATTCTTTTTGTTTCATAGTTAAGTGTATCAAGAATATAATTCTATGAACAAGGAACCTAATTTTTAGGGTCATCTCATTACTTTATTTCCTTAAAAAATATATACTTGGAGTACATATATTTAGAATTAATTAAGCTATTTAATGATCTAGGTTATGAAAAAATTTTCTTTTGAAGGAATCTAACACTTAGACTTTTGGAGGGTATTTAATCTCACTATATTATCTAATTTTATTCTATTTAAGTATGTATGCTTCTAGTGATTTATGTTTTTAATTATATTTATTACACAAAATCAATATGTTCAACCCAAATTTATGTGTAACCTTTTTGACATATCAAAATACATGTTAGTAACCCAAAGAAAATTAAAATTATAGTTATACAAATCCAAATGAATCATATGAATAAGGTATATGAAAATATTTCATGTAATGGCTTATAATTATATTAAATCAATAATCCTCACATGTGTATGCCCAGAGCCATAGACAGACAACCCCCACTTTTCTAGAATAAGGAACAAGCCTCTAAGCTAGTGGAAAGTTTGATCTAATGCCCATCTACCCATGGATAATTTATAAAAGATAGATATCAATACCATAATAATTCATACACCTTATATAAATAAATTATAATTAACTACTTAATTTAAGCTCATAACTAAAAAAAGACAATATAATCAAAGAAGAAAACGAAATCCATTATCATACCTATCATGTAGCCTTTTGGAATGATGTATGATAGTCTCTTGAAGTGTACTGATAATTTTAAAATTATGTATGCACACATTTATAGGATAATAATTATACTCATGATTAATAAACTTGATATTTATAAAGACCCTGACCCCAGTATCCTAGATCCGACACCTAATATTTTTACATTTTGTTGATACTAGATTGGAATCCCAATGTTCTGATCAGTTTAGATTTTTAGGAATCCATATTACATACATGAACATTACCTTAAAATTTAAGACAAAAAATACAACATATAAAATCCATTGAGAATGCCATTATTCTTCTATCACAACCCTAAATATCAATCATAATAAACACCATGTAATATTGGGGAAAAATTAAAACATAATAAAGGTGTTATCTCATATTCTTAGTAAGGGTTTTCATATAGTGGAAGTTATATTGAAGAAATAAGTATAAACCTTAAGGCAAGGGGTATAACTGAATCAAAATCCATTTAAACTTAATATAGAGAATAATATGGAAAGAATAAATGATAATAAAATAATTTCATATAAGTAATCACGTGGATATTCTACTAATTCAATAATCACATGTCATATCAATAACTGATCTCATAATGATAGAATTAATAATTTCCTACATCATAAACATACTCTCAAGGATTCGTCCAAGACACCAAATATAAATGGGTAAGACATTAGCTAACACCTAAACTAGTTTGTCTCATAGGACATACCGATGAATCAAGGGGATATAATCAGCCCCTATTATCACTTAATAAGTCAAATTAATTCCTCATATGGAAACAATGAAATATAAACAACATAAACATTCATATTAAAAAACTAGCATATGAAATGTGAATGCTTCAACCGTAAACCATGAATGGTATAAAAATAACACATCCATAGTCAAAATGTTCATAAAACCCTCAATCAAATATGGTAGATGGGATTATAAGAGATCAACCTCAATCAATCATAAGATAAAAAAATATGTTGACATAGTTGAAAATATATTAATAAAATGATTAAACATTTCATCAGAGAAATACCCCAATTTTGATTTGAAATCATTTATTATGAAGGACACACAATTATGAAACAAAAAAATTTCATTTAAAATATTATTTTAAACATAAAATTTATGGTTCAAATCATTTTTGTTTCATGACATTGGAAAAATCGAATCATGCTGTATAAGATAAAGAAACATTCCTTCACTAATTTTTTCAAAAAAGTCATAATCCACCTAATTTATAAAATGAAAAAATATTTCTTTCAAAACGTTTTCTAAAAGATTTATCATTGTTAAAAAGATATTGAAAAATATTTGGATAGTATTACAAATAATTTATATTTTTTTAAGAATCATGGACATGGATGATAGATATTCCCCAGTAGATACTTACTTATAAACAACCCCGAATAATAATGAAATTATGGGATTTATCCTTACCACATTATAATAAATATAATAGAATTCCCAATGAAATAAATAAAATTATATGGATATTAATATGCCATTGTATTCAAAATAATACAGATAAAAACATTAATGTGTACTATATACACCATAAAAAAGAAACAAATAGTGTAAAGCAAGTGTCCCATGGAATTAAAAGTGAGACAAAAATCCCTTACCACATGCATTAAATTAGATGAATCTTATTAAAAATATTGTATAATGATTTAAATACTCTTATATATTTATACTAAAATCATATACATATTTATTATATCACATATAATATTCATATATCATTTTGTTAATAATATTTCGTTATGACCCTTGTTTTGGGTGTTAACTGCTTTATTTTCCAATGCATGTATTGTCATTAAGTCCCATTTCTTATGAATAAGATATTTTTATTTAAAATACATAATTATATTATGTTCCTAGATACTATATTTTTTCATTGAATAAATTTTTATAATCATTCAGGAAGGTTTAATAGGGAAAATAAATCTAATCACATTGTGGACATGGTAGGTCGTATGTATGCATGAGCGACAATATCATTCCCTTAATGGTGAAAGGGTAAATAATTAGATAGTATATTAATAATAAATAATAAAAAAAATTATTATTTATTATTTACATCCATTATATCTATAATTATACCCATCCAAATAATGTGGCCATGAAAAAAATTACACTGTGATGTGAAGATGGTAGGTCATAAGTACGTAAAAAATATGCTTTCATTTTTTATATGATGGATAAAAGGTTTGATATGGTTTTACCATAAGAATAATAAACTATAATAATATATATGATACTATAGTTATTAATTTATTATTCATTAACACATGAAGAGGAAGTAGAATACGAAATGAACTAGAATGTGTTCGTAATACAATTACCTCTTCTTTGAATAACTTCCTTTGAATCTTTTATTAAGATATTTAGAGTTGGTATTTTTGGAAAATAAGAACATATATAACATGGATAAATATGTTTTTAGGATAAATATTTAGTTCTGGGTCGATCTAGAAGTCTCAAAGTGGTGTGATGAAGTGAGGGAGGTGGTTCCCTTTTATAATTGAGGTTAGGGGATGTTTTGGAATCTTTCAAAATATTAAATTAATATAAATAAAAGTTAAATTTTAAATGTATCCAAATTGAGTAATTTATATTATCAGACGATTATGATCCTGAATCCTCTAATAAAATATTTTTGGGACATGTTTAGGTCACATTCATACCTTTATCTCTTGGCATTAACACTAAGCTAAACCCTTTAACTATTACAGTGACAGCATGACTTTTTACTCTTTAAGAGATAATATAGGTACAATAAAGCACCAAAACAACCATAAATTATTCATGGATGAAATTTTAAAACTTTTACAAATATTTTTTATGAATTATATATTTTTATGAATTTTATTTCATTTAAGAAAATAATATTTATTTTAAAATATCATTAATGTCTATTTTGATAGTACTCATTACTTGAAATTAGAAAAAACAGTAAATAAAAATTAAAAAAACAATTAATAAATCCATAATTGATCTAGGTTATATATAAAATTAATTTATGACATAAATTATATAAACTAAATTTATTTTAATATTTTTAATATCATTTATTTGGTATTTACATTAGTTAAAATATTACTACTTCATCATTGTGTGATCCTTTAAGGTAATTATTAATTATTTAAAATTTAATAAAAAATTATCATGATTAATAAAAATATTTTATATTTAAAATGAATATTTATAGTTGAATTTAACTTTTGTATAAGACACTATCAAAAATGATATATTTATTAAAAATATGAGTATGTTATCTTTAACATTTTTTTAAATACAATACAATAAATATCATTATCTCACACAAGTTTAATAAAAATGTTATAATATCTTCCCAATTATTATTGTTTGAAACCTACTTATAAAATTGGATTTTTACATGATTTAGTGTAGTTTTATAATATTTATAATAAATTTTTTTCACATAATTACTGTATTTACCTTTAAATATGTTTATAAAAAATCACTAAAGTTACTATTCAAAATGACCAAAACAAAAGAAAACTATTTACATAATTTATAACCATTTATTAAAATAAAGTAATCCATTTTTAAATATTATAAACATTTATTTTTCAGTAATTAATTTAAAATTAATCCCATTGATGAAATGGGAAAATGGGTTTTCGAAGTAAAAAAATTCAAAATATTGAAATTTTTTATATCAAAATTCAATGTGGAATTGATTATAATAACCTAAATTTGTTTAAATAATATAATATGGATATAATTATACTTTAAAACTAATTAAAAATATAATTTAACACTATAAATTATTTAGATGAAAAGTTTTTTTCAATTAAAATACAATATTTTATTACTATTCTTCAAAACATGAAACCAATCAGAAAAATAAAAAAAATTAAACAATTGTGAATTTTTAAATTCAACTTTAAAAGAATATTTTTATTATTTAAAATAAAATTTACAAAGGTGTCAAAAAATATATTTTAATTAGGTGCATAATTAAATGGAGGTAAAACTTCTCTTAGAAAAATGTAGGGGTTCGTACATAAAATTCGGATTGTTCTTATGTTTGACAAATAAAATAAATTGAAAAATTATTAAAAACATTATTGAATATATAAAAATTATATTTCATTAATATCATTATTAATTTTAATTAATTTAATTTATTAATACAATACTCTTTTGGGAGCGTAAGAATACAAATATTTTCTTTATATTCTATTGGTTTATATTTTTGTTTCTAATTAATAGGTTACGAGTTATTTCATGTAATATTTTTATAAAAAATCCATTTTCATAAGTTAGTTAATACTATTCATAAATTCTAATTTAACTACTATGTTATTACAGTAACATTTAAATGATAATATTCCGTTGTTTGTTTAGGATCATTATTTCATGAAGCGTATGCTATCAAAGAAATTGATTTTAAAAATAGACATAACATTTAAATACTGGGGTGTACCATTATACCAAATTTCAATAAATTTCAACCTCTTAATTTGAAATTTCACTTCAAAAATCAAATGTTGATACTTGAAAATTTCATTGCGGAGAACGCCCATCAAAAACAGGGTTAATAAAACAAATTCTTAATAAGAGGGGAAAAGAAATGTAAAAGTCAGCATAAATATTGGATTTAGAATGGGATAAAATTTGTGTGAAGTAAAAACCAGGACATGGAAGAAAAATATAACAATATAGTTCCTATGATGAATGATATAGGACATGATCAGTATAAATTTATTCATAAAAAATAGTAGTTATTATGATCGGTTAAAATACCATTAGTCACTTAGTAAGTAAAGTAATGGGATAATGTTTTTTTTTTCAAATTATTTTTATAGATTTGAGGAATTATATTACTACCTGGACTAAGATCATAATAAAATATACTTACATGAAAAGTAAAATTTCATATTTTAATCAATTTCCTCTAAATTTCACATTTTTCTCAAAATGATGAGTATTTAAGATTATTATCTTATATAAGAATAATTAGAATCAACTTCTACATATCAAAAACTCTAGAATATTATAACTATCTATTCATATTATCCCTATACATTAATGAAAACCATAATAGTTAGGATAAGATAAGATAATTCCACAAAAATAATAAACTTTTATATGATGTAAAAAAACATTAATCATTAACATTAAACAGTAACACCCAAAGATTAATATAGATCATTCTGAAAATAAATATCATTCCTAAAAAATATTCTAGACTATCTACCAAAAAATATAAGGATTTTTTCCTATAGTCTTCTAAATGACACCAATCACTCTTATTGTCTGATACCAAAAATTTAATTTCCCTTATAAAATAATCTCCAAGATATGATAACCATATTTATAAATAATCTCAGTCATCGTAAGTCTATAAAAATGATATTTGATTTCAAAAATACAATTCAACTTTTTTTCATCTAAATATTATGTTTTCACTTTAATCAGATAGTGAACATCTTCCGAAATAACAAAATAATTTTCCCATCCTCAGGTTACCTATTTAATAAAACAAATTTCCCTAAAACAAAAATAACCATTATTAATTATATATTTTAACTAAAAAAATTCATGTTAACAATCACATCATGTAGGATGGTGGAAGGTGTTGTTCCCTTGTCTCCCTTCAGTTGTGCATTTAAACCTCATGGAATTTCCAGATATGGTGGGTTGTCACCCAGCCAATCAGATAACCTTTTTATAAAAATATATTAATATAACATCAAAAATAAATATAATTGGAACCCTTGAAATATGGAAAATCACAAAATATAATTTTAACAAATGATTTCAATAAAACCATAATACAAAAAAATATTATCCATTTATTTTCAAATATTTCTTTCCTTGGTCTATATTTTATCCTATAGTGGAAGGAATTGACGAGAGTAATTCCTAGTTTCCCCACATTTAAGGCTATGAACCTAAAATGGATTCTTAGGATGAGATTAATTTCCTTCCATTGGATACTTTATTTTTCCTTGACAATTCATTGATTTAAGTCCTTATTCCGCATTCATAAAGCATTTCCTCATTCCGTTAAGACACTTTATTGGGAATACACTTTGAAATTTCATGCATGATGGAAATTGAGCCGTATTTTTTTATAGGATGTAGCACTAGGGATATTATAAAAAACCATCATTCTATTCTTTTGTGAGATTGAAATTTTGTTATGGTATATGTTTATAATCATATCTTCAAAAAAATGATTAATAATAAACATGATATATTTCACGTCTATCAACATACAATTTAGTTTCTCAACAACACAAACTTTTTAATAATGTTCAATATTAACATGACTCAGTTGGGTTCCATATAATCACTAAAATATGAAATTATAGTGTGAGTAACAATATTCATAGTGAGAAAAATGTATAATCATTTATCAAATATCATGACAACATATTTTGAATCTAAAACACCTTAGGCTTAACATAGGTTATTCATTTCCATCGTATATTCAAATACTTCATAATGGTTTGTAAATAAAAAGTGAATTATCCAAATCATATCCCTCGGGAGTGTCAAAAAAGGTTCACAATAAGGCCCATTTTTGTGTACTAGGTTATGATGAGTAAGGATTCGAAAACCTTATTAGAGTTATTACCTATATGCATATCTATAGAAGAACCCTGTATACATGTTGTATTTTATCATGGATGTATATCTAGAAGAAAACCCATAATATCTACATTAGAAAAACTTAGCATGTCTATCAATTATTATCCTAAAATTCTATATTAGGGTTATGATTCCTAATTTATGTTTTCTAAACATAGTTTCCAAGGTTTCTACTAAACTTTTTCTATTACCAACTGTGATGACTCTGAAACCCGTATCCATTATGTTATGCCTCACTCTATTACATAGGCCAATATTCAAGATTCAAATCCCAAAGGATCAATCCTTTTGGTAGTTTTGGAATCCATATTACATTCATGAACCTCACATTATAATTTAAAACATAAAATAAAATTTGATAAATCCATTATGAAAGCCATTATTCTCCTAGATTAACCCTTCATATCAGTCATAATACCCAACTTGACATCATAGGAAAAAAATAAAACACATGAAATGGGTGAGATCAGATGCACAATAAGGGTAGGCATACTATATAAGATATTATGAATTAGTAAGCATAAATCCTAAGGTACGGTGTATAAATGAAGTAAAAATACATATAAACATAATCATGAGCATAATATGGAATGAATAAATGAATATCAAATAATTACATATAAATAATCACATGGATATTATAATAATCTAATAATCACATAAAATATAAATAAATGATCTTATAATGAGGTAATTAATAAGGTCGAGCATCATAAATATACATTCAAGTCTTTGATCAAGACACCATACATAAACATGTAAGACATCAACCAATACC
The DNA here is from genome assembly GCA_963277665.1 of Viscum album. Lineage (NCBI taxonomy): Eukaryota > Viridiplantae > Streptophyta > Magnoliopsida > Santalales > Viscaceae > Viscum > Viscum album. Next base: position 1,477,850,242 of record OY728157.1, read on the forward strand.
CAAACTAGTTAGTCTCATGAGACCTATCAACTCATTCAGGTTATATAGATGACACAACCCATAACATAATAATTCAAATTCATTCCTCACATGAAAATTATAAAACAAAAACAACATAATCATTCATATTGAAAAACAAGTAAAGAATTTGAATACTTCAACCATAAACCATGAATGGTATCAAAATAGAACATCTATAATAAAACTGAACATAAATCCTGCAATAAAATATGGTATTTGGTATTATAAGTTACCAAAATAAATCGATCATAATATCCAAACAAATATGTTGACATAGATGAAAATACTTTAGTAAAATCATTAAACATTTCTTGACTGAAATACCCATTTTTACATTGAAATAATTTATTCAAAAGGTATGTTTTTAAAATAAAATAATATCATTGAAAATAATCCTGTAAAATTTAAAAGGATTATTCAATAAGTTAATGTTTCATTCTATAATGAAAATCCTCTCATTAATTATAAGTTATAAAAACATTCCTTCTGTATTTTTGTCGAAAATTCATAAAGTAAATCATTTGGAAAAGGAAAAAAATATTAATTTAAAACCATTTCATAAAAATTAAATCAGGAGTAAAAATACATTAAATATTTATAGGATTATAGTAAAAATAATTTGGAATTTTTTATGAAACATAGACATGGATGATAAATATATCCCAGTAGATACTTAAGTTCAAACAACCCCAAATAATAATGAGATTATAGAATTAAATATTACCACTTTAAAATGATTAGAATTATATTCCACATGAAATAAATAAATTTATATGAATATGAATATATTATATTATTCATAATAATATTCATAAAATAAATTCATGTGTAGTGTATACACCACACAAAAGAAATAAGTAGTGTATAAAGCATGTGACCCATAGAAATAAAGGTGAGTTAAAAATCCCATACCTCATACATTTCATTACATGAATGTGATTTTACATCATATATAATGGTTTAAAGTATGTTATTAATTTATAATAGAACCATATTCATATATATTATATTATATATGATCTTCCAATATCCTTTTGTTAATAATATTTTGTTGTTACCCTTGTTTTGGGTGTAGGTTGTTTCATTTTCCTACTAATGTTTTTTCTTCTAAGACATGTTTCATATGAACAAAATATATTCATTTCATATAAAAAAAGATATTAAGTTCATATATATTATATTTACTCATTATATTTTTTAATCATTCTATAATGGGTGACGTGGAAAATGAGTCTTATATGCTTCATGGAGATGAGATGTCGTACATACACACAATGGATGATATAATTCTATTAATGGTGAAAGGGTAAAGAATTGTATGATATATTATTTATAAAAAACTAATATCATTTCATATTTATTAATTATATCCATTATATATATCACTATACCCATACAAATAATGTGGTGATGAGAATAATTACACCACGATGTAGAGATGGTAAGTCATATGTATACACTCTCAGTGCTTTAATTATTCATAAGATGGATAAAAGGAAGGATATGGTTGTACCATAATCATAATAACATCTTAGAGTATTTATTATAATGTGTTTATTAATTTATTATATAAATAACACATGAAGATGATGTATAAGAATAAATGAACTTGAATGAGTTAGTCAAAAAATTACATCTTCTTTGATTGAATTCCTTTAAATATATTATTAAGGGGATATAAGTTGGTATTTTTTCAATACCAGTACCTCTATATATTGGATATGTATTTTGGGAGGATAAATGGCGAGGGTTTGGTCAAGATATAAGGCTCATTGTGGAGTAATTAAGTGAGGGAGGAGGTGCCTTTTCAGAGACTTCTTGGATGATTCTAGAGTTGCAAAGAAACATACAAGAAAGTTTTAGACATGTTTGATTAAATACTCTAATTAAAAATACAATTATTATTTATCACATGGTGAATTTCATAAATTTCTTATTGCTTAAAAAATTTGAAAATCTCCAGCATTCAAAAAGAAGAGAAAATATGAAATGTATTTTAAATGTTTTAGAAAGATCAAAATCCAAGATACTGAAGATGTTGATCCTTGTAATTTGAAGATATATAGGATATTAAGTTAAATGAAAAAAAATAATGTCTCTTATTGGCAATAATTATTGAAGAGGAAGAGGAGAATATGGAGGAAAACATCCTTTAAAATATTTGGAGTGCCGTTAAATTTTTTAAGTTTTCTATGAACTTCCCCAAGAAACAATTTGGTGAGTATTGAGATAATTATGATGCAAAAACATAATAGAATATGTGGAAAAAAGTTTTATAGAAGAAAATTTAACCAAAAAATATAATTATATTTTCACTGAAAAAAAATAATTATCCCAATTAAGAAATTTCAATATTACTCATTTGAAAAAAATTATTCAGAAGTTGAATGCTCAGAAACGTTTTTAGTGATCATTGAAAAAGACGAAGAAAACATATTACTTAGGTAGTGAAGAATAACAAGGATGTGATGAAACTTATAATGAATATTATCTTAGATCATAACTTGCATAATGTATTGAAAAAATTCAAATATCAAGATGAAAATAACAATTATGAAGAAACATGGTGAAATACTGTTGGATGGAATAGAATATTTTATTAAATGAGAAGATGTTAACAATACATAAATTATGAATATCATATGAAAAGATATAGAATAATAAAAGATAATAGATGACCTTTGTATGAAAACTTATACTAAGGACGATGATTTTTCAATATCTCTAGAAGAATTTATTGAGGTTAAAATTACATTAAGAAGAATTAATTACAACTTTAACAAATCATCATAAGTAAAAGACGAGACTTCTAAAGTTGCTGATAAATGTCAAATAATCAATTGAGTGATATCATCACACACTAAATGTGATAGTTTATCCAATTTTACAAACCATGATGATGTTATGAAAAATTTTAGGAATGAATGGGTTGAGAGAGGATGGGAAAAAACATTCACGTAAAAAAAAATTGAAAATTTATCCCTGGAGAAAGTTTTCAGCCTCCTAGATGTAAGTAATGTTAAAAAATGTTATAAACCTAAAAAATATTATACAGCGAAATATCATAGTTATATATAAAATTGACATTGGATGGTTTATGTTGGTTTTTCTGAATTTATGGACACATATATTAAATTTTTTTCCATAATATGTCCCTTCTAGGAAAGTGGTTTGAATAGAGTGGTTGAAATTTTGGGTGTAAAATGTGTAACATTCCTAACCCATAATATATAAGAGATGTAAAATATAAAGATGTTACAAAATTTAAAACAAAAAATTGATTTTGATTTACCAGAGGAAATATTTTGAAGATGTGACCAAGTGGGTATCTTTTCTAAAAAATGTATGAAATTTCTTCATGAACAAGTTTCTTATAATATATAAGAAAATGACGCTAGAATGGAAAATGTTGAGGATAGTGAATTTTTAGTTCTGATAGCTTTGAAATTTTAAAAAAACTTTGGATTCTCGATAGTGGTTGTTTCTCATGCGTTATATGATATTAAAAAAACATAAAAATGTTAAAATCATGATGGAGGGGAATTTACTTTTGGAAATGATATTTCCTTGATGATCAGTGGAATAAGAACCACTATGATAGAACCTAAAAAAATAAAATCTAAGGAAGTTATATTTTTGATGGACTCAGAAATAACTTAATTAGTCTAGGTAAACTTTGTGATGATTGAAAATTAGTAATATTAAAAAAATATTCGTGTATCATTATAAGAATGAAAGATGGTAATGGTCTAATTATGGGAGAAAGAACTAGTTTTAATATTAATAAAATATAAGAACTATACAAATCATGTTACTTGAGTGTTGAAGATGAAAACAAGTTATAGAAACACAAAATTCTTGATCCAGGATAGAAAAATATGAATGGAATTTCTAAATAAAATTGTATATGAAACTTTCTATAATTATAAAGAAGAGAAAAAATATGTTTTTATAATTTTCCAAAAATGGAAAATGACTAATAAATGTTGTTAAAAAGTATAGATTCGGTCTACCAAACCTCTCGATCCAATTTTTAATGATTTATTTTGATCGATGATATATTAACAAATTAAAGGATATTTTTTTCTTTATCACTTCTATTAATTATTTCACTAAATTACCAACATTATGTTAATAAAAACAAGAAAGAGGAAGTAGAAATGTTTATTATTTGTAGAAGGGAATTTGAGAGTTAAATGGGTGTTAAAATAATAAATGTAAGAACTGATAATGAAAATGAATACACAGTCAATGACTTTGAATCATATTTCAAGAATCATGGAATTAAACATATGTATAGATCTCTATACAACTGAAAAAATTGGAGTTGCATAATGGTAAAATATAATGAAATAATACTTCCTGTGAAATGTTGTATAACAAAAAAACTACATTGAACTACTTCATGATTTTTGTATGTCATTGTTTATTAAAAATTAAATTACAAATCTTAGGAAAATTGATGGAAAATATGAGTAAGGAACATTTATGGGATATTTATATAACAAAAGGAGTTAATTTTTTTGAAACAAATGTTTAAAATTACTATTTGATTCATATGACAAAAAATTTATTAAAGACCCATCCGTCTTTACAAAATATTGTTTAATGGTTGTGGAGGATAAACTGAAGCCTTTTAGAATGGATAAAAACCAAATATGATTGGGTGTAAAAATTCACAGATGAATAATTAGATGAATTGTGTGATTAAGAAAATGGGATTGGAAGAATATTTAATAAATTTCATTCCCTAAAAGAACAAGTAAAATAAAAAAATATCGTTAGAAATCAGAAAGAACCAATTCAAATCAGGGGAAAGTTGAGATTAGTGAATCAGACATCACTTATCTCAAAGGATGAACATGAATCTGTTTCAGATGTAGTAAAACACAAATAATGATTAAATGAAATGAATGAAGAGTGGGAGTAGATTGAAAAAAATTAAACATGGGGACATATTCCATGACTAGTTGGTAAAAATGTTTTTGGAAAAAATGGGTGTATAGAAAAAATATGAATAAGCATGGATATATTTCAAGAAATAATCTAGGACTTGTCTGAAAAGGCAATGCATAGGTGTGAGGTGTGGATTTTGAAATTTTTTTCTCCAATTACAAGATTAGAAACTATTAGAATATTTCTTGTAGTGGATGAAAATCAAAATTAAAAAGTTTATAAAATAGATGTAAATTAATATTTCCTTACTGGTGAGATTGAATAAAAAGTTTACATTGAGAAACCTTTTGGTTTTCTACATGATAACATTGAAATCTGGTTTTAAAATTAAATAAATCCCCGTATGGGTTGAAACAAACACTATGAGATTAATGTTACAAACATTATTTTTTTAAGATTTTTAATTTTTATAATGTAAATGATGATATAATATTTTATCTGAAAGAGTTTAACTCCATCTGTAACACCCAAATACATTATAATATATTCTCTTTAGAAGAAATTTAATTGTTTTGATAGCTTATAATGGATACAACACTATGTTTAAACAATATACAGTTTAGTTACGCTTTGCACACTTAATTTCAAATTAACAATTTCAAATTTATTAATTGTTATTTGAAAAAATAAAAAAATATTTTCTAAATCAGAATAATTTTTTTCAGTGTCATTTTTTAGGAATTTTCTAAGAAGATTAATTATTTGATGAATAGTTAAAAAATACTGAATTTTAAATAAAAACGTCTTTATTATTAAAATAATATAAACTGTAAAATTACATTTAGAAATTTTTAAAGTAAAATTAGTTAAATTTTATATCAATTAATCAAATTATGTCATTTTATTAATTTTAATATTGAATTTTTATAAAAAAATATTATAAAATTTTGAACATTTTCACTTTAAAAACTCTCTTTCTCATAATGTATGCGGGATTAATTATAAATTAAACATTTTCAAATTTAATGAATTGAATTTGGAAAAATGGATTACTTTTTTGGAATTATAATAATATATAATTTATAATATGGTCATCTTAATTTTCGTGAAAAATTAATAGTGAATTCAGTAAAAATTAATTACCACACTAAAGGTAAAAATTGGTTTAAATGGGGTTAAAGTAAAAACAATAATTGAAAAAATGAATAATAAATTTCTCTGAAAAATATTGTATAGAAATATTAAGACTATTAAAAATATATGTCTATAATGGAAATTTTTTTACTTTTTTCTTATAAAAAATATAGGAACACTCAATTTTCGTAAAAATACCAAGTGTGTCCTCTCCTACAATTTTAAAAGGCCACCCCTATCATCTCATCTTTACACCATAAAAAAATTAGTTTCAGCCAAGACCTACCAATATAACTCCCATATTACCCATCCTAAATCTATAATCCTTTTTCTGGTAAAATGATATCCTTTTAAGGATTTATTTCAAACCAAGAAGGATACCTAAAGAAGAGGTAATGTTTTCAACACGTGTCTTTATCTTAATTATTTCTCCACATCCTTCATTATTTTTAAAACATATATGATAAAATAAAATAAGTATATAACATATATTGGGATATATTTATAAAAATTTTATGGCCTAAAACTATCTCCACTTCCATAAAATGGGTTATGAATTCATCATTTGTGTGTACGGTTGACTACCACCTCTTAAACTGATGTTGTTCATTTTCCATTTCTGCCTCTCAAGGTTGGGTGTGAAGATAGATAAAAAATAAATATGATATTTATAACATATTTATAAATATGGATTCCATATATCATATATATATACCTTAAATTTCCTAGGAGATACAATAATTTTGCTTGTGTGCACGACAAATTACCACCTCATGAAGCGATATAATTCTTCTTTCACTAATGTGTCACCCGAAAGGTTAAAAATACCAATTTAATGGTTATTTGTGATATAAATAAAATAATTATTATATTAATGAAATAATTATAATTCTGGAAAGATAATATATATATATATATATAATTTTGTTCCTTTCATTTTCACTCATGTAAAGATGATAACATCATTCTTGTACATGTGGACTACCACCTTCCCAAAGTGATTTGACTCTAATTTCATCATCATAAAACATGGATTATATATAGATATAAATTTAAATAAAATGGTATATATGATACTATGATCTTTTTTTAAAGATTATATATTACTTACATTATTTCCATAATGATCATTGGAAAATGGAAACGTTACTCATGCGTACATACAACCTATCGCCTCCATGATCTTACCATAATTATTTTTTCATAAAAATACTTGATTATTTGGTTTAAAAGTATAAATTATGTTTTAAAAGGAGAATTATGTTATTATTATTATTATTTATATGATATAACTGCATAATAGGTTTAAGAATAATGTGTTTCATAATAAAACACACATGAAAAAACAAGGAAATTAACAACCGAAATAATGAAAATGAAAAAACTATAATTAATTAATGGGTGATAATATATTATTAAAAGATAATATATGATATTATAAATAATATTATTGTTTTGGAATATGTTAATAACATTATTTAAACTACTATAGAATAGTTTAACTAATGTTCAACCTAAATTAAGCGTGAGGTAAGTGATTTCATCTCAATTTGCATTCCATTGATAATTATTTGTTATTATGAAAACTTTAACTATTATGTGGTGTATATAATTTCCCTTTTAAATTTAATATCATGAATCATTCATACATCATGTTATTTTATGATTCAATTTTAATTATTTTTCCAAGGGTATTTGACTTGAAAATTTCCATGTGGTGAAAGTTATAAACTAGTGTTACTTTATTTTGTGATTGTTAACATTATATTGAAACAAAATATTTCTTATAATTATTTTTTTATAAATTATAATTCTATTAAATATCCATATTCCTTCATGATAGATATGATTATTTTCTAAATCATATTCCATTTTTTAACTATGGTGTTTACTTTGAAAGTAAGTTGAATATCTGAGGAAATATTAATAAACATGTATCCTATACTCAATATAGATATCCAAATACAAGGAATATTTATTAATGAATTAAATCAATTATTCTATATATTAGAAATTATTTGGACTTCTAGTAACGGGTGGGGCCTGAAATTATATAGCCAGTTGATGTATCAATAGGGCTAACATAACAAATTAGTTGGCTAAATTAAATAGGTTTACCATTTATTTAAACCATCTTGTGAAATATCTTGATGTTATATGTAACATTTTCCTAAGACATGACATCCAATAATCAATAATTTTCTTCATGAAGAGTTCAGTTATTACTATTTAAGATATTTTCACTATGATATTATTTTCTGAGGAATTTCATTATCATATTTTTGTTTAAATGGTCTATGTGTTAAATTATTTACCTTTCCATATTGAATATGATTATATATTCAGGACATATTGCACTATAATTAACCCTTAATAAAAAATAAATCTTATCCTTATTTTGTTTCCTTTCTTGAAGTTATGAATATGAATCCTTTGAATGATTTTTCAAGGATGGAGTTCATTTCCTCTTATTATGTATTATATTTTGTTTTATCTTTCCAAGGAAAAATGGTAATCATGTATATATTTTGTTTTCCAAAAATACTAAGATAATAGGTTCTTTGGGATTCTAACCATTGTATCTATTATAATATAATAATGTAAAACATCATCTCTAGGATACTGGTGTTGGGGTTGTCACATTTGGTATCACAAGAAATTTAGTAGAAACCATGGGAACTAGATTACGTAAAGCATAGATTAGGGAAGATAACTCTATGATAAACCATGAGTATATGCATATAAAATAATCCTTAATATTTTTAAGGAATATATTATATGATTATTCCTATTAATACATCTTTATCTACATAATATAAGTGGAAGTAGTTCTAGAAACGAGTTTCATAGGGTTAATAAATTTCAAAACATATGCCAGGCTGGACTCGAGAATTACTTGGTATATGAAAACAATCCTTAATTCACACATGGTTTGAAAATTATATGGGATATGATTAGGATAATTCACATTTTCTTGACAAACTATTATAAAATATTTGAAAGTAAATATTTCTCCAAAGAAACCAAATTTTAGGATTATGAGATTAATATTGGATAAATTTGAATTTATGTTATGTGTTAAACAATATTTGGGATTATAAATTATGATTTAGAATTAATAATTCTTTGAGAGAGTAGAGTATATTCCATTGTCTATAAATATCCCCTAGAAGAAATAATGGTATCAATAATCATTGACAAGGAAGATATTGACCCACTGAGGAAGCTAATATAGGTGGTATTAGAACTAATAAAATTGTGGATATTTTAGGTAATCTTAATCAGGTTATGAAAAATAACAATTCCTAAATGGAGAAACCTATTTCACAGTGAGATTATCCCATGTTAGACTGATTTATGCAATAGAACCCCATAATCTAGTGTAACTTCTAATACGGATGTAGTTCTATAATGATTTATGTATATGGAGAAGATATTTATGGAGTTGGATGCAATAAAAAAGAAAAGGTTATACTTGCAATATATTTTCTCAAAGGTGATGCTGATAAATGGTGGAGTTTTATCCAAAATACTAGATATAAAGAGGAAATATAACTAATGGAAAGGAAATTCATTAAGGGGACATTCTTTGGGATATATTTTCCTCATAAGAAAAAAATTTAAATTAAGTTAAAGCTAATTATCTTAAATAAAAAGGAATAAGAAAGTGTTGTTGAGTATGAGGATTCCGTTACAAGGTTGTCAGTTTTTCCATAGAATACATATGCAATACAGAGTGAAATATTAACCACATCATTGAAGGTCTTAAGTCAAGTCCTTTAAGGGAACATATCTCCAAAAAAATTTCATCATATGATGAAATAATTTTATGTGACATAATAATGGATAATGAAATATATAGATCTCATATATTCGTGAAAAAAAAAGAGAAGAATTGGTCACCTGAGAACCATGAAAAAGGGAATGAGTCAAAGAATAAGAAAAAGATGAAGCAATTTCCATCATGTGAGATATCTGGAAAGAATCACCATGGAAATTACATGAATGGAATGTGAGTCTAATAAAAGTGTGATATTAAAGGGAATATTTCTCATTAATTAATGGGGAGAACAATGTATGGATTTCAAGTGCTTCATTTGCTTTGAAATGGGGTATTTTTCACACTAATTACCCAAGAATTAAATGAATACACCCAAAAGTTGAAAATGGGAGAAGTTAAATTTTTTGTGATCAAAATAGCTGAGGTGGAAGTATCAAATAATACGGTGGTTAGTAATTTAATAATATATTCAAATTTATCTAATGGTTTATTTGATTATGGATTCTCAAGGAATTTTATATCTAACTAGTTTTCTAAATAAATTAGACATTTTCCTTTTTATTTAAGAAGTGATTTTTCAGAAAACACTCTTAAGGTATGTCACATTGTTGTAAGGATGTGTTTGGTAGTCCCCATTTTGACACCAAAATGTTATTTATTAATCATCTTTATTATAATAAATATGGTTTAATTTGGTATAATTCTTATTGTGGTCTGAATTTAAATATATGATGAAAAAACATATAGTAATAAGAAGGAAATTATGATTTATGAGTAAGCTGTAGTAATCTATATCATTATAGAAGAGACTTCATAATTCATGTCATATCTAGATCCATTCCCACTAGCTCTAATAAATGACATTATTGGATAAGAATAGAAAACAACATCTAGGTATGAAGAATTTAATCATAAAATTAACGATGAACCTATTATATAGGATCAAATTAATGCATTTCTTGACAAAGTACATGTTCACCCCTATAAAGAGAATTTTAGTTCTCCATTTACTTAATATTAAATTAAAGACCAATATTACATAATCCCTATAGAATAACCACTTTGGAATTAGTGGAGTATAATAAACAATTATAGGAGTTGTTGGATAAGGTATTTATTCTCCATTATGTTTCACCATGGGGAGACCCTTTTCTCTATATTAAGAAGAAATGTTGATCTATGAGGTTGTGTATTAACTAATAGTAAATTAATTATATTATGATAAATAAAAATTATCATCTACCACTCATTGATGAAGTTTTTGATATATAGAGAAAAATATCTTTCAAATATTTATCTTTTTTCCTGGTATCACCAATTTTCATTTAAAAAAGAAGACATTCCAAATATCAAATTTTGTGTGAGGTATAGACATTGTGAGTTCAGAGTAATTCCTCTTTGATTTACTAATTCACCCTATGGTTTTATAGATATAATAAATAGAGTATTCAAGTAACATCTTGATGATTTTATTATAGTATTCATTGATGATATTATGGTTTATTCTAAATGATATGAGGAATAAGATAATAACTTGAGGACTTTTGTTGAGAAAATTATAAAGAAATTGTTATTTGATAATTCTAGTAAGTGTGATTTATGGATTCCAGAATTTTATTTTCATGCCCATATTGTCTCCAAATATAAATTCTTAGTTGATCCAATGAAGAAAAAGGAAGTCTGATAATAGCATATACCAATGAATAAAATTAGGTATATATTTTCATTTGGTTGGAAGGTTACTATATATGATTAGTTCAATTTTTCTTTTATTATACAATCCATTACTAAAGTCTAAATAGATATGGTTATGTTTATTTGGATAATGTAATGTGAATAATGTTTTGATGAACTATGGATGAGATTGGTCAATGCTCTGATTTTGAATCTAACAACTGGAAGAGATGGGTTTGTGATATATAATGATGCATTTAATAAGTGATGTGTTTGTTTCATAATGCATAATGATAAATTTATTTCATATACATCAATGAAATTAAAGACTCATGAATAAAACTATCTAACCCATGATCTTAATATGAAAATTGTAATCTTTTCTTATAATATGTGGACAAATTATATCTATAGTGAAATATGTGAGATATAAATAGATTAAGAAAAACCTAAAATACATCATTTTATAGAAATTTATTAATATGTGAGAAAGGAGATGACTCTAACTACTAAAGGACTATTATTTCTCACTACACTACCACCCAAGGAAATAAAATATGGTAGAAGGTTCATTGAGTAGGAAAGATAACTATGTTAAAACATAAATGTGGATTGGGAGAGATCCAATGTCCACGGATCTAGTAAATATGGATATAAGAATCATTTAATAAGGGGATACATAAATCATATTTCAAATTAGTGTGAAACTATATTTATTAGAAAAGAAAAAAAGTTCTCAATTTAATGATGAGAAATTTCCTAAATTAATGGTATGAATAGTGAAAAATTATTTCACTTAATTTTCAAAGATGTTATATTGAAATTTGGAAATAGGTTATGTGTTCAATATATATCTAATATAAAAAGTGAATTTACGGATGACACTCATATCTCAAATTTCTCTATACACCCTTATAGAAAAATATGTATATGGATTTGAAGGATGATTTTTGGTGGGATAAAATAATGTGGGAAATTTTTGATTATGTGTCCATATGATTGGTTTTTCAAAAAGTTAAAGTTAAAAGGTATCATATTAGAGGATTTATGTAACCTCTTACTATTTCAATGTGTAAATTGGGTGAAATTACCATGTACTTTTTTGCATGACTACCAAAGTATCCAAGAAATAATGATTCGATATGGTTTATCATTGATCTCCTAACTGAATCAAATAATTTAATATTTATTAGAGAATATTTAACTGTAAATAGAATCACAATGATTTATATTAATGATGTTTTGTGACATCAAGACACACCTCGATTAATTGTTTGTGATCAATATCCCCATTTTACATCAAAATTCTATAAGAGTATTCATAGGTCTCTTGATTATGATCTTTATTTGAGAACCACCTACTATCCTAAAACTGATGGTCTATCCGAAATAATGATTTAAATATAGTAGACATGTGGAGGTCAATATAACTTTACTTTCATATTATATGGGATCAGTATTTACCTTTGATAAATTTTTTCTATAACAATAGTTTCCATTAAAGTATTCAAATGGTATAGTATGAAGCATTATATGGAAATATATGTCATAATACTACTTATTGGGATGATGTTTGTGAAATTAAAAATGTAGGGACACAAATAATTGATGATAATACAATAAATGTAAAGGATATTCAAGATCACATTGAAGAATCCCAATATAGGCAGACAAGTTATGCCAATAATTAGAAGAAGGATTTGGAATTCCACATGGGAGATCATGATTTATTAAATGTATCTCCCTGGAAAGATATTATATGGATTGGAATGAATTATAAGCTAACATGAAGTTACATCAGACCCTTTTAAATTATTGAAATAATTGGCGTTGTTTTTTATCATTTGGCAATGCTTCCAAATATCTTGAAAATTAAGTGATGTGTTCCATTTATCATTGTTAATGATGTACATGCCAGACCCAATGAATGTGATAAACTATAAGGAAATTGAATTTGAAACTAACATTTATTAACATAACGAACATATCTAAATCCTTGTTACAAGAGATAAGGTATTGAGGAATCAGATGACTCTTCTAGTAAATGTGCTTTGGAGAAATCACAAAATGGAGGAAGAAATGTGGGAACCAAATGATATTTTGAAGAATAACTACCCTAATATATTTATAAGTTAATGTATATGAAATTTCATTGAAGTAAATTTTTAGGAGAGAATAATGTAACAACTCATGAAATTATAATATATTTCTTTTAGAATAATTTTTTTTGATAAATTCCAATGCAAACCGGATATGGTTTAAAAAAATCATTGTTTAGTCACACATTGAGAACTTGATGTAACATTATCTTTTTACACTTTTATAAACATTAATTGGGAAAATAAACATAATTTTTGAAATATTAATAAATAATTTATATTAGGGTTAATTTTTAGTTTTAATTTGAGAAGTTTTATTTCATAATGAATAACGAAATAATACTGAATTTTAATTTAAAACCTCATTTTTGTTTAAATATTTTATACTATAAAATTATATATTGAATCATATTTAAAGTAAAATTATTTAAAATTTATATTAATTAATCTAATTTATTTCTTTGGATTAATTTTCATAAAGAAATTTGATAGAGATACATGGTAAAATATTGAACATTTTTAGTTTAAAGACCTATTTTATAGTAATGTAAGAGAGATTAATTTTAAAGTAACAATTTTCAATTATAAAAATATAATTTATAAAAACGGATTAAGTATTAAAAAAAAAAATAATTTATAATTTATTGAAAGATAATCATATTTTTTTACCAAAATGAATTGTGAATGAAGTAAAAATTAATTACTGTAGTTAAGGTAAAAATGGGGTTTCCAAGGGGTTAAACTAAAAAGATAAGGGAAAAATGACCTATATACTTTTCTAATTTTTTTTTCTATATATTTATACCATTAAACATAAAAGGTTCTATAATGGATCATTTGGGACCCTTTTCAATGTTAACAATGTGGGAGAACTCAATTCCATATAAAAATACCAAATGTGTCCTCCCCTATTTATAAAAGGACACACTATTGAAAAATGGACCTATCCCCACGGTTTTGAGGAATCCCGTGGGGATAGATACCCCTATACCCACAATTTTTGAAAACCATAGGGATAAGAAATATTTGAGGACCTATACCCAGAGTTTTGGAAAACCGTGGGTACAGGGGGGGCCTATACAAACGGTTTTCCAAAACCGTGGGTATAGGTCCTGAAATGTTTCCAATGCCCACAGTTTTCCTAGGCACACGGTTCTTCCCTCTATATCCATGGTTTATATATCTATATTTAACTATATATATATACACACACACATTGGTGATGTTAGGGAAGTGGTAAGATGTGGTGTTTCCAGCGAAGAGGTTGCAGGATCAAAACCCGTCGCCCACATTCTTTTTGGATTTATACCCATGGTTTTAAAACCGTGGGTAAAAGACTTTGATATTCATGGAAATTGTGTATGATGATTTGACACAATGGCAGAACAGCTATACCCACGGTTTTGGAAAACTATGGGTATAGGCTGGGGACCTATATCAGTGCCACCAATGACCATGGTTCCCAAAACTGTGGGTATAGGCTATACTGATGGTTTTCAGAGCTATACCCACGGTTTTGAACCGTGGGTATAAGTCATTTTTTCAGAACTGACACCCCATCTACTCTCTTCTTGACACCTTCAGAAGACTATCTTTTAGAATTTACATGAACAAATAACATCCTAAAATCACTAATAAATCATAGAATTCTTGTTTTGGGCATAAATAAATCTTGTTAAGGCTTTAGTTCAATCCTAAGGAGGATACACAAAGAAAAGTTAATGTTCTTCGACAAGCCTTCTTATTTTAATTATTTCCCCACATCCTTCAATTTTTATTAATCCATGATGGTATAATAACCTCTGTATATTCCATATATATTAATTTTGTTATAATATTGAAACTTACTAAATACATCTCTACTTCCATAAATTTCGTTACGAAACCATCGTTCATGTATATGGAGGACAACATTCTCACAAACCAATGTCGATTGTTTTCCATTTCCACCTATCATGTTTGGTTATAATGATAGATATAAAGAATATATAGGATATTTTTAATTTATATATAACTATATAATCACTATATATACCTTCCATTATATATGATATATGATAATGTTGCTCGTGTGTATGGCGGACTACCGCCTCATGAAGCGATGTGATTCATCTTTCACTAACACTTCACATGGAAGGTAATAAAGATAATGTAAATGAATATATGTGAAATAAATGAAATAATTATTATATTTATGAAATATTTATAATTATATATATATATATATAATATATATATCATTTTCTTTCTTTCCATTTCACTCACTTAAATATGACAACATCGTTCATGTACGTGTGGACTATCACCTTCACAAAGTGATGTGACTCTATTTTCATCATCAAACCACATGTATGATATATATATATGTATATAATATGTTTTAAATGATATTATTGTCATTATATATAGATTATTTATTAATTAACTTTTTTTATAATGATCATTGGAAAATGGAAATGTTGGCCATGCGTATGTATGACCTATCATCTCTATGATCGTAACATACTTCATTTTTCATAAAAACCCTTCCAGATTAGTGTCAAATGTATAAATTATGTATAAATATAAAAATAATTTAATTATTATTACTATGGATATGAAATTAATATATAATATAAAAATGAACCATGTATTTCATAATGAAACACGTATGATAAAATATGGGAATTAACATATTAAATAATGAAAATTATAAAAGATTATTAATGAATGGGTGATAAGATGATATTAAAGGACCATATATGATATTAAAAATATTAATATCATTCTGTTATAATTTACATACATGTTTAAAACTACAACATAAGATTTTAATTCACGTTCATCTAAAAAAATGTGAGGTAAGGGATTTTTTCTCAAATTACATTAGTTTGAGACATGTTTGTTATTATGCTCCAGTTCACTCTTATCAGGTGTACATACTTATGCTTTATCATGTATTATCATGATTATTTAATAATTAATGGTATTTTAAGTTTCAATTTTAATTATTTAACTAAGTTTATTTGACATGAAAATTAGCAAGTGGTAAAAGTTATTAATCAACATCACCCTCTTTTGTTTTTTTAACTTTCTCAAAAAAATTACTTTATTGTAATAATTTTTTAGAGATTAAAATTTTATTAAATATCCATAATATTTCATTATGAATATGACTATTTCTTAAATCATATACATTTTTTATACAATGTTCACTTTGAAAGTTAATTGATTAACTGGGGAAATATTGATAAATAAATATCCTTTACTTAATATAGATATTTGATGATAATAAATGTTTATTCATAAATTAAATTGATTATTTAATATACGATGAATGATTTGGACTTACAAAAATGTTTGGGGGATGAAATTATATATCTCATTGATGCATCAGTATGTATCATGAGATAATAGTTGGACAAATTAAATAGGTTTTACCTATAGTTTAAACCATATTATAAAAGGTATTAATAGCATAGGTATCATGTGTTTGAGTCATGATGTCCAATAATCAAGAATTTCCATCATACAGAGTTTACATAATATTATCCATGATATTTTCACTATGATATTATCTCTAGACGCATTCCATTCATAGTTTGTAGTTTAAATGAAATGTATGTTCAGTTATTTACCTTTTCTTATTGATTATGATTATAAATTCATGCTATATTATATTCTATATAACCCTTATAGAAAATTCGAGCTCGCCCCTATTTTTATATTTTACACATGTTATGAAGTTGAATTCATTGAATGATCTTTAAAATATGCAGTTCATTTTTTATTGTTATTTATTATTTTCCATTATTAATTCCAAAGATATTATGGGCATCATGTATGTATCTAATTCTCCAAAACTACTAAACTAATCAGGCCTTTGGGATTTGAACTATTGTATTTATTCCAACTTAATAATGTAAGGAATGAAATTTGTTCTACTTCAGTTGAGGTCATTACATGAGCACCCAAATTGTAATTGTGTATATTTATGATATATTGTTTTCTAGAGATGGAGAAATAGATTGTAAATAATTTTGTGAAGAAAAAATTATGAATTTTGAGAAGTTAATGTTCAGAGAATTAACTTTCTTAATTAGTTTACAATTTCAAAAATGGATGAATAAATTTTCCTATATCAAGAAACGTATACTAGGTAATTGTTACATAATTTTGTTATGGGATATTCCAAATAAGTTTACACTAATATTTTTTTGAAATTAATAATATTAAATATAATATTGAACATATTGTGAATCAAAAATAATTTTGAAAATTGATATGAAGTATTGTTTATGTAATATCTTCAAGACCTGATATCCTTTATGATGTAAACTTTTGTTACCAATATCAAAGTGATATGAAATAATATCATATGTTGGAAGAAAATATAATTTTGAGATATGTTAAAGGAACAACTTAACATGGGATATTATACAAATGATATCGTGATATGAACTTTCAAGGTTATACTAATGCTTAGTGGGTCATAATTTACAATGAAAGGTGTTGGAAAAAAATCCATCAAGGTATCATTATATATTTTTTGGGTTTATTGTGTTATTTGAAAAAGAATTTTGAAATGGATAGTTTTGGAGGTCCAACATGGTTTTTTAATAGGTTTGTTGATAAAGATCGATGATAGAAGAATATTTTCTCTTGAAGAATTATTGAAAATTATGTATATAAAGTGGTTTTGTTTTCTAGTGTTTTCCAAATTTCTGGGGTTGAAAATTTGGAGGATGGATAAATCATTGTGAAATTTAGATTTCAATGAATTCCTCATAAAAATAATATAAATTCATGAGTTTCATAAAGACTGGGTTTCATGAAGTGAGATTCATAAAGGAGTGAGATTCATAAAGGAGTGAAGCATCGTGAATTAGCACCCTGAATTCAAAAATTATTGATGGTAAAGTTCCATTAGTATGAGAATCTTTGTGAATTAGATATTTCCTTAGTTTATTATAGAGATAAGGAGGGTTCTGATCAAGTATGGAGAGCATCACAAAAAGGTGACGAAGAGAATGAAAAATTCTTGAACATGAGGAAGCACGATTAAATAGGCCTCTACCACCTCATTTTAGAAGGGTAACCCTAAAAGAAAGTCCAAATACTTTGATGTCACAAAGGTAATTCATGAATGTTATTCTTACGAAAAAGTTCACCACGAATGGATGTTCGTAAATTCTTTGAAATATGACCAAAATTTGTAACAATTATGAATGTAATCAGGTTCACGAAGGATATGAAAGAAGAACAAAATTTATGGACTTCTTTAAGGCTAACTGATCTTCTCTAAAGTTGTGTGCTTCACGAAGGCTAAAAGAGATTCACCAAATGAGGTTTTTTCAAGATTTATATTTGATCTTCATGAAATGGGAGAGATTTAAAAAACGTTATGGGGTTCATGAGAGAATAATATTCTTATAAAGAATCGGGTAGTTTTTCAAAGGCTGTGTGAGATTTAAGAAGGATGTAAGCATCACAAAAGTATCCATAATGGATTTACCTGTGAATCTATGGGTGAATTAAAGTGGAACATAATTATGAAAAAATGAGGGGTAAAAAAATTATTCAATTATTCAAAATATTATTCTTCTAAAGGATAAATAAGAAAAAATTCATTTGAGAGATCAATGAGATTTTATATTATAGTTGATTGTAAAATAGAAGGGACAATGATTCTACTCCAAAAATTTATAGGATATGATACTGAACATATAAGTGATTTACCTTGAAAATTATTTTTCAAGTCAACCTTAATAGATTTTTTACGCTGGAACATTATCATTGTATTCTCCTTGGATATCGCCCAGTGATGTTAAACCAAATAAAAGTTTCATGTCTCCTTCTGGATTTCATATTTGTTCATACTTTTCTATTGTAAAAAGAGATAAGTGTGTCTTATTTAATGAAGACACAATATCTAAAAGGTATGTTGTTTTAATCATTCATACTTGGATTCACCCCCTACTAGAGTATTTAACCATGTTGGGATAACATTTGGTATCAGAGGAAAGGTAAATTTTAGTGTTTCTCTTTAAGGGGTTCAATGGAGATGGTAAATCATAAAGGGATTATGATCTTTAAAGGAAGCAATTTTTAATTATGGAAGTGTTAGATGCATCACTACTGATGATGTTTAGTAATGGATGTCTTTACTACAATGTTTTATGGTATTTAAGCTAGTGTAAATAGTGAGGCTTTATCAAAATTGAACATAATAGAATTAGACGTCGATGATAAAGGAATAAGAACTTTTGGGGGATCCTTATCTAATTAAATATATATTTAGGTGATGTCCTCTAATCTATCAAATTATATTTGGTAAAATTTTCTAAATATTTTTTAGGGTGACAAAAATGTCAAAGAATAAATTCTATAGATTCTATAGAATAAGTATAAGAATATTATAATTCACCCTAATTAGTATGCTGATTCATTCTGTGACAGGGTGAATGTTTTCATGGAAGAAATGTGTTCTCACAGAGAAATTATTGAAGATGTAATTATTTCAAAGTGCATGATGAGTTGATTTCCACCTCGTTTTAATATAAAGGTTTTATTTTTAGAATATAAATATCCAACTGTGTTGTCATTGGATATCTCTCACAATACTCTTGTTGCAAATGAGACGAGAAATAATGACAACGAGTCTATAAAAAATGTGAATTCTAATGAATTGGAATCAGAGGCCATAGAGAATCTCACAATAGAAGATGAGTATGAATAATAAGAAATAAATAAATTCATTTCAATACTTTCATCTAATTTTCAAAGAAGAAAATGAATTTTTAAAGAGAACACTCACATTAATGATTTCTATTTAGATACCATGGTCATCTTCAAAAAGGAGCCCCAAGATGTTTCAAGATGATGATTATGGTGAAGTCAAAATTCCCATTAATCATTCTTTCACCAATGTGAAAGGTAAGATAATTTTTAAGATAAATTTCTTCAAAAAAAAGAATCTCATTTTAATGTAATATGAAATTTTAGAATAATTTTAGGTTGATTATATGGAAAAATACAATTATCATGGAGATAATTCTATGGTGGAAATTGTATGTAGCTACTAAAAGAGGAAGAATGAAATAATTATGAAAGGTAATTTGGCCAGAGAGTTTATCCTTAGTCTGAATTAGAAGCCTCTCTTGAGGAGATAGATGTTTAGAGAGTCAAAATTATGTATTCCAACAAAGTGGGCCATGATTCCGACATCTTTATATAGCAGCACAAAGAAGAGAAGTCTGATCTGATTGAAGAAATTGAAAATAATAATTCTATAATTCTAGAGAATATATAAATGAACATCAAGTATAAGATCAATGTTGAATAATAGAAAAGGGTGATCAGTGTTTTTAATAACACAATGGAAGATCAAGACAAAATCATTGAAAATCATGAGGAAGAGGATGTCATCTTGTGATAGAAAGTGAACGATCTTGAAAAACTCTTGACTCCATTAATGTAGGTCTCAATGGTACCATTAAATGGAAGAGTATAGTTCAATGTTCTTGTGAACCCAAAAAAATGAATGTTGGAAGATGAAAATGATTCTTTCAAATGAAATATCTTGTATAGTGGTCAATCAAAACTAAAGGAAAAAATGGTTAAATTCAAAATATAAGAACAATCTTTAAGATTGAAGGTTGATTTCGGTATGAATCATAATTAGAAGATTTATATAACCTAAGGGAAAACTAGTAGATAAATAGTGAAACACAAAAATTCACCACGCATTAGATGTTATTTTTGTTAAAATATGGGACAATCAAATTTTTTTATTCCATAGAAAAGTAGTACCAATGAGAGAAATACCAAATGAGGCAGTCATACATGGTTAAATATTCTATATTATCATTCGATTGTCACTATATCGGCTTTGGAGGATTCAAACACATGGAATGATATTCCACATCAACAATGTAGATGAATGTCTCGAAGAAGCCTGATTGGGGACATAATCAATCGCTCAATGTATCCTCAAATGATTTGAAGACAGAAAATTGATTTTTATCTCGACAAGATGAAGCTGTTAAATCATACTCCAAGGAAGATCAAAATTTTCAATCCATATCGGGTATAAAGTCAAAAAACATGGTTTAATTAGAAAAGAGCTGGGCAAGCAGTGGTTGTAGAGATTTTCTTTAAAGAATTCGATTATTCTGGTGTATGGTTCCTTGAGAGTGGATACAAATCCCATATGATAGTTAATAAGGACTTTGTTAACTGCATAAAATATGTAAAGTAATGTGTTTTCAAATTTTAAAATCATAAAGTCATGATGATTATTATCTTGGGAAAAGATAAATTTGAGGCCAAAGAAATGATATGTGTTGATGTATTAGTTATTAAAGGTCTCAGTCAATTCTTTCCTAGTGAAATTCAATTATATGACTCGAGGAATGATATAAGATTTAATACAAATATATGTATTGTTAAATGAAGAGATTGTGTTGTTGTTCTATAGGGAAAAAGAATAAAGGTGAATCTCTACCTTATAAGTGGAGAATAATATATAATATTTTTATCTAGGTAGAAATAAAATAGGTTTCGGAGTAAACTGCTTGGAAAATAATTCCAACCATACCAGGAAGATCTAGTCAAATTTTATGTAGATCATGATCTCTATAAGAAATATTGTGACTATACTATTATATGATATTCTTGTTAGTAAATGATTATTATCAAAAAAAATGTGCTTGGGAAAAGAAATAGAAAAAAATTAGAGTAATTTAATTGGTGAATGTAGATGTATGTAGACCTATCTCACCAAGAGTGATTGATAGAAAGAGGTATTACATACTTTTCATTGATCAATTAAGCAATATTACATGGGTATTCATTATTCCCATAAAGTATGTTGTGTTAAGATGCATAAAAAATTATCCTAGGGAATCTGAAAGGATGTTTTGACAGAATATCTTGATGATTCATACTAATAATGGTATGAAATTCACAAACAGTCCAGAGAAAAATTATATTGGAAACATGGGATATAAATAATGTTTTAGTAGTGAGAAATCATCAAAAAATGGACTGGTTGAGAGGAAACATCAGATCATAAAAAATATGGTTAGAATCATACTTATTAGTAAGGACATGCTAGAGAAATTATGGAAGGAAGAACTCTTCACATCTATCAACATATCCAACAGGTCTCTGTTATGTACAAATGAAGAAAATACTCCATAGGAGTAGTGTTTGGGAAGAATAAAACATTGAAATATTTTTTAATTGTTGATGTAAATGTTTTATTATCAATATTGATAAATATAGGAAATTTGAATCACGTGGAGATTAGGTGATATTTAATGGATATTTAAGAAAAATATATGCATTTTAATGTTTCAAAAAGAGGCTTGGAAAGGTTTTTGAATGAATATATGTCACTATTGTAGAAAATGAACAAAATATTCAACAAAAAATTAATAGTTACTTAGTTAAAGTTATGGGGAAGTAAGAACCTCTAATGGAGTTAATGTGTAAAATAATGATTAAAAAGAAGATACCGATGATGAGAAGGCAGAATTCAAATCTACCTCTCCCTGAAAACCAATGATTCAAGATAAAATTTATAGACATAAATTCATTATTTATCAGGAATTTATAGTTCAAACACGAAGAAGGATGTATTTGTTGAATTCATTCTTTAAATATCAGTTAGATCCTAAAGTTTGTGTTGAAAAAACTGGAGATGAGAATTTAGTTCAGGATATGAATGAAGATCTTGAACAATATAAGGGAAATCAGTCATGGGAGATTGTTTTGAGTCAAATAGATACGGATTTTATTTGGACTAAATGGGTATTTTAAAATAATATGGATGCATATGAAACAATTATTCAAAACAAATCAAGATTAATATGCAAAGGGTACTCCAAGAAAAAGGGTATTTATGTTGAAGAGAATTTATCACCTATTGTGATACTATAAACAATCAGATTTTTATTTTCCATATTAGTGTAAATATAGTTAAATATTTTCCACATGGATGTAAAGTCAACGTTTCAAAATGGGGGTTTGGAAGAAGGAGTCTTCATCGAGCAACTATATGGTTTTCTCATTCATGAATTTGAGAACATAGTTTTTTCATATAAGAATGGGGCTATATGGATTGAAGAAATCATTGAGAACATAATATTCAATACTAGATCAGTTTAGTAAAAATTTTGGGTTTCAACATGGTGGATTTGATTACAATCTATATGTCAAAAAATTTATTAATCTAAGGATGATGATTTTGGTGTATGTCGATGACATAATTGTTGGTGGATAAAATAATGCATAATTTAGATAGTTCACTGATTCCATTAAAAGTGTGTTTTAAATTTTAATGATTGGTGAAATTACCTTTTTTAAATGGTTTATAGGTGAAAAAAGGATTGAATGAAACATTTATTTCTTAATTAAAATATTCCATGGAGTTTCTAAGAATATTTGGAATGGATAATTACAAAGAAATGATGAATTTGGTAGCTACCTCGATGAGACTTTCATGGGATGATGAAGGAAATGTGGTTAATATCATAGAATACATACAGATTATTAGAAGTCTATTATACATAATAGTGACATGAATAGATGTTGTATTATCCACATGCCATGTATCACAATATCAAGGTAATTTTAAGGAAATCCACTTATATGTGGTAAAAAGAATATATTAATTTATTAATTAGATGGTAGATTTCGGTTTGTAGTGTAATGAAAAATTCAAATGAGAGTTATTGGGATATACAGATCAATATTTGGATAAATCATAAGATGAATAGTTTTGTTGAAAAAGATACAAGATAGAAGAATATATTCCCTAGAAGAATATATAAAATTTCATATACAATGTGGAAGTGCTTTCAACGAATAGAATAAGAAATAAGGTAAATTCATGAGATTTCTATAGACTGGGTTTCACAAAGGGAAATTTATGAAGGTTTGTAGCTTCATAAATGAGAATCATGAATTTCTAAAGGATTTATGGTAAAACTCAGTGATTATGAGATTCTTTACAAATGAGGGATTTCCTAGGTTCTTCGTGAAGACATGGGAGTTCAAGAAGAAGTATGAAGAACTTCGTGAAAAATTGATGAAGATTATTGGAGATTCTAAAATAGGAGGAAGCACCTATATATAGGCTTATACCCCCTCATTTTAGAATATTACATCTTAAATAATATATGAAGGCTCTGATTTCATGAGGGTAATTCACAAAAGTTGTTCTTGTGAAATATTTCATGAAGAAAAGATGTTTGTGAAGGATATGAAAACTAACTCAGATATGTAATCTTCTAGAAATTAAAGTTGTTTGTAAAGGATTTGAAATCTGAATAAAAATTGGGAACTTTTTGAAGGCTATGTAAGATTCATGAATTTTTTGGGGTTCATAAAAGAATAACATTCTTACAAATAATTTCATAGTTTTTCAAAGGTTGTGTGAGCTTCGTGAAGGTTGTAAACACTGAAAATGTGTTCTGAAAAGATTGTATAGTTAATCTTTGGTAAAGGTGTATTAATTTATGGAATTAAGTTGTAACTTAATGATGTACCAAATAATGGGTAAAACATATTGATTCAATTAATTAAAATAGGATCCTTCTAAACGAGAATGAGAACACTTATATTGGAAGAACAATGAACTCTCATATTGTGATTGGTTTTAATCCAAGAGGGACAATGAGTCCACTATAAACATTATAATTGTAGTGATCCTAGGAATTGAAGTGATCTATCCCAAGCCTTATTTGTGAAGAAATCCTTAGTGGATTTGGAATATCATTACATTTCCATTATATAATATTTACATGTACGATAGTGAGGGTGAACCAAGTAAAATTTCTATTTCTCATGCATGTTTTGATTTCAGTTCATACTTTTCTACGTTGAATAGAGAGATGAGTGTTTTTAATGGTTAAATAATATCGTAAGGGGAAATTGATTTAATCTTTAATAACCTAAATCAACCTCCTCTTAGGGTATTTAAACATGTAGGGATAAAAATATAAAATCAACTTCAAGAGGAACATTTTTCTTGGGAGATTATTTTTTGAGTTGTCAGACTAAGAAATGATGTTCATTAACATTTGGAATAATGTAATCAATATATGATGTAGCTACCTAAGCGTGTACTCAAATTTTATGGATGAAAGTTTAGTTGGAATATTTGGAAGTTGATGTTTATAAACCGTTGAAGATAATCTGATTTAATTTGAGTGAAATTTATCTATCTAAAAGTACAATCAAACACTCATGATCAAAACATATTGATATTAAGATTCACTTCATAAAAGCTAAAGTTTACGTGGATATATTTTTTGTTAATACATTTCAATGAAATATAAAATTGTTGATTGTAATGACCTGTTAATTAAATAAGTTGTGTAATGTTTGTTTATAGGTTACAATTTCATTAATATGACCCTTATAATGTTACTTAATGGAGTCACAAAGGTTATGAGGGTGTCTAGGGCCTGTTCAGAGTAAAAAAACCCAGAATTTTTAAAAATAGAATGGCCCTTGTGATAAAAAGAAACTGTACAACATAGCCCATTTGATCTCCCTAATTGTGTGGGGGAATTCTAGAGGTGAGAAGGGGTTTTCATAGTTTTTCTATAACTATGTGAGATCATGAGATCACCCATATGGGATGCAGAGGGGGATTATATAGTGTCTTATGCATGGGTTGTGCATAGTTAGACAAAATATGCACCTAGCCCATGTGGTCCCCTCCATGGATATTGGAGTAGTGCATGGTTGGTGTCTTGTTTGGCCAACTGTGCATCCAAACCATACCCCCTCGTCAAGATGGGTGATTTTACTATTTTACCCTTAATTAAATCTATACCTCACCCCACTCATTCTTCCTCTCATTTCTAGTGAACCATCCCCTCTATTCTTTATGTGAGCTCCCTTCCTCTTCCATCATGGTTCTTCAACATATCCTTGATATGGACTCCAAATCAAGTGATTATAAAATAATTGGATAGCATGTGGTAAGCTCTCTAATCCCAATCCATTAGTTCTATGTTTATCTTTATATCTGTTGTGCTATTTTGGTGAAAAATCATAATCCATATTTTAGGGTGTCAATCCGTTCTTTAGGATTATTCCAAAAGTATTTAAATATAAAGACGATATTGTATGAGGAGTCATCTATGAACTTAAGGTAGGTGTTTTAGAAACTATTCCTCAATTTTGTGTTATTTTCTTTGATCCGCCATTATGATTCTCTATGACCTTTGTCACACATTTACATTAAATGATTTCTTTGATTCAAAATTTATAAGTTCATGATGTTATACTCCCATTAATTAATCAAATTTATTTAGAGGATTTCTGTATCAACTATATCCACTCGTTGGGGGTCCCAACTTTATATTTCCCAATTTTATAAATTATAAAATGTCTATAACACCTTCTAATCGTTCATATTATGTTGAAAATTAAATTTCCTACTCTTATACATTTGTTCAGTTGTCCAAAGCACCATCTAAGCGCTTTGATTATATGGAATGGTTTCCATGCCTTTTTAATTTAATGGATCATATATATTACAAATGGTCATGGAAGGGGAATTACAAAAATATAATGAAACATAAAAATACCAACATGTATAAAGCTAAAGAGACTCAAACTTGAAACATCCCTAACACCGCACAAGGCCCTTTCTCACTAATCTAGGACCTGTGGGATTTAATGTCTTATATATATATATATGTAATATATTGATTAGTGTTGGGTTTCACTTCTTAAATGAATTAAATAGATGGATTATATTGTATGTTTGATGATTTTACATACCTTCATTAATTATTTGGCCTGTTTAAATTAAATTGAAATGGGTTTCAAGGCCCCACTATTTGATACATGCTTGTATCACATGGATTAAATAAATTATGACACCCTTTGATATATACTGGGGTTGATGATTATCATGTTTATGAGATAATCCATCAAGTTATAATAATTATTATACACTATTGATATTGGATGGTGAACGATGGTTATGGGAATTTTTGAGAATGGCGTTTCAGTATCCCATACATAGAGTGTTGAAAAAGTCATATCTCATTGTTAAAATGTTATTTGGGTGATGGGAATGACATTCCACATTCCTTTGTTTGGGGTTTTTTTAGTGACATCTCACCCCACTTATCTCAAGTGACGAGCCTGATGTCTCACATTCATTATGAGATTTAAGGCATATACAATATGATAGAGCCAATAACTTATTAGACTAGATATAGACACTTGATTTAGGCCCCAGGTCTAGCTAGAAACTAGTATATAGGTATATGGATACTTATATCCACACATAAATAGTCCACATAGGTGTATACAACATATAAATACACTATATAAATGTATTATCATCGTATACATGGTTACTGATCAGACGCATTTTATCCAATGCCGAAATATATGATGTTTTCCATGTGTAATATATGAACTTGAGCTAACTGGTATTTATTTACATCCAGAATTTCTTATTATTTAGTAATACATGCACACTACTTATCCATGTACACAGGATGTATTATATCTAGACACCATTTGTGGTGCCCTACTAGGATTTTATCTCTCACCCTACTCAAGATACAATTGACACTAGAGTAGACAACTTTTCTACAGGAATGGATAGTAGAAGTCACCATATTAATAATATTTTATATGATTCAGTTATAGATTAGAGCATGGGAGAAAAAGACTGAGCATATTCTCATAATGATAATGGATAATTCTTTTTTTATTTTTTTTATTTTCAATAGTATTTGTATCTACCTACCCCCCTTTTCCCCCTTTTGTACATCAGTATTCCATAAAATTATCATGTATATGACCCCACCACTTGGATTTTGATAGTTATAATTTTTTATGGTTATTTACCCTTCATAATTTAATTATTATATTTTTTCATAGTGCTATTCAATTATATTGTGCTCTAGCTATGATGGGTTACTGATCTTTTGTTATAGTGTCTGTTTATATATGATTTTTTTTATTTTTTACTCATTTTTTTTATTTGATATGCCACTAGGATATGATTTTATAGTCTCCCCACTGTACCACTTCAGAATCTCACTACTAGTCAGTAGCCACTGGCTTACAGGGAGGTGCGATTGAGGCCATGTGAACAACTATTTTGGGACATGGTTTATGTGGATCCTAGTTTGGGATGTTAAAAAGTTGTATATGAGAAGTTTATTTTTCTTTGTATTACAATTTGGGTGTTAAAATGAGATTTGGACAAAAAAGAATTTGGTAGGGAGCCTGTGATTGGGCGTAGCTAACCCACATACAAGATAAAACAAAATTACATGGGATGTAATTTTTTAGTTATTTACTAAACCTATTCATGTTGATACAACTTCACCGTTGGGTGACACAGATGCTTCATGACGCTATTAATGTTTGTGTTATTCAAATGTGGCTTCTTTTAACTATTCAAAATGAATGGTGGAATGTCAATTCATGCATTATTATAGGAACACTAGGACTAATATTTCTTTCATTTTTTAATGCTATATTTACTTTATACATTCATTTTTCTATATCATTTGGTTAGTTACTAATTATTATATATTGAAATGTGACGAAATTTCTTACAAGAAGATTAAAATTTGGTTAATTAAAGTTCCTACATCAATATAAATGGGGTTTTACAATATAGGTTTATGATGAAATCATAATTATCCATTTATAATATGTTGTGGGATCTATACCTACTATTTTTAGATCGTGATGTGTATTATATATATAAAAGTATACAAATGAAACTGAAAATGAAACTCATAAAAGTGAGATGGTTTCCACTATGTGGGATTCCAATTGTAAAGTAAAAGTGGTTTTCCTCTATACCATACAATTGAAACTCAATATATTGGAACCCATACTGTCTGATATGAGACATAAAATTGAACCCAGCCTTATTAGTGGGTATTTGGGGGTGTCTCTTACATTCTTATGGCATGTTATGGTTTTTATTATTGCTTATAGTTTTAATTTGGAGCTAGTAGAGAGGTGTGATCTTTCTTTTCGAAGATTATTACCAATACTAGTTGATATTTATGATATAATAAACCATTGTTTTCTCTGATGAGGAATTCATTTATCATTTTAGAATCATCCCACTATGAGGTCCTTAGGTCGTATGCCTAGAAGGATGTGACAATTATGCACCGACGATGGTGGGCCTTGAGCCAGTAATTACTCCTACTGTAGTTCCACATATGGAATATCTTCCTATTCCTAATATGGGAAACAAATCCCAATTTTTAGAAAAATTTATCTATATGTTATAGAATATTAAAGGTGTCTCTTAAACTTCCAAAAAATGGAAGATATTAATCGAGAGTTACAACATTAGAATCTTATCACCATTTCAGGGTATGGAAGACCACATGTTGTTGAGTCATGGCTAGAGAACATTATTTTTATCTTTTAACTACTAGAGAAGCTTGCAAATTGGAGGGTAAATATTGATGCTTATATGCTACGTGATTCTACCAAGTTCTGGAAGGATGTTATTCCCTTAGATGATAGACATAGAGACATGATCAGGGCAGACTTCTTGATGATCTTATATGACTATTTTTTCCTTATACTCTAGGGACTGACCATTCCAGAGAGTTTATGAACATAAAAAATTATTCCATATCTATCATGGAGTATTCTACTCACTTTATTGATATTTAGCGGTTCACAATGACTCTATTTAGTGATGATATTATGATCGAAAGGAAATTTGATTTTGGTATGGTATACACAATCTGATCCGAAGTCAATGTTTTTAGGATGACTACTATTTCAAAGAATTTCCACTAGGCCTTTATCATATAGATAAATATGAGGGAAGCCCACTGTGAAAGCTATGGTAGTTTGACACCCATAATGGTTAGTTTTTATTATAGCAGGTGAATGAATTACATAGTGGTTTCTCACGAGGGTGGGACAAATGAGAATCCATGTGCTGATAGACTTCTGATATGTCACTAGTGAATGATGATGGGAAATAAAAAACCTCATTATTTATAGAATAATGTGGAATACAGAGTCTATGGAATGATGAGGCATATCCAATGATTCTATTGGACCATAATATCAGTGCCTAGATATATGAGATCTACACCTACTCTATATTTTGAAGTGGGGTAAAAATTATCTCATTAGAAACCATTGGACACTCAGTTTGAGGCAGTGCTTGGGGAATCAATTTTCTAATTCAATATTCTTAGTACCATTGGAGGGAGATTATTCAAGGAAGTAAGGATATGACTCAATAATATGAAACGGTCCAGTTACATGCAGTGAAGCCTAAGTTGGAGGAGTAGAGTGCCACACCCTCTACTATTTGAGGTACTATTGTAATAAATTCTACAATAGTGTCTTATCCTATTGAAATAAGTACACCACATTATTTTATATATTAGGAAATCATGGAGATTCCCAGACTCAAGATTGAATAATTCTATGCTGTGATGAGTCTTAATACCTTATTATGAATCCAATCAAAGAGCGTACATCACTATAAGGATTTTTCCCTTAGGATAGTAGGATACATCTTTATATGTGATATTTCCATTCTCTATATGACATGGTTTTATGTAATCATCGATATGGGATGGTTAGTTACTTATTGAGACCATATTGACTACTCTCATCATACGGTGATGTTTACATCACCAGAGGGTGGTAGGCATGTGTATAAGGAAGGATGGGATATCCAAGAAACATGATCATGACCTAAACCTCAGGGAACATGTATTGTGACAACCAACATTTCCAATATGTTCTTGGATGATTATGGGTAATAACACGCTATTTTCTCTCTTGTAGTTGATCATTTCAAAGAGGTATTCCCTCATGAATTTTCTGGGATACCTCTAGTGTGAGAGGTCTAATTCACTATTGATCTAGTTTGAGGTGCAATATAAGTGGTAATTACTCCTTATAAGATGGAACCTATATAAATTATGGAGCTCAAAAAATAGTTGGAGGATATATAGGATAAAGGATATATATGCCCCAACACTTCTCATTGGGCTTCACTTGTCCTTTTCTCCAAGAAAAAAAATAATAACCTCATACATTGAATGGATTACAAATTGTTGAGCCAGAATAGATTGATTTGAGGTTGGGATATCATCTGGTGTATGTGCGGTCTTCAAAAATACCTATAATAGATTTCAGGGGATGATGTGGTCTTTATGAGTACCTGGTTATGTCCTTTGATCTCACAGACCCACCTATTATCTTAATAGATACGATGAATCTAGTTTTCACCTACCTATGGATTAAATTGTGGTATTCTTTATGGTTGAAATATTAGTGTATTCATATTCTTGACATGAACATTCCAAAAATCATGAGAACATGATGAATATACTAAGGGATCATCATAATTATGGTAAGCATAGAAAATGACACTTTTGGAATGACAAAGTCGACCTCCTAGGTCATATCATCTCAGAGTCAGGATTATCATAGACCCATATAATGTGAGGGATACAGTTTCCTAGGATAATACTAAGAACTTATTTTACATAAATTGTTTATTTGGTCCATTCAGGTATTATAGACACTTCATCCAAGATATCTCATGTACGGAAGTGCCACTTACAGGCATGACTAAAAAGGCTATGAAATACATATGGTCAGGAACTTGTGAAGCATACATTCTAGAGATAAAGGTAAGATTGACTTCGTCACCAATTTGGATTCTTCTAGTTCTAAAAAAGACCACTATGGTTTACTGTAACACATCCATTATCGAGATGGGAGTGGTTCGGATATTAGATGACTCATTCATCAAATATGGGTCTATGTAGTTATGAAAAAATGATTAGAATTACCTAATGTTGGAAATCAGGAAACATGATGTAGTTCATTCATTACACTGTTGGAGGAACTATTTACTTGGATAGTGATTTGTGGTTTCTTTGATCTTAGTATATTCAAGTATATATTTACACAATATGATCCAAATATAAGGAAATTCAGATGAGTTGAGTATCTATAGTCCTTCGATTGTGAACTTCCTTATATGATTGGAAAAGGAAATGTTATAGATAATGCTCTGATATGGAATACTATAATATATGTGGTTCTGGAGGCTACTGGGGAATGGAAACTCAGAGATTTATTCTACGAGACACATGTTGAGGTTTTGTAGGATCACAGTTAGACTATCCTCTCAAAATTAGTAGTGACCTATACCTTTCAATAATAGGTGATAATAAGAAACATATCTAATCTATAAGGATTATTCCTAGGAGAATATATCTCTGATGCAGATCCATCTTCTAGTTGGACCATTGATAAAGATGAGACTTTATACATTCATGGGTGTGTTCAGGTCGTAGTAGACAACATAAATGAGATGATATGAGAATTTCATGCCTCATTTTGAGAATTTCATCCTAGTGTCAACATGATTTATTGTGACTTATATCTCTAGTTTTGGTGGAATTCTAGGAAAAATGAGATTATTGGATTTATCACTCAGTGTTCCACTTTTCATCAAGTAAAGGAAGAACATTAGCGACTGATTATAATTTTACAGCTGTTGTCCATTACTAAGTGGAAATGGGATTATTTTTTCTAGATTTTGAGATAGGTTTACTGAGATCACCTCATGGAAATGATACAGTCTTGGTAGTTTTTATCACTTGAAATGTTTTTCAGACATCTTACCTATGCAAGAGACCTTTTTGGTAGATGATCTAGGGAGGATATACATCATAAAGTTCATATATCATTAAGGGGATCCATTATCTATCATTTCTAAAAGATACATTTGATTCATTTATTATTTTAATAAGGGGTTGTATAAGGCCATTGGTACACATGTTATTTTGATCATGACCTATCACCCATAGACCTATAGATATATAGAGTGTATGATTTAGGCATTAGAGTACATGCTTCATACATGTGTCCTTGACTTTGGGGCTTTTTGGGAGAAACACATACCCCAAGTTGAGTTCACTTATAATAATAAATTTTAGGATACTATTCAGATAGATACTTATAAGGACTTATATGGTATGCTTTTATATTCTCCTTTATGCTAGTTATAGGTATGGGAGGAATCATTTCTTAGACCACACCGCATTTAGGATACTATAGAGAAGTTCCAGTTTATTAAAAACTGAAAGATGATAAATCAGTTGAAATATACTTCATTTGATAATCGACACCAACAACCTCTTCAGTTTTATTTCAATGATTGGGTCTTCTTATGAGTTTCACCCAAGTTGGGTCATCAATGTATTCAGAGGTAGGTTGAGAGTTTTCCTCAATTCAATGGAGCCTTTGAGGTTTTGAAAAAGATCAGACCAATGGATTACCTGATAGCTCTTCATTAGAGCCACTAGTATATGCATGGTGTAGTTTATGTATCTTAGCTTTGTCGATATTATCCAGACCCATTTTATGTTTTCTAACCTAATGATGTTGAGTTATATTTGGATTCTTCCTTTAAGGAGTATCCAATGTATACCTTGGACCAGAGCCTGATTAAACTATGAGGCATGTATGATTCTTTTTTGAGGGTGCTATTTAAGTATTATTGAGTAAAAGATAGGACATGGGAGTGGTAGGCTGATATACAAGACCAGTGTCTAGAGCTTTTCTCATACGATCTGTCTTTAACCTTATAATTACAACTTTGGGAAGAGTTTCTATAAGAAGTAGAGGTTTTAATGACCTATATCTCCAGGAAGGTTCAAATCATTTATTTTATAGTTTAAATTACATAATATGATCCATATAGTGTTACTTAACAGATTCATAGAGGTAACGATGGTGTGTGAGGATTGTTCGGATCCAAGAACCTAAATATTTTGGAAACATTTAGTGGTAAGATTTAGAGAATGTATGTAGCCAATCCCACATAGTATCCCTAACAGTACATGGTATTTCATAGGTGATCAGGGGATGAATAGTTTTTATATAATCTTGTGAGACATAGAGCATGCCTATTCAATATGCAAAGGGGGTTGAGATAGTTCCTTCCACATGACTTGTGCATGGTTAGGAAAAATACATTCCTAGCGTATAAGGGGTCCTCCTTGGGTAGTGGGGTGTAACACGATTGGTGCATGAGTCATCCAATTGTGTTCCCAAACCACACGTCCTTGTTAGGATGAGTGATTTTAATAACTTACCCTTATTGAGAATTATACCTCACCCACTCCATCTTGATCTCTTCTCTAGAAAACCATCCCCAATCTTTCTCTTGTGATATCCCTTCCTCATTCATCAAGGTAGTTTGACAACTCCTTGATCAAAACGTCAAATCAAGTGTCATTATAAGCATTAGATAGCTCGATGTAATATCTCAATTCCTTTCCCTTATGTTATGAGTTTCTCTTCATATCTGTTGTGCTATTTAGGGGAAAACTAATATGTCTTATTTTCAAGGTGTTGATTCATTAATCATTTTTCTTCAAAAATACTTCAAATCTAATGCTGATATTGGATGAGGCGTAATAAATGGACCTATGGTAGGTGTTATTGAATTTATTCCTAAAATATGAGTTGTTTTCATTGCTCCACCATTGTTCTTCACTTTGTTATTTTCTGCACGATACCTTAGAATGAGTTCTTTGATTTTAAATTGATATATATATATATGATGTTACACTACCTTTATTTTGTGATAAAGTTTATAGAGGATATCTATCTGAAACAT
Source organism: Viscum album (assembly GCA_963277665.1). Taxonomy (NCBI): domain Eukaryota; kingdom Viridiplantae; phylum Streptophyta; class Magnoliopsida; order Santalales; family Viscaceae; genus Viscum; species Viscum album. The sequence continues at coordinate 1,477,885,526 of OY728157.1, forward strand.
AGACACCCCTTGGGTGTGATATATTAATTTACACCCTTTGGATATTTGATTAAATGACCAGAATAACTTCTCATTATTCATCTGGGAATGAAAATGGAATATTCCACTCTTATATACCTGTTCAATTATCAAACCAACTTCTATGTTCTTGGATTATATGAAACGAAATATCCATGCTTTGATTAATTGAATGTATTATATATATATATATTGAATATATTTCTTAAAGATAGTTTTATTTTCATAAATGAATTAAATAGAAGGATTCTATTGCCTTGTTTTTCAGTATCCAAACTTTGATTAGTTACAAGGATTGATTAAATGAAATGGAAATGGGTGGAAAGGCCATGAAAATGGATTGAGGCTTGTATTATATGGATTATATAAATTTTTAGCCATGTTGTATATATTTGGGTTCATGATTATGATTATTTTGTGGTAATCACTCATGTTATTATTATTATTATTGTTGTTGTTGTTACAATCCATTGATATTGGATGCTTAAAGATGGTTGAGGGACTTGTTGAGCCTAATGTTTCACTCTCCATTACATCATGTTCTGATTAAGACATCTCCAACAATTATACTATTTTAGAGAGAGGATAATTATGTTCCATGTTCCTCAATTTAAGGTGTTGGGAATGATTTCTCACCATACATATATCATGTGATGATCATGATGTCTCAAATTCATTATGTAATTATTGGCATGTAACTCTGTCAGATCATATTATTAATCAGGTTTTAGATTCTTTATTTACATCCTAGTTCCATCCATCACCTAGTATCTAGGTATATGTATACTTACATCTTCATATACTTAGTCCATATAGGTTTATAGAGTATATAACTACACCAAATATATGTATTATTACTACATGTATTTGGTTATTAGCTAGACTCATTCAGGTCAATGTTGAATCAAGTGAAGTCTTCCATGTGTCCTATAAAAACCTGATCTGACAATTATTTGTTTACATTTTGAATTTCTTATTATTTAATTATACCAACATACTTCTTAGCTATGTACATATTCTTGATTATTCCTAGACAAATTTGGTGTTTTCCTAATAGGATTTTATCTCACACCCTACATGAGATGCCTTTCATACCTAAGTAGATTACTTTTCTACAAGAAAGGTTAAGGGAAAGAACCATACTACAGATAGTTGATATTATTTACTTATAGGTTGGAGCATGGGAGCAGAGGAATGAGAATATTCTTATGATTCTATTGGAGTATTCATTTTCCTTTTTGTATTTTAAATAGAATGCTGTATATTCTTGTCCACTATTTCCACATTTAATACACCATCTAGAAATTACATTATATTTTATATGAATTGGAATCCTATTTTTTGATATTATTATAGTCGTAAAATTATTTATTCTTCCATAGTTAGTTATTATATTTGTTTCTACTATGCTATTTAGACATATCATGTTTCTGATTGGGTGGGATACTTGTCCTATGTTATAGTGTCTATTTACATATGATTCCTCTATTGTCTGATCAATTATCGTATCCACTATATCACTCTAACATGAAGTTATAGTCCACCCATTTTCCCACATCAGACCCTCACTACTAGTTGGAAGAATCCTATATACGGGGAGGTGCGCTTGAGGCCATGTGACCTAGTAGCTTGGGGCATATGATAAGTGGATCTTCTGATAGGATGTCACACTGATGGTTTTATAAAATCTATTCCAAGGGAGATATTAGAAGAATTGATTTTGTAACTTAATGTTCAGCCTCCCCCAAATACTTCTTAAAAATTCTAAAAAACAATCCACTACTATTCTTTGGATTATTTTAAGAAAGGGGGATAATTTATACAAATTAATAATATAATGGGGTGAGGATAAATATACAATCTAAATGAATATGAATATGTGGTTATCATAAAATGGGGGAGAATTTTATTTTTGAATAAAATATAAATGTGAGGGGATTTTATCATAATATAGGAAAAAATTCTTATTAACGAGGTATATAATTCCTTAAAAAAATTAATTTATCCAATAGTGTGGTGTCAGGAAATTCATTTTCTAGAAAAGATATGTTTTGATAATTAATAATAATGGGTTCTAAAAAATTTTGAGTCTAGAAAAATGTTGAGTTAAAAAATGTGTTAACAAAAAATTTCAACAAAACCAAATGGGGAGAAAAAAGATCCTTTATGGTTTGTTAACAATGTTCTGTTTTTCTTTAATAAAAAAAATTTCATTTTTTTTGTATAACAAGGAAAAAAAAGTTGGTAATTGGATTCACTATTGTATTATGGTTTTTTAAAAAGTTATAAGTGGTTGTGATAATGAATTTTTTAAAGCCTGATGTTTAGGAAAGTTGGTATGTTTTATAACTTTCAAAAAAAATGGCAATTTATTTATTTTTCTCAAAGATCTCAACATTATGAATGAATATAATGATATATGTTATTAAAGAAAGAAAGTTGGTAAAGTTATTAGAATATACCTTTTGAGAGTCAAAATTTCAAGATTAAGATTATTAGATAGAGTAGTTTCTAATATACTTGATATTTGTATTTACAGATTTTATAAGATGTGAAAATTTTCTGATCAGAATTTCAATTAGACCAAGATATTATTAGTATGAAAAATTATTCACATGTCATGAGATGAAAAATAAAAATTAAAAAATTGATGATCTGATGAATAGATCAACCATTATACAATCTATAGGACACAATGTTTTATTAACAAAATGCTTTAGACATGAAAAAATTGACGAGTCGAATATGTTGGTTTTCAGATAGGTTGATAAGGAATTTGATGGAATTCATCATATAGGCCAAAGTTATTGGATATTAATGTGAATAAATTTAAAGATATGATCATACAATTGGTGGTTTCTGAGTGTATACAAAGGGTGGTTTTTCTCCAATCGACCAGACGTAGATCAGTAGATGAAGATTTTTTTTAGAAAAACAGAAGTGTTGTGGTTGTGGAAGTCATGTGGTTTTGATAAATATGAATGAATTCAGAAGTCAATTTGATACCTATATATCATATGGTATTTTTAAATCAATCCATTGAATGATATATTGAAACTGATAAGTCATTGGATGTATAGTTTCATCAGATGAGATGTTGGAACCGGTCCATTAGACATATATTTTTAAAGAAAGTTGAAATTGAGAAGATGAAAAAATGGATGATGAAATATCAGAAACATTTGATTTTATAATTTCATTATATACAACTGAAGTCATTATATTTTTAAACAATGTTTTCAAAAAAATTCAGATATCTGGGAGCATCAGTGCATGCAATATTTTTTTCATAGTGAATCACTAGAAAAATATGCGAGTTGTTTAAATTGGGTCCAGAGAAAATGAATAATGAAATGTTCTCATTACTGAGATGTTATAAACTATAAATTTCCCTTCATAGAAGTTGAAAATTTATTATTCATGTAACGATGAGAAATATGAAATTATATAGAATTAATGATGATTTTAGAAGGCTCAAGACAAGTTGATAAGAATTGAGAATCAATTAAATAAAAACAATCAGAATTGTGAAACTCGAGTTAGTGTGAAAAGAAATTTCTATCCCACCATGTACGTTTCTAGATAACCTATAAATAGAAGTTCATAGTACATCATACTTAGTTACAATTATTAAAGTGGAATAAAAATATATTGTGTTGAATCTTTTATGTCAGAAGTTGGGATTGTAGAATGTTTAACTTACCAAACCAGAGGGATCAAACAGTTTTTTTGAGCACAAGTACGAAGATCATAGATTTGTTAAACATAAAGATCAAAATGTTCTCAAAAACGTATATTGTGAGTAATGGTGGATTGGACTGAATCTATCAGACTATGTTAAGAGGATGTAATCCATTAGACGTAGGAACATCAGATTGAGTTTTTGAACAATCTTCATAGAGAGTATATGTATCAAAGTTTCATGTTTTCATGTTTCTCAAAATTTTCATGTAATATTTGTAAATTGAATGGAGTAAATATAATCATTTTTATAGGGAGATAAAATGTGATAAAAAAATATTTTTCCTATGTTATATTCTCTTCTTCCTAATAGTGAATTTCTATAGACCCACAAGAGTGGCTATAGAAAGGATATGGGTTCTCATCCTATGTAAGAACCCTGTAAATCACACATGGCTTGTTTAAATTCCTATATTTTCAGTAATTTGAGTTTACTAAATGTTGATATGGAAGAAACTAGAACAAGGTTTAAAGGTTGAGATTCCTAAATATTAAAATTTGTAAAAACACCACAAGTTATTCAACCCCTTCCCAGTTTTTCTGTGATCCAATGGAACATCATATTTAAACATGAGATAAATATTTATTAATGATTCATAATAAAATTCTGACCATAATTTTTTTAATTTTATATATTCATAATGAAAATAGTAAAATTTTGAATATAAATACTTTATATTAATTTCAATTTATGAACTCGTCCATATAATTCATTATATAAAAGTTTATTTTAATATATGGATTTTTAATGAAATAATTTTTTTATATATTTTAATTTAAATTTTATATAATATTTATATAATATAAACAACACATACTTAATTTTATTTAAAAATTGATCAGATTAATCATAAAAACCCCTTTTTAGGTAATTTAAGTAATTTCTCAGAATATAAATTTAAACTGAAAGATCCAAATTTATAATTATGTAAAATAAATAATATAAAATCAATTTTTTATATTTTTTATTTATTTTTATAATTTATGAAAACTTTAAAAATTACACATATAATTTCCATATAACAATATTGTATCTAAATTAAAAGTCATGGAATATAATTTAAGAGGTTTTGAAATATTAACATTTAATATTATTAACTATTAATTAATAATTTTTTTATAAAAATTAAATTAATTAATTATAAACACCTTATAGTTTATTAATTAATAAACACTTATTAATTAATAAATATTCTATAGTACATATAATTATAATTTATAATTTTTTTTATATATTATATAATTAAATTCATAATATAATTCAAAGTAAAGAAAATTCCACTTCTAATCATATTTAATGATTACAAAGGAATCATACACTATAATTGACAGGGCATTGTTTCTAAACATTTAAAGTAATATAAATTATATTTTATGGTTGGTAGTCCTATCATCACTTTCAATAAGTAGCACACATAATAATTTTCCACTTTTTTTGAAAAGGGAGTGACCCTTACATATATAGTAACCTACACATCAGAGTATCAATCCTTAAAAATACAAATAAATACATATTAGGAAACCCATACATAAGGGTATCCCAATCACCCTTATCTATCAATACCATTTAATGGTTTACACTAATATCACTAAGGTGATATGATTCTCCATTTAAAACACACAATACAATTCTATCCTAGAATATTATATTATAATGTCATATTCTATAACTAAAACAAATCTAATGGATTTTTACGGAGTTATCATTCGAATGATTAATGATTAATTAATTTAGTATAAGAATTTACAAACCATTAAACCTAATTAAACCATGTAAAATACTAAAATCATGTGTACAATAACGTGAATAAAATGTATACATTTTCACTAAATTTAAATACTACATCAATCTTCATCTAGTATGTTTAATAAAAATTACATGATAGGTAGCTGAATAGAATCCCTCATCAAGAGGTATCTATGTTAAATGTCAAATAACTAATAATATTTGTCGGATTCTTCAACCCTCCCTAACAAGGTAGTGGATCATGGCGTTAAAATGTTAGAAAAAGAGATATGAGAAGAAATGCTTTGGACATGGCTTGGGAAGCCTTGCAAGATCACCATCTCATAGAGAATGACCCTCTATAAAACCCACAAGGAAATTCAGTATGGGAACATGAATTTAATCATGAATTATTTTTGTTGTTTAGGAATGAAGAAAGATATTATTGTTTGTGATTTACATTTTATTGAAAATGGGTCATGTTGGAGAACCATTGGTTGGTGGGGTTGTTGAAGTGTCTACCAGTTCTAACATAGAAGTTGGGGGAAGGTTTTATGGAATTAATGATTGATTTTTCAAGGTTACCATAAAAATATAATTGTGATTTAATTATAATTAGTCAAATAATTAACTCATTTATGTATCTATTACATTCATTATGATCATTTTAAGATGAATAACTCGAAAATAATTATATACAAGATATTTTTCAACATCAAGGGTTTTTGAAGAAAATCTGACAATATATAGATCCTTGATATATATTCTGATGTCAAATAATATTTTAGAGTTCTATGAAATCCCAAAATGTATTTATAAAATCATATCTTCCAATTAGGTATGGGTAGAATAAACATATCATTCGAATTTTTGAAGATATACTCTGAGCATGGGATCTTGATTTCTAAAGATCTTGAAATGATAATATTTTATTGGATGGTTTTATGTATAATTACTTTTATGGATTTTATGTTCACATGGAACATTTTGAGTTTTTATATGGCAGAATATGCCAATATCTATTGTGTTATATTGATAGATATGAGAGGTCTCCCATGTGACCTTTTTTGGTGAAGGGGAAGACATAGTTGGTTATGTTGAATTCAAAGTGTATTATTTTTTCACAAAGTCAATAAATATTCTAAAATAATAATAGATGACTCAATTTGATATTTTATTTTAGAGATTTTTTATTCTTGAAAGTGACTCATCATTAGGGAACTTACTGCTTAGGAATCTAGTAAATTTGATGTTTCTGTATAAGTAGTTATTTGAAATAATTGAGTAATCTAGTGACCTTTTTATATATATTTTCTATTTAATTTTATATGATGGCTCATAACCTTTTACATGTTTTTCGATTATAATTCTGTCAACCAAAACCTTCTCACATATTCATCTGGGAAACAATTGAGTCAGAACCTGATGCCTCTTATGTTTAGAGGCTTATTTGGGTGGTTTATTGTGGGATGAATATCCACCATGTATGTAATATTCCATTGGTATAGGTGCAATAAAATCAATATATAACCGGTTAGGAGAATTGGTAAGGATAAGATGATATGAAAACTCATTTAGAAGATATATTTTTTGATGAGAGTGCCCAATTAGTTTTCATTGATAAACATTCATACAGTGGTGAGAATTATAACACCTAGGATTTTGGAATTTGTTGTTTTATGGTGTGGAATGTAATATTGATTCATAAAGAGGGATTCATAGTGTGTTATTATTTAATTTTAATAAATTTATTCTTATATTATCTCAAAAGCAAGTTTTGACTACCACATTATATCAAGAATGTTTTTTTACTCTAGGGAACATGATTAGGAAAAATACAAGTTTTAGTTAGAATTTGGGGGGAAGTTATTATAGAATGTGTAGTCCTTTGAATGGTCCAAATGTTTTCCTTAAGACAATATAACAAGGGATATTTTTCGTAGAGTAACCTAAATTGTCTCATAGAGTATACACTCCATTTTCATGTAAGAGATACCTACATGGTCACTACATGGTCTTAGATATCACACATAATGATTGTGATATTAGGTTTTCGAATTATATATCCTCCATTTCTCACTATAAAAATTTTCAAAATTACATGTTATTCACCCCAAACATACTTTGGTAAATTTTATGGTGATTTTATTGATATTATAAACTCTCATCAATGGATCAAAGGTTTGATTATTGGATTAGATAATGGATTTTCGGTAAATCCTATATCTAAATTTTATCACAAATTTTTTGTCACCATCTCTATAAAATCCATAAATGTGGATTTTAGATATTAAAAACTATTAAGTCATTTTGAAGATTCTTATTAATATTGATAGAGATTTTTGGATGGATCACATTATTATGTCATTTGGATGGATGAATTAGAAAATATTAGTTAACTACATGACTAGGTATTTGGGTATGATATCTTATATTAATTGTCTAATTTTTTATCTGTTTATGGTTAGTTATGATCAATTTAAGAGATCTTATATTTAATTAATGTTAAATTGAGGATTTATAAAGGATGTGGTTTGGGAAAACAGGTTTTGAATGATTTTTTTCATTAATCTCAACTATTTCGAATGAAAATGGGAAACAGAAAAAATAAATAATTTCAATTTAAATAGCTAAGATATATTTTGAAATAAAAAACTGAGTTTTTCATTAAAGTGGACTTTATTTTCATTAAATTTTTATAATCGTGTTTCTTAAGTGTATAATATAATTTTTATCATAAATAATGAAATTTTTTCAAATATATTTGTATGATTTTAAGATTATGTAATTTTAGTAATAATTATAAAATTTTGAGTTAAATTAATTTTCATTATTTGAACTTTTAAATGATTAGATTTAATTTTGCGAGTTGATTGGGTTTTTTGGAATACATAATGTTGGGTTTATGTGCGCGTGTGTGCTTAAATGGTTATGATGATACCTAGTTTTTAAAACCACTATGTTTTCACCTTATGAATTAGGGTAATTAAAGAGTTTGTGTTATGGTATGTGACAGTTGGGGTTATTATAGAAATAAGGTCATACAACCTGCATTTTTGTGGTAAAGAAGATGATATGAGGTTACGAGAATAGGTGATGAATTATTTCAGCCATAAGACAAAATATAAGTTCAGATAATGATGGAGGGAATATTAAGTTTTATTCTAGATAGTAATATAGTGTAAACATTTGGTAATATGATTATGAATCTTTTAGAAGACAGAGTGATTTTGGGAAAATTGAAATATCCCAATGGATTTTGAGTAAATGACCCCTTTGTATTTATGTTAAAATTGGGAATTTACAATGAATTTTGTGGAATCATAAAATACCTTTTGGGTTTTATATAAATAATGATTTTATCAAAATTTGTTAAAATTACGTTTTTCTACTGGTTTTTGAAAATGGTAGTATTCTTTAGGAAATAGTGTTTTTATTCTAAGATGTATGTTTTTAGAAAGAAAGCACAGATTTATAAATTTTTTTGAAACTTCTATTTATGAAATATTTTAAATTTTTTGAATTATTTATAATTTATAGTTTTGTTTTACAAGTGGGATAAACAAATTTTTTTGGTTTTAAAAATATTTTTGATATATCGTATTTTACTATTTTTGATTTTGGAATTACATTTTCATTGAAATCCATTAGAGTATTTGGGAGTTCCTATAGAGCTTATAATAACCCCTATATTATCACCTTGGAGGAAATATTGAGATTATTATTCATGATTTATGTAAATAAAAGACGATTTTCTTTTTTATTGGTGATATATAGTTCAATGTTGGGGTTATGGGAGAATATATGTTAGTTCATCATTCAAGTTTTTCTCCTCGTGTCAACATATGTCACCATTCATTATTTCATTATTTGGTTTTAGTTTTTTATAAAATAATATTTTTTTGATTAATTATTATATTATATGATTAATTTATGTTTATTTCACATGATCTTGAATATTTTTTTTGTTTTTTATTAAATGGAGAACCATCTCCCTTGTTGTCAATTTTATCCCTCACCACTTTTCTCTTGCTTCTATAAAATGGGAAATTTATTTTAGGCCTCATCATATCTCAAATTGGGTATCAAGATTTTGGATCTTATTTTGGTTTGTTATAAGTATCCTATTATAGAATTGAATATTTTTGAGCTCCTATTCTATTATATTTTAGAACATCCAATGCTTGAGGATAATCATTGGGAGGATGTCTGTGTTGTTATATTTTTCCTTATATTTCCTCATTTTTGTAGAATTATTGAAATTTGAGTGATAAAAATTGTGTGAATCTATATAGGTAAAATCAAGATGGATAAATCCTCCAAATCAAGTAAATAAGGGGAAAAATAAGAAAATGAAGCAAAAAATTTTCTATGCATGTATATGTAAGTGGGTTAGAAGTTTGTGGGTGATTTTATAAGTTCCACGGTCATAAATGTTATACAAAATTTCCTTTTAATGAAAAAATATTAATCTCATGATGTTTCATATATTGGTTGAATTATTCTAGATATTTGACGAACATGCAAAAAAAGAATAATTTATTCAAATTAGATATTTTTAATATTGGGGATTTTTGACAACTCATTATTCCACTAATTAGTTAAGATGCCAATTTATTAAGGGAAAAAGTGACCTTATAATATCAATTTATGAATGAATGTAGAATTAGGGGTGAAAACCATTATTTTTTCATTACATTCATTTTTTTTATAAAAAAAAGATTATGAGGGTGGGAATTTTTTGACAGAGAAAATGTGTTCAACATTTATACATGAAGACAAAGAAGATATTAATAAAAATGTAAAAGAATGTGCGTGCATATATCACCATACTTTTATATACATGTATTATTTAGTACTTTTATACACATGGACATATCTATCATATTCATTTTCATTATATAATTCACCTCCTCACAAGATGTGCATGACCTCACATGAAATCCTATACCCACATGTGATATTAAAAAAAACTACTATAGAGTCTCCATATAAGTTCTAGCATTATAGGAAGTGTATGATTCATCTTATAAATATACCAAAAAGGTAAAAACACACAAATTCTGACAACTAGAAGAAGTGGAGAATGATCTAAAATCTGAAGAACATCATAATTCCATGGGTATATTCAGTATAAAACACTACATAATAATTCATTCCTTGTTGATGCATAACTTGATCCAAATAGAAAGTTTCTTCTGGGAAGTTGAACCTTGAATTAGTCCCTAACATGGGACATATGCTCAAAATTCCATAACATAAATTGAAATTTCCTAGTCACATATAGGTTATTCTATATATCAAAGGATCAAGTGACTTTAATGAAACATAAACATAGGTAATACCACCCATATTATTAAACCCCAGCACGACATATACACATGAATGAAAGTAACATGACTCAAGAAACCCATGATTTATGTCAAAAGTTTCTATTTTATTAATAATTCACAATAAGTGCCACGTAAATAAGTGTTTATGGTGCATTGAATCCAACTTTCGTTAACTATCATGAGCCCCTTTAATGAATGTATATTACCTTTTACTTATGTTCCCCACTATGGGGTTTCTCTTACCACTTACCATAAACTATATATTAAGGGTTATTATGGATTTACATCAATAAGGACATATCCCTTATCTATGTTTATACAGAGAATCCAAATATCTAGTCATATTATATATATAATCCCCACTCATAATATATTTATACCTCATCAACAAAATTAGTAAACACATCATACCACATGACCTCCAATATTTTATGGGTAGCTTCTGTATATTTTGAAAACATACAACACTCACCCATGACCTATTACTATCATGTAAGCTAATAACATTATTTATATATACTTTCACGGGTTCCTTTATTGATGAAAATCCCATGCATCCACTAAATTCAACCTGTAGTGTGAACATAATTGGAATTTTTGGTGTAATTTCTACTTTCCCCTCACTAATATCCCACTTCTAAGGGTCCATTAATATATTTCCAATATCTTGTATATGTCTTAAATTTAAAATCTCCCTTTTACTATTTTTAATAAGAATGGGTTCTTTCATGGGATTCCCTGACATAATCCCCAGAATGTTTTTCCATATTTCGGAATAATAAACAACCATGAGGGGTCCTTAAAATATAACTAAAAAATATATTGTATCACTATCCTTTGTTCAAACATTAAGTTTATAGAACATCATCTTCTCTAAAATATATTTAATTGTCTTTCTTTCAAATTTACATGGACTTAACATAAAGGAATTATTATTAAAGATGAGTTTCATTCCCTACCCACATGTTAATAATCTGAATGTTATGCCTTTTTTCATTGATTGAAATTACTAGGATTATTTATCAATGATTAGGGTTAGACCCTATCCTAAAACCTTAAATTATGGATTTGAACTACAGGGGTTTTAATTCCATTAAAATAAATACATATGAATCCTTATAAAATATAAATCACAACATTTCTATAACATATCACTCTTTTTCCTAAACACCTTTCTTTTTCAAAGATGATACTAAAATCAATCGTACCCTTTTACCCATCATGGATATATTTAACCCCTAGTGTAACCCTTTAAGACATCTTTGATAATATTAAAATATACTTCACCCTTTAAACCTTCTTAGATGATACTACACTATAGAATGGACCTCTAAAACATCCCAAACACCTCGAAACATTAAAATAACTTTATAATCATTCCAAAATATCCCTAAATTTAATAGTAACCTTTAATGATTCATGATTGTATTTAAATATGACAAAACCATTTACAACTTGTTTATTGTTTTTACACTCCAGTGTATCCCTTAAACCTTCATGGATGACCCTAAACTCCATCTTACCCATTTAGGCTTCCCATATTGTGTTGAAATATATAATCACGATAAGAAAACCTTGATAGTTAAAACCACCAAAAAATCCTATAATAATTTATAGACATCCATAAAATATAATATTAACTTTACAATCATAATATGAACCTAAAATCTAGTGTACTCTATTTGGACTTCCTATAAAACTCTAATATATATCATAACTAGGAAATCCTTGTTTTATAGATCTTATTTTTAACTTAAATTTCCACGTCTTATTATCTATATTTAAATTATGACCTAACACTCTATTGAACTCATATATAACTAAACTCAAAATTTCATTACAATATTGATTTAAACTATATTGTAACCATCCTTTCTCATGAAACAAACATGATATTCCTAATTCCCATAAAATAGGATGATCTAATTTTTTATAATGTATCTTCGAATGTATTTGTATTAGTTAGTCTATTTTACAATGATTTTTATCTTGAATGAGTTGGAAGGAGATGAAAGTAGATGGTATTTTTATTGGAATTATTTAAAAAAACTTGTTTTAAACCAATAAGAGAGTCTCAAACAAGGTAATATTTTTATATCAAGGGGGGGTTCAAACACTCATTTTCTCGATCCAAATACATATATCCCAATATTCCATATTCACACACCAAGAATGGGGAAGAGTACCCAATGGATAAAAACATCCTAAATATAATTAAAATATGTTTTAATTGTAAAAAATATAATATTTAATGAATTATATTTAACATATCAATAATAGTTAATATTTTAAAATAATTAAAACATAATTTATTTTTTTAATATTTATTTTTATTACTCCTCATTTATTCATTATTATGAATATGAAAATTTATTTTTATGGGTTTAAAAGTAACAAATTTTTTTTAATCAAATAATATTAGGTGATAATAAAAACCAATGGTTATAAATTAATTTCCAAAAATTGAAAAAAATTAAAAAACACGATTTCAACGGTTATAGCTGACAATTATTAATTTATTCTCTGTGTTTAACACTAAATATTATATTCTCTACAGAATTCATTTCAATTATAATATTATTAACCTAAAAAATTAAAATATAATATATCAAATTGATTATCAATATTCTCTTATGTTTTTAAGAAGTTTCACCTCTCATATTTTTTTTATGATCGAAGTAAAGTAAGAGTTTTTATTCTTCTATTTTTTCCTTTCTTAATTTCATTATATATTAAGTTATTCTAATTTTTGTTTCTTACATAGATATAAATCTATATACATTTTATTAATTGTACTTTCAAGAAAAAATCATAGAGTTTTTCCAAACACTTTCATTAAAATTATATTATTAGTACCTCATATTAATATAGTAATTAACTATAATTTCTATAAGTCCCTTTTCATATAATTCCACAGTATATCATATATTTATGGTACTATTTTTGGTAGTTGGTGTCCTAGGACAAACTATTTTTAAATTAATTTCAAGTTTATTCAATGTGTTATATATTAATAGAAATGATTACTATATATTTATTATTGTTCTATTTGAATCTAATTTCATAATGAAATTGAGCTTATATTTAATTGATATGGTCATAGTGGTTCTCTACTATGATAAGAACATTTATTTTCTATGATGACATTGATAAATAATTTTCTACTGTTAGATAATGTACTAGGATAAGACATATACTACATAGGTTGTTAGGTGCGAGTACTCATAAGGATATAAGGCTTATTATGATGAATTTCATATTTGGTAATATCTAATATAGTAAATTATGAGAAAATATCTATATGTAGGAATTATTTATGTATTGGTGTCATCAGATATTTGTATCTACAAGTATGTGTGATGGTCTGTAGACTTTATTCTTATTATTAATTCATGTTATAACTGATGTATTTATTTGTATTTCATAAACCACGATGATAATAGTTCATGGTGATGTTAGATACATTGGTAGTGTAATGACTATCATATCATTAATGAGTAGGATGAGGAATGATTTTCACTTCCATATTTATGGAAGATGGTATCTCATCCATTTGATTGGAAATCAACTGCCACCATAAATTAAATGCCCATGGTGTAATTAAGTGTTTATTTTATATAGTCAAAGAAAGTTGTATCGAGCATATAGGTTGGTGAAAAATATGTGAAACCTTTTTTGTGAGATATTGAATAAAATATTATAATAATAGTGAGTATTTTTATTTGGTGTTTTTAACTTTGACATTTTATTTATTTCCCTTTGGTTCCATGGCCCATTAATAAACAATAATCATGGACTTTAGGAAAGGCCACCTAATTCCAATGGGAAATAATCCTCAATGGTCACAAGATATGTGTTTCTAGTGATCATGAATAAATTCCATTTGAATTTTATTATTGGAATAACTAATATTCTCAAGACCAGGGAATAATTTTTTTCATGTTTTATTGATCTCTAATATTCACAAAGTAATAAATATATTTTTTGATTGTTAATAAATAATTTAATTGATTATGTGAATATGTATACAATATTTATTGGCAGTATTGTGAATAAAATATTTATTTTATTTATTGAATATTTTAATAACTATTTATTTGATATATTTTGATTATTTTATTATTTGGATGTTATATTAATGCTTGAGGAGTTAGTATAGACAAACACTAATTTTGGTGATAAATATTAATGAATAGGGATATTACAAAATATTTTTCATCTGACAAGTTGGTGTGTTCCACAAAATAATGACAATGATATTACTATTTTGTGTCATGTGGTTTGTTAAATGTTTAAAATGAAATTTAATGTCCGACATGAAACTAAATGATAGTTTAACCTAAACCCTATCTATATTAATAGATGGTTAAGTTTATTGTATACTTCATCCAAAAATTGAGAATAGATAATTCTTGCGTGAATTGAATTCTCTCTTGACTCATTCTCTCTCCCTCTCTAGAACACGAAGCGGAAGATAGATTTATTCAAGACTAAATAATGACCAATATATAATGAACAACACAAAAAATTTGATTCACTGTGATAACACTTTTTAATCAAGTAGTGTTTCTTGGATATCATTTGATCATGTTTGGATCACCACTAGAGGGATTCTATCCTTGGATCTTCATTATGCAATGACGGAAATTCAAAAGTGTCTTTTCAGATGATCAAGAACCATCAAGGAATATGTTACTAATAATAGGTATTTATTTATTCATGTACTTAATAAATTAATTAAAAATTTAACATTCAAGATCCTCACCCAGGTTTTAAAAAACGATTATTAATATAAATATTAATATATCACCCACCGCCGCATGCTTCTACAGAACCCAGAACCATCATGTTCTATCAGAGTGGTCATATATAACTTTATAATTATTTATTTTATTTCCTATCCATATGAAATCATGGTTTAATTTTCATTTCTTAATATTCATTATTTAATTCTATTTTAGTTAATATGCTTCAACATATTAATCATATTAGTACAATTTTCAATTTTTAATGGTTTTAGAATAGATAAAGAACAACTAGAGATTCCATCAGGAAGTGCCAAATACCTGACTGGTAAAACATGATTATACAACATATAGCTAGTGTACGTGCCTTTTACCCATGCACAGTGTACCAAAATTCACCAAGAAGTTATTTAGAAAAAGTGTATATATTACATACCACATATTGAATAAGCCTTATTGGCATAATTCATATAGATACATGGCATTTAGCTGGTATGTACACACTGTTAGTCAGGACAAGTTGATATGCTGAAGTGCCAGCCATGTGACTTGGATACACAAAAACTGAGGTACATGGCATGTAGTTGGATTATACATTCAGTGTATTCTCCAATTTAATTACATAATAAAAAATTATATTAAATTAAAATTTACATCATTAAAGCTTTATTTTATTGATTACCACAATGATATGTGTATGAAAATTTAATAATGGTTTTAAATAATATTAATTAATCAATTACTTTATAGTTATTAGTAAGTCATTATTGGTTCTTATGTTTATTTTTGGATAATTCCATAAATTATTGGAATCTCTAATTAAGATAGGAGGATCATTATGGAGAAATGGAATTAGTTAAATAAATAATTCATTAATTCATTTAAGTGTGCTTATCTTAATAATATAAAATGAATAAATAAATGAATATTAGTTGGTTACTTTTGTATATTCATTTCATATATGACCGATCATGGGCTTGACCATGACCTATGCATGTGTTGAAATTTTTTAAATTAATTTATTTCATTGGTTTGAAATTGTTTAATATTTGATTAAATGATGGCTTGCGGGTCTTACATCCCTCCATTATTATGTATGAACCATGTGTTTATTTATATTTATGTAATCACCTTCAAAAAATCATTTGGTTTCCCTCTACTCAGTGTGAGTAATAAATACTTGTAATTAATAGAGTATACAAAGGTGTGGAGGTGGTTCATGATGGAACCATGGAGATTTCAACTCATTGATACACACACACACACACACACACACACATATATATATATGAAATGTTGTTTATCATGTCATGGATGAAAAATTAAGTTATTCCCCTAGGTCATATATTGATTTAATGTATAGTCATTAAATAAACTGTCATATAAGATCAAGATCTGGTCATTTCCTTTATTTATGACTATGTATTATTTATTTAATATATTCAAGACCACAGTCAGATAATTTAATTAATTAATATGAAAATATTGAAATTAAATAAATAAATTAGTAATTAATGTTTTATCCAATATTATTAATTAATTAATTAACATTCCCTTAATAATAACACAACATTTAAAGGATGAAAAAAGATAAAATTTATGTATAAATTTATTAAAATCACTGAACCAAAAATTATGTCAGGCCAAGCCTTCCATTAACTGATTTTTAATGAAACCATAAAACTAATTATAGTACTTGGAAAATGTATATACACTTACTTTTATTCTGGAGTTCTATGAATATTTTTTAATGAACCTAATTGAAATTTTTTTAGTTTAATTTCCATCGTTTGTTCAATAAAAATTTGGAGTCAAGTGTTCAATAAATCAAATTCATGATTTTAGGATACGAGAATCCAGTCAATGGATCAAGGAGCTACTAGCCTAAAGTTGGAAGGACCGCCAACCTAAATTAAATTCATATTATTTTCTTGGCCACTGTGGGGATCATTAAGAAAAGTCATTGATATCCATTCCACTAAAATTCCATTGAAACTAAACATTTTGAGTTCATTGGTGAGTGATATTGGAAATTGATAAAATATTTGGAGATTTATTGAAATTAATAAATAAATTTATTATTTCTGACATATTTTTTTTTCATGAAAAATTACTAATAATTTTCTCTTTTATTTGAAAAATAAAATGTAAATCATACCATACACACTATATTAATGCATAATATTAGAGAAAGGAAACCCCTTTAATGTAAGTAACATCCAGTAGTGGTTTATATTCCTTTAGGTTGGGCTATACAATGAACAATAATATTACATGTTAGAATACTCAATGCCCAATGTCACTTATAATGATTTGAGTGATGAAGAGTTCCTTTTCCATAAGAAACATTTTAAATGAGGTTGATGTTCATCTTTTGATTCTTTATAAATGTCTTGTGAACTAATTTAGTCTCAAGAAAAAATGAATACATACAAAATGATAGATCACCTCCATGGTCTATACCTGGAGAGATCTAGACAAGAATGGTTTGATATTTACAAGGTTCCTTTTCAACGAATGTTTGGGTAGGGTTCCTCAACTAGGCCTAAATTAGTCTTTATCATTTGATACATTATGTTCCTAAAAGTTATAGGGTTCACAATTCCAAAATTTCTGGGAATTGAGTACATTCTAGAATCACACCCTTATAGATTCTCAAACACTGTTGTGAATTTTAATATGAACAACATTGAGTAGTCAATTCTTGATCATCTCAATATTCTTCGCCATGTTGATAAGGATAAAAAGTGAGAATATCCTTCTATACTTGTGTTAAAAAAATAAAAAGGGAAATTAATGATCTCTAAGTCCTATGATTCTTCACACCCTTCAAAAGAGATGTTTATTGAGGAGAATGTAAAAAAATAGTAAGTTATTTGTTTCAAATGTGGTAATAATTTCCCCTCGATGAAAAACTAATCCAATTCAAAGAAGAATGAGAGAGATTTAGGTTTATTTTTATCAAAATTGTATTTATGCGTTGGATCACACAAACCATGTAATAAAAATGTATAACGATGTTACTACACATGATACATACTAGACCCATCTTTGACATAACCAAATAATAATTCTAAATGAATGGAACATGAATAAATTACATCAAGATGTATTTTTATATTAATTTAAAATAAAATAAATTTTTGGATAGTAGACATGTTTACATTAGAAAATGACCAGTGCTCCATTTATTTTGAATGGTTAAATAGATAAGAATATTATTGAATTATTTCATACCTATATGTGAGGACCATTTTCTATAGAGTAAAGGGGTGGGAAATCATAACTCATAACAGTTGAAAATGATTTTATTATATATAAAAATGTCTATTTAATGTGGTGTAATTATGATTATATTGATAATATTATGGAATATAGTAATGATTTTGAGAACCAAATTGTTCAAAATATTATGAAACTCTTCTAAGATAATGGTAGAGAATATATTTATCAAGAATTCATTTATTATTTATAGGTGATCAGGATATTATATCAACTCGATTCATATAATATGCCTTAGTGTAATGGTTTATGCGAAAGGAGGAACCCCACCTTATTGGACATTATGAGATCAATGATCAGTCATGTGAGTCATCTATTATCCTTTTAGGGATAAGTATTAGAAACATCAGTATACATACTAAATTATTTTCTAACAAAAGAAACAAATATAATACCATTACTAATATGGAATGGAAAGAGACATGTGTTGTCTTACCTACATGTGTGGGTTTTCAGAATCATATTGAGGCCTCTTTAAGTAACAAGATTTCTCTCTGAGGCAGAAAGTGTATCTATATAAGATATCATCTATGAAATCCTCTAGATAAATTGGTTTTGGTTGAATGGAGTTACAAATTTATTGAGGAGGATATTATCTATAAAATAGATAGTGGGAGAGAGATAACATTTGATGAAGTCCAAGCTCAAGATACACAAGAGTTGGCATAATAAAATATTTATTAAAATCATCATGGAATAAGAAATTATTATAGGGATAGAATTATATCTATTAGTACTTGATAGTATAGGGAAATAACAAGGTACAATTTTCTAGTCACTGTGGATGGTTCCTCTTTACTAGTTGATTATAATGATCCTTTAACCTACAAGGAAGAAGTAAGTGGAACAGAAGTTTTCATGTGGAAAGAAGGCATGAATTCTAAAATTGATTCTATATACCAAAACCAAGTATATATTTTTATAGACCCTCTATAATATGTGAATCCTGTTGGTTGAAAATGGGTATTCTAGAAGAAATCAGAAAAGAAAGGATAATTTGATACTTATAACGTGTAACAGAATATAAAAGGACATAAAAATTTTCGAGGCATTAAAAATGATGATACCTTATAACCAATCACAATGATAAAATCCATCTAAATTCTACTTTACATTATGTCTTTCCATGATTATTATTTTTGAAAATATTATTTTAGAAAACCCATCCTTAATGGTAACCATCAATAATATTTCTATATGACACTACCAAAAGGGTTTGTGGCTCAAAAGGATGCCAACAAGGTATGCAAGTTGAAAATATCATTTTTTTGGATTAAAAAACTATCCAGGTCATGTAATATTCATTTTTATGATTCCATAAAAAAATTAGGTTTCATAATGAACTAATGCTAGTCATGTGTTTATAAACGGTTTAGTGGGATTTTAGTTTTTTCATATTAGTATATGTTTATTACATATTACTCATTAGAAATGAAATACCATTATTATTTTCTATTATGACATGGTTGAATAAATGATTACTTATAAAGGACATGGGAGGGTAATCTTATATCCTTGGGTTAAAAATTTTTCGTGATATATCCAAAAGTTTTATTGACATATGTTTATATAGATACATTAAAATATAATGAAAAGATTTAGTATGGAACAATCCCAGAGGGGATTATTTATAGTGTCACTAGGAATTCATCTTTCCCGGAAGATATATCCTCAGATAAATGATGAATGAAACATAATGTAATAGATTCCATAATGATCAGTGATTGGTATAGTCATGTATTCTATGATACATACTAGGATAGATGTCACTAATGAATTACGTGTGGCAGGAAGATATCAAGATGATCATGGTGAATTATATTCGATGGTAGTCAAGAATATCCTTAAGTATCTAAGGAATAATACTTATATGTTCAAGGTTTATAGAGGATATGAAGAACTAATCATTAGAGGATATGAATATTCTTGTTGTTAAACTGATAAAGATGAAATAATGTCACAAACGAGATACATATTCAATTAAAATAGTAGTGTTGTGAGTTGGAATATCCAAAGTAGGTTGTGGTTGCAGATTATATAGTAGATTCCATGTATATTATATATTTTAAGGTAGATAAATAAGAATTATAGATGCAAAAAATCATACAAGATCATAATTTCATACCTATAGGTAATGATACTATCACACTCTATTGTGATAATATTGTAGTAAAAGCTCTTGCAAAAGAGACAAGGTTACAATAGTGAATAAAGATAAAACATTAAATGTATCATCCCATGAGGTATTAGTCCCTAAGAGGTGAATTTGTAGTGATTATTATTTCTATGGAATAAAATGTTGTGGACCACTGGAATAAATCCATTACTAAGCATAAAGATGACTATTATGTGTGGTTTAGTGCACTAAATGTCATAAGTAATTGGATTTAGTATAAGTGGGAGTTTTATTTGGATTTGGTGTCCAAGGGCCTACTATTTGTTACATTGATTACAAGTGTTTTCTATTTATTGAATATTAATGGAACTTATTATTACATATAATTCATTGTTTCACATTAATATAAGTTAATAACGTCATGGTCATAGTAGTTACCTACTATGATGAGATATTTAATGTGATATGATCCTATTCTTAAATAATGTTCTATGACAGGATAATAGACTATAGTGGGACACAGATTACATTGATTTGAGGATAAAGTACTCATAATCAAATGATGCTCATTCTCATGAAGTTCTAACTTTATAATCTCAAAATATGGGATGTTATGAGAAAAACCCATCCGGTAGGGATTTTTTATGTTTTGGTGTCATATGATATTCCTGTCTTCGAGCGTGTATGATGTTCCTTATAATTTAATATTATTATTATTGCATGTCATAACTCGGGTATATAGATATATTTATTAAACCCTAAGGATAACAATTCCTGATGAAGTTGGATATGTTAGGTGTATCATGAGTGACATCTCATTAATGGATTTGTTGAGGAAGGATTTTCCCTTTCCTTTTATAAAGATGTTGATATCTCAGTCCTTTCATTAGAATGAAACTATTTACCTAAATTCAATGGCCATGGTGTAACAACGTGTTTATTGTAAATTATTAATGAATGGTCTATCGAACATATATTTTGGTGAAACAAATGTAAAACCAACTTAATGAGATCATGAGAAAAGTACATTATGTTACAAAATGTGCATTCATATGTTATTTTCATCATTGTGACATTATGTTATTTATTTTTGGTTCCATTACCCATTTTTTGACAGTAAACATGGACTTTATTAAAGTCCATCTAATTCCGATTCGAAAAAATACTAGAGGGGCACACACTATGTGTTTTCATTGATCCTAGTTAAATTATTTTTGAATTTAATTACGGGAATAAATATTATTATCAATACAGAGGAGTAATCAAATCCATGCTTTATTGATCGTTAAGATTCACAAGGTAATAGATAATTATTTTTCTATTAGTAAATATTTTATTTGATTACTTGAATATATATAAAATATTTATTATATGGATTGTGAATAGTCTATTTATTATATTTATTGAGTATTTAAATAAATATTTATTCACTATATTTTGAATAGAATATTTATTTATGAATAAAATATGTATTAAAAGTGAATACTAGATGAGTTCAAATGATCCAAGAATTAATCTGGTGATAAATTTTAATTAAGAAGACTGTTATATAATATTTTTTACTTCACAAGTTGGTACGTTCCACAAAATAATAATAATGATAATATTATTATGTTTCATGGGGGTTATTAATGTTTTTAAATTTTATTTAATGTTTGACATGCAATTAAATAAAAATTTAACCTAAACCCAAACTCTATAAATAAAAGGTTATGTCTATTGTATATTTCACCAATAAAAGGAGAATAGTTAATTTTTAAGAATAATGAATTCTATCTAAAATCCTTCTTCTATCTCCCTCTAAAGAGAAAAAATTATAATAGATATTTATTTATGACTCAAGAATGAGAGATCATGAATGAATAATAAAATAAATTCGATTCACTATGCTAGAACCCCGTTATCGAGTGGTAATTCTCAATGATCATTGGAGCACATGTGGATCACTGGTAGAGGGATTATATCCCTTGATTCTCATGGAACAGTGAAGTAAATCTTAAAGTGCTGTTTTAGATTATCAACAATCATAAAAAAATAAATTTCATATACCTAGTTATTTATTTCTTCAGATATTTAACCAATTATTTATAAATTTGATATTTGAGATCATCCCTCATGGTTTTATAAAATTATTATTAAAGGAAATTTAAATATATCTCCATGAACCGTAGGCTTCTCTGGTTCCAGGAACCATCATTGTATTTATCAAATTTATAAGAGGGGAATATGTCTATTTGAAACCACCGAAACATGAAAAATATTTATAGTTATATAATTGAAACATTAATATATATTTTTTTAATATTTAGAGTTCTTTTTTTAAATGTTTTATATCCACCTTTCAAATAAAATAAACATGTTACATGATCCTAATTTTATAGGGGATTTATCTATCATTTCCCTAGAAATTCTCTATTATATTCTCCTATAAACTATTCACTATTAAATCATTTATTCAAATTAAATTATTATTAATATGTAATTCATTGCCTTTTTATAAAAATTTTATCAGAACCAAATGAACCAAGATATTATTATTTTTTAATGATTATGAATATTATAAATATTTTATTGATTGAAATAAAATTTTGTTCATTGTCATTCCCATTAAAAGGCAAGTCATATTGTATTTTTTTATTTTATCCTAATATAATATATTATATAGATTGTGTTATTAGTGTTTATCCCCTAATTATTAAATTATAGTCCATAGAGTTATGATTTTGAATAAATATTTACAATATAAGTAAAATGATATGGGAAATAAAAATTAATGAAATCTATTTTATATTATAAAAATATGAGGGAGGTTATGATTTCAAATAAATTATAGGGTGTGTATTTATTTTAGACTTATACTCATATCCTACCAATTTTAATGATTTCAAAAAATTATTTTATCATTATAATATCAAATTATATGTGTTATTTCATGGTCCAATACATACTAAATAACTAAAGGTAAAACCATCCTTGTACTAGTATCATATTTATCATTCATTTCATGAATTTATCGCATAAATAAGAAATATAAGAAACCTAGTGGTTATAGAATTTCCTATTTTAATTAATTTTATATTTTCTCACTCCAAAATTCTTAGTCTAGTAAATAGTATATAGAAAAATTGAAAATATTTTTTCCTAATTAATTATATATAAATAATGTAATGAAATTAAAATGAAAAACAGAAATCATACCTATAATAATAAAAAATATAATATATATTTTTTTTAAAAACACAATTAAACTATAATATATATATATATTGAAGAAATAAAATATAATTGTAACAAACATCAAATAATACCCTAAATTAATGATTAATTGTTTATGACCCCATGATCTAAATCACTTACTTGTTTGAATTACACTAAAAAATTCATTGAATCATTCTCAGGATGGAACTTAAAATTTTAGTAGTAGTTATATGTTCTTCTACTCTTCTATGATCATCTTCCAAATACTCCTTTATATAGGTTTTTACAAATACATAATGTGTAGATAAATTCATGGAAGTTTTTAGGTCAATGATTTATTTTCATATATTTATATGTGGAAAATCAATGGTACTTGGAATTCAATCTAATAAAGATATGTGGGTCAAGGTACATTTTGTGTAAAATACTAATGATGGTAGTATATAGTATGTTCTGTTAAAATTTGATACTAACCATGTAAGGAAGGTGTAACACAACATATCTATCATAATCAAGAATGATGTGTACTTTTAAGTGGGTTGTTAACATATACTTTCTGAAGACTCTATCATATATCCTTGAATATACTCAAAATGTAATGATGAATGTACATAGATTTTATTTATTTATTTAGTATATATTATTAATTTTCTTCTCTTATATACCAATGATTATCAATTTATTATCATTTTCTTGAAAGGACTATATATGATGAATTTCTTTGAATTCCACAAAAAATGTATAAAATTCAAATTTGATATACCCGATGATATTAATTATTTTAATGATGAACCTACGTGTTTAATATTTTTAGGTTAAGCCTCATGGATATGGGATAATTTGAAAATAAGGAATTTTTAGTATTTAAAATTTATTTATTTTTTGTTTTGACTTTCTATTTGAGTTTTTCTATTTCATTGGGGTTACTCGATTTAAGATGAATGATCTCTAGTGGGATTTGATTTGGCATCATGTTATTTTATTTATTTACTATGCCTCCCAGAAATATCCTGAGGATTTTGGGTAATTTTTTTAAGTATGGTTGGTAGTTGTGTTTATGTGGTTTCGGGATGTGTTATCCTTTATGTTGATATATATTTACATATTATGGTTGCAATGGGTTTATGGATCTATTTTAGTGGTTTATACTAACCTAATAATTATATTAATGTTTTTTTGTGAGTAAGTGTAGTAACTTCATCAAGAGTTAGTGGATAAGGAATCATTTAATGTTTTATCATTTGAGGATGTCGTTGTCCAGTCCCAGTTTGAGAGTATTCATATATTAGAAATCTCTGTTTTAGGACATGTGTCATGGGGCATGGAAATGAGTTTATTTTTAGATGTTGACCCTATATGGGTGCTGATCCAACTTATTTATATATTACTGAAGATACTTTATCCCATGTAAATTGACTTTTTAGTTTTCTCTACAATAAATTGAATGAGTAATCTATGTTATATCCTTCCATAATACCACATCATCATGGATGATAGTTATTTTGTTAGAGAAGCCATGTGTTTTTAAGTGTCATACCTGGTATTCCATTGACTTTGTATTTTATTAGGGTCATAAATGAGAAGTTCGGTGAAATTGTTGGTGTGGCCATTATTAAATGTTTTAGTTAGATTCATTGATTTGGATTATGATTGTGGCTATGGTATTTTCCTTAGAGTAATTTCTATTAATACTGAACTTCCACCCTCATTAAATATTCGTAGTTAGGACATGGGGTATATTCAATAACCTATGATTTCAGAATATGTTTTTATCCAAATTAATACCTTGTTTAATAGCATTATCTACAAAAAAAATTAAAAAAATGATCCATGAAATATATGATTGATATTATATTTAAAATTTAGGAATATCAAAATCACTAATAAATTTCTATAATCAATTAGAAAAAAATCAACATAAGGTTCATTTTTATTTTTCTATAAAATAATTGATTTTTAGGTGAATATTAAAAAAATGATGATTTTTCTAATTTCTTTGATTTTAAAATAAATTTATTTTATCACATTTCCATAAAATATATGTATTTATAATGTAAAATAATACATTTTTGTATACTATATCCTTTCTTGATCTTGAATAAAAAATTAATTTTTAGGATATTAAAACCAACTTTCATCACATACAGATAATAATTATAAAAAAATGGATTTCAAATGTTAGATAAACATGGTAATATTTTTTAGTGATACAAATTTCATTTTTAGGTTATTACAATGAATAAATATAATAATAATGATAATGCAAAATTTTTTGTTTTTAGATGATATTTTTCCTAACATTGTGAATATTCTATGTAATAAAATAAGTTAATATATTTTGAATAGGAATAAAATATAATGTTTAATCCTATATATAAATAAATTAATATTTATTTAATTTTTTTTTAATACCAAATAATATAGAGAACACTTAATGTCAAAAACAACATTTTTCTACAAAATAGTTATATATATATGTAATGTTTAAATTTAATTGTTAATAATACTTTTATTTTCAAATTTAAATATACTGTATAGATCCTCAATTTTGGTTTATAACATAATAATCTTTTTATATGGTCTCACAAATATCTTCAATAAAATGTTAATAAACTATGATAAAAACTCGTTACCTAGTTAAAATACAAAATGGTAAGACTTAAAAATAAATTATTATTTGTTTTAAAAAATACTTAAATTTTTTATAAAATGCATTGTATTCTATTTATATACCTTATAATACCCATATCTCCATAATTTAACTATTTTGGAACCATTGAACCTTGAATAGTGTCATTTCATTATTTAAAAATAATGTGTATTAACAAAAGTGTCTATTTCATCACTGTAAAATTTAAAAATTCCACCAATTAATGACACAACCATTCCATTTAATTTACTTCTATAACTATTATCGTTTTAACCACATATAAAACTCTATAAATAAATTTATTATATGGTTACCATAATTAATCTAATCCATTCACTTACATGGATACATTCAAGAGAAAGAGTAATGTTTGAAAGTGAGTATTACATAATCTATTTCTTTATCTTCTTATTAATTCCATTTCAAAAAAATCCTAACCTTAGTTATATATTCAACTTAGTATAATTATTATACAAAATGTTTTAATATATTAATTGAATAACTATTATGTATTCCATTCCATCCACATAGAAAAAAAGGAACGCCGAGTGTGATTTGTGTGAACTTCCACCTCCATAAAGATACTTGTTTCATTTTTCATCTTGATTTTCATTCATTATTAAAAAAACATAAATATTTTTAAAAAGTTAAAAAATATAAAAAATATAATTATTCATATTTTATAATAAATTTTTTTCAAAAAAATTAATTTATTAACCATAGGAACTAATCAAATTATGGTATTTTCATGTTTGGTTCAGTCTAATATTCTACCAAAACAATGCTCTAAAAAACTAATTTTGATGAATATGGGAACATAAATAATAATTTTTTTGTATTATTATAATAATTTACAATTTTTTTATATTTATTTAGTTTTTATATTATTTATTTTAGTTATTATTATAATTTCATCTTTGATAACTAAAATTATGAAAATACACTAACACCAATTCCATTTTCATGCAAACATAAACAAAAATTATATAGTACTTATATGTGATATTTTAATAAAATATCCATATTAAATTAAATATATATAAATATGGTTCATAATTAATTATCTAATAATATTAATTTTATTATTCATTAAGTTAGGAATACATGTATAATGAATCATGACCACAATAAGGGTTTGTTTGTCTCATTTTCCAATCAATAAGAAAAGTTATATATTGAAATAAATAATTTCAATAATACAATGTGATTAACTCATAATGAATTTTATTCTATATTCATTATATTCATTGGGATTAAAGATAAATATCTTGTTCTTTACTTATGTGTCCTTTGATTCAAAATATACCCAAGTTGTAACATATTTATGTTAATTCAACTATATTGATTGAGTTATAAAACATATTCTTGAATTTATCATATATAAAATTGGTTCCATACACCATAATGATTTATTTAATGGTAATTTATCTTCCTCTATATAGAGGATGGATTTTATTTCAATTATTTTACCTCAATAAATTTATTCCTATAAATGTATCTCATTGTTAAGAATAATTCTCATCCTATTTAACTACAGTTTCCCTCCTTTTCCATATTTTCATTTCATATAAAAATTAAAATTTATATTTAGAAACAAAATTATGTTTTATATCATGTGACATTCATATTTCCATTTTCTAATTTTTTTATAATGATTTTTTAATATCACTTTTTATGATGTGGTTTTTTAAGAAAGATATTTAAAAATATTAAAAATGTTTTCCATTATTTCAAAAATATTTTTTTTATCTTCCACTTCACATTTATTATTTAAAAATTTATTTATTTTCAAAGTATTCAATATTTAATTTTACTTTTAATAATTAATATTTTTATAGGTTTGGACTTGAAATTTTTTAAGAAATTAAATTTCAAATTGACTGAAAAATTTCTTTTTGATAATGATAAAATAATTTATTTAACACCTTTTTTATAGGGATCAATTTTATAATTTATGTCCAAGTGATATATATAATTGATTATTAAATTTAATAAATCACCCTTAAATTGATTTTATTAAATAATCTAGTATGTGATTTACCTTTTGGTTTCAACTCTTCATACTCTCTAGTCCATTTTTTAAGATACCATCTACAATTGTTATGTAACTCATTTTTCTTTTCATGATTTATAAATTATATGAAGAATTATTATTTTGAAGTGGTACATATATATATGGATGAATAATTAATGCAGTACAATATCATCATGAAATTCCTTATAAACATTTATATCTCATGATATCTGTAGAGTATGCATGGGGATTTCTCCAAAGGAAAAGGGTATATGAGATGATTTATCCCTAGATAAAGGGTAGAATTGAAACATTATCCCATGAAAAAAGGTAGCCATGAGGATTTATCATATGATAAAGGGTACATGAGAGGATTTAAACCAATCTAAAGGGTACAATTTGTGATCCATCCGAGGACACAAGGTATTTGAGAGACTAGATCCAAGACCAAAAGATATATGTAAGCATTTATCCCACACATAAGGTTATATAGAAGGATTATCCCAAGATAAGAAAGTTAAATGAGTTATTTTACCAATAATACTATGTGATTAATTTATTTTTGGGTATCCTTGAAATATAGTTCATATTCTTATATTTAATATACACTCCAATTTCAAAATCTTGTGAATATAATTATGATCCTTAACTCATGTTTAAAGGAACATGATTCAAATAATTGTTTCCATAGTGTATCTTTTTTAATTATAAATTACTCTTAATTTTATCATGAATTATAGAAAAAATTATTATTACAAGACGGTTTAAAAATATATTTCATCTACTACCATTTTTCTTCATATTATTATCATATTACCCTTGACGATAT
Organism: Viscum album; assembly: GCA_963277665.1. Classification (NCBI taxonomy): domain Eukaryota; kingdom Viridiplantae; phylum Streptophyta; class Magnoliopsida; order Santalales; family Viscaceae; genus Viscum; species Viscum album. The sequence continues at coordinate 1,477,915,178 of OY728157.1, forward strand.
GTTGATAAGTTTTCAATTAATAAGGATTTTATCTCAAAATTTAATATATTTTCTCTTCCTGAGAATCAAAGATGGGTGTTACATGTGATACACATAGAATTGGTTTTTTAGTTTATAGGTTATGGATAATTATTGATTATTTTTGTTAAATAATATTTTTTATGTAAATAATATTTCTAGACACAAAAACATTGGTGTTGTAATTTGGGAAAAATTGTTTGAGATGAAATGATTTTTCATGTAAAATATTGAAATGAATCTATTTATTTTTCTTGGGTCACCTCATTAAGTATTAAAAGAATGTGTATAATTTTTTTAGGAATTAATTTTGTTATTTTTATCTGTATAAGATAAATTTATTGAAAAAATTTGGATACATATAAAAGATAAGTATAATTATAGGTCAATGTCCTTAAATACTGGTAAAGTAGAAATTGTATGGTTTTATTAGAAATAACATCCCTATTTGTATACTAAAAGTGGATTCAGGCTCTAACACAGATATAACTAGGTAAAATAACCCTAAATAAGGAATGCTTAGTATTAACTAAATTATCTCATTGTGTGTGATAAATATGCCTAACTACACACCTGGTCTGTCCCTCCTAGTGGGTGGGCCTCTATTAATCTACATTCTTTTTATAAAATATTATGATTGATTTAAATACATACAAAGTTCAATTTAATAACAAAGTAGATGTGATGAACATTTATCAATTATATTTAATCCTTGATATTTATATGTTAGGTTATATATTTCATTTTGTGTTATTTATTATATATTCATACTTTTCTTTATTATGTATTTAATTATTTTTCATTTTTAGATTTCGATTATTTAGAGTAATGGATGGAACCCAAAGGTACCCAGTCAAAAATGTGTTTAATAGAATATGTAGATATTTTAACAACAGGTATCTTAATGGGATGGAATATTTAGTGAAAGACTTAGAGAAAATGATATCCTAGTTTATGAACTACAACAATAATAACGTGGAGAACCAAAATGTGCTAAGAAAGTAGTGACATTCTATTGAGTTTTTCATGCACTACCGACCATAAATACCTAGTGGGTCTCTTAATCTACTAATTACTGATCAATCTATAAATAAAATATCAAATATATTTTTTTGTTCTATAGAGCAAGAATTTTTTTTGTCTTCGTATCATTTGGATGGAGATGCTAATTAATGGTAGACTGTAATCAAGAACATGTGGCTAAAGGAAGTAACAGACTTCATTTTTTGGGAAGAGGTTTAAAAGAAATTATTCATTAAATATTTTCTATGGATTCTTATTTAATAAAGAGAGATAAATCCTTAATATAAATTAGTAAGATGTTTAATATGTTTGTATCTATAATGAAAACATCATAATAATTTGAAGGTGTTCCTATGGTTTTATCAGTGACCATGAAGTAAGGTAGATAATTTAATTAGTGGTTTACAGATGAGTCTATTATAATATTTTTCCATAACAGATTTTAGAATATTTGAATAGACTTTTTGATGTTAACTAATGGTGGAAAAAGAAATTGTAGACCCTCATTATTTTTATGGTTTAGGGGTTAAAAAAATAAAAATTGATGTTAATGGAAATTATAGTGAAAAACCCAATTGAAGAAATAAAATCTACCTTTTGACATGAGAAAAAATATAAAAAATCATATATTGAGACTATCTCTAAGTTACACATAGGTGCTTCATGTTTGGAAGATAAGGGCATCAATCTCATCAATGATGAAGATATTTGAAGAGACCATCTAATGAAATGTATGGAGGGAATTCTCAACTTAATAAAAAAACCTGGTTCAAATTATTCAATTTTATGGAGTATGGTAATTACACAAACATGTTAATTGGTCTATGTTTTTATTTAAATAGGAAACATCAACATCCACCTTAGACATGGTAATAAGTATAATCGAATTTAATCACCACGACATATGTAGATTTTGATAATGATCTAAATCATTTTTATTAGAGAATATTTATCATCCATTGTAGATTAATGAATTTATTTTTGGATTCAAATTCTATTAAATCATGTACATCATGGATGTTTTCAAAAAGAATTAAATCAACACCCGAATGATTTGATATTATCATGGAAAAATTCTCTTATTATTGCATCCCATGTTGACATTTATATAATATACATCATGAAAGTCTTATTATCCCTCCAGTAGATGAATTAAATTTGATTTCTAAAATGTATTGGATAACTACACATAGATTCCATAGTAATCAACATAATATAGAAGCCATATTATATATTTTGAAGTGACATATAAACAATAATCATAATTAGGATGACTATGAGCTCTATTGGAGAACAAATTTTATATATGATTTATTATAACTTCCCCCGTGTTATGTTTAGTTTTAATTATTTGAGACAAAAATATTAGGATCAACTTATTCTATATGAATAAATATATATTTCCTAGATTTTTGGTGAGCATTATATATTTATGAGATACCCTTATTTAGTTTCACTATTAAGTGATAATGAAAATTGTGTACTTAAAAATTTATCATCCTTCCATGGATTTCTTCGACCTCATAAAATTTGAATCTTAGTGATTTAAAGAATATGGAATTGAAGGGTTTCTTGATCCTAAAAGCATTATGATCCATCTCTCTTCTGAGAAAGACATGATTCAAGCATAGTCAAGCGCACCTCACACCTGTGGTTTAGCACATTTTTGGCTCTTCAAGTGGTCATATGATGTCCATATGAATCTAAATTCACTCAAAATGGTGGTCGGGGTGTGATTTCAGAATCTTCATCTTCCCTTCCAAAATCCGTCAATTCATCCTAGGCTTGGTAATCAAGTAAGATTCCATCTATGCTCGGACAATAGAAATTTTTCCATATGTCATCTGATTTATACTAGGATTTGTGTCGAAGTTGATTATTCTGAGATACCTATTTAGTATTTCATGATCGTAGTGGGAGATGAGTTTATGTTTAAAAAATTATACCTTTTAGAGTTTTAGTTTCAATTATACTAATCATGTAAAAAATTGGGATATAACATAGAGGCTTGCACGTGCAAGTGGATGTGGAACATGGATATTTGTGATGCTCAGGTGACTCAATATACAGATGACCTCTCTACTAGAAATCCTCTATAGTGCAAAGATCCAGTTGATATTGTTGAAGATTCTGTCCAAAATATGGGTAAAGCAGATGGTAATAGTATTTGAGAGTTTCCAAGGAAGCTGAAGTAGGAAATGGTGAATTCTCCCAACTCAAACGTCACTAACATTTTCAGTAGGATGAGAAGAGATATGGTTGAACCTTTCGACTATTACACACATTATCATAGTGCTACGTTAAATGATGGATCTAACCTGAAATGTGTTGCAACGTTAAAGGTTAAATTTCATTTATGCAATGCTGATGATTCACATGAGGTAGGAAGTGACGAGCATGTTATTGGGGAATATGAAATAGAGGAATTGTTTTCAGATTTTCCTAAAGGGGGTCCAAAATGAGATAGTGGTGCACCACTTATTAAGGGTGTGTAGGGGACTTCCTAGGATGTAGTTAGTCAGGCCACCATTGGAAATTATAGGGGGTTATAACTCTGTGATCAGCTCTTCAGTTTAGCTACAAAAAAGATTTGATTGTCTAGTTGAGGAAGGACTGACTTTTGAAAAACTAGACTTGTTACATGCCATGGTTCTAGAATGGGTTTTTGGGAATGAGTCTAGTGAAAATGATTCCCCAATGAGAAGCTAGATTCGGAAGGGTATTTATTAGGATAGGAAGGATTACTCCTCTATTACTCCTCTTATGGAGACACATCAGAAAATATGTTGAATAAAAAATCGATAAGAATCGAGGTCTTCGGTAAGTGGAAGTCATGTGATGTATAAAATCAATTATTTGAATTTCTTTTGAGTATAGAAGAAGAAGTGGAAGAACATGTTCTGCTACTCAATTCTATTAAAGAGAAAGCTGCAAAAATGTTGGGGAGGTCACAGAGGATGGATATCATTGAGGAGAAATATACTTGTATCGAAAATGAAGACCAGATTCTTGTTGGGGGATTTGATAGTGGGAATATTATCCTTGAGGAGTGTATTCAGTCCTATGAAAATCTATACTTTCAGTTTGAAGTTCTCATAATGGATAAACTAAACACTAAGGTATCAAATATCTTATAGAAATTTTGTAGGAAGATTAATTATATTAGTCTTAAATTTTCCTTAAATAGATCTATTATTTCCCTTTTTGGGTTAATTCATGGTTAGTCACCATTTCATTATATGTGTTTGAAATAATAAAGAATTATTTTTTAGTCAGTCTTATGGGTTGATCCATATTTGGGTGGATAATTGGGAGCATTGTGTTGCTTGTAAAAATTGAAATGTGGGTATTTAGTTGTATTTGACCAAAAATGGTCACCACCATGGTTGTAGTGTTGGACATGGAGATCCCAATATTGTCTTAGAGAAAATATACTTGGACAGACACCCGAGAACATAATGGATGATGTTTTGAGGGTAGACTAGATTATAATGAATGAACATGTTGTATGGATAGATATTTCATGTTGGTGTGTTATATAAACACCAAAATGATGGATATGCCTTGGTGAAGTTGTTTTTTCTTCTCAAAATTTTGAACTAACCAAATTACATGACCTTATTCTTTATATCCTAACCAAACAGAAAGTGGAAACTTGTATGTTCTTAATTATGGGTATTTAATTCAATCTTTATTCGATTCTTAAACCTATTAATTTATTTAATGCTCCCACCATATTTATTTAATGAATTAGACTATATTTGAAGATTTTTGTGGTCAGGTTTTAGGGGAACCCATTGGAGAAGTGATGAACGTGCATTATTCTTAATCCTTGTTACTCCTTGATCAATATTGGGTCTCATAACTCTCTATTTCCCTGGTGTTTATGGATTTTGGAGTTTTTGGTGAAGATATTCAAAGACTTTTCTAGAGTATAAAATTTTATTATCTTCTAAATTTTAAATTGTAACATCTTATTATTATTTTTAGTTACTCTTAAACCACATTTTTGGTAATCCTTTGGTTGGGTTTAATATAGGGTTTATTTGTTAGACTATTTGAAAACTTTGGATGGCTCTTTATTTGTGCATAGTTGGCATGAAATTTTCCCAAACTTTGTGCCAAACTAGGAAAAACCATGAAAACCTAGGTAGTGAGGGTTTTTTTAATTGAAACATGGTGTAAAAAAATATGTTCCCACCAATGAGATACCAAGAACCCCCACTAGAAGGAGTTCACTGATAGGTTTAGAGGTTTGAGAAATTGTGCGGCCCCGCCCAATTATCCTTCTATGTGAAATTCATTTATTTCTAAAATTATTTTGAAATTATTTTGAACCCCTCTTTGGACTCTTTATTAGGCCTAACTCACCATAATATTTTTTCCTAGGTTGGTAGGGAACCTAATAACCAATATTATCTCCTCTAAACCCTCACTACGTTGAATGAAATCTTGGTAATCATCAGTCGATCTTTTCCTAGTAACAATTCATTCCCCTTTCTTTATCTGTCGAACTCTTCCTCTCTCTCTTACATTAGGTTTTGTAGATCCTCATTTTTAGAGGATATAATTTCCATTTAATTAGATATTGAATCTTTTTTTTTGATTCTCATATCATATTTTCTAATATTCTTTATTGGAGTTTCCCATTTAGGGTTTTTTGATTTGTGTTCCCATGATCCTAAGGTAGATGGTTCAATTTATGATTGTCCAATTAATATAACACGAATTGTTTTTATTTAAATTAAAATACTTTCAATTTCATTATCACGAGCTAATTTGATGAAGATATGGATTTTTATTTACTCTAGCCTAAAATTTTAAAAAAAACCCCAAATTAAAATGAATTGTGGTGTGTTTGTAGAATTTTATGGAAAATTGGGAAATTATATTTGTGAATTTGATTTGTGAAATTGATATCAAATTTGTATTTGTGAAAAATGGATTATATTATTTTTATAAGAATCTATTGGTTTTCTACTGGAAAAGGTATGATTGGATTGAAAGCCTTTTTTATTTATAAATGGAAATTTGGATATTGAAATGAAAAAATGGGTTGAAATTTATTTTGAACAGTTTTGAAATATGTTATCCCATACTGATTATTTTTAGAGAACACGAATGCCTAGGTAGTTATTGAGTTATTTGGAACAACAAACTATTGAAACGTTACAACTCTAACAAGATATATGTAGTAGGTCACATCCTTGATGAGATGGTGATGAGTCTTCTTTGACCAATGTTTGAGGGAAGCTTGTACCCATATTGTCATGATCACCCATTAATGTGTGTGAGGGTCCCATAACTTGGAGTTATCTTACCTCTTGGAGGATGATTGTGTTGCACGTTCATGATTATTGGGTATATATTACATTATCTGTTAACAATTTCAAAATGACCTTATGAATTTATATAAACTGTTTAACAAAAAATACTAATTTAACCATTATTTAAAAATGTTTTCCATGACTTGAAATATAATGAATGATATTTTTTAAATCATCTCTTAAAATACCATGAATGTTTTAAATAAAATTGAATGAATTATTTTATTATTTAATTGTGGAATCTTATTATGGAATCCTTGGTGATACCATACCAGGATTCTATCTCACAAACTACATTTTCCTTTTTGTTTTTTTAGTTTTCCTACATCCAGGTTTTTTAAAGGGTAATGTATCACTTGGAGGTTGTATTTTCTAATGATATTAGAGCTTAAAAAATATAGTTATGTTTGGAATTGGGTTATTTATCTTGATTTCTGGTACTTTGCGGTTGTACGTTGGGTGGTTTATACTTGTTTGACTCATGGTATAGTTCTCATAGTGGAGTTTTATTTATATTATACCAACTTTTAACTGATTTTTTTTAATTTCGTATGGGAAAACCATTCCAAACTGTATCTTTTATTGTTTCTGGGTTATAGTCAGAAACATGTGGGGATTAGAAGCACCCTTCAGACCATGTAGGGATTGGATCGAGTGTCAGGGTACATGGGTATCTAGGCCAGTTCATGAAAACTTGGTATAGTAGGTATAGGTTAAGAATCATTACTTGTCGTCAACGTGTAATTTGAGTAATCTTATCATATCTTAGATGAAATTTTTGATTGTGTTCATGACTATCTATCCCTTTAATGAGCCCTATGTAACCATGGGTTGATTGGGAAAGACTTATTGAGGTTTTTTCAAGTCATTTCCAAAAGTTTTATTTTGTTAGACTGAAATCTAAATCTTATTATCCTTCTATTGGGATTAATATTCCTTGTTGTTATCATTTGAGTTCTGATATATGTATTGTTATAATTCCTTAATGGTTATCTATTAATTTTGTGTAACATCATTCCTCCAAGAATATGTGTAAATCAAATACTGGAGGAAGCTGATCGTGAACCATAGCAAGAAAATACTCAAATGGATCAGAATCTAGTTGAAGTTATTTTGGGTGCTATCCATGCATTGGGATATGCCCCTACACCCATTCCAATGTAGGATTCACTTATGGAACCTCATAGGGAAAAATTTAGGATTAATTCTCAGATGATCCATCACCAAAATCAACCAGTATTCCCAGTATCAAATAATACTCAAATGGAAGACTAGTGATTGAGAGATATCAAGCTTTTGTTTGAGTTCTTAGAAAAACCTAGTGAAATCAAGGTGAAATGTGCCACCATCTAGAAAGTGGAACATTGGAGGATATGGTGGAACATAATGGAGGAAAAGAATAAGAAAAATGGCTTAGAGTCGAAATAATTCAATGTTCTTTTCACCAACTAGTTCTATCCAGTGTTTATGGTGTGGGATAAGGATTTGGAGTTCTTAAAACTCAAGTAGGTTGACAAGACCACTAATTTAACGTCCCTGACCTAGGTACCACTAAATGGGTTCCCCAATCATGGTCACCACATGACCTCAAGCGTACCTCCCCGTATGCCAAAGGTTTTTGACTATCAGAGAGGGTCTAAAAGTCACATGGGGAGACTATACCCTCATTAACAGATTATTCCATTATATAAAATAGATAGAATAGATGAAGGAACATATAATATTCTATGAAAACGAATAAATAACAATTTTCCAAAACACGGTATAAAACACACCCAAGAGTAAATATGTGATGTCTTTCTATTGTGCCAAGTGAACAAATATCAAAAAATGGAACCAATGGAATACCTAATAATATTCATGAATCTATGTCTAGAACCTTATCCATCTACCTCTAAAGCATAGGGCCCTTGCCCTTTCCTAACATTCAAGCATTAAATCATCCCAAGTACCCACGACGACCTGATTATGGTGCAGGTAAAACTCAGTTGGCCACCACAAATGGTGTTTATACAATATACAACATAAATAGGTTGTTCGTGCATGTAATAATTACATGAAATGTAAATAATAGATAGATAAAGATACCAGTTAAAAATATTTAAAAAACACATACTAAACATAGATCCAAATTCATTATGTACATATTCCTCATTACATAGTTCATCATCAATATGTAATCCATGGTTTAGGAATATACATCAAATACACATAGGTCTAAGGCGATCAAACACTATAAATAATGGAATAATCCAAGTCCATGTCTCACTAGGGGTAACATAGCACAAAAAAAATATTATACACCCCTCAAAGCCTCATTCTGGGTAGAATGAATCCATTAGGGGAATAAAGATCTATCCCCTTCCTAAAACCATGCTTTGTTAGTGGAGTTTATAAAATTTGTCTAACTCGACCCAGGGGAGGAGCCTCAATCATTTATCCCACACCCCACTCCATGTGAACCTAATTATAAATCTATTCAACACACATATTAGGGTGGGGATGGAGAATCTGTCCAAACCTAACCCATGGGAGGATCCTCAGCCCTTAATCCTACCACAAACATACCATATCATGACAAGAAATAACTTCTACAAATTGAAATCATATCCCATCATAATCATAATATAAATTAATACTATTCCATAACAGATTAAAACATTTCCCAATTACATTACATAGCTGTTTATCCCACTTTACATTCTCATGCCTCACACCATTAAGTATATTAAAAACTCCCATACATTAGCTAATATTAACTAGTTACCATACATTTTACTATTTGGTCCATTTATCATTTCACAAAGATTTTCAAACTTATTCATTTCAAATACAATTTTTATTTCACATAACACAACCACTTATTACCTCAACCTATTAGGTATAGCCCATAATTCTCATGCACTAATCCATTAAAATTTATCATAAATTCCCTTGATACACCACATTAAACATATTCCATATTTTCACATAACAATTACCATTTACAAGGTCACAATTTCATACACAACAATCCTCTTAGGCATCTCTAATAAAATTACGTAAGCATTTGACATAATATCATATAACCCATTTTAATGATTTTCATGTCTTAAATAAAACACTTTATGCCATTATCAAAACCTAAGAAAACTATCATCAATATATTTTCAATTACACTCTACATGGTCATCATGTTCAATATTGGATCTACATTATCAAAAGTCAACTCTAAACTTAAACTTACCAATTTCTGGTTTTGGGAATGCAGTTACACCCCATGGGTGGACCTAAATCATCGTAATCATCCTCAAAACATACCATTTGGATCATTATGGGTATAAATAATTAATTAGTAAACCATTTTACATTATACTACTCATGTAAAAATATTCAAAACAAGATCGAAGCACGATCTCAACACACATTCACAAATCTATAAGAAAAATATAGGATATAATTTTTAGACCACCTACCCCATGTCTGATAAAGAACAAAATAATAATAGTTTCTATATATCCATATTGAAAGAACTCTTTAAGATTTTACCAAGATTCCACTAGAAAATAATGGTTTTAGATATTTAGAATAATATTTTTGCTGATACATACCTTAATATATAAAATAGAGGAAGGTAGGTGTTTAGGCTTTGTCTTACTCCGGGCTTAGATTTGTAAAAGATGACACTAAAAATGTAATATAGATGAAGGAGAATCACCCTTGTAAGTCCTTGAGAGTTATAGTTCTTCCCTGGTTTTGAGAGGGAGAGAAGGGGAGGAAAAATTAGGTAGAACATTAAAACCCCATAATGGAAATTTTCTTATTTTACCAACGTTACTAGGCCACACGGTTTACCTGTATGGTTTTCCAAACCATAAAAAAAATATACGTAGGTAACTATACAAGAGAATCAGGTCACACAGTTACCAGGGGAAGGCCACATAGTTTAAAAACAAAATTACATACCATTGTTTATGGTTGCATGGTTTTCCTGGGAATGATGTATAGTTTACTTAACCATGCACAAATCGTGCATCTTGCACAGCCTGGTTCAATTTCATTCCTTTCATGTACTGAACCCTCTAAGCACCCGTGAATCACCTTATATTCTTTGGAAAAATATCAGTAAATAGATATAAGGGTTTGAAACCCATATTTATACATGGATATACCATCAAGAATTCAGGGAACTTACAACCTACCCATCTTAAAATGGGTCATCCTCGAATCCCATTCCCAAGAATTACTAGGCTTCCAAAACAAAATGATCAAGACCATAGGCACAATTATCAATCCCACTTACCAAATTTTCCTCCTTATCATTTCCATGCTTTTATAAAACCTAAACCAAAGGCATATTATTTCCCCATAAGAATTTCTCTCTACAATCCATTAGATGAGCGACATACTCCATGAAGGGCGTATCGACATTAACTATATCTAGAACACTAGGAGTCCAATGGGAAGGCAAGGAAACACTGAATAATTCATAACACAAGGAACCTCACAATAATCACTATACCATTGTATAGGAACTAGTCATTACCCCATCAACTCTTATCTTCTTCACAATGCATGGCCTGAATCACTTGGAACCATTTTACTCCATTTCCAAATATCTAATGGTGACCAAAACATGATATCACCTAAAGGAAACAAATTTTATTTCAAACCAAATTTTACAAATTAATTTTATCTACCACTCAAGTACCCATGATCCCATTCCATAACTATACATCTCAGTAGCGACCAAACTTTTAGGGCACTCAATCGATTAAAGTTGAGCCAATGGTCACTATTAGAACCAACTCACCCAAATAGTGATCATTCAAGTTCCTCAAACCTGAATCTCTAGTAAAATAATTAACCAACCACATACCCATTGTATATAATATTCACTATCAAATATGGACCACCAGAATCCCATCCCAAATTCCACATCATACAAGACAATTTTTTCACTCACTATGCTCAAACATCTATATGAACTTCACCCAGTGTTGGCCTCCATCCATGTCATCAGAACCAGTATCGAAGGTCAATTATACACTATCCATTACCAAACTAATAAAAACCTGAACTCATTTAATTTTTCATTCATTATGAATGTAACATTCCTCTAAGACATAAAATTGTAGGTGGTTCACTCTCACCACACACATTCTGGATTACCATATCAGGTCGAACGACCCCTAACTAGGTTATCTTATAACACCCATATTCCAAAGATGGAATTCTACCCCTTTCTCATCTTCCCAAATATTTTACTAACTAAAATCCTATAATTATCATCCAAAAAAAATACTGAGGTCATCATTGACCTCTGTTATAATTCCGTCATTGTGACATTATTCAACTCCAAAGCATCATTGGCCTCTACTAGGCCAATAAACATTCCCAAAATAAAAAATGTTATCATTCTATCACAGAATAAATAATTATAGGTTCTCTCTCTGACACATTCCAAAATTTTAATTATACTTATCATCCTAAAACAACCAGTGAAGTTGATTTACAACATTACACATCAGTCTACCTCTCCCAGCCAACTCAAGCTATCCCTGAATGAATCATCCTAGAACACACAATGCCACCTTTTTAGTGACACTACATCACATGTACTATGTGTCCCAAAAAAATATACAATCCAATACCACCCAAATTTGATTATCCGAGTATACTCCCAATTTTGTTGGAGTTACAAAACCCAACCACTCCTTCCACAACCGTGGTTGTGACTTACCACCCCCTAAAATAGATTTAATATAGGCATCTAAAATTCTATTTGGAACTACCTTAATTCTAAAGTCACCACATAGATCAATCAACCACCATAATCATGTACTATTAAACCACCTTATGAGACCCAATTTTCACATCACAGGTTCCTCATTGGTATCCCGGGGCCTCTATATTAACTCAAAATTCTCTTTCCCACATCCTAGAATGAATTATCACTCCCCACATGAAGACTTCCATTAAAAGTTATCACCATGATGGTTACAACCACCACAGCTTACACTCTATCACAAGTAAATCCCCAAAACATCAACATGAATATCTAGAATTTCCCTTAAAATAAAGTGAATGGAACCCAGTTCCCATTCATCACTTCCTTGAATGGAACCCATGGCATTCTTTGACACCTGGTCCATCCCATGGACATCATCTGAAACCTTTGATGGTAAAAATCCCATCATAAAACTCTACATATACAACCATCGTGAGAAAAAACTCTATTATGTAACCAGCCAACAATAATACCTTCAATTGTCTAGAAGTTAGACCATATCTTCTCAACACAACTATAATTATGTACTAGTTTTGGGCATGATCTCCACTAGGAGAGTGACGCTATGAACTTGTCCATGAACATCACCACCAACTTATCCATTACTAATTTCACCTCCCGCTATAGGACACCAAGATCTTCCAAGGATATTTGGCTTCAATGTAACACATATATAATCACCACTTAACCACCACTAATCAAACATGATTTATATAAAAGACTCTCCATTACTCCACACGCATATGCTAATAGTCGTGAACCAACATTTCCTATAGAATTACTTCCACCACACTAATCAAGTTCTAATAGCATGACTATGATCGTTAAAAACTGATGAAAAATGGTCTATCACAATAATAATCCAATGGTTATAGACACCCTAGTCTTTGACATATAAAATTACATGATTTTAAGAATAATTAGAAAATATTATAATCCAAGTATCATAATGTCTTGTGTCTTGGAAGACTAGGTACATAAAACCGAAAACATGGGAAAAAATAAAAAATTTATTTATTTATAATGCATTATGACCTCCTAAATTACTTTGATCCCTTACATCTTCATAGCATAATATGGTTATACCATGAACAATGATATCTGATAAAAAACTCAGTAATGGAATATTCATTAAAATAAAGATTTTCTCAGGGGTTATAAGGCAAAACATAATGATATTAAAAGGCATGGAACATGATAAATCATAATGAATGGTAACATGGGATCATATAATCATGGATTACAAGTAATTTTTTAATAGCATAAAATCCCAATTTAGATTGAGTCAAAGCTCATATCACATAGAGGAGCACAAGTCAAGGCATGTTGCACATAGAAGATAACGAGTCAAGGATAACCACCAAGACCGTTGCACATAACATCTCATGAGACTAAACTTTACCCAATGCATGGAAAACAAATTCGGTCTCACCCATCATATAATGTTCATTAATATTCTTTCCATATAAATAATTATACATATGTAATCAAACATAAACATAAGGGTTACCCATTGAAGGAATTGGGTATCATAATCATGTCAAAATCATAAAAAAATTATTGTTTAATAAATGTTCCCATGAAATAATGGAAATAAATAATACATAGACATTAATAATGGAATATATTCATATATTATGACAAGATATGTCAATCAAGAGTGAAATGAGTGTTTATGAAGCTTTATAAATAAATCATTTTTGCACGGTTTATGGGAATACATTCCAGATTCATTAAAATTGAAAAGGTGAAATTGTTTTTATAAAACCATAATTGAACCAAGGTAATTGTTCATGATAAAAGTTTTTATTTTATAAAAATAATGGTGTCTTAAAACATTTTATGGAGCACACATAAAAATGGGTTATAATTCTATAAGTTCCTTTAAATATGGCTTTGTTATTGGGAAGAATTGAGTACAGAACGTTTTAAAAATATGTTTATCCTCAAAAAATAAGGATATATGGATCCTGATAAATTAGTTTTGTACATACACACATCATTTTTATGAATTAAATAATAGTAAAATAGGATTTCATTTTTTTAAAAGAGAGAAATAATATGCCGAAGGAATAATGGAGGTTCAGGTAGAATCCCTTACCATATGTTCGAAACCATTCTTCACATGATGTTAATGTCATAAAATATTAAATTAGATTCATTAATTAATAATTTAAAAACTATTAATTGATATTTTTTATTTTTTATAACTTTATTATGTTCATTTATGGTTTTTTGACTGGTTAATAGATTCAATTTATTCTTCTCATAGTGTTGATTTCTTTGATTTTCATAATCGATTTAATTGTATATATATATATATATAATGTATAATGAGTATAGTTGCCTTTCAGAGAAATTTTATGTTATTAATTAACCTATATAATATATAAAATTCCATTTTTTTAATTGTGAGGATGATTCATTTATAAATAATTAATCACAACTATTTTGATTAATTTAGAATTTTTTGATCATAACCAAATCATTTTGCTTTATAAATCAATATAATGTTTAAAAAATGATTCCAAAATAGTAAATAATATATAATACATATATTATAATCTATTTAAACTTAAAAAATGGATTCATGACCATCCTTTAAGGCGTAATTGAAATATGAAAGAACAACGTTGAAGATGGTGGTAAATTGACACCAGACAAATACAATTTTCTTTCTTCAAGTAAAATAAATAGAAGATGAGCATGATGAAGATTTATTACATAAACATGATAAAAATACATTATATAAAAGATAATGGAGAATTAATTCCATTTATACGAGTGGATGTTAGGAGAGAAAAATAAAATAAAGGAACTTGAATAGAAATTGAATGAAAACTGAAGAGGGGTTTACCTATTTGTTCCTTCTTATTGAGAACTTTTATAGAGGATTTGTTTTGGTATTTTGTTAATAGAAAAGATTCTAGACATGGTTAAGTGGATTGGTAAGAGTATTGGGTAGAATTTGGATTGGGTACAAGGCTTTAGAAGTGTAAGGAGAAGAGTTCGGGAGGGGGTGGTATTTATAGTGGAGAAGATGGATGTTTTCTCATTATTTTACATAGTATTTTATTATTTTTCACAAGAGTAAAAATAGTAATGATTATTAAGACTAAAAAATGTAATTAGATCATGTTATCTCCAACCAATTTTACTTATAACATCCATTACTCAATAAATATTATATTTAACTTATAATGTATATATATCGTAAATTACCATACTCTACTATTCACAAAAAATCAAGTATTCCAAAAAATTTCAAAAAATTCATCATATCTAATTTTGAACGTGTAGAATTAAAAATCGAACTCCATTTTATGATAATAATTTTATAAATTTAGGAAATTTAATTTTTAGTAAAAATCATAATTTATTCATAAAATAATTAATTTAAAATTATAAATGATTTTATATCACTTTTAAAAATAAACTAATGTATCATAAAACAATATTATAATAATAGTAAATAAAAATATTAACTTTTCAATAAATTTTATAAAAAATAATTTTCTTTTAAATTATTACATTAGTCATAAAATTGTTTTTAAATATTTATGACTCACAAAAATACCAACACTTAATTAATAATTTTGGAAATATTAATTGTAAGAACTCGGTTCTTCTCTTTTGGGTACATGCTTCTTCCTTTCTCTTTGCATAAAGTGTTTTTAATAAAAATGGAAAATGGGGAAACATTCTAAATTTTGGAACTACCTGCCGTGTGCTTTTTCCACATGCCCTGTACTTCTGGCCGTGTTGTGATGAGTACACAGGGCGTGTAGCCATTTCGACAACAAAGGGTGTAGGGACTGACTACATGCCGTGTAGTGGTTCTTTACACACCGTGTAGTCAGTCGGCATGCCAAAATAGTAAGGCGGTGGAGAACCTTCCAGTTGGGTTATATTAAAAGCCATGTACTCAGGAGTACATGTCGTGTTCTCTTGTCGGCAGGCAAACGGTGTCGCGCTGGTGGGAAGCCGCCAGAGGAACAATTTAAAATTTGGAAAGTACACACGGTGTACTCGGAATTACACGCCGTGTACTTTTTTTTGGCTTAAAATAGGCAGTTGCATCCTCATTTGGAAGAGGAGACATTTGATCCATTTTGGAGCCAAAGGAGGAGGCCGAACCTTTGAAGATTCGCCGAGTGTTCGTCTGGAATCGGTTTCCACCTCGGACGATCTCGTTGGAACCACACAGGTAAGGGCTTTCATCTCCTTGACTACTTCTTACCAATTCTTATCGTAACATAATTTAGTTATGTTTGAGCAGGTTTCATTCTTTGTCAAATCTACACCGTTCTTGGGTGTTTTTGGAGTCGACGTTCGGGTATACCGCTCGTTGGCGTATAAGGTAGGTGTCTTGGTGTTTAGTTTTCCAACTGTTGTGTGTTTTGTGCATTTTTGTGCCATGAACCCGTGTTAGGGTATCGTGTGGCTAAGGCTGTTGCTATATTAAACACCTATAATTGATTAGGTATTTTAATTATGATATTAAAATGTTGGTTGGGATCATTTCCTGGATCCGGAACCACCTTGGGGTTGTGTTCCACTATTTAGCCATTTGGACAGGATACCCGAGGGTATGCCTCTAAAGTATTAATTGTAGAATTTCCTTGAGAGGATTTTATTGTTTACTACTTATTTACATCTTGGGCATGGACCAGTAACCTGTTTATCCTTAGGGCGTTGTTGTGATTAGCCTGTGGACACTACACTGTTTAGCCCGAGGGAAGTAGTTAGTTCATCCTGAGGGAAACATCTTCTGTGCCTGAGGGTAGCTGATTTTGTGCTTGAGGGAGATACTACCTACGCCAGAGGGAAAAATCTATTATGCCTGAGGGAAGATTCTTGTGTTGGATACTCTTTCCCTGAGTGTAGGGGTTTACACGTCTGCGGACTTTTAGCAGTTACTTAGAATATTCACTGTGGTGATATTTTATAATTAAATGATTAAAATGAATATTAAAATGGAAATTTAACTGTTAAGTTGGTTACTTGTGAGTACTGATTACTTTATTACATTTTATTATTGCACTATTGTTGCATTCTTACACATAGTTGGGAAAGGGCCTTTGGTGGGTGCCTACTAAGATATATTTTTCACACCCTGTTTGGGTCACACTTTTCCTCCCAAACAGAACATGTTTCTGCAGGTGTGGCTAGGGGTAAGAGTCCCTATACAGGTACTTGACTATTACTGAGGAGGAGGAGGGCATGGGACCGAGCCTAGGCTCACGATGCTGCTGCCTGCTGTTTTACTTTGTTTTTCTGTACTCTGCCTTTTGTTGTACTGTATTCATGTATAACATGTTTTGGTTATTTTCTTATAACTTGAAACATGTAGCATCATTATTTATATAATGTTGGTTGTATCCAATGCTGTTGTTTATTTCAGTTGTGTATGTTATACGGCTTCCGCTGTGCTATACTTTGACAAATGAGGGAATGTTTCCCCACTATCAGACCTGGGCCCTCACTGCTAGCCGGTAGCCACTGACGTTTGGGGAAATGTGCTTGTGGTCACATGGTGAACCGGGTTCGGGGCACACGTTGTGTGGCACCCGGAACCGGGACGTTACAATGTGGTATCAAAGGGTTTCTTTTCTATTGATTTACTATTTGGAGCCTTAGTCATGGATAGGACGAACGGCTGTTGGTAATAAGATGTGCCCGGGCATAGCTGACCCGCATACATGGAAAATCCAATCTACCTTGTATTTATCAATTTTCTGATTTTTCAAACCTTACAGTTGATATGATTTCACGGTTGGGTGACGCACTTGTATTGTGCGGTTTATCTTTTATCTGTGGGTTCTATTTATTTGAAACCCAATGAGATGATGGTATGCCATCTCATTCATCATTTAGGAACATTCTAGAATCACATTCCATGCATAGTTCCCATGCCATGTAGGTGCATTAGAAAATTTCATGTTTATATGATAGTTGTTGTGCTAGAAAATCATATTGTTGTGATAGTTTCACTGATAAAATACCTGCTATTTGATAAGATAATTTTTGTGTGAGCTGTTCATAGAATGGATGCCAAACTTTGGTTTTTGGGGAGTATGGCCCCCCATTGACCGGAATTTGGTGTATCATTGACTGTTTATTATGTTATAACACAGATAAGATGTCAAACATTGATTCGTGGGGAGTATGGGACCTCACGGATCGGAATTTGGCACTTATGTGTTGTTTTTTTCTGTCTTTTCTAGGTTCCGGGGATGTTTCTGAGGCATACTGTCCGGAAACCTAGTATACACACCGTGTAGTATTTTTAAACATGCCGTGTATGGCCTTCTGTTCGGGAAGAAAAAATAAACTTTTTAAGCACACACCGTGTACTCTGAGTACACGCCGTGTAGTCTCTTCTCGTGTGATAAACCGTGTGGCCGATGACACGGGGTAGGGTAGTGCTTGGGTAAAACAGGACGTGTACCAGATTTACACGCCGTGTAGTGTTGACCTGGAGTCCAACCATGTAAATAACGGGTCGGTGAACTCCATTATAGAACATTCCCTGTCATATATGAACACTCCGTGTAGTGTGAGGTGGGGACTCGGCCATGTAACTAACAACACGGGTCGATGTCACCGTTCCTTGAACACGTCGTGTACCTTTGAGGACACGCCATGTAGTCTTGTCTGAGGATAAATTGTGTGGACTTAGCAGTGTGGCTGGAAAACGGGGGTGGTGTACACACCCTGTGCGGGTGTAAAATGCCGTGTAGTTTCAAGCCGGGTAGTCGGCCATGTCACAAACGACACGAGCAGTTGGAAAATAACACCATACATGCTGTGTAGATTACATACATGCTGTGTAGTTTTGTTTAACAAGAGCAGTGTGTCTTAGCCATGTCTAATGACCCAGACAGGGGAAGGGAAGTCAAGTACATGCCGTGTAGTCAGTAGACACGCCGTTTAGTCTTGTTTTGTAAATTTTGAGATGCCTTCTTCCTCTTGTTCCCTTTGTGGTTTCTTCGTTTCAGCCTAAATAATATTGAATCTAAGGCATGCTTTTGACCTTGTAGTGTCATGCCGCCCAGACGACCGTGCGTTGTTCTCCATGAGAGTGGCGACGACTTTACTCCGGAGATGGTAGTACATGGGATACCAGTTGATCCTCTAGAAGAGTAAGATACGACACGAACAACTATACCGGAAATGGGCGCGGAGGCGCAGTTCCATGAAGGCTTTATGCAGTTCATGCAGAACCTTTCAGGGAGCAACGCAGGCTGCCACATCTATGGATGAACTGACACGTATCTTTAAGCAATAGCATCCGCCTACGTTTTTAGGGGATGGTGGACCACAGGCTACAGAGTCTTGGCTGGGGTCGATGCAGACTATTTTAGAGCATCTTGAGATAGCTATAGGGAAGAGGGTCAAGCTCATGACATACATGCTGCGTGATTCCGCCAAGAGGTGGTGGGATGTTACCCCCCAGTCAGAGCATCACAGGGACATGGCGTTGGATGATTTTCAGGAAGTCTTCTATGAATTCTTCTTTCTCGATATGCTGAGGGTAGACAGAGATCAAGAGTTCATGAATCTGCAGTAGGGCGCTATGTTGGTGATGGACTATTCTTCTCGCTTTACCGAGCTTCAGCGCTTTGCACCCGTGATGATGGGTAATGAGACGTTGAGAGCTAGGCGTTTTGAGTATGGTCTTCGGTATGACATCCGGGCACTGGTGAATGTCTTCAGGCTGCCTACTGTACACACAATCATGAAACAAGCACTGATTACAGAGAGGAACCTGCGGGAATGTAGTGGTGTGGGCCAGGGCGGTTCAGCACCAGTTACTGGTACTATTTCTGCTGGCAAGAGGAAGAGACAGATAGACTTCTCTCAGGGTGGAAGACCAGTTAGAAGAATGCTTCAGGTGACCAGGTTATGTGCTACTAGTGTGGTAGACAGGGGAACAAGAGGCCACAGTGTCCACGAGACCCAGTGGAGTGCTGAGCTTTTGGCACGATGGGTCATCTGGAGTGATTTTGTAGGGAATTTTTACCAGTGGCTAGTGAGAGGGGTTCTATGTAGACTCCGCATGTAGGGGCAGGACTAGTGGCTTCTTACCAGTCAGGGAACTAGAATGCGTCAGGGCGTGCAGGTAGAGATGGTGGTCA
Source organism: Viscum album (assembly GCA_963277665.1). Lineage (NCBI taxonomy): Eukaryota > Viridiplantae > Streptophyta > Magnoliopsida > Santalales > Viscaceae > Viscum > Viscum album. The sequence continues at coordinate 1,477,935,457 of OY728157.1, forward strand.
TGTCTGTGGTAGGAAGACACTAGGATCTGAGAGGCAGTAGGGCAGGAAAGCTCAGGGTAGCCAGGCTGTGTCGCAGGGCCGCAGCACTGGACGGACATATGCAGTGCAACAGATCAAGCAGGAGCAGGATCCCGGACCTTCTACAGTCAGAGGTACAATTTTTTTAGCTTCTGTCTTATCTTCAATACTTTTTTGATACGAGTTCTACACATAGTTTTATATCTATGCCCGTTGTGGAGAGCCTTAGGATCTATGTTTCTACTTCTTTTGATATTATGACGCTAGACACTCCGTTGGGGACTAGAACAGCTGGTGTGCATCAGTGCAAGGAGTATCACCTTGAGGTTGGTGGGTGTCACTTTCTTTAGGACCTCCATTTCTTAGAGATGAAAGCTTATGATGTCATTCTTAGGATGGACTGGTTGGTTCCCTTTCATGCCTTTGTAGACTTCTATCATCGCTGGGTGAGTTTCACATCACCAGAGGTTGGTGTGTTTCTATATAAGGGAGAATCTGATGTTCAGGCTAGTCGAGCTGCACCAGATCATCGTGGGTGAGGTGGAGTCACAGCCCAGATTGCGAGATTATATCTAGATGACCAGGGGACTTGTCAGACAGATTTCCCTCCAGTGGTTGATCGTTTCCGGGATGTCTTCCCGGACGACTTTTTAGGTCTACCTCCGGAGCGTGAGGTGGATTTCCCTATTAAGATTGTTCCAGGAGCAGCATCGGTGGAACTGGGATGATGTCACGGTGGATTTTGTGACTGGTTTGCCGAGGACACCTCATGGCAATGATGTCGTGTGGGTTGTTGTGGACAAACTCATGAAGGTAGAACACTTCTTGCTGATCAAGGAGACCTTCAGTGTTGACGAGCTCAGAAGCCTGTATATCCGGGAGATCGTACGTATTCATGGGGTCTCTCATTATATCGTCTCAGATAGGGACTCCCACTTCATGTATCATTTTTGGAAGAGTTTTCAGAGGGTACTAGGTACACAAGTTCTTATGAGCACATCATACCACCCTCAGACCGATGGCCAGTCTGAGAATATGATACAGGTGCTAGAGGACATGCTGCGTGCATGCGTCCTAGACTTTGGGGGATCTTGGGAGAAGCATATCCCCTTATTCAAGTTTTCTTATAACAATAGATTCCAGTTGAATATTTAGATGGCACCATATGAGGCTTTATACGGTAGGTCCTGCCAATCACCTTTGTGCTGGTTAGAGGCAGGTGAGGCAGCTTTGCTGGGACCACATCTCATACAGAAGACTTCTGAGCTGGTCCAATTGATACAGAAGCGGATGGCTACCACATAGTCTCATCAGAAGTCATATGCTGATCGCCACAGACGACCTTTGGAGATCGTGGTTGGGGATCTTGTTTTTCTATGTGTTTCGCCGAGGTTGGGACACAAGAGGATCAGGAGACAACGTAAACTTTCACCACGGTATGTGGGGCCATTTGAGATTTTAGAGAGAGTCGGGATGGTTTCTTATCGGTTTTGGTTACCACAGTGGTACCGAGCCATGCACGGAGTCTTCCACGTATCTCAGTTGAGTCGCTATCATTCAGACCCATCTCACGTCTTTCAGCCCGAGGAGGATGAGCTGGAGGCAGATGCATCTTTGAGGAGCATCCGATTCATATTGTTGACATGAGCATGAATATGACAACCCTGCTTTTTATTACAACTTAAACATGCTTTATTAAATAAAACTTCACTTGATACAACAAAGAAGATCGAGAGGTTTAGTGTCTTTGGGGCTTAAGATCATTACATAAAAACTTTAAACTTTAAATACATCATCTTTATTGAAAACTTCCTTTACATGACCACTACATTCCCTCGTACTTATCATTGCATGGGATAACCTGAGGACATGCATAAGAAAAGGGTGAGCTATAAAGCCCAGTAAGGGAGTACACAATGAATAACATGAGGAGTACAATACATGTTAGGCAATAGGCATATCAATAGAGCATAAGAGAAACATGAACATAAAGGCATGATAAAGCCTGATAATCATAACATGGAAATGTGGCAACAACACTTAACATTGAATTAGCATGAGCCAAGGCTCATTGCACATGGAGCATGAGTAAACCCTCATTGCACTTGAAGCACGAGTAAACCCTCGTTGCACTTGAATTAGAATGAGTAAAAACTCATTGCACATGACGTATCATGATACTATACTTTACCCAATTCATTGGAGCGCTATAAGGGAGCACCCTTCTTAAACATTTCATTTCATGCATAAGTGTCCCACATGGATCATAAAACATGGATTCATAAAACATAATAATTTATTCCACGATAGAGGAATGTGTAATTCATACATGAAACAATATAATCAATAAGTAAATGTGCATAAAGGTGAATACCCTTGATGGAGAAATGGGCATGGTATTCACTACACAATGATATTGGTTTAGAAAATCGGTGTGATTTCGGCAGCGTAACAGCGTGACATAAGAATTCATAAAAAAGGTTGCTGAGAGAGAAAGGGGTTCCTCATCATATATACATGTAATGTACAGTAACGAGGTCATATAGATACATGTCCCAACAATTGAAATGGAATTTAGATTCATGATACAAAAGTATTGCTTGAATATAAAAGTGGAGAAAAAGGTTTCTTTCGGAACTTCGGCATAGTAACGGGTGTACATGGGAGGCTTTTAATGAGAGAGAAAGGGTTATCCCATCATTCAAACAATAATAGGCAAGTATGGGAGAGGTTAGAAACCATACCCCAACATTCATAATTGAAATTAAATGGGCAATACAACTTAAAGAAAATTGACAAAAATGAGAAAGGAAGAAAAAACCCTTACTTGGAAGTGTGCTTCCAATGGCTAGAGAGAGGCTTGTGAGAGGCTTCTTGGGAGCTTGGGGAACCTTGGGAGGATTATAGATAGAGTAGGTCAAAGGTTGGACGAACTCCAAGGGATTTTAGTGAGGAGGAAGTGGGAGCTTGGGTGGGTTTATATAGGAAAGGTGAGGGAATTCTTTATTATTTAGGTTTGGGACCCCTTATATTAAAATAATCCAAACCACAAACCATCTCATGGTATTTGCCCATGGTTTCTGGAAAAGGAAAGAGGAAAACAATATTTTACAAGTACAAGGTCCGAACTTATTAAAAAAATTAGGGTTGCTTATGTGGAGGTGAGTCACACTCCCATGGAAATTAATTTAAAAAGGCAAAGTGTTGAATAAGTCTTGAGGGCTCCATTAATGCTTTGAAAAGTGAGTCAAACAAACCCAAAACCTAATTATTTTAATGATAAAACATATATTGGCCGAACATAAGGATTATGGTATTTTATTACATAACCATTGGGTCATTATGATGTCATGAAACACATTATATATTTAAATGGTATTTAATTTTTACCCAAAAATTTGACTGTCTCAGAAAATTATGAAAAATTCACTGTTGGATAATTTCGACGTCATGATTCCAAAAATAATATTTATCTTATCTAAATAATTTTCTAAATATGTGAATTTTTATTTTTAAAATAAAAACCGACATTTATAAAAAAATTCACCGGTTTTGACAGAAATGGCTTTAAACCTTAATAAAAATTTTAATTGCATTCATAAAATTATAAGATCATTTATATTTAATAAAAATTAAGGTAATATTAATAATAATATTTTATTAAAATATTATTTAATTCAAAAATCATTTAATTTAATAAAATATAATTCTTAATTAAATAATAACTAAAAACACCATTTGTACTTTAAAAACTAATTACAATGTATCAAAAATGACTAGAAATTATATTCATTATTATATAAAAAAAATAATGTACATGAATATGGTTCTACTTATTAGTTACATAACCCCTTAAAATAGCCGCATAAGACCTAAGGGTAAGGTGCGCGATGGTGACAGACTCTTGGGGTTGCTCAGATAACATCGCTCGAGTGGTAATTTCAATCAACTTCCACTTTTCCCGTAGATGATCACGTTCAAGCTTGACTTGATGAAGCTCATCTTGGGCTTGGTCAAGGGAAAAGCCCAAAGACGCCACCTCTTTTCCGATCTCTGACAAATGGGCTTCGTAAGGGGAAATTCTACTGGATGATGCCATCGCTTCCTTTGTCTGAGTAGAAAAGGGTTCGTTAAAGCCTTATATTTATACTACTCAGATGATCACTGTTAAACGACTATAAAAGTAAAGGTCACAAATCTTAACATAAAACTAAAGAAGTTGACATCTTATAAAAACATTTTTCATAAAGAAAAATTTAACTGGATCAAGAGGGATTTTCCATTAATGAAACTTTGGGTCGTTACAACATTCCCCCCTTAAGAAATTTCGCCCTCGAAATTTTCCTTTTCCCACACTAAAACAAATGTGGGTAACTTAGCTTCATCATATCCTCCAACTCCCAAGTTGCTTCTTCAAACTTGTGGTTTCTCCAAAACACCTTGATGAGGGGCATTATCTTATTTCGTAGAACTTTTTCTCTACGATCTAAGATCTTCACTGGTTGCTCCTCATAAGAAAGATCATCTTCTAATTGTACCACCTCGGAAGAGAGTACATGTGAAGGGTCTGGTATGTACTTCCTTAAGAGGGATACATCGAAGACATCATGCACCTTGGCCATAGTAGGTGGATGTGCTAGTAGATAGGCCACATCCCAAACACGATCAAGAATCTCGAAGGGGCCGATGTACATTGGACTTAACTTCCCTTTCTTTCCAAACCTCATGACCCTCTTCAACGGAGATATGTGTAAAAACACCATGTCTCCGACTTTAAACTCAAGGTCTCGTCGACGATTATCTGCATAACTCTTCTGTCGACTTTGGGCTTCCTTGATATGCTGCTGAATGGTTTTTACCTTCTCCACCATTTCTTCGACCATTTCTGGTCCAAGCAGCTTACGTTCACCGACCTCATCCCAACATGCCGGTGTTCTACACCTTTTCCCATAAAGGGCTTCATATGGTGCCATTTGGATGCTCGAGTAGAAACTATTATTATAAGAGAACTCAACCAGAAGAAGATGTTGATCCCATCCTACTTTAAAGTCCATTGAGCACGCTCTCAACATATCCTCAAGTGTTTGGATAGTCCGCTCGGATTGGCCATAAATTTGAGGATGATAGGCCGTACTGAAGTTTAGTTTAGTATTCAGAGCATGTTGAAGACTCTTCCAAAACTTAGAGGTAAATCTTGGATCTCGGTCAGACACAATAGATAGTGGTACTCCATGCAACCGTACCACTTCCCTGATATATATCTGTGCCAGTTGATCCAAATAGAAATCCTCTCGAATAGCAATGAAGTGTGCAATCATTGTAAGATGATCCACAACAACCCAGATTGCATTGTTGCCTTTGGATGTCCTTGGAATTCCAGTGACGAAGTCCATGGTGATGTTCTCCCATTTCCATTCTGGTATGGGCAATGGTTGCATCATCCCCTTAGACTTCTGCCTCTCTGCCTTCACTTGCTGACACACCAGGCACATTGATGTATATTCAGCGATCTCCTTCTTCATATTATCCAACCAAAAGTCTTCTCGGAGATCTCGATACATCTTTGTGCTCCCTGGGTGAATAGAGAAATTTGAACAATGTGCATCATCCAAAAGTTCATTCTTCAGCTCCGAAATTGATGGAACACATAGTCTTTTCCCAAACCGCACAATTCCTTCTTCATTAACATTAAACTCTGAGTATTTTCCCTTTTTGATAGCTTCCACTTTTTCTTGGATTCCTGCATCATCCTTTTGAGCATCCTTTATCCTTTCCAAAAGAGATGGTTGAGCAATCATTTGTGAAAGGATTGATGATGTTCCCTTCTTTATGATTCCCACATCCATCTTCATCAAGTCTAAGAAGATTGGATCCTTCTCAATTCTCATCATTGATAGAATCACTGGATCCTTTCTACTTAGGGCATCCGCCACCTTGTTTGCCTTCCCAGGGTGGTAATGTATTGAGCAGTCATAATCCTTGATGAGCTCTATCCATCTTCTCTGTCGCATGTTAAGCTCTTTTTGTGTGAATATATATTTAAGACTCTTATGTTCAGTATATATCTCACATTTCTCTCCATAGAGATAATGCCGCCAGATTTTCAAGGCAATGATCACCGCCGCCAACTCCAGATCATGCGTTGGATTGTTTCGCTCATGGATTTTCAACTGCCTTGAGGCATATGATATCACTTTATCATTCTGCATCAGCACACATCCTAAGCCCTTCTTCGAAGCATCCTTGAATACCACAAAAGGCTCCCCACTTGTAGGTAAAGTGAGCACGGGTGCAGTGATAAGCCTCCTTTTCAACTCCTTGAAGCTTTCTTCGCATTCATCACTCCATGCAAACTTTACTCCCTTTCGAGTTAGCTTGGTAAGAGGGTTGGACAATCATGATAAATTTCTCACAAATCGTCGATAATATCCACCTAACCCCAAGAATCTACGGATATCAGTTACCGATGTTGGCCTCATCCATCCCTCAATTGCATCTGTTTTGGAGGAGTCCATAGATATCCCATTTCTTGTGATTATATGGCCCAAGAATGAGACTTCCTTCAACCAAAACTCACACTTTCTATACTTTGCATAGAGCTTCTCCATGCGCAAAGTCTCTAGTACAGTTTTTAAATGCTCCTCATGGTCCTCCTTGGAATTGGAGTATATAAGAATATCATCTATACAGACTACCACAAATTTGTCTAGGTAATCTCTAAAGACTGTATTCATCAATTCCATGAATATTGCTGGAGCATTGGTGAGTCTGAAAGGCATTACTATGAATTCATAGTGCCCGTACCTTGTTTGAAAAGCAGTCTTGGGGATATCTTCCTTCTTCACCCTTACTTGATAATATCCTGACCGCAAGTCCACCTTGGAGAAGTATTGTGCTCCATGCAGCTGATCAATAAACTCATCGATTCTTGGGAGAGGATACTTGTTCTTTATCGTGATTTTGTTAAGTTCACGATAATCGATGCAAAGCCGCATTGACCCATCCTTCTTCTTGACGAAGAGGACTGGTTCACCCCATGGTGATGCACTTGGGTGTATAAACCCTTTATCCAGATTCTCCTGTAGTTGTTTCTTCAGCTCATCAAGCTCAACACCAGCCATTCTATATGGAGTCTTGGATATTGGTAGCGCCCCAGGTATAAGTTCAATTGAGAACTCAACATCTCTTCTTGGAGGAAGACCAGGAAGTTCCTCGGGAAATACTTTAGCGAATTCCCTCACAATAGGCATTTCTTCAAGGGTGGTTTCTTCCTTGGACTCAATCATCTGAGCCAGATATGCGTGCTCATAAGGCAGTATTATCCATGCTTTAGATGATGGAGCTAAAGGAGATTCATCTTCCTCGTGACACTTATAATGAATCGGGGGTCGATTCTCCATATGGAGTGTGATTTCCCTCTCCCGACAATTTATGTTAGCTCTATATAAGGAAATCCAATCCATGCCAAGAATTTCATCAAATTCCACCAAAGGGAGTATGACGAGGTTCGTCGTGAAATTCAATCCACAGATTATAACAGGAGATGACTTATACTCATGGGATGCAGTGATTGCCCCATTTTCCGTACTCACCGACATCTTTACTTCCATGATTTGTGGTGGTGCAGGGATTGTTCTACTAATCTTTTGAGATATAAAAGAATGAATAGAACCTGAATCAAAAATTACGTTCGCTATTCTTGAATGAATAACTAGCATACCTGTCACCACCTCGTTGTCGGGGTTCACTTAGACAGAAGTGATGGCAAAAGTTCTTCCTTGCTGTTTTGGAGGTTGCTGGTTGCCTCCGATAACCCTTGGATTAGGGCACTGATTTGCAAAATGAACCGGTTCTTTGCATTTGTAGCATTGAAAAACGCGTTGAGGTTCGAACGGAGCGTTCCTCTCCTCTGTCGCAGCCACGGGTCCTTCTTGCTGACAGTTAACAGCTAGGTACCTTTCTCTTCCACACTTGAAGCATTTTCTTGTCCCCCTAAGGCAATTTCCAGGGTGCTTCTTTCCACACTTTTGGCAAGTTGGGTGCTGGAATTTCATAGCGCCATTGGATTTATCCATCGGACCACTAGCATTGAAGTCCACCTTACGCTTCTTGTCCCCATGATACCCCTGTGATTCTCCGATCTCCATTTCAACCTTGAGGGAACATCAGACAATTTCCTCATAGCTATCGAAGTCACGGATCACTAATGCTTTCTGCAAGCTAGGCTTCAGCCCACCAAAGAAGCGGTCAACCTTGCATTCGGGGTTAACGACAAAGCCGGAAGCATATCGTGCAATCCTTGTGAAGTTTTCCTCGTACTCTCCCACATATTCTTCATCTTTATATTTGAGGGAAGGGAAGTCCCTTTGCATCTTAAGACGGAGGGTGCGTGGAAAATATTTATCAAAAAACATCTTCCGGAAATCCTTCCATTCCAAAGCCTTGATCTCCTCCTCAGGCTTCGTATTTTTGATCAACGTCCACCATTGATCAGCTTCACCCTCCATACGATAAGCCGCCAGGAGAACCTTCTCTTTTTCAGAGAATTGGAGGATGGAGAATATCTTTTCAATGGAGTTGATCCATTGTTCAGAGATCGTGGGATCAGATGATCCACTAAAAGTAGGAGGCCTTTGTCTCATGAAGCTTTCAATAGTGACTTGTTCTTTCTTAGGGGGGGTTGAACGTTCCTCTTGACCAGTGTTTCTATTCAAAACTTGAGTTAGCTGAGAGAGAAGCGTGACGAAGTTCGCGATTCCCGCTCCCACTGGATTGGGCATCTCATAAGTACAATCATCACACTGATCTTCACAACGGTTGTTAGCCCGAGTTCTCCTATTACCGGCCATTGGCTGGAATAAAAGGAAAGTTAGGGGTAACACATAAAGGGTAATCCAAAGACAAAAGTTGATGACTTATAAATAAACTTTAATCTCTTTAACTCATGAGTCTATAGGATTCAATCCAGGCTTTTCATGATCTTCCTTCTGACATATATTCTTAGGGGCATTTTTCCCTTAATAAGGGTTCATACTAAGATTGTGAATTTATCAAAACATATCCACCGGGAGTGTCGTAACCAAGAGTGCATCAATGCCCATTGTCGTGCACCAGTTCCCGTTTGAGTCTAGCTCAAAGCGGTGTTTTCGGGTTTTACCCATAGGATACATCTGTGCCAGAGCCGCCTCTACCTGCTCGTATCCAGACAAGGATGTATTTGTTCGATAAACCACTTAATTAGTATTTACCAAAACTTAGGGATTCTTTTATTATGCTTAGTCTTGTATCTAAGGATTTACTAGGGTTTCCTAATCCCAAAAATAACTAAACCTATCCTCTGATACTAACTATGACAACCATGCTTTTTATTACAACTTAATCATGCTTTATTACATAAAACATCACTTGATACAACAAAGAAGATCGAGAGGTTTAGTGTCTTTGGGGCTTAGTATCATTACATAAATACTTTAAAATTTAAATACATCATCTTTATTTAAAAATTCCTTTACATGACCACTACATTCCCTCGTACTTATCATTGCATGGGATAACCTGAGGACATGCATAAGAAAAGGGTGAGCTATAAAGCCCAGTAAGGGAGTACACAATGAATAACATGAGGAGTACAATACATGTTAGGAAATAGGCATGTCAATAGAGAATAAGAGAAACATGAAAATAAAGGCATGATAAAGCATGATAATCATAACATGGAAATGTGGCAACAACACTTAACATTGAGTTAGCATGAGCCAAGGCTCATTGCACATGGAGCATGAGTAAACCCTCATTGCACTTGAAGCACGAGTAAACCCTCGTTGCACGTGAATTATCATGAGTAAAAACTCATTGCACATGAAGTATCATGATACTATACTTTACCCAATGCATTGGAGCGCTATAAGGGCACACCCTTCTTAAACATTTCATTTCATGCATAAGTGTGCCACATGGATCATAAAACATGGATTCATAAAACATAATAATTTATTCCACGATAGAGGAATGTGGAATTAATACACAAAAAAATATAATCAATAAGTAAATGTGCATAAAGGTGAATACCCTTGATGGAGAAATGGGCATGGTATTCACTACACAATGATATTGGCTTAGAAAATCGGTTTGATTTCGGCAGCGTAACGGCGTGACATAAGAATTCATAAAAAAGGTTGATGAGAGAGAAAGGGGTTCCTCATCATATTTACATGTAATGTACAGTAAGGAGTTCATATAGATACATGTCCCAACAATTGAAAAGGAACTTAGATTCATGATACAAAAGTATTTCTTGAATATAAAAGAGGAGAAAAAGGTTTCTTTCGGAATTTCGGCATAGTAACGGGTGTACATGGGAGGATTTTAATGAGAGAGAAAGGGTTCTCCCATAATTCAAAAAATAAGAGGGTGGTATGGGAGAGGTGAGAAACCATACCCCAACATTCATAATTGAAATTAAAAGGGCAATACAACTTAAAGAAAATTGACAAAAATGAGAAAAGAAGAAAAAACCCTTACTTGGAAGTGTGATTCCAAAGGCTAGAGAGAGGCTTGTGAGAGACTTCTTAGGAGATTGGGTCACCTTGGGAGGATTCTAGAAAGGGTAGGTCAGAGGTTGGACGAACTCCAAGGGATTTTAGTGAGGAGGAAGTGGGATCTTGGGTGGGTTTATATAGGAAAGGTGAGGGAATTCTTTATTATTTAGGTTTGGGACCCCTTATATTAAAATAATCCAAACCACAAACCATCCCATGGTATTTGCCCATGTATTCTGGAAAAGGAAAGAGGAAAAGAATATTTTACAAGTCCAAGGTCCGAACTTATTAAAAAATTAGGGTTGCTTATGTGGAGGTGAGCCACACTCCCATGGAAATTAATTTAAAAAGGCAAAGTGTTGAATAAGTCTTGAGGGCTCCATTAATGCTTTGAAAAGTGAGTCAAACAAACCCAAAACCTCATTATTTTAATGATAAAACATATATTGGCAGAACATAAGGATTATGGTATTTTATTACATCACTATTGGGTCATTATGATGTCATAAAACACATTATATATTTAAATGGTATTTAATTTTTCCCCAAAAATTTGACTGTCTCAGAAAATTATGAAACATTCACTGTTGGATAATTTCGACGTCCTGATTCCAAAAAAAATATTTATTTTATCTAAATAATTTTCTAAATATGTGAATTTTCATTTTTAAAATAAAAACCGACATTTATAAAAAAATTCACGGGTTTTGACAGAAATGGCTTTCAAACCTTAATAAAAAATTTTATTGCATTCATAAAATTATAAGATCATTTATATTTAATAAAAATTAATGTAATATTAATAATAATATTTTATTAAAATAATATTTAATTCAAAAATCCTTTAATTTAATAAAATATAATTCTTAATTAAATAATAACTAAAAACACCATTTGTACTTTAAAAACTAATTACAATGTATCAAAAATGACTAGAAATTATATTAATTATTATAAAAAAAATAATGTACATGAATATGGTGCTACTTATTTGTTACATAAACCCTTAAAATAGCCGCATAAGACCTAAGGGTAAGGTGCGCGATGGTGACAGACTCTTGGGGTTGCTCGAATAACATCGCTCGAGTGGTAATTTCAATCAACTTCCACTTTTCCCGTAGACGATCACGTTCGAGCTTGACTTGATGAAGCTCAGCTTGGGCTTGGTCAAGGGCAAAGCCCAAAGATGCCACCTCTTTTCCGAGCTCGGACAAATGGGCTTCATAAGGGGCAATTCTACTGGATGAGGCCATTACTTCTTTTGTTTGAGTAGAAAAGGGTTCGTTAAAGCCTTATATTTATACTACTCAGATGATCACTGTTCAACGACTATAAAAGTAACGGTCACAAATCTCAACGTAAAACTAAAGAAGTTGACATCTTATAAAAACATTTTTCATAAAGAAAAATTTAACTGGATCAATAGGGATTTTCCATTATTGAAACTTTGGGTCGTTACAATGAAGGTTCTCCGAGGCTGGTCAGTTCCTCTCGTACGGGTGCTATGACAGCATGGCCGAGTGGAGGACGAAACTTGGGAGCGGGAACCTGATATACGTGCTCAGTGGACGGAGTTGTTCATGGCCATATCTTTACCACCCTTGGAAGGGAAATTCAGGGACAAATTTCTATAAGGGGGGATGTTTTTAAGAACCCATTTCTTCTCTTTGAGCTACGAGATTCTACTTTTCTCTTTTCCTTAGGTAGTTTTAATAAAAAATGGAAAATGGGGAAGAATCCTAAATTTTGGAACTACACGCCGTGTACTTTTTCCACACGCCGTGTACTTCTGACTGTGTTGGGATGAGTACAAAGGGCGTGTAGCCATGTCGTCGACAAAGGGTGTAGGGACTAACTACACGCCGTGTAGTGGTTCTTTACATGCTGTGTAGTTAGTCAGCAAGACAAAATAGGAAGGTGGTGGAGCAGCCGCAAGCTGGGCGGCAGTACACGCCGTGTACTCAGGAGTACATGCTGTGTTCTCTTGTCGGTAGGTGAATAGTTCCGCGCTGGCAAGAAGGCGCCAGAGGAACAATTTAAAATTTGGGAAGTACACTCTATTTAATCGGAAGTAAACACCATGTACTTTGTATTTTTGGCTTAAAATAGGCAGTAGCCCCCTCATTTGGAAGGGGAGGAATTTGAGCTGTTTTGGAGTCAAAGGAGAAGGCTGAACCTTTGAAGATCTACCAACTGTTCGTCTGTAATCGGTTTCCGCCTCAGACGATCTCGTTGGAACCACACGGGTAAGGGCTTCCATCTCACTGACATCTTCTTACAAATTCTTCTCCTAACATATGTTATTTACATTTGAGCGGGTTTCGTTCTTTCTTAGATATACGTCGTTCTTGGGAATTTCTAGAGTCGGCGTTCAGGTATACCGCTCTTTGGCATATAAAGTAGGTGGCTTGGTGTTTAGTTTTCCAACTGCTGTGTGTTTTGTGCATTTTTGTGCCACGAACACATGTTGGGGTGTCGTGTGGCTGGGGCCATTGCTATATTAAACACCTAGAATTGATTAGGTATTTTAATTATGATATTAAAATAGTGGTTGGGATCGTTTCTTGGATCTGGAACCACCCCGGGGGTGTGTTCCACTGTTTAGCCATTTAGCCAGGATACCCGAGGGTATGCCTCTAAAGTAGTAATTGTAGAATTTCCTTGAGAGGAATTGCTTGTTTACTGCTTGTTTACATATTGGGGATGACCTGATTACCTGTTTAGCCTGAGGGAGTTGTTGGGATTAGCCTGTGAGAACTGTATTGTTTAGCCCGAGGGCAGTAGTTATTTTGGCCTGAGGGAAACTTCTTCCATGCCTGAGGGCAGCTGATTCTGTGCCTGAGGGAGACACTACCTATCCCTGAGGGAAGAATCTGTTATGCCTGAGGGTATATTATTGTGTTGGATACTCTTTACCTGATTGTAGGGGTTTACGCATCTGTGGACTTTTAGAGGTTACTTAGAATATTCACTGTGGTGATATTTTAAAATTAAATGATTAAAAGGAATATTAAAATGGAAATTTAACTGTCAAGTTGGTTACTTGTGTGTACTACTTACTTTATTGAATTTTACTATTGCACTGTTGTTTCATGCTTACACACAGTTGGGCACGGGCCTTTGGTGGGTGCCAACAAAGATATATTTCTCACACCCTGTTTGGGTCACGCTTTTCAGCCCAAACAGATTACGTTTCGGCAGGTGTGGATAGGGGTAAGAGTCCCTATATAAGTACTTGACTATTGCTGAGGAGGAGGAGGGCATGGGACCAAGCCAAGGATTGTGATGCCGCTTCTTGCTGTTTTACTTTGTTTTGCTATACTCTACCTTTTGTTGTACTATATTGATGTATAACATGTTCTGGCTGTTTTCTTAGAAATTTAAACATGTAGCATCATTATTTATATATTGTTGGTTGTATCCACTGTTATTTTTTATTTCAGATGTGAATTTTATATGGATTCAGCTGTTCGTTGTATGTTTTATTCCGTATTATGCTGCGCTACACTTTCACAAATAAGGGCATAGTTTCCCCACTATCAGACCTGGGCCCTCACTTCTAGTCGGCAACCTCTAGCATTTGGGGAAGTTCTCTTGAGGTCATGTGGTGAACCGTGTTAGGGGCACCCATTGAGTGTCACCCAGAACCGGGATGTTACATTTATTTACTTTTACTAAAATATAATTTTATCATATTATGAATTATAAGATGGTTAAATTTTAGTCAGAAATTTCTTGGTGAGGTTACTATTCAATTTTCTGGTCTACTATTCTTAATGTCCGCATTACTATTCCAATGGTCAGGTTACTATTTCATCGGTATAGGTTCTTTAAATTCTAGACAGATTTCATATTTGATTAATTCATCATTTATAAAGCTTGTATCATGTTCTATTATGTGCTTATACCCTATAAAAAATTATAAGAAGGTAATGTATATATAAAAAACAATTCGTCATTAAATTCTTCCCTCCATATTAAAATTCACCCTCCAATTTATTTTTTACATTCTATGTTGATAATTGGTGTGGGTACTTCTCTTTCACTACATCTCGGGGTCCCATTATGCCTCTTCCTACTTATGGTTCCTCCAAAGTACTTTTACCAGGTTAATAGTCTTTTTGCATAGAAATTTTTCTATATGATCCAAGATCTTCACTAGGTACTCCTCGTAAGAAATATCATTCTCCAACTGTACCACCTCTGATGTCAGTACATGGGAAGGAACTGGTATGTACATTAATAAGAGGGATTCATGGAATACATTTTGTACTTGAGACATGGTTTTTGGGGGTGATAGTCGATAGGCCACCTCTATGATATAATCATGGATCTCAAAGGGGTAGATGTACCTAAGACATAACTTCACATTCTTCCCAAATACTATGATCCTATTGACTAGAGATATATGAAGAAATCCCATGTCTCAAACCCTAAACTGAACGCCCCATCAATGATTGTTTGTATAGAAATTTAGTTGACTTTATGATACCTTGATGTGTTGTTGAATGGTGTTCATCTTCTCCAACATTTCTTCGACCATTTCAGGTCCTACCGGCCTATGTTCACTGACTTCATCAAAGCATGTTGGTGTTCTGCACCATTTCCTATAAATGTATTCATATTTTTTCATTTGGTTTCTATAGTGGAAACTATTTTTGTAAGACAAATTGAACAATGACCAATGTCAGTCCCATTTTCTTTTGAAGTCCATAGAGAATGATCTCAACATATATTGATCTTTCTGAATATTTTTCTCCGATTAGACATCTGTTTGAGGGTAGAACACCGTAGTGAAGTTCAGATTGGTGTTTATATCATGTTTATGAATTTTCCAGAACATGGAGGTAAATATCATATCTTAGTTAGAAACAGTAGGTACTGGTACTCCATGCATCCTTACCAATTCATTTATTTATATCTTTGAAAGTTGATCCTGTGAGAAGTTATCTGAAATTACCATAAAGTGAGTTGTCTTTGTAAAACCATCCCTAATAACCCATATAGCATTTTTTCCTCTAGATGTCCTTGTCCGTCTAGTGAAAAAGTCAATGTTCATGTTTTCTTATTTCCTTGTTGTTATGGGTAATAGTTTCATCATACATTTTGAATTATTCTTGATATCCTTCACTTGCTGATATACCAGCCATTTTGAGGTATATTTAGTGATCTCATTTTACATATTGTCCCACCAAAAGTTCTCCCAGTGATGTCGATACATCATCATGCTCCCTTGGTGAATAGGGATGGTTTAGAAATATTCATAATTTAGAAGCTCTTTCTTTATATCAGGATTGGATGGTACACATAATCATGGTCCAAATCAAAATAATCCATCCTCACTGATCTTAAATAGGGAGGAATACCCATTTCATATATCTTTCACCCTTTTGGGAATATCCACATCATTTTTTTGAGCATCCTATATTTTCTCTATATGGGATGGTTGAGAAATCACTTGAGAAAGGATTGATGATTTTCCATCTATAATGATTCCCTTGTCCATATTTTTTAAATAAAATACGATTGGATCCTACTTAATTTTCTTCATTGATAATGATGAATGATCCTTTCTAGTTAGAGCATCCGCCACCTTATTTTTCATAATAATACAGTAGTGGATTGTGAAGTCGTAATCCTTGATGAGATATAGCTATATTCATTGAGGAATATTAATCTCCTTTTATTTGAATATATATCTCTAAATCTTATGATCAATATATATCTCAAACTTCTCTCCATATAGGTAATCCTGATAGATTTTCAATGCAATGATCACAGACGCGAACTATAGATCATGCATAGGATAGTATTTCTCATTAATTTTCTACTTACTTGAGACATAGACATTCAATTTATCATTTTTCATTAGAAAATATCCTAATCCTTTCTATGAATAATCATTATACTCCTAAAAGAGTTTTCCACTTTTTGGGAGTGTGAGTACTGGATTAAGGATAAACCTCTTTTTGATCTCCTTAAAACATTCCTCACATTCTTGAGCCTAGAAAACCTTTAATCCATTCAATGTTAGCTTGGTTATATGGTTTTATAATCATGAGATGTTCATCAAATTTTTTTGGTAATACCCAAATTGACCAAGGAAACTACATATCTCTATTACAGAAGTTGGTCTAGGTCACACATCAATTGCCGTTATCATGGAAGGATCCACATATATTTATTTAATGGTAATAACATCCCCCCTATAATGATACATCATCTATCCAGAACACTAAGTTAATATACCCTACATATTTATTCTCCTTTCGTAATGTCCTTTGCACAGTCTTCAAATTCTCGTCATGTTACGCATTTACCTTAAAGTATATCAAAATATCATCAATAATGACTACCAAAACTTTTCTGTGGTAATCTCACAAGTTTCTCTTCGTGAAATACATAAAGATAAATAGAGAATAAGTGAGTCCAAATGGAATCACAATGAACACGCAGTGTACGTACATCATTCATTTGGTAGTCTTGGGAGAATCATCCTCCCTCACCATTAATTGGCCATATCATGACTGGAGGCCCCCCTTAGCGAAATAACTACCCCACATAACTGATTGAACAATTAATCTATTCGATGAAGGGGAGACTTGTTCTTTTTTGTGATTTTATTGATCTCACAATAATCAATGCAGAGGTGCATTAATCCCTAAATTTTCTTGACAAAGAGGACTTGTGATCCCCATGGTGAAGTACTCTGGCATATAAGCCCCTTTCCAGATTCTCCTATAACTACTTATCAACTCCTCTAGCTCAACGGTGGACATTAAATAATGTTTCTTTGATATAATGAGAGATATATGAATAAGTTTGATTGAGAATGAAACCAATATATTTAGAGAAAGACCAAGAAATTCATCAGAGAACACATTAGTGTGATCCCTCATGATGGAAATGTCTTCATGCATGATCACCTGTTTTTTCTCAATAATTTGAGCAAGATATGATTTCAAATATGGAAGTAATATCCAAACTTGAGAGTATGATTATAAAAGAGACTTATCTTACTCCTTACCCTAGTAATGAATTGGAGGATACTTTAGAATGTGAAGAGTGATCTCCCTTTCCCAATAGTTGATGTTGTGTTTGTATGAATATATCCAATCAATTTTTAATATAGCATAAAACAACACCAAAGGTAGTATAAAAATATTTTGTGGGAGTTTCAGTGCATAAATATTAATCAAGGAGGATTTCTCTACTTTGGATGCAATAATTTGCCCATTTACTATCCTCACAGATACCACAACATACAAATATTGAGGTGGTGTTTAAATAGGTCTTCTAAACATGCATGATATGAAAAAAATGTGTAGAACCAGAATAACATAGTACATTAACTATTCTTTAATGAATCACCAGCTACCAGTCACCAAAACATTGTCTGTCTCTACATCAGTAGTAGTGATATCTTCATTCCTTCCATATTTCATTGGTTTTTGTTGTTGATATCCTCTAAAAATCATAAGATTAAGGTATTGGTTTTAAAATTTCCCATGTTCTGTGTAGTTTAAAAACTGCACTACTGATTGAGAGTGGATATAAACCTTCATTTATTCTACTACGTTACTGGGATTCCCCATATCCCTTCAGAAGTTCAAATCCAGGTGACACATTCTTGCACATTTGATTCATTTCTTGGTACCTATTAGATAGTTCCCATGATATTTCATCCCACAATTTTGGAATGTGGGATATTCGGTCTCCTTTCCATCATGGGATTTCTTTTTAGATCCACCCCATATTAGACTCCATTTTCTCTTTTTTTTCACTGGGCCCATGATACAATTGAGAGTCTCTAACCTTAATTTCAACCTTGAGGGAACAATAGACAATATCCTCATATCTATCTAAGTCTCAAATCACCAAAATTTTTCATAGACTCATCTTTAGTCTACCAAAGAAGAGATAGACCATTATTTTGGTGTACATGAAAAAACATGACGTGTATCTCCAAGCCTTGTAAGGATTTCTTCGTATGCCTAAAGAGACTCACCTTCCTTCTTCTGACATATAGAAGACTATCCTTCCATCTTGAGATGGAGGAATCTGGGAAAATATTTATTGAAAAAGTTTTTTTTGAATTCCTCCACTTATATGGAATTATTTTCCTCCTTGTAATTCATATCTTTGATCAGTTTCGAGCACTAATCACATTCCCTTTGAAAACAATATACCTCCATCACAAATTTCTCTTATTTAGAGCATCAGCCGATAGATAATATCTTTTCAGTGGTGTTAATCCATGATTTAGTTATTAGCGGATCATAAGATCCAACAAACATGGGAGGAATTTTCCACATAAGGATTCCATGCTAACTTTATCTCTTCTAGGAGAAGTAGGTAACTAAACACGATTCATGAAATTATTCATAACTTAAATGTGTTGAGAAAACACTATCATGAAGTTTTGAGCACCTGTTCCCATCATATTTGGGATTTCATTAGATAAATAATCACATTCCATAAAACATTGATGGTTAGAACATGTTCTTCTAATTCCTTACATTAGGTATGAAAAACAAAGTGAAATTAGGGGGCATGTATACTTAGCATAATAAAAAAAACTTTAAACCTAAAGGGATAAAATTGTATAGGAAAAGTATATTCTATATTGTGATTATCTAGTTTTCAATATGAGTTATCCATGATATTTTTCTAGAAATATATTCTTATATTAATTTTATTTGTCCCTTAAAAATGGATTGTAATGAGATTATGAATTTTCCAAAGCATATCCCTCGAGAGTGTCAAACCAGGTTCACAATAAGGTCTGCTGTTGTATACCAGGTTACCCCATGTTAGGCTTGAAACACCTTGTCTGAGTATTCACTTTTAATTACATCTATTTTAGAATCACATCCACTTGTAGTATCAGTACAAGGATATATTTTATTGATAACCCATTTACTCTATAGATACCAAAATCTAGGTATGTTTACTCTTACTTAGTCTTATCCCAAGGGTTCTTACTAAAGTGGTCAATTCATAGTCCCCAAATATAACTAAACATTTCCTTTGATAGAAATTATAGAAATTATAGTCTTCTAAACATAATATTACATAATTTTAATCGCAATTAGATTAAACATTAAAATCCAATGATCACAAAGTCTAGTCTCATGGAATACTAGGTATATAAAATTGAAAACATGGAACTAAATAAATAATTTATTTATTTATAATCTATTATAGTCTCCTAACATCCTTTGAGAACATACTTCTACATAGAATAACCACATCATAAAAAATTATAGGGATGAGCTAAAAATCCCAGCAAAAGAATAATCCTTAAAATAAATCATAGCACAAGGGTTAGAAGGCATAAAATAATGATATAAATAGGAATAGAACATGATTAAACATAATGAATCATAACATGGGATCATATAATCATGGATTCATAGTAATGTTTTTGTAACCTAAATAATATCTTTAACACGTGTCAAAGCTCGTTGAACATAGAGGAACATGAGTAATGGCTTGTTCCAAATAGAGAAGCACGAGTCAAGGATATCCACCATGGCCATTGAACATAACATATATTTTTATTAAACATTAAAAGCTGCATTTGAGCTCTATCTAGGTGAATATATCATATTATTTTAATGAATATGATTTCCACATTAAGAATAATACATATATAATCAAACTTAAGCCTTAGGGATACCCATGGAAATAATTGGGCATCATATTCATGTCAAAAGCATAAAAAATAGGAGTATCCTAAAAATTTCCAAGAAAGGAATAAAATCATACATGGACATTAATAAAGGAATTTAGGCATATATCATTTCATGATATGTCAATATCAAGTGAAAATAGTGTTTATGAAATTTTAGAAATAAAACATTTTTGTACGGTTTAAGGGAAAACTCTCAAGATTCATTAAAATTGAAAAGGCATAACTAATTGTATAAAAATAGAAGTGAATTTTTTTTTCAGGTTAAAATTAGTTATTTTAGAAATATAACAGTTACTTAAGATATATTATGTATCACACTTGATAATGGGTAAGAATTCAAAAAGTTCCCTTAGACTAGGCTTGATTGTATGGAAGAATTGAGTATGGAACATTTTGAAAACTAGTGTATACCAAAAAAATAATGAATGGATCTTGATAAATTATTTTTTAAAATATAAAAATCATTTATAATATGTAAATAAAAAAAAAATATAATTTCCTTTGTAAAAAGGAGAGAAAGAATAACCCGAAGGAATAATGGAGGTTCAGGTAGAATCCCCGACCTTGTTTTTGAAACAACTCTCCACTTGGTCTTAATGTCATTAATAGTAAAATTAATTTCATTAATTAATATTTATATAACAATTTATATATTTATATGATTTGTTAGAACTTTATTAAGTTCAGTTTTTTACTTTTTGATGGGTTATATGAATCAATTTTTTATTTGGGAGCGTTGATTTCCTTGGTTTTCATGATAAGTTTACATGTATATGTGTATGTATAATCATGTAGAATGTGGGAACTTATATAGAAAGGAACTTATACATTATTATTCAACTTATAAAATATTAAAAATACCATATTGTTTCTATATGTGATGATGATTCATTAGATAAATCATTAATATTATCGTTTTGATTAATTTAGCATTTTTTGGTCATGATGAACTCATTTTGTTTTATAAATGAATATCCTGAGTAAAAATATAATAAATAACAATAAATAATATATAATAAATATATTATATTATGTAACAACAATAAAATTGGTTTCATGACTATATTAGAATCTAGAACTGAAATATGAAAGCATATTTTCCATTAAGTTGGTAAATTGGAAACTCACGGACGATGTTTTCATTCTTAATGTAAAATAGAGAAAATAATAGATTGAAAAGTAATTAAAACATAAAATTGAAAAAATTATAGTCTATTTAATATAATATTGATTTTATTTCATTTGGATTAGGGTATGTGAGGATTGAAAAAAAATAATGGAATGTGAAAAGAAATTAAAACAAAACAGAAGAGGGTTTTACATCTTGATTCTTGCTTCTTGAGATCCTCTGTATGTTTATGGAATTATGATAAGAAAAATAATCTCTTAGAAGAGGGGGAGGTGTTTGGGAAGAGTATTGGGAAGAATTTTGATATGGCTGAAGGCTTGAGTGGTGCAAGGAGAAGAGTTAGTGAGTGGTGGTATTTATAGTTGAGGAGAGCAGTGTTTTCTCATTATTTTAGTAAATAAATTATTATTATTCTCAAGGAAAGAAACAATGATGATTATTGAGGTTAAATTAAACAATTAGATAATTTAAGTTTGAAACAATTGGGCATATATCATCCATGACTCAATGAATAGTGTATTGAACTTATAATTTAAATATATTGTAAATTACAGCATTTTACTATTCATAAAAATTCAAGTATTTCAGAAAAAATAAAAAAATATCATTCTAACCGTTTTTCGACATGCAGACCTAAAAAATGAACACCATTTTATTATAATAATTTTTTAAATTTTCTAAATTTAATTTTTAATTAAAATCCAATTTTTTTTAAAAAATATTTATTTTTAAATTATAACTGATTTTATATCACTTTGAACAATATAATAAGGTATAATAAAATTTTCTTATAATTATATGACATAAAAATACTAATTTATGAATACATTAAATGAAAATTAATGGTAATTTAATATATTTAATTAGTAATAGAATTATAAATAAATATTTATGTCTTACAAAAATACCGACAATTAATTAATTTTTTTTAAAATATTAATTTTCTTATACTATGATATAATTATCATGTTGTCCCTTATAATATAGATAAATTTTATTCAAAATTTCATTTTTATGGTTACTATTAAATTGGATGGTTTACTATTTATAAGGTTCACATTACTATTCCAAATTTCAAGTTACCAATTCATTGGTATAAGATCTATAACTTCTAGAAATGTTTCTTGTTTGATTCATTCATCATTTATATAGATTGTATAATATTATATTATTTGATTATACCATATGAAATAATTATAAAAAGGTAATTTATAATGATAAAACATTGTGTCATTACAATGGTTTCCCATAAGCCAACATTTATCTGATTATAACCCATCATATGCTTACTCTCCTATCCATGCTTCATGGTTAGTCATTCTCATCGGGCCAAAGGAATTACCAAAAAATTACCCAAAAAAACCATTCGTAGGAATAAGATCATCCATGGGGCTATTCTCAACTCATGTGTCACTTTAAAAACAAAATCACCTAACCATGTTTCCATAATTGGTGTCTCTTACACCTAGAAAAAATATCAAGGCCTACATTAATCATCATCCAACTAGATAGATTAAGCATCCCAATTGTAAAACCATTCAAAACAAACCTTAAAACCTACTACAATAACCTTGGTCCCCTTATAAGAAAACTAGGGAACAATAATCACCAAAAAAACCAGATGGTCCTCATTATGCATCAGTTCCACCTTGGAAGCATCTACCATTCTTTCTATTATAAGAAACCAGCATCACCAACCATCAAATATTCCAATTATCCCCCAGCCCTACCCATGCTGGTCAACACTATCTATGTCCCACTAACAATTTTAAAAACATCCAATTATGTGAAACACACCCAAAAGCATTAGGAACTCTATCTGATAAATCTCATAGGTCATCTCGAAGGTTAAATAATACCAACCCCTTAAACAAGAGTCACAATAAAGAAAATTCATTGGACATATTTCGAAATCATACACATCAAGACATGAAAAAAATATTTATCATGAATGGAACTCTCAGCCTTTTTCTGATACACGGTGCATAGTGCACCAAACTTCCATTTATTCTAGGTTTCACACCAAAGGTAACCAAACACATACATCAAAACTATGAGACAAATAACCTCTCTGTGACCCAAATCACATCTCGTAAGGTCCCTATTCACAAGGTGTCCAAAACCAAGGAACCATCCTTTATTTACAACATGCAATATATATGGTCACGAAACATGAGAGTTTCGGCTATCACATTAATGAAAAATTCCTCACAACCCAAAGTCCACGACCTACTAAAAATTCCAATAGAAAAACTACTATGCCATATAATAACCATTAAAGCCTCAACAAACACTTCAAGTAATTATTAGTAGGGTTAAACTACATATGGAAAAGATCTTAAACTATTAGCCTTACACATCCCACTCTAGATTCATTGTCACCTTGGTAATAAACCCACATAGAACACTACCTCTACTATCCATACATCATGTCATGTTTAAAATTGGGTAATCCAAATTATATAATCAAAAGTATTTCATCAAACACATTTTTAATCAATTTCCACTTACAGAACACAAATATTCTCTCTTTATAAAATTTTCCATTTCAAAACTTGTTAAATTCATCATTTAAACTCATTTACAACTTTCACGAGGAAAAATAATTATCCATTTTACCATTACTATGAAAATATTTAACTTTTAGACACAATTTATTATTTATAATTACCACAACCAATGAGTTTAACCAATCCATACCATAATTTTTTCCCAATATTCCTTAAATATTCTATTATAATCTTTTTATTTACAAACCATAATTACTATTATTAGGAACTATTTTCTTCAAAATATTCAATTAAGTATAAATATTTCTAGTCTCCATACCCTAGAAACCCATACCATATGTTCCTATCATGATGCATGAAAAATATATCCTTAGGTTCCTAAAATGATGCATGAATGTAAAACCACATCACATTCTATCCATGAGAAGAATATCAGTAATTAGTCACAAAAAAAACATGTGCCTCACCCATTGGTGAAATATCATCAAATGTTACTACACACAACAAAAACACCAATTCTCATCTTGGGATACTTGGTGTTTTCCCTCATACATGTATTAGCTACTCCAAAAAACTAGCTTATTACAAAGGATGAGAATATCCCAACCTCCTATATACCATCATAAATAGAAATACCCCAAAAATGAACCCTCTAATACAACTTTGTAACACCCTCGACCTAGGAGCCACTAAACTAGTACCCCGAGCCAGGTTTCCACACAACCTCAAGCACACCTCCTCATTTTCTAGAGGATTATGACCATCATTGAGGGTCTAAAAATCACATGGGGAGAATATAACCTCATTAACAGTGTAATCAACTTCATAAAATATATAGAATATAAAAAACAACATATAATAACCAATGATCAAGAATTGATAACCATTTTAAAAAACAGGGTACAAACCACAACCTATAGTAAATAGGTTATGTCATGCTACAATGCCTAGTGAACAGAACCCAAAATGAGGACAATAGTGAAATCTGCAAGAATGGTCTAGAATCCATGTCTGGAACCTCATTCTCGAACCTATCAAGCACAAAGACCTTTCCCTTTTCCTAACAAGAAAGCGTTAAATTTTCTCAGGTACCAACAGTTGCCCGAACAGGGTGTGAGTACAACTCAGTAGGCTACAACCAACGATGGAAACATGATATCCAGTAAAAATAGCTAGTGCTTGAAAGTAATAATAAAATGAAAAGTAAGTAAAAGATAGTTCATGCCACTAGTTAATAATATCTACTAATCACATACTAACCATAGTGCCAAATTCATTTTATACATCATCCTCATTACTTAGTTAATCATTAAAATGTAATCCATGGTTTAGGAAAATATATAAACTATGCATGAGTCTAAGGTAATCAATGAGAATGAGTAAGGGAATAATATAATTCCTTGTCTGACTAGGGGTAACACAACACACAATAATACTAACCAGGAATTTAACAGAGCTAGAAATGTCATTTATCAGTGCTACATAAGCAATGATTACTTGACAGATATTAAAAGACCTGGTCTTTTAACTCCCTAAAAAGGCATTGATAAAGCAAATTTTATCTTCTCTTATAGAAGTTCTAATAAAGTGTAACATTATAAGTGCTGAATAAATGAATCATTTATCATTTCTTTTAAAAGTTCTGATATTTTTTCATTTATCAGTTCTTTTAAAAGAATTATTAAATATGTCCTTTATTAGTTCCTTTAAAAATGATGATAAAGGGCCCTACTGTAGTGTGATGAAACAACACATGCAGTACCAGTGCACTATGCTGTAACATCACAATGATGCACCAAAATCCCACTAGATAGAAATGAAAAAAGTACTAATAAAAAATTTATATGAAATAAAATTTATATCATAAATAAAAGAAAAAAATTTCAATATAGATATTTCACACATTTTATTATACAATTACATAAATAAAAATATTTACATACATTAAAAAATATCAATGTTCCATTATAATTTAATCATGATCATGACTCATGCTATTTCTGAACTAACCACCCCTACTCGATCAAAATAAGTCAACTATAAAAAAACTTCTATGCTAGTAATAATATTAAGAAATAAATTAAAAAAAATATGTTAACTAAAATTGATGTTAATTTCACTAAAAATGATGTCAATTTTAAAATAAAAAGACACAAATGGAGTCATACCAGTCACACCATGCGTCAGATTGTGGGGAGAATGATTCTAGCATGTCTCAAATGACATTGGGATCATTTTCCTAAAGTATCAAAACATTCATAATGTATCATCCCATATTTGAGTAGATCTATTCTCTTTTTTACTAAAATGTCATTTTAGACTGGAAACCAAAACTTTGGATTCATTATGACCACATAGTGTATTAGTTTGATGTGAAATAAATTCCTATACAACATAAATTATCTTGAAGTAAGATTGTGTTTGGATAGTTTTCAGTGAGTGACACTTTTTGAACTAGAATGATGATTTTAAAATGATAACATTCATTTTAAGTCAAACTAGGAACATCATGTATCATATTAAGGTGGGAGTGAATCTTACATGCCAAAAATGATTTTTTTATCATTATTATAAATTATAAAAACAATATGAATTTGTTTTATTATTTTTGAGTTGGTCATTCTTCCATTTTACTAAAATTGATGTCAGTTTTACGTTAAATATGCACATTGAGTCACTCCAGTTGCACGATGTTTTAGATTGGTGTGTTAATTATTCTTACACATCTTATGTGAATTATGTATCATTTTTTAAAGTATCAAATCAATAGAAATTTATTTTATTTGTTCTGTGAACATCAGTTGTTATTTTTACTAAAATGCCATTTTAATATGGAAACACACACTTTTACTCATTATGATCACATATTATATTGATTTTCTATAATACCAAATAATAAACATCAAAAATAAATTATGAATTATTCTACTAAATTATCATGATATACCAATTTTTTTATCAGTTTTAAGTGAGTGGCCATTTTTGAACTAAAATATCGATTTTAAAATAAAAATGAAGCCTTTTTTCATTATGCGCACATCATACATTGGATTGAGGATTAGATGATCAATAATAATAAAAAATAACTTATGTATCACTTATGTAATGTTTCAAAACAATATGAATCCGTTTTTCAGTTTGGCATAGGTTAGTTTTCCATTTTATAAAAACTGGTGACAATTTTAAATAAAAAGGAACACTCGGAGTCATAATACTTACACCATGCATTAGGTTGAGGTGTGTATGATTCATAAACATTTTGATCCACCTTTGGATAATTTTACTAACGTATCAAAACCATATAAATTAACTTTTTAATTTTTGAGTACATCAGTAATATTTTTTACTAAAATATCATTTTAAACAGGAAACACAAACTTTTGACTCATTACAGTCACATCACGTAACAGTTTGATATAAAACCAATTACAATACATAAAAAATTACATATATTTCATTTTTGGAAATTATCAAAATAATATGAGAATGTTTGATTACTTTTTATTAGAAGACAATTTTTGATCTAAAATGTCAATTATAAACTGATAATGGACACATAGAGTCATACTGGGAACATCATGCATCAGCTTGAGGAGCAGATGATTCTCAGACATAAAAAATGACTTTTGGATCATTTTTTTAAAGTATAAAAAAATATGAATATTTTTTCTTAGTTTTGAGTATGTTAGTTGTCAATTTTATTAAAATTAGTGTCAATTTTAAATAAAAATAAAACCTTTTATTCATACCATTCACACCATGTGTCAAATTGATGTTTGGATGATTCCTACATATCCTAATTTATCTGGTTTTTTTGGTATAGAAACACATGAAATAAGAAAATTACAAACCTACTCAAACAAAATAATCCACCTTAATGAGAAAAGAACTATTATGTGAGTAATACTAAAAAATAAATTATATATATATATGAGAAAATACAGTAGTTATATGAGAAATGTTTTTTCTGTGAAAATTTGAAGATTACCTCTTTAATTGAGTAGATACAGTGTCATATCTCTTCCTACCAAGGTATGATAGATATACATGAACTTCTAAAAAAATAAGTCTATAAAGAATAATGAAAATTAAATAATCATTCTCTTATATAATTCTCCAACAAAATAGAGAATGTATTTTATAACATTAACTTTAAATATTTACAATGGGTTTCCTTACTTATATATTGTTATTCAAAGGGATTGGTAACATCATCATGTGCAGAAGACATTGTCTGCTTTATTGGTAAAAATTTAATTTAGATTGTTTTAACGTAGTGGAGAAAATATAATATTATGGAAAAAACATAATATATTAAAAAACACTTTTACTTTCTCAATGAAATAACTTTCTATTTTAAAAGTATTAGGGATTCAATTCGTCTATTGAGAATCAAAATCCAAACATTGTTTTCCCCTCTAACATATTTAACATTTAAACCATTGGGACTCAAATGAAGTGATTATGGTCTCCCAAAAAAAGGGTCATCCTTGATTTATTTTTCCTCTAACCTGACATTTTTTTAGTTGCTGGTAAGACAATAAACCAATTTTTTTGTTGGATCAAAGACATAAAATACTTTCACTTCTTTTGATTCTAGTATGAATGGATTATCTTTCCTTAGCATCCACATAGAAATTCACCTTCCTGAATTCCATTTCATCAAATTTCACGACATTGATTTTTTCAACCCATTCCCAATAGATAACCAGCACTTGAAATGTTGTATATTCCAACTCATATATCTATTCGATAATTCAAAAATATGACATATTTTCATAAATTGGATTTATCTAGTTAGAGCTTGAAATGATAATCAGTTCATCCAGAAGTGTAAAATCAGTTTTTTAATCTTACCATAGTCATTGTGTTATTTTTTATAGAACATACAACTGTTGATTAGAAAACCATTGTAAGATATAACATTTTCATTTAGTCCTATGGCTAGTCATTAAAGTCATTCAATAATTGAATTGAGAATTTTAGATAACTTCTTATAAATATGATATCAGAACCATCCAATAAACTATTTAGTATGGGTATTTAATATCCATACTTTAGCAATTGATGGATTCAAATCTCCACGAATTTCTACGTGGTCTTAAATTTATTGATCAACATCGTCACTATTTTGTAAAATGTAAATATTATTTTTCTTCTACTCTATCATGGTAATTATAAGAACATATCATCCTAAAATAAAATCTCCCATATGGTGTTCAATATTACAAGACTTTGGGAGACTGAAGCTGTCAAATTATAATAGGAATCAGTATATAATTCAACATATTCTTGAAAATTATATCATTATACAATAAAAACATCTTTCCAACATCGATTCTTTACATTCCCCTTCAAAACCATCACATACCATTCTATAGGGTAAATCCATATTTATTGGAAGGATCCATATATTTGAACCTCTCTAACCAAGTGAACCATCAAGTGGAACAATATATCAAATAATGATGGTGGGTATACAATCTCTAATTCATATAATATGACTATAACCTCTTTATTCATGATGGACCATTTTATTGGGTTTATAACTATACTGCATATATATTTCAAAAAAAGAAATGTCACAATCAATAGATAAATCTTTTAACTGGGTTACCCTTAACCCTAGGTGGATTAAAAGCTATTTGGGTGATTTTTTATCAGTTAATTATAGTTTCTCATATCTTAACAATCTAGGAGTCTCACTCACTAGATTAGATGAAAAATATTTACATCCATGAGATCATACAAATATATGATGTGTTGTGTTAATAAGGTTTTCCTTATGACATTTCCATTCCTTCATACAAGGGTGATATTGTAGAGACATTAAGGTATCCTTATGAATTTACAATTCCTTCTTGTTTTCAAAATCACAAACACCTTATCTCAAGGAAAATCTTTTTTTACCCTATGTTTTACTTCTATAAGGAAAAATTTCTTTCCCCTAGGAAATTTACCCTTACCATTTTTTCATTGTTCATATCATAAATTTTCTAAGTATAAAATTAGGTTTGAATCCAAATCCTTGGAATCCAATAATTACCGAGACAAGAAGCATTCTATTTTAGTATTCAAATTCTAATAATGTATTATGGATACGAATTCATCTTGAGTTCTGACTCCAAATTCTGATTACGAATTATGGATACAAATTCTTCTGAGTTCTGACTTTGAATTCTGATTACGAATTCTAGATACGAATCCTTTTGAGTTCTGAGTCTGAATTTTGATTATAAATTATGGATTCAAAGTTTTCTGAGTTCTGAGTCTGAATTTTGATTACGAATTCTGGATACAAATTCTTCGGAGTTCTGTCTCCGAATTCTGAATATGAATTCTAGTTACGAGATTCTTTGAGTTCTGACTTTGAGTTCTCTGAATGTAGACTCTGAACCCTTATGAGTTCGGACTTCGATTTCTCAGGAACTCTGACTCCGAACATTGTAAGTTCAGGTTCTGAACTCTTTTGAATCTAGATTCTGAATTTCCTTGAAAATCAGACTTCAGAATTATATAGCGATCAGGTTCTGAATTCCTAGAAAAAAAATCCGAATATCCTTGTATTATAGACTTTGAATTCAATTTTGGTTAGACTCTGAACATTCATATCTACTTACATTCTGAATATTGGATTTTAGTTATGTTACCATAATTTTTTCTTACATTGTTTTGTTATAAATCAATGTCATGCATTCAGTTACTAACTAACCTTTGTTTATGTGACACAGTTACAAGTCCCTCCTAAATTCATGAAAAAATATGACCATTGGAGGAGAGAGATGATCGTTGATGCATTGACTATAAATAGAAGCTCATTTGAAAGAAAGTTTAACAACAGTTCTATGAATCTATAGATTACATGTTGTTGAAGTGATTTCTAGAGAGAGAATTTCATTGATTAATGCATACTAAACATCTGGTTCAGATTTTCTTCGTGCGACTCCGAATGTTGCTGAGTACATTCAAGGGCTTTTGGGGATAGGAAGATAGAGATGCAAACTGACTTGTTGTTGAGGGCTTGTGAGGATAGCAAGACAGACTCCGATATTCATATCCAGGGTTTAACCTGGTGTGGGTAAGATATACTTTCTTGAATGTATAAATCAGGGGACCTTTATCCAAGGTTGTTGGATACCATTCTCTTTGGGTTAAAATATTTAAATACTTGTTACCTTTTTTTTCAAGTTTTCCGCTGCATTTTTATTTTTGAAGAATGTATAACTATATTAGACATTCTTATACATGTACTTTGATTTAGTTAGATTATATACTCTTTAAGGTAGAATCTTCAACATTGTAAACTTTCTCTATGTTTCATTTCTGGAATCACTTTTTCGGAATTTCTTTCTCTGAATCATATTTTAGGAATCAAGAAAGTGTGTAGAACTAGAGGTTTTGTGAATTAACTTGTTTAACACTGTTAAATATAATCATCTTTAAAAGTTACAATGGAATTTTTTTAAGAATACAATTCACCCCCCTCTTCTATGATGAGAATCATTAGATGCTCCATTAAATATCTCTTTTATTTCAATCATACATTTGGTATTAGAGAGTATATCATACTCAAACATACTATCTCAACAATTGGTATCAGAGGAGGTGACATTGAATCCTTTACCAATTCAACAATTGGTATCAGAGTATTGGTTCAATATGAATTAATTTGATGATTAGATTTAGAATATAATTCATCTCATTCTTTTCTGGAATTAGTTTTCTGGACTCATAACATTCAGATTCTTTTTTCATAGAGATATTCTTGTTATGTATTTTCCTTTCTTAGTAATATTTTCCTTGTTCATAATCTTTTTCTATTAATAAGTTTTTGTGGAAATATTTTATTTAAGATGGCAGGAATCAATGTTGGTTTTATTGAAAAATTAAATCCAACTAGACCCCCTATCTTTGATGGAAATTATTATGAGTATTGGAGAGACCGCATGAAGACTTTCATTATCAATACTGGTGTTGATAATTTTGGTATTCTTACTGGAGGATATAAAATCCCTGACAAAGAAGTTAGTACCTTCACAAATCAAGAAAATAATAAATATCAACTAAATTATAAGGTACACAATAGTTTTATTTACTCCAAGACTAGAAATATATATAGCCAAATTTCATCTTGTGAAGTAGAAAATTGTATTTGGAAGAAACTTGAAGTTACTCACTTTGGAACATCAAAAGTAATTGAAACTATTAGAGCTATGTCTAGATCTGAATGTCATGGTTTTAACTTTCCTTATAGAGAACCCATATGTAATATGAAACAAAGATTCATGAATATTGTGAATAGTTTACAATCCATGGATGAGAAAGGATTAGATGATGAAGCTCTTGTTGACAAGATCATAGACATCATACCCAATGAATGGGAATCCAGGAGGACATCTTTGGTGAGAACAGAAAGTTTACTCATGTTTTTTTAGATGAAATGATTGGAAATCTACTTCATCATGAGATTAGAATGAAGAGAGATGATGAAAATATAATAAAGAAGATTGGGGATGGTAGTGTTGCTTTTACTACTACTTCAAATCATATGAAATTCAAAAATACTTTGATAGTTACCAGATCTTAGTATAAGAAGGTTGTTATCCAATCCAAATCCAGTGGAAGTGAATCCTCAGAGAATGAGTTAGAAAATATTTCTCGAAGGATGAACAAGATAGCTGGACAGATGAACATTCAATCCAAATATAATAAAAAAGAAAGGAAAAATAAGAAAGATTATGAAGTAACATGCTATGAATGCCAGAGAGCTGGATATACTTGACTTGATTGTCCTATGCTCAAGAGAAATGAAAGAAAGGAAATTAATTCTGTGAGAAATAGAAATAAGTATTACAAGGATAATGCTAAGAATGTTTATAAAGCTAATGACACTTGGAGTGATAGTGGTGGTGACACTTCAGATGAATCTTCGGATTAGGAATCTTCTCAACAGAATAATTTTGGTCTAATAGCCAGAATAACTATTGAAAATCATTTCTTAATGTCTAAGGTACACAATGATGAATCAATGACAATTGTTTATTTGAATTCTAATAATATTAAATACTATAACTCTTTGGATGAATAATCTTTTATTTATGAAGATAACACTTTACCTCTCTATGAAAATGTTTCTAGGTTTTCCAAACTCCTTGAGATTGAGAATTCAAAACTCATGAAAAAACGTGATAAGGCCGAATATATAAATACTAATATTACTATGGAAATATAATATCTTTCTAATGATATTGATAAGAAAAATTTTGATTTCAAAAATATTTCAATAAATATTGAGGATGTTAATTATGAGACAAATAAACTTTATAAAGATCTAGAAAATGTAATTTCTTTGAAAAATGTTTTCGAGCCTAAATCTAGTTCAAAATAAAATGTTTTAGAAGATAAGAACTTGGTTATCAAAAAAAATCCAAAATCTTTTTCCTTGAGGAAGTGTTTTTCAAACGTTATCTTAGGTAAGGAAAATTTTGATAAAATGTATTCTCAAATACAACCTCTAAGGAATAGTTCTGGTTTTGGTTATACTAGTTCTAAACTGATTTTTAGTAATAATTATTTTGTTCCTCAAAGTGCTCTATTCTGCACTATGTGTCAGTGTGGTGGACACTAGTAAAAAAATTGTTCTTCAAACAAAACCCAGTCTTTAGGATTTCATAAAGTCTACATTTCTAAAAAGATGTGGGTGCCTAAAATTTTTCTTTTCAAGAATATGGGATCCAAGCAATTTTGGATTCTAAAAACCAAAATTTTTCTAATTTTCAGGAATATATAGAAGGTACCAATAACAATAAATGGTACATGGATAATGGTTGTTCCCGGAATATGAATGGTAACAAAAACTATTTTGAAAATATTATCAAGAAAAAAGGAGATATCATTATTCAATTTATTGGAACGCAATATCAACTTACTAATATTTTCAAAAAATCTTTACCCTCTGATTGATTTCAATAAATTAAATAGAATTTAGGAATAATAACCATAAGGTAATAATCCGCTTTACATTCCTTTTGAATCAATCTCCTAACAGTAATAAACTCCTTTTCATATGGGGAGTACTTTTTCTTGTTAGTTTTCAAAAAATGTTGTAATGAAGTTTAAAAAAAATTCGTAATGAAGATTTTCGTAATGAGCATTTTTGTAATGAATATTTTCGTAATGAAGATTTTTGTAATGAATATTTTCGTAATGAAGATTTGTGTACCCATTTCTTTTCTCGTACTCATGTTTTTTTTGGAATTTTAAGTATTTCAAGAAGAATTTTCCTCAGGACAAATAAATCTCTTGACAATCTGAAGGGTATGATTCTTTCATGAGTTTTCGTAATAAATTTTTACTTGCTGTTAGTTTCTTTTGGCATTAAAATTTCTCGGATTCTAGTTTCCCTAAATATGAATGTTTTCTTTTAAAAATCTAAAAAGATTGGATCCTACCAAATTTACATTGTGGCTATCATTTCAACCATCAAATATGATCAGAAGAATTCCCAGACATTGGATTGGGATGGGAAGTTCAACCGTCACATCAACACCTATAAAATTGGACCCCCGATGGTTATCCCACATAAATTTTCAAGAATTTGTGTGTCGAAGATATTCCCCACTTCAAAAGAACATTCTGGATTTTTGAAGTTTTCTCAAGTCCAAATGTCTACTGATGTTCCTTCTCAAGATATGTCTTTTGTCAAGCTGATTTTAGTGTGGAAGATATACATGGAGAGGTTGGTACATCTGAACTTTTTCAACAAGTATGATTATATTATTTCAAAGAATATCAAGCTTTATGGATGGGAGACTGTATCTATATCAAAGATAGGAGCTCATGATGTTGTGTATCCAGATCTACTCATTGTGTTGTATGAGTATGTTTGTCTCATAATGGAAGAAGGGATAGAAAAGTTTTCATTCAAGAGTTATGGTAAAACTTATGAACTTTTTAATACCAAGGATTCTATCTTGGTAGGGCTATCCTATGAAAGAGAAGCAGAATTTTGTTCCCACATGCTACTAGATGTTCAAGGATTTTTTGTAAAGGTGAATGCTTTGGAGTGTCTTGGACTTTCAGATGTCAAGATCATAAATATTTTTAACTTGTCTACCAACAATCAGATTCTTGAGTTATGGGTTCGGGGTTTTATCTTATTGAGAAAGGGTGACAAGGACACTCTGAAGAAAAGTGATTTGAATATATTATATTATTTGGTGAACCTAAGGAAGATCAATCTGATGAAGCATATTCTCATTACGATAGACAATAGCAAGAATAGGAATTTGAGAGCACAAATAATCATGTATCCTGACCTACTCTCCATGTTTATTGTTCAATGTCTTGAGTCCTTCAATATTCCTTGTAGTCCCAAGATGAGGAATTTCAATGTTATGTTAGTTAATTATGACAATTTGAAGAGAATAAATGTAGGATTTTCTAAATATTCCATAGAGTTTTATGATCTAGCAGTGGAAGAAGTAGAATCCATTTTAAAAAATGCAGAAGAGGGTGAACCATCGAAGAAGGCTGGAAAGAAATGAAAATTGAAGGAATTAGAAGCTCAAGATGAAACCACTCAAGCTAAAAATGCTCAAACCGCACCACCAAATCCCAAGAAACAGAAATCCTATCTAAATGAGGTTGTATCCAAATGGAGGGAGGATAAAAAGAATCATAAGGAAGGATAACCACATCTTGGTATAGATCTTACTAAGGACAAGGATCTAAAAGAAAAGAATGATGAAGAGCTTGAGATGCAAGGCAAAGAAAAGAAGCTTAAGAAGAAAATGTCAGAGGCTGAAAATTTTCAATCCCGTCTGAGGGACAGTGAAATTGCATCTGAGAATCTTCTTGTATCAAAAACGTTCTTAGTAGAACCATTACCTGAGACACTGGGGAAGAAGTTCATGACTCCGGAAAAAGTACATGAAAAAGTTGTCAAAAAATGGAAGTTGTAGAAGAAGTACAAGAAGATAAAAGCAGTGATGATATAACTGATCTTAGAAAGAAAGTTGAATACTTTCATGAGAAGGAATGTTCTTCTGAAAAATTGTCAATCTGGACTTCTCAAGCTGGATCTTTGAAACTTTCTACTTTTGGAATTGATGAGAAGGGTGAAGAGTAAGTGAAAAAGCTATCTAAGGAAGGGAGTCATAATCATGACTTCATTAATCCTGAAGATATTGAGGCAGGATCCAAGAAATAAAAAATTGATGAAGATAAGACTGTTCAGTTGTCTGAAAGTGAACATGAGTCTCCAGATGAAGAAGCTATTCTGAGAACAAATAAGGGAAAAAAACAGTTTTTGATACTACATCGAGAGCAATTTTAAGGAAGAAGAAAGCCAATGGATATTTTAAGAGAAAGATGGTCGAGATAGAGGAAGAAACATCACCAAGAAAAGTGTCAGATTCAGAGTCATCATCTTTAGGATTTGATTTTGTCATTCAACCTCTGAAGAATCTTGTTGACACCATTCAGATATTTCCAACCGTTGACTCCAGATGTCAAATTCTCCAACATAGCATGAATCAAAAATCATATTATGTATCCATGGTGATGGATAGGTGCATAAAGATTGAGGCTGATTACAAGAAATTCATTATCAACTATGAATCCCACAAAAAATCTTGCACGAAAATGGTTAGCTAGTCAAAGAATTTAGTTGATGATTTGAGAGATCTTGATGAGTTTCAAGATGATGTTAAGAAAACTTTTGATAATGAAGATAGAAAAATCAAGGATCTCACAAATATCTTTGAGGAAAAGAAAAAACTTGAACACAATACTCAGATTCTGGATGTAAAATATCTGAATGGGAAGTTGAATTATATTTTCCAATGTTGGAAAACAAAAAGGGATCTCTGGAACAAGAATGAAGAGAAGCTAGTGAAGCAAGATGACCTTTTGAAGGTTCAATCAGAGACTCTGAAGGCTAAATATTATAGAATCAAATCCTTATAAAATCAAGGATAGGATGATCACAGAGTGCTAAAGAAGATGAAAACTATTGTAAAGATGTTTATACCCAAGGAAAAGGAATGAAAATACATCAATCCGATCATTTTTGTAGTTTTTCCCTTGTATAATTTTTTCCTATCCTAATGAAATTGATGGTTTCTCATTATGGTTTGGATGATTTGTAATAATATTTCAGGTACCATAATTTATTTTCCATTATCTAAATTTCTTTTTGAAAATCACAAATGGGGAGAAAGGAAAAATAATTCTATGTAAAGAAAAAAAATCCATAAGTAAGGGGGGAGTTTATTTAAGGGGGAGTTCTCATTACGAAGATTTCTATTTTCAAGATAAATGTAAAATATCATTTTGGAAATATAGAATACGATCCTAAGTGTTCCAAATTCTATGGGGGAGTTAGTCATATTCATCTTTAACAATGAAAAAAGAGAGATAATTTTTATTTCAAAGTCATGAAATTTTTTGCTAATTCCTTCTATTCTTTTTCATAAGGATGTTTTGTGCTTTCCAAAATGGGGGAGATTGATGAGTCAATAAGGTTTTACTTAGGACTTTTCCATTCCATCATACAAGGGTGATATTGTTTAGTCATTAAGGTATCCTTATGACTTTACAATTCCTTCTTGTCTTGAAAATCAAAAGCACCTTATCTCAAGGAAAATATATTTTTACCCTATGTTTTACTTATACATGGGAAAATTTCCATCCCATAGGAAATTTACCCTTAACATGTTTTCATTGTTCATATTATAATTTTTCTATGTATAATATTTGTTTTGAATCCAAAACCTCAGAATCTTATATTTACCTAGATAAGAAGCATTCTGTTTTAGGATCCGAATTCTGATTACGAATTATAGATACGAATTCTTCTGAGTTCTAACTCTGAATTATGATTACGAATTCTAGATACGAATTCTTCTGAGTTCTGACTCCAAATTCTGATTACGAATTCTGGATATGAACATTACTGACTTCTAACTCCGAATTCTGATTATGAATTCTGGATACGAATTCTTCTGAGTTCTGACTCCAAATTCCAAATACGAATTCCGGTTACGAACTTCGTTGAGTTCGGAATCCATGTTCTCTAAATAAAAACATCAAACTCTTATGAGTTCTCACTCATAATTATAATGAACTCAGACTCTGAACGTTGTACGTTTAGGTTCTGAACTCTTCTGAATCCATATTCTGAATTTCCTTGAAAATCAGACTCCATAATTATATATATTTCAGTTTATGAATTCCTAGAAAATGGAATCCGAATATCATTGTATTATAGACTATGAATTCAATTTTGGTTAGACTCAAAACTTTCATATTTCCTTACATTCCGAATATTGGATTTTAGTTATGTTACCATATTTTTTCTTACACTAGTTTTGTTATAAATTGATGTCGTACATTTAGTAACTAACTTACCATTATTTAAGTGACACGTGTATAGGTCCCTCTAAAATTCAAATAAAAATATGACTATTGGAGGAGGTATCCAACCATTGAAGACTTTCATATAAATAGGAGATCATTTGAAATAACTTTGAACAATTTTTCTATGAATCTAGAGATTACATGTTGCTGAAGTTATTTCTAGAGAGAGAATTTCATTGATTAGTGCGTACTGAACTTCTGGTTCAGATTTGTTTCGTTCGATTCCAAATATTGCTTATTACATTAGAGGGCTTACAAGGATGATAAAAAAACAGGTGTCGGCTACCTTGATGTTGAGGGATTCCTTGCTAAGGAAGACAGAGGTGCGACTACCTTGAAGTTGAGAGCATGCGGGGATAGCAAGAAAGACTTCGATATTCATGTCGAGGGCTTACCCTATTGTGGGTAAGATAGACATTCTTGAATGTATAAATCAAGGGACCTTTATCCAAATCTGTTAGATACCCTTCTATTTGTGTTAAAAGTTTTACTACCTGTTACTAGTTTGTTTTAAGTTTTCCATTGCATTTGTATTATTGATGAAAGTATAACTATCTTATACTTACTTATACTTGTACTCTGATTTAGTTAGATTCTGTATGCTTTAAGGTAAACTCTTCATCATTGTATACATTCTTTAAGTTTCATTTCTGGAATCACTTTTCCAGAATTGCATTCTCGAAATCATATTTCTGGAATCAAGCAAGTGTGTAGAACTAGAGGTTTTTTGAATTACCTTGCTTAACCCTGTTAAACATAATTATCTTTAAAAGATCAAAATAACTTTTTAAAATTATACAATTCCCCCCCTCTTGTATATTGAGAATCATTAAAAACTCCATAAAATATATATTTTATTTAGATCCTATATTTGGTATTATAGATTATATCATACTCAGACATACCATCTCAACATGATGTTATCCCATGAATTGTATCTTATAGAGATGAAGTTTTTACGTCATATATTTGGAAGGGCTTGATAAAGGCCTTAAGAACTAATCAGAGGATTAGAACCATTTAACACCCCTAAATAAAAAGACAGTCAAAGATGACTATACATATATTAGAGGATATTATTCAAGAAATCATCCTATAAATTAGTGTATCATGATATAATCATGTGGACCTTGTTTATTTTTCATATAAAACAATAAAGATACCTCAATTCATATTGAATATTACAAGGATATCTATGTCATACCATTTTGTTAACCACTTTATTATCATGAGGATGGTGAGGTTGTAGTTGTGGGGGACAATATGGAACCATAATCCTCTAAAATAGTGAGTAAAATTCCAAATTGGTTGATCTCATCTCAATGTTAGAATAAATATTCTTAACACTATTAATGTATGCCGATATAATTTTCTATAGGTTATTAGGATTTTTAGTGAGTGGATCCTCAATTAAACCACCAACATCGGAGAAAGAAAGAGAAGCTATCCTTTCATTCTGTTAGACCCTTAACGATCACCTACTGGGTTTGGATAGTTCCATATTGTGGATATCATCCTTGAAGTTACTCAGTTATGCATGATTTGTTCCACGTGTCTTAACTGTAGAGGTATATTCTGGATTCCACGGAAGTAATAGACTAAAAGGATGTTGATAGGAACATGATTCATCTTACATGGATCACATAGTAAAAATTATCAACCAGACTGATAGATTACTATAAGGGAAGATGGACCACATATTTGATCCCTGTCATAGTAGAGATGGATCTATGATGATAGTTTTTATTAGGATGTTAATGTTCTATATCAGTTCCACATTTTGTTTTAGAAAAATACATAGAGGTTCATCTTAGGGATCAGAAATAATTTGAGGGTTTGATTTAAAAGTGATATATATATTTTTCAATATTAAAATACTTTTTTCCTTATTATACTTTTTTAT
Source organism: Viscum album (assembly GCA_963277665.1). Taxonomy (NCBI): domain Eukaryota; kingdom Viridiplantae; phylum Streptophyta; class Magnoliopsida; order Santalales; family Viscaceae; genus Viscum; species Viscum album. Next base: position 1,477,975,673 of record OY728157.1, read on the forward strand.
TTCATCCATTCATGTGTGGATCATTGAGATATTTTAGTTTCCTTTGAAATCCTAAATGTAGGTTTTAGTTGTTTTTTATCCAAAACATTAAACACCGTGGTTGTAGTACTACTGTGGTATCCCCGACCAATCTCAATAAGAAATTTGATTAGTCTACAAAACATTGGGTAGTGGAAGCCATTTTGATGGTAAAAATTAGTAGAATAAAGAAACACACCATAAAGAAGGCCATTTTGGTCTAATTCATTCAATGACCACCATGATTATATATATTTTTTGATTCATTCCATTTTGGAATTTGGAAATCATGAAATGACTTAATTTAGTTCCGTTATAGCTTGGATCATGACCAATGCTAAAAGGGAAACATTTATTGGTTTAATTAAGGGGTTTTATTGTGTTATTTAATAAAAATTTACATCTATTAATTAATTCATCACTCTATTCTTATTAATTACATGAATCACATGATCTTCTTGGAGTTTTAGGGAAATGATTTAGGATAACCTCTTAGAAAATATTTGGTTATGGGAGATTCCTCTTCCCTGTCTCTCATTGATCAATCTAAGGCATCAATACTCTCTCCTTTTTTGGTGTTTCTAGATTTTCTTTGTTTTTGGTGAAGAGATTTAGTGATATTTTTACTCAGTCAAATATCCATTATTATTACATTTCTACAGTGGAATTATGATCTTGTATATTATATGATGATTCTTTGTGTATTATTGAAATGAAACTTTAGTGTTGGTTAATCAATGACATTATTTAGGATTTATGGTGTCCTATGAAATCTCAATAGAATTATCTTGGTTACTTCTTATCTTTTAACATTCCAAGAATGATAATTTCTTTTTTCCAGAAACTGGGATTGGTTTCTAAAATTGACAATAGTTTTCATTGTGAAAATTTTGATTCTACCCATGGCTTGTTATTATCCTTTTCCTTACTCAATATCCCTTTTCCTGTTGTTTTGGAATGTGTTATAGGAGTTCATGGCATACTATTGAGTTCAATTTTGTGTGATAATTTGATTTAGGAGATGACACCCTTGACGAAACAAGACTTTGACATAGACAACATTGCGGTAGGAAATTCATTAGCTTGTAGAGGTAGTTTATATGATCATTATCATGATTAGACATTATTTGTTGATTTGATTTAGATCTTATTGATTTGATCACGTGTGTTCATGTTTTGGCTATTTGTTCACACCCATGATATGATCTGTAGTGAATCAACATTATATGGATTGTTTAAATAGGTTGTATGAGGTATATGTTGAATTTTTGTTTCAAGGCATGGTACCAATGTAATAGGTACACCCATTTATCTTGTTACACATAGTGGGGTATTTTTTTTCTGACAATACATATGACTTGATGAAATAATCAAGTTAGATGATAAGGTAATATGGACTATTGTGGACTCACCAAGGGGCCTGATGGTATATTTGATATGATATATGATGAAAAATGATGAATGTTTTTGTAATTGAACATACCTAATAGATATCCCCAGTGAATGATTTCCTATTATGGTCTTACATAGAGGGGAACGCCCTATATTTCTATAATATAACCTGCTGGTTTCTCTTTCACTTGTATCATTTACGTGACCACTCAAAAAGTTTAATAGCCTGGAGGTCATGTGAGTATTGTTAGGGTTTGTGGTGGCTTGGATATTGAAAATATGCTCATTATGTCTTATTTTATTATTTTTATATTTATTTATTATAATTACAAACACTATTATGAATGTACAATCATGTTAAGGATACATTAGCGGTGTACTACTGAGTTTATTACCCAAAACCTATATAAGAATATCAATGTCTGAAGAAATATTTTATAGAGATCTGGGAAAGAGAATGGGGTGCCAGGTCGGAAACGAATTCATGGAGAAGAGAGATCGTGGAGGGACTAAGAAAAACATTGAAGGGTCTTCACAATGTTTTATTTATTATATTCTTGTATTTATACATTGGATTGTATTGTAATACTGGGAGCCCTATTTATTATTTTCTATGACATGATTACAAAATTTATAGTTTTCCATATGTTACTCTAAATATTTATTTATTTTTTAGTATTTACATTTTTTAAGTTTATTACATGATACATAGTTTATTTTTGAACCACTTATGGTATTCTTGAATTCACCACTAATCAACCTCAACTTGCATATGGGGAGGCACACATGACATATTAAAACTATTTGGATCACACTCGATGGTTCATATTATGGGCTTAAAGATGATATATTGGATGAATTTTATGAAGAATTTTATTTATATTAAATAATCAAATAATTTTTTTAATCAATTAGAAATTAATACAAAATATGATTAAGAACACATAATGTTTTTAAAAGATATTTTTTAAAAAATTTGTTACATATATATTTCATTTAATGTAATATTTATAAATTTTCGAATTTTTATTTTACAAAACGAAACTCATTATTTAATTCCACAGAACATAATTTTTCAAAGTTTATTTTTTGATATTTTTTTTCAAAATAACTGATATTTAGATGAATGGAAAAAAAAATAACTTCGATTATACCGACACTTTAAACATAACATTTTTTGAAATGATTTTTTTTAAAATATATTTATTTATAAATTTAAATAAACTCTTTAAAATTAATAAGTTATATATATAAAATATATGTAAACTTTTTAGAAACATAAGTAATATTTTACTTCAAGAAACCCATGTTTCTTAAATTAAATAAAATAATAAATGTTAAATAATTATAAAAATTCAATATAAAAAATGGATTTGATAATTTAGATCACCATTTTCATATTATTTAATATGTACAATATCCTTTTTAGTCATAAAAGTATGATTACTAGGGTTAATGTTAACAACCCATATAATGGTAAAACAATTATTTTCAATGGATTGTTTTATTAAATTTTTTTACTTTTTATATAATAAAAAATATTAACATCATTTAAAAATTCAATATAATAAAATATTTAATCTTATATATAAATACAATATAACTCATTCAATTGGTAAGAAATACCACATAATAATAAGAACACAAAAGGGTAAAAATAACATTTCCCTAAAAAATATTTTTCTTATATATTTAACGATTTAATTTACAAGATAATTTTATCATATTTAAAAATTGAAATAAACTATATGGATCATAAATTAATTTTTTTTAAAAAAAATTTATAGGATTTTTACCTTATATTTTTTTAAAAATATAAACATTTTGGGTAAAAATTAGTTACCATGGTAAAAACTGAAATGGTAAAACCTAAAAACCAAGCTGTAAAAGGCTTGAAACATTTGAAGGAAATTAGTGGTTTACGAATTTAAGATATTATATCAACCCAAAACTCTTTTATTAAATTCTATTATAACCACTTACCCTTTAAATTTGTTATTCCATTACTGAATAATAATGGGTGTTCACAAAAGTATCTTTTCCTCACTTATAATAGGGGACACTTCCATCCCTTCATGCTACAACCGTTACTTTATATTTATTTATGAAAACATATAATTATTATACTAATATAAACATTTATCTTGTTAATTAGACTATGTACACCACAAGTTATTCTAACCCCATAATTTCTAAGGTATCTTTCAAGAGAATGTTCAGGTCTTAATGTGAGTATCAATTAATCATTAACTTTTTCTTCTTCTTATTTCCCTTAGAAAACAATCCAAAACATAAATATATAATTACATAAATATATTTATTATTATAAAGAGTTATTATATAAATATAAATTATTATATATTCCTTCTCATCCACATAGAAAATTAAAAGAACATCGATAGTGCATTGTGCCGACTACTACCTCCATAAAGTAACATTTTTCATTTGATTTTCCATCATGATTTTGAAATGTTATCCAAAACACAAAAAATAAAACTAAAAATCATAAAATTAACCAATTAATATCATTATTCTTCGAATATAATGATATTATATCAAAATAAAAAAAATCAATCATACCAACCCAACAAATTATGGTATATTTTTGTTCGGGCCAGTCAAACCACCTACTTGAACGTTGCTATATAACAATATCATGGATTAATTGGAGAACTTAAATAATAATATTATTATAATTTAATATAAAAAGAATATTTTTTTATATCTATGTAATGGTTATTTTTTGTATTTGAAATATTATTTAAATATTAAGTTTTACCACCAAAATTAACAAAATAATGAAACATCAATTCCAATTTAACAAAAACATAAGTAGAAACAATGTAATAAATAAATTATCATTAATAAACAAATTATATACTAATAAGGTTACTAATAAGGTATATGAACAATATAAGTTTATTATTTATGATTTTATATGCATTTGAAAAATGAATCAATACCACAATATGTGTTTCTTTGTCTCATTTTCAAATTCATGAGACATGTTTCATATTGTACAATATATCATTGTTAATGATAATTCCCATACATTTTAACAATGGTTTCCCATCCCTATCTATATTTTTCTTTCCAAATAGATTTATAATTTATTTTGGGAACCATAATTACTTGTTCCATCATTTAAACTTTATATTTAAATATTAAACTTTTTAAAAGGATTTCATGCTATCAATTTTTAGAATTTGGGTCTTAAAAAAAGGTATTTAAAAATATTAAAATGTTTTTATATCCTTTAAAAAAATGTTTTATCTTCCACTCAATAATTATTTTTGAAGCCATTATACATTTTTCAGGTCTTCACTATAGTGAAATCATTTTAAAAGTAATTAATTTTTAAAAGCTTCTCATAAAATGTTTAATGAAATGAATTATCAAAGCTATCCTAACATCATATTTGACGCTAATGAATAAATTGTTTTTAAAAAATCATTTTAAAATTTAACTACAATTTTTTTCTTTAACTATGTGGGATATATTTTTCACAAAATGTGTCTTTTATTAGTCACACTATAAAAATTATTATGATATACCATTTTTTGTGATTGTATTTTGGGTATCAAATATTCATATTCTTCGGGTCATTTTTGGTAATACCATTTGGAAATATCATGAATCCCATTTTTCTTTTGTTGGGTTCTTAATGTTCTAACAAATCATTGTTTTAATGTGGAATAAATATATATAAAATTGTGGTTAGTGTAGTCATCTATATCCCTTAATTAATTAATACTTTTTATATATCATTATATTAAAAGGTAAAAAATGAGGACTTATACCACACCATAATGTATAGGGGAGTTTTTATCCTAGGAAAAATAATAGATGGTAGGTCTTCGCTTAAGGAAACGGTTGAATTAGAGGATTTATGTTGACCGAACTAGTAAATGGGGGATTTTTACCAAACTAAAGGTACACATATAGATTTTTTCCAAGCCAAAGGGTAAATGATTGGATTTATCCCAAGGAAAAGGGATAACAAGGGGATCTATCCCCCGTAAAACGGTATATGTGAGAATTTATCCCAAGCCCAAACATACACAAGAGAATTGTAAAAAAACTAAAAATGTTATATAATTGATTACCCCAAGCCTAATATGTTAGTATTTCTTTAGTGGGTATCCATGAAATATGATTTCTATGATAAATTTTACACCAAACTTTTATGCCAAAAAATTCTGCTTATGATTTTAATCAATTAATAACATTTAATGATGCATGATTACACACTATTTTTCAAGGTATATATTTGTTATTTTTAGATTAAATTTTCTTATATCATTAATTATAGTCATATGTTATTATTTTATTCTTTTTTAATGAGTTATTCCATTCATAAAGATGCTTCCTAATATGATTATGATATGACCCTTGATCACATGCTGATATGTTTTACCTAGCTGAGTTTTTATGATAAACCCATTATTTTGTTTTCTTTCATCCAGATATGAATATGGTTAATACATATTATATGTTTAGAAGAGAGTTTAGATTGGACTAGTTATGAATATATTCCTATGAGTATAATAATATATGTTTTTATGTAGCTAATTTTCATTGAAAATAAACCTTTAACAATCAATTTTATTAGACAATTTGTGATATGTAATGATTATTCAAGTAAAATAATGAGATATATGGGTTTATTAATCTTGGTTAACCTTAGTATAGGTATCATTTGACCTTTTCATCACCCTTCATAGCTCTTTTGGTAATGTTGTGGTTTGAGATTATGATTTGGGAGTTATGGTTGTTGGTGGTTTTAGTGATGTGTTCTAATTAGGATGATTGTGTATGTATTATATATATGAATTGGTACATGTGATTTTATTTGGTTTTATAGGTGTGATTTTTTTAGGTCATGTATATTTCTAGAGTGGTTCCACTTTTGAATACATCCCTTATTTTTTTCATTTCATTAATATTTTCCTATTCTGAAAAAATGACGTTCTAGGGTCATGAAGTGTTTTATTTGGTAGAATTATCATTCCTAAATCCCAAGATTAATATTTATTTTATTGTAAATTATCTAGAATTTTGGGGGATTGGGGTGTAAATTCTAATATTTTGAATCTTTAATGTAGGTAACATAGTATTAAAACAGTTAGTGCTGACGGTGCGGATAACCATCGAAAAACTATAATTTATTAACAGATTAGTTTTAAAGGGTTGGTTAATTATTTAAAAAACCATGTATCTAAAATATGTAGTGTTCCATGTGGGTCCAGGGACACATTCAGGGTTGGCACACAATTTATTAATCTATGCAACCAAGCCACGCAGTCTACCAAATTATTAAAATTTGAAAATTTCCTAAACAATACATGGTTAAACTAATTCCTTAGTCACTATCATCATACTCTCTATCTAAACACAATTTTTTACATGTTATTCCCCCATATTCCCCAATAATTATCTCAAATAAAATGGGATCTTCAACTTCATATTTATGAAATTAAGTGGCAAGTGCCTCATCTCCCGCTATTTGGTTATATCTACTTTATTTAAATAGTTTATTCATCTACTCATTACATCAGATCCATGTTTTCAAGACTAAGGGTAACCTAGGTTGTTTTAAACTTTTTTCTTCTTGGTTTATTAGGCTTAAATATCTCATCATGATACCCATTATAGTCATGTCTATCAATGGAGACATGTTTCAATTACAGTGATTTAGGTGTATTCATGAGTAATTTTCTAAACTTAATGTACTTAATTTCATAGAATTTCTAATAATATTTTTAATGTTGTGTAAGGAATCTAATATATGTTTAATCTGTTCTGATAAAAGGTGATTGCACTTCTTTAGATTTTATGGAATGCGAAGGGGGACATTTTAAATTTGAGTTTCAAAATATATTTTCATGGATTTATAATTATATTATGTTTAATTAAATTTCTACGTGGATCATTGAATTTATCTCCTAACATATGATGGGTGTTTTTATTTGTAGATAATTATTAAAGGCATGATTGTTATATTTTAAAGTATTTTTATAATTTCAGTTTCTTAAAAATGTATCAACAGTATATTAAATTCATATGAAAGTAACTCATGAGAAGCACTTGGAATTCCTTTTTTTATCCTGATGGATGCTTCAAATTTATCCCCTATATTTTGAGAAGTAGAAATTATTTTTTAAGATTGTATGTGGATGATAAATGGAATTGTTTTATGGTTTATTGATATGAATCCTTTTGAAATGTAAAGTGATATGTTGAAAACAGAATTATCACATGGGAACTAGTGAATTAATGTTTTTACGAGTATTTTTGTGAACCCATTTCAATTTATACTACTAAACTGGCTATATGAGACATATATAATGGTTGTAGTGTCATATAAAAGACCCACGACACCACTATGCAAAGACATGTACTCCATAATAGTTGATTTGATGTGATTATGTGTGTTTAAAAGCCTCAAACCTCTAGGAAAATTAATAACCACCTTAGTGGTTTTTATAAGCACTTGAGTTGACGATTAGTTGTCATGTTTTTATGAAGACCTGAGTGTCCATAACCTTAGATGGATTATGGATCTCTTTTGGTGCAAGTTTTTGTAATGATAATTTTTATTACATTGGGTTCTACATATAAACTGATTAATCTTATAACCTATATTTTTCCACCAAAAGTTAAATTGTTGCTTTATAATTGTTTACCTTCAACCACTTCTATTTTATGTCTTACAATTTTTTTTACCTTCTATATTCATATATGATTTTATTTGAAGTTAATTTTATTATGGTACGGTCCATCAAAAATTTGGTTTGATGAAAATTATTATCATTATTACATGGTTCCATTTCAATGAAAAATATTTTTATCTAAAATTTTTTGTTGCTTGGTTTTGGTTTTTTAATTGGAAACTATTGTATTATAATTAAACGGATCTTTAAGATAACAATAGGTGATTTTTTTAATCAAAATTAAAAAAAATAATTTTGAATTGAATTTTTATCCAAGCATGGAAAATATAATTTTAATGATTTAGAATTAAGTTTGGATTTAGAATTAATATTGAGAATTTATAATTAAACCCTTTTAATCATTTCATGTTTCGGTTTCAGATCACTGGAAAACCCTTTTTTGGAATTCATAGTTTAGTATTCTCATAGAAATGATGTGTTAGATGATAACCATAAGTCATATATGAATTTTAATAATATTTTATTTTAGTTTTGGTTATTCTTATAATATCCAAGATATATCTCTAACACCCTGATATTTTATAACAAGTATATTTTTTTATGTATTATGTTATACGCAACATCAATGGAATCATTCATTACACACAACACAATCATGGATTTCTTTACACGCAATTGCGACCTTCCACGATAGCGTGTGTTGTACGCAATACCGAGTTTCAGTAAACAACGATGTGCTGTTAAAATATTATATAAACTAGCCGTTATGAATAGTAATACCAAATTTTTGAAATTTTGTAAATTTTAACTTTCAAAATGGACTTCATTTTTGGATTCGGAATGTCAAAATTATCCTGGGTTGAATCTTTGAAACTTTTCTAAAAACCATCAATTTTTGATGAATAGTAAAATCACTAGGTTACTATTTAAAAACCAAAATTTTATTAAAATAATTATTTATTTTATTTAAATTTATTTTAGGTAATAATTGATACTTAATACCTATATAAGTTCAATGTAATTCATTGGAGTCATTTTAGAATAATTTTAGATATATAAAAATTTTATTGATCTTTTCACCGTCTTTTACCCACCTCCTAGAAGAATTTGAAAATTTACATAAAACATAATTTTTCCACTTCTGTGAGTGGAATTTAGAAAATACAAGAGACATGGTTAATACCAAGGAGTAAAATGTGGTTCAATAAGATAAAAATAATTTTTGGAGAATAGTAAATTCTTACTTTTTTTACCACGTTTAAACGTAAATAGGGTAATTAAGGGTAAAAATTATATTATTATTACCCTAACACATGTCCTAATTATATTGGATAAGTTTAATTATACAAAAAAAACCTTAGGAATAAAATATGAACATATTGGTCCACTTGGATTATATTAGGACATTTATTATTATTTTATTTAAAGAAGAGTTAAAATAGTTAAAATCAATGTTTAATAAATAAAACATTTTTAATATAGGGTTATACAAAAGAAAAATTCGACTATAAATATTAATTAGAAAGATAAAAATATTTCCTACATAATAGGAGTTTATTTATAATTTTTAGACATTAATTAATTTAATTTATTTATGACACAATGATGATGCAGTAATTACCTTATTTAAGAAATATTAACATAATTGATGTTATAAATACCAAGATAAATGTAATTTGAGACATTATATAAATTAAACTAATTTAATAGGTAAATATGAAATGTTAGAATTGATGTAATTTAATTTTCTTTAACTAATAATGCTATTATTGTTTTCAAAAAAATCAATTAACAAATGGTGTCAAAATTGACAAAAAATAGTGTTTTAAAACAAATATTATATTATTAATTATTAATTTTTTAATAAAAATCCATGTTTTAGGAAAATGACATAGATAGGGTTATATATAATAATAATGGAAAACTTGGGGTTATTTTGTCTTGATATAGTATGTTAATAAACCATATTGTGTAAGAAAACAATAAGACACGATAAAAGTTAAATTATTTAACTTAGAGTTAAATCTAAATGATAAGGTTAAAATAGTATCCTAAACTTGTCTAAAATCTCTTGGTTGAGAGGATTTCGACCCATACCCACCATAGATATGAAATTAATCAATTTCAAGCTATTAAAAACTGAATATTACTTTATTATAAAATAATATTTTAAGTTTTTCCTAAGGTGCCCCTCTCCTCCCTTATAAAAGGGAACCACCTCCCTCTCCTCCTCACACCACATTGTGCCTTAATGATCGACCAACCCATGCAAATTTATCTTCTAAACTCCCCTAGAAACATCATAGAGGTTCTGTTCTTCTTCAAATACCATCTTTAGTGCCCTAAGAGGAGGTTATGAAGAGGCGCTTCAAAGAAGAGGTAATATCCGTTACCGATTCTTTCAAATTTATTTCTTCCTCTACCTCCTCTTCATTAGATTTTTCATTATGAAGTAATAACATCAGTATCACTCATATAATTATATGTTATTATAAATATGAAACAAACCTATTTCACCTTTTATCCATCTTATGGAAAATGAAATCACCGTGCGTGCGTACGTACGGAATACCGTCTCCATGCCGTGGTGTAATCTGTTTTCCACCACCACCTTACATGGATTGTTATAATGGTGTAAAATGTTTTTTAACTTAAATGGAATTAATGGATTTGTATGATTTCATAGAACATTATTTCCATGAAGCTTACTTTAAATGTTTTAATGTTTATTTTTAATCAACTTATTTTAGTTTAAAATTTTTTGACATGTTAAGAAAGGAAAAATGTTTTTGAAATAGAAAGGATATTTTCCTCAAGAATGGAGTTCAACCATTTTATCAAAATTATTTTCCATATAAGATAATATAGGTTTTTAATTATATCCACATTTTTACATTTATTTGATTATTTTATGATGGAATTATTTTTATAATGTCCTTTTATCTTATATTTATTATGTTATGATGGCATGATGTTTACGAATCCCATTTTTATCACATGGGTTGTGCTATGATATATGATTTATGATATTGTGGAACACATAAGAATGATATCATTATGAGATGGGTGGGATCTATATCTCCCTCAAATGCATTGGGTAAAGATTCATATCTCATGAGATAGACATGGCTAGAACAAAAGGTTAATCTGGTTCAGTGAAACAGGACTGAAACGAGGAGTGAACTCGGTTCAGAAATGGACTTTGTCCGCTAAGATAGTCTTTTCAATGAGTATTGACTACTAAGAAATGATTCTCTATGATTATGTGTGTATGAAACAAAGGATCATGTTTTATGTTTTCATTATGTGGATTACCTTTCACTATTATCATTGATCCCATGTCATGATATTATGATCTCTTTTGAAGGATAAGATTTTTAAAATGTTATATTCTTATGAATATGATATGACTGATATTTTCTTTATTTACCCTTATTGAGAATTTGAGCTCACCCTTTGTATGATTACTTTTCCCCAGGCCAGGAAGATGTGTATTAAGTAAGATATTCCAAAAGGGACTCTAGATATGATAAAATAAAAGGGAGAAAGTATATCTGATTTATAAACCAGTTGTATATGTTTCCATGTTTCTAAAGACACTATACCTATACAGTCGTTTCTTGGTTTTGTTATATGTTGTAATAAGTGTTCTTAAATTTTGAACTAATAACAATGTATATATAGTATGGTTAGTTATAGTTGGTATTAGAGGAATAGTATAGTCAACCTTTGGAAACTAGTATGTGAAAGCCTTAGTAAGAACCCTAAGGATATGCCTAAGAATAGGAAAAAATCATTGTGTTTTAGAAATGGCCATGAATAACTTGTGATAAGACATAAAGCATGAAATTTTATTCTGGATTATGTGGTTTTAGTATCATGATAAGTGTTTCTCACACTATGCTTATTGGTTTTAGTCAGTGGTTGGAACACAAAGGAACCATGTTAATGCTGAATGCGACAGGAAATGCAATGATTTTCCCACTAGGAAGCCAAACGTTATAGAAGATGGAATGAAAAATCTTTCATCCATACTCACACTACTTTCTCAAGCTATGAATCATGCATTAATTCCAAAAGATAGAAGGAAGGAGAAATATTCTATTGAATCCTTCATGAGGAAGTTTCCACCCTCATTCAGTGGGACTACTGATCCATTAGTGTCTGAACAATGGATCAGTACCACTGAAATGATATTTTCAATTATTCAATGTTCTGAACACGATAAATTCATCTTAGTATTTTATCTTTTGTAAGGTGAAATTGATCAATGGTGGAATCTTATCAAGAATACGAGGCCAAGAGATGAAGTTGAGTCCATGGAATGGGGGAAGTTCAAGAACTTATTTTTCAATAAGTACTTCCCCCGTATTATTCGAACAAAGATGGAGAAGTTGATTCTTGAACTGAAGAAAAAGATGATGAATCTGTTGGTACCTACGAAGTAAAATTTACAAGACATGCAAGGTACACTTCCGGAATTATTATCCAACCTGAGAGTAAAATTGACCGATTCATTAGTGGCTTAAAACTAAGTATTCGAAGGGTGTTATTCATAAGGGACTTCAATAGCTACAATGAAATTGGTCTATGTGCTCTCAAGGTTGAGATGGATATTGGAGTAACCCATCATTCATATGGGTTTGATAAAAAGAGGAAAATGGAATTCAAAGGGAAATATAAAGACAAAATTGAAAAGAAGATGAGTTATCCCTTATTCTCAAAGCGTGGAATGAAAAATGGAAGGAATTGTCTTAAATGGACAAGTAAATATTTTAAGTGTGGAAAAGAAGGTCATCGGGCAGTTGAATATTGAAATAATGGGAAGAAGATGTTGAATGATGTGAAAAGAGAAAGGGATACACACAATAAACCTCATACACTTCAATGTTTCAAGTGAAATGAAATGGAGAATTATGCTAATCAATGCTCTAATCAAAGGGTTGTTGATGATGATCGACGTCAACAAAATCTTAAGGCTAAAGAAAATGGAAGTTCACATGCAATTTCTATCAGCGATTTGGAGTACGATAACGAAGTGGTGAAAGTTACACTTACCATGCAATCTAAAGTAAAAAATGTTTTATTTGATTATAGATCCACCCAGTCTTATTTCTGAAGACTTTTCTAAGGTTATCTTCGTATTATCTCAACAATTAGATGTTGAGTTAGCTATGACAACCCCTAATGGCACAACAGTCGCATCAAAAGTTTATAATTCTTCTCCGATTAAAGTTTGTGAGAAAGTGCTTCCTGCAAATCTTGTGATCCTTCCTATAGTGGAATTTGATGTGATTCTTGGAATGGATTTACTTTCTTTATATGGATCTCATATCAATTTATAAATAAGGGAAGTCACATTTCATATTCCAGATCAATCTATCATCGTCTATCGATGCAAGGATGAACATAACCTTCCAGTGGGAATTTCTTCCATCTTATGGGTTTTTATTCCACTAAATGATGGTTATTTATCTCAAATGGTTGGAGAGAAACTCATGATTAATAATATTCTCATTGTACTAGAGCTTGATGATGTGTTTCTGGAATAATTTCCAGGTATTCCAACAAATCGTGAAGTTGAGTTTTCAATTGAACTCATACTGGGTGCTATTCCCATTTCAAAGATACATTATAGAATGGCCCCAATTGAGTTGCAGGAATTGAAGAAGCAACACCAAGAAAATATTGATAAGGGATTCATATGACCTAGTGCGTCACCTTGGGGAGCACCTGTTCAATTTGTTAAGAAGAAAGATGGAACAATGAGACTCTGCATTGATTATCGAGAACATAACAATATCAAGAACAAATATCCTCTCTCATGAATTTATAACTTATTTGACCAACTACGCAAAGATAAATTTTTTTTCAAGATTTATATTCATTCTGGGTATCATCAATTAAGGGTCAAAAGGTTGGATATACCAAAGACGGCTTTCCGTACAAGGTATGGACACTATGAATTTATAGTGATGCCATTTGGTCTTACTAAATCTGCCACTATCTTCATGGATATGATGAATAGAGTCTTTAGAGACTATCTTGATCAGTTTGTAGTAGTATTTATAGACAATATTCTTGTCTATTCATAATGAAAGTAATAACATTGAGATCAGTTGAGAATTGTATTGAAGACCCTGATAAAGGAGAAGATTTATGCCAAATTTACCAAGTGTAAATTTTAGCTTCAAAAAGGTTCATTTTTTGGTCACATAATCTCAAAAGAGGGGATATCTGTGGATCCAGAAAAAATAGAGTTTATCGAAAGATGGTCGAGACCAACAATAGTAATTGGGATCTGAAGTTTTCTTGGTTTGGATGGAAATTAATGACGTTTTGTGAAATATTTTTCACGATTATCTATTCCACTCACCAGGTTAACTCGAAAAGGAGTTAAGTTCGTGTGGACAAAGGAGTGTGAAGAGAATTTCAAGGAGTTAAAAAGAAAGTTATCTAGTGCACCAGTGCTCACACTACCTTGTTTTGTAGAAAGGTTTGTGATCTACAGTGATGCATCCAAGAAAGTATTGGTGTTGTTTCTCATGAAAAACGATATGGTGATAGCTTATGCTTCACGACAATTGAAAATCCATGAGCAAAATTACCCAACTACTGATTTGGAGTTAGCTACAGAAATATTTTCATTAAAGATTTGGAGGCATTATCTTTATGGTTAAAGGTGTGACATTTATATTGATCATTAATGTTTAAAGTATTTTTTCACAAAAAAGTATCTGAATATGCTCCAAATAAGATGGTTGGAGTTGATTATGGACTACGAATGGTAAATTAATTATCACCCTGGGAAAGAAAACAAGGTGGCAGATGCATTAAGACAACAAGGCCATGCTAGATTATCCATGATGAGGATCAAAAAAGATCTAATATTTATGGATTTACAAAGGATGGATCTTGGAATTATAATGGAAGGGGAAAAATCATATCTTTCTCAAATGATTGTTCAACCATATATACATGTGAATATTAAAGAGGCACAAAAAGAAGATGTAGAGATACAAAAGAAGGTGAGAAATATTCCTGAATTCAACATTGATTGTGATGGGATAATTAGGTTCAGGAATCAGGTTTGTGTTCCTCCCATCCCAGAATTAAAGGAGGAGCTGCTGGATGAGGCTCATAGTTCTTCATTCTCTATTAATCCTGGAAGCACGAAGATGTATAGGGACCTGAAATAGTACTTCTGGGGGGATGACATGAAAAGAGATGTTGCTTAATATGTCTCTCGATTCTTGGTTTGTCAGCAAGTTAAAGCTATGAGACAGAATTCTATGGGGATGTTACAACCATTACCCATACCTGAATAGAATTGAGAAAACATCACTATGGACATTGTCACTGGACTTCCTAAAAAATCCAAAGGCAATAATGCTATCTGGGTTATATTTGATCGTCTTACAAAGTTATCACACTTCATTTCTATTAGAGAAGATTTCTCTCTAGATCATCTTGCCAGGATATATGTGAAGGAAGTGGTAAGATTGCATGTAGTACCACATTCCATTATACCTGATCGGGATTCGAGGTTTACCTCGATATTCTGGAGAAGTCATCAACATACGTTAGATACAGAGTTGAGTTTCAGTACTACTTATCATCCTTAGACATATGGTTAGTATAAGAGAAAAATTAAAACTCTAGAAGATATGTTAAGAGCTTGCTCTATGGATTTCAAAGGTGGTTGGGATCAACACCTACCTTTGGTGGAATTGTCTCATAATAATAGGTTTCACTCCAGTATTCAGATGGCTCCTTATAAAGCTCTCTATGGAATGAAATGTAGGACTCCAACTTGCTGGGATGAGGTTGGGGAAAGAAAGATATTGGGACCTGATCTTGTTGATGAGATGGAAGAAAAGGTCAGATCTATTCAACAACACATTAGAGCAGCTCAGAATCGACAAAACAGTTATGCCGATAACCGATGAAAAGACCTAGTGTTTGAAGTGGGTGACATAGTGTTCTTATGAATATCTCCTTGGAAGAGAGTAATGAGATTTGGAAAGAAGTGCAAGATGAGCCCTAGGTATATTGGTCCTTTTGAAATACTAGATCATGTTGGGAAGATATCTTACCGATTAGCACTTCCACAGAATCTCTCTCAAGTTCATGATGTGTTCCATGTATCTCTCCTGAGAATGTACATACCCGATCATTCCCATGCACTCAGCTCAGAAGTTGTACCGCTGGAGCAAGATCTTTCTTATGAGGAACAACCGATAGAGATTCTGGATCATAGTGAAAAAGTCATACGGAACAAGAACACTCACTTGGTGAATGTTTTATGGAGTAACCACCAATTATAAGATGCTACATGGGAACTTGAGAATATGATTAGGGAGATGTATCTTCATCTGTTTGTTACAAAGTGAAGAATTTCGAGGGTGAAATTAATTTTAAGGGGGGTAGAATGTAACACCCTGATATTTTATGAGAATTATATTTGTTTATGTCTTATGTTATATGCAACATCAAAAGAAATCTTTCATTACACACAACACTAGCTTGGATTTCTTTACACGCAATTGCGACCTTCCACGATAGCGTGTGTTGTATGCAATACCGTGTTTCACTAAACAACGATATCCTTTAAAAATATTATATAAACTAGCCGTTATGAATAGTAATACCCACTTTGTGAAATTTTATTAATTTTATCCTTCAAAATGGACTTCATTTTTGGATTCGGAATATCGAAATTAGCCTAGGGTGAATTTTTGGTATTTTTCTGAAAACATTCAATTTTTGAAAAATATTGAAAACACTGGGTAACTATTTAAAAACCGACCTTTTATTTAAATAATAATTTATTTTATTTAAATTTATTTTAGGTCCTAATTGATTGTTAATACCTATATAAGTTCAATTTAATTAATTGGAGTCATTTTATAATAATTTTAGATATATAAAAATTCTGTTGAACTTTTCACCGTCTTTTACCCACCTTCTAGGAGAATTTGAAAATTTAAAAAAAACCTAATTTTTCTGCTCTTGTGAATGGAATTTTGAAAATACAAGAGACACAGTTAATATCAAGGAGTAATATGCGGTTCAATAAGATAACAATAATTTTGGTGAATAGTAACTTTTTACTTTTTTTACCATGGTTATAAGTAAATAGGGTAATTAAGGGTAAAAATGATATTATTATTACCCTAACACATGTTCTAATTATATAGGATAAGTTTAAATCGACCAAAAAAACCTTATTAATAATATATGACCATCTAGGTCAACATGGATTAGATTAGTAGATTTATTATTATTTTATTTATAGAAGAGTTAAAATAGTTAAAATCAAAGTTTAATAACTAAATTTTTTTAATATAGGATTATACATAAGATAAATTCTTCTATAAATATTCATTATAAAGGAAAAAATATTTCCTACATAATGGTATTTTATTTATAATTTTTAGGCATTAAATAATGTAATTTATGTATGACACAATGATGATGCACCAATTACATTATTAATGAAATATTAACATAATTGATGTTATAAATACCTAGATAAATGTAATTTGAAACTTTATATGAATTTAAATAATATTATAGGTTAATATGACATGTTAGTATTTATTTAATTAACATTGTTCGAACTAATCATGCTGTTATGATTTTCACAAAAATCAATTACCAAATTGTGTCAAAATTGGAAAAAAATAGTTTTGAAACAAATATTATATTATTAATTGTTATCTTATTCCTAAAAATATATGGTTCGGACAAATGACTCAGATAAGGTTATATATATTTATAATGAACAACTTGGGGTTCTATTGTCTTGTTATATTATGTTTATTAACCATATAGTGTAAGAAAACAAGAAGACACGGTAAAAGTTAAATTATTTAACTTAGAGTTAAATATTAATTATAAGGTTAAAATAGTACCCTAAACTTGTCTAAAATATATTGGTTGAGATTATTTCTACCCATCCCCACCTTATCTTTGAAATAAATCAATTTGGAGCTATTAAAAACTGAATATGACTTTATTATAGAATAATATTTTAAGTTTTTTCTAAGGTTCCCCTCTCCTCCCTTATAAAAGGGCACCTCCTACCTCTCCTCATAACACCAATTTGAGCCATCAAGATCGGCCAACCCCTTCCAATATTTCTTCTCCACTTCCCTAGAAACATTCTAAAGGTTCTGTTCTTCTTCAAAGACCATCTTTAGTGCCCTAAGAGGAGGTTAAGAAGAGGCGCTTCAAAGAAGAGGTAACGTCCATTACTGATTCATTCAAATTTAATTCTTCTTTTACTTCCTCTTACTTAGTTGTTTCATTATTAAGTAATAAAATAAGTATCAATAATATAATTATATGTCATTTTAAATATTAAACAACCCTATTTCACCTTCTATCCGTCCTACGGAAAATGAAATCACTGCGCGTGTGTACGTATGGAATACCGTCTCCACGCCGTGGTGTAATCTGTTTTCCACCACCACCTTACATGGATGGATATAGTGGTGTAAAAAATAACTATATACTATTATTGTAAATTAATATTTATTCTGAAATAGTATACATACACTTCAATATAATTCCACGATCATGGGAATGATATCATCGCTCGTGTGTACGTACGGCCTACCGTCTCCACGATGTGATGTGACTCCTTTTACATGATCTTCATTGAAAAATGATTACAGAAATAAATTGAATGAATAAATATGATATATATTATACTAATACCATTCTGTAAATGATGTAGCTATAACCTAAAAATAGGAATAAGAATTTATTCGACAAGACATGCATAAGAACACAAAGCAATGAACACCCGAATAACAAGTGGCAATCAAATATTACTAATAAGAATATAAGAATATGACCATGTATGATATCATAACAATTTATATGATTCATTAATAATTAAATTAAATTATTTAGATCATTATACCGAAGTTTCGGACACATACAATGCAAATCAGACCTAAGGTAAGGGAAAATATCACAATCTCATTTTTTATCTGAGATTGTTTATACATATGAATTTACTGGGGAATATTTATCATCCACATCCTGGTTACCTGAATTTTTAATATTATTTCTATCCTCCTACAATTTCATAAATCCAATATTACTCATTGGTGAGTTTTATTAAAAGATATAAGAGGAATATTTTGTAGTTTTTCATATGAGGTACTTTTTTGACTTTTCTGGACAAAGTACGAGAAAAATGTTTTTTTAACTTATATGGAATGAATGGATTTTTATGATTTCAAATAAAATTATTTCCATGAAGCTTCCTTTTCAAGTTTTCAAGTTTATTTTTAATCAACTTATTTTATATTAAAATTGTATGACATGTTAAGAAAGGAAAAATGTTTTTGATGTAGAAAGGATATTTTACTCAAGAATGGAGTTCAATCATTATATCAAAATTATTTTCCATCTATGATAATATAGGGTTCTGTTTCTATCAATATTTTTACATTTATTTTATTATGTTATGATGGAATTATTTTTATAATGTCCTTTTATCTTATATGGATTATGATATGATGTCAAGTTTTTTAAGAATCCCATTTTTATTACATGGTTTATGTTGTGATATATTATTTATGATCTTGTGGCACACATAAGAATGGTATAATTATGAGATGGGTGGGACCTATATCTCCCTCCAATGAATTGGATAAAGATTCATATCTCATGAGATAGACATGGATGGAATATAAGGTTAATCCGGTTCAGTGAAACAGGACTGAAACAAGGAGTGAACTCGGTTCAGAAATGGACATTGTCCGCTAAGATAGTCTTGGAAATGAGTCTTGACTACTAAGAAAAGATTATTTATGATTCTGTGTGTATGCCGCAATGGTTCATGTTTTATGTTTTGATTATGTGGATTACCTTTCACTATTATGATTGATCCCATGTCATGATATTATGATCTCTTTTTCATGATATGATTTTTAAAATGATATATTATTATGAATATGATATGATTGTTATTTCTTTTGTTTACCGTTACTAAGAATTTGAGCCCACCCTTTGTTTGTTTACTTTTCCCCAGGTCAGGAAGAAGGGTAGTGAGTAAGATATGCCAAAAGGGAATCTAGATATGATAAAATAAACGGGAGAAAATGTAGAAGATTTAGGAACCAGTTGTTTATGTTTCCCAGTTTCTAAAGACACTATACATATACGGTCCTTTCATGGTTTTGTTATTTGTTGTAATAAGTGTGCTTCAATTTTGAAGTAATATCAATGTATTTAAAGTATGGGTCGTTATAATATCAACCATCCTAGACATATTTATTTTATCATGTTATTATTCAGTCTTATTGATCCTATTTTATTTTATGGGTGTGAGTCATATATTTATTATTAGATATTTTTTTCCATCATTTAATTTTTCTTCTACATTTTATATGGATTTAAAACTTATGAAAGTGTCATGAAATATTTTAATTGTGGTTAATGTACTTATTAATTCCTATTTAATGGGAAAACTATACCCTTATGCTTATATTTTATGACCTAAAAATTGTTTCCAGCACATAGCGATCAGGAATACACCCCTAGTCTTATCGTGGGTCAGCTAGGGTACCCGTTTCAAAGGCAGACCAGGTTTGTTAACGAAAAAATGGTATTATATCTAGGTTCATCAAATAGACCATGGTTATTGATCCACCATTGTTTATTTGGTCAGTCATGGTATATTTTAGCAAAGAGAATAAAAACTCAAGAGGTACATGTGCGAAGAGTTTAGCTAGATCTCACTTGGATTCAACATCTAGTTACCATTGGTGGTTGGGTTAAATGGTGAATTCTATATTTAGTATGGGTTTTTTGATATTTAATGGTTTTGGGTTGTATTGATATTTTTAGGTTGTGTCGGGACTTTTCTTATTTTGGTTTGAAATCGGATAGGAACCCGAAGCACAAAGTTATGTCACATGGTCAGGTGAAACTTGAGGGGAATTTTTGTATAGTTATATCCTAGAACTCTAGTGACTATTACATAGTTAGTTAATAGTCCAACAAACCATGTGACTAATCCATACCCTACCCCTATCCACTCATTAATTTTTTTTGTTTGAATAGTATTATTTTTGAGTCCCTTTAGGTTAGGATTTTAGTTAATGAGATAAATTAATGTTTGTTTTTATAATATCATAATTATTATCTGGTAAACTTTTATAAATGTTGTGTGTTTGGATGAAAAGAATTTTGATTTATAAGAGATTTGTTTTTAATTTAGAAATATGTTTCTAAAATGATTCTGAATAAATAGAGTGTGTTGGACCCTCTTGGATATAATAGTTTTCATAATCAGAAATAATGTCAATATACATATTATATTATCTATAAGTAAATAAATTATGTAATACTATACAATACATTTTTATATCTAAATAATATTTATGTACCCTTAAATATGTTTACAAGTGTATATTTACATGTATTTATGGATGTCACTTAATTTAGTAGTTCTCTGTGTAAGATAGACACTTCATAAGTTTCTCAGAGTCCACAACACAATGACGATCAACTCACCGATATAAAACACAATGATGATTGACTCACCAATGGATGACACACTGATGATCGACTCAATTATGATGAAATAATGATAGAATAAACAACTCATTGTTACACTAAGTCACTGATACTAATGTAAATAACTCACTGAAACTCAGAGTCACCGATGCTAAAAGACTGACAGCACAAACGACTCACCGATACATTGAGTCACAGACACCGATGGAAATAGCAAACCAATACTCAGAGTCACTGATGCTGAAAGACCTATAATGAAATACTAATGTAAATGAGTCACCGATACTTATGACTCATTGATATTCATAAATATTGTTTTAAATTTATTAATTTAAATTTTTTTCTAAAAATCATACTTAGACATATTAATGTTTTTGACATTATTTAATATAGTCTCTTTGAATATCCATAGACAGTATGAGGTACATGCATGTGGGGAGATCTACATGTCTACTGGACCATGATTCATAAAAGGATTACAAGTTAAACCATGAAAATGTATGAGATAGAAATGAAGAATGTTCAAAATAGTGAAAACAGAATAACTCGAAATGTTGTGTTCAAAATTACAACAACTCAAGGATAATGTACTCAAATAGTTCAATAATACCATATAGAACATGTTGAATTTCTCTAAACATCCTAACCTCAAAGCGGCGAAATTTTCACACTTGGAAAATAGAGTACAGAGTCTGTGATACTATGTTCTGTAGAAATATGTCAAAAGAAGACCCGAACACGATTTTCTACACTTCAATCCAGTTTAGAGCTTCAAATTATAACAAACAAGGATTTCTAAACTCTATTCTTAATTTATAACTGTATTATGGTACTGTGTTTAATTTTTCAAGTAGTGTGTGCATCTATTTTTTTCACATGCACTTTCTCCTGTTCATAACTGGGGGATACTCAATATCCTCACATTCACTCTTTTTTTACTCTTGTATCCCATGTAGAATAGTGCTAGTGATCAAGTATGATATATTTGTTTCTTTTTCCATGAATAACTGTGGTAGAGATCATGTGTGACCTGGAAAACCTTGTGTGCTACTATGAACCCCAATCTAGGGTGTAGATAAAAATGTTTATTAATATAAACTACTTGGTGGTAGGTGATAACCAATTAGAGAGGACTAAGTTTCACCTTGAGACTGAACATATTTATTTTATCCTCTATGAATTTTCGTTTTAGTTTAATCTAATCTATGTTTATTTCATTTCAAATAAATTGAAATTGAACATTGATAGTTAGATTAGGTAGTGTTTATATCTATTTTAAATCAGTAAATTAGTTTCAAAATATTGACTAATCTTTATATTGGTAAATATAATAACTACCCAAATTTTATAGAAATTAATAGAACATTCCATGAATTTTATAAATTCACTACAAACCTATTTTGATTATATTTTAATTGGGTGTTATTTCCTTTAAATAACCAATTCTAACCAAATTTTTTATTGATAATTAATTCCCTCCCCTCTCGAGTAATATTTTATTGGCCAACATTTGGTAATAGAGGAATTAAAATTTATTTTTCATTTTGAAGTTTTTTCAACTATTATTGTAGTTGTTTATCAAAGATCTTAAAATTTCTTCTATTTCTAAATTTTTATCTCATTGAAATTATTTTACAATTTATATCATGAATAATAGATTAGAAGGGACTACTACCAATAGAACACCTTTACTTAATAAAACTAACTATTATCAGTGGAAGCATAAAATGAAAATACATCTAGAAAGCATGAAATATGAAATCTGGAATACTATTGAATGTAAATATGAAATTCTTGAAACTGATCGAAACAAATGGGATGAACCTACCAAGATCCCCTATAACAATAATTGTAAATAAATGAATGATCGGTACTCTGCTCTAGGAGATGAATAGTTCAATCATATTTATTCTTGTAAAACATCACATGAGATTAGGGACAATCTATCTATTTCTCATGGGGGAACATCTAATGTTAATGAAATTAGATGAAATACTTATACTATTAAATATGAAAAAATTCTGAATGAAGCCTGGTGAATCTATTTATGATATGTATCTCCGAATAAATGAAATTTTGAATACCATGATATCCATAGGTTGATAAGTTATAGAAAAATAACAGGTTATGCAGACTCTATAATTTTTACCAGAAATATGGGGAGGGGCATATGTATCTATTAGGGAATCAGATGACATTAATAATATTCCAGTGAAGGAATTGATTGGAAAATTAATGATGTATAGAAGTAAATTTAAGGTTAATGAAGAAGAGGATGAACCAAAATGAATATTTGTAGCCTTCAAGACTACTGCCTCTAAACCTAAAGCAAAAAAAAATTCAAGCAACTGTTGAAAGCGTCAGTAGTGGAGAATGAGTTTCATATAGTGATGAATAAATTCAATAGCTGGCAAGATGATTCATGCTATTTTATAGAAAAAAAAGTATTCCAAAAAGGAAAATTAAAAAGGTATGTTTGATAATAAGGGAAATTGAAAGAAGGATTGTAAGAGAAATGATAAATCAGAAGAGATAATTTTATAATAATGTAAAAGAAAAGGACATGTCAAGGCTGATTGACCAAATATGAAATACAAGAAGAAGTATGAAAATAATGTTAGAAAGTATAAGAAAGCAATTAATGCTACCTGGAGTGCCTCTGAGGATAAATCCAGTGAATCTTCTTCTTCTCATAATGAGAATGATTATATGGATAATATTTTTTTAATGAAAAACAAAACTAAGGTAACCTTATACTCTCCTTCACATAATAATAATTGATTTGAAAAAGAAAGTGAGTCTGAGAACATGAAAAATGATGAATTAATCTAATATTACAACATGATAGAAGAAACATGAAATTAGTTAAAATATAAGTATAAATATTTGAAGAAAAACATGCTCTTACTATGACTGTGAAATAAGAACTTACAAGTGAAAAGTGTAAAATTCTAAAGAACTCAAGGAAAATAATGAGTTAAAAATGTCTAATGAGATATTGAATAAGGACGTAAAAAAGTTTACCATTGAGAAAAATACCCTTACTCAAATTCTTGATAAACAAATAACTCTTATGTATACTTCTGGTATTGGATATCAACCATGTCAAAATAATTTATCCAAATCACATTTTGTTACCAATTTTGGAAAATATTCTTCTTTCTTTAATAACAAGAATTTTATCGCAAGTTTCAGTTCCAAGAATTCCCTTAATGCATCCAATTCATTAGGACCAGACATAGTTTATTTTTTAAATTATTTGTTTTCTACATATAGGAATCTCATAAGGAAATTGTGGGTTCCTAATGATTATATTATTAATGTATGTGGACCCAGACAAATATTAGTAACAAAATCATTTCATGGATGAAATGTTTTATAGGTAAACTGCCTAAACAGCTCCTGTAGAAATATATGGTACTTGAACAGTGGGTGTTCAGGACATATGATAGGAGTCTATTCATTATTTAAAAGTCATAAAAAGATTTATGGAGGAAAAGTCACATTTGGTGATAGTAGTGAAATAATAATCATCGACAAAGGCCAGATTGGTAACCGTAACTCTATTTCAATTTTCAAAGTACTTTATGTTGATGGATTAAAGTATAAATTCTTCTTCATATCACAATTGTGTGATAATGGATTTAATGTAAAATTAAAAAATAATTGAATCCATGTTTTTTAATCCAATAATAAATTTTTCTTTAATACTATTAGAAATGATAATGTATATTCTATAAATCTAGACACACTAACCTCAAAAAATGTTTCATTTCCAAATTTATTTAACTAAGAGTCTTTGATTTGGCATAGAAGAATAGAAATTGCAATATAAAGTATTTTTAGAAGTTAACTAGAAATTGTTTAGTTAAAGGCCTACCCAAATTAGTGTTTCTAGACAATAAGGTGTGAAATCCTTGTCAAATAGAAAACTCAACATAAAATATCCTTTAAGAAAAATAAATAAGTAACTACATATCAAAATCTTGAGTTGGTTCACATGGATTATTTGGGACCATATGGAGTTTTGAGTCTCAATGGGAAGCACTATGTTTATGTTCTTATAGATTATTTCTCTCGGTATACCTGGACATTTTTCAAAGGTCACAAGAGTAAAGCTTGTACTCATTATACCATGATTTCTAGGACTGTAGATAATCATAGTGGACTTAAGATTAAATCCTTTAGAAGTGATAATGGCATTGAGTTTGAGAATCAAGATTTATGAATCTTTTTTCTCACAAAATGGCTGTAATAATAACTTTTATTACCCAAGGACAACTCAACAAAAATTTGTGTTAGAAAGAAGAAATAGAATACTAATTTTTTTCCTAGACTATGCTTAATGAATATGACCAACTGATTTATTTCTTAGTTGAATCTATTAATAAAACTTACTACATAAAAATTAAAGACTTTATCAAACCAATCCTTAAGAAAACTCCTTATGAGTTATGGAATAGTAGGAAACCCAAAGTATGTTTTCTTAAAGTGTTTGGATATAATGTTTATATTATGAACACTAAAGGAAATTTAGATAAATTTACCTCCATATGTGATGAAGGAATATTTCATGGATATTTTACATTAAGAAAATCCTATAGTGTTATTAATAAGAAATCCAAATGTGTGGAGGAATCTATACATGTCATTTTTGATGGAACATATCCACATGAGCCTAAGACCTGACTAGAAAATATTGAAGGGGATATTTCCAATCTACACATTAATGATAAAATATCAAATCATCATGTGAAGGAATATGTGAAAACTCCCAATTATGAAAATCCTCTATATCCTAGCCATTTGAACCAGATGAAAATTGTGAACCTGAAATAACTAGTCTTACCTTTACATGACCATCTAGGACCCTTAAAAATCATTCCTTAGATACCGTTGTTGGATATTTAGATTGAGTGATACAAAATAGTGCTTCATTGAGAAACAGGTTGAACATATAGCATTCATGTCACAAATTTAACATAAATATATCAATGATGCAATAAATGATGAATTTTGGGTAATGGACATGCAAGAAAAACATAACAAGTTTGAAAGAAATAATGTTTGGAAACATGTAAACAATCCAAAGGATAATTTGACCAAAATAACCAAATGGGTGTGTAGAAATAAAGTGGATGAAGTTGTGAATATAGTTAGAAACAAATCTAGTTTGGTCTCACAAGGATATAATCATGAAGAAGGAATTGATTGTGAATAAACCTTTCTTCTAGTAGCTAGTCTAGAATCCATTATAATATTAATTTCATATGCTGCACACTTGAATTTTAAATATTACCAAATAAATGTCAAAAGTGGATTCTTAAAAGGTTATATAATTGAGGTTTTTTTTTGTTGAAAAACCCTCAGGTTTTGAAAATCCACATTTTCCAAATCACGTTTTCAAATTATCTAAAGCTTTATATAATTGGATACAAGCTCTGAGAGCTTTGAATTAAAGGTTTAGTATGTTTCTTAATTCTAAAGGATTTTCAAAAGGACATGAAGAAGCTAATTTTTTTTTAAAAAGAATTTCAATTGATGTTTTACTAGATAAAATATATGTAAATGATAATATCATTGGATCATCTAAAAATTCCTTATGTAATAATTTTTAAAAAATAATACAAATTGAGTTTGAAAAAATTTGGATGGGTGAACTTAAATATTTTCGTAGATTTTAAATATTTCAAAATAATGAAGGTATTATTTTAAATCAAAATAAGTACACTAATTATATTTTAAAAATATACATCCTTGATAGAATTAAGAGAAATGAAACCACTATGTGTTCTATATGTATATTAGATCTTAATGAAAATTGAAAATTAATTGATCAAACTGCATATAGATGAATGATTGTGAGATTGGTGTAATTAACTGCTAGTGGTATTGATATTATGTTTAGTGTGTGTATTAGTGCTATATTTCAAGACAACCCAAAAGAGACACACTTAAATGACGTTAAAATAGTTTCAAACACATCAAGTATACAACTAATTTTGGACTATTTTATCTTAAAGGGGAACCTTTTTATTTAGTTAGTTATTCAGATGAAGACTTTGGTGGATGTAAGTTAGATAAAAAGAGTAACTCTAGAACATGTATCTTTTTCATAAAGTCTCTAATATCATGGTGTATTAATAATAAAAATTCATTTTCATTATGAACTACTAAAGTAGAGTACATTGCTACTGGTAGTTATAGTACACAATTTTTGTGGATGAAACAAACCTTATTAGACTATGGATTTCAGTTCAAACATATCCCCATAAACTGTGACAACTCTAGTACTATCAACATTTCTATGAATCCAATTTCTCATTATAGAACAAAACATATTGATGTAATACATCACTTTTTGAGATATCATTATCAAAAAGGCAATGTAACTCTTTAGTTCATTTGGACTGAGAATAAACTTGCTGACATATTTATTAAACCATTAAAATCAGAGAGAATGAACTACATCAGACATGAAAAAGGAATGATAAATCTCTAATGTCTTGTAAAACCTCTGTTTACTTTGAAAATATCTATTTTTCAATGTAGCTGATTAGTGAAACTGATCAATGAATCTGATATGTGAAACAGATCAGTGGAACTAATAAATTGAAACTTATTAGGTGAAACTAATATGTAAAACTGCTCAGTGAGACCGATATGTAAACCCGATTAGTGAAACCAATCAGGTGAAACCGATTAGGTGTAACTGATTAGTGAAACCGATCTATGAAACCGATCAGTGAAACCGATCAGTGAAAGGGATTTGTGAAACTAGTCACTTGAAATCGACCATGTAAAAGCTATCCTAGGAAACCAATTCCTTCGAGGACCCTTTTGTAATTATGTATGTTTTTAATAAAACGACACAAGAATGTGTTCTTTTTACCATTTTTCTGTTTTGTGATTTATGATTTACAATGCCAAAATGATATAATAAATTCAATCCATCTCGACCTTTCACCTTCCTCTCTACCTTTGAACCTTCTACTCTTTGACACTCTACCTCTCTACCCTCGAACTTTTGACTCCTTTCAAATCTAAACCCTCTAAATGGAAAGGAAGAAGCATGTGATGGATGAGCCAAGTGAATATTTATTTGATAAGCATCATAAGGGTGAGTCCATTGGTACTGCAAATCCTGGTTTGGGAAGCTGAGTTTTTACAACTGTGAAAGAAGTATTTGCAGAATGGATTTTTTAAAGAAGCTCAATCTTGCTGAGGGTGCTATAATCTCATCGATGGATAAGATTTTTCTCAAAAAATGAAATACCATTATATCCCCTACTTGTTCATTAGTTTTATCAAAACATGAATATATCCCTGGATGGAACTAAATAAGTGTGGATAGAGTCTGTTGTAAATAGGAAATAGATAAATTTTTCTTTTAAGGAATGAGATGAATTCTTGGAAATGCCTCATTAATGTGTCTATGCTGATTATCAGGGCTATATTCCACCTTCATATGATTTTTTTCATATGAATATTATCTGAAGGATTTGATTGGAAGTGAAGAATTGAGGAGAGCTACTTCCAATGAATTTTATGGAGAGGAAAGATTACTTTTTATGTTTATTCAACATGATGTCTTCCCAAGGATGGAATATTTCTCTACAATGATGTATCAAGATGTATTCCTAATTTACCTATTAGAATATTGGATAAACATAAATCTTTGTAGGTTTATAATGGTAAATATTTTTACTATGATAAAAACCTCCATGAAAACTTCATGTTTTTACTATCCTTGGATGATCTCTACAATGATAAAAAAGTTGGGCTATGTGGAAGATTAAGGTGAAATTATTAGTGCTTATAGTGGTTTCTGCCTTTAGAAATAGATTTTCAAGAGAATATTGATTTTCTAGAACCCATAGATGAAATGATGGTTAGGAGATGAAGAAATATTTTATGAGGAGTTCAATATGATTAACCATCCTACCTGACCAAAGGATCATGTTGATATAGGGATTAAAGATGGAGATGAAGATGCCCATTTAGATGATGAAGATGTAGCTGAGTTTCCCGGGGAAGAAGGTTCTTCTGTTGATGAAAAGATTGATACTAATATTGCTGAAAGCCTAAAAGTCATGCCTTATTGACCTGATAGTCCACCCTTGGAGTTACCCTCAAGGGAACCTTTGTTTGGTGATGAGGATAAAGGAGAGACAGAGTTCACTCATGTGGAAGGATATGTATGTATGTCAGATAAGGAGTTGGATGAAGAAGAAGAAGAAGAAGAAGAGGGAGATGAAGAGAATGTTAGTTATTTTTCAAGAGTGGGTCAACAATTGATTGACAAATCCAGTGAGGAATCTATACATGGAGCTGCTGATGGTTCTGATCCTGTTGAACAGGAGGATGTAGATCATGAAGATGCTATTAATAAGGATAGACCTCACCATATTGATGTTAAAAAATCAAGAAATCATTCAGGAGTTGAATGAAATTATGGCTTGTGTCCTTGAGGAAGAGGGTGGGGATCAGGTGCCTCAGATTGGGGAAGTTCCTAGAGAAGATGATATGGATAGAGCACTTATCGAACATCAAGTTCAGTTGGTACCTGTGCCCAGAATGTTTATTTAGGATAGAGGATATGATGAAGTAGAAGATGAGGATGACATTGTACCTGAGAATTATGAAAGAGTATTCAAGATTGAAAATATTGAGCTAAGAGACTAGACATGTACTTGTGAGTGGAATAGAGATCCATGATACCTTTTATTTGGTTTGGAATATACCTATGATGAGGAGATAGAGTCACCTCTTCCTTCTCCAAAAGACAGAGCTGAAGTAGAACCCATTTCAACTACTTCATCGCTTGCACCTAAATCAGTTGATCGAGAATCAGATCCAATGCCTAGTGACCATGTCACTATGGATGATATAGAGTAATTAAAAAATGATATCTGTGAGTCAGTGAGAACCTCAGTTGGATCCTATAGTGTAGGATCTAATTCAATGAGTCGTTCAAATGATGATACTGCTAAAATTACAAGGATGGTGATCCTGAATATTCAACTTAATCTCATTAGCACATCCAAAACCATCAATTGACATAATAACTTGCTGAGAGAAGAAGTATAGAATATGAGAAATGAGATAAATTATTTAACCACTAATTTACAGACCTCTTTCGGTGGTGCGATGGATGTTCTTTGGAACGTAGTGACAAATCTACTGAGTGTAGATTTGAAGAAACTAAAAAAGGAACATGGAAAAATGATCTATGGTCCATCTAGTTCTAGTGGTGGGAGAGGTTCTATTCCTGAATTGGAATCTCTCAAGGCTGTGATAATAGAAGAACTCATGAATATTCAGAGTGATTCAGACAAAGAAAATATTTCAAATGTACATATTAATATGGACCTTATTTACAATATGGTAAGGTACTGCACAAAGAAATCCTCTACTGCTCAGAAAGAGATTAGAGAGAAACTGGATAAGTATTTTACCAAGATCTATACCATGTATGATCTCAAAAATATTATCATGTTTTTTTCTAAAAATCTCATAATATCTCTAGTAACAGAATCCTTCAAGAAACAAGTGGCATAATTTAATGATTTTACGCCTATTCTAAATAAATTCATGGAGAATAAGGATGATTTCAGTATGTACATGCAATATGGTGGTGAAATCATTAATGTGTTCATCATGATCCTCAAGCCGTATCTGCATGTTCAAGATAAAGAAATTGTGGTTCCTCCTACTACTTCCTTTGGCACTACCTCATGCCCCCTGCTCATATGAGTGTCTGTAAGGCCCTTTACCAGATTCAAATATTCATTACCACACAACCTCAAAGTCATGTGTTGTTAGAAAGAAGACCTATCCTTAGAGAAAATGTCCCTACACGTGTTTCCTTTCCTGGTGTTTCCATTATACCACCTCTTCCCACAACCAAACCAAAACCTTCTTATCTTACTGATGATCATTCAGATAAAGGCACTCACCACAGAATCCAAAACCTTAGTTATGGATTTTTTATTCGATATGGATTTGCCTCTTTATATTGCTGATTGTGTACTCTTTTAATCTTTAATAGAATTCCTTTTTGTCTTCACTATGTTTGTAATTTTTTATGTTATTTCTCTTTCTTCTTTATCCTTCTCCTAAAATTTCTTCTCTAATCCCAAAAGGGGAAGAAATGTATAGGCAAACATTATAAATTTTAGAGGTTGAAACTCTATTATAGGCCATATGGGCATATGAAACATGACATGCACTCAAAATAATATATATACATATACATATATTTCCTTTAATATAATAACTAAGGGGGAGCTTTGTTTTAGAAATGATAAACAAGTCAATGTTTTAGTTATATTGAACCATCACATTCATTAAGGTAGGCTGAGTCAAGTAATTATTACTCCTTAACATCACATATATTCCATAATTTATTATTATCAAAAGGGTGAGATTGTTGGTCCTTCTAGGATATAGTGGTTTTCATAATCACAAATAATGTCCGTATACAGATTCTATTATCTCTAAGTAAATCAACTATTCCATATAGTAAAATACATTTCGATAAGTCAATAATTTATATTTATGCCTCAATATGTTTAAACGTTTATATGTACATGTATTTATGGTTTTTAGTAAATCAAGTTGTACTCTATGTAAGACAAACACATCATATGTTTCTTAGATTCCACAACAATCCAATGATTGACTCACCGATAGACGACAAACCAATTATAGACTCAACGATTCTGATAGACAAGTAGCATAAATGACTCACCGATACATAGATCCATCAATTCCAAGGAAACCAACTCACCCATACTTGGAGTCACCGATGATGATAGACCAATAACACAAACGACTCACCAATACAAAGAGTCACCGGTACTGATCGAAATAACTCACTGATACTCAGATTCACTAATTCTGATAGACCAATTTTGATAGACCAATGCAAATGAGTCACTGATATTTATGACTCACCGACATTCTTAAATACTGTTTTAAAATTTATTAATTCAAATTTATTTCTAACGTTCATATTTAGAAAAATTAATGATACTGAAATTATTTAATATTGTACGTAGGTCTATATGTAGACAGTATGAGGTACATACACATGGGGAGATCTTCGTGCCTACTCGACCATGTTGTATAAAAGGATTACAAGCTATACAGTGAAAATTTGTGAGATAGAATAGGTGAATGTGAAAAATAGTGAATAATGAAAAACTAGAAAATATGTGTTCAAAATGAATAGAACTCAAGGCTGTAGTACTCGAGGAGTTCAACAATATAAGAAAGAATGTGCAAAATTTATCTAAACATCCTAACCTTGAAGAGATGAATGTTCCACACCTAGAAACTAGAGTACATAGGGTGAAATGCTCTATTCTGAATCCATCATTCAAAAGATGACTTGAATATCATTTTCTCGACTTCAATATAGTTCAGAGCTTCACTGAATAACACACAGAGATTTATAAACTATACTCTTTATTTATAACACTATTGTGGTCTTGTGTTTACTTTTTCGAGTAGTGTGTGCATCTATTTGATTCACACACACTATATCTTGAGCATAATTAGAGGATACTCAATATCCTTACACATACACTTTTTTTAATCTTGTATCCCATGTAGAATAGTAGAAGAGATCATGTGTGACCTATTTGTTGACATTCCCATGAATTAATGTGGTAGAGGTCAAGTGTGATCTTGACTACCTTGTGTGATATTGTGAACCCCGATCTAGGGTGTGGATCAAAAAGTTTATTAATATAAATTTCTTGGTGTAAGGTGATCACCAAGTATAGAGGACTAAGTGTTAGCTTGAGACATAGCCTCTTGTTTTTATATGCTGTTTATTTTCCTTTTAGTGTAATATGATATATGTTTATTTCATTTCAAATAAAACTAAATTGATATTTTATAGTTATTTTAGCACATGTATATATTTATTTTTATTTCTTATATTAGTTTAAAATGATTGAATAATATTTAGTTTGGTAAAGCATAGAACTAAACAATCTTCTATGATATTAATTGAACATTCATAACATTTATAAATTCACTAAAAACTGACATTGATTATATTTTATTTGTGGGATATTTAATTTAAATATCCAATTCTAATAGAAATTTTTATGGATACTCAATTCACCCCCCTCTTGAATAATCTACTCCAACCAATAGAGAGATTTATATTTCTATGATCATTTGAACTATTTATTAGTGAAATAATATACTTTTTCTTAAGAACAATTATGAAACTAATATATAAGGAATAAAAATAAATATTTTATCTTAAAGAGTGAAATAATTATGTTGTTTTGAATGGGGCCTTCTATTTTGAAACAACTATGTAAAATTTTGAGTATCATTTTGAAGAAAATTTTAAAATATAAATTTTTGGGTCATGTTTTATTGTGGGAAACATAAATTAAGTGGTGAAGTTTTTTTAAATTTTAAAAGGTATTAATATTTCATATGGTGAATGTTGTTTTTAAATTTAAAAAAGGTGTGTTTTTGGATTGGTAACTTATTTATGGATATATTTTTGGGTATTTGATTTAATGAACTCGACTTCATGTAGAGGAATATAGATTTGAAACAATTATAATGTTTTCGATAAATATACTAAAATTAAAAATGGTCTTTTTAATTTTGAAATGATTTAAACACTAGAAGTTTGGTTTTTTAAAATATTTTGTAAGTATATCTTTTATATTTAAAAAAATATATATATTTTGAAGCTAGTTTGGGTTATTATAAATATCAATAGGTAAAATGATTCCGAATATTTTTTTTATTTTACGTTTAAAACAGAAAACATATTTTTAATTAATGGATGTTTGATTTGGAAATTAATAAAGGTGATTTACAATTTAATTGAAATGACGTATGTGTTGTAGGATGTGTTGATGATTTTAATGATAAACCTGAGGGTTTAAATTTTATTTGTGGGGGGGGGGGGTAAGAATCATAGTTTTGGTAGAATTTATAAATGATCCATATATTTTATCATTTTTTTAAACTTTTTGTGGGTTGGTAGTGTTGTTTATTTGAGTTTTTATGTTTTTACCTTGGATTACAAAATTTGAGATATGTTTTTCTATATTGTATTTTGATTCACTCTCATGTTATTTTTATTAAATGGTATACTTACCAAAAATATCCTGGTGATTTTTGGGATGTTTATTTTTTAGTATGTTTTTAAGTTGTGTTTATAAGTTTTATGGGAGTTTAATCTTTTTGGTAAATTATGATTCCCAAATAATGGGTGGAATATTATAGTTGAACTCCATTAGTGGTTTATCCTTACCTTAGAATTCATATTTTTTCTATTAGTAAGTGAAAATAAAATTTCATGATTCAATAGATAAGGACTTGATGAATGTTTTATATTTGGAGGATGACTTCATCTGGACCCAATTAATAAGTATTATCATAAAACTAGATCCCATTTGAGGATTTGATTCATAGGACTATGAAAATTACTTCGATTTTAGGGAAAATCTTCTGATGGGTGGTGACCATGATTTTTTTTCTATGGTTAAAGTCCCATATCCCATGAGGATAAACACTTTTTAGACCTCAAATGTGAGTGGATTGGGGGCTCTAATTTCCCTCGTAATATGTTACTCCAACATCATGGAGGATGATTGGGATGTTTAGTAATCCATGTGTTTTCAGGTTCTATAGTTTTGATTCTCTTGACCATGAATTTTCCTGGAGACATACATGGTATGTTCCAAAAAAATTTGAATGTTCCCTATAATAAATGTTTTCAAGAGTCTCTTTGATTCAGGATATCATTTTCATTGTGGAATTTATTGATTATTTTAACCATACATACATGTGAAATCCTTATGGAAGGGATACCAAGTATTTTTCCCAGATCCCTTTTTGATCATAGTTTACAGCTCATGTGGTTGTGTTTTGGTTTCAAGTTATGATCTAGTAGTTTCAGATATTGGTGGGTTTAGAGATGTGGTCAAATAAAGACGTTATTGTTTGGTCTCTATTAATTACGTGGGTCTTGTGAAAATCCTTGGTTTTTGTTTCATGTCTCTGTTAGGTTTTTTTATATTTCTTGTTTGGATCCGGTTGTGTTCATGTCCCTTATAGTGTTCATCTTGTAAATCCTACCATGTTCTATCATTGGGAATTTTTCGGGGAGTAAATGTTATAGTGGAGAAAATTTTAACACATCAACCTCAATTTTCATTTTTATGTTATATATATATTGATTTTTGGACAAGTTTTAGGGTTTCTGGTTGATTGGTGTTGAACACCTGGAAATTCAATGATTCAGTCAAGGTCATACATTTAATCTAACCATGTTGATAATCATTAGAAAACTATAGTTTCTTAAAATATTTTTTTTCCATTTTTATATGGTTTACCATTTTATAAATTTTACTTGTAAATGGTGTAGTGTACTTGGTGAGTCAAATGACCCTCACATGGTTGGATAATGGTTTGGAAAACTGTGTGTCCAATCATTACGGATTACCATTTTTTAAAAATTTCTAAATTTCCCAAACTACACTTTCTCAAACTAAATACCTTACCCATATCAACACTTTTCCACTTTATTTTCAATTCCATTATAGATAACACCCTTAAATTTCCCTCCCTTTGTCTTGATTTTAAGAGGATATTCATATTTTTCTTTAAGGAATCACATGGTAAGCATATACATTCATCTCATTTGGATCATTACTCTTTCATTTCACAGTTTATCTTCTTCTCCATACCTACAAAACATGGAATCCAAATCCGAGTTTAATGCTCCAAAATGTAAGTATTTTTTCCCCTTAAATAAATACTATGTTAAATAGTTTGTTTAACATGAAAAATATATGCTATGTTGAATCCAGGATAAAGTAAAATAAAATTAAAAATTTTACCATCACAATATAACCATAAAATTAGAAAGTATTAACAACATTATGAAATATATTTTGGTGTTAAGATTATTTTGATATGTAATTATCAATTCAATAAATTTTATACTAAAAGATCTATTTTACAAAAAAAATTCTATAAAAATAATTTGAAATAATAAATTTTAATAAATAATATATGTTGTTTTTATATAAAATTATTGATTAAAATTAATTAATAATTATTAAAAAGGTTGATCAATCTTATGGAAATAGAAATAAAATAATTTAAGATATATTTTTATAGAATTTTATTTTTATATATATTATATATATTATCCTTAATAAAAAAAATCAATGACTTTTAAATGGATAATTTTAATGGTTCAGATGCTAAAGAAGTTATAAACAGTTTTTATATCTTATTAATTAATATAAAATAATATTAAGAACACATGGTGATATTTAAAAATCACTTAAAAAACAATTTACTATAAATATTAATTATAGTTTTTATTTCAATTTAAAATTATATATACATATAAACTTTTATATAATGGATTTCATTTTTGGATTTGAAATTCAAAAATTATCTTAGGGGGATTTCCATGATTTTTCTAAAAAACTATTTTTAGGTTAAGAGTAAAAAATACTATTTTTATAAATACTATGAATATTATGAATTTATTAAGATATAATTATGACCTAAAAATAAAATAAAAAAGTTCCCTAAAAAAATTTACTTAATAATTAAAATATGACATTTAAAATATTATTTTCAATTTATGAATCCTATAATTGATATTTTATAGGTAATGTAATTTTAAAAAAACTATTTTTATGCGTTATACTTTTAATGTTATAAAATATATTTTTACCACTTTCAAAAAAAATATATATTCAAATTTTTAAATACTTTTAATGAGTAGATTCAAATTAGGTGGTAAGGTTAATTTCGTTTCTGGTCCAAAAATAAGATATTGAGGTTAGAAAATAATTACCATTTATATTTATATTACCCTAGATGTTAAATTAAAGGGTTAATGAATATATATCTCAAATAAATATCCAATATTATCATGGGTTATAGGTTTGTTGACCAAAAATCATACCTAATCCATTATATTCTATTTTAATATGTAGGATTCCATGGAAATGATATTCCATTAAAATAATGTTATTAATAATTTAAAAAAAATCCATTCCCTCAGTTATTAAATGATCCTCCCACCACCCATTCAATGATACAAAACAAATTGAATTATCCATTATAATAAATCTCATTTCATTGAAAAATAAAATAATCTTACTTTATTATGCTTTTGGTCCGAATATATTTTTAAAATATTTTCTAAATGAAGAACATTATCACAAAAAATCAAATTCTTCTACATAATTATTTTCTCCACTATGATAATTTTTCTATTTCCTATAATTCTTATAAATATTAAAATATTAATTTTAATCATTATAATATAATAAAATAAATATTTTATTATACATAAATAATTTTATATTGATAAAATAACTACAATCTACATTTTTTTCTTTCCTTGGACAGACAAAAAAACAATGTTCTTATTATGTGGAAACTACAACCTCCAGAAATGACGTGTTATATATATCATAACATCCACAAATGGACTGTTTAAAATATTTATTTATTGAATTAATATTATATTTATTGAGTCACTAGTATTCTTAAAAGATAAATCGATTTGTACATTCTTGACGTTCTTTGGAAAATGAAAACATCATCTACGTGAACATATGATGTACCACCATAATGGAACAATGTACTTAATTATTCATCACCATAATACATGGATGTTAATAATAATATTTTTAATTAATTTATATTTTTTTATGAAATTATAATGGGTTTGTAAATAGTATATAAATAATGTTATTAACATATAAACGTAAATTATTAAAAAATTACCCAAAAATATCATCAATTATTTAATCATAATGACTCTTAATTAAAATAATGATGGAATATAATTATACATTTTTAAATCATTAAAAATAATATGTCACTATACATTAAAAAATATTATAATTATTTATTTTTTATCAACTAATGGACTGACTAAAATTATCAGGGAATATAATTATTTATTTATAAATCATTAAAAATATTCTACCTCTATACTTTAAAAAATATTAGAATTTTTTATTTTTTATAAACTAATTGGTTAGAAATAACCATTATGAAACATGTGTGAAACAATCAAAATTAATAAAATCCAATGAGGAAAATAAAAAATAACTAGATAATAAATGTATAATGAATAAGTATAATTAATCAATATAGAATCTAATATATATTTATAATTTTATTTAATAATTTATTGATATGTTTTTATTTATTATGTATGAGGTTGAAGTTATTTGGTAAATATTAAGAGTTATGGTAATGGTTTTTACATCCAAAACATTCTTCTTTGAAACATGTTTCATATTATGAACCTATTTTTTTATACGGTGTATTTAATTCCTATGTGGAATATATTACAATGATTAACCTTTATTCGTGAATTTTAATCTTTAATTTGAATTTTTATCTTCCAATATATTATGATTCAAATGATATCAAATATAGAAGGGTTTCTGGTCTCAATATTCATTCATTAAGATATATTCCATATCCAACACTAGATTTATATTATTTGGTGTATATATTAATCAATAATGTAGTTTTATAATAATTATCATGAATTTTAATTTATTTTAAATTCTATATAAGGATATCTATGTCTTGAGGGTTTTTCAATGGTTACCAAATCTATAATGGGGTTTTTTCACTACCTGTTTTCTTGAAAAATAATTAATATAATTTATATATGGATCAAAAATGTTATTTTCTAATATACTATGATTATATTATATTTCATTTACAACATAATTTTTGTAAAACAACATTTTAAAATCAAATATATCTTTTGTGATAAAATTATTTCTCTATAAAATTTGATAATGTCAAGAATAAATTTCATCCTCTCTCTCTTCATAGTCCATGAACACTCTTCCTAAAAATGTTCACCATTACAATTTTCAAATCTATTTTTTTTATTGCTTGAGATATTAAATGTTCTATTTATCCCATTTAAAATTGAATCATTATTCATATTTTAAATGAAGTGGGGTTCAACAAAGTTATTTTAAAATAATAAATTTGTATTATTTTCATGATCAAATATTTTATCTTCCACTCTTGTTTCATCTTGATAATATTTATAGAGTTCTCAAGGATTAAAGATTATTATTTAAATTAATGTGGTTACATAAAATTTTATCATGTTAATTTATTAAATATTATTTTTTATGTGGACCAATAAATTCATCTTTTTTACAATAAAGAAATAAATATTTTATGAAATATATTTTCATGATTTTACTTATATTTCAATATTTACCTCTAATATATATATCTCTTTCAAATAATGTTTCCTTAATAACCCTCTTAATACACATTTTTGAAAATTTAATTTTTAGAATGAACTTGTTTAACTCACTAGGACATTTCATTTGATACTATTTGGAATTGTTAAGAATTCCATTTTTATTCTATGGGGGTTTCAGATATAAAACTAATTTTTTGTAGAGAAAATGTGTATTGATTATAATTATGATATAGGTACAATAATGTATTTTCCTATAATGAATTATTTAATGTTTTTATCTCCTAATATAATTACTTTGTTTGTGATATTAATTGTGGTTATATATACTCTCAAAGACTGTGGATGGGTGTTATTATAGTTAAATATGATCACAAATACTATGTGTAGTAATAATTTGTAATGGTTATGTTCATAATGTTTCTATTTTTATGTTGATTCTTATTTTCAAAATTTTATCTTATATCCCATTTCTATACTCATGATATTTTATTATTTTTATTATTATTGAACACTATTATTCCATAATATCTTTTTGATCAGTTGATATTACGTGTACTTCTATTATATGTAAAAATATTATTGGTTATTGATTTTTTAATATAATTTTTACCCCATGCTCATATTAACATATTCTAATTATCTAACCCTTGATGAAATTTTTATGTGTTTTTCTACCATACCAATCATTTAAGCTCACCCATTTTTTTCCATACTATGAGTTTTAAAGAAGATTAAAACTTTTGATAAATATATAAGGGATTGAATAAAGGTCAAAACTAATTTTTTACCCACATTTTGATGCTTCAAATAAATGTAGAATCAGTTTTATGAAAATTCATACCATAACCCTAGTGATAATAAGGATTGTATACATTAAAAAACTCCAAAAAAAAGTAAGAAAGTGAGAACCTATACAATAATTATTTTGGAAGTGGATAAAAATAATTATGGAACATTTATCCTCTACTCTAGATTTGTGGATGTCTTTTTGTATTCTATTTCTATCCACTATAGTATATCTAGAAATTTTTCTAAGATAATTAATTCATACTAATGATTTAATGTTGAATTATCATAGAAATCATCTTGTTTTATAATTATGATATCCCAATTTAATGTTTCTATGAGTGTCCATTGTAAATATTTTATTATTCTTCCTTTAGATGAACATGTTGTAATTTCTGGGACTATTTTGAATATATCTGCACAGATATCTTATTGATTCCCAAAAAATTGGGAAATAACCATTCATATTCGCAATCATTTATGATCATATATCAATTAATGGACCACTATACACTAACTA
Source organism: Viscum album (assembly GCA_963277665.1). Classification (NCBI taxonomy): domain Eukaryota; kingdom Viridiplantae; phylum Streptophyta; class Magnoliopsida; order Santalales; family Viscaceae; genus Viscum; species Viscum album. The sequence continues at coordinate 1,478,016,879 of OY728157.1, forward strand.
AGAAAATTAATTCCATTATGTGTGTCCTAATAATCAATCTTCCGGGGTATTTAGCTTAAAATATTAGAGAGAAACTCAATATTAGGGATATCAAAATTATGTTTCTTAGTCTTACCAAAGTTACTGAGGTTTATATCTCATGGTAAATTTTCCCTTATGTTATGTCCATACAATGGACACCCTTAGCTATTTAAATTAGAAAGAAATAATTAAAATTGTGTAGATTCATTTAATTTAGGGGGTGGGGGAGAATTTTACATCCTAAAATTATATTATCAATTTCCATTTAAATAAATACTATTTGGAATACCTTATTCACACATAACACCAAACTAAGTTAAAACCATGACACGTTAATATAAAATTATTAAATCTTACTATTATGATATATCTATTAAATTAGTGGGTATAAATAAATATAACCACATTATGAAATCAATGTAGGATTTATGTTGATATAAACATGTAATTATTAATGTATCAAATTTTATATTAATACATGTATTTATTAAATTTGAATTTTCTTGGAAATTAAATTTTAAATAATAAATTATAATAAATAATAATTTTTTTATTTAATAAAATTTTATTGATGAAATTCATTTAATATATATTAAATAGTTTATAAATAATAAATAATTGGGAATAAAATAAAGTAAGATTTTTTTTAAGAATTGCATTTTTCTATAAATTCTATATATTTTCCTCAATAAGATAAATTGATAACTTTTAAAAGTATTAATTTTAATATTCTAATGAAAAAAATATATAAATACACATTCCAATTTAGTTACTAATATAAAATAATATTTAAGAAAAATCAATTATTTCTAATGATCAATTTTCAATGAAAAAAAATTTATTTTCCATATAAATTATGTTCGAGTAGAAAAGATAAATTTATAAAACCAATGAATTATTTTAATAAAATGGTTTTCTTTTTTGGTTTTATCATATAAAAATTTTTCTGGGATGATTTTTCAAGTTTTTTTATAAAATTTTTATTAATTGATGAATTGAAAAAAATTTCATTTTTTAAAATACAGTGAATCTAATGTCATTATTTGGAAATAAGAATGAATTATAATTTTATAAATTCGTTTTATAGATTAAATATGTATTTAATTAGTATAATTATACATTTATAATTTCATTATTAATTTAGAAAACTAAAAATTTTCATTTTGGAACATACAAAATACATTTTTGTTTCTGAAAAACTATTTTTATGTCTTATTTATTTATTATTTGAAAAATATTTCTTCCACTACAATATATCAAATAATAAAAAATGGTTTTAATATTTCAAAATATAATAATATTATTAATTAATAATATTAAATTCTTTTTTTTGATCAAAATAATTTACCGAAGTTAAAAAAATGCGACTTTTGTAAAAATAAATTATGGTATAATGTTAAATTAAAGGAAAATATAAAAACTATCTCAAAAAATATCCCTTATTTGTGTACATGAATATTTTATTAACCAGTACTCATCTTCTCCCCATTATATTCCTCTTTAAGATCAATTTTTTCATTTAAAATCACATAACTTAAATATAAAGCCGTGAATGTTTTAAAAATTGATATTCCATTTAATTAAAATAGAATCCTCACACCAAAAAAACATAGTTACACAAAAGGTTTGAATTATCCCATATAAAATGTATCATTTTCTTCTAAAATAATATTATCCGACAATCTTATTCTTCTAGTCCAAATTGATTTTTAAAATCCATTCCGATTCAATCTATTTTCTATGAAAAAATTAAATTCACCTATATCATCATTTTCTCATCTATAATCATTTATCTATTTATAATTATTATACACATTCATAATTATATTTTCAATAATATAATAAAAATAAATAATTAATATTTTTATATGAAAATATTTTTATTATCATATAATTACCAATATCTACATTTCCCTTTTTCTTTGAAAACCCAAAGCATGATTTGTGTTGTGTGCGAACTACCACCTCTATTAATTATGATTTATATTTTTCACCACATGCTTACATGCATGGTTAAAATGGATGACTAAACATGATATTTATAACATTATTAACATTTTAATGTTTAAAATTAGTTTTATATCCGTTCTGTTAGATTGAAAATTAAAACAACATCAGTGTATAATGGTGAACTACCACTTCCATGAAACAACATATTTTATTTTTCATCACCAACATAATTTGATGATTATAAGAAGGATATTAATGAGTTAATTTTTTATGAAACAATTATGTATATTTACATTTTTTATTAATATTTAACTAATTACTAAATTTCTAACATTTTTTCTAAAAAATTATTTAAACAAGCTAATAACTAATTTTATTGTTCTTATCAAAATTCACATGATATACTAGGAAATTATATATGAAATAGGAGAGATAGAAATACAAATAAGGGTAAAAAATATAATATAATATGTTCAAATAGTATATGTGATTCCATATGCATATAAAGGCAACATAATATGGATGATAATTATAATTTTGAACATAAAATCATGATATAAGATGATAACAAAAAGGAAAAATGGGACGGGGAAAAAAATAATACATCACATCATATGAAAAATTCAGGACTAAATTACAATAAATCATAACATAATTAAGTAAGGATAACCTACTATGCTTTATACATGGAATATCTTGAGATAAATACCCCACATAATGAATTGAAGGGCTATAAAATTCCAAGACAACCTGTCACAGTCATATCATGCACATTTATAAGTGTTCCACATAGATCATACAACATAAGAACAAATTTAATATTTTTAATCCCAAAATTAAAGAGTGTGGTTTACATACATGGATGTACCATATCGATAGAGGATGTGTACATAGGTATGAATACCCTTGAGTGAAAATGGGGAAGGTTATTCACTACACAAATGATTGGTATAGAAATTCAGATCATAATTTTGGAAACATAAAGGGGGTTCATAAAAATTCATTTAAGTGTTTAATTATTTTGAAATATGTTCTTAAACAATTTAAAATAAAATGTAATTAAATATGGATGTGTATAAATATACCATAACATGAAAAATTTAAAACCAAAAGGCATAATATAATGAATATGTTTAAATAATTAAGAGAATGAGAGGATCCCTCACCTAGAGAGGGATCTTATAAAATATTAGGAGGATCTTCTTAAATGGTTTGGGGGTACCTTGGGTGGGATATAGATTGGTAAAGGAATAGTAACTTTTTGATAAAAGGATCTTTCATGATAAAATGAGGTATTTATGGGGTTATTATAGAAAATAGAGTGAAATTATTGTTTAATATCCACAAATAGGTTTTTAACACTATATAATAAAATAAACAAAACTAAAAGCCTTACTATGGGTTTTCACCATGGTTTAAATCAAATTGGAGTGGTTTTAAATATTTTTTTTGTATAAAAAATGAAATACTTCAATTAATTACATTAGTGATGTGGAACTATGTCATGTTAAAAAGAAGATAATTTTAAAACCTTGAAATATAATATAGGTTTTGGGGGATTAATTAGGGGTTTTAGAAATTCATTAAAAAACTTCAAAATCACATTATTTTGATGGGGAAACAAAATATTTGTTATAGATACTCTCTATTGTTTTTATTACATCAATTTAGGCCTCTATGATGGCATAATACATACCATATATTTATAACTCAGGTAATTTTAACCAAAAAATTTGATTGACTCAGAAAATTATGAAAATGTAATCATTTTATAATTTAAACGCGTTGATTTAAAAATAAAATTTATTTTATCCTTCTTTTTCTAAATATGAAAATTAACACTTTTAAATAAAAAATTCCTTATTTATTGAAAAAATATGGTGTTTTATGATGATAACAGTTTATAACCATTAAAAAAAATTTCATTTGACTTCATAAATTAGATAATCATCTATATTTAAATAAATATAATTTAATAAGAAATTTAAATTTAATTGAAAAAATATTTAATTAATATAAAATTTCTCTTGATTAAAACTATATATTTCTCAAAAATTTAATTTTTGTTTCAATTTATCAAAATATAATTATTATCCAACTCCTTAATAAGAGAGATAAATATTTGATTTAAAAAAAAGAAAATATAAATATTCATGTTTTCAGGTTCTACATAAAATATTCTATTATTACACCAATAATACACCTAAAAAGTAAGGTTTTCAATGATGATTCTTTCTTAGGGTGGTTTGGTGAATATGGACTTGGTCATGATCTATATAAACTCGAAATTCTCTCATAAATAGTTTTAGTCATCATTTTTTGTTGAATATTAGACAAGTCTTAGTCAAGGGAAAATCCCAATGATTCTATATCCCATATAAGCTCTTATAAATGGTCTTCATATGGTATAATCCTACTATCTAAGGTCATAACTTCTTCTGTATTTGTTAATTGGAATGTATCATAACCTTTTATATACACTAATATTAACAGTCACTATAAAATGTCTATATTATCAATGGTTATGATAAATAATGAATTTTTAAATATTATAGGATATAACTATCCAATGTAAAAAAATTGGTGATTTTTTGATACAACATTACATAATACGTAATTTATTCATTTGTAAATGAAATTTCATATATAAAAATTATAGTCTTTATATTATTCCCCTGTTATAGATTTCACACTAAAAATTCAATTTCATGAACTAAAATAGATTAAGTATCTTCAGTTCTATTTATTTTTCATGTTCTTAAATTGCTTCCTCAATCACATGGTCCTTACAAAAAACTTTTACTTGTTGTTTTGTCTTGTTTTTTATAACTTTTTCCCAACATTATAATATCTTAATCAAATTCACCTCCTGTGAAATATCATTAATCGAGGGTACCACCTTTGGATCTATTTCATGTGAGGGGTTTTTAACATACTCATGAGGGAATCCTGGAACAAATTTTATACATAAGATAGGTTATATGGTAGTTCTAGTCGATAATGCATGAAACTTATTTGATAGGGTATCTCAGAGGGGATGATTTATCTTGGAATAGGCAATCCCTTCCCCCCAATACTCATCAATATCATCCATGGTGATATATAAAGAAAAACTGTATCTCTGATCTCAAAACCAAGTTATCTTTTAAATTTATTTAGATAGAGTTTCTATTTAATCATTGTTGATTTCATGTTATGTATAATGTTTTTAACGATCTCTATCATCTCTTGGATATGCCCGAGTCTAATTAGCTTCTTCTCTCCAACTCCATCCCATCATACTGAATTCTGAAACCACTTCCCTTAGATAGCCTCACAAGGTTCCATTTGAATACTATAATGGATTGTTTTATATGAGAACCCCAATGGGGAATGGTGTTGATCTAAACATCTTTTGAAATCTAATTAACAAGGTCTTCGCATTTCTCGGATAGTTTGAATGGTTTTTTCTTACTAGCCATCTAACAGACAGTGATAAGCTCTACTAAAACTCATCTCTGTCACTAACTCTTGCTGAAATAATCTCCAAAACCAAATGGTAAATTAAAAATATTGATCAGATTCAACGGAGAGTGGAATTCCATGAAATCTTACAATTTCACTTTTGTCTATCATAGCTAGTTGGTGATGAAAAAAATATTCCATAATAATCATGAAATGTACTGACTTTATAATTTAATCATATTCTACCCAGATAGCATTACTACGTATATGATTATTAGGGAGTCCTATGATTAAATATATGGTTATTATTTCCCATTTACATACTAGTATATGAAATAGTTGCATCGTACCCATATACATTTTTTCATTCATCCTTGGCTTATTGAAATACCAAACATCAAGATACAAATTCCACAATATCCCACTTCATGCTATCCCACCATTAGTTTTTCATTAGATCTCTATATGTCTTGGGGTTTCAAAGATGAATATATAAGAATGATCTATACATATCATCTATAACTTTCCTCTTCATTTCTAATTTTTTATGGGATTGATATCTGGGTTTAAAACCTTATAAAACCATATTTAAAAATGTTGAAATTCAGAATATTCGCTAATTTATTCTATAAGAACTTATCAACTTTATGACCACACTTGACCCTATTAAAAATATATGGTTGATATATTATTTGATAAAGGTATAATGAATAAACTTTATTTTCTACATCAATCTTTTTCATGTCCATGATGTTTGGATCCCTTTCAATCCACATCATAGATAAGGATGCAAGATCCTCTTTACTCATAGAATATAAAAATTTATTATTTTTCTCTAGATGGAAATATATTGAATATTCATAGTCCTAGATCATCCCTGACCACCATTATTGATTAATATTGGTCACCTTTGGTTTGAATATATACTTGGGAATTTTACGATCCTTATATATGTCACACTTATCCTAATAGAGATAATTTCACTGAATATTCTTCATGAAGAAAACAATAAGAAATTGTAGATCACATTTTAGGTATTTTTTTCTCATTGATCTTTAATTGGAGGGAAAAATAATCTATAATGATTCATGTTTCATGAGTACACAACCCAAGACTTTTTGGGATGCATTGATGTAGATAAAAAATATTTCCCCAATGGTGGGTAATGTCAAATCAAGTGAATTTATTAACCCCTTATTAAACTATGCCATGAACTCTTCACATTAATCAATCCAACAAAAACCTAACTCCCTTATGAGTTATCTTTGTTAGTGGGCTTGACAATAATGATTATTTTCTCAAAAAATAATGATAATAACTATCTAATCCAATAACACTATGAACATCCACTAGAGATGTTATTTTTTTCTAACCTACAATTGCTTCTATTTTGATAAGATCAACATATTCCCATTTACTGGTGAAAACTTTCCCTAGGAATGTTACTATACCCATCCAAACTCACATTTTTTGTACTTCACAAATGACTTTTCCTTTCTGAAATTATTTAATATAAAATTCAAATTGCTTTATACATTCCTCCTTTCCATTAAAGTATATTTCAAAATTGTATATAAATACTAAAAAATAATTTTCAAGGTAATTACTAAAGTATCTATTAATCATGTCCCAGGAGATACCTTGAGCATTATTGAGTATAAATGTAATGAATATGAACTCGTAGTAAATTTACCTCATATGAAAAGCATTCATGAGGATATCGTAATTATTCATATTTATTTGATAATATCCCTACCAAAGATCCACCATAAATAAGTATGTGGATACACATAGTTAATTTAATAAGTCATCAATACATGGTAGAAGATACATGTTTTGTTTATCATGATCTTGTTGTTCTCAAGATAATCCACACATATTTCAGCTGACCCACCCTTCTTCATAATAAACAGGACCAGTGCACCCAACAATGATGTAATTTGGAATATAAAACCTTCATCAGGATTATCAAATAACTTATTCTTGATCTATTCAATTTCAATAGTTTCTATTTTATATGGATTTTATGATATTGGAATATTTTTGGGTATAATTTTTATTGATAACAAAATCTATCGTCTAGGTGGCATACCTACCAATTCTTTAGGAAACACATTAGTGAATTCCCTTTAAATGATCATTTCATAAGGGATGTTATTTTACATATTATCAATATTTTGATTTAGATACAATTTCTCATAAAGAAATAATATACATTCTTGAGATGATTATACCAATAGATATTTATCCACCTCTTGGAACTTGTATATAATCAGAGTGTGATTTTGTATATAGAGGGTTATTTCCTTCTCCCAAAAATTAATTTTTTATTTATACAATGAATGCTAGTCCATACCCATTATATCATTGAATTATTATAAAGGGTGTATCACATGGTTTACATGTAAGTTCAACCCACAAAAAGGGATAAGTAAGGAGGTATATATGTGAAATGGAATAACATCCCCATTTTTGATTTTCATCAATTACTCCACTTCGATTTTTATGGGTTTATTTGAATATTTATACACACTTTTATGATATGAAATAATTTATAGTACCAGAATAAAATAGAAAATTATCCGTCCTTAAATAAATATCTATAATACTTATCACCACATCATTGACAATATCCACCTTAGAGGTTGTGATTGAATAAGATCTCATATAGTCTATATTCCATGTAGGTTGTTATCATAAGTTTTCATCAACAAACTTTGTCATAGTGAATTGGTTCAAATTGTGTACTTCTTCCTTGTAGATTATACATTGGGTAGTTGGATGATGGTTAACAATATAATTATTTTTTCTATTAAAATAGTGATTTTCTCCTGATGAAATTTTCTACATATGTTCCAATACTTTCCACACCTATGTTAATTCATTATGACCTTTTTAAAATATATAGAATTATCCTTCCTACACTTTTTACATGTATAATGTTAGAATTTCATACACCCATGAGCTGTCTCCATCATTATGCTATAAATAATCCCCATTATATTCTTCATGTATCCAAATCTTTGAGACCATTGAGATGCTATTATCTCTATTTTATCTTTAATAGAATATCAAACAATCTTTTCATAACTATCAATGTCTCAAATAGACAAGGATTCTTGTAGTCTCGTCTTTATCCCTCCAAATAAGTGGTTAACATTACTTTTAGGGTCAAGGAAAAATCTATAGAAATATTTTGAAAGTGTTATGATATTTTATTTATATGATATGATGTATTATTTATAGATTTACATGAGGGAAAGGTAACCCCTATAAATTTTAATTTAGAGAGTGTAAGGAACATATTTATTGAAAAAATATTTCAAAACATATTTCCACTCCTTATCATCGATCTCCTCCTTAGTCGTCATATTTTTTTGTCAACACCCAATATTGATTATTATCTCCCTCTTTATAATAAATATTTTTCATAACCATATCCTTATTAAACCATTTAAGAATATATAATATCATTTATATGTAGTTAATCTACTATTCCACGATTAAGGAATCTGATGGTCGAATGAAATTCAGAAACCTTTATCAAATAAAGGCCTCAATTGAAATTTTATCACTATTAATAGACCCTGTGTGTTCTTATTTATTCAAGTTTCTATTCAAAACATGAGTTAATTGAAAAGTATCATAATTAATTTCTTGACACCTTATCCCTCCAATTTGGGAATACCATTTTTTTAGTCATTATATTTCCACTCACAATAGTTATTGACTTCATTTGTCCTATTTTTACCCATTAACTAAAATAAAGGAAAAACTAGGGATGTTAATTTTAAACTATTATTCATCTAAATTGAAGACCATGATAATTAAATGGGTAGATTATAAATTATATATATTCTTTATATGATTAATTTATAGGTTACAATCTATGATATCCATGACCTATTTCCTAGAATGAAATATTATTGTCATTTTTTGTTCCATTTATACTAGTTTATAAGTAGATTGTGAATTTGAAAATAATATCCCATGGTATTTTCAAAAAAAAGTGTACAACAAGGCGTTTTTATCATGAAATAGGTGATGATCGAGTCGAATCCCAATGCACCCTTTTTGGGGTTATTACACCTATGTAAAATTTTGATAAAGCAACATCCACTTAGAGTATCTATTAATGGATTCATTTTTTTAGAATCCAATTTCAATATACTTTAAAACAATTTGATGATGTTTTCCAATTTTTATGGTAATCTCTAAGGCTTTCAATAGGGATTTCTATTCTAAATCCCCAAAAATTACTAGATCATTATCTAATAATAACAATGAACACCAATATCATTAATACAGTTAAATCTAGGGTTTATTGCATAAAAACACACATTATACCATCCCACACGATTGTGAAACCTAGTTTCTTTGGAAAATTATATACATTGAATAATAACATGAACATGGATATAGTGATATTATTTAAATCTCTTTAATATGATTTAAAAATTCTATTTCTCTTCTAAAATTGCACGATATAACTTGATGATGTACCCAAGAAAGGGGTGAGAAATAAATACAATTAAGGGAATAATTAATGAATATAATATGGTAAATAAGTACATGTCTATCAAGATGTATATAAAGGTATCATATGATGGGTGATAATTAGAAATTCAAACATCTAAGCATGATATAAGACTAAAACATAAATAAGACATGAGAATATAGAAATAACTAAAAGCTTGACGTCCTAAACATAAGTCATGGATAATCAAGAATAATAACATAATTCTTTTAGGATAACCTCACATGCATCATACATAGAATCTCACGAGTTAAAAACAATACCCAATTCATTGGAGGACTATATAATTCCGGGCCCACCCATCACATTCATATCATGTTCATGTATAATTGTTCCATATAGATCATACAACTTAATAAATCCTTTTATAAAATTTAATTCCCTGATTAATATGTGTGGGTACACACATGGAGGATCCAAATTGATAATGGATTTTTTACATCTAGTTGAATACCCTTGAGTAGAAATGGGGATGGGTATTCACTAAACGAATGAATATAATAGAAAACCCCTAAATAATTTTGGAAGCATAATGAGGGTACATAATGATTCATGGAATGGATTTTATGAGTTTGAAAGGGGTATATCATCACTGTGATATCATAAGTATAGTAATGTTGATTTTTTTAAACATATACCAATATGACCAATTTGAAATAAAAATGACATAATATAAAGAAGGTGCTTCAATAAAGAGGGTAAGTTGAGGATACCTCACCATGACTGGGCGCATAAAAAAACTCTCTAAAAGATTATTAGATTTTTAAGACACATTAGGATGGATATAGAAAGGTAAAATTATAGAAATTTACTACTTTATGGGGTTTTAGGGAAGAATAAGGGGTTGTTGAGAGGGGTTTTGTAGAAAAAGGTAGGGGAATTATTTATTAATTTATAGGCTTAGGTTTTAGGATCAATATAATAAAATAATCAATACCAAAAACCTTACCATGTTGTTTCTAAGGTTTTATCCAAAGAAGAGTGGTTTTAAGTATTTTATAAGGATAATAAATTAAGTAATTAAATTAATATCGCCGGTGATGTAGAAGGGAATGTTCATAAAGAATTTATTTTTGAACCATAAAATATAAAATTGGTTATGGAGAATTTATTAAGGGTTTATAAAATTAATAAAATAATGTCAAAAGACAATATTTTATATGGGATGCAAAATTTTGGTCATGGATATCTTTTTTAGTATTTATTAAATCACTTTGGCCTTTTATGATGTCATAATACTTAATGTATATTTATATTGAATTTAATTTTTACCTAGAAATTCCTTTGTCACATTAAATAATGAAATGATCAAAAACAGTTAATTTAAAAATGATTTTTTCATGAATAATATTTAATTTATTAAAAATAATTATATAAATATGAACAATTACACTTTTCAATCAAAAATATATATTTATTATAAAAATAAGGGTTTTTATGACAATGACTTTTTTTAACCCTTATAAAAATTACATTTGACTTCATAAAATAATATTGTAATTACTATTTAAAATAATATTATTTTCTAATAATACAATATTAAAAGAAATTTTATTTAAAAAATTATAAAATTCCCCAAAAATAGTGTCTTTATTGAAACTATATATCCCCCAAAAATTCAATTTGTGTTTCATCATATCAAAATATATTTTTTATCAAACATGTTAGTAATGGGGATAAATAAAATATTTACATTATTAAATATAAAATATAACAATTCATTCTATTAGGGTCTTGATACATAAACCCACATTACACTATCCTACGCCAAAAGGTTAAGGAGTTCAATGGTGACACATTATAGGGGTTGTTCATAGAACATGGTTTAGGTCTCAATCTAGATAACCTTAAAGTAATGCCATAAATTGTTTTCATCATGATTTAGTTGTGTACAATGACATGATCTTGGAAAAGGTAAAATCCTAGTCATTCAATCACCCTTGGTAGCTTAAATCAATGTGCTTTATACGGTATGATCATACGGGTTGATTCCATCACTTATTCGGTCTATGCCAACATGACATTATCATAACCCTTAATATATATGAATATCAATAGTCATTGTACAATGTATATATTATAATTAGTTATTATTATTAACAATATTTTACCTCTGATAGGCTATATCTATCAAAAATAACCAATGTAGTGACTGTTTTCCCTATAACTATATTATTTAATAATGAGTTTATCAATTAGAAAAAGTAATTTCATTTGTAAAACTTTTGGTCATCATATATGGTATATGAACCACTTATTTGGACTAATTTTCCATTACTATATTTCACACGAAACAATCAATTTTCTATTTCATGTTTTAATTTCAATATAAGTTTATTAAAATGTCACCAATGTCATAAGAGTTTTCCATTATCAATTTCAAACAGTTGATTTATATTCCATATTTATCACTTTCTTTCATGTGTGTGGTGTATATACAACCCATGGATATATATTTATCATAATTATCATGAATATAAAAGGATTTACAATTACATCAGAGATTATCTCTTTCAGTGGGGTTTGCAAAGGTTAAACAATCTATAAGGGGTTATTATTGACTCATGTAATTTTCTTGTGTCAAGAATATCCATATTTTACTGTGGTTATAAAATTTTTCATTCTTAAATCCTATAATAATTTTATATTTACTTTATTACATTTCTAGGGAATTACATTTTCAAATCAAACACATATTCATTGATGAATTTTTTTACTGAAAAAACTGTATGATATTAAGAATAATTATCATCCTCTATCATCTTGTTAGGTCTAAATGGGGCCTATAACCCCTATGAGGGTTGGGGGATGAGTAGTGTATGGATATTATTTTTAAAATTCATCCTTGAACAATATATATTTAATTATTCATGAGATGCATTAACTTTGTTTTGTTATTTAGTGTTTATTTTTATCCTATCTTTTAGAAAATTTTCTTATGATGATGTATAAATAGTTAATAATGAAATAAAGCAGATAGGTACAATGATTTTTACTTGGTTCACCCACACTGGGATACATCCACAGAACATACAATATTAATGTGTTGATATATCAAATCCACATAAGATCATTTCCTAATTAAAAGGTTTTGGATATATCACTTAATTTTCTAGACTCACTTCCGTTACAATGTTTAGGGTAAACTCAGTACTTAACCAAATTTCACTCCTTGTATCTCATTTGATGGATCACTACCGGTGGAAAGGAACACATTCTTCCTCTTCATATTCTCACTGCTTAAGAAGGTATCCACTCATAGTTTATGGAATTGCAGGTCCCTTAATTATTAATAATGAATGAATCTTCAAGTATAGTTATATGATTTATTGATGTTACCTTAGGGTTACTCCATCACATCCGTGAAAACACATAGATTCGTCACATTCACTTTCCAAACAACTAGAATAGAATTATCTTTGTTGTAGAAACAAAAAATACCTCATCTTTGACTATATATCCAATAGATTATAGATCTTCAATTAAATTCAATTAATTTAATAGTGAATAAACTCCATGTCCTAAAATTGTACGATGGTTCAGATCAACTATCTTATTCTCTATAAGAATTCATATATGATAATTATACTCTTTACTGGGTAATCTTGGCACATATCTCCTTGCGTGAGATACTAAAAATCGTTTCACATATATGTGTTCTATGAATTCCCATTTTCACATTTTAGATGAAATGTAGTTTTATGTGTAGTATTAGTTTTCATAAATTTAATTTTCCAACTATTATAGTCCCTCTTCAAACTATATTTCATCCTCCACAAACATCCTTACATAGCATAACACGAGTGCTCTATGGAAAACCTTCCCTTTTCAAACCACTAATTCTTCGAGGATGGCAGATGCCTCATGAACTACTGATGCTTCCTAAGCCACCATAGCTTTGTGGTCTATTTTTATTTTCAAGCTATTGATATTCAAAAAAAAAAAACATTTTTCTTAACAATGTATTTTAATTAAAACCTTCATGTAATTATAAATTTTCAATTGTCTCATTTGGAGAATCCTCCTTCACAAAATACTTCGAACATCCCTAAATTTCCTATAGCAGTGATCTTCTCTAATGAAATTTTATTAAAGTAATGATCATATCAATGGTGTTTATATATGAAAATATGGTCTATAAAACATTATATTTCTAATTATGTAAAACATAAATGATGTACAGTATTCACTGAGAACTGATTTGCAGTACACATAGCACTTTTCTCCTTTGAAGTGGATGATGTCACTCACAATAAAAAAACCTTTTATGGACCCTTAAAAAAAACCTCTAAACTGAAAATTATCAGAATCCCATGAATGGTTTTCCGCCAATTAACTAACAACCTCCCCATGAATTGATTTCATTATGAATTCTACATAGCACGCTTCATAGTCCTTGTAGAGCTTTTATACAGAAATATTCCTTTAACAATTTTCCTACACTATTCCACATACCTCTTTTGTGGTCTGTATAGTATAGTTACAATACTATAAATTATATAAACTCTACACTTAATGTTCCTCAAATTATGCTTCTCTATCCACAAAATCTACATTATAGTGCATGGATTGTGCTTCATGGAATTCAAACTATGCTTCGTGAACACCTTTTTGGAAAACTGTTATTTTATATAAAATAGAATCCCAATTTTGAGGCCCAAATGTTATTCAAACACTAGGGAGATACACCACCTTAAATGAATATGATTTGAAAATAATTCCATTTTGATTCATGGTCATCTGGATTTATAAATAAACATAATCTCCTAAAAAACACCAAGTCATCACCTTGAAGGATTATTTCCCAACAATCTCCCACTTTGGGTTTGTTGACAACTCTTCCAAACTTGATAAGTCATTAAAGATTATTTCAACTTCTACAAAAACTCAATTTTAGTGATTCGGATAGCGATCAATGATTTACTCAACACGCAATCTAATACCACTTGATCCAATATTGGTGTGAGAAACAATATTAGGCTACAATGTTCATAAATAAAACTCTTCATTGCAAAACCACTCAACTTATTTTATCACAAACCTCATCTTTCACGATATATAAAATTTAATCTATCACATTTATTGTCATTGTATTTAAAAATACCCTAATTCAAAACCCCCATATCGAGTCTCCGTATCTTGATTAAGATATCTTCTCGCCTTTTATAGTGACAATTTCTCCCCGTTTGTTGATAAACTCGAATGTTACATTGTTGTTTTTTACAATAAATTAAATAACATTGATCAAAATTTTAGGGAAAAAATCATACCTCAGGTAGAGGGTGTCCCAAATCCGCCATCATTTATGTGTGGGGAGTTGACTGATCTCCAAGATATAATTGATAACACTCAAACACCTCATTGGGTAAGCCCTTCTTCAGAATTTTTTTAACTTGTAGTTATATAGGCACATAGTCCAACATCTCAAGACCATGCTCCACATTATTCATGATGAAGTGAAATTTAATTTCAATGTTTTTTCCCTTGAGTGATGGAGTAGATTGTTTATTTTATTTATAACACATTAATTATCCCAATGAATACCAATCATAGACTTTCCCTAAATCTCCCCCTTTATTATGTAATTCAATAGGGGATAACTTAATTTTCAAATTTACTCCCTCTTAGTGAAATATCTCTATTCAAATGTATAAGGACCCATCCTTAAAACATTACATAATCTTGAACTAAATGAATAATTCACATTGAGGATCTTTTCAGGTTTAGAGATTTAGAGAATTGGGACATAACTATTATATCTCAAAGATTACAAGGTAGACACATCTACTCAGTTTTCAGTTTTTCACAAAATATAAACTCTTGAACAAAATATTCATGTCTAGTTCCATGTTTTAGACATCATGACATTTACTTTCTCCCATACTTGTCCTTATTTCACTTTAAGTCCTATGGAAAACATTTCAAAAACTTGGGAAGAGAACAAAAAGCTCAGTAAGGGATGTAAAAATACATAATGGAAACATTAGTGCATGTATACGTTAGAATCAATGAAAACACACTTTACTCATAAAACATAAGCACTTTCACATACCTCATTAAACCATAAGATTTATGAATGACTCATAGAACACATCATACTTAAATGTAACTTGAGGCATTCATTACATTCTTATGTAGGGAGTAACCCTAATGGTTATGTTTGGAATAGCCATCATAGTATATTACCTAAATATCTTGGATGAAAACATAGAATTTATCTCCTTCGCATTACCCAATGCATTGGAGAGATATCACGGGTTCACCCACCCTTAGTTTATCACGGAACCATCCCTCTTCATAAACAATGCCCAAGAACCATAACATAATCGTATCACATAAAACATGTATAAAGGAAACCTAAAATTTCCACATTTCCATCACAAGATATCAATAAAACACATTAATATAATTAAAACATTATCAAAACCATTTTCAAAACCAAAATAAAAGAAAATTAAAACATGGTATTTATTTTTCATTAAAAAAAAGTTATGGCTTGTAGAGGAAGTAGAAACTCAAATAGTGGTCATGGTGGAAGAGTATTCATTGTCACCGCATACGTAAGACAAAAACATTACCTTATGTCATCTAGTAAAATGCTTGGTATTAAAATATTCCTTTTGAATAAAAGTAAAAGTCAAAGGGGTTTATACACAGTATAAAATAAAGTTGTGTATAAAACAAAATATTCCTCTATTAAAAGAGATTGAGAAGAAGTCCCATACCACTTAAAAACTTTTGAAAGGGTTTTAAAACATTCACCTATATATAATTAAATCCTTAAAACCATTTTTTAAAACATATAAATGGATGATAATTGTTTAAAATAATATATCTTTTAAACCATTTAAAATAATTATTTAATAAAAGAGTCCTTTTCCATTTTGAACATTTAAATTATAAACCACATAAAAGTAGAACATTTTCAAAACATTTTAATGACTTTAGTATAGACATAATAAGGATATGGAAAGTCAAAGGTGTTGTATATAAACTTTATAAAAGAATAAAAGTGCATATCATTAAGAAATGTCTCAATTAGATGAAATTGAGATGTAATCCCAATAAAGGATCATGCCATTAGAGCAAGGATAACGAAATGAAATATTTATCTGTGAAAAATATAAATACACTAAATATATGTGTATACTCTATGTAAAACAATCATATTTCATCCACACATGTTCATATCACGACATAATCAAGAATTATAGGTTTAACCTAATGAATTGGAATTGGGTTACCAATTTCCTTTACAAAAATTCAATAGCCTAACGGCGCCACATCAAATTTTAGAAAAAGAGTTGATGAGAGAGATAAATGGTATCTCATCACTTGGAAATAAAATTTATAGAAACAAGGATATATAATAACATATCCCAACATAAGAATATGTAATTTAAAAGAGAAAACAAAAAGAATTCTTTTAAAAATAGGAGGTTGAATGGTTCCCTTACCGACATGGGTAACTTTCGAAACATACACCCCATGAAAGAAGGACTATACAACATTGATTTAAATACTCATAAACTAAATAATATTACAAAAAGAGTATAATAATGGGTAGTACATACAACACTAAATAGAAATGGTGGAAAATGTAACATAAATCTCATTGGAATAAAAGTGAGATGAAAAACCCCTTACGAAAACTCAGCTGCCTAACAGTGCCACTTAAAACTTCTAAAAATGGATTTATGAGATCAAATAGCTTTTCTAATAATATGAAAATAGAAATTAAAGAATTAATAATATAAAATAACATCCCCAAACATAATAAATATGATCTTAAATAAATTACATAAAAGAGAGTACTTAAAAAGAACAAGAGAGGTAGGATCCCTTACCTCAAGTCCGACTTGCATTGTTCGTTTCTTTAAATTCATGAATAATAAACTAGATTTAATTTCTACTTGCATAAGAACCTTTTTCAAGTTAATTATCCCTTTTATATCACTTATTACAATGTTATGAACAATATGTAAATATTTAAGTTAATAACTATCATTTTGAATATCATTGGTACTTGAGTAAAAAATAAACTTCTTATAATTAAAGGTTGTTCATGTGGTAAAATATCCATTATATCCAGAATTATATTAATTATGTAGATATAATATATATCATATATATCCAGTATATACTTTCATTTATATTATTACATAACATTTAAATGAAAGGAATAAAATGCACTGTTCATGGAGATGGTAAGCCGTACGTACGCATGAATGCTACTTTCATTTCTATTTCGTATTTAATGGAATTAAAAATAAATGAGATATATACATATATATATATATATTATAATTAAAATATAATAAATATATTATATAGGTCACATAAGTTAATTAATTTCATTCTTTATACATTCCATGTATTTCATGAACGAGTCACATCACTTGAGGGGGCGGTAGTCCACACTACCTCAAATGAAATTATCGCATCTGCACAACATGCAAAGCATAAACATATGTTTTAAATGTAAAATACAGAAGAATAGATAGTAAATAAATAATATATAGATATATATTTAATAATAAATAAATAAATTTCCATTATAATGGCCACCATGAGAGGAGGTAGGAGAAGATAGAATAATCATCGATTCGTTAGGCAGTAATTCGCCATTACGGAAGCAGTATGTTCTTTAACCATTTGACGGAGGTGTTTGTAAGTGTATCTCGAATAATTCTCATAAAAACATACTAGTATATTGAAGATACTGTTGTTGTTACAAAAGAATGGAATAAAAAGAGTTTAGGGGGTTGGATAAGTAAAATAAAACAAAAGAACATAAGAGAGGACATTACATTTAAATCGGGTAACTCCCTTTGGTTTGAAACAAAAGAGTTTCTTGAAGATATTTCTGCCTAAGGTATGGCTTCTAGGATGAAGATAGAGATTTTTAGAGATAATATGAGCAGTGTTTGGTCGAGACAAAGGCTTGAGATGTGTGGGTAAGGGGTTAGAGTTGGGGGCCTTTTATAAGAGGGAGGAGGGGCACTCTTGGATAGTCTTGAAAAGACACTTTATTATAAAATTATTTTCAGATATTAAAGGTCCCAAAATTATATATTTCTAGGATAACGTGATAAGGGTTATAAATACACCCATCCAATAAGTTTTTTACAAGTCTAGGTCTTATATTTTACCTTATCATTTCAATTTATTTAAATAGTTCATTAATGAGGAAATCACTACATCATCATGGTGTCAAAAATAAATTTATTTATTTAATGTATAAAAATTATAAAAAAATTATCAGGATGTAAGAAATATTTTTATCTTTGAAATGAATATTTATTGTCAAAAATATTACTTTTATAACCCCATTTAAAAATTGTTTTAGTAAAACAATACATGTTTGTGACACTTTTATTTTTACTTAAAATAAGAGGTTATTAATGTCATTTTCTTACCCAAGTGGCTCCATGGGGTCCCCAAGTTGACCCATGGATTGTCTAGGTCGGACATTAAATATCCAATAAATGTAGGAAAAGTGTAAAGGTAATTTCATATTATTATATCATTATATTTACCTTAAATTACACTAATTACCTTTAATCACGATTAATAAAACATAAAAGTTTCTATTCACCGAAAAATTATTTTAATCCCATTGAACAACATTTTACATCCTAATGAAAACCATGTATGTCAGATTTTTTAAATTTAAATCACAGAGGTTGTAAAATTTCATTTTAACGAAAAATTCAATTTTTTTAACTACCACTTAGTGGTTTCACTATTCATGAAAAATTGATGTTTTTCAGTTAAATACCAAAAATTCACCCTAAGATATATTTGATATTCGAAATTCAAAAATGATTTCCATTTTACCAAATTCAAAACATAAAAGTTATATTAATTATTTATATAATTAATTCCTGATATCAAAAAAATAAAGTGTTTATAAGAAACAATATCTATCAAAAGATTGACACATGTTAATGTCCAATTTCAAAGTGAAATTAATTCCAATGAACAACATTGGATTAAAAGAAAAAAAATATATTTTAGCTAAACTTTAATCCAAATTAAAAAGATAATCTATCAATATACATAAATTATATTAAAAGGATGTTTTGAATTAAATTACAACATTTTCACTAAAAATGTTCTTTATCGGGAAAAAAAAACTTAATGAATGTAAATTTTGATGTCCTGATTCTAAAGAAATATTTTATTTTTTCAACTATAACATATAAATTTTTTAAAAGTATATTTAAAAAGGGTCGCCATAAAAAGGCGGTTAATCGACCTTTTAAATAATAATAGATGATTTACGCTTAAAATTGGATTCATTTGCATTTTATGCCTCTAAAATTTATTTGGATAAATTCTAAAATGTTTGACATGAATATATAATCATTTGGTAGTTAGTTCTGTTCATTCCTACCATTAGAATGTATAAGAATTAACTAACATTTAAAATAATATTATTATATTATTAGTGTGCAACGTTAGATTCAAAGAAACTCATTGTTGCATATTGGGTACGTCATTGAACATAGCATTACCTTTAAATTAATATTAATATTTTATTCACAAATATTAATAAATATGAAAATTTCATATTCTTTATTTACCTGGGATGTTACATCCTTCCCCCCTTTTGTGAATTGCGTCCTCGCAATTATTAAATTGGGCTCAAAAACTTCATTGAAAGTCCCACGTCGGAACGAGAGTCAGTAAAAATATCATTTTAAAATAATGAAAGAGAAGTACAAGGGTTACCCAAGTTAACCCATACTAGGATTACATGAAAACATGTATATTGTGTGCAAAAAAAGGGTCATGTTCTGATGGAGAGTGATAGAAAACATGATTAGGAGAAAGATAAACCCATGAAATTACAATCTTTTAGTGGGTTAAATGGTATGTGATTCCCAATTAGGAAAAGTTATCAGACAACATTTTTGTTTTAAGTTACTTTTCAAAGAGGAACTTATTTATCAGATTAACTAAATCATAAGGAAACATACTCACTTATCATGTATAATTTAATCTTTTACCAGATTTCTAACACAAACTCATATTTTCTCCAAATTATGAGTATTTCAGGATGACTTGTTCATATTAAGAGTGCTATAATCAACTTATAGATAATCAACTAACCCACAAATGAAGAACTATATATTTCTAATGTATTTAAATGTTAACCAAACCCAAAAATTATTAGTACAAGATTAGATAATACCAAAAAAATTTAATCCTTTATAAAAAGAAATGCTACTCTTAATCTCCAAAATTTGTCCAACAAAACCCAAAGTTCATATAAGACCATCCAATAAACACCTATCCATAACATTCATCAAATTAATCCAAAATAAGAATTAAACCCAAATCTCCAAAGGATTTAATCACATAGTATTCCAAGATAAATCTTAACATTTATCTCCAAATAACATTAGTTACTCTTAAAGACTCATACTAAAAAGTAACTAACCTAATCACAAATCCTCTATGATAGGCTAATCATTTCCATAGATAACCGAAAATCAAATTATTCCTAATTCATAAGATCGTCTGACTAAAAAGAATTTTTCATCCTAACCAGGGCTTCACGTAGTCCAGTGGTAGGCATTAAATACGAGTCGCACAATGGTTGTGGGTTCGATTCCCACAGCATTGGCCGACGTGATGGTTGTCACACGTTCTACGTGTTATCCTTTTCCAAAACTATATAATTCTTAAAACATTCCCCAAAAAGAGATAAAACCATCAAAAATAACCATAACATAATTTAACCTCATGTTTATCTCATGCCTTTCATTTTCCATGATAACATATAATAACCCATAATTACATCAAAAGTATGGATCATATAAACCCTAATGGTTACCTTTATAATTATTACCTAAACATCAACATTGTGTTGGTTATCTCATACATGATGCATTAGAGAACTCACCATGGTTCAAGTGGTTAACCATGACTCCTGATATTTGGTTGAGAAAAACCACAAGATTTCTCATTGCAGCTCCCATATCATTCAATTGTTCTTTCAGAAAACAGTCACTGTTTTCTTCACATCCACTGTCACATTCGTACATTTTAGATCAAGCCATTTACTAAAACCAAAAAGGTCATTGTGAGTATATAATTAGAATAATAATATAATACTATTATATAATTATTCATTTTATCATAAACTCATTCAATTTATCTAAAACTATGACTCTTTCTGAAATACTAACCATTATGATAATGTCACTTATGCTTAAAGAATATGCTATCCTCTAAAGTTATATAAACCGACCTCTGATACAATCTTTAAGGACCCAACCTTAAAAAATTACATAATCTTGAATTAAATTAATAATTGACATTTAGGATCTTTCTAGGTTTAGAGTTTTAGAGAATTGCGACATAACTATTACATATCAAATATTACAATGTAGACACATCTACCCAGTTTCCATTTTTTTCACAAAATATAAATTATTGAACAAAAGATTCATGTATAGTTCCATGGTTTAGACATCATGACATTCCCTTGATCCCATCATTGACCGTATTCCACTTTAAGTCTGGTAGAAAACATTTTAAAAACATGGGATGAGAAAAAAAAGCTCAGTAAGGGATAAAAAATATGGAAAATGAAACATTAGTCCACGTATATACAAGAATCAATGAAAACACACTTTACTCATAAAACATAAGCACTTTAACATACCTCATTAAATGATAAGATTTACGAATAAATCATAGAAAACATAGGATGTAAAGGTAACTTGAGGAATTCATTACATTCTTACGTAGGAAGTAACCCTCATGGTTACGTTTGGAATATCAATCATAGTATATTCCCTAAATCTCTTTGGATAAACCTTAGAGTTTAACTCCTTCGCATTACCCAATTCATTGGAGAGCTATCACGGGCTCACCCGCCCTTAGTTTATCACGGAACCACCCGTCATTATAAATAATTCCCAGGAACCATAACATAATCGTATCACATAAAACATGCACAAAGGAAACATTACATTTCCATATTTCAATCACAAGATATCAATACAACACATTTATATAATCAAAACATTATAAAAACCATTTTCAATACCAATATAATAGAAAATTAAAACATGGTATTTATTTTTCATTTAAAAATGTTATGGCTTATAGAGGATGTCGAAACTGAAATATTGGTCACGGTGGAGGAGAAGTCATTTTCACCGTATACGTAAGAAAATAACATTCCCTTTTTTCGTTTAGTAAAACACTTGGTATAAAAAGATTCCTTTTGAATAAAAGTAAAATTCAAAGGGGTTTATACACCATATAAAATAAATTTGTGTATAAAAAAATATTCCTCAATGAAAGGAGATTGAGACGAAGTCCCATACCACATCGAAAATTTTCAAAGGGTTTTAAAAAATTCCGTTCAATATAAATAAATCCTTAAAACCATTTTTTAAAACATGGACATGGATGATAAATGTTTAAAAGAATAAATATTTAAAACCATTTAAGATAATGTTCTAATAAAAAAGTCTTTTTCCATTTTGAACATTTAAATTATAAGCCACATGAAAGTAGACCATTTTCAAAACATTTAAATGACTTTAGTATGGACATAGTATGGATATGGAAAGACAAAGTGGCTGTATATAAGCTTTATAAAAGAATAAAAGTGAATATAATTATGAAATGTCTCAATGAGAAGAAATTGAGATGTAATCCCAATCAAGGATCATGCCATTAGACCAAGGAAAAAGAAATGACATTATTATGTGTGAAAAATATAAATACACTAAATATAAGTGGATACTTAGTTTAAAACAATCATATTTCATCCACACATTTTCATAGCACGACATAATCAAGAAGTAGTGGTTTAACCCAAATAATTGTAATTAGGTTAAGAAGTTCCCGTGCAAAAATTCAATAGCCTAACAGCGTTACATCAAATTTTAGAAAAATATTTTATAAGAAAGATAAAGGGTATCTCATCACTTGGACATAAATTTTACAGCAATAAAGATATATAAGAACATATCCCAACATATGAAGATGTAATTTAAAAGACAAAACAAACAGAAGTCTTTTAAAAATAGGAGGGTGAAAGGTTCCCTTACCGACTTGGGTAACATTTGAAATGTACTCCCCATGAAAGTAGGACTATACAAAATTGATGTAAATACTCATAAACGAAATTATATTACACAAATAGTAGAATATTGGGAAGTACACACACCAATAAAAATAAATGGTGGAAAATGTATCATAAATCTCATGGGAATAAAAGTGAGATGAAAACCCCCTTATGAAAACTCGGCAGCCTAATGGCACCACGTAAAACTTCCAAAAATGGATTTATACAATAAAATAGGGTTTTTCATTATATGAAAATTAAAATTAAAGAGTTATTAATATAAAATAACATCCCCAAACATAATAAAGATGATCTTAAAATAAATGTCATAAAAGAGAGTACTAAAAAAGAACGAGAGAGGTAGGATCACTTACCTCAAGTCCGACTTGTCTTGTTCATTTCTTTATATTCATGAATAATAAACTAGTTTTAATTTTTAATTGCTTAAGAAAATTTTTCAAGTTCATTATTCCTTTTATATCACTTATTACCATGTTATGAACATTATGTAATTATTTATGTTAATAACGGTCGTTTTGTCTATCATTGGTACTTTAGTCAAAAGTAAACATCTTATAATTACAAGTTGTTCATGTGGTAAAATATCCATTATATCTAGAGTTATATTCATGTTGTAGATATCATATATATCACATATATCCTGTATATACTTGAATTTATAATATTATATAACATTTAATGGTAAGGAATGAAATGCACCTTTCATGGAGACGGTAAGCCGTACGTACGCATGAACGCTACTTTCATTTCTATTTCGTATTTAATGTAATTAAAACTAAATGAAATATATATATTATAATTAAAGTATAATATATATGTTATATAGGTCATATAAGTTCATTAATTTCATTCTTTATACATTCCATGTATTACATGAATGAGTCACAGCACTTGAGGGGCGGTAGTCCACACTTCCTCAAATGAAAATACCGCATTTTCACAACTTGAAAATCATAAAGGTATGTTTTAAATGTAAAATACAGAATCATAGAGAAGAAATAAATATAATATATATATAATAAATAAATTTAATTCCATCATAATGGACACCATGACATGTGGTAGGAGAAGATAGAAGAACCATCATTTCGTGAGGCAGTAATTCGCCATCCACAAAAATTGTATGTTCTGTAACCATTAGACCGAGGTGTGTGTAAGTGTAGCTCGAATCATTTTCATAACAAAATACTAGTATATAAATATACTTGTTTTGTTACCAAATAAATGAATAAAAAGAGTTTAGGGGGTTGGAGAAGCAAAATAAAACAAATGAACAAAAGAGAGGACATTACCTTTAAATCGGGTAACTCCCTTTGGTTTGAACCAAAAGGTTTTCTTCAAGAGATTTATGACTAAGGTAAGGATTTTAAGATGATGATATTGATGTGGAGAGATAAAATGAGCAGAGTTTGGTCGAGAAAAAGGCTTCATAGGTGTGGGTAAGGGGGTAGAGGTGGGTTCCTTTTATAAGAAGGAGGAGGGGCACTCTTGGAAAGTCTTGATATGTTACTTTATTATACATTCATTTTAAGATGATAATGGTCCGAAAATTATATATTTCGAGGCTAAGGTGATAAGGGTTCGAAATACACCCATCCAATAGGTTTTTGATAAGTGTAAGTCTTAGATTATACCTTATATTCTCATTTTATTTAAATCGTTCATTAATGAGGTAATCACTGCATCATCATGATGTCATAAATAAATAAATTTATTCAATGTCTAAAAATTATAAAAAAAATATCATGATGTAGGAATTATTTTTTTTATTTCTAATGAATATTTATAGTCAAAAATATGACTTTTATAACCCCATGTAAAAATTGGTTTAGTATAATAATACATGTTTGTGACACTTTTATTTTTACTTTAAATAAAAAGTTATTAATTTAATCTTCTTAACCAAGTGGCTCCATGGGGTACCCAAGTTGAACCATAGATTTTCTTGGTTGGACATGAATTATCCAACAAATTTAGGACAAGTGTAATGGTAATTTCTTATTATTATATCATTATATTTACCTTAAATTACACCAATTACCTTTAATCGCGATTAATAAAATTTAAAAGTTACTATTAACCAAAAAATTATTTTAATCCAATTGAACCACATTTTACATCCTAATGAAAAACCTGTTTGTTGGATTTTTGTAAATTCAAATCAAAGAGGTGGTAAATTTTCATTTAAAAGAAAAAATCAGTTTTTTAACTACCACTTAGTGGTTTCACTATTCATCAAAAATTGATGTTTTTCTGAAAAATACCAAAAATTAACCCTAAGCTATATTTGATATTCAAAATTCAAAAATGATTTCTATTTTACCAAATTAAAAAAATAAAAGTTTCATTAAAAATTTTTATAATTAATTCCCGCTTACAAAACAAATAATGTGTTTTTAAGAAACAATATCTATCAAAAGACTGACACTTGTTTATGTCCAATTTCAAAGTGAAATAAATTCCAATGACCAAATTTGGATGAAATGGTAAAAATATATTTTAAATACACTTTAAACTAAATTAAAAATATAATCTATCCATATAAATAAATTATATTAAAAATAGTTTTTGAATTAAAATACAACAATTTCACTAAAAATGATGTTTATCGGAAAAATAACAAAAAATTTCACAAAGTAAATTTTGATGTCCAGATTCTAAAGAACAATTTTATTTTGTAAAATATACCATATAAATTTTTTAAAAGTATATTAAAAAAGGGTTCGCCATCAAAAGGTGGTTAATCTACCTTTTAAAGAATATTAAAAGATTTAGTCTTAAAATTGGATTAATTTGCATTTTAAGCCTCTAACATTTAATTGGATAAATGAAAAAATATTTGACAAGAATATATAATAATTTGGTAGTTAGTTCTTTTCATTCCTGCCATTGCAATGTCTAGGCGTTAACTACAATTTAAAATTATATTATTATATTCTTAGTGTGCAATGTAAGATTTCAAATAAACTCATTGTTGAGTATTCGGTACATCATTGAACATAGCATTCCCTTTAAAGTAATATTATTATTTTATTCACAAATATTAATAAATATGAAAACTTCATATTCATTATTTACCTGGGTTGTTACAATATGACTTTTTTAAATCTAAAAAATAATGAGGGAAACAAATTATTATTTTATCGCTTAAAATATTAATAAATGGATTTTATTATCCCCTATGGTTGTGAACTTTTTCATAGATTATAATACATCATTGGTTGACATCCACACAAAACCAGACCATGTCAACAATATATATGTTCAACTTTGACTTCATCTACCATCTGTAGATTGAAACTTTGATTATTTTATAACTTTCCAAGAACTGATTTTTATTTTTCTTTATAGCACCACACTATTGAAATATTTTTAGAAATCAAAATTATCCCTTGGTAATAAGTTATTAATAGGTCCTCTAAGCCTACTAGGTAATAATTAATTGTAAGAAACATGAGTTTAAATGAATAAAATTTAATACATTACAGGTCACGCACTTACTTCCATAGATTATAGTAGCATGAATTTCCTCAATTCATCATTGGAATCTCTTTTCAGATGATGCTATATCACACCATATTATTTTCAACATACCTCTTTGAAAAACACAAACTTTCAAATGATTCAAATCACTAATGCAGATTATTAACCTCAATCAAGATATTGAATTATTATTCAGAATAGGGAGAAAACATCAAATAAAACTATTGATATTCTCTTGAAGCATCTTGGTTGTTTCAAAATAGTCATCTTATACCATTGAGAACCTATATTTCATTATGAGATAGAATTCTCCCCTAATGATTTTAAACTCTTCCTGTTGTTAGGCCCACAGTTGAACCACATAAATTATTCTTCTCCAACAATATTTATTTACATGTGACTAAATGTTTATGAATCTTCTCTTGGTAAAGATAATTTTCTAGTTTTATTATCCATCAATAATATTTTCATTGGGTGAAATTACTCCTTAGTAATAATCAATCAAAAAATCATCTATGACTAATGAGTCATTACTGGATATAGGAGACAAGAGATAAAGTTAACAACACCATCACTACACATTAAACTCAAATATTTCCATACATATCAACTAGTCATATATCAATAAATCCTTTCAAATTTTTTTTCTAGTTTTCTTCGTCAGATCTAGTAACTAATTTGAATTAGTTGACATTCTAGTGCACATTACCTCACCACTTTTCATATTTTAAAGAAACATACAGATGGATTATATCTCCCATAATACATGAAACACAAGATCATTATTTTATAGAATTTAAAACAAAGGTATTGAGGAGCCCCTAAAATCTTGAAGAAGAGGATTTTGGTTGATCTGGATGAATCAAAACACTAATAATTTCATATAAATCACTTTACAATTTTTTTACACATTCCAGCTACCCCATCAACATCGAATATTCTAACCATATAACTATATATTCATTTCCAACATAGTAATTATTCTTCTAATATTTAGGTTCATTAGGATATACATTTTTCAAAAATATGGTCTTATATACATTAGTACAAATTTAATTCTTTTTTTCTCCACAAATATGTTAATTTTCATAATTCATTATTTGATATGGAATCTTTCCATTATTTTCCTACTCTTAATTTTTCCACCATAGGAGATCTCTGCTTATTTCCACCACTTCTTTCCCTGTGGCATTGAATGTAAATTTCTAATGGTATTATTTATTCTATTATTTTTTATTAGTAATACGAGTCTCTAAACATTTTCTTGATGGAAGTGATTCCTATAGTGAACATATATTTTTTTTCTCAAAACTATAGTAGATCCACCCTTTTTATTACAGGTCTGTTCACATTATTTCCATGAGATATTTGGTATGTGTAATAGAGGAGGCTAGTGATACCCCATTCATTATGCACCATGTGTTTCCACTAAAAATTTAAACCTATTATCTAAATTATCTTTTTTTCTTCTAGTATCATCTTTCTAATCATACAACATTGGATTTGGAGATATC
This sequence comes from Viscum album, assembly GCA_963277665.1. Taxonomy (NCBI): domain Eukaryota; kingdom Viridiplantae; phylum Streptophyta; class Magnoliopsida; order Santalales; family Viscaceae; genus Viscum; species Viscum album. Next base: position 1,478,045,947 of record OY728157.1, read on the forward strand.
CCTTCTTGTTACTTTTCCTTAAATGTTTCCTTCCTACAACAATATCATTCCAAATTCCCATGATTAGATCCTATAAAACATCTCCCATTTTAAACATACCTCATGTCATAATTTATCAGTTGAGATAGTGATGCATGAAGAGTTATTTTTATAATATTGATGAATAATGGTTATTAAAACATAAACATGGTCTATCACCTTATTCCAAAATAATAAAATTTGACATCTAATTTATTCCGAGATACACTTCACTCAAATTTATCAATACATTTTTCCTAATTATAATATATTAAAAAATTTCCATCTTTAAAAAATGAAATATATTCCAAAACCTCAACACAAAAAAGTTAATGTATGACCATGAATCCCATAAAAATAGCCCATTTTTCAGTAATTATTATAAAATCCTTTTGATGTCTATCTTATCATCTCCATGATTTTACTATTTTTGGAAATATTCATAGATATCTTACAATCACGCATGGTATATAGTTTATAATTTCCAATATTGATTTTCCCAATTTGAATTTCCTTATGGACAAGTCAATAATTTCATGTTTTACCTCTAAAATTGAATATTTTATTTTCAATTCATTATTTAATTCTGATGGAGAGTCATATAATAAATGAAAACCATTATTTAATATGGAATTTCCTTAAGAACTAGATTTCTTCACATATTTCTTTTCTAAATCTATATATTCTCTAAATTATTTAATATTCTTATCCGCAAATTCATGTTAAGAATTAAGATATATATTGATATTATTTACTCTACTTATATGATAATACAATTATCCTAACATATTATCCATCATACCACATTTATCCTTACATTAGAATTAATTGATGTAGCAGAATCATTACACCATGTATTATACTGTTGTATCATTTTCATCAATTGATCTAGTTTAGACAGGTGTGTATCAAGATCATTATTTTTGGATTTCAAATTTTAAATTTTATCTAGGTCTATATTCTTTACAATTTTTTTATATTTTAGTTTTATCAGATATTTAACTTTGGAATCATTATTATCTCTTAGATCTGTGGAAAATTCTAAAATCCTTTTATTTTAACCATTCAAATTCATAACTTCTATTTATTGCACATGGATCCAAATTTATTTAATTTTTTTCTACCATTTTCTGATGCAATTCCTTTGTTTCATAGACAACATTCAATATTTGTCTTCTTGCAATTTCTTCTTCCACATTATTACAAACATCACTTATAATATTAATTTATTCACTCTATCTTATAAAATCATTGAATTAGTAAATATTTTCACAATATGATTCATCCAAATCACTCTATAGTACATTATTTGTTTCCTTAAACAGAATCACACTCTTTCCATAGATAATACAACACCAAGGAATATAACCAGACATACGATTATTCTTTGAAGTTCATCCCTTTCCCATGGTTCTTTGAGAAAATAGAAAACAAAAATCGAAATTTCAAAAATCAACTAAACCAAATTAGAGAAAAAAATCTAGTAAAAGTAACCAATGAATATAATAACAATTTTTAGGTACAAAAGGGGACTATATAGCCTGGGGGGTCAATTAGGGTAAAATATTATTTATTAAATATTCCCACCAACTTTATCTTAATCTCTTTATTATAAGGGACACTTTGTTTTCTTCTTCAGTATTTATATTTATCATGTCCTTCACAACTTCATCTGATGATGATGTATAGAAAGTAAAGAAGGAATGAAATCATGTAGACATAAATATTTTTACTTGTTTCACCCTCATTGTGCCACATATAAGGAGAATATAATAATAATGTGAAGATGTACCAAATACACTAACGCTCACATTCAAATTACATGGTTCGTGCTAGCTCACTTCTATGCCTAGGATCACTGACTTTACAAATTTTATGGTCATCTAACTACTTTCCTAAGGGTCACTCCCTAACTATCATTCCATTGATCAGTATTGGTGGAAAAGATCACCATTTTAGACTTCATTTTTTTCAATAATCTGTAAAGGATCCACTCATAGTTTATTAATATGCAGGTCCATTCACAATCAATAATAAATGAATCTTAAATTATAGGTAGATTAACCTTGGTTCTTCCATCTACGATGATCCTTCAGTTCCATAAAAAAAATCTATTATACACTTCCACTTTCTGAAAAATTGTAATAGACTTCCTTTTGTTGTAGACATAACAATTACATCATATCTGGAGAGATCTTCAAGGGATGATAAGTTTTCCATTCACTAAATTGAATGTAATAGTGACCATAATCATTATAAAAAATATTATTATGGTTAAGATCATATATCTATTTCTCCATGAACATTCCAATATGTCAATCAAACTATTTAATGGGTAAATCTGGCACAAATATCCTTACATGGAACCCTCAAAATTGATTCACTCATAAGTCTGCGAAGAATTATTTTTTTCACCTTATCGATAAAATACACATTTTTGCATACTGTTAGTTTTATGAAATTTATTTCTTCAGCTATTTTAGTCCCTACATGAAATTTATTTCATCAAATATAAACTTACTTGCATGGCGTAACATGAGATCCATGTGAACAAAATTCCCCTTGTGAACTACCTCTACTTCTTGGAGGGTTGATTCCTCATAGACTACTAATGCTTTGAGAACTGCCTTGGACCCATTATACCTTTTTCATTGTGAGTTATTGAGATCCACTAAAAACCTTTAATTTTTTTTTTCATGAACTAAATGCTTCACCGAATTCTCCCATATGAATTATTTTCCTTCCCAGACCCCTCCCCCATAAACTACTTCAATCTTCCCCCAATTTTCTTACATAAATGTTCCTTTTTAATGACATTTATTCAATATAATGATCCAATTATAGGTATTTATATAGTAAAATAATATCTATAAAATTGTATAATTCAAGTTACAAAAATATTCGATGTGTTATGTCTTTCACGACAAACTTCTTTTCTTTCTATATAACTCCATTATCCATTGAGGAGGCCTATGTCATCTACAAATGAAAAAACATTTTCAGTTTTTTTAAACACCACCTATTAACTAATGAGAATGATCAACATGAGACTGGTTATCTTCCCATGAACTGAAAGAATCCAATAAACAAATTTCACTACACTGTCTACATAGTGTGGTTTGCAGTCCACATAGCGCATCTATGTGGAAATATTCTTTTACCGATTTTCATTCACCATTCCATATACATCATTTTGGCTTTAAATAATTCATTACCACCAATATTTTGTCCACTAAATCCACGGTTCGTGGTATATGAACTGTGATTCATGGTCTGTGAACTGTGTTTCACATTCTATTAACTATGCTTTGTAGTTTTTGAATTGTGCTTCGAGAAGACCTATGTAGAGAACATTAATTTTCTATAAAACAAACTCCCTAATTTAAGGTCCAAACATTTAGAAAAAATGGGATAATTATACATATTAAATGAATCTTCTTCGTAAATAATATCCATACTTATATTCATTAATATGGATTTTTAAACCAACAAAATCACCATAAAACATTGATATTGTACCTTTAGGTATTTTATCCAACAATTCAGTATCTAGGATCTTTCTTCTTTCCAATATTCACATTTCATACTTCAAAATCCAAATACATTTTTTTGATATTTATAATTTTCTCTACCCATTTTCAAAATGAAGATTTATTTATCTTTAAAATGATTTGGGTTTTAATAAAGGCTATTTAAAATACTAAATTTTTTTTCTTTTAATTATAAAATCTCTTATCATATATACTAGATTTTCTCTATAAAACCATAATGTACATTTTAATAATAAATTACTATTATTTATCTTAAATTTTAATTTTAAAAACGCTTCAATGTTACTTTATTGATAATGATTTTGTAAGATGAATCATAACATCTTATTTTTTTAAATAAGGTCAATAATGTTTTATGAAATCACTTTAATGATTCACATCCATTTTCCTCTTTACCTCCCAAATAAATTATAATGGAATTTATATTACATAGACAATGTGTCAAATAAATTTCGCATATTAGTGTAAAAAATATTATTCCATGGATGTTAGAATTTAGTTACTTCCAAAGGAATTTATATTATATAGAAAGTTTTATCTTAAATGTCATATAATTCTCCAACAAAGTGAATTTGATACTTGAATAGAAATTTCAGTTTTTATAAGGAATTATATCTTACAAAAAATTAATGTAAAAGGTTTATCTCACTATATAAGTAAATTGTCTTTTGATGTGGAAGGCTTATAATAAAAGAAAATATATGATTATAAATATATTAATATGGATTTTCATACAAGTCATTTTTCTTATAACAAGTTATTATAAAATGTATTAACATACATAAGTATTAAAAATCATATATTAAGTCAATTATATTTTTAATATTAAATATTTTATTACATATACTGATGTAGGAATATTTTTTTCACATAAGTATCATCTTATAGGATATTTATTCCCAGTTCAATTATCTTATGCATTGAAGAATTAAAATAATTGAGAAGTGTTTTATATTATATAGCTATTTAACTTTGGATGCTAGAATTATCACATGATATGGGTGATGATATTATAAAGATCAATATATATTATTGACGATAATTATTATTAAAATAATTATCATTTCTTTTTTATTTGTTAAGTTAACTTATCCTTTTATGTTCTTTAGAAAATTATTTGTCTATATAAGGAATGTTCGATTAGGATAAATAGTCTTTTTCTCAAGAATGGAAAAATCCATTGAAGTAAAGACATGATATCCCCTATTGTATCTTTTCATCCAATATTTTTAAAATAAGGTCACATAATAATTATGATCATGCCTCATCATATTTTAAAATGGATTATCTACTTGACCATTGAGATTCAAAAGGTTTATTAGTCCAAATTCAAAAGTGGTGATATAAATAATAGACCATGATGATGTTTTGAAGTGATGACACACACTACCTATGATATTCTCATCCTTCTCCACTGTACAATAATTACATTATCATCCCCATTATTTTTATAATAATATTATGTTTTACAATAAAATAACCTCTAGATATTCTCATTGAAGATATACATCTTATTTATATGTGTATATTCATTATCTACTAGTTTTCTCTTACAAATGTGTGATGAATATAACCCAAAATATATTGATATCTATATCTATCAGAACCTACTATATTTAATTATGATAATACCATGGATTTGAGTTGAAAATTTATAGACCCTTATAAATATATTAGACCATTTTAACATGAAAACAAAATCTTGAACTATGCTAGGAATCCCTTAAAAAGGTTGGTATTGTAAAATTACCATACTCATAGAGAATAATATTTGTGGAGTGAACTATGGGATATTTGGGCCCCAAATACTAAAAATTCATAGTGTTTTATCTTTCACTTCTAAATTTTTATTTTGTTTCTACCTTTTTTTAATAGAATATCATAATCACTCATTACCCAAGATATGGAAGCATTTAAACGATGGAAAATTCTAGAACATAATTCACCCCTCCCTTGATTCCTCGAATGATGTTTTCTATGAGAAAAAATTATTTTCCATTGAATAGAATGTTAATTTATCAACTCTAAATGGTTTAAGTTTTGAATATCACCTTTTAATGGATGTAATTGATTACAATATAGAAGGAATGTGAATGGTCCAAGCATCTAAAATAAATAGTGAAATCTATCGATGATGGAAGGCTCAAGTGATTATTTATCCCACGAATCATTCTTTAAAGGTGAAATTAAATGCTTTCAGGAATTAAAATATTTATAAAAAAGATCCATAAAAAAAATCATACATAAAAAGGTGAACATGAACTGAAGTATGAATCTATGAATTTTATCATATGTGGAATCATTCTCGATGAGTTCAATAGAGTCTCTCAATGTATGGAAAAACATGAAGCATGTAAAAATATTTCTATATCTTGTTAAGTAAATAAAAATGTATGATATGTTACATAAAACACCTCAAATCACATATTTTAAACTTTTATAATGGTTTTTGGATAAACAGTCACCCATTTTTTTGTAAAGTTAACTGAGATAATAACGGATACAACTACTATATGAACACCTATTCATGAACCAAATAAATCTCTAAAATTTAAAATAATTTCACTAGCCTGATAGATCATAATTTATAATTCCATTAGTTAATATAATTTTATAAAATAAATTAAAATAAAATATCTTATTGGAACACTCATAATGTATGATGCTGATATGGAAGATGAGGTTGGAGTGATTAAGTTATATAAGAAAAAAATTGATGCTTTAGAAGATTCTGATTTAGGGGATGAAACTAATAATAAAGGGATAAAATGATCTAAATCATCAGATGAGGATTCTTTTGATAGTTCTAATTTTTTACGATGATATTTCTCAATTTTTGAAGATATTAAAAAATTACTACAATAAGAGAAGAGGATTCAGGAAATCACTTAACATGTATAAGAAGTATGATGTAAACACCATGAATGATATATACTATGAGCTCATGAATCATGGACTTATCAAAATGTAATACCATAAATTATAAGATAAGAAAAATAAGGGAAAAAAATATTTTGAGAAGGTTGTATTTATAAAAGAAACACAGAAAGATATAAAATCCACATGGAGTGCCTTGAATGACACCAATAATAATTCTAGTTCGTTTTCTGAAGCTTATTTATCTAATCATATGGCTAACATGTGCTTCGTGCCACAAAAATATGAGGTGTATTTTTTTTATTCATCCTCTAAATCAACATCTGAAAACTACTCATATGATAAATTAAGTTACTATTATTCTTTTAGTTAATACCACTATGTATCTCTAAATAAAATAAAACAAACTTTAAAATATTCATATATAGATGTTTTCATTAAAAATTATGTTCTAAACAAGTATGTTTTGGAATATAAAGCTAGACTAGATGAGTATGTTTCAGATTAATCTACACAAGAAAAAATAAAAAAGTAATTATGAATTGAATTCATATATTTAAATGTTGCTGCCACTTTTTTCTACTAACTATGAGGAATATGTAAATAAAATCCCTCTTAAAAATCAAACAAATAAATAGGTCATAAGAAATTAGGGGGAAAAACAATCCATAGAAAATTATTTCGTACATAGTTCAATAAATAAGAATATATATATTATTATCTTCTTTCATAGTTTTATAAATGATAATTTTTAAAATTATTGTTACCAAATAAATTCAAAAGAATATGGAATAAATAAAATTATTATTTCTAAACAAATTTTCTAATTATTGTATTAATTTTGAAATATGATAATATATTTTGATTCAAAAATATTTTATAGATACCGATGCTAGAACCAAAATACTTTGGGCCCCAAAACAACTTTTATATAAATTTTTTTATAGGGAATAAGCCACACTAACATTAATTGAAAATGGTTTGTGGACTATTGATGTTCAAGATATATGAGTGGAGATTTATCAAAATTAAACTCATTATCTAAGATAAATAATGGACATGTAAAATTAGGTGATAATTCCAATGAGAAGATAGTAGGTAATGGATCTATTATAAATTCTCAATAAATACTCCTCATAAAAGTGATTTATTTTATGATCATAAAAAAAAATCTGATAATTATTTCTCAAAATTATAATAAGTCTTATTTAGTTTATTTTGATAATAATTCTTGCTCAATTTTTTAAATTTTTATTTGTAATGTTTAGAAAAAAAATTATTGAAAATGTCTATAAATTAGATCCTATTTTTTTGTAGAAAAATGGAAAACTATATGAATACTTGAATTAATAAACCACTATTGGGTATAGAATACTTAGACATTATAATGCACATTACTTGAAAAATTTACCCAAAATAAATTTTATTTCTGATTTTCTTAATCATAAATTGGATTAAAAGATGCTTTATAGTGCATTAAATATAGGAATGGAAAAAAACATCTTTAAAACTAATATATGAGGTGTCTATTTTTATACCCTTGAAAATATTTCACATGGATATGTTCAGGCTTACATGAACAAAATGTATAGGGTAAAATATTTTAATGTCATTATTGATGATTATTAGAGATATAAATGGGTATACTACCAGATAATTAAATGTGAATCATATACTATTTGTCATTACTTTTTTAAAACATATAAAAATGTAAAATGATACAAAAATTAGGACATTAACAAGTGTAATTGGGAGAGAATTTTATAATAATTAAGTCAGTTCATTTTTTTTAAATTATATATAATTAAATAATATTTTTCTATTCCCTGGACACATTAATAGAGTAGAGGTGTTGAATGGAGGAATGATACCTTACATGAAATTTCTAGGACTGTTTTGCGTGAGTACAAATTTCCCAGCCACTTATGGACTGAAGGTGTTAATACAACATATTATTAGATTTATATATTTATATTAGAGACTATGATAAATAAAACAACATATGAGCTATGGAATAATATAAAACTAATGTTTGAACACGTTAAAGTTGTTCTATATAAGGTTTATAACATAAACACCAAATAAAATATTATTATGCTAAATCAAAAGACCAATTATAGAATCTTCCTAGGATACTCAACTACTAATAAAGTATAAAACACATTCAATAATAATTAATTTTTTGTTGAATAACCAAATCATGTTAAAAATGACGAAAGTGATCCTTTTTATCACCAAAATTATCAAATTGATAACTTGAGTGATTTAATTGAAAAGATATAAAGTTAAAAAATTATGATAATAAATTGAATAATGGTTTAGAACATGATTTATAATAATCCATACCATAATTGATTGAATCTGAAGAATAAAATTGTAATTCCTAATCAACCAATAACACTGAAAGGCCATCCTCTAGAAATTTTTTTTATAACTATATATTGGATTTAGAACATGAAAATGTGTTGTAATCTATGTTTTATTTTCTTCATTTCTTTGCCATCTTGAACCTAAATCCATATAAGAATCCATGGATTATGGAAATTTTGATTTTTATCTATAATTAGATATAAACATAATTAAAAAGTATAAGGTATTATAATTAATACAAAGAAACATTAACAATCTAGTTATTGGATATAAATGGGTATATATAAATAAAAAGAATAATCATTGTGTTATCACTATAATTAATTATATGTTATTTTTGAAAGTATATAATGAAGAAGAAGTAATAAATGACAAGGAAACCATATCCCCTAATGATGTTTATAATACACTAGAATCCAATTAAAATATTCATCTCAAATAATTTTTTAATTATATCATTTAGATGTAAATTTTATTTTTAAAATTATTTCTTAATAGATGATGATTATGTTAAAAAACACCGAGATTGGAAGGTCCTAATTAAAAAAAATTAAAAAATGGAATAATACCAATGAAATGTGGGGTATAAAATAAGCTCATATATTTTGGTATGCAAGATTAAATTATCTATATGTATCAAATTATTTTAATGTCGGATCAGAATAATCATTTCTAATAAAGAAAATCTCATCAAAATATATCGTACTTTTGGAAATTTATGCACCTGGTGATATTTTTATTTTAAAAAATCAAATTATATGTAATGAGTTATAAAAAATTATGAAAAAACAACTTGAAATGGGAATGATGGGATTGTTAAACCATTACTTTGGTTTTAATATTTTTCAAAATGACGTTTTAAATATCCGTAACTAAAGAATATAAAATCTCATTTTACATATATGTTTTTGACTTTAGAGAAGAATGTATTTTAAAACTCCCATGAGTTCTGAAGAAAATATTGAATTAGAAGAAGATAGAAAACCAGTTAAAAACATGTTATATAGAGGAAAAATTGGTAAATTCATTTTTATCAATGTAAATTGACTAGATATTATGTTTTCAGTATGTTTTTATGATTTATTTAAGAAAATCACAATGAACCACATATGATTGTTTCCAAAAGAATTATATGATATTTAAATGGAATAATTTTCTTATCACCATAGTTCTGGAAATATTAGACATTAATTTTGTGTCTTATTCTGATAAATTATTTGGGGGTGAAGACTGGTTACGAAAAATCAACTTTGAAAATTTTAATTTCCTATAAAAGTATTTAATATAATAGTCTATAAATAAACAACACTTTGTTAAATTAAAATTCATAGAATATCAATATATTCCACCTATAAGTTGATGTTCTTAAGTGTTGTGGATGACAAAAAACATAATAATGTACTAATCAAATTTTATAACACTAGTTCAATAAAACTTCAATAAAATTACAATAAATATTTCTAAATAAAATCTTGTTGATCATAGGCATCTTTTATTAAGAGAACATGAAAACATGTGATTTTTGATTAGAATTTGTCTATATAGAGAATCAATTAGAAGAAAGTTTTACAAATATAATTCTTTTTAATCAATTGGAAGTTATCATCTTAGAATTATTAATCTTTAATTTTAGTAAATTTTATTTTATTTATATGCTTTATTAATTACCAGGTGGAATGTTTTTTTAGTTAAGCTATTGACACATTATATTTCTAGTTTTCATTTTTATGTAAATTTATAATATAAGGAATTGTTACATATTATTGTTATGTTAAATTTTAACATAATTATATCTTACAATTCATTTATATAAAAAGAGAGAGATAAAATAAGTATGTCATGAGGAAACATACAAACCTAGGGAACAATAGAGACATATTACTTCTTTATCAAAACATATTTGCATTAAAACCTTTGATACTTTATTCCTTATGTCCTTCAATTATGGGAAAAATAAATTTTGATACTGTTTGTTCCAATAATTCAAAGATATTGAAATAATTGAAAAAATTACTTAATGGTAAATAGATCTATTTTTGGCTTGTTTGATGAAATAGACATGCTATTGAAGAAGTTCATCAATCAACAAGGCAAATATTTTCTTTTTGATGAGAATCAGAAAAAAAATTCCTTAAAAATAAGTTACATTATTGAATCATGTGGTATCCCATTTTTGAGATGTGGGAGACCTAGTTACATAGATAGTAAGTAAGAAAAATATTTCAATGTCATCATTTGTAAAAACTATTATTTTTTGGTGTCCCGATGAAGGAATCTTAAATTTAAATAACTCAGTTTGTATTTTTGATGATTTAACCACTTTAGAAATTATTAAATCTATTTTTTGAATTCCTAATGTAGAGAAAATATTTTTGAAATATCTGGAACTCAATAGAATGGTTCTTGTTAAATTCATTCAATTAGAGATTACTGAGAGGAATATCGAGTTTCAAAAGATTTAATTTCAAGATATTGGGTTAATATAATTTATTCTGATATAAAAACACAAAAATTTGGAATGATTTATCGAGTGATCTATTTTCCATTTTTAAAACAAGTCTATAATGTTTTATCTATTCAATTGGATCTTGATGTATGTCTTTGTGGAATTTTGTGTTTGTGAATATGATAATTTTTCACTTTGTTGTCATGGTTTGACCGATTCGAGTGGCGCTATTTTGAAAATAAACTTATTTTTATGGATTTTATCTATGAATTGTAATTAATAATTGATTATGTATAATAAATTTATTTAAACTCTACTCAATATGGGGGATGAAAAGTTAATTAGTTTTTTTAAATAATAAAATGGAAGTCGTTGCTTCTTGTGTAACTATTGATGATACAATTGATGTCTTGACTCATTCAGAATAAATAAGAAGTCTAGAACTGGTTTTCTCATACGTGATTCAACAACATGGGGGTCCTATAATAGAGAAATAAATACAATGATGTGGGGAATTAACTACATCAGGTAGTTGACCAAACACAAGTGCATGATGTTGATCTATATATATATTTATCATTTTCATTAACCAATTAATGTTGGGATAGAAGTACTAAAAAGATAGTAATTATTGGTTAATATAAGAGAATTACAATTTTTTGGAGTTGTACATTTTTTTAAGTGACTCTAGTAGTTGATACTAGACATATTATCTAGAAAAAGTTAGTTTAGTTTATTGGCATTGGTTTTATTGCTCTGAAGATTAAAAAGAAGGAATATTAGAAGAATCTTTTCCATTATTAGATATGAATAATAATAATAGGTATTTGGTTTAGTGACTTCATGTTAAATAATATCCCTATGTTTAAGTGACTTAAGTTGAAGAAAAGTTTTAGGAAGTGTCAGATCTTCGAGAATTCACATCACATATCCATGATGAAGAATAATACAGTAGTACATAAGTTCCTATTATTGATGTCAACATTTTTAGTGAAGAAATTATTTACATATATGATTATTTGATAAAATAAGTGAAATTACAGAATATAATAATATAATTTCAAATAGAAGACAAGTTTCTTAGAGAACATTTTTTTAATTCAAACTTATATGCACTAAAGAAGATGTTGGGGATCCTGTTAGTGTATATCAAAACAATACACACTACTCTACCAAATATTATTTTGAAGGACGATTTGATGTTTTTTAAATCAATTTACAATATTTTTTTGGATGATTGGAGCAGTTTTTATACTTTTAAAATATAAAAATAAAGATTAGTATATCACAAATCCTTAGAAACCATGTTTGGAGATATTTCTCATGCTCCTAACATCCTGAATTAAAGAAGTGAATCTGTGAAGTGCAACTATCTTTAACCTTACAATTTCCATGTTTTCAATAGAATTTTAGTCATTTAACAAAATATAATATAAATCATTCCCTTAATCATTATTACTAGTTTGGATTAGTATAATATTAAAATGAGTACCTTCATTGAAGAGAAAATTCTTTTGATAAAGGACATCACTACAAAGGCTCATTAGACACAAGTTTTATTGTTACAAGACATAGGAAAATGTATGGGACATTTTAATATAAAACATTTTTAGAAGAGAATAGCTCAACAATTTATCAGTTATTTTTGAATTCTATGTTATCTATTTCTTCTTTTGAGGAAGAAGATTCATTTGTAGAATCGAGGGAGGGTAATACCACCTTTAAGAAAAAATAATTTGTTATGGATATAAATTATCTATAATTACCTATTATTTAGGGAATAACTAATAGTAAATCTTGTATCATGGATTCTCAGTTGGATATGTGAAAAAATTTGATTATGAATATTGGGAAATAGACTACTATGCCAATCTGTTTAACTAATTTATCTAAAAAATCATGACATGGAATCAAAAACTTGTTGGAATTTTATAATAATGATGTTGTGAGAAGTATTGATATTTTTTCAGATGATCTATTTCAATTATGATTAATATTTTCTTTTAGAAATTATTTTCCTCGTAGTCATCTTTCAACATATCAAAATAGGAAAGAAATTTTTGAGCATGCCCTATTGTACTAAAAAGAGAATAATAAGCTCAACCCTAGAATATCGATAAATGATCCTAATACCTAAATCAAGTTTCCATTCACTAAAAAATACTATGATAAACTATAAATTTATTAGGAATCCTTTATTGGTGTCTAATTTATTTCTTCATGAATTGTACCTCAAGATCAATTTGTCCTAAGAGATCAATTTGGATTAGATACCCCACTAGTTAGTATCTATGGAGAATGTCCTGATTCCACTATACCTACCTTATCTTTACCTACAGGTCAATATTATTAATTCAAGAAACCCCCTCCCAATAATAATCCACTTGATCATAATTTGAAGGAAAAATTTGGTTTCATATTTATTTTTATGATTGACTGATAATATTTCATGATTTTTGTATAACATTTTAGTGTTTACTTAAACCTCTATTGAATTTTTCTTCTTGAATGTTTAATCTTTACTGTCTAAGAATTTTAATAAATACTTAATTAATTTTCTTATATATTTATTAGCCTATTCTTGAATATTTTTTTTAATTCATCTTGTGTTTGATTTTTTTTTTATTTTCAAGAAAATTCAACATTATAATCCAATTATTAATATATTATTCTTCGTATTCACCATTGCACATGTGTAAAATGAATATCCTTATTCTTACACCTATTCTTTTCTATATCAATAAAGAGTAAACTAATTTTCTTATTAAGGGATAATAGATACCAAAACTGTTTTATAGAAGATGATGGAATAAAATTCTCAATGTATACATCCGATAAAATATATTTTAAAAAATCATTTTTGATTATATTTTCATTGGTTTTGTGACAATCAAAAGTGGAGATATTTGGAAAGTCTTATGTTCTTACAATATATCATACATATTTATGTAATTTAATGATTCATAAAATCCCTATTTTTAATAATGAATTTATCTAATGGGATTAATTATTATTATTATTTTAACTCTCATTATAATATATGAGATTATTTTTAAATAATTTCTTAATCAATTTATCTATTATATATAATGAATTAAAAGAATTAATCCTATGAGAGAAAAGATAATTATTCTTTAGATCTTATAATTTAGTTTATTCCAGAGGAAATTATCTTACACCTAAAAATTTATAGTATAACTTAAATAATTCTCCTAAGAAGGGGATTTGATAGTTTCACTGAAATTTCAGTTTTCTCAAATGTATTTGATATTATGAAGTATAAGGGTAATATTATTAAATAAAGCTGAAATTAAATTTTCTTATGGATTATAAGGATCAACTGATGAAGATTTTTTTTGTTAAAAATCTATGTTAGATTGAAATTAAATCATGTCTTTTGCCTTATATAAATGAACATCATAAAATGAATTTTTTTACTCATATTATAAATGTAACATAAGATGAAATTTTTCTTATTAAAATTAATGATTATATTATGTAGAGTTTTTTATTTTCATTTTGTATTATTAAGATAAATCATCTTATGGATGTTGTATTCCCAATTCTGTTATAATACATAATAATGAATTTTATGAATTGAAAAGTTTATTATCTTATAAAACTACTTATCCTTCAATACTGTAATTATCTTTTGAGAATTGTGATAATATTGTGAAAATTGATCCATATTATATAAGATCATTATGATTAGAGTCTTTTCTATTTCTTATCCTTTTTTATAATTCAACATATCATTTTATTTTCATCAAAAAAAAGAGTTTTCAAAAAAAGGAAATGTCAACTTGGAAAAAGTTACTTTTTCTTATTAATGGAAAAAATTGTTAATAAAGAACCATGAAATACCAGACCACATTTTTTCATCCAGTATTTTGAAAATAAGATACGGTAATAACGAGGAATTCACATTGTCTTTTAAAATTAATTATCTACATGAAATTTGGGATTAACAAGAATGCTTAGTTCAAATTAAAAGGAGGATATATAAATAATATAGCATGTCAGTGATTTAAAAAAATGAGACAAAGTACATATGATATTAATATCATAATCCTCTAAAAAGTCAATTATTAATCATCCTCATTAATATTCCTAAATAATTAACTTTTTCAATTAAGGATCATATATAGATTCTCTTTGAAGATATACATACTCTATGTACATATAACCATTATATATCAGTCGCTACATGGAACTTTGTATTGAATATGCATAAAAATATTTTGAATTTTGTATCAATATATAGTCATTGTATTAAATTTTTATATTACTATAGATAGTTATTATAATTGAGTTCCTTTTTTTAAATCAGTTATAACACTATTAAAAGTAACAAATACTTGCACTCTATTTGAAATCCCCAAAAATGTGATGGTATTGTAAAAATCATCATACTCATGGTGTATAATAATGAAGGAGTAGACAAGTGGATCTTAAAACACCAATCCACTATTAATTATATATGTAATATCTTTATCTTATATTTTTCACCATGTTTCTAATTAATATTAAATAAATATTATAATGACTCATTATCTAAGGATTAGTGGTTTTTAAGTGAAGAAAAATTACAGAACCCAATTTACCCCACTATTGATTCATTGCAGAGCATTTTATTCGACCAAAACATGTGGAAAAAGTTTTTTGGGTGATTTTTCTGGGTATCAACTAATCTTAATATTGTGGTCATTTAATATGGTACCATTTGTAAATGTTGTGAAATCCATTTTCCAACGAGATCTTCATTGAATATGGATGATTTTTTTTGTGGGGATATGTTTGTATTTTCAATCATTATGAGATAGGTGGGGTCCTCTATGGTCATCCAGTTAATTAGGAATGAATTTTTATATAAGGAGATAATGAATATGTATGTGGGTGTAATAGCAGTTAGATATAGCCATAAATAATGTGGGTTAGTGTAATTAAGGTTATCTATGCCCACAAAGATTGTGAGAGAGTGTAATTGCAGTTAGGTATGATAAAAAAGTCCCTACATGGTTATAATTCAGAATGTGTATCTTTATAATGTTATCATTTACAATGTTTATTCTTATTGGCATATTTCTATGCTTTATGACGTTTTTATACACAAGGCATGTGGTTATTTTTATCATTATTCCCCACTCATATTCCATGGAATATGTTTGATTATTTGAGATTACATGTCCAGATAATATATGGACAAATATTTTTGGTTCATATTTTTTATAAGATATTTCTCCACTGCTCATTTTATTATATGATTATGATCTTAACCTTAATGATATTTTGATGATTCTTTTCTCTTCCTAATAATTTAATATCACCCATTTCCAATGTTTCCATTAACCATGTAATGAATATGATTTTACCTTATTATATGTATATTAGTAAGCATAGTTGGGTTCCATAGTGAATAAATGTTCACAAGTATTGTAAAATAAGTTTCATATATTTCTAATCCACAAAGGCACTATTACCTTTCTCAAAAATTTGTTTCTAGAACTACCTAAGATGTGAAATTTAAATTTCATTAATTCTTCAATTTATCCTTCCATAAAACACTCATTCACCAATATTATTAATAATTCATGATGAAAGGTCTCCTGAGACTTCTCCAAGAAATTATTGTTGGATAATAAGATAGGGATGCCATTAATTTATCTGATATCTCCTGATCAAACTCTTGATAATACCAACATCTCTACCAGAGATATTTTAAACACTCTACATGATCACCAACTTGATACAATTTTGAATGTCATTGAAAACTACTCTTTCTCTTAAAATAATGATTTCTTATCTTGGGAACCTTATCACAATGGTATGCTTAACTCCAAAAATTTCAACAATCATTATTTCTGTATCTCTATGAGTGATAACACCTAGTTAAAACATTTCAATAAACTCCAGATAATACTTCTACATTCAATATCATCTGGCATCATTCTCACAATACAGTTCCCTCCAAAATTTGCCTCCAATATTTTGGAATCTAACTCTTCTCTAAGTTAAAAATCTCTAACCAAACCACAAAAGATGCTAACCACTTATTTCTCTCTTGTTCTAAAACTTATTCTCTTTGGAACTATATTCTGGACATTTTTGACTTCATATGGTTGATTATTTATTTGGTTAAATCTCAACTAAAAAATGTGCGTAAATGGAAGGATCTCCGCAAATCAAAAACATATTCTTTACTACAGTTTCTAATCTCTACTATGTGATTTGGTATGACCATAATGCTATTATTCATAACAATTACTCACTTAATAAATATATAGGTCGTATGAGGATCCTCATTTCCATACATAAAGCTTTCTTGGTAAAAAAGGGACATTTCCACAACACCATGAAAGACTTTGGAATACTAAAGAGTCAGAAGATTAAAGTCAATTTCTATCAACCACATCACACTCTAGAGGTGTTCTGAAGACATCCCCTCCCTAGATGGATAAAAATTTACATTGGTGGTGCCTCCGAGAGAAATTTCGGACCTACAGGGTGTGTAGTTTTATTCATGAATCACCTTAGTCAAATTCATGGATTCTTCAGAGGTAAATGTGTCATTTCAACCTCCCTTGAATCTAAGATGATGAGTTTGATACATTCTATTACCTTTTCCATGATCTTTTGTTGGAAAAATTTTAGATTGAAAGTGACTCGGCGACCACTGTACAAGCTATTTGGAATTGAATAACAAATCTTTCTTGGAAAATTAATAGTTGTTAGATGGATTGAACCCGTTATCTTATCGATCATAACTATACCATCAAATATGTTTATCAAGAAGCAGACATGGTTGTAGATGGCCTGGCCAACATGGGAGTAAATCAAGACATTACCTGGTTTGAATACCTCCCCACTAATCTTATTTCCTTTCATGAAAATTATTATAATATGATCTAGTATTTTAGACACTTATAATATATCTTTTAAAGAAAATGTGCTTTATTCATTTTGGGACAATGAATAAACTTTATAAAAATAATTAAAAAATGTAAGATATATGCATGTTTTTCATGGATAGTCCTACTTAGTATCAATGAAAGTATAAAAAGTTGTATTTTTCAACATCACTCCCAAGAGTGTAGGTTTATGGTGTCTCACCCAGGGTGATTCAGGTTGGGTTAATCTTTTTCCAATAGGTGTTAATGTATTGAAGAGTTGATCTTGAGACTTATTCTAGTGTAATCCCGTGAATGTGATCTGTTTTAATTACATTGAGGTTGTGTTCTCCATTATTTATTCATTGAACAAAAGAAACTTTATCATTTGGTATTTATAAAATTTGTAATAGTTTTTTATAACCCTTAACACATTTCATTGAATGTTTTTGGAAAAAGGATGTTGTCTATATTTGATTTATTGTAATAAAAAATGGGTTCATATTAAAGTTTATGTTCCAATCTGTTTTAAGGGTTCATGCATGTCTTGTGTTTGATTAAATTCCAGGTTAGTTCTTTGAATTTATCTCTTAAACTGTAATGGGGGTTTCAATTTGTAGACAAGTGTGAATAGAATGTTTCATATATCTTATATTAATTTCATAGTTTTTGTTTCTTAATGAAGTACCTAGACATTTTTTGAACTCTATGAATGTGGCTTTTTAGAATCCCTTAAAATTTATTATTTTGTGCCTAATTTATGTATAAAATGTTTCTCCCTTAGGTTTTAAAGTAGAAATGGTTTTTGAGTGTGTTTCTCAGGGTGATAAAGGGAAATGGGTTGCGGATCACTTATGGGAATACTTTTAAAATGTAATTTTATATGAATTGTATCACCACTGGTTTGAGGTATTTATCCTTTCATTATATGTTTTTATGTGTTTAATGTTACAGGGAAGAGCTTGGATGAGTTTGGGAGGTTTTGGTTTGGTCTGGAATATGTTTGGAGGATTTTATAAGGGTACATGGTTAGAGAATGGTTACGGGAAGCCATGTGGGTTCTTCAAGAAACTGTGTATGGGAAGATAGTAGGCTTCACATAGCATACATATTATTTTCAAAACCATGCGAGAAAACCATGAGGACCCCTTCTTTTGAGCCAGTGGCGTACAAATAGTTTTCCAAACCATGCAGACTAACTGTGTGACCACTTAAATATAAGGTTTTTAAATCAAGGATCCCACGGGATTAACCTATTTCACTCCAAATTATAACATACTCGATCCTCCCTTGGGATTTTGGGTTATCAATGGTTGGAGGTGCTCTCCCACTAGTTTTGGAAGCAAATTGAAGGTGTTTATTGGTGGATTGAAGGTTGTTCTTCTCAGGTAAGTCTCCTATCATAGTTCTTTGTGGTTTCCTCTAGATCTATATCTCCATCTCTCTCAGTTTTATAGATCTACACCAGTTGGGTATTGATTTAGGGTTGGGTTATTCTTGGGTGTATATTTTAAGGATTTTGGATTTTGGATAAGAGGATCTAGAGCGGTTTCGGTGGTTTGTTCTACCGATATGGGGTGCGGATGCTTATGGGTTGAATTATCCAGAACCATAATGATAGGTGGATTCTCTCTCAACTCCACTTTTCTAGAACATGATGCTTGGTAAAAATTAATTTTTTTTTATAAAAATAATTTTGTTTTTGATGTGCTAAATTGGTTTGAAATTCGTTGGTGATGTGTAGGGGATTTTTGGGGAAAAGGGGGCTTTATGGTGAAATACTCTTGTTGTGGGTTTTAAAAAGGAGGTTTTGAAATGGTTTTTATAAGAACCAGGGTATCTGGGGGGAAATAGTGTTTACTATCCATTTTGGATTCACACCACCCTAACTAACTATATGATTCTTTGATGAATGATGTAGTATTTTGATGGGTGACACCACAACACTTATATAGGGTATACATTGCTTTATGTTTGGATGGATTTAGTTTTTTTGAAAGGATTCACTATACATCTTGTCTTAGAAATGGTCTACTTAATATTTTCCATGCAAACATGGAATAAAAAATACTTAAGAAGTTTATATAATGACCAAAAGTGACAATAAAATTTGATGAATATGTCTCTGCCATAGAAAATGTTTTTATAATGTTTATTTTTTTAACATTAGGTTCAGTTATAAAATTTTAAATCATGTTACATATATTATTTCATAAAAAATTAAAATTCATAATTTATTTGGAATACCTCATTACCAAATATTTTATTTTTAGAATGTTTTGACATTCATTTTTCATATATGTGTGAATATAAAGTGAGTTTTAATCCATTTTAATATATGAAAAACTTAGATGAGAAGAATGGATTTTGGATTTCATATGGTTTATTTCCCTTTCAATCTTAGTTCTTATAAATTTTTTTAATATGGGTTTTTGTTTTGGAATAGGAAACTAATATTTTAATATTAAATAGATAATTATGTTTTCTATATGTGATTGTTTTTATATATAAATGGAAAAGCCTTATTTATATTTATATTTTTAGAATCATATAAAATTATATTATTTTTAAACACTATTCATGGGGTGTGATTTTTTCATTCATATTGGGAATTAATGCTTAACCATGTAATCACATTTTAGGTTCAGGTTTTGGATCATTTGGAATCCTTGTGTTGACTTCATAGTTCCTGTATCTCTCAGTGAATATGTGTTTGAAGATAACCATAGGTCATGTGGAAATTATTGTTCTGTATTTTAGTATTTTCTTCATGCTCTTCTTATATCATAGATATACTATACTTTTAGGATTTATTAATATTTTTAGGTTACTAATATGTTTCATTATTTATTTTTATATTATTAGAGTGAGTTGTTTTTTTACTTTTAGTAATGAAATTATTGGATTATACTTTATTTAATTCCTTTTTTCTATTGTACATTGGTATGAAGCATATAAATTGTAGAAAAATATTTGAGGAATGTTTTAGATACATTTTCATTTATTTTTCTTCAAAAAGTTGTTCCCTCATTTTTACATTTGATGCCATAAAACTAGTTTCTAGCTCAGGGTGATTAGGAATACAACTCGGGTCTTGTTATACGCTGGCATGAGAACCAGGTTGAGAGGTAGCCTATAAGGATCCATCATAAAGAATTATGTCATATAGTTTCCTTAAAAAATAATTCACCTTCTTTGAATTTGGAAGTTCATTTGGGTTTACAGTTTTTCATAATTTGGACATAAATCTTTCATAAAAATCCTATATTATAATAATTATATATATATACTCATTATACATTTTTACAATAAAACAAAAAATTTAAAATAAAACATGATTTTTTTCTTGAAAAATAATTATGACCATGAACTTGAATTCTTCTTTTACCTTATACATAATTATAATTTGGGAAAAATATTTAAAGAACACGGGATGAACTCAAAAATCATAGTAAGGAACATAAAGAGAAGAAATCATCCAGTCTAGTGAAAATATAAAATCCCAGTAAATGAATATCTTTATCTCAATATTAATTTAGTGGGTGAAATAATCCATTACCAAAAGAATAATACACACACTTTTTTCTTAAAGAAAACCATTAAAACCCACAGTAAAAAAATAAAACCCCTTCCAAGACACTTATAGAATAATATTTAGAAGTTATGTTATAAATAACTAGAACCTAGATTAATCGATAGGTGAAACACTGTAGTAACTACTTTATTCATTCCTTTTAAGACAAGGAGAATTACCCAATGGATTGGAACTCTACTTGTGCACTCCCATCACATAAGTTATATCAGGATCACCAATTTTTGATGAGTTATAATGAGGCTCAACACAATGTATGAGCTATATTTGACTCACCCATTTCATATATATAATTATAAATTACCATAACATGAATAAAACATTTTATTATTTCACCTTTTAATCACATAACGTTGAATAATCTCCTTAAAACCCATATTAAATAAATTTTTTAATTTAAAAAATGTAATTTTCTTTTTAAGCCCCATTTTTAATACATAAATAATGACAAAAGTTAATGTGGGTATTTTTTAAAAGAAAATAAAATCTTATAATGGAACAGAAGTTAACATAATAGTAATTGTGGAAGGAAATGTTTTTGGCACAATATATGATAAAATAGAACATTCATTTTTGTCTTGTTATAATGAAAGTTAAATTATTCTGTAAAAATATTCCATTTTAAAATAATTGAAAGAAATTAAAATGTGATATTAAATTTCCTTTATAAATTTTTATGTCCATATAATTACATACATAAAATAGTTTTATAGATAGGTATATAAAAGAAAAAAAATGAAAGGAAACATTAAATGATTAATTTAATGAAAAAGTACCTTACCTTTAGTTTGATTCTTCATGTATGTTATTTATCATTTCAAATAAAAATATGTTATTTTTTTTTTAATAAGAGCATTTTTAAATTTTATTATTCTTTTAATTTTATTTTATTCAATGTTACATAGAATTACAAACTTAATTAAGTTTATGTCAAGTGTTTTGATAATATTCGGCTCATATATCTAAAATAACTTTAGTAGATTAACTACGGTCAAAGAGGATATTTTAAATAATATATGAAATAAAAATAATAAAATAATTATAATTTTTACATCAATTTTATTTTTAAAACAAACCATGATAGATGATTATGAAAAATTAACAACATTACGATCTGGGAGACAGTATGTCAAACGTACGCATGAGAAACATTTTATTTTTTCAAAAATAATTTTATAAACATGATACGTATTATTTAATAATTAAATAATGAAATTTATCTCACTAATCAAATATTAATTCTATAAATATAATTACATGTATCATCCATTTGATGTTCCGAATAAAAAGGATTGACATCACTTTGTGGAGGTGGTAGACCACACTTATTCACAAACGATGTTGTCACATTTCAGTGAATGAAAAGGAACGAATTTATATGATTTATTAAATTTTTAAATGATAAATATTTCATTAATATCATATATATATATTTATTTCATCAGTACAGCTATCTGTGATAGGTCGTGATGGAAATCGAATTACCTCGGTTTGTGAGTTGGTAGTGCACCATACCCGAGAATGATGGATTCCTTTCCCATGTGATGGATGGAGAGATAGATATAGGATATGGACTTAACATAAATAAAACTTAGTATATGATAAATTATTATGTAATCATTTCATGATGTATGTATTATATTTTAATGTTGTAGAATATGAAATAAAAAACACTTGGTTAAGAACTATACATCTTCATCAGAAAACCTCCATTTCCATGCACATTAAGACATATAAGGTTGGTAATTTTACCTAAATATTTCAACTAGTATATAGATAGAAATGGAAGTAATGGATTTGAATAGGGATTGATCAGTCCAAAAGGCTTTTGAAATTTGAATAAATGAGAATATTATTGTCCTTTTATAAGAGTGGGGTGGGGAAATATTGGTATTTCTTAAAACATTAAATTAATATTAATTAATTTTTATTTTTAAATGGCTCCATGTTCATAGTATTTTAATCTAATATAATTATGAGTCATAATCATCTCATATAATAATAATTCTACATGTTTGGATAACATTTTTAACCGTATATTTTTATTAACCCTTCGTTAATCCTTTTCACAATTTCCTTAATATCAATGTTTTTTACTTTTAATGGGTTAATATAATTACTATAAAATAAAAAAGGAAGATAAAGAGAACACTATTAATATATTAAAACTTATTCTATTCACATATCTTAATTTTTGTTATTTTAATTTAAAAACAATTAATTAAATATTATTTTATATAAAATAACATTAATTGTAATTTTTTAAACATTCATTTAATTTGACTTCTAAAACAATTAAAAATGGAATTTGAATAGAAATAATAAAATCATCTATAAAATGTGAATTTTATCTACCAAAAATGTGCAACATTAGATTTAATTCAAATTATATTAATTTTAACATTTTTAAATCTTTTATTTAATTTATCTATTAATAATTACTGTACCATAATTGCATAAGATTTTGAGGTAATTATTTAATAACTAATGAGTCAAAAAAAATTCACTGAGCAAAAATAATTTCGAATTAAAAATACTATTTATAACTGAACATATCCCCTATCTATCCAATTATTAATAATATTTATGTTATTAAATGAAATAGTGTGACATTTTTTAGATTTATATTAACTTAAATATTATAAAGGTAAAAATCATTTACAAATAGAAGAAAAGAAATATATTAAACTTTTGAAGGATATAGTATGATATATTATCATAAAATAAAATAATGGCAAGTTTTAGGAATATTACTCTGTCCAGCCATTTCTCATCATTAAAAATCTCATTAACAAGTTTATATTGGAATCGAATCTATAAATTATATTTTCGAGAATATCCTATGGTTACCCGGATTTCTATATTTAATCTTTAAAGAAAATACCATATATGGTATGGGTTTTATCTTCTTCTATTTCATTCATTCATAATTTTTTAAATTAATTTATATAAATTTTATTTTCTAACATAGTTATAAATCTATATACAATTATTACAGTTAATTTTAGGTAAAATTTAGCTTTTTTCATGTCAATTTCATTAAAATCATTTCAAGAGTCCCTATTATTGCTAAAATAATTATCTCTCATTTAAGTAGGTCGATTTTTATATAAATCCATAATAGTAAATATATTTTTCATTACATGGACATAAAATTTATATGAGGTGGAATCAGTCTATGTAAAATAAATATAAATGTTGTTAAGAATTTATAGGTAACTAAAAAATACCAGTACTTATATTGATATTATTTTAACATTGATATTTATGTTCTCAGAATTTATATTTGTTTATTTAAAAATATTATATCCTAAATTCAAATTAAAAATAAATATTATATTCTCTTTATTTTATAGGATATTAATCTATTTTTTGTGTAATGTATCTATTATAATCCATTATAAACTATCATCTATTCATAATGAAAAACATTCTTCAAATACCATTATCATTTAGGTATTATTTTTGGCCTTTATTATAAACCTTTTATAATAATTATTTGAACCAAAATATTATTTTTTTCTATTATGAATATCTTATTAATTAAAGAGTAATATTTCCGACTATCAAACCCATCGCATGGAATGTCAAAATATATTTTTAATCATATTTCAATGAAGTATATATCTAGTGTTAATTTGTTTCGTCCCACAATTAAGAAATTATAGTCCCCATTAATATGATTTTGAATAATTATTTACGATATAAATAATGTGATTTGGGAATTAAAAATTAGTAGAATTAATTCTATATTTTTGATATGGTAAGATGTTTATGATTTCAATGAAATTCAAAGGTGTGCATAAATTTTATAATTATTATGGAAACATGATTATTCAAGTGAATTAAAATAATGATTTTGACAATATAATGTTAAATTATAATTGATTTCATTGTCCGGTAATTATCTAATCCCTTTGGTTTAAATAGAGCTAGGTCCATCATTAGAATTAACAAGGATTTCCTGAATTTATAATAAAATTGGAAAAAATATGAAACCTTGTGGTCAACTACAGAGAATAAGGTAATTTACAACATACTATTTTCAATATATGTTTACAAAATTTATTCAGCTATGGAAAAAAATGTTTCAAATGCTAGAATATATGAGTGATACATTTCAAAAAATTACAGCATACAATAAATATGAAAAAACATTATTTCCATCCTAAATAAATATTTTTGGCATAAATGATGGTGTTTCAAACATAATTCTTTACGATTCATGGGAAAATCAATTAAAATAGTTATGTATGAAATATTATAATTTTTGTTAGAAATTGATATTCGGGTTGTTAATTATTTTCCTCAAAAAATAACATAAAATCTTAAAAGAAAAATTAGCCAAAAATTTAAAAAATCATTCATTAATTATAATGTTAGAAAATATATTACAATGAAAACATATATGAAAAGAAATATGGTAATATGTTCAATAATATATAGGGGGATCAACTAAATATGGTTGTGGTAACTCAATCCGTAAACCAATTTTCCATTAGTCTATATACTCCACCATATCCTCTTGTCATTAGTAAAACTATTGTTCTCCCTACTCTTTCAACTATCACTTATATTACATATCACTAGTCAATAACTCTATAACCTCTTTTTACGATAAAATACACTCCTCATTCCATGATTTACCAATATAAATGAAAAAACCACCTATCAATTTTGAATAAAACTAATTGTCTCTCGTATCTATGATACCTCATAAAATTGTTACTCACCTGAACCCTGATTATCCCCACCATTTGACTCAACCAATGTCTTGTATATTTTAGAAACCTCTATCCAGTATGTCTCTTATAACCATTTAAATAGACATTATCAATATAAAAAATATGTAATTTTAATTTTTTTTAAAATACTAAAAAAGGTTCATTTGTATCTCTCCAGTAATAAGTTCAATACTACAATATATGTACATATTCTTGTACATATACAAATTTGTAATTTAAGAATCAATAGAAAACTGGAAAATTTTGTTATATATATTTAGTATTAGGAATATATATATTTATATATATATATATATATCAATATATATATCAATATATATATCAATATATATATCAATATATATATCAATATATATATCTACATATATATCAATATATATATATAACTATATATATATATATATATCAATATATATATATAATATTACTTACCAGATATCAATGATGTATACTAAAAGTATTACTCCGAACTCTGTGTGTGATATCTTGTCTCTCCTGATTTTTCCCACCAGAATTAGATTTGATCTTGAAATTCTCCACTATCTAGTATGTGCATTATCTAAACTAACCCTAAGTTGGGATGCAATATGGTTGATGACACCTACAAAACTAGTTAAATATAGTCGCAGATGATATATGTATTGGTACCCTTTATAGGAAATGTAAAAACTGATGAAAAGAACCATGCATACAATACTCCCATGGTACCCAAATAGAATGTATCATTATCTCATCAATAAAAGTCCAAAAACCTTGTAAATATTTATTAATAAATTATAAATTATATAAATTGAAATTAATTTACATTTTATAATTATATGTATTATCCTATGCTCAAACATACAACTATGTTTACCACAAAGTACCTAATCTCATGACACCCATGGAGATGAAAAATAGTTTATCAAAATTACGCTATCATTACCCGAGAATATATGTTAAAATTAATAAATAAAAATAATAATTAGTAAAATAAATAATAATGATTTAAATTTTAATGAAAAATAAAAAAATATTTATTTAATAATTTTTTCTCTATTGATGATCAAAGTAATGAGATGGAAATCACTCAAAAACAGGATCTAGAATTATCATTTGTGAAATATTACAACCTCTCCAAGTAACTGTTGTGGAATCACAACAATCAGTTGACACATCTTTAGGATAATCACAAAGTAGTGGATGGTCATGTAAAAAATGAAATATGCCCATAAAATTATATATCCATCTGAAACATATAATTAATATTATAAAATAATAAGTAATATAATATATATATATATATATATAATTTAAAACATTCAAAACATTTTTCAAAGAATCTATGTAAAAATAATGTTATCTTCATATAAAAATTGATGAAAATATCTATTTATATTAAATACTATCATGTTACAAAAAATAATTTTAATTTTTCTCTATTTACATTAATTTATGCCAATTTATAATAAATTACATCAATTGACAGTACTTCATATGATTTTTGGTTGAATTTATTGAAATTTATAATATCGTTGTCAATAATTTATACTAATTTATAACAATATGTATTTATATATAACAATAATAAATTATTTTCTTAATTTTTTATTTATTTAGAATCATCTAAACGATTTTTTATTTATTTTTGACAACTTATATTTATTTTAAAAATGTTTTATGAAATATATGAATTTTTAATAAATTAAATTATTATATACAAATGTATGTCAATTTATAGATAATTATATAAATTAATAAGAAATTGTATCAATTTATATAAAATTAAATATATTTATAAAAATTTATATCAATTTATAATACAATATATCAATTTATAACAAATTCTATCAATTTTTCATAATTTAGGTTTTTTTGTGAATTTTAATACTTTATTCTAAAATAGATTTACTTATAAATTTTTTTATGAATTTTCAATGAGAGTATACAAATTTATAATAATTTAAAATAATTTATAAATTTTTTAACAATTAGTATTGATGCATTATTTTTTTCAGTATTCTTAATTTTCTATCATTTATAATAGTTTGTTATATTATTTATTTATTTATAAAAATTTAAACTAATCAATAAAAATATATGTTTATTAAAATATTTTTTATGGAATATATGAATTTATAATTATTTAAATTATTTTATACAAATTCATATCAATTTGTAGAAAATTTTATAAATTAATACGAAATTATATCAATGTGTATAAGTGATTGGAATTTATATTTAGTATATCAATTTCAATAAATTTATTTCAATTTTTAATAAATTGTATAATATTTTATTAGATTATTTAATTTTTTATCAAAAATATATCAATTAATAAAAAAATATAGTAATGTATACTAATATATAATAATTATTATTAATTTACTTTAATTTTTAATAATTTATATTAATTTATATGAATTTAACTAATTTATTCTACATTAAATTATTTTATAGTACTATATATGAAGCTAGGATTAATATTTAGTGATTGATGATAATATTTACAAAATTAGACAAAATTATAATAAAAAAATACTATTTTTGTAATAATTTTTATAAATTTTAAATAATTTAATAAAATTTATATTTATATACTCTAATTTCAAATTATTTTCATTAATATATAATTTTTAAAAACATATAATAATGTATAGTAATTTACAGGAAATTAAATCCATGTTTAATAATTTAAATGAATTTGAAATCAATTATATTTATGTATATTATTTTATAATTATTTATATTCATTCATAATGTTTTTATGTATTTTTTTAATTTTTTAATTAATATTTACTAATTTATACTATGTTTAATTAATTTATATAAATTTATATTTACAGAATTGAAAAATTATATAAAAAAATAAATCATTAAATAAAAATATAATAATAATTAAAAATGTTTTATAAAACAACTCGACATTGGAACATTGAAAAATAACTTTTAGATATGACATAGAATCATCTTACTCGCTGGTTGTATCGAAAGGTGTTGAATTATTTAAGAGGGAGGAAAGGGATGTGAAGAGGGGGGTGGTCGATTTTATATATAGTTTACTTTTTTTCTTACATACTTTCTATAATTGAATTATCCATAAAAAGTCTAATGCTACAATTTTATATGAAACAAATTTTCAGTAAATTTAATATCTATGAAAGATATAATTTTAATTGTAAAAACTGCCACCAAAAATTATGTTTCCATCTTATGGATGTAGGTTTTACGGTGGAAATTTTTCATTTAAACAAATATATTGAAAAATTCTTTTTTGCATATCAATCACAAATGGATTTTTTGAGAAAAATATGTCGTAAATAAGTTATTACATTGAGTATTTTTGATAATTTAATGGAAAAAATTTTTCAAAATAAATCTTCACAAAAATTAAGTAAAGTGACTCTTTTTCTACAACCCATCACACAATGTAAATAATTTATAGACTATTTTCGATAGAAATCAATATTGTTCCCAATTTTTTTCCCATAATAGTACACACACAGCCTCCAAATATATTTGTGATGGATCAATATTCTACCTCAAAAAACATTCACAAGAATGTTTTTCTAATATAAGTATCCATTAATCACGTATAATTTTATTATGAATAGTTTTTTGGGATAATGTATTGTCCAACAAAACTAACCCACTGTAAAAAAGTGGTTTTTGTTGTTTGGATTGTGAAATCCCTATTTCCAGTAATTTTTTTCCATATTGAAATACATCAGTGTAGAAAATTACATAGAAATAAAATTATATGTGCATTATTAATGTTGTTTGACTGAAATCATGGGATGAAAATAATATAAACAACAAAAATCAACCCAATAATAATCATAAATATAATATACATACAATAATAATTAAGAATTAAACTATAAAAGGAGGTTTTTTGGAGATAAAAAATATAACATTAGAAAACATAAAATAAAACCCCCTATTAAGGAATAATTATTAAATAATCCATGATCGAAATCAACCCATCATTTAATAACACTATTCCCTTCTATGAATCCTTCCCTAGACAACTCATAGAATTTTTGTAGTATTTATTAGGCTTTCTTCTCTTCTTTGATCATCTTTTTAAGACTCCTATATATGAATTTAAAATTACCTGGTATATAGATAATTACATTGAATGTACTAGGTTAATGACACATTTTCATGTTTTTTATATGGTAGATCACCTCTACCTACATTTCATGGTTTCAATGTTGGTTTTTTCAAGTTATAATTTTTGAAATACAATAATAATTGTAGTAAATAGAAAGATATATTAATATTTTCCCTCATTGTGTGGGATATGTAACACACAAGATATATCATCCTCAAGAATTTAGTTAATTTCTAAAAGGATTTTCAATGGGTACTTTTTCTAGGATATAATAAATATGCTCAAATATTCATAACATGGTATTATAAAAGTACAGAATATGCATTTCTTTATTTTTTATATTTTTTCCATTTTTCTATCTTATTCTCCAAGAGATGCTGAATTCATTCTTATTTTCAGGAAATCGGTATATACAATTAGTTTTCAATAATTCCACTAAAAATAGTAAAATAAAATGATCGAGGGTAAAATTGAATTGTTAATTTAAATTTAAATTATAATTGAGTATAAATAGAGGGTAATTATATTTTACAATATTTTAATCATTTTCAACCCTAAAAACTATTTAGTCAATCCCACTAGTAAATTAAAGAATTTCATAATTATTCTTATTATTAATAGAATCATACTACTTATTTTGATTCAAATATATGTACAAATATTTATGACTATTTAATTTATTTTTTTATATATTTTCAAAATTTGAATTTATTTTAAATTTATTACCATAGAGTATTTTTTCATGACATACAAATTATAATTTTTTATATCCTACTCATATAAGTAATTAAATTTTTTCACATACCAAATGGTCATGAATGTTTCTAAAAGATTCCATTTTATCCTATTTGTGCACTAATTTATAAAATATATAAACAAATCATGAGAGATATTTAAGTGTATTATATAGTTAGGTGATGATATGTACCTTTTTAAATAGGAGGATTAAAAATAAGTTGAATCCATAAGAAGTACATGATTTTGGGAAAAAGGAATCCCCTATTCCCCGAAAATTGAGCTATTTATATCATTCATTCATTTTAAAATTAAAATAATTTTTTTAAATCACATTTTTTAGAATTATCATCAAAAAGAATTTAGAAAATGGATTCTACTATTGAAATATAATATATAATAAGGATTAATTTTTATTGATTAGATTTTATGATATATATAAAGGTGGACAATATTCTTCTAATAAAATTAATTATTATGGTTTTTCTAAAGTATATATTTCAAAAGATTTTGGAATGAAATTTCCTTACACCCAAATGAAAACAAGTATTATTTTAATGTTAAAAAGTTTGGGTCAAAAATATGAGTGAATATATTACTTTCCAAGGATGTGTTATTTTGTGAATTAAAATTGGATAATTGGGATAAAATAAAGAAATATGTGACAGAAGGAATAAGTATGATTTATACATATTCCATGATGAAACATGTAATTTTCAATTTATTTTTATATAATGAATTTTTTATATATTATAAATGAATGTTCTAGGTTTATGTAGACCAATTAGAACAAACTTATTTTTATTAAGTAATAAGGATTTAGAAATAATCTCATGATATGTGTTGTTTGGTTTAATTTAATAACTACTCTCAAAATATTTAATTATGAAATAAAATTATTGAGAAAAGATTAATTATACAAATTCATTTTTTAGAAAACAAGGTGTTTCCAATAAATTATCATGTGACAAGGATGAAATTTTTAAATTCCATTCCATTTTCGGGGCACTAACAAATCAATATTCACCAAAAATTAAAAAACAGAACATTAAGTGAAAATAGAATGATTATTATGAAAATATGGGAAATTAGTGTGATGATTATTTTACTAAGGTATTGTAAATAAAAATGCATTTGTTGTAAAAATATAATTTCTTCATTAATTTGACCCTTTTTGCGTCACTAGTACATATTATATTGATTCTTTAAATATACATCATTTATTCATGTAGTTTTTTAGAGCTAGGGGTTGAACATTCAAATTTTTGGAAAAACAATCATGGTCACACAATTATGCCACAATTAGTGATAACCATTAACCCAACCATGCGAGTTTTTGGTGAGGGATCACAGTGTAATTTATCATGATTATAGTAAGATTTTTATAATCATACATAACTCTTGAATAAACCATGAAATCAGTATGTGTATTGTGGATGACCCACACAGTTAGCATAAAATTTTCCTAACCATGTGATCAACCCTTAAGAGGGAATATTAAAATATAATAACTCATTTCCCATATTGATGATGTTATTAATTTTGAGGTTATTAAATAAATTTTCAGAATTCCTAATGTAGGGAAAATGGTTTTGAAGGATTTGGATCCCAAGAGAATGAATCTTATTAAATTCATTCAATCAGTGATTTCTTAGAGGAATAATGAGTTTTAAAAGATTTTATTTCAAAACATTGTGTTAATTTACATTATTCTAATGGTGAAAAAAAAAATTTGGAACGATTTATCATGTGATATATGTGTCGTTTTATAAAAATTTCATAATGTGTTATCTATTCGAATTGATCTCAAGGTTAGTATTTATAGAAGGTTTTGTTTTTCTAATATGATACTTTTTCTATTTTTTGTCATGGTTTGAACAATCTAAGTGGTGGTATGTATAAAAGGAGTTGATATTTATGGATTTTCCCTAAAAATAGTAATTAATAGTTTTATATGTAAAATAGATTGAATTAAACCCAGCTAGAGTTGGGGCTATAATTTTAACCTGTTTTTGATTCTAATAAAATGTAAGTACTTGTTTATAGTGTAACCATTAAATACACATTGGGTTTCTTGACTCTAGATGAATGAAGAAAAAGTTAAATAGTGGTTGTCCCTTATGTGATTAAACTCCAAGGGAACTCTATAATAATGAAATAACTACAAGAAGTAGAATCTTAAGTGCATCGAGTAGTTGATCAAACTTCAATGCATAATATTGTTCTACAACTATATCTATCATTTTCATAAAAAATAATGTTTGGTTTAAATAATTTAAAAGATATAAATTGTTCATTAAGATAGAACATTATAATTGTTTTTGGAGTGTAACCCTTATTTAAAGTTATTGTACATGTTGATACAATATATTGAATCAAGAAAGAATTAGTTTTATTTATTGGCATTGATTTTCTATCTATAAAGATATAGAACAACGAATAGTAAAAAGATCTGTTCCATAAATAGATTTGAAGAATAAGAAGAGGTATTTAGGTCAATTAATTCATGTTAAATAAAATCCCCATGTTAAAGTTGGTCAACTAGAAGAAATGTCTTATGAAGTTTCAAATCATAGAAGAGTCACTTCATATACCCATGTTGAATAATAACATTGTATTACAAAAGTTCCTTATATTGATGTCAATATTTTTAGAGAATAAGTTATAGTAATGTATAGTTATTTTATAAAATATGTGAACCTACTAAATATAATATTAATATAATTTCATATATAAGGCATGTTACATGGAGAAATGTTATTTTTAATTTTAGATGTGGATTCACTAAAGAATATGTTCGTGAGCCTATTTGTGTATATCAAAAGAAGACCCATTACTCAGCCAAATCATAATTTAAAGTACGATTTGATAGTTTTAAAACCATTTCCAATATTTTTGGATTAATCTACGAGATTTCATATTTATAAATTATCAAAATATGGATCATTGGATCACAATGCATTAGAAACCATATTGTAAGATATTCCTCATTCTCCTAACATCTTGACTGCAAGAATTTTCTTTATGAAGTGTGAATCTATTTAACCTAACCATTTTCATGTTTTCCATAGAGATTTAGTCATTTATATATAGATAATATATATCATTACCTGAATAATTATCAGTATATTGGATTAGTATAAGATGGAAATGAGTAACCTGCTTCCAAAAAACAATCTTTTGATAAAGGAGACCACCGTAAAGGCTCAAATGACCCATTTTTTTGTTACATGCCTTCAAATAATGGATGTGCCATTTTTATATAAAATTTCTTTAGAATAGAATAGTTAAACAATTCATCAGTAATTGTTAAATTCTATGTTATCCGATTCATTTTTTGAGGAAGAAGATTCATTTACAGAATTTAGGGAGAATAATGCCAAATCTAAGAGAAAAAAATTTGTTTTGGAAAGTAATTATCTATAATTACATATTCATTCAAACATATATACTATTGAATCATGTTTCATAGATTCTCAGTTTTATATGTTGAATATTTGATTATGAATTGTTAGAAAAATATGGATATACAAAACTCTTTCACCAATTTATGTAAAAATCATGGCATATATTCAGGACCTTGTTCTAATTTTGTAGGACTGATGTTGTAAACATTATTGATATGAGATCATATTATCTATTTAAATTATGAGTATTATTTCTTTTAGGAAACTATATTCCTCATAGTCATATTTCCGCATATCAATATTTGAAATAAATTTTTGATCAATCCCTACTAGACTCCATGGTGAATAAGAAGCTTAACCCTAAAACTTCAATAAATGATCATAGTACCGCGACAAATTTCCTTTGACTCATAAATAATGGATTAAACTAGAAAGTTATTATTAATACTCTATTGGTGTCTAATATATTATTTTTGAAATAGTACATCATGATCGATTTTTCCTTATAGATCAATTTTACTTATATTTACAATTGCGTAATATCTATCAAGAAACACTTGATTCCCCTATTCCTACCTTATCTTAACCCCGAGTTAACACTTATCAATTAAAGAAACCACCACCGAAGAATCATACAATTGATCATAGTTTTAGGGAATGATTTTATTTCATATTCTTTTTAAAATTTACAAATAATATTTTATGATTTTATATAACATTTTTGTATTTACTTAAACCTATTTTGGATGTTTATTCTTGACTAATTTCTCATTACTACTTACTCATTATTGAGTATATTTAATTAACATTTTTCTATATTTTATCTTTATTATTGAATATATTTTCCTCATGTTGTGTTTAGAGTTTCTTCTATTTTCAAGATAATTCAAAATTATATTCCAATTATGTACATACTTTTATTTCAATACATTCTTATTTGGGTACAAAAAAGATTTTTTTCTTCTTACACTTATTCATTTTATTATCAAAATAGGGGAGAACAATTTTTTATTAAGGTATTAGAGATCCCAAAACTATTTCTATAGAATAAGAGAGCATAAAACTCTCAAAGTGTACATATGATAAAATATTTTTTACAAATCATTTTATATTATGTTATTACTGGTTTTGTGATCATCAAAAGTGAAATTTTTTGGAATGAATTATGTTCTTCCAATATATATTTTTTATTTATGTATTTTATTGATTTATATAATCCCAATTTTTACTAAGGAATTTATCTTAAGGGATTAATGATTTTTTATTAACCAAATGTTTAAATCTCATTAAAATCTATGATTTTATTGTTGAATAAATTCTTAATTAATTTATATAAAGTATATAATGCATTTAAGGAATTTATCCTATGATCAAAAGTATAATTATTAAATAGATTATTTAATTAAATTCATCCATAAGAAATTATCTTACAAACAAAAATTATATTACACATCAAATAATTCTCTTTTGAAGAGGATTTGATAGTTACATTGGAATTTTAGTTTTCAATAAAGTATTTAATATTATGAAATATGATTCTAAAATTATTAAATAAAGATGTAATTAATTATTTTATTGATTATAAGTATTAACTATTGAAGAAATTTTAAGATAAAAAATCTATGTTAGATGTAAATTCAATCATGTCTTCTATATTATATACCTGAACATCAAAAAATGAGTTATTGTACTCACATAATAAAAGTCTCATTGTAGGTTATTTATCATAATAACATTAATTCGTATATTATGTAGAATTATGTATAGTTATTTATTCTTATTAAGATGAATCATGTTATGAAAATAGTATTCCTAGTTTAGTTACATTAGAAAATCTTGAAGTCTAAAAATTAATATGTTTCTTATCATACAAAACCATTTATATTTCAATACTGAAATTATCTTTTAAGAATTGTGATTATCTTATGAATAATGATCTATCTTACAGAGGATCATTATTATTCAACTCCTTTCTATTTTTTAGAATTGAACTTATCAATTTATTTTCATCATAAAATGAGTTTTATATAATAAGACATGTTGATTTGAAATAATACCTTTTTCTTTAGAATGAAGAAATTTGTTAAAGAACCATGATATACCATACCTGATTTTTTTATTCCGTATTTGGAAAATAAGACACATGATACTTTATATACATTCACATTATCTTTTAAAATTCATTATCTATATGTTCTTTGGTATTATCATGCATTCTTAGTTCAAATTAAAACAGGGATATATAAATAAGATTGCTCGTCGATGATATTAGACAATGATATGCACTATATATGATATTGTTACCATAATCATATAAAAATTAAATTATTAATCATCCTCATTTATATTATTTAAAGACTAAATTTTTCAATTAAGGAACCTATATAGATTCTCTTGGATGATATACTACTTCCCTATAAATATCATCATTAGCTATCAGTTTCTACTTGGAACATTGTAATGAATTTTCATCAAACTAGTTTGATCCCTAAATTAATATACACTCATTATATTCAAGTGTGATTAGACTATACATCGTTATTCTAAATGTATTTACTTGTTTAAATCTATTATAACTTTTTAAAAAGTAACAACAACTTGAACTATTTTAGAATGCCCCAAAAAAGTTCTGGTATAGGAAAAATCACCATACTCATAGTGTATAGTGTTGGTGGAGTAGAAAAGTGTATCATTACACACAAAACCACTGTTAATTTTATGTGTTCAATAAATATATTATATACATTTCACCCTGTTTCAAATTCATATTAAATTAATATTAAAATGAATAGTTACCCAAAGCAGTGTGGTGTTTAAGTGTGGATAAATTCAAGAACTCAATACACCCCACTATTTTGACATTGAAACAAATTTTATTCAGAAAACACTTGTGGAATATTCTTTTCGGTTGATTTATTTGGTCTATCAAATTATCATAATATTGAAGTCATATCATATAGTAAAATTTGGAAATGATGTGAAATTTATTTTTTACTAAGGGTTATTCATGATATATGTTTAATATTTAGAGGGATATGTGTGTATGTTTTATAATTATGATATAGGTGGGGTCCTATATAGTCATCCAGTTCTATAGGAACATGTTTTTTTTCCAAAATAGATAATGACTATGTATTTGGGTGTACGTATGGTTATATATACCCATAATGATTGAGTGAGAGTGCAATTAAGGTTTCCTATGCTCACAAAGACCGCGCTTGAGAGTAATTTTAGTTATGTATAATAAAAAAGACAGTTAGTGTTCATAAATTGGAATGCGGATGTTCATAATTTTATGATTTACTATATGGATTCATATTAACACATTTATATGATTTATTACTCTTATGCACACAAGGAATGTGGTTATTTGTATCATTATCCCCCACTCTTATGCTTTTGTATATGTTTGATTATTTGAGATTACATATCAAACTATTATATGGAAAAATATTATTGGTTTTTATTTTTTATAATATATTTCCCATATGCTCATTTTATATATTCTTATGATCTTACCCTTAATAGAATTTTGATATGTTTTTCCCTTACAAAGAATTTTATTTCACCCCTTTCCAATGTTTCCATTAACCATGTTATGAAAGTGATTTTAACTTATGAGATGTCTATAAGAGAGTCTAGGGTGGTTTGATAGTGAAGATATATTCAGAAGTATTGTAAAATAAGTTTCATGTATAGCTTATCAATAAATTCACTAAACCATCCGTTTGTAGTATTATTAGATTATAGTGAGATGTAATTCTTAATAAATGTTAGATATATACAATATTATATTGGATATTACAACTTGGTATCAAAGAATGTATATAATTCATATATTTTCATCATCAGTCTTGGGTGTCTCATAGAGTGTGTTTCAAGATGGTTTAATATTTTTATTCTTGGTGTCAATGGCTAGATAAGTTTCTCCGGATACCTATTCTAGTTATATCCATTATAGGTTATGTTTTTATTTCATTGACGTAGGTTTCTCCATGAGTAATTAATTAAACATAAAACCTATATTTTTTGTTATTTATATCATGGGTTTAAAATTTTTATAACCCTTAGCACATATGTTTAATTTTTTTTCAAAAAAGTTGGTGATAAAGATTATATTTAATGGAATAAAAAATGGGTTTCCCTTCAATTCTAAGTTCAATTATATTTTAAAG
Organism: Viscum album; assembly: GCA_963277665.1. NCBI lineage: Eukaryota > Viridiplantae > Streptophyta > Magnoliopsida > Santalales > Viscaceae > Viscum > Viscum album. The sequence goes on from OY728157.1 coordinate 1,478,084,846, forward strand.
GACCATGCATGGCTTGTGATTAATTTAATGAATCATTATATCTTTGAATTTATATTTTAAAACATAATTTATGTTTTAGTTTATAAAAAATTGTTGAAGGACTCTTTGGTATCTTATATATTAATTTTATTTTTTATGTTTCATAATGATTTATTGAGACATTGTTTTTACATTTTGAATGAGGCATTTTAGAACCCTAAATATTTATTATTTTGAGCCTTATTTATGTATCAAATTTTTATCCCTTATTTTTAAAATAATAAAAGGGTTTTGAGGGTGTGTTTAATGGTGATAAATTGAAATATTTTTTGTTTCATCGATGTGAAACATTTTAAAATGTAATGTTATATGAAAAAAAATGATTTAGACTTAAAAAACCAAGGTATATAGGGGTAACATTTGTTAACTATCCCTTTTCGATTCAAACACATATTACTAACTATATGGTAATTTTATGAAGGATTTGGTATTATGGATGTGTGATACTACACCAATAATCCAAGGAATACTCTACCTAATGGTTGGTTGGATTTGGTTTCAGGGAATGAGATACACTTTACATCTAGGACAATGAAAAGTCTCATAAATATTTTCCATGCACACTTGGTTTAAACAATAGATAAAATGTTGATATAATGACCTAGGGAAACAATATATATTTATGAATATCACTCTCCCATGGTGAAGGTTTTGAGAATGTTTATTTTTGAAGAATTGGGTTCAACTTATAAAATTTTTTAACTTGTTACCTATTATTTCGGTAGAAAATTTACCGATTACTTTCATTTTCTTCACCTAGTTTCTTAATATTTTTTAGGTTTATTTTTACCTTTAGTTTTCATATATATGTGTTCATTTGAAGTTATTTTTCTTACCTTTTAATCTAAAAATTAATTTGTAAAGAATATTTTTTGGATTTTATATAGTTTTTTTTCTTTCATGATAATTTATTTTAAAATATTTGAAATAATGGTTTTGGGTTTTAAATAGGAAACAATAGTTTTAAAATTAAATATATCTTTATGTGGTTTATATATTATTGGTTTTATATAATAATGGAGAATACTTATTAGGATTTTAATTTTCAAACTCATATAAAATGATATTATTTTTAAATACAATTAATGAGATGTGTTTTTTCATACATAATGGGAATTATTTCTTAATCCTATAATAAATGTTTTTGTTAAGGTTTTGGACTACTGGGAGACCTTGCATGGACTTCATAGTCCATCTATCTATTGGATACGATGTTTTTTCAGATAACCATTGTTCATGTGGGAATTATTATTCTTTTATATTTTAGTTTTTATGTTATCTTCTTTTATCCTACATTTACTATCCTTATAGGATTTATTTATGTTCTTAGGTCTATAATATGTTTCATTGTTTCTTTTTATTTTTTTGGAAAGATTTTTATGTTAATATTTAACCATTAAATGTTCATATTATCCTCCACTTAATTCTTTTTATCTATTTTACAAGGGTATACAACATATAAATGGAAGAACTCTGGATTCATGGAATGTTTTGACTATGTATCCATTTATTTTTCTTAAATAATTATTCCCTCATGATTGCATTTGATTCCTTAGAACTTGTTTCCAGCCCACCGTTATTAGGAATGCACCCTATGTCATGTTAAAGGATGGATTGAGCACCTGGGTGAGGGGAAACTAATAAGTATCTAGCCATATACATAATATAATCTACTGTATTTATACATGAATTCATATTCTTTCATTCCTAATGATATTTATGGTTTATATTATTAAATAATTAGGTCATAACTCTAACATAAAAAAAACCATATAATAAAAAGTTCAAACATATACTCAGTATCCATATTTCCAATAACATGAATTTTTTAAAACAAAACATGAATTGTTTTCATAAAAATAATCATGACACTGAACGTGAATTCTTCACTTACCTTACCCATCCTTAAAACATTGGAAAAACATTTAAATAAAATGGGATGAACTCAAAAAGATCAGTAAGGTACATAAAAAGAATAAATATTTTATTCTATTGAAAACATGAAAACCCAAATAATGTTTAAATTTATTTCAATATTCTTTGAGTGAATAAAATAAACTATTTCCACAAGAAAAATTCTGAAACATTTTCTAAAAGAAAATCTGTGAAACCAATAGTAAACAAATAATCCCCCTTTTATGTCACATATAGAAAAATATTCAGAAGTTATGTTAAAAATAACTAGAGCCTAGTTTAATCGATAGGAGAAACCCCCAATAACGAATTTAATATTTTATATTAAGACAAAAAGGATTACCTATTTCATTGGGAAACTATCTGTGCATACCCATTATAAAAGTTATATCGAGATCACACATTTATGATGATGTATAATGGAGATCAACCCCTGGTATAATATACAATAGTTTCCACCATTTCATGTATATAAATATAATGGACCATATAATGAAAAAACATTTTATTGATTAAACTTTTAATAAAAAAACCATGGATAAACCTTTTTAAACTCGTATGAAGAACATTTTTGAATTTTAAAATATAATTTTCCATTGAAGACCCATTATTAATAAAAAAATTTATAAAAAAATTTAATGTGGGTATTTCATTGTCTAAAAAAGAAAATCTAATAAAGTAAAACAAACTTAAAATAATAGTAACATTGGTAGGAAATGTTGTTTTCATAGTATATGTTATAATAGAAAATTTCTTTTTTTCTTTTTCTAATAAAAGTAAAAATACTCTGTAAAAAGACTCCTTTTGAAAACCTTTTAAATAAATTGAAAATTGATATAAAATTTCATTTATAATTCTTTTATTTTTATATAATTACATCCATTAAATAATTTTATAGATATGTATACAGATGAAAATGAGATAAAAATAAATTTTAAAAGACAAATTTTAAAATAATGTCCCCTACCTTGAGTTTTCTTCCTCATGTATTTTATTTAACAATTTGAATAAAAAAATTATGGTAATTATTTTCTAAATTAAAATAATATTATATTTTAAAACATAATTAATTTTATTTTATACAATTTTATATAAAATTAATAATGTAATTAAGTATATGTTAAGTTTTTTGATAATATTTGGCTCATATATCCAAAATAATATTGGAAAAATGAATATAGTCAAAATGTATATTTTAAATCATCCATGGAATTATAATAATGAAATAATTATCATTTTTAACATTAATTATATTTTTATAACAAACCATGATAGATGATTATGAGAAATTAACCACATTTCAATCATGGAGATTATATGTCATATGTACGCATGATAAACATTTTAATTTTTCAAAGATCATTTGGGAAATGAGATATGTATTATTCTATCATTAAATAATTACATTTCTCTCAAAAATATAATATTATTTTTTCAAATATAATTATATGTATCAAAGATTTGATGTGATGATAAAAAAAGATTCTAATCACATTAAGGAGGTTGTAGTCTACACATATGTACAAATAATGTTATCATTTTTATAAATAGAAATGTAAGAAAATAGATGATATATTAACATCTTGAAATGGTAATTATTTTATTAATATCATATATATACATTAATTTAATCACTCTAACTAGTTGTGATATGTGGTTATGGAAAACAAATTATATTAATTTGTGAGTTAGGAGTCCATCGTACACAAGAACTATGGATTCCATTCCCTTGTGATTGATGAGGAGATGGATAGAGGATGTAGGCATAACATAAAGACAGTTTAGTATATGTAATATTCTTATTTCATTATTTCATCTTTTTTGAATATGATTTTAAGGTTGTTTAATATAAAATAAAAAATAATTTGGTTAATAAGTATACCTCTTCTTCAAAACAAACTTCTCTTCCCTACACATTAAGTCCTCTAGAGTAAGCATTCAACCCATTATATTTCATAGAGTATATGGATATAAATTGAAGGAATGGATTCAGATAGGTATTGGTCAATAAAAAATTATTTTTAAATTTAATTAAATGAGTAGAATATGTGTCCTTTTATAAGACTGGGGAGGGGTACTCAAAGTATTTCTTAAAATAGTAAATTAATATAAATTATTTATTATTTTGAAAATGAACCAAGTTGAAAATATTTTAATCTATGATAATCACAAGTAAAAATAATCTCATATAATAGTAATTTTACACATTTGGACAAATTTTTTACCCATATCTTTTTCATATTAACCCATCATTAACCCTTTTTATAATTACATTGATATTAATGTTTTTACTCTTAAGGGGTTAATATAGTCACTATAATTGATAAAATACACATAAATGGATCATGATTGATATACTAAAACTCATTAAAATAACATATCTTAATATTGGATATTTATTAATTTAAAATAAATAAATAAAATATTATATATAATAAAATAACATTAACTGTTATTCCCAAACAATTCATTTAATTTGACAGTCAAACTACTAGAAAAAATGACATTTTAATTTTAGAGACCCAAAGCTTGACTTACATGGAAATTACATTACTTTTTCGGAATACTTAATACATAACAAAAATAGACACACAAGGACCGTAATAGATTAGTGTCTTTGGAAACTTGGAACATAATCTTCTAATCGTGGTGAAAGATCTTTAACATCTCCCATAAGGATCTTCCACATTTTTTTCCTTACCTAAAACCTTTCTTTTAATCCTGGGGGAAAATAAAACATAACAATGGTGTGCTAAAATTCTCATTAAGGGTAAGCATGGATAAAATAAAACATACCATATACATTTGAACATAAAAACATGAACGTAATGTTTAAACATCAAAATCTTGAGCAGCGACTTAAAACATGGAAGTACATAAGGCATAGATCATAATGGAACATAAATCATGATAACATAGAATGGTAATAAAACATGTAATTGTGGAATACATTAAGAACATGTAATGATTTCTATAGTAGCCAAGACATTGCTGCCAAGACCATCTTAGTGGACAAAGTCCCATTCTGAATCGAGTTCACTCTTCGTTTCAGTCCTGTAACACTGAACTGGATTAACTTATCATTCTAGCAATGTCTATCTCATTAGATATAAAATCTTTACCAAACAAATTGCAGGTAGATATAGGTCCCACCCATATCATAATGAAATCATTCTTACTTGTGCCACAAAATAAACACACATCATTCATAAAAACCCAATAAATAAAATGGGTTTCATAAACATCATCCCATCATCACATAATCTATATAAAAGAAATGGATATCATTTCATAATAATAAAACATAAACCATGTAAATTATAGAGACATTATACTTGAAACATACACATATGAAATAATGTCATTTTAGATGAAAAATGGTTTTGATAAAAAACGTGAAATGAATTCTTGAGGAAAATATCCTTTTTTCTTCAAAATCATTTTCTATTCACAAAATGTCATGAAATTTTAAAAGAAAAGGATTTTGTTGAAAATATTCATGAAATATTTTGGAGGAATCTACATGAAAATAAGGATTTATAAAACTGTAAAAATCCATTTGTGTCGTATAGGTTTAAAAAAACATTCTTCTCGTACTTTTGCCGGAAAAGTCAAAAAAGTACCTCGTAACATATACAAAATAATGATTCCTTACATTCCATGTATTAAAAGTAAAAAATGGGTAAAAAGGACTATTAACATACATGAAAACACTTTTATTAAACATGGACATGGATTACAGAAATAGCCCCAGTAAATACTTACGAATAAGAAATCTCGGATAAAAATGAGATTTTCAAAATTATCCCTTACCTTAAGTCTGATATGCTTCGTACGTATCCGAACCTCATGTATAATGATTTAAATAATGTCATTGACTTATTACAGAATCATATTAATTGTTATTATATCATATATGGTTAACTTGTGACTTTATATTACCCGTTCTTTTGTAAATTCCATGTTAAAGAGTGTTTTGGGTAAAATCGCTTCATTTGTCGTCCGTGTTTTGAATTGTAATTATTCATATGATTACTTAGATCATGATTACTTGATTATAGAATATAAACCATGATTTATATATAATATATATTCATAATATACATATATATATATATAATAGATCTATAAATGGAAAGAAATACACCGTTCATGGAGACGGTAGGCCGTACGTACGCATGAACGTTGTTTTCATTTCCTCATTGAATTGAATGTAATTAATTGGATGACATAAATATATATATACATAAATCCAGTATCATTATTATGTCATATATTTCATGATTACTTATTATATATACTTTATAATCATTTATGAATGGTTAATCATTGAGAATGACTCTCATTGCGTCGTGGAGACGGTATTCCGTACTAACGCACGAGTGATGATATTGTTCCCATGATCGTGGAATTTTGTTGGAGTGTATGTATATGATTAAAGAGTAAATAATAATTTACAATAATAATATATAGTTATTTATTTGCACCATTATACCCATTCATGTATGGTGGTGGTGGAAAATAGATTACACCACGGTGTGGAGACGGTATTCCGTACGTACGCACGCGTGGTGATTTCGTTTTCCGTAGGATGGATAGATGGTGAAATATGGTTGTTTAATAATTATAATAACATATCGGTATATGAGTGATACTGATGTTATTACTCCATAATGAAACAACTAAAGAAGAAGAAGTGGAATAAGAAATAAAGTTGAAAGAATCGGTAACGGGCATTACCTCTTCTTTGAAGCACTTTTTTGAAACCTCCTCTTAGGGCACTAATATTGGTATTTGAAGATGACCAGAACCTCTAGGATGTTTCTAGGGAAGTGGAGAAGAGAAATGGGCAGGGTTTGGCGGGTTTTTAAGGCTCCAAGTGGTGTGAGAAAGAGAGGGAGGAGGTGCCCTTTTATAAGTGAGGAGAGGGGCACCTTTGGAATAACTAAAAATATTATTTTATTATAAAGTCATATTCAGTTTTTAATAGCTCCAAATTGAGTTATTTTTAAGCAAAGGTGGGGATGGGTAAAAAGAATCTCATCCAATAGAATTTAGAAAAGTTTATGTTCCTATTTTAACCTTATCATTTAGATTTAACTTTGAGTTAGATAATTTAACTTTTACCATGTCTTTTTGTTTTCTTACACTATAAGGTTAATAAACATACAATAACAAGACAAACGATCCCCAAGTTGTTTATTATTAATATATATAACCTTATCTAAGTCATTTGGCCGATCCTCAGATTTTTAGGAATATAATAACAATTAATAATATAATATTTGTTTTAAAAACTATTTTATGTCAATTTTGACACTATTTGGTAATTGATTTTTGTGAAAATTATAACAGAATGATTAGTTCTAAAAAATTTAATTAAATCAACACTAACATGTCATATTAACATATAGAATTATTTTAATTCATAAAAAGTCTCAAATTACATTTATTTGGGTATTTATAACATCAATTATGTCAATATTTCATTAATAAGATAATTTCAGCATCATCATTGTGTCATAAATAAATTATATTATTTAAAGTATAAAAATTACAAATAAAATACCATTATGTTGGAAATCGTTTTAGGTTTCTAATGAATATTTATAGTCGAATGTATCTTATGTACAACCCTATATTAAAAATGATTTACTTATTAAACTTTGATTTTAACTATTTATCCCTTCTTTAAATAAATTAATATTAAATGTCCTAATCTAATCCAAGTGGTCCTAAATGGTCATATATTATTTATAAGGTTGTTTTTGGTCGAATTACACTTATACAATAGAATTAGGACATGTGTTAGGATAATAATAATATCATTTTTACCCTTAATTTCCCTATTTACTTTTAACCGTGGTAAAAAAAGTAAAAAGTTACTATTCACCAAAAAAAATTCATCTCATTGAACCACATTTTAGTCCTTGATATTAACCGTGTCTCTCGGATTTTTTAAATTCCACTCACAGAAGTGGTAAAATTATGTTTCATGAAAAAATCAGTTTTTTTAACTACCACTTTGTGGTTTCAATATTCATCAAAAATTGAATGTTTTCAGAAAAATACCTAAAATTAGGCATAAGATATATTTGATATTATGTATTAAAAAATTATTTCTATTTTCCCAAATTCAATACATATCAATTACATTAACTAATTTAAAAATAAATTTCCGTCGTCAAAACAAATAGCGTGTTTTTAAGGGATAATAACTATCAAAAGATTGACACTTGTTTATGTCTGGTTTAAATGTGAAATTACATCCAATGAACAACATATTATTAAATTTTAAAAATATATTCTAAATATACTTTAAAACCAATCAAATTTAAAATTTATCACTATTAATTATTTCAATTAAAAAAGTTTTTTTTAATTAAAATTTAGTAATTTTCACTATTCATCACAATATGAAAGTTTTCTGAAAAGTACCAAAATTTCCCCCTAATCTAATTTCGATATTCCGAATCCAAAAATGAAGTCCATTTTGAAAGATAAAATTTATAAAATTTCAAAACGCGATTATTACTATTCATAACGGCTAGTTCATAATAATATTATAATAATATCTCGTTTAGTGAAACTCGGTATTGCGTACTACACACGCTATCGAGGAAGGTCGCGATTGCATGTAATGCAAGGAAAGTCATGGAATGTGTGTTCTGAAAGCTCCTTTTGGTGTAGCATACAACACAAGAAATTAATTAAAAAGAATACTTTTCATAAAATCTCAGGGTGTTACATTCAACACCCCTTAAAATGAATTTCGCCCTCGAAATTCGTCAGGGTTATAAATGGTTTACTACTCTAAAGATTCTTTAATAGAACCCCACATCGTATAAAGTAATACCAATACTTGTCTTTAAAAACTAATGTATGAAATGTAACGGTTACCCAAATTAACTCATCACTGGGTTTCCACGTAGGAGAACCTAGGCGAAAATATGGATATGGAAGAAAAATATAACCATCATGTTCTGATGGAGAGTGGTAGAAAACATGGCTATGAAAAGGACATCAATCACAAAGCCATAGATTTGTGATGATCTAAGGTACCATCTGATTCATCAGATATAAGAGCACTAGGACAACATTTTTGGTTTTCAAGATCATTTCCTTAAAGTTGATGAAATTGGAATTAGAAGAAATACGTTCATGATTTTGGTACAGTGTCACCGTTGGTCGTTCTTTGGACAATTTCCACTTCATCTCTTAAGGAAATGAAGTTGAATTTGTCATTTGTGATGTCTTAGCAGATCATGTGATAGAATGACGGGTCATTCCATCTGTCTCAAACAAAAGGTTAGAAAAGATATCAAAAAATACATAAGTCCATCTATAGTGAGATTAATCATATATGGTTCCTAATATGGACTTATACTTCATATATCATACTTATTAATATAATAAAACTAGTTTCTACTAAACAGGGACTTCATGTAGGCCAGTGGTAGGCGATAAAGGCCAGTCGCACTTCGGTTGTGGGTTCGATTCCCATAGCCTTGTCCGACGCGATGGGTTGTCGCCCATCCTACAGGTTGTCCTTTTTCTAAAACTACATTACTATAACATCCCATTAATAATATCTAAAAAAACTTCTATCCTTAAACAATACTAACTTATGTCCAACATAATCCATTCCAATATTTAGGATTATCCATAATACTACAGTCCACTCTCATATTATAGTGAAAATGATTACCAGAGATTTCATATAACAAGCATGTTAATTCCATCATTGATCCCCATATATCATAAGATATGTCTTTTTGTTCACATTCTAAACATTCGAAGGCCTTAATCATGTATTATCTTGAAAAATGAATACCCATTGAATCTAGTGAAAACATGAATGCTGTCAAAAGTTAACTCTTTCCACATACCAAAATCAAAAAATTCTATATACTCAAACCATGATATAACATTCTCCTTATATCAGTAATGAGCTCATGAATACTATCAAACATTTAATTTTCTCCTTATTCCTTCATTATGCGCATATAATCTACTTTCCAAAAATATCTGAATAACCTTTCATGGTTACTAGTACCATTAATCATACACTTTCAAATCATAGGAAAGACAACAGTGTAACAATACTTAGATGTCTCTTTATTCCATAGTACCATGAGATTACTTATACAACATTACACTTGATAAACATGTAATCATTCCACTACATTCTTAAACCATTGACCGAGCTTCAATAATTCTTTCATCTCACATATCATTTGTAGTCTCTTCATCATCATCAACATAAATACTACCCATACAACCGTTCTGATTCTCTTCATCAGACTGTCCCTTAGGGAATTGGTTTGCATTATTCCCATACATTCCACATTTAAAACATTTAACCATTGTTGATGTCGTAGCAATACCATTATCCTCATCCATGGTGTTAACTGAACCTTTTCCTTTGCACTTACTGGCTTTGTGTACCTCTTTTCCAAACCCAAAGCATCTTCCAGTTCCTTTGAATCATTTTCCCTGATGCCTCTTCCCACATGATTTACATGAGGGAAATCGAACTTTCTTTCCTCTATGATCATCATGAAACTCCATCTTTCTCTTATTATCTGATTTGGGAAACTTACCAAAGTTGAGATTATTGATCATATTATGAGATTACTGATTTGGCATAACAGCGATGTTTGGACTTCCAAATCCTGTTTCATTTGGTTTCTCATGAAGAATATCATTCCATTTTCCGTCATATCCTCCATTATCATGAATCTTCCTATTTCCAGCCATTTTCTAATACCCAAAAAGAATAGCGTGAGAGGAAAAAATCATGCTAGGGAAAACAACATAGTAAAGGGGGAGCACCCTCAATATCTAACATCTTATGTTAAATTCTAAGATCGTTACCATAGTTCTAGGACTATATCCTATACATATACTTATCCTTAGGGACATCCCTAGACATACCTTAGAAATATCTCTAGGGATCTCACTAACGTTTCCGCATCCTAGTTTCCAAAGGTTGACTAAACCTTTCCTCTGATACTAACTGTAGAGACCCGAAGCATGACGTACATGGAAATTACATTACTTTTTCCGAATACTTAATACATAACAAAAATAGAAACACAAGGACCATAATAGATTAGTGTCTTTTGAAACTTGGAACGTAATCTTCTAATCGTGGTGAAAGATCTTCAACATCTCCCATAAAGATCTTCAACTTTTTGTTTCCTTACCTAAAACATTTATTTTGATCTTGGGGGAAAATAAAACATAAAAAGGGTGAGCTCAAATTCTCAGTAAGGGTAAGCATGGATAAAATAAAACATACCATATACATTTGAACTTAAAAACATGAACGTAATGTTTAAACATCAAAATCTTGAGAAACGACTTAAAAGATGGAAGTACATAAGGCATAGATCACAATGGAACATAAATCATGATAACATAGCATGGGAATAAAACATTTAATTGTTGCATCCTTTAAGAACATGTAATGATTTCCATAGTATCAAAGGCATTGCTGCCAAGACCATCTCAGTGGACAAAGTCCCATTCTGAATCGATTTCAATCCTCGTTTCAGTCCTGTAACACTGAACCGGATTAACATACCATTCCAGCCAATTCTATCTCATGATATATAAAATATTTACCCAATTCATTGGAGGTAGATATAGGTACCACCCATCTCATAATGAAATCATTCTTACTTGTTCCACAAAATAAACATACATCATTCATGAAAACCCAATAAATAAAATGGGTTTCATAAACATCATCCCATCATTGCATAATCCATATAAAAGAAATGGATATAATTTCATAATAAGAAAACTGAAACCATGTAAATCACAGAGAAATTATACTTGAAACATACACATATGAAATAATGTCATTTTAGATGAAAAATGGTTTTGATAAAAAAACTTGGAATGAATTCTTGAGGAAAATATCCTTTTTTCGTCAAAATCATTTTCTCTTCACAAAATGTCGTTCAATTTTAAAAGAAAAGGATTTTGTTGAAAATAGTCATGAAATATTTTGGAGGTTGCTTCATGAAAATAAGGCTTTATAAAACTGTAAAAATCTGTTCGTGCCGTATAAGTTTAAAAAAACATTTTTCTCGTACTTTTGCCGGAAAAGTCAAAAAAGTACCTCATAACGTAAACAAAAGAAATATTCCGTACATACCATGTAGTAAAAGTCAAAAAATGGGTAAAAATGACTTTTAACATACATGAAAACACTTTTATAAAACATGGACATGGATGATAGAAATAGCCCTAGTAAATACATACGAATAAGAAATCTCAGATAAAAATGAGATTTTCAAAATTATCCCTTACCTTAGGTCCGATATGCTTCATACGTATCCGAACCTCCTGTATAATGATTTAAATAATTTCATTGACTTATTAAAGAATCATATTCATTGTTATGATATCATATATTGTTCACTTGTGACTTTATATTACCCGTTCTTTTGTAAATTCCATGTTAAAGAGCGTTTTGTGTAAAATCGTTTCATTTATCGTCCGTGTTTTGACTTGTAATTACTCATATGATTACTTAGATCACGATTAATTGATTCCAGAAAATAAAACATGATTTATATATAATATATATTCACAATATACATATATATAATAGATCGATAAATGGAAAGAAATACACCGTTCATGGAGACGGTAGGCCGTACGTACTCATGAACGTTGTTTTCATTTCCTCATTGAATTTAATGGAATTAATTAGATGACATAAATATATATATATACATAAATCCAGTATCATTATTATGTCATATATTTCATGATTACTTATTATATATACTTTATAATCATTTATGAATGGTTAATCATTGAGAATGAATCTCATCGCGTCGTGGAGACGGTATTCCGTATGTACGCACGAGCGATGATATCATTCCAATGATCGTGGAATTTTATTGAAGTGTATGTATACTATTAAAGAGCCAATAATACATTAAAATAATAATATATAGTTATTTATTTTCACCATTATACCTATCCACGTAAGGTGGTGGTGGAAAATAGATTACACCACGGCGTGGAGACGATATTCCGTACGTACACACGCGTGGTGATTTCGTTTTCCGTAGGATGGATAGATGGTGAAATAGGGTTGTTTCATAATTATAATAACATATCATTATATGAGTTATACTAATGTTATTACATCATAATGGAACAACTAAATAAGAAAACGTGGAAGAAGAAATAAAGTTGAAAGAATCGGTAACGGGCATTACCTCTTCTTTGAAGCGCCTTTTTGAAACCTCCTCTTAGGGAACTAATATTGGTCTTTGAAGAAGACCATAACCTCTAGGATGTTTCTAGGGAAGTGGAGAAGAAAGATTGGCAGGGTTTGGCCGATCTTTAAGGCTCCAAGTGGTGTGAGGAAGAGAGGGAGGAGGTTCCCTTTTATAAGGGAAGAGAGGGGCACCTTTGGAATAACTAAAAATATTTTTTTATTATGAAGCCATATTCGGTTTTGAATAGCTCCAAATTGATTTATTTAGAATCTAAGGTGGTTATGGGTCGAAATATTCTCATACAATAGAATTTAGACAAGTTTAGGTTCCTATTTTAACCTTATCATTTAGATTTAACTTTAAGTTAGATAATTTTACTTTTACCGTGTCTTTTTGTGTTCTTACACTATAAGGTTAATAAACATACTATAACAAGAAAAACGAACCCCAAGTTGTTTATTATTAATATATATAACCTTATCTATGTTATTTAGCCGAACCATATATATTTAGGAATATAATAACAATTAATAATATAATATTTGTTTTAAAAACTATTTTATGTCAATTTTGACTCTATTTGGTAATTGATATTTGTGAAAATTATAAAAGAATTATTATTTAGAAAAAGTTAATTAAATCAACACTAACATGTCATATTAACATATAAAATTATTGGAATTCATAAAAAGTCTCAAATTACATTTATTTGGGTATTTATAACATCAATTATGTCAATATTTCATTATTAAGATAATTACTGCATCATCATTATGTCATAAATAAATTAAATTATTTAAAGTCTAAATATTACAAATAAAATAAAATTATGTAGGAAATCTTTTTATATTTCTAATGAATAGTTATAGTCGAATTTATCTTATGTATAACCCTATATTAAAAATTATTTACTTATTAAACTTTGATTTTAACTATTTTAACCCTTCTTTAAATAAATTAATATTAAATTTCCTAATCTAATCCAAGTGGGCCTAAAAGTTCATATATTATTCCTAAGGTTGTTTTTGGTCGAATTACACGTATCCAATAGAATTAGGACATGTGTTAGGGTAATAATAATATCATTTTTACCCTTAATTACCCTATTTACTTTTAACCATGGTTAAAAAAGTAAAAAGTTACTATTCACCAAATTTTATTTTCATCTCATTGAACCACATTTTAGTCCTTGATATTAACCGTGTCTCTAGGATCTTCGAAATTCCACTCACAGAAGTGGTAAAATTAAGTTTTATGAAAAATTCAGTTTTTTTAACTACCACTTAGTGGTTTCACTATTCATCAAAAAATGAAAGTTTCTAGAAAAATATCAAAAATTAGGCCTAATATATATTTGATATTATGTATTCAAAATTGATTTCTATTTTACCAAATTCATGACATATCAGTTACATTAACTAATTTAAAAATTAATTCCCGTCGTCAAAACAAATAGCGTGTTTTTAAGAGATGATAACTATCAAAATACTGACACTTGTTTATGTCTGGTTTAAATGTGAAATTACATCCACTGACCAACATTGTATTAAATCGTAAAAATATATTCTAAATATACTTTAAAACCAATCAAATTAATAATTTATCACTATTAATTATTTCTATTTAAAATGTAGTTTTTAATTAAAATTTAGTAATTTTCACTATTCATCAGAATATGAAAGTTATCCGAAAAGTACCAAAATTTCACCCTAAGCTAATTTCGATATTCCGAATCCAAAAATGAAGTCCATTTTGTAAGATAAAATTTATAAAATTTCAAAAAGTGGGTATTACTATTCATAACGGCTAGTTCATAATAATATTATAATAATATCTCGTTTAGTGAAACTCGGTATTGCGTACTACACACGCTATCGAGGAAGGTCGCAATTGCATGTAATGCAAGGAAAGTCAGGGATGCGTGTTATGAAAACTCCTTTTGGTGTAGCGTACAACACAATACATTAATTAAAAAGAATACTTTTCATAAAATCTCGGGGTGTTACATGAATTGTATGAATAAATACCTCTATAAAGGTTATTTTTCCAACCAAAATTGTGTAACATTAAATTGAATTAAAATTATATCAATTTTAACATTTTCATTATCCTTTATTTCAATTTTGTATTAATTAAATAATTACTCTATCATTGTTGCATAATCTTTTAAGTTAATTTTTTATTAAAAAAAATTCAAATTAAATTTTTCTGATTCAAAAATAATATATAATTAGAATTAATATTTAAAAATGAACATATCCTCTATCTATCCAAGTGTTAATAATATTTATGTTATTAAAATAAATAGTGTGAAATTTTTGGATTTATATTAACTTAAATATTATAAAGGTAATAATCACACACATTAGGAAAAAGGCATTATATTCAACTTTTGAATGATCACCTATGATATATTATAATAGAATAAAATTAAAGACTGTGATCAGATTATTATTTAGTCAGAATCATTTTAATTTTAACCTTAATTACTCGAGTTACCCTTTACTATGATAAAGAAAATATATATGGTTAATATTCATAATGTCCAAAAAATAAATGTATCCATTTTACCAAATTTTGACCCATTGATTCCAAATATTGAATCCATTTATCAATGTTATTTACATAGATATTTTTGTAATTTATTTAAAATTAAACTGAAAAACGGGAAAGAAAATTTGTTTTTCAAAAAAATACCAATTTAAGAATAAATATTACACTCTCCACCCATTTATCATCATTAAGTATCCCATTAAAAAGGATCTCCTCTAATTTTATCTACAAATTAAATTTTACTATATATCTTAATTATATATGGAGTTCTATATCTCAACTTTTAGTAACACACAAAGTAAGGTATGAGTTTCATATACTTCATTTTGAATTTCATCGTATATGGATTTATTTTAATTTTTGTTTCTTAGTTAGTTATAATTCTATATCCATTTTAGTAATAATAATTTCAAGAAAAATTGAGGATTTTTTTCTTTTCTATTCATTAAAATCCTTTCATGAGTTTCTAATATTGCTAAAATAATTATCTCTCATTTTAGTAAGACCCTTTTTATATAAATACATTACAGTTAATATAATTTTTATGAAATGGATATATAATTTATATGAGGTGGAATCGATCTATGTCAAAAAAATATTCTTGGTTTAGGATTTAAAGGGACCTAAAAAAATACTTAAATTGATTTAATTGAAACATTGATATTGATGTTTTAAATATTGAAATTTATTTATTTGAAAATTTTATATCACCAATTCCCATAAAATATAAATATTATATTCTCCTTATTATTTAGGTTATTTCTCGATGTTTTTGGAGTAATTTATCTATTATAATATATTATTAATTATCATCTATTCATAATGAAAACAATTATTCAAACACCATTATCATTATGAAATTATTAATGGATTATTTATGACCCATTCATTTGAATTATTTGAACAATACAATTAATTGTTTTTGTCTATTATGAATATCTTTTTGATTGAAGAGTAACAATTCCCACTATCAAACTAATCATATGTAATGTCAAAATATATTTTTTACATTATCATATTTCAATTATGTATATAAGTAGTGTTAATTTGGTTGATCCCATAATGAAGAAATTATAGTCCACATGAATATGATTTGGGAGAATTATTTAAGAGATAAATAAACTGATATGGAAAATTAAAATGAAAAAAATTTATTCTATAATAGTGATATGGGATTAAGATTATAATTTTAATGAACATAAAATTTGTGTGTCAATTTATAATTATAATGGGATCATGATTAATTAATTGATTTAAAATAATTATTTTATCAATTTTATATTAAATTTTATGTGATTTAGTTTTATGGTAATTTTATAATCCCCTGAGATAAATTTGTCTAATATCCATCATTAGATTTAAAAAGGTTTTCATGAATTTATAAAATAATTGAGAAATATAGGAAACCCATTAGTTAACTACGGAAAATAAGGTTATTTACAACATACTATTTTCTACATAAGTGTACAACAAATATTCAATTGTAGAAAACCGTGTTTCAACTGCTATCATTTATGAGAGATACAATTCAAATAATGCCAGTGTTATATTATTTTTGACAAACCACTATTTCCAACCTAAAAAACATTTTGTGACATTAATGATGGTGTATGAGAAATAATTATTATTGATGTATGAAAATATCAATCACACATATTTTTTTGTGAAATTTTATAATTTTTGATAGAAATAATTATTTGTGATGTAAATTATTATCCAGCGCAAATAACATAAAATATTAAAAACATAAAATCGGATAAAAATAAAAAATTCATGCATGGATTGTAATTTTACAAACTACATTACAATGAAAACGTATACACAATTAAAAATGATAATAATGTCACTGGGATTGAGGGGGATTAACTCAATATGGTGGTGGTAACTCAATCGCTAAACTATGTTTCAATTGGTGTATATACTCCAACATATCCTCTAGTTATTGGTTCAACTATTGTTCTCCCAACTCTCTATACTATCACTACTCTTCTTTCTCTCTGGTCAGTATCTAAATAACCTTACCTCATTCTCACAAACTCTCCTAAAACTATTTAGTAGAAAAAGACAATGAAAATAGTCACGTATCATTTTTGAATACCACTAAATTACTCTCATATCTAAGCTACCTAATGTTAATGTTACTCACTCAAACCCTGATTATCCCTACCCTCAAAATCTAAAAATTCCTCATGTATACAAGAATATAATATCCTATATATCTATTATTAGCAATTAAATTACCTAATGAATTTAAAAAATAAGAAATCTTAATTATAAAAAATGAAAAAATAATAACAATTAATTTCCATTGTCTCTCAACAGTAATATGTTTAGTACTACAATCAGTGCACATCTTCTTATACATATAAAAATTGGTAATTTTTGGATCAACAACAGACTGCATTAATTTATCATATATATTTAGTATTATATATATATATATCAAAACATGTATATATACACATAGACACATAATTTTAAATAATATTATATACCTGATGTCAATGATGTATACTAAAAGTATAACTCCAAACTCTGTGTGTGACATCCTATCTATCCTAGTTTTACAATCTAGAATCGGATTTCCTCTATAAATTCTCCACTATCCAGTATGTGCATAATATCACCCAACCCTATGTGGTAATGCAATATAGTTGATGACAACAAAAAGACCAGTTAAATATATAGGAAGATTCCCACGACATAGTTACCATATAAATGTAATGTAATAATAGATGAAAATGTTCATCCATGCAATACTCCCATGCTACCAAAATAAAAGATATCATTGTCTCATCAATAGTAGGAAATAAAACATGAAAATATTTATTAATATATTATAAATTTTGTAAATTTAATATAAATTACATTGTATAAATATATGTACGATCCAGTTCTCGAATATACAATAATGTGAATCACTAGAATCCTACTCAAATTACACCTAAGTGTATGGAAAATAGTTCTAAAACAACGATCTTGACCCATAACTATATGAAAAAGTTTATAAAAAATAATAATAATTAGTAAATTAATTTACTAAAATGAAAACTAAATTAAACTCTTATTTAAAATTTATTTCTCTTATGATGATCAAAGTAAATAGATGGACTTCACTCAGAAACAATATCTAGAATTATCTATTATGAAGTGCCACAAACACCCCTAGTAGTTATTGTGGAATCACCACACTCATTTGACACGTCAGGAGGCTCATCACAATGTAGTGGATTGTCATGTACGGAATGAAATAAGTCATTAAAATTCTATCTATCCATATGAAACATATAAATATTTTTATAAAAAAATATGTATGGTTTAATATATATATGTATATAATTTGAGATTTTAAAACCCTTTTTCAAACTGACTATGCGAAAAATAATGTTGTCTTCATGTAATTATTGATAAACATTTCAATTTATATTAAATAATATCAATTTATAAAAAATAATATTTTTTTCAAAGGTTTGGGTCAAAGACTCATTTAATATTAAAGAAAAGAAAATACCTCTTTTAACTTGGTAGATGGAAACCCATTAAATAGCCTGAAGGCCCAGTGGACATTACCACATTACATGGCCTGTAGGCCCAAAATTTTGTCCTAAGGCCCATTTTGTGAATTGTACTGCTATAGTACCTGCCTGCTACAGTACCACACAGTACCCACCGCTACTGCGGTACCCTGCCGCTATAATAGTGCCCATCGTTGCTACAGTGCCACCACTACTACAATAAGCTATAGTACTTCTATAGTACCTATATCACATGGGTTTTGAACCCCCATTTTTCATGTATGATTATGGTGCGCTTACGACTAAGCCAAACCCCAACTACATTTATAATAAATAATATCAATTTTTATAAATTATATTAATTTATGTGAATTTATACTGAAGTACATCAATTGATTATACATAATATGAATTTGGGATAAATTTATACAAATTTATAATAATATTTTCAAAATTTTATTCCAATTTATAAAAGTTTGTATTTATTTATAATAATAATTATGGATTTTTTTAAAAAATTAGCCAGTTTAAATTATCTAAACATATTTATTGATTTTTGAAAATTTATATTTATCTAAAAATATTTTATTAAATATTTAAATTTATAATAATTTATATTATTCTAAACAATTGTATATCAATTTGGAGATAAATATATAAATAAATAAGAAATTGAATCAATTTATGTTAAATTATATATATTTATAATAAGTTATAACAATTTATATTAAATTATATATATTTATAATAAATTGTATCAATTTTTCATTAATAATTTTATTTGTGAATGTATACTAATTTATTCTAAATATGATCTATTTATAAAATTTTGGATGAAATTACAATGAAATTGTACTAATTAAATTAAATTTTATTATATTTTATAAAAATTTATTAATATTAGTATTTATAATTATATTTTTGTTAGTTTTTTAATTTTATATCATTTAAAATAATTTATAATATATTTTATTAATTAATAAAAATTTTAAATAATTAATTGTAAGTTATGTTAATTGAAAATAATTTCTAATAATATATGAATTTATAATTATTTTGATAATTTTATAAAAATTTATATCAATTTATTGAAAAATATATAAATTAATATGAAATTATTTGAATATGAATATGTTATATGTATTTATAATGATCTATATCAATTTATATAAAATTATATTAGATTTTTAAAATATATCTACTAATAAACAATTATAGAAATTATTACAAATAAATAATATTTATCATTTATTTATTATAATGTGTAACAATTTATTGTAGTTTATATGAATTTATACTATTTTATTCTAAATAAAATCAATTTATAAAATTATATACGAATTTTTGAAAAAAGTTTACTGTTTGATAATATAATTTACTAATTCAGACAAAATTATAATCTGAACTACTATATTGTTGTAATTTTTATTAATTTAGAATAATTTATTATAATTTATATTAACTTATTCTAATTTATAATAATTTTCATTAATATATAATTTTTAATAGCATATAATAATTTATTATAATTTACAGTACATGAAATCTTTTTATAACAATTTAATAGAATTTTCAAGCAATTTATATTAATTTTTAATATTCTATAATCTTTTATATTAATGTATAACATTTTCTATATATTTTTAATTTTTTATAATTTTTTACTAATATATACTATGGTTTATTAATTTACATTAATTTATATTAATATAACTAGAAACAATATTAATTAATAAAAAATTTAATAACAATTTAATAACAATTTTTTTAAAATAACTTTGTATTCTTACTTTGAAAAATGTATTTTATATATGACAAAGAATCATATTACTCGATCATTTTACCTAAAGTTGTTGAATTTTTTTAGATGGAGAAAATGAATTTTAAGAGTGGGGGTGGTGGATTTTATATATTGTTTACTTTTTGTCTAAAATACATTCTACAATTGAATTATCCTTAAAAAATTCTAATCCCAAACATCTATTTACTGAATATTTGTAGTAAATTTATTATTTCTGAGTAATAGCGTTTTCATTGTAAAACATTCCATAACATATAATGTTTTTCATCATATAGATGTAGTTTTTAGGGTGGAAATTTTTCATTTAAATAAATATATTGACAACATATTTTTTATAGATCATTCAAAAATGTTTTTTAGAATAATCCATCATAAAAAAGTTGGTACATTGAGTATTTGTGATGATTTATTTAAAAAACATTCAATAATGAACTGTCACAAACAGTACATAAATGGACTATTTTTCAGTAACCAGTCATAAAATGTGACTATGTGATTGAATATTTTCGATGGAATTCAATGTTAGTCACAAATGTTTTTTCCTACTATATTATAAGAAAACACTCCAAATGTATTTGCAATAGATCAATATTCTCTCACAAAAACTGTCGTAAGAATTTTTTTTCTGATGAATGTATCTATTTACCAAAAATAATTTGATCATACAATTTTTTTTGGAAAATGTATTGTCCAACAAAAATAAGTCACTAAAAAACTGTATTTTCATGTTTTGGTTGTGAAATTCCTATATCCTATTATTTTTTTATTTTCATATTCAAATAATTTAGTGTAGAAAATTATATAGATAATAATTGTGAAGACCATTATCAATTCTATTTGACCAAAATAATGTTATTTATATAATATAATAAACTAAAATCAGGCATATAATAATCATATATTTAATATACATTCAAAAAAAATTAATAATTAAACTATAAAAATTGGATTTCGAGAGAAGAAATAAAATATTACTTTAGATAACATAAAATAAAACCCTATATTAATGAAGAATTGGTAACAAATCCATGATCTAAATTACTTCTTGATTAAATAACATTATGCCTTCATTATAATCCCTCCCTGAAAATTTCATAAAATTTTAGTAGTATTTATTGTTTCTTCTCCTGTTCTTTGATCTTCTTCTTAAGGATCCTTTATATAAGAATATAAAATTTCTTGGTATATAGATAAATATATGGAATATATTAGGTTAATGACACATTTTAATGTTTTTATAGGGCATATCACCAGTCC
The DNA here is from genome assembly GCA_963277665.1 of Viscum album. NCBI lineage: Eukaryota > Viridiplantae > Streptophyta > Magnoliopsida > Santalales > Viscaceae > Viscum > Viscum album. The sequence goes on from OY728157.1 coordinate 1,478,107,174, forward strand.
ATGGATTTCATGGTTGTAATGTTGGTCGGTCCATGTTATAATAAGTATGTGAAACAAACAATAGCAGTACATAGAAAGACGTATTAATATTTTTTCACTAATTGTGTGGTTTATATGTAAAAAATATATCGGTCAATCTCAGGAATGTTGTTCATTTCTAATTATATTGTTAGTGTGTACATTCCCCAGGCTACAAAAATATCCTCTAATATACATGACATGTAATTAAAAAAGTACAAAATAAGTATTTCATTATTTTTGTGTTTTTCTTATTCTTCTATCTTATACTCCAAATGATGCTCAATTTATTCTTCTTTTCATGAAAAAAAATATATATGATCCATTATCCAAACATCCACTAAACAATATTAAAATAAAAATATCTAGGGTAAAAATGTAAATATTTTAATTGAAATTACCATTATAATTGGGTATAAATCGTGGATCATTAAATTTAGAAAATTTTTAACCATTTTAACTCCTAAAAAAATTTTAGTTAATCCCACTAGTAAATTATATCATTTATAAGTTTCTCTTATCGTGCATAATATCATACTACTTATTTTTTCCAATATAGCATTAAATATAATGACCATTTAATTAAAAATTTCTATATATTTTTCCAATACTAATTTATTTTATATTTATTTACATAACATTATTTTTTAACAACATTCACATTCTAGTTGTTTATATCCCATTAATAAAATTAAACATAAATTTTTACCATACAAATGGTTAATCATGTTTCTAAAAGATTCTATTTTATCTACTTTCACAGCTAATTTCTATAAGAAATAAATTAATCATGAGAGTTTTTTTAGTGTATTATGAGGTTACGTGTTGACATGTACTTTTTTAAAATGTAGGATTGAAAAGAAGTTGAATCTATTCCAAAAGTACAAGATTTAGAAAAAAGGAAACCCATTCATTCCTTGAAAATTGACCTTTGAATATAATTCATTCATTTTAAAATTTTAATATATTTTTAAATAATTTTCTTGAGAATTATCATCAAGAAATATTTAGAAAATAGACTATACAATTGACATATTGTATATAGTGAGGAGAAATTTATATTGAATAAAATTTATGTTCAATATATAGGTGGTCTAAATTCATCCAATAAAATTTATTAATGTGGTTTTTTTAAGAGTTAAATTTCCATAAGATGCTGAATTGACATTTCCTCCCACCCTAATAAAATCAGGTATTATTTAAAAATTGAAAAGGGTGGGTATGAAATTTGAGTGAAAATATTAATTTAAAAAGAAGAAGTTTTTATGAATTAAAAATGGATACATGGGATAAAAAATTAAATATGTGTCGAATGGATAAAGTAAAATTTAAACATATTGATATATAAAACCTGTAATTTTGAAATGATTTTTTATTTGATGAATTAAGTATATATTGTAAATTAATATTCTATATTTATGAATACCAATTAGAGAAAACAATTTTTTATTAATTAATTAGTCTCTGGAAACTATCTCATGAAATGCGTTGTTTGGGTAAAATTAATAACTTCACTCAAAATATTTTAATATGAAATAAAACTAATGAGAAATGATTAATTATAGAAATAAATTATTCCGAAAAAAAGGTCTTATGAGTAAATTCTTGTGTGATGAGAATGGAATTTTGAAATTCCATTCTATTTGTGCGCCACAAACATATCAATATTCACCATAAGTAAAAATGAACATTAGTAGAAATTAGGTAAATAATTAAGAAAATATAAATAATTAGTGTGATGACTACATTACTTGTGTAGAGAGAATAGAAATGCATGAGTTATAAAAATATACATGAATCATAAATATTACCCTTGTTGGGTCATTGGTATATATTATTTTAATATTTTAAATCTATTTTTTTGCAGTTCTTAGGAGCATGAGGTTCAACATTCAAATTTTGGAAAAAACATTCAAAGTCACACAATTATGGCATAATTAGTGAAGACCTTGAACCCAGCCATCTGAGAGGGTGTTAAGGGATCACAATATTATTTTTCATTATTATAGTAATATATTTGTAACCATTCATAACTCTTAAATAAACCATACAATCAGTATGTATATAGGGGGTGACCAACACAGTTGGTGTATAATTTCCCAACCATGAAATCAAACTTTAAAATTAGTCCTTTTTTTAAATGTTCCTTCTAAACTACTACAACCAAATTTAAACCCCAATCACCCTAATTTCATTCCCATTTATTTAATTGGAAAACATTCCAGTAGTGTATTTCCTTTTCCCTTTATTTTTGGTTACTTACTTAGATTTTTTGTGGTTTCTACATAGGCAAGCCTTCATTATCATTGGTTTCCTTTTTTTTATTTCTCTTCTTCCACGTCCTTCTAATTATCTTGAATTATTAAAAACCTAATGTTCATAGTTTTATAAACATTGGGTTTAAGTTGGGGTTTTAAGGATATTTATCAGATTTCTAGGACTATTAGGATCCCTCTCTTTTATACCATTGATATTCTAAGATGGTGATGAGTTCTTAATGATTATGATGTGGGTGTTTCTATATAACACTAATATTCTTTAGAAAAAACTAATGTTTTTGGTATTTGAAAATTTTTTTATAGAATATTCTGGAAGATAAAATTTTAAAGAGTAATGTATGTTATTTCATTACTATTTTCTCTTGAATTGATATAAATGGTGGTTCCACTATTTTTTCATTGAAAATTAGTCATATTCCCTCTGTATTCTTGTTAGAATATTTCAGGGGATTTATTGTCTATACAGGAGGTTTCAAAGTGGAATTTAAAATATATTTTTAAAGGTATGATCTTAATTATCAATTTTTTTTTTACATTAACATTTATTTTCATGGGTATTGATAGTGTTGGTTCCTAGGATACATATGGTTTGTGGGTAACTAAACGAGTGTTTCCCTTGATTTATGTTTAATCTAGAGAGGTTTCATATCATGTGAGGCCTTGAGAGTGTCCATGTTACATTACATATTTAGGATCACATCGGTTAGTAATTGTTATGCGAGAAATTATCAGTTACCCTTGGAACCTATAGGTTGAAAATCCTTTCATTTTTCATATAAAATTCTTGAGATGATGCATGTTGTTTATCCCCAACCTAATGTTTTTTATAGTTATGTGATAGCGGTTTACTGCATTCATTCATTTTAAATTTTTTCTTTACTGATATAAATTTTGAATGTCGCCTTTTTTTAAAACTATAGTGGTAAAAAAATGTTTTCTTTTAAATTAATGATTTCATTTCAATGAATGTCTTAATTTTAAAATATTAATGGAAGGGTTTTATTGGGTAAAGTGTCATGTATTCATGGAAGTATCCCAGTTGGATTTTTCTAATAGCCAACATATTCCCTTAGGTGTAAAAATATTTGATTTTGTCTGATATAGGTATGAGTAAAAGAGATGCATCATTTTGTAGACCTTCTTGGAATATCATATTCTTCCACGATATGGGTTTGATAGTGTAAAAAGGACACACACACAGACACACACATATATATATTAACCAAGAATTTTGGTATAATTTTATTTTGGGTTCGTGGAATTTGACATTTTTCATATTCATCATTTTTATATTGATAAACCATGGATATATTTTGAGACTCACACTCATGATTAAATTTTGGGTGTTTATTATATTTTCATCTTATTTTGAGGATACTTGTGGATTAATATTTATGTTATGATATAATAATTATTTCTTATATTTAATTTTAAATTAATTGTGTCCCGACCCGCCTTCACCAAAAGGAGGGAAGGGTCAGCAGATTGCCAGGCCCTTCCTTCTTTAAGTTGAAGGACAGATAATGACCCCCGAGACTCGCCTTCAATAGGTCCCGGAGTGGCGACTAGCACCAAGGGTATATAAATTTCTCACAAATGGAAGACATTACCCCTTCTTTTGTTTTATATGATCGGGAGATAAGATGAGGAAACTCAACAACACCATGGTAAAAGAAAAGTAATGAAAAATGTAAACCATTCCCACATGCATGTTCTAAAAGTAAAATCCACAAGGTACAAAAGGTGACTACAAAGGTAAGTACCAAAGAAGAAAAGAAACAACTGCAACTGCCCCAAAGGTCTAAGCTAGTATGGTCATACGTGATCCTCGAAGTCCTCCTGGAAACTTGAAAGCAGTTTTATATACGTAGGGTGAGTATACAGGTACACTCAGTAGGGAAAACCAAAGACTCTCGTGCACATGTGGGGGGGGGGATGTACTAAAGTCCCGTGAGAAAAGGAGTAAACCAAACACATATCAAGGTAAATTATCCACCCAAGCCTCACCAAGGCACACTCCCCAAATAACTCATGTCAAGTAATATATATAATCAGAGCACATTGATGTTTGGGTACCCCGCGCCACTTTCCCACTGGATATTGAGACATCCTACGCATCGGACCAATCCCGCCATTATCACTATAGTCCCACTACCACACCAGCACGCACAGACTTGGGCCACAACCACACGTAGTCCCACTTCTGAATTCCACCTGCAAACACCTGGGACACAACTATCACATGTAACCACGCCTGCAAAAACCTAGGCTAGAACAACCACCACCACGCCCGAAGACACCTGGGATAGAAAATCCACTGCCATGCCTGAAAACACCTGGGCCTCATCCCGAAAACACTTGGAAAACCACCTGTCGCACACACCTATCTAACCACCACACTACCCTGCCTAAAGGTTCTTGGGATAATAATGGACCTCGGGCCATCACAGCCTGCCCGAAGATAGTTGGGCAATCTGGGAAAGGGAGCATAAAAGGAGCAAATAACCAGCCACTAATAATAGTGTTGGAAAAAACACCATCCCCCATGAAATGGTGGTGTTTGGCACTATGTTCTCAACTTGGGTGGGGCTCGAATAAGAAACACAAAACTATAAATATATACATATGTAACAAGCACTCACCCAAAGTTAGGTTTTTCTTCAGACATCCTACAGATCACAACATCGCTCAAGTCCGAGTCACAACTCTCGCCAACAAAACCCATTTGTCCCATTCTTGTTTTCTTGTTCAGTAATATTGCTAAAATAATTTTATGCACTACTAGGAAACTAACACCATAAGCATAACCAAGGGAAAGAAACCAGCCAAATGTCAATTTAAGTATCCACACCCGGTTCTCTTGGAATGTCACAACAACAAAGGAAAAAGTGAGATCCCCCGAAGTACTGGAAGCAAGGGGAAACCCCGAGACACTGCCCTGTGTCCCCTCCCTCAAAAGGTTTTTCATCAACAAGGAATCCCACCCCAATTCTTGATATAAACAATGTAACCACCCGGTATCAAAACTCACAAACACTTAATCCATAACAACAGGGGATCCCATCCTTGATTTCACAACCACCGAGAGTATAAAAACAGAGGATCTCATCCCCTCCCACACCCCCACCAATCATCCCACAAAAGGAAACAACCAAACCACTACCACCTAAAAAAAGAAGGGCCACGCCTTTATTTTCCGATTTATAAGATTTAACACAATCCATGATTTCAAATTCCATGTGTTTTTAACCGGGAGTTATCACAGAAGGGTTGATCCTGGTGCTTTCAATTTATTCAGCTGGGTATACATGATTAACCAATTTACTTTTCACAGCAGGAGTATATAATTACAAAAAATTCCATTTAAAACATCATGAGGGGTTCATTAGTGCACAATCAACGACCACTAACGGCCTCGATTTTCAGAATGCATAATCCAGAACAACTCAGAAAGTTGATTTTAATATAACAACATCAACGATCATATCCCCCTTCATTCTTTATAGGATTCATTCATTATCTTTAATTAGGTCTGGTTTATCCAATTCTACAGAATCAAAAGAACGCACACCCCGCATGATACACAAAAGAGAGAGAAGAAGGAAAAATTCCCTACTTGTTGATAGACGATCGACTCTTAGGCCAGGCACGGAACATTACGGATAATGATGCGGCTCGCCCGATGCAAAAAAAGCTGTTCGGGAAAAGCTGCGATCAAGGAAAGAAGAAAACATGCCTAACCCTTTAGTTTATAAGGGTTGTAGACGGTTGAGATAAGAACGCAAAACCGTGTGACCGGGGTCGTGGGTTGACCACGAGGTTTGGCAGCTACACACGATGATATTAAGGTGTTATTTAAAATCCCCCATCGGAGATGTTTCTCAAGATTTTTAGGAATTAATTACGGGCTTTAGATGGTTTTAAAAGGAGTAAAAGAAATAATTTATGTCAAAACTTACATTGCAGGAGGGGAAAAGTCAGGTACTCGGCAAGGGGACACGGTGCCACCGTCACAGTGTCACCCTCACGGTGTCACCGTCATGGTGTCACCCTCACGATGCCACTGTCACGGTTCCACCATCACGGTGTCACCCTCACGGTGCCACTATTTTGGTGGAGCCTCACTTTTGGTAATCTAATGGGCCAGGAGGGTCCGGGCCATTACATTATATACCACTTAAATGATTCTCGTCCTCGTGAATCAAAACTAACATAGAAGGAAATAGAGCATCCGAACAAACACCTCAAAAGATACCTCTTAGAAGTGAACCCATGCTAACTAAAAACACTTCCCTAGAAAGAACCAAGAAACATACCATGCCAAACTGCCTAGACATGTTGGTTGGGGAGTCTCCTCCCCCATGTCAAGATATTATCCGCTTTGGGCGGCACTGACTTGCCTGCACGGGTTTAATCGCATCCACCTCAATGCTTCTTGATCAGGGGGCGAGTTCTCTCCTCCCCCATAGCCAGGGCTTTTCACACACCTTCAGAGGAAAGAAACCTAGTACATTTTATATCCAAAAAGACAAAACGTTCTACCACAATAGGTACAACAAGGAACAAAACTCAAAATAACTTGGCCTACTGGGTACGCATCTAGGCTTCCCTCTCCCACGTACTCTCCTCAAGCCCACCATGTCTCCACAAAACACAAACCAAGGGAATGGTTCACCCACGAAGAACCTTCTCCTTGTGATCCTCAATAATCACTGGTCTCTCCACAAAGGTCAAATCATCCTCTATGTCTAGGTCACCCCAATCAAGGACGTTTGAATCGTCATGTAGATACTGACAGAGCTGGGACACATAAAAGACATCATGTATCCTCAGTAGAGGCTGTGGTAACGCTAGCTGATATGCCACTTCGCCGACCCGCTGCAACACTTCGAAGGGTCCGATGAACCTCGGAGAAAGTTTACTCCCCTTGCCGAACCTCGGCTACCCACACCGAGGGGAGACCTTTAAGAACACGTGGTCTCAAACCTCAAACTCCAAGGGTTACCTCCTGGTATCGTCATATGACTTCTGTCTATCCTGGGCCGCCTTCATCCTTTCCCGTATGAGCTGGAAATTCTCTATCGTGCTCTGCACCACCGTCGGGCCAAGGATGTCTGCCTCTCCCACTTCATCCAAACACATAGGTAAACAGCAGGGCCACCCATACAAGGCTTCAAACGGGGCCATACTGATGGTAGAGTGATAGATATTATTGCAGGCGTACTCTACCCGGGAAAAGTGTCGCACCCATGATCCTCTTGATTCCATAACACATGCCCGCAATATATCTTCCAAGGTCTAGATGGTGCGCTCTATTTTTCCATCTGTCTGGGGATGGAAAGAAGTGCTAAGGCGTAACTGTGTGCCAAAAGAATGCTGCAATACTTTCTAGACCCATGAGTTAAACCATGCATACCTATCCGAGACTATAGACCTCGGGACTCCATGCAACTACACCACCTCATCCACGTAATTTTGTGCCAATGAATCCATAATCCTCGACTCCCTGATTTCCAGAAAGTGGGATGATTTCGTTAACTGGTCCACTACCACCCAGATGGCATCATATTCCCCTTAGACCTTGGGAAGTCCTATGATGAAACCCATCGAGATGTCATCCCACTTCAACTCGGGGACATCTAGAGACTGTAGTAGGCTGCCTGGAACTTGGTGTTCAGCCTTCACTTGCTGACACACTAAGCACTTGGCCACAAACTCTACCACTTATCGCTTCACTCCGGGCCACCAAAAATGTCTCTTCAGTCCCTAGTATATCTTGGAAACTCCTGGGTGTACCTCTAGGGGTGAGTTGTGGAAGTCACTGAGAACCTTTCCATGCATCAATCCTCGAAAAAACAACCCTTTCCTAGAAAAGCATCTGGTTCGGACCATCCTCTGTCCATCCTTCCGGAGCATTGCCCTGGTCAACTCGGTCACGCATCACTTCGCATTCTGGGTCTCCCCACTGAGACTCCTCCAATTGCTGCAATAGAGAAGACTGCATTGTCATCTGATATAGGAAACCTCTACCACCATCCATCCTTGCATCCAGGTGTAAGGCAACCAACTCTTCCATGGATTTCCAGGTGTCCGCTGACTCTCAGACCACATCCTTCTGCGTCCTCCTGCTCAAGGCATTGACCACTACATTACTGTTTCCCTCAGTATAAGAGATCTCGAAGTCGTAATCCTGGAGGAACCCCACCCATATCTGCTGTCTCAAGTTTATGTCCCGTTGGGAGAAGATATACCTCATGCTTTTGTGATCTGTGAAGACCACAAAGCGTTCTCCGATGAGGTAGTGACGCCATAACTTGAGCGCCAAAACGACCTCTGCAAGCTCTAGGTCGTGGGTGGCATAATTACGCTCATGGTGGTTTAGCTGCCTGGACCCATAAGAGATCACCCCTTGTCGCTGCATCAACACACATCCCAGGCCCTGTCCTGAAGCATCACAGAACACCTCATAAGCCGCCCTTTATTCTGGTAGTCTCACCACTGGGGAACTAACCAACTTCTCTTTCAGATAGCTGATGGCTGACTCGAACTGCTCACTCCATATGAAAACCTGGTCTTTCCTTGTTAGGGCTGTTAAAGGGGCCTCTACTCGGGAGAATTTGGGTATGAACCTCCAATAGTAACCTGCCATCCTGAGGAAACTACGGACCTCTGCCACATTCTTGGGTGCTTCCCAAGAAACAACTGCCTTAACCTTTGATGGGTCCACCGCTACCCCCCGCTCGGACGCCACGTGTCTGAGGAAGTGCACTTCTCCTGTCCAGAACTTGCATTTTGACAACTTACCATAGAGATGGTGTTGTCAGAGGACCTCCAAAACCGTCCTCAGGTGCTCCGCATGGTCCTCATCTGATCTCGAATAGATCAGGATGTCGTCGATGAACACAACTATGAACCAATCCAGGTACTCTCGGAAGATGGAGTTCATAAGCCCCATGAACACAGCCAGGGCGTTTGTAACACCGAAGGGCATGATTACGAACTCAAAGTGTCCGTATCTTCACCTAAAGGTCGTCTCCAGGATGTCGCTCTCCTTCACTCTCAGCTAGTGGTACCCAGACCGCAGGTCGATCTTCAAGAACCATCCTACCGCTTTCAGTTGGTCGAAAAGATTGTCTATCCTCTGAAGTGGGTAGCGATTCGTGATCGTCACATGATTCAACCTCATGTAGTCTATGCACAGCCTGAGACCACCATCTACCTTCTTTGCGAACAATAATGAAGCACCCCACGGTGACGCACTTGGCCGAACAGAACCCCTCTTCATCAGATTGTCAATATGGATCCGCAACTCCTGTAGCTCTGAAGGTTCCATCTGGTAAGGAGCCATCGAGATCGGACAAGCGTCGGGCTGCAGGTCTATCCCGAACTCGATATCCCGTCGATGGGGTAGAGTCGTCACCTCCTCAAGAAATATGTCCATAAACTCATGGACAACCTCTGGCACCCCCACCATCTCAGCATCTACTAACTCTACTGACAGCTTGGCTAACAAGGAGAGGAGGGGTTCCTCTCGCCTGTTGCCCCTCTGACCTCTCCGCTCGCTGGTGAAGGTAACCTCCCGATCGCCCAAGTATGAGAACGTGACCCTTCCTCGGAAACAGTCGATGATGGCACACACAGATAATAGCCAGTCGATGACGAGGATACATCGTATGGATGTATCTCTAGCATAAGAAGAACCCTTGCCGACTGATGTGGCCCTATCAATAGTCTACATCCTCGACAAACAAACAACATGTCGGTCTAACCTCCGACTGGTGTTCTCAACACCAAGGGAACTGGAAGTCTCTCAGCATCTAGACCCAAGGCACAAGATAGAATGGGTGAAAAAAAGAGTGCGATGCTCCGGTATTTAACAAGGCATAAGCAAGAGTGATAAACAAACTGATCATACCTCGAACAACCTCTGGCCCTTCTTTCCACGCCTGACTCCTCTACCCCTCGGATGCTGGAAACCTCCCCGACCACGCCCGGATCGAGGTCCCTGAGGAGCGCCCTGAGGTTGGCCTCCTCCTCCTACGTCTGTCCTCGGAGGAACGGGAGCTCGCAGTCCCTGCTGCTACTGCTGGAATGGCCGGGCTGGAAGCTACTACTAGGGAGGGTGCTGTGGATGTTCGCCACCACCGTACTGTACCCGGTCCGGGCACTGACTCCGGAGATGTCCAGGGCTCCCACAGACGAAGCACGGCGGCCCTGGGCCCAAGGAAAACGGGCGAGGACTAGGGGATCAAAACTGAAACTGATGCGACCTACTCCCTGCGGGTCGGAACCTAGAGGGTCCTGATGTTGGAGGCCTGGTGCTGACGGCCTTCCCTTTCGATGGTCCCAGCTAGATCCCCTCTTGTGACACACCTCCTAGAGCGTGCATTCTCTCCACCACTTCGGCCTTCTTATGGACCTCCAAGTACATCGACATGGTAAAGGGGTTAACAACATACTGGAGGGAGGGTCGGAGCACCTCCTCCAAATGTCTTGACCGAGACTCCTCGTCGGGAAAGAGGTCCGGAGAAAAATGTAGGAGGTCCTTGAAATTGATCCCTAGATCCCTCATGGACATACTCCCCTATTGGAGGGAGAGTATCTCCTCTCTCTTTTCCGACTTAATCATCAAAGAGAGGAATTCTTCCCGGCACTACCTCTAGAAATACGCCAAATCCACCTCAGCCTCTCTCCTCTCCCCAGGTAAAGCGTCCACCACTGACGCGCCGCTCCCCACATCTTTCTGACGGCCAGAGGAACCCAATACTCGGTCGGGGCCCGAATCAGGCCGAAATCTATCACTAGCTCCTCTAGCCAGCCTTCAATCTTCATGTCAGAGGTGATGCCCTCATACTTCTCGAGGGTCTGTCGTTGGAAGGCCCAAAGAGTCCTCTTCCACTGGTCATCCTCCTCTTCTCGGTCAGCTCTCTGCCGATCAGCCAAGGTAGTCTGCGGGGCCTCGATCATCTGTACCACACGTTGTCGCCTTCCACGTACCATAGCTACAAGGTAAACAAGGAACGCCTAAGCCCAAGTAGTGCAGATTATTGTCTTTAAAACTTCTTAAACTTTTGGTTTATTCTTAATTCCCAAAAACACCTTAGAAACAGGAGTACACAATTCATGACGATGCATGTACCTTTCTTAGGGTCTCTACCCAGAAATCAGTTTGGAATCACTTGGTCGTTCGGTAGGTCTTGAGTCCTTGCGTCGGATCACGAGGGGACCTAAAATCCTGTGTCTTAGAGGGTCTTACCTGCACTAATTCACGCACCGAGGTCACCCAACCCTGTTTCCCTACCATCCCATGAAATCCTCACTATGCCTAACTCCAGGCTCCATCATACCTCTAAACCTGCCTCTGAGACCATTCTTTCACGCCCCGCCTTCACTAAAAGGAGGGAAGGGTCAGCAGATTGCCTGGCCCTTTCTTCTTTAAGTTGATGGAGAGATAATGACCCCTGAGACCCGCCTTCAATAGGTTCCAGAGTGGCGACTAGCACCGAGGGTATAGAAATTTTTCACAAATGGAAGGCATTAACCCTTTTTTTGTTTTATAAGATCGGGAGAAACGATGATAAAACTCAACAACACCAAGGTAAAAGAAAAGTAAAGCCAAAAGTATACCATTACCATATTCATGTTCCAAAAGAAAAAGCCACAAGGTACAAAAGGTGACTACAAAGGTAAGTTCCAAATAAGAAAACCAGTAACTGCAACTGTCTCAAAGGTCTGAGCTAGTATGGTCCTGTGCGATCCCTGAAGTCCTCCTAGAAACCTGAAAGTTGTTTTATATACGTAGGGTGAGCATACAAGTACACTCATAATGGAAAACCAAAGACTCTCGTGAACAAGTGGGGGACGTACTAAAGTCCCGTGAGAAAAGGAGTAAACCAAACACATATCAGGGTAAATTATCCACACAAGCCTCACCAAGGCACACTACCCAAATAATGCAAGTCAAGTAATATATATAATCAGATCACATCGATGTTGGGTACCCCGCGCCACTTTCCCACTGGTTATTGAGACATCCTACGCATCAGACCAATCCCGCCATTGTCACCGCAGTCCCACTACCACACCCGCCCCCACACACCTGGGCCACAACCACACGCAGTCCCACTGCTGAATCCCGCCCGCTAACACCTGGGCCACAACTATCACATGTAACCACACCTGCAAACACCTAGGACAAAACAACCACCACCACGCCCAAAGACAGCTGGGCTAGAAGTTCCACTTCCACGCCCAAAAAAACCTGGGCCTCATCTCGAAGAATCTTGGGAAACCACATGCCGCACACACCTGGCCAACCACCACACTACCCCGCTCAATGGTTCTTGGGCTAATAATGGACCTCAAGCCATCACAGCCTGCCCAAAGATACTTGGGCTATCTAGGAAAGGGAGCATAATAGGAGCTACTAACCAGCCACTAATAATTGTGTTGGAAAAAACACCCTCCCCCATGAAATGGGGGTGTTCGACACTAAGTAATCAACTTGGGTGGGGTGCGAATAAGAAACATAAAACTACAAATATATACATAGGTAACAAAAACTCACCCAAAGTTAGGTTTTTCTTCAGACAGCCTACAGATCACAACAGTGCTCAAGTCCGAGTCACAACTCTCTCCAACAAAACCCATTTGTCCCATTCTTATTTTCATGTTCAGTAATAACGTTAAAATAAGTTTATGCACTACCGGGCAACGAACACCATAAGAATAACCAAAGGAAAGAAACCAGAAAAATATCAATTTAAGTATCAACACCCGGTTCTCTTGTAAAGTCACAACAACAAATGAAAAAGTGAGATTCCCTGAAGTATTGGAACCAAGGGAAAACCCTGAGACACAGCCCTGTGTCCCCTCCCCCAAAAAGGATTTTCATCAACAGAGGCTCCCACCCCAATTCGTGATATAAACAAGGTAACCACCTTTTCTCAAAACTCAAAAACACTGAATCCATAACAACAGGGGATCCCATCCCCAATTTCACAACCACCGAGAGTATAAAAACAGTGGATCCCATCCCCTCCCACCCCCCAGAAATCAGCCTGAAAAAGGAAACAACAAACCACTACCACCTACACAAAGCAGGGCCACGCCTGTATTTTCAGATTTATAAGATTTAAAACACTCCATGATTTCAAACTCCATGTGTTTTTAACTGGGAGTTATCACAGAAGGGTTGATCCTGGTGCTCTCAATTTATTCAGCCGGGTATACATGACTAACCAATTTACTTTTCACAGCAAGAGTTTATAATTACAAAATAATCCATTTAAAACATCGCGAGGGGTTCATTAGTGCACAGACAACGACCACCAATGGCCACGATTTTTAGAATGCATAAGCCAGCACAACTTAGAAAGATGATTTTAATATAACAACATCAACGATCACATCCACCCCCCATTATTCTTTATAGGATTCATTCATTATCTTTCATTAGGTCTAGTTTATCCAATTAGACAGAATCAAAATCACACCCACCCCACATGATACACAAAAGAGAGAGGTGAAGGAAAAATTCCCTACTTGTTGATAGACGATCGACACTTAGGCAGGGCACGAAACATTACGGATAACGATGCGGCTTGCCCGATGCACCAAAAGCTGTTCGTGAAAATCCACGATTGAGGAAAGAAGAATCCATGCCTAACCCTTAAGTTTATAAGGGCTGCAGATGGTTGAGATAAGAACGTGAAACCGCGTGAGCGGGGTCGTGGGTTGACCACGCGGTTGGGTAGTTACACATGATGATATTAAGGTGTTATTTAATATACCCCATCGAGGATGTTTCTTGGGATTTTTAGGAATTAATTACGGGCATTATGTGGTTTTAAAAGGAGTAAATGAATTAATTTACGTCAAAAATTATGTTGCGAGAGTGGAAAAGTCAAGTACTCGACGAGGAGACACGGTTCCACCGTCACAGTGTCACCCTCATGGTGTCACCTTCACAGTCTCACCCTCACTATGCCACCGTCACGGTTCCACCCTCACAGTGTCACCGTCACGGTCTCACACTCACGGTGCCACTGTCATGGTTCCACTGTCACGGTGTCACCCTCACAGTGTCACCCTCATTGTGCCACCATCACGGTGTCACCGTCACGGTCTCACCATCACGGTGCCACTGTTTTGGTGGAGCCTAACTTTTGGAAAAGTAATGGGCCAGGAGGGTCTGGGCCATTACAAATTGACTGGTTGACTTGAATTTATAATATATTGATGGTTCATTCAAGCTTCCCAAATTTAATCATCGTTAATTAGTTTTATTTAAACATGAAATCAATTCCACTTGGTTATTTATTGATAAAATTTTACTTGTAACTAGGCTATGGTAATTAAAAACATGTATTAGGCCTTTTAGTGAGATAATTTGGGGGATTTGGTAGGTTGATCAAATAAATTTCATTATAAAAGGCTATAAAATCTATCTTTTTATTTTACATGAAAAGGAATTATAGATATATGACTATAAAATCTCGAGAGGTAGGTGCAGGGGTCTTTCTGGCCATCTCTTGTTATTTCGAAACCTCGAGTAGCATATATGGTTGGGTTTCCTGTCCAAAATGTATGTATTATTGGATGTTATTTTGACAAGATTTTATATTTTTCACTATTGAGTATTGGTTTGAATAGGAATGAGTGTGTATTTTTTTACACTTTTTAGTTTAGTGGTAATATGGGGAAGGAAACTAGTAGTGTATAGTTTAAGTTCATGTGTAATCGGAACCATGTGACACCCATGTGACCATGTCTACAAATCATTCCAATAGAACTTTTATGGTTGACATAGTGTTTTTCTAAATTTGTGTCTAAACTAGTAATGGGTAATAAATTCTTTAATTTTCTTATTTTCACAACTTTTTTGTTTGTAATTGATGTGGTTGTTGTTTTTTACTTAATCATGATTAATTAATTGTTTTTTTATTAAATATAACTATTTAGAATTGACAGTTTATATTGATTGAGACGTAGGATTTATGTTTCATAAGTTGTGTCTCATATAATAACACCTCATAATAGAAGTGAATGGGATATTGAGTATAATTTCCATATTTGGATCCCTATATCATTAAATTAATGGTCAAAACCACTCAGTATGAGGTGAATGTTAGTGAGATATCATAATAAAGGGTTATGGATCATACCCATGAATTTAGAAATAGAATCCAACACTATTTCAATGTGATTGGTGGACATAAAGAATACAGTAATTACAATAAAGATTTAATACATCTTTTAATTCCTTATGAAACATGTGACATCCTATGTAATTTTTCCACATATACACTAGATGGGCCTAGTTAAAGGCAGTGACACTCTATTGTGTTAGCTAAGCTTCATGTATTCTATTCTATAATTAGGTTCAAGAAGATGTTCTGTAACAGCCCGAGATTTTATGAAAAATATTCTTTTTAATTTTATTAATGTCTTGTGTTGTATGCTACACCAAAAGGAGCTTTCAAAACACACATCCTTGATTTTCCTTCTATTACACGCAATCGCGACCTTCCTCGATAGCGTGTGTAGTACGCAATACCGAGTTTCACTAAACAACGATATGCTATTAAAATATTATTATGACTAGACGTTATGAATAGTAATAACCACATTTTAAAATTTTAGAAATTTTAGATCTCAAAATGGACTTCATTTATGGATTCGGAGTATCGAATTTAGCCTAAGGTGAAATTTTGGTACTTTTCGGATAACTTTCATATTCTGATGAATAGTGAAAATTACTAAATTATAATTAAAAAACAACTTTTTAATCGAAATAATTAATAGTGATAAATTATTAATTTGAGTGGTTTTAAAGTATATTTAGAATATATTTTTACAATTTAATACAATTTTGGTCATTGAATGTAATTTCACATTTAAACCAGACATAATCAAGTGTCAATCTTTTGATAGATATTGTTTCTTAAAAACATGCTATTTGTTTTAACAGCGGGATTTAATTATAAAATCAATTAATTAAACTTCTATGTTATGAATTTGGTAAAATAGACTTCATTTTTGAATTCGGAATATGAAATATAGCTTAGGATGAAATTTTGGCATTGTTCTGAAAAACATAAATTTTTGATGAATAGTGAAACTACTAAGTGGTAGTTAAAAAAACTGAATTTTTCATAAAACATAATTTTACCGCTTCTGTGAATGGAATTTCAAAAATCTGAGAGACACGGATGATGTCAGTAAGTAAAATGTGGTTCAATGAGATGAAAATAATTTTTGGTGAATAGTAACTTTTTACTTTTTTTTACCACGGTTAATAGTATATAGGGTAACTAAGGGTAAATATGATATTACTATTACCATAACACATGTCCTAAATCTATTGGATAAGTGTAATTAGACCAAAAACAACCTTATGAATATAATATGACCATTTAGGTCAACATGGATTAGATTATGACATTTAATATTATTTTATTTAATAATAGTTAGAATAGTTAAAATCAAAGTTTAATAACTAAAACATTTTTAATATGGGGTTATACATAAGATAAATTCGACTATAAATATTCATTAGAAATCTAAAAAAATTTCCTACATAATGATATTTTATTTATAATTTTTAGACTTTAAATAAATTAATTTATTTATGACACAACAATGATGCAGTAATTACCCTTTTAAGGAAATATTAACATAATTGATGTTATAAATGCTCAAATGAATGTAATTTAAGTCTTTTTATGAATTCCACTAATTTTCTAGGTTACTATGATATATTAATGTTGATTTAATCAACTTGGTTTGAACATATAATTCTGTTATGACTTTCACAAAAATCATATATCAAATAGTGTCAAAATTGACACAAAATAGTTTTTAAATCAAATATTATATTATTAATTGTTATTTTATTCCTAAAAATCTAAGGTTCGGCCAAATGACTTAGATAAAGATATATATATTAATAATAAACAATTTGGGGTTAGTTTGTCATGTTATAGTAAGTGTATTAACCATATAGTGAAAGAAAACAAAAAGACACGGTAAAAGATAAATTATTTAACTTAGAGTTAAATCTAATTGATAAGGTTAAAATAATACCCTAAACTTGTCTAAATCCTATTGGTTGATAGGATTTCGACCCATCCCCACTTTAGCTTCGAAATAAGACCCTTTGGAACCATTATAAATCGATTTTGACTTTAATATAAAATAATATTTTGAGATATTTCTAAGGTGCCCCTCTCCTCCCTTATAAAAGGGCACCTCCTCCCCCTCCTCCTCACACCAATTTGAGCACTCAAGCTCGGCCAACCCCTTACATTTTCTCCTCTCCACTTCCCTAGAATAATCCTTGAGGTTCTGGTCTTCTTCAAAGACCAATCTTAGTTCCCTAAGTGGAGTATTCAAAGAGGCGTTCCAAAGAAGAGGAGGTTCAGACACTTACAAAGCAAGTCGGACCTAAGGTAAGGGAAAATACCACAATCTCATTTTTATCCGAGATTGTTTATTCGTAAGTATTTACTGGGGTGTATTTTATCATCCACATCCATGTTCCATCAATATGTAATATTGTTTCCATCCACATACAATAGTTTAAATCCAATTTTACCCTTCGGTGAGTTTTTAGTAAAGAATATGAAAGGAATCTGTTGTCGTTTTTTTCATACGAGGTACTTTTTGACTTTTCCGACAAAGGTACAAAGAATGTTTTTTTAACTTATATGGAATGAATGGATTTTTAAAACATTATTTCCAAGAAACTTCCTTTACAAGTTTTTAAGTTTATTTTTAATCAACTTCTTCTATTTTAAAGTCGTATGACATGTTATGAAAGGAAAAATGTTTTTGAAGAAGAAATGATATTTTCCTCAAGAATGGAGTTCTAGTATTTTATCAAAATTATTTTCCATCTAAGATAATAAAAGGGTTCTGTTTTTATCCCTATTATTACATGGATTTGATTATGTTGTGATGGAAATATTTTTATGAATTCCTTTATCTTATATGAATTGTTTTATGATGTCATGTTGTTTAAGAATCCCATTTTTATTACGTGGGTTACGCTATGATGTATGGTTTATGATTATGTGGCACACATAAGAAAGGATTCATTATAAGATGGGTGGACCTATATCTCCCCCCAATGCATTAGGTAAAGATTTCATATCTCATGAGATAGACATGGCTGAAATGGTAGGTTATACCAGTTTAGTGAAACAGGACTGAAACGAGGGTTACTCAATTCAGAAAGGGACTTTGTCCACTAAGATAGTTTTGGCAATGAGTCTTGACTAACAAGAAACGATTCTCTATGATTATGTGTGTATGCCACAAAGTTTCATTTTTATAAGTTATTATTATTGGGATTTCATTTCACTACTATTATTTATCCCATGTTATGAAATTATGCTCTCTTTTACAGGTTAAGATTTCCAAAAGTTATGTTCTTATGAATATGATGTGATTGATTTTTTTTTCTTTTGTTTACCCTTAATGAGAATTTGAGCTCACCCTTTTATGTTTTCTTTTCCCCAGGATATAAAGAAAGGTTTTAGGTAAAAAAAAGGAAGATCTTTATGGGAGATATTGGAGATCTTTTCACCACGATTAGAAGATTACGTTCCGAGTTTCCAAAGACACTAAACTATTATGATCCTTGTGTTTGTGTTTTTGTTATGTACTAAGTATTCCGCAAAAGTAATGTAATGTTCATGTACGTCAAGCTTCGGGTCTCTACAGTTGGTATCAGAGGAATGGTTTAGTCAACCTCTGGAAACTAGGATGCGAGAACTTTAGTGAGATACCTAGAGATATTTCTAAGGTATGTCTAGGGATGTCTCTAAGGTTAAGTATACGTATAGGTTATAGTCCTAGAATTGCGCTAACGATCTTAGAATTTAACCTAAGATGTTAGATATTGAGGGTGCTTTCCCTTTACTATGTTGTCTTCCATAGCATGATTTTGCCTCTCACAAAATTCTTTTTGTGTTTTAGTTAATGGGGGGAACCAGAAGGAATTCGGTTAACATTGAATCCAATGGACAAATTGGTGACTATGAGCAACAAAATTTTGTAATACCTAGAGATAAAGATATTGTGATTATTCCGAATCAGTCATCGCGATATATGATTAACATGGTGAAATTTAGTGGTATGACTAATTCATCAAAGAAGAGGATGATAAACTATTATGCATGTTCGCATGTTGAGGAGCATAAAGAAAGGAAGATTGAGATTTCTAAATAAGGGAAGAAGAACCTTGAGGAATACCTCAAATGGAGGGACCGATGTTATCTGTGTGGAGAAAAGGGTCATAGAGTGACAGATTGTTATGGAGTTCAATGTCTTATTTGTGGAGAAATGGGCATTACCCAACTCAATGCGCTGACCTAAAAATTTACATCTAAATCAAGGAAGGACTTATTCCAGGACAATCATTGAAGTGGATGGACTGAAGTGTTTATGTATCGGTATTCAAGAATAATGTTGTTGAGGTACTTTTATGGTGTACTGAAATATTTGTGTTTTGGTCTATTGTGGTTTTCAATAATTTTATGGAACAGGTAACCATGAAAAGTGATTGAGACATTTTTGGTAAACAGATGATATGAGCATAATGAAGGGATAAGAAGATAATGAGATGTTTGATTGTATTCATGAGCTCATGATTGATATAAATACTAAGTGATATCATGGTTTGAGTATATATAATTTTTGGATTTTGGTATGTGGAAAGAGTTAACTTTTAATTGCATTCAAGTTTTCACTATGGTTCAATGGGTATTCAAGAGAATACATTATTAAGGACTTTGAATGTTTGGAATGTGACCAACAAAACATATCTTATGAAATATGGGGATCGACGATGGTGTTAAATATCTGGTAATCATTTTCACTATGTTATGAGAGTGGACTGTAGTATTATGGATAAGCCTGAAGATTGGAATGGATTATGTGGGACATAAGTTAGTATTGTTTAAGGATAGAAGTTTTCTCGATATTATTGATGGCATGTTATAGTAATATAGTTTTAGAAAAAGGACAACCTGCAGGACGGGCGACAGCCCATCGCGTCGGATAAGGCTGTGGAAATCGAACCCACAACCGAAGTGCGACTGGACTTTATCGCCTACCACTGGCCTACAAGAAGTACCTGTTTAGTAGAAACTAGTTTTATTATATTAAGCTATATGACATATGATGTATAAGTCAATTTTAGGAACCATATATGATTAATCTCACTATAGATCGACGTATGTATATAATTTTTTGCTAACCTTTTGTTTGAGACAGATGGAATGACCCGTCATTCTATCACATGATCTGCTAACACTTCACGAATAACAAATTCAACTTCATTTATTTAATAGATGAAGTGGAAATTGTAAAAGGCATGAACAACAGTGAGATTGTACCAAAATAAAGTAAGTATTTATTCTAATTCAAATTCTTTAACTTTAGGGAAACGATCTTGAAAACCAAAAATGTTGTCCTAGTGATCTTATATCTGATGAATCAGATGGTACCTTAGATCGTCACAAATTTATGGCTTTGTGATTGCTGGAATTTCCATAGCCATGTTCTCTACCACTCTCCATCAGAACATGATGGTTAGATTTCTCTTCCATATCCATATTTTCACCTATGTGGAAACCCAGTGATTAGTTTATTTGGGTAACCGTTACGTTTCATACTTTTTTTTAAAGATTGGTTTTGATATTCCTTTTTACGATGTGGGTTTCTATTAAAGAAACTTTCGAATAGTAAACCATTTATAACCCCGACGAATTTCGAGGGCGAAATTCATTTTAAGGGGGGTAGAATGTAACAGCCCGAGATTTTATGAAAAATATTCTTTTTAATTTTATTAATGTCTTGTGTTGTACGCTACACTAAAAGGAGATTTCACAACACACATCCTTGATTTTCCTTCTATTACACGCAATCGTGACCTTCCTCGATAGCGTGTGTAGTACGCAATACCGAGTTTCACTAAACAACGATATGCTATTAAAATATTATTATAACTAGCCGTTATGAATAGTAATAACCACCTTTTAAAATTTTAGAAATTTTATCTCTCAAAATGGACTTCATTTATGGATTCGGAGTATCGAATTTAGCCTAAGGTGAAATTTTGGTACATTTCGGATAACTTTCATATTCTGATGAATAGTGAAAATTACTAAATCATAATTAAAAAACAACTTTTTTAATCGAAATAATTAATAGTGATAAATTATTAATTTGAGTGGTTTTAAAGTATATTTAGATTATATTTTTACAATTTAATACATTTTTTGTCATTGAATGTAATTTCACATTTAAACCAGACATAATCAAGTGTCAATCTTTTTATAGATATTGTTTCTTAAAAACACGCTATTTGTTTTAACAGCGGGATTTAATTATAAAATTAATTAATTCTACTTCTATGTTATGAATTTGGTAAAATAGACTTCATTTTTGAATTCGGAATATGAAATATAGCTTAGGATGAAATTTTGGCATTGTTCTGAAAAACATCAATTTTTGATGAATAGTGAAACTACTAAGTGGTAGTTAAAAAAACTGAATTTTTCATAAAACTTAATTTTACCGCTTCTGTGAATGGAATTTCAAAAATCCGAGAGACACGGTTGATGTCAGTAAGTAAAATGTGGTTCAATGAGATGAAAATAATTTTTGGTGAATAGTAACTTTTTACTTTTTTTACCACGGTTAATAGTAAATAGGGTAACTAAGGGTAAATATGATATTACTATTACCCTAACACATGTCCTAATTCTATTGGATAAGTGTAATTCGACCAAAAACAACCTTATGAATATAATATTACCATTTAGGTCCACTTGGATTAGATTATGACATTTAAAATTATTTTATTTAATGAATAGTTAAAATAGTTAAAATCAAAGTTTAATAACTAAAACATTTTTAATATGGGGTTATACATAAGATAAATTCGACTATAAATATTCATTAGAAAGATAAAAAGCTTTCCTACATAATGATATTTTATTTATAATTTTTAGACTTTAAATATGTTAATTTATTTATGACACAACGATGATGCAGTAATTACCCTTTTAAGGAAATATTAACATAATTGATGTTATAAATTCTCAAATGAATGTAATTTAAGACTTTTTATGAATTCCACTAATTTTCTAGGTTACTATGATATATTAATGTTGATTTAATAAACTTGGTTCGAAAATATAATTCTGTTATGACTTTCACAAAAATCATATATCAAATAGTGTCAAAATTGACACAAAATATTTTTTAAATCAAATATTATATTATTAATTGTTATTTTATTCTTAAAAATCTAAGGTTCGGTCAAATGACTTAGATAAGGATTTATATATTAATAATAAACAATTTGGGGTTCCTTTGTCATGTTATAGTAAGTTTATTAACCATATAGTGAAAGAAAACAAAAAGACACGGTAAAAGTTAAATTATTTAACTTAGAGTTAAATCTAATTGATAAGGTTAAAATAATACCCTAAACTTGTCTAAATCCTATTGGTTGATAGGATTTCGACCCATACCCACATTAGCTTCGAAATAAGACCCTTAGGAACCATTATAAACCGATTTTGACTTTAATATAAAATAATATTTTGAGATATTCCTAAGGTGCCCCTCTCCTCCCTTATAAAAGGGCACCTCCTCCCCCTCCTCCTCACAAAAATTTGAGCACTCAAGCTCGGCCAACCCCTGCCATTTTTTCCTCTCCAATTCCCTAGAATAATCCTAGAGGTTCTGTTCTTCTTCAAAGAACAATCTTAGTTCCCTAAGTGGAGGATTCAAAGAGGCGTTCCAAAGAAGAGGTAATATCCATTACCGATCTTTTCAATTTCTTTCTTCTTCAACTTCTTCTTCTTTAGTTGTTTCATTAAAAAGTAATAACATCAGTATTACTTACATACTGATATGTTATTATAAATATGAAACAACCCTAATTCACCTTCTATCCATCCTACGGAAAAATGAAATCACCGCGTGTGCGTACGTACGAAATACCATCTCCACGCCGTGGTGTAATCTATTTTCCACCATAACCTTACAAGGATGGGTAAAATGGTGTAATGAGTAACTATATATTATTATTATAAAGTGATATTTTTACTGAAATAGTATACATACACTTCAACACAATTCCACGACCATGGGAACGATATCATCGCTCGTGCGTACGTACGGACTACCGTCTCCACGACGCGATGAGATTCATTCTTAATGATTAACCATTCATGAATGATTATAAAGTATATATAATAAGTACTAATGAAATATATGACCTAATAATGATACTGTAATTATTTATATTTATATGTATGTCATCTACTTAATTCCATTCAATTCAATAAGGAAACGAAAACATCGTTCATGCGTACATACAGACTACCGTCTCCATGAACGGTGTATTTCTTTCCATTTACTGATTTATTATATATGTATATTCTGAATATATATATATATAAATCATGTTTTATATTCTGTAATTAATTAATCATGATCTAAATAATCATATGATGAATTACAAGTTAAAAACACGAACGACAAATGAAACGATTTTACCCAAAACGCTACTTTAACATGAATTTACAAATGAACGGGTAATATAAAGTCATAAGTGGACCATATATGATATAATAACAATGAATATGATTCTGGAATAAGTCAATAACCTGATTTAAATCATTATACAGGAGGTTCGGACACTTACAAAGCAAGTCGGACCTAAGGTAAGGGAAAATACCACAATCTCATTTTTATCCGAGATTGTTTATTCGTAAGTATTTACTGGGGTGTATTTTATCATCCACATCCATGTTCCCTAAATATGTAATATTGTTTCCATCCACTTTCAATAGTTGAAATCCAATTTTACCCTTCGGTGAGTTTTTAGTAAAGAATATGAAAGGATTCTTTTGTCGTTTTTTTCGTACGAGGTACTTTTTGACTTTTCCGACAAAGGTACGAAGAATGTTTTTTTACTTATATGGCATGAATGGATTTTTAAAACATTATTTCCAAGAAACTTCCATTACAAGTTTTCAAGTTTATTTTTAATCAACTTATTTTATTTTAACGTCGTATGACATGTTATGAAAGGAAAAATGTTTTTGAAGAAGAAAGGATATTTTCCTCAAGAATGGAGTTCAAGTATTTTATCAAAATTATTTTCCATCTAAGATAATAAAAGGGTTCTGTTTTTATCCCTATTATTACATGGATTTGATTATGTTGTGATGGAAATATTTTTATGAATTCCTTTATCTTATATGAATTGTTTTATGATGTCATGTTGTTTAGGAATCCCATTTTTATTACGTGGGTTACGCTATGATGTATGGTTTATGATTATGTGGCACACATAAGAAAGGATTCATTATAAGATGGGTGGGACCTATATCTCCCTCCAATGCATTGGGTAAAGATTTCATATCTCATTAGATAGACATGGCTGAAATGGTAGGTTATACCAGTTCAATGAAACAGGACTGAAACGAGGGTTACTCGATTCAGAAAGGGACTTTGTCCACTAAGATAGTCTTGGAAATGAGTCTTGACTAACAAGAAATGATTCTCTATGATTATGTGTGTATGCCACAAAGTTTCATTTTTTTTATTTTATTATTATTGGGATTTCATTTCACTACTATTATTTATCCCATGTTATGAAATTATGCTCTCTTTTGCAGGTTAAGATTTCCAAAAGTTATGTTCTTAGGAATATGATATGATTGATTTTTTTTTCTTTTGTTTACCCTTACTAAGCATTTGAGCTCACCCTTTTATGTTTTCTTTTCCCTAGGATATAAAGAAAGGTTTTAGGTAAAAAAAAGGAAGATCTTTATGGGAGATATTGGAGATATTTTCACCACGATTAGAAGATTACGTTCCGAGTTTCCAAAGACACTAAACTATTACGATCCTTGTGTGTGTGTTTTTGTTATGTAATAAGTATTCTGCAAAAGTAATGTAATGTTCATGTACGTCAAGCTTCGGGTCTCTACATGTTCAACCTTATGTTTTACTCATATAATTTAATTGTTTCAAAAGATATTGAGTTTTTGATGCATAAGGATAAAAAATTTCCAATTACATAATATGAAACATAATTTTTTTATTGGATCATCAGTAATATGATCATATTTTAAATTAAAACATGAAGTATCATTATATTAAATTGGTTTTAATGATATATACCAAGTTGAGGATAATTCATCATTTTTTTCTAACCTATTATAGAGTATTGAATAAGGGGGAGATGTTCGAGGCTGAAATAACACGTTTGACTTGTATGAGTGGTTACTCTATTATAATATGAGGCAATAAAATTTTCAATGGTTTATAATTTTAAATGAGAGGTGGCTTAAATAGGTAGTATGGAATCATGAAACATATTGACCCATATTTTGGGTTGTCTTCTAGATTGAATCTAGTGGTATGTTATTTGTGAAACATTCTAATACGTACGAAGGATATGTTTTAGGAGGCTCTAAAGGCTTTTAAAAAATGTTGGAACATGGGGAACCCTTAGTTATATTTTATTTTCCTTCCTTAGGTGTGTTTAGTGGGATCTTCCTAGACAATATGTTCATATGTTTTGTCAGATACATAAAAAGGAGTGGGGCCACAACCATAGATTAATGGTTACATCCACTCATATTGAATGAAATAAATTTTCCCTGAATCTCAGTTTCTTTATACACAATATCAAGTTTTAGTGTTGTTATAGACTAGTAAAAAAATATATGTGGTATGATGTTTATTTCTTCATTTATGGTTCTTATTTATTTAACATAGTTTCATCTAATTCATTCATTTAATTCATAATGATTGATGAATTGAAATTGCAAACTGGTAAATTTGATATGTGATGTACCTCTCTAAACCCACATAAAATATAATTTAGTTGGGCTTTAAATAAATAATTTTCCATTTTATTGGATGCCTTTAAGGGTTTTTGTGGATTTCGTGGTCCTTGAGTAGGATATCACGGACAATATTTTTTTCCACAGGTTGGATGGAGAAAATGAAATTTATTTGATTTGGTACTATTAAAATGAATTATTTCTTACAAAAAATGGGAAAACTCATGTATTCCTTTATTATTGGGATACATGGTCTGGTATACTAGAGAATTTCATTATAGTTATGTGGTCTCTATTTTTTGAGATCCAGGTATCCCATAAACATTGTTGATCAAATACCATAAGAACAACTTTTGTTATTTGTTGATAGGTATCCTGTGGTATTCCATAGATATTTTTTTTCTATATTTCCACCCCTAGGTGAAGTGGTGTTTTCTAATTATATTCTTCTTGATATAATTCTCATCACTTTAGAGGATTATCAATTGGATCTGAAAAAACTAAGTGAAATTAAATTATAGTTGGAGGATCTCAATGCTAAGGGTTTTATTCACCCCAGTGTTTCACCATGAACATCACAAATATTTTTATCAAATAAAGATTTTAGATTACATAATATTATCACTGATTATCAAAATATTAATGTGGCGAACATTAACAGTAAATACAATTTTACTTAGATTGATGAATTAATTCATCATCTTTAGGGAGTGTGGCAGTTTTTAATGGTTCATGTGGTATTTGAATAGAAAAAATAAAAGGTTAGTGATGTAGATGCTTCTATAACCACTTTCAGAATTAGGCATCACCATTATAAGAATTTTTATTGAATTTTTCATTACTAATTTCCCTCAACTGTTCATGGATGTAATGGTATCAATATAACACTGATATTTTAATACCATTATGGTGGTCTTTATTGATGTTATCATTGTTTACTCCAAACGTGGGAAAAGGATGAAGAACACACATACTTTTCTATGGGATATTTAAGGGAACACTATCAGTACGAAACATTTTCTAAATGATAGTTTTGGATCTATGAATTAATGTACTCGGGTTATGTTTTATCTCGAAGGGGTGTTATTTTGGACCCAAAGAAGTTTAAGATAATGATATCCTAAAATAAAACCTATAATGTAATCGGTATCATATCTTTATTGGATTTTGAAGGATATTATATGATCTTTTTAATTTACCTAACTAGTGTAGATTCACCTTTTATAGCACTAACCTAGATGGGTGTGAAGTTATAATGGGGTAAGAAGTGATACAAGACTTTCGGGGAGTTGAAGGAGAGGTTGGATTCAACTCCAATGTTTATTCTTCTTGATAAAAACATGGGATTTTCCCTATTCGGTGGTGTGTTCATCATGTGGTAGGGGGTGTGTATTGATTCATGGTGATCATGTCACAAATTATTAATACTTAAAGTTACACTATAATGAGAATAATTACCCACTCAAGAACTATAATTAGTAGTTTTTATGGACACTCTAAAGATATATCTAAACACCTTGATATATTTTATTAAATATATTTTTTTTATAATTTATTTGATTTATTTTTATTTTTTCTACAAAAAGATATGATTTTGTTACATGCAATACCTGATGAACTTTCAGTATAAGAAACACTATTCTTGACTTTTGTTACGTAGAATGCCAATTATTTTTTATAGAACTCTTTTCACGAAATACTGAGTTTATAAAAACAACTCAATATTAATATGTTAACTTATAAACAAGACTTTATAATGGAACTTATGAATAATATTAACAAAATTAAGGAAAATATGATTAATTATTTAGTGAGAAATTATTAATTTGGTGATGAATTAATAATAAATGAAAATAAAACACTTTAAAAAAAGGAATGGTTTTTTTCTAAAACACTCTTTAAATGAAAATAGTTGAGTTTATTAAATAATTATATCACTCTTGAGGTATTTTATTAATGAAATATATATTTAATATATTCTATATAATATTTAAAACATTTCTTATATGTTTTATAGAAATGATATAAGAACAAATTAAATTTTTTGGGATAAAAGAAGTATTTTTTTCCAAAATGATGTTTAACATCATTTGTATGGTGCACACATTTTAAATATAGATTTTATTCAAACTTTTATATGTTATTTTTTAAGAAATTAATTTATTTTTTTATATATGGATATAAAAATTTACTTGGGATTAGTTTTTTAAAGTTTTCAGATAAGTTTCATGTTTTGATGAATTGTAAAATAAACAGAATTTTAATTGAAATTTTTTTTATCGATATAATTTATATATTAAAATAATATTTTTAACGGTTTTATAGTATTAATACACTATATTTTTTTACTTAATATTAATTTTTTATGCCACATTTTTTTCCCATGAATTTATTTGTAAAAAAATTTAAATATTTGGAAATTTTATAACTTTTAAAACCTATTTTCATTTCAACACGAGGATTAAATTTAAATTCATTAATGGTGCATATTTGATTTTAATTTTGAAAAAATTATTAAAAAATTATAATTATTGGTTCCATATATTTTAAATAAGGTTATTTTATTATTGGTAATATGTATAGTTACTTTAGTAGTTATATATTTACCATGATAGAAAGGTAAATCCAGTAATTACCAGAGAAAATAATATTATAAAATTACCATAAAACATATCTTAATTTTTTTCGAGGAGTGTTATTAGGCCAAAATCATCCTTGGGTAAAAATGGAGTCCTTTTGATGCCACATGGATGATATTAGGACAATTTATATATTTTATTTAAAGAAAAGTTAAATATGTCTTACTCAAATTTTAATAACATTATTATTTTAAAATAAGGCTATACAAAAACAAAATTAAGCATCAAATACTCATTTTAAAAATAGAATTTTTTCTCTGTCATGGTAATTTTTTTCATTTTTTAGGAAAAAAATAAATTCCTGAAAGGCTTATACATAGACGTTGCAGAAATTATTTAATTGATGAAAAAAAATATTTTTATTTATAAAATTTAAAATACACATTTAAAACCTAAACACATGAAAAAAATATTATTTGTCAAGTATAACATGACCATAATTATCCAGTTTAATGGTTTTTTAACCATTTAGATCCATATGGGAATGATTTTTACAATTATAATATTTTTTATAAAATAAAGATAATGTTGTAACATTCTGGTTTTTTTAAATTTAACATTCGTGTTATATGATTTTTAAATTTATATGTTATGCTATAAGAATTATTATGAAATATAAGAGAATTTTCTTCATTATGGAATTTTATTTTTAATTTTTACCCAAAAAATAAGTGTATTAAATAAATATAAAAATGGATATATTAATGATTTTATTAATGAATATATCAAACTAATGTTATTAAAAATAATAAATTAATTATAAATTCGGATAATAAATATATCCAATGATATTTTTAGGTGACCTTGATCCCGTAGGAATATAATAAATTATTTCGTTCAATATTAACATATTATATTGATATTTATTATACATTCATGAATTAGAAAGTTTCAAAATAGTCACTATTGATATTTTGTCAAAAAAATATTTTATTAAATTTTTTAAAAATCATATTTTAAAAAAAATATATGAAATAGTTATTTTATCGTTTAAAATATTTTAAATTTTTTATTTATTTTCTTATTGAAATAATATTCTTAAAAACTAAACTATTTTAATATTGAAACATGTGTTACCTTAGATGAAATTAAAATAGATTAACTAATGGTTAACTAAAAATAAAAGTTATAAATTGATATAAAAACTTTTATAAAATTTATTTTTTATGATATAACAACCCTATACGATTTTTAATTTGAAAATATATCATTTTTGAGTTTTTTTGATTGGATTTTATTATATTATAAATAAATCTTTTATGAGATTCCAAAGTCACCCTCACCTCAATTATATATGGGAATGTCCTCCCTCATTTATTCACATAAATTTGATCCTTCATGCTTAGTTATCTCTTACCTATTTCCTTCATAACGTTTCTAATCACATTCAAGATGTTTAATTATTCTCAAAAGACCAACTATAGTTCTTTTAAGAGGAGATATAATAGGTGTTCACTGAAGAAGAGGTAATCTCATTTACCGACTCACTGAAGAACATTTTTTATTCTATTATAAAGTAATAACACTAATATAAAATATATAAAATGATGCTGTTATTATTTTTGATGCAAAATTTATTAATTTTTATATACTTAATGAAAAATGGTGATCAAACACCACCGAAAGAAGTACATGAACCCTCAAGGGGGTTAAAATGATGCAGTTCAAGGGAATCAACTTCAATGAAATCCCTTCACACCAATGGGAGCACACCCAATCTACCGCAAATAGTAATCTATTAATCCTCCCTCTCTATTCAAGGTGCACATTTGCAACGATGTTCGTCTACCTCCAACTATGATAAACAAACTGCCCTTGTCTAGTCTCTAATGTAAATCTCCTATTCATATAAAATAGATCGCAAGGCACCTCATATGCCCCATTATAAATTCCAACTAGAACCTATAATTAAAATTAAATATTAGACACTTTCTTTCCAAAATTATTAAAAACCAAGAGGGTAGTGTGAAGCGCCCAAGTCTCTGACCCCAAGGAATTACCCATACCAAAAAATCACATAAATCCACCTCTGAATATGTGGTGTAATATTTTTTTTACCACCACCATACATGGATGGGTATAATAATGGAATGAATAACTATATATGATTATTATTTCATGACATTGATCCTGATAAAAAATATATATCATTTACATCTATAAGATTTCATAATTAATGGAATGTTATCATTTCTCATGCGTTTGTATGAAAAGTTGTATCCCTGATGTGATGAGATTAATTATATATGATATTTGATAAATAAATATTATATAAATGAATATAATTAATAAAAATGATATAAATTATACTAATATAATTCTCGAAATGAAATAAATATATAACCATAGAATAAGAGCAAGAACTTATCCATCTACACATGCGATTGAAATAAAGAAATAAATACTAGATAGATGGGTAATAATGAAATTATCCAACTAGTTTTAATAAGATACATTATGATATAATAATAATTAATATGATTATAGAATAAATTAATGACATTCTTTTAACTCTTATAAAAGAGTTTTAGACAGGTAGGAAGGAACCGAGACCTAAGGTACGATAAAATTTAAAAATCTCTTTATTATCTGATATTTTTATACATAATTATTTACTCAGGATTATTTATCATTCATATCCATGTTTTCTAAAAACTATTCAAATAATATATTACAATTTCTTTATAAATATATAAATTTATTTTTATCATTTTTTTCTTTTTACACCCTGGTAGAAAAAAAATTCCTTTTCATTTTGAAAGGAAGTCCTTTCTGAATTTTTTAAAAAAAGTACGAGAAGAATGTTTTTTAACATATATTGCATGAATATATTTTTATGATTTCATAACTCCTTATTTCCATCAATATTCCCTTACAAATTTCAAGGTTATTTTTCATGAAATTATTTTATTCTAAAATTTAAATGTATTTTAAGAAAATTTAATATTTTCGAAGAAGATATTATTTTTCCCAAATAATTAATTTCTGGTGTTCTATGAAAATTATTTTCCATCTATAATGGAATAATTTAAAAGGGTTATGTTTCAAGCATACCATCCCTATTATTATAATGGTTTTATTGTATTTATATTTGAATTATATTTATGAAATCCATTTTATTTACACAGATGATGATATGATAAAATGATGTTTATGAACCCCATTTTATCACATGGATTATGCGATGACAAATGTTGTTTGTTTTTGAGGAAAAGATATGAATAATTTGATTATGATATGGGTGGAACCTATATATCTCTCCCACACATGGGTTAATTATTTATATCTCATGAGATAGATATGACTGGAAAAGAAAATGATATCATTTCAGTAATAATGGGATCGAATGACTTGTAATCCTGGTTGAGTAACATAGGGATGAAACGAAATAAAAACATAATTCAGTAATATAGATCTTGGATGGTATGTAAACATGGTTTTGTAATATAGGTCTATAAAAAGAATGTAAACCCAGTTCTATAATATAGTACTGGAATGGGGAGTGAACTTAGTTTATTAATGTACTTTGTTTGATATGATGGTCTTTGCAATAATCCTAGAATAATTTGAAATTATTTTCTTTGATTATGTGTATGAAACAAATTTTATGTCTTATGTTACGAATTTTAGGAATATTTTCATTCATTATTTATGATATTTTCTGATTTATTCCATTACATGATAGCATGATCTATGATATGAATGATACAGTTAGAAATTTTTATGTTCTTATATATTATGATTATTATTATGATTGATATATCCCTTATTTACCATTACTGGGAATCCAACCTCACCATTTTTATCTTTCATTTCCACAAGATATTAAAATTTTTATTAAGAAATATGTTTTAAAAAGGGGTTCTAATTATAAAAGAAATATTATAAGACAATCTAGATGGTTTATAAACCATTAGTTTATGTTTTCTTCGTTTCCAAAGACACTAATTTAATATGACCATTGAGTGTCTATTTATGTTAGGTATTAATTATTCCATAAAATTAATTTGTTTTTCATGTATGTCAAGATAGTGTCCTTAAAGTTGGTATTAGAATGATTTTTTTTCATCCATTGGGAACTAGGAATCAAAATACTTTAGTGAGATCCCTAGAGTTATTTTGAATGATATGTCTATGGATGTCTTACAGATAAGTCTATGTATGGGTTACAATCCAAGAGTTTTTTTGATAATCATTAATATCCTAGGAATAAACCTAAGATATCATATATTGAATGTTTTAGATGTTCAAAGTACAGGATTTATGAAAATTGACTTACTATGTAGAAATCTCATGAAGAGAATTTTGATGGTGGTATGAGTATTGGATATATTGCTAATGATAAAGATATTGTAAATGACAAGTTATTGATATGAGATGTTATAGAATTATCATTTAGATTAAACCAAAGAATCATTATTAGATTAAGGTTGAGGATCCTTAATACATTTTTCATATTTCTAGAAATATTAATAAAATCAATCCTGAGAAATGTTCTATGAATAAAGATTGATGATTGAGGTTTATAAGTTTCAGAATTGGAATATTATGTTGTAAAAATCATAATATATATAAGTGTTTTAATTATAAGTTTTCCACTAAATACTAGAAATGATATGTTGAATATTTATAAAGACTTAGAAAAATTATATAAGAGGAATATAATATTTTTTTTAAGTGCTAGTAACCCTTAATGTTTTTAATATGTGGAGAAAATTGTGTTTATCTTGGACAAAGATATATTGGATTTGAATTAGTTAATTGGACGGTAATTATTTCCATATAACTGATTAATTATTTTATGAAAAGTTGTTTAGGATTTCATGGATTAAGTTTAAAAGTTTCTTGGAATTAGAATAAGGAATCATGAATGTTTTCAATATGGATATATAATAATTCGGATTATTATAATGACTCTAGAGAATACATGATGAGGGAATTAACTTGATTGGAATGTGATCAACAAGATATACCTTGTGATATATGGGGGATAAAATTTAAACCAAGTTAGTTCACCTCTTTAATTTTTTTTATATTTTATACTTTCATAAGGATTCTATGGTTATAAATTTATGGACGGTTTAAGTAACAATTTGGAAGAAGTTTTTTAGAAAAATGACATATCTCACCATAGGTGGACTTATGCATATTTTCTAACTTGTGATAAATTTTTGTTGTGATAAAGTCAAATAGAATGAAATATCATTCAATTTGAAAAAATAATTTATCTACTAATGATTTAGAAATAGAAAAATTCATCATCATTTATTTGAATATGATATGAAGTATAAAATTATTCAAGGAACAAACAATGGTGAGATTGTACTGCAATCATGTAATAATATATTCTCATGTAAATTCGTCAACATTAATAAAAGGGATTTTGATGTAGAAGGGTGTATTTTTATCATCATATTTGATGATATCAATGACCCCTTTCATGCTTCTTTAGTTTATTTGATTTTGTAACTGTTAAATTTCTCTCGATCACCCAATTTTTTATGATTAGTGATCTTTATCAGTCTATTTAATTATTTATGCTTTTCCACTATGTTGATATCTTCACCTATGTTCTTCTACACATATACCTAGATATGATTTAATTTGGATATCATTTATTATACAACTATTCCTTTTTAAAAGGTAGTTTTCATCTTTGATTTTATGATTGTGGATTCTAGTATTGAAACGTTCAAGTATTAATCCATTCATAACTTAGATGAATTTTGAGGGAGAAATTTCATTTTAATGAGTGTTAGAATGTAACAACCTGAGATTTTTTATCAGATTGATTTTTAAATTTCATTGATGTCTTCTGTTGTACCGTAAAATAAGATAATCATTCACAAAACATGAAAAGTACATAACTTTCGGTATACGTTACACTATACTTGTCTTGTGCTACACACAATTTCATGTTCTTTTGATAGAATTTATTTCAGGTAGGACCGAGATTATATAAACAACTAAATTTTATTATGATACCTTATAACCTAGTAATTATAATGATAGATATAAATAATATTAACTAAATAATAAAAATAATCTTAATTATTTTTTTGTGAAATTAATTATTTGGTGAGAAATTAATTATAAATGAAAATAAAACATTTTTTAGATAAAAGGATATATTTTTGAAAAAAAAACTATTTAAATGAAAATATGTGAGTTTACTAAACAATAAAATCACAATTGATGTATTTTATTATCGAAATATATATGTAATATATTTAAAATAATATCTCAAATTAATCTTACAGGTTTTCTAGACATGATATAAGAACAAATTAAAATTTATCAGATAAAAGAAGTATTTTTCAAAAAATGCAGTTTTTCCACCTTTTGATTGAACATCGATTTTTAATATTGTATTTGACGATTTGATATATTATAAATAAAAAATAAACTTCTTATGTGGATGTGGGATATAAAAAATTTACTTTTGATTAATATTTGATATTTATTCTGAAAGGTTTTCTCTTTTTGATGAATAATAAATATTCAAAAAATATTAATAGACAAAAAAAAATTCATCAAAATAAATTATATGGTTAAATTATATTACAAAATTTTCATAATGTGTAAATATATTACTTTTATTATCATTTAATATTATGTTTGTAATTGGAAATAATTTTACCATGAATTTAGAAGTAAAAATATATCAATCTTTTATAATGGTTTAACTTTTAAAATATGTTCTTCATTTCAACAAAGGGATTAATTTTAAATTAATTAATTCAAATTATATTTTTTGAATTTTGGAAAATATATTACATTGGAATTAGTGGGGTCAAAATTATGTAAATAAGTGGTATTTACTTTTTTGGGCATATGAATAATTACTTTTGTAAAAATAAATTACAATGGTTAGAAGGTAAATTGGGTAATTAATTGTCAAAATAATATAATCGAATTACCATAAAACTTGTAATAATATCATTGAATGAGTGTTTTTTGACCAAAATAATACTTTTTTTGAAATATTAGACTTTTTAATCAACTTGAATGATATTATGACATTTAATATATTTCATTTAAAGAAAAGTTAAATAAGTCTTACTAACATTTTAATAACATTATCATTTTTAAAATAAGGTTATAAAAAATCTACATTTGATAATAAATAGTCATTTTAAAACTAATTTTTTTCATGTAAATATATTTTCAATTTTCTATAAATAAATAATCACTTTAATTTCTTATACATTGATGATATAGAAATTATTTAATTATTGAACAATACAATTTTTTTATAAATATGATAATAACCATTAAAATACCTAAACAATTGACCGAATCTTATTGGTGGAGTATAACTAGACTGTAATTATTGAAGGGTCGAGTTATTGACCACATGGATCTATACATAAATGATTATGACACTTATAATGTTTTATTTAATGTGATGTTAAAGTGGTCACATTCATGTTTTATTAAATATAACATTTTTAATGTTGGGATTTTTAGAAGATATATTTGACTCTAAGTATTATAATTAAATAAGTAATAATTATATTAGTTATGGTATTCAATATTTAGTTTTCACCCATGAAATATTTATATTAAATAATTACACAAAACGTTTGTATTAATTATTTTATTATTGAAAATATCGAATTAATGTATATAAAAATATAAAAATAAATACATTTTATGATAATTAATACATCTAAGTAATTTTATATATTTCTTTGACCAATGAGTAATATAATAAAATATATGGTTCTAGGATAACATCTTATATTGTTATTTTTGAAAATCCATTAAATGAATAGTGTCAAAATTGGCACTAATTATATTTTGTGAAAATAATGTTTTATTGAATTATTTAAAAATCATAAAATATTTTTTTAAAAAAATAAAATAATTATTATATGATTTATAATATTCTAATGTTTTCATTTATTTTCTAATAAACATAAAATTTCTAAAAACTACATTATTTTAATATTGAAATATTTTTAACCATAGTTAAAATTAAAATAGAATAACTAAGGGTTAATTAAAATGATAAGGTATAAATTGATAAAAAACATATCTAAAATTTATATGATGATGATATTACATCATTATATGATCTAATAATTGAAAATATGTCATTTTTTGGTTTTCGGATATGCTTTGATTATATTATAAATATATATTTTTGAAGATTTCAAAGGTTCCCCTAACCACAATAATGAAAGGAAACATCTTTCCTCTTTTCATCACATCACTTTGGGCCTTTATGCTCATCCATCCCCTAACTATCTCTATTCTAAATTTTTCTTGCCAAATTAGACATATTTTTGACTTCTCAAAAGACCAACTCTAGTGACATTAATAGGACATCTCAAGGAGCTCATCGAAGAAGTAGTAATATCCATTAACGACTCACTTATGATAATATTTCTTATACATACAATTAATTTATTGTTTCCATTATAAATTAATAAATATCAAATAAAATATATAATGAGATGTTATTATGATTGGGTAACAGGAATATTCCTCTTATCCATCCTATGAGAAATGAAATCACCACCATTTCGTACATACGACTTGATGTCTCCACACAGTGGTGTAATATTTTTATCACCACCACCATACATGGATGTGAATAATATAGAAATAATAAATATATAATATAACTAAAACATGGTATTTATTATTAAATAAAATACATACTATCTACTTCTATACCATTTCACAGTTAAGGTAATGACATCGTCACTCATGAAAATGTATAACCTACCGTCTCTATGATGAGATGTGATTCATACTACGTGATATTACTTAAAGCATGATTATATAAATTAATAGAATGAATAAATATGATATAAATTATACTAATATAAATATTTTTATTTTATAAATATAACCCAAGAACACGAACAAGAACTTATCCATCAAAACATGCATAAGAAATAAAGAAGTTAATACTTGATGGATTAGTAATAATGTAATTAACAAAAGAGTAATAATATGATCACTATTGATATCATAAAAATGAATGTGATACTAGAATATGTTAGTGAAATTATTTAAACCCTTGTACAGGATGTCAAAACATGTATGATGGAACCCAAACCTAAGTTAAGGGATAATTTTGTAATACCATTATTACCGGAGACTGTTTTTACATAAGTATTTACTAAGGATTTATTATAATTTATGTATATGATTTCTAAAAAATCATTAATAATTTTTTTAACATTATCCTATGGATGTATAAAGTCATGTTTATCCATTTTCACATTATACTAAATGGTTAAAAAATTATTTCTTTCATTTTCCAAGCAAATTAATTTTTGAAATTTCCACCAAAAGTACGAGAAGAATATTTTTTAATATATACAGCATGATCGGATTTATAAGATTTAATACTGAATTATTTTACAAATGATTCCCTAAGATAATTTCTTTTAAAATTCCATGTTATTTTATGAAAATAAAATATTTTGGAAGGGGAATTGATAATTCCCTCAGGAATTAATTTCAAGTGTTCAATTAAAATTATTTCCAACTCAGAATTAATTATTTAAAAGGGTAATATTTCAAGTATTTAATCCCTATTATTTATATTGTTTTATTGTTTTTATAATAGAATTTTATTTGAGAAATACATTTTTAACATGTATTGTGTGATGATGAAATTAGGTTTAGGAAAACCATTTTATCCATTACATTATGATATAATGAATGATTTATACATTTGTGGGAAATGTAAAAATGATTTCATTATGATATGGGTGGGACCTCTATGTCCCTTAAATGCATTGGGTAAATATTTAAATCTTGATATATAGAAATGAATAGAGTGTTTAGTGATATTGGTTTAGTAATATATGAATGGAATGACATGTAAACCATATTTAGAAATAGATGGATGAAATGACAAGTAAACATGGATTAGTAATACACAGATGGAATGAAATGTAAACTTGGTTCAGTAATACATAACTAGAATGAAATGAAAGTCTAGTTCCATCATACTTGGCTGGAATAAAGAGTGAACACAATTTTGTAATGGAATTTGTCCACTATGATGGTCTTGTAAATGATCATTAACTTATATGAAATTAGTTTCTATTATTATGTGTATTCCAATGATTCCATGTCTTTTGATATGATTTTTTAGAATATGATCATTGATTATTTATGATCTTATATTATTTATTCCATGATATGATATCATGGTCCAGGACATGCAGGATTTTATTTTCAATTGTTATATTCTTATATAATATGATTATGATATGATTTTCATCTCCATTGTTTACCCTTTCTGATTATCTAACCTCAGCCCTTTTATATTTCATTTCCCCTAGATACGAAGAAGGGTATTATGTATGATGTGTCAAAAGGGCTTCAAATTTTAAAGGAAAAATAGGGAGATGATGTAGAAGTTTTATGAACCATTTTGTTTAACATTTATCAATTGATAAGGACACTTAACTAATATGGTCTTTGGGAATCTATTTGAGTCATGTATTCATTATTCAATAAATTTAATGTAATGATTATGTACATAAAACTAGGGTCATTATAATTTCACCATTTTCAAGTCAAATATAGAATTACCATGTAATCTGAACATAAAATTCTTATGTATATATTCACCTAAAATTATTCGAATCTTAGCTAGAGAAGATGGGTAGAGTACTCCATAATTTTACATTTTACATTATATATACACATGTAAAATAAATGTTGTGTCACTTTCTATGAGAAGGATGTTACCAACAGAATAAGTGAATGTGGTCTACAGGGAAGGGACTATTATGAGGGCACTTATAAAATTACATTTGAAGCGTTAGGAGGAGGATGGGTAGGTATTTGTTTTCAAGTGCATGTGAATTTCTCATTTTTAAAAAATGAATCATTCTTGGGTAGTCATATAATATTGATTTACATAGGATATGTAATAATTTAAATGTTGGTGAGACCTTTTCTGATTTTTATTAGTCTCTTGGTGGTACTATTTATTTCTTAAAATAGTTAGTGTTTCCTCTAACTCTGAGGAAGGAGGTGATGAAAATTAGAAACCACTCTAGATGGGTGGTGCATCCTAAGGCTTCCAATTTGTATTAATATTTTAAATGATGATACAAGCTGCCAAGGATGAATATATAAATTTAAATTCATTTTCTCAATGTATTTCATGTTATATAATTTATATTTAGAACAAACAACTAGTAGGATTATTTCATTCCCCTACTCATATATAGAATTTGGATTAGATATCAATTGATATTTTCATCATCTTTCCCTAATATCATAGTTGGAAGGATTATATTTTTGTAGTTAATTAAAATTAAAAAAATTCATCCCATTACATTCCCATTATAGAATAAATGAAGTTGGGGGACTTTAATACTTATATATGAAATTTATTGTGACGTTATACATATTTTCATTAATAATTATTTACATCCAATACACACGTTTTACTTCTAATTTTTGGATGGCCCTTCAAGATGATTTTTTTTCAAATTGATTTGGATCATGTAATACTTTCCTCTGACAGATTAACAAGTAAAGAAGGCTATATATATTATAACAAATATCTTATGGGAATTCATTATTGATTCTAGTTTTTGTTTGGATATGTATTTATCGATGATAGTGATTTATTATAATAACAGTCATGAGGAGTTAATAAAAATTTCTCCCTCTAATGACTTCTATGGATATTCATGCTCATTTTATTTTTTTGTGGAGAATTGGGAGAACACACATTAATAGGAACCAATATTATTCAGGAGATGGAATGAAATGTTCACCTAATCCAAAAAGGATAATTATGGAACAAATTCATTAAAAA
This sequence comes from Viscum album, assembly GCA_963277665.1. Taxonomy (NCBI): domain Eukaryota; kingdom Viridiplantae; phylum Streptophyta; class Magnoliopsida; order Santalales; family Viscaceae; genus Viscum; species Viscum album. The sequence continues at coordinate 1,478,147,804 of OY728157.1, forward strand.
AATCATATTATGATCATTGTAAAAATACCTTATAATTATATGTGTAAGATTATGGGATTCTCTAGATTTATCCTATATTACGAAATCATCACTTTTGTATTTAAGGAATTTTTATGCCACGATATGTAATGTTGTCCGAGATATTAGGTTATATCAAAATGATGTAATACCTACTAAAATTTAAATCTTAGATGACTATGATTCATCATTTATTTTTTGTGCCCCAATAGAATAAGTGTCACCCTAATCGATCCAACATTAAAGAGTGGGATAAATTATAAATTAAACATGATTCCACTATTCATGCGAAACTAATGTAGATCATGGATCATTGGGAAAAAGTGATTCATGTAATGATTATTTATTTCCTATGCTTTAATAGTGATTTTAGGATAAACCTGAGATGTGTGATCAGGATGTTTTTATTAGAGAGAATTTACCTCACTTATTTTTTAATTTATATACTATAGGTCTTTATATGTGAGTAAATTAGCATTGTGGGGAGAATGGTGACACCCATGGGGTCTATGATGCTTTTTTAATTATTTATTTCTAGTTTTTCTATTTTTGTGTTTTTGAGAGATTTGGATGATACATACTCTTTTTAAAAAAAAGACTTGGAAGCATGTTTAGAATAGTTTTAGTGATTAACATACATAAAACCATATGATTGGGTGGAGGTATGATGGATTCTAGTGGGTATTTGAGAAAATACCATATTGTTTACCCAATGTTGAAAAAATGTCCATAAGATCATGTGGTCAGTTTGTGTATGGTGATGACCCTCATGATCAAAAATAGTTTTCCCAAACTTGTAGCCAGACCATGCAATATAAATAATACTATTAAAATGAAAACTTCCTAATACACCCTGATAAATTTTATCCAAAATCCCCATCATCTCTTCCCCCTCTTTTAACCAAACACCTATCCTATTCATGTATCTCCATTCCCCTTAAATTTTGGATAGTTTACATGGAGTTTTAATAGCTTACCTTTTGTTAAGAATTTATAATCATTATTTTTCCCATTATCCATTTATCTTCATTATTATTGATCAAAATTTATTCCTTTATTCTAACCAAAATTTCCACTACGATATAAACCACAAGTTTTGGTTAGGATTTTGGTGAAAATTATCGGGTTTCTAGGTTGGTGAGTATCACACTCCTTAAATTACTATGTTATTTTATGAAGATGGTGAGTTAATGATTATCATGTGGTAGGGGTTTCTTTATAACTCATTCGTTCATAGGTACACCTAATGATCCTAATATTTTATTTGGTATTATTGATAAAATATATTTGAAACTAATTATTGGAGACTGATATATGTTATTCAATTATTATGTTCGAATATGTTGATATAAATGAGGGTTCCACATAGACTTTTCAACTAAAAAGTGGTTTTAATATTATAATGTGTTTAAAAAAATGTATTTTTCATTTCTAAGGGATGTTTATAATTTTATTTTGATAGAATATAATGTATCAAGTAATACTATTAATTTTGGGTTACTTTTTTTTTTGTTGGATATTAATTGGAATGGGTATTAATTGTGTTGGTATATGGCAGTCCTTTGTTATGTGGGTGATTGAATAGGTTATACCCTAGATTTAGGTATAATATTTATAGATATCATTTCTAGTGAGGCCTCGAGATAACCAATGTTATGTTACTTTTTTAGGATCGCACCATTCATCCAATGTTATTTAATTGAGTCATTACTACTATTAGAACCAAATGGTCAAAACACCTTCCATGTTGATTAAATTATTCCAAAGATGATGCATGTAATTTATTTCAACTCAAAGTCTATTTATAATTATATTATATTGGTTTTCGAACATTATTTATTTTAAATGTTTAATTTCTATTTCAAATGATGAAAGTGATTTTTATACAACCATAGTGGTTTGAAAAAATTTTATTTTAAATTAGAATTTTCTTTTTTAGGAATAATTTTTTTTAAAACTAGATCCAATGATTTTTTTATTAAAATTATTATGAAGACCCATGGTGGAACCATACTAGGATTTTTCTCATAGACTACATATACCCTTAGGTATTTGTAGATTTATATTTTCAGATGATGTTAATGGTAAGAGTGTAGATACCTATGCATATCCTACATAAATATTACATTTTGATTTATCAATATTAATTACATAAAATAATTAAACACAATATAATATTTTATGTCTAGTTCCTTTGGATACATAGAAACTTAAATAAAAATTGATTCATTGGTAAACTACATCTAGTCCAAATAATTTTGTATATTTTTTAGCCTTCACAGACTTATCATACATAAAATATGTTTTCATAACATGGGGAGGAAAAAAATAAATGGCTGATATCAGATGACTGTAAGGGTAAATAACGAATATATTATTTGTGAAATAATAATAACATGAGAATAACTATTTGATAATGTGATAATAATATTTTAAAACCATATTCCAAATATCATTGCTCATAAAAAACTCATGAAATTAATATTGGTAGTTCATAAGACATAATTCATACATAACTCAATGTACATCAGCCCAAAGAGTATAAAATTTTAAGAAGACATAGATTTTTGGCATTCACATAAATAAAGAAAATATTATGTAATGGTTTTCCACCGAGAAATTCACAACATTTTATAATTTGGTTGACCACTTGTATACCTTCTTTAGACGTGGTATAACCTCCCATGTGCCCTATTTCAATCTTGTGTAAACTCTTTTGTACCTGCATTGGGATTTGGATAATCTATCATATACCCTATTTTACGACTGGAATAACCTACAATGTACCTTATTTCGGGCATGGGATAACCACCCATATACCCTTGAGATCATATAACATTTCTCAATACCTGATAAAATGGAGGAAGATATAGGTCCACCCATAACATTATGAAAATATAACATATTTTTATCATAATATCATATAAAATTAATTATATTAGTACCCATGAAATGAAATGTGTTTCATAAATACTGAACTGCATCATAACCTATGGAAAAATAATCATTTTATCAAAGTTTTTTCATCCTATGAACCATTAATTAAATAAATAATAATGGGATATATGAATCATAACCTATTGAATAATATGAAACAACATATGATGTATTTTTATATGGAAAATAATCTAAAAAGATCACTTGGAACATTTCTTGAGAAAAATAACATTTTAACTTTGAAAAACACTTTTCTTTTAAATCTGAAAATTCATAAAACATTTTAAAAATAATTTTATTTGAAATTAATAATTGAAACATATAAATTAGACTTTAAAACATTATATGTTCATGATGGAAGAAATTTTTTTTCATTCCATACAAGTTAAAATAACGATTTTTCTCAATTTTTTTGTAAAATCTAAATGATACTGGTTTATAAATAATAATTAGGAATCCTATAAAAAAATTTAGAAGTAAAAAAAGTGTTAATTTTTTTTATAAAATCATTTTATAGTTTTAAATACCTTATTTAAAACTATGTTTAATAAACCATAGATATGGATAAAAACTAATTTTCATCGAAGTGAGAAATAATGCTGACTTTCATTAAAAACATTATCTTTAACTCATCAGTAAATAAAAAGAGTAAAATTAAAGGAACAGATGGATTTAAATACCTAACAAGTGGAGAATAAAATAAATGTGTTTAATAATAGATAGATTATAACATTTCATAATATGAAGCATAATCTTATACAATCATGATAAAAGATGTTACTATATAAAAAAGCCCTTACCACTTTGGTGACTTAGAATTATAAACCCCAGGAAATAATCACATTAAATGAATATTAAAATATTATTATAATAAATAAATTCTCGATATTTACAGTAAAATAGTATTTACATATTCCTCATAAATTAATCTAGGTGTATACCATAACATGTGTCCCAAAGAAGAAAAATTGTGATAAACATACCTTACCATAAGTGAGGACTTCAATCATAAAATTTAAAAAATAATATATAATAAAAATAATTTATTAAAATAAATTTCATAACTATAATCATATAATTCATCCATAATTTGATATAATTATGACCATTTATTCCCTATTTATTAACAATTCCTTGTTGAAATCATGTTTTGGTTATATTTATATCATTTTTCATGTGTGTATCGATTTGGAATCTTATTTCTTTCCATTTTCATTAGGGTTCCATAAATTTGTAATTTTAACCATAATATAAACATTATATATATATATATATTCATAATATATATATTTATAGTAATACATTAATGCTAAAGATAAAAATTAACTAAAATATTCATGGAGATGGTAGGTCATACGTATACATGAAAACTATTTCAACTTTATCAACGGATGAAACAAAATAAAAGAAAATGATATATTACCTAAATATTTCAATTTTCAAGTTACATATATCACATATATTCCTTAATTTTACTACTATAGTCTTCCATGAATGTCACTATTGTTGAAAAAATCACATCTCTTCGTTTGACGGTAGTCCATCGTACACAAAAACGATATTATCATATACCCCATGAAATTAAAAGTATGAAGGTACATGTGAGATCATAATTATATAAGTATAATTATTCTTAAAAGATAATATATATTTATTTAATATATCCTTATCACCATCCAGGTAATCCACATATGAAAAACACATCACATTTGTTTACAAGGCTGTGGTCAGATATACAAAAAGGTTATGTCAATGGATGGTTAGGTAATAAATTTAATGTGTTAATATAAATAAAAACCTATAATTATATCATTAATATTACAAATAATCATTAAATTCAAAATTACATCCATCAGTGAGTGGTGGTGATGTAAAAAGAATACCATCGACTCGCGAGGTGATAGTCCACCGTTCAACATATTGACAAATCAATACCATTTTTGAGAAGAATAGATATATGTAGGTCATAAAATTAACCAAATAAAATAATATTTTATGGTATATAATATTGACTTTATATTTCTATATTTAATGAATATTTTAATGACATTGAAGAAACAATAAACCAAAAACACAAGTTTATGAATTTTATATCTACATCAAATAACCGATTTGGGTTTATATCAAAAGACTTATTAATAGGGTTTCATAATAAAAATAAGGTCTATAAGTTCTGTATATTGAATTAATCAATTTATCTAGGTAGGTATTTAGAGAAAAAAAGGGATTTAGATGTGTCCAGAGTAGAGGATAGGGAGTGGCCTATTTAAGTTGGGGAGAGGACACCGATGGAATTTTTCAAAAGAATAAAGTGTAACAATGTTTTTCCAATATTAAAAGGCTAAAAAATAGGTAATTATTGTCTATTAAAAGGTATAATATTAGAATATGTCTAGAAAATGTATTTGGAAATGTTTCTAGGTCATTTTATCTCTTATATTTTTTACTTTAACCCAATGTAAACCATTTTATCCTTTACCGTGATAATTAACCTTTTTTTGTTTTTCTAATTAATTTTGACAAAAAGTTATGTTTAAATTATTAAATAAAATTTATTTTGAAAATTAATAATATATAATCCATTTTTTGTCATTCAATTCACAAATTTTAAAAAAATTTATTTAAAATTAAACTTCTAGACATGATGAAAAAGATGGCTTCCAAAGAGAAAAATGCTAAAAAGATTAAAAAGTTATTTTATCAATATCCAATATAAAATACATTAAATTGACCTATTTTTAGATAATAAAAATTTAATATAAATAATTTTACTTTTAAAACCATTATGAAAATAACAGAACATTATAAATTATTTAAAGATTAGTTCTTAATAAAAACTAGTATTTTTCACGATTCATCAAATAAATTATTACTATAGAAAAATAACAAAAATTCACGGTATGATAATTACCAAAATTTTGTACATATTAGAAAAAATATACTAAATATATACAAAATTAAATTTATTATTTTTTGAAAAAATTCAATAAATATCATTTTTTATAAGGTATTAATTTTAAAATATTTTAAAGAAATTATAGGAAATTAAGTAGTTATTTTGTCAGTAAAGTTGCTTTATAAAAAAATTATACATAAATTTTTTTAAAAAAATTTACCATTTATTCCAATAATTTTAATTGATAGTCAATAATATTTTTTGAAAATAAAAAATCTAAAGTTTATCACAGTTTGGTAAAATTATTTGTTATTTCAATCCCAAGATATTGTATAAATTAAATTCAATCCGAAAAAAAAATATTTCATAAAATAATACCATTTCATATTATACCCACTTAAAAAGAATTTATCCTTCAAAATTATTTCACTTTGGTAAAAAAAATTAAGATACTTATGTCTAATTATATCATATATTTCATACATAGCTTCCTCGAGCAAGTGGTTTCACTACCAAACAATGAACATCTTTCTCTGTATGATTTAGAATCTTTAATACTCTTTCATCAAAAGTAATATCATGATCTAGGGGCTTAATAACTATGTTATGTACTAGTGAAGGATCAATTAAGAGAATTCTAAGGAGTTATATATTAAACACTTTTTTGACTTGGGAGAGGGTTAGTGGAGGCACTAATTGATATGATACCATCCCAATATAATCATGAATTTAAGGGGGAATAATATACTTATGGAGAAATTTTCCCTTATTTCAGAACATATTTACCTTGTTCGATGGATTTTTTTTCAAAACACCGTATCACACATTTCTAATTCTGAATTATGTCGATGGTTGTGAGCACATATTTTTTATGAATTTTTGATTCAGTTATGTTTTGAAAAATAGATATGGATATTTCTTTCATTTCGTATGATATCACATTTCCTAATTTTATTATTAATCCAAATTCATCCCATTACATTGGAGTTCTATAATTATTTTTATAAATTTCATAAAAATGATATATCTAAATGCTCTATTGAAATATATTGTTTAAGATAACTAAAATAGAGTAAGGTGTGGATCCCAAATTCCATTGAAATCTATACTATAAGATCTCAACATATCCTCTAGGGTTTTAATTTTTCTCTCAGACTGATGATCTATTTGTGGATTATACACAGGACTAAAAATCAATTATGTATCATGATATTTCTGAATACTTCTCTGGAACATTGAGGTAAATATCAAATCATAATTAGATATAATTTAATGTGGTACCCCAAGAAAAATTAACACATACTTAATGTATAACATGGGAAGTTGATAAAGAAATTTTTTTTTGATAGTGATGAAATGTGATGAATTATTATGTTGATAAAATATAAACCATATAGAATTATTCCATTTATATGATTTGGGGAGTCTAAGGACAAAATCAGTGGTGTCCTTCTCCCATTTACATTATTTTTTGGACAATGGCTGTAGCATACCCTTAGAATTTTTTCTCACAAACATAGCTTACAAAAATACCAAACACCAAGATACATAATCATCAATATCAAGGTAATTTTTTCCCAATATAAATACTATTTCAGGTCGGCCAGTGGTAGGAATTAAACCCTTGTATTAATTCAGTTGTGAGTTCATCCCCTATGAGCTTTCTGGATGTAATTAGTTTTCACATACCATTCAATTTATCCTTTTTATAAATTTTTATTAATTAATTCCTAAAACACTCCCATATTGAAATAACCTAAGATTAACTGAAAATAAAATATAACATAAATTCTAAAGCTTACCAATACCTTTAATAATATGTAAATAATATTTAAATAAATTCCCCCCAAAATAGAAGTTTCAATAAAACATATAAAATCAAATTGTTAAATTTCCATAAATGTATCTCCAAATATCCATAATCTTGATAATTTCTTATCACATAAACCTTAAAAGGGGTATCTATGAGTTGAAATAATGATCAAACTTAATCTAAAAAACCCCTGATGGTATCCATAACTCTTAATTTATCCAAACTAAGAGACATATATACTGCCAAAATATAATTCAACCTTTATTCCTTATGTAATCTTTTATCCTAGGAATAAAAATTTACATTGAGATCTTGGGTTGTCCCTTGAACTAGGAGAATAAAAAATGTGTTTTCATTAATCTAGAATCTATGTAAGGGAAGATAATAATTTCTCATAATAACATTAAATTTTAAAAAAGTATGTATACAAAGTTTTCATTGAAGTCAATCATATATACTAGAAACATTATTTTATGAACTCTAGAGTAGAGGAAAATAATTATTTTTTATTGTCACCACTCATTATATCTATTTTGATTACATAAAATTTCCCCTCCTTTTATCTTTAGTGGATGTTTTGTCTTATTATCCACATTTTTGATTGGACTAAGGAATTCATTTTCATAGTTATCAATGTACATTCACTTGATGAACTAGAGCATGGGTTGTGAAATCTATGTATATTTCCTTATATTCTCATTACTAACTAAATTATCCTCTTTACATCATAATTTATCTTCTCAATGACCTTTATTTCAAATTTTTACTCATTTTTAGTCCCCATAAGAATATTTCCTCTATGATTGATTTCACACTTTGATCATAAAGAAAATATCATCATCTTACCACCACAGTCTATATAATTAACATTGAATTCCATTTTTCCTTTCTTATCAGTGTCAAATCATAAAATAAATGTAAATGTATATTTGGTGTCAAAATACAAGAGGGGAGGGGGTAATTGTTTGTACAAAAACAATATATTTAATTACTTAATAAAGTACTTAGTTTAAGAGTTATTAAACTAATACAATTATCAACTAATAAAATAGACCATACATGTCTTAGATCCAATGGAAACACAAAGATGTAATACTAAAAGTAATGTAAAAACATTTTTATTTGAAATTAATACAATGATTAGAGTAATACAAATGTTAATGATTCTAAAAAATATCATATAAAATCTCATAATTAAAAATGAATTATAATTGAAACAATTATATTTTATTCGAATATGAAAAAAGGGGAAAAATACAATTTCCATTATTATACAAATATCAGTGGAAATGTAAAAGTATTACAATTATTTTACCCCAAAGAGAATAGTATCCATTCACCTAGGATATAAGGTCTGTCTTACCACCACCTTGGTAAGCCCTCGATATGATGATCAGTATAGATGTATTCTTATGCCTAGAAGCCCTCGATTAAAAAGGTAATCAACACCTATGTCCTTTACGAAATTGAAATCCCTCAATAAGATGATCAAAAGCATGGCATCCTATCCCCAAAATCCATCGATCATTTTTACAATGATTGGTCGCACAAAGAAGAAAAAAATAACTTATATAAATAAAAGAACATTGAACAAGCTATTCATATCTTATATCTTCAAGCCTTTCTCAAAAAGAAAGAGATAAGTCATAATATCCTTTTATAGAACTGGATAGAAGAAAAATTTGTGCATTATGGTTTGAATGACACCTATTTATAGGCTTTTTATAAGGACCCATCCTTAAAACATTACATAATCTTGAATTAATGGAATAATTCACATTGAGGATCTTTTCAGGTTTAGATTTTTAGAGAATTGGACCATAACTATTACATCTCAAAGATTACAAGGTAGACACATCTACTCAGTTCCCATTTTTTCACAAAATATAAACTTTTGAATAAAAGAGTCAAGTCTACTTCCATGTTTTAGACATCATGGAATTTCCTTGATCCCATCCATGACGATATTCCTCTTTAAGTCATGTGGAAAACATTTCAGAAACATGGGATGAGCAAAAAAATCTCGTTAAGGGGTATAAATATATGGAAAGGAAACATTAGTCCACGTATACGTAAGAATCAATGAAAACACACTTTAATCATAAAACATAATCACTTTAACATACCTCATGAAATAATAATATTTATGAATAATTTATAGAAAACATAAGACATAAAGGAAACTTGAGGCATTCATTACATTCTTATGTAGGGAGTAACCCTCATGGTTACGTTTGGAATACCCATCATAGTATATTACCTAAATCTCTTTAGAGAAACCTTAGCGTTTAACTCCTTCATGTAACCCAATGCATTGGAGAGCTTATTGGGCTCACCCACCCTTAGTTTATCCCGTAACCACACGATTTCATAAACATTTTCCAAGAACTATAACATAATTATAACACATTGAACATGCATAAATGAAACATGAAATTTCCATATTTCAATCACAAGTGATCACATCATGATATAATCATAAATAAAAACATCTAATAAAATCCTTAAAACTCTATGAGAGAAATATCCCTTTATACATAGAAAATATTAAAAGAAGACATTTAAAAGAGATTTTATAATCAAAGTGTCCCATACCACTTCGAAACTTTTGAAAGGGTTTTAAAAAATTCATGTCCATATAAATAAATCTTTAAAACAATTTTTATAAAAAAGACTTGGATGATAAATGTTTTGAAGAATAAATCTTTAAAACCATTTAAAACAATGTTTTAATAAAAGAGTACTTTTCCATTTTGAACATTTAAATTATAAGCCACATGAAAGTAGACAATTTTAAAACCATTTAAATTACATTAGTATAGATATAATATGGATTTGGAATGTCAAAGGGGCTGTATATTCAATTTATAAAGGAATAAAAGTGCATATCATTAAGAAATGTCTCAATGAGAAGAAATTGATATGTAATCCCAATCATGGATCATGCCATTAGAGCAAGGATAATGAAATGAAATAATTATGTGTGACAAATATAAATACACTAAATATAAGTGGATACACAATGTAAACCAATCAGATGTCATCCACACATATTCATAGCAAGACATAATCAAGAATTAGAGGTTTAACCCAATGAATTGAAATTGTGTTAAGAAGTTCCCCTACAGAAATTCGACAGCCTAACGACACCACTTTAAAGTTTAGAAAATGAGTTGATGAGACAAAAAGGGTATCTCATCACTTGGAAATAAATTTTACATCAATAAGGATATATAATAACATATCCCAACATAATAAGGAGTAATTTAAAAGACATAACAAAAAAAGTCTTTTAAAAAGAGGAGGGTGAAAGGTTACCTTACCGACTTGGGTAAGTTTCAAAACTTACACCCCATGAAAGAAGGCCTATACAACATTGATATAAATACTAATAAATGAAATTATATTACACAAAGAGTAGAATAATGGGAATTACATTTACCACTCAAAGGAAATAGTGGAAAATGTAGCATAAATCTCACGGGAATAAAAGTGAGATGAAAAACCCCTTACGAAAGCTCAACAGCCTAACGACGCCACTTAAAACCTCCAAAAATGGATTTATGAGATCAAATAGGTTATCTCATTATATGAACATAAATATACAGAATGAGGAATATAAAGTAACATCCCCAAACATATGAAATATGAGCTTAAAAGAAATGACATAAAAGAGAGTACTTAAAAAGAAAGAGAGAGGTAGGCTCCCTTACCTCAAGTCTGACTTGTCTCGTTCGTTTCTTTATATTCCAGAATAATAAACTAGAGTTAATTCCTAATTGATTAAGAAGTTTTTTCAAGTTCATTATTCGTTTTATATCTGTTATTACCATGTTATGAACATTATGTAATTATTTAAGTTAATAACTGTCGTTTTGTCGATAATTGGTACTTGAGTCAAAAATAAACTTCTTATAATTACAAGTTGTTCATGTGGTAAAATATCCATTATATCCAAAATTATATTAATGATGTAGATATCATATATATCATATATATACAGTAGATACTTTAATTTATAATATTACATAACATTTAAAGGTAATGAATGAAATGCACTGTTCATAGTGATGGTAAGCAGTACGTACGCATGAACACTACTTTCATTTCTATTTTGTATTTAATGGAATTAAAACTAAATGAGAGATATATATATATTATAATTAAAGTATAACATATATTTTATAAAGGTCACATACGTTCATCAATTACATTCTTTATACATTCCATGTATTGCATGAACGAGTTACATCACTTGAGGGGGCGGTAGTGCACACTTCCTCAAATGAAATTATCACATTTGAGAAAAAAGAAAAGTATAAAGGAATGTTTTAAATGTAAAATACAGAAGCATAGAGAGGAAATAAATATAATATATATATCATAAATTAATATCATTCCATCATAATGGACACCATGAGAGGTGGTAGGAGAAGATAGAACAATCATCGTTTCGTGAGGTAGTAATTCTCCATCGACGAAAAAAGTATGTTCTTTAACCATTAGACGAAGTTGTGTGTAAGTGTAGATAGAATAATTCTCATATAAACATACTATTATATTGAATATACTAGTGTTTTTACAAAATAATTGAATAAAAAGAGTTTATCTGGTTGGAGAAGCAAAATAAAACAAAAGAACATAAGAGAGAACATTACCTTTAAATCGGGTAACTTATTTGGGTTTGAACCAAAAAGTGTACTTGAAGAGCTTTCTGCCTAAGGTAAGGCTTCTAGAATGAAGAGAGGGATGTGAAGAGATAAAATGAGTAGAGTTTGGTCGAGCCAAAGTCTTGAGAGGTGTGGGTAAGGGGGTAGAGGTGGGGGCCTTTTATAAGAGGGAGGAGGGGAACTCTTGGAATGTCTTGAAAAAGTTACTTTATTATAAAATGATTTTCGGATATTAAAGGTCCCAAAATTATATATTTCGAGGATAAGGTGATAAGGGTTCTAAATCCACCCATCTAATAAGTTTTTGACGAGTTTATGTCTTAGATTTTACCTTATCGTCTAATTTTATTTAAATCGTTCATTAATGAGGTAATTACTGCATCATCATAGTGTCATAAAAAAATTTATTTATTTAATGTCTAAAAATTATAAAATAAATATAATGATGTACTAAATCATTTTATATTTCTAATTAAAATTTATAGTCAAACATATGACTTTTATATCCCCATTTAATAATTGTTATAGTAAAACAATATATGTTTGTGACACTTATTTTTTACTTTAAATAAAATGTTATTAATGTCATTTTCTTACCCAAGTTGCTTCATGGGGTCCCCAAAGTTTACACATGGATTGTCTCGGTCGTCCATGACTTATCAAATATGTGTAGAATGAGTGTAAAGGTAATTTCATATTATTATATCATTATATATACCTTAAATTACACCAATAACCTTTAATCGCGATTAATAAAACTTAAAAGTTACTATTCATCAAAAATTATTTTAATACCATTGAACCACATTTTAAATCCTAATGATAACCATGTATGTCTTATTTTTGAATTTCAAATCACAGGGGTGGTAAATTTCTTTTAAATGAAAAAATAATTTTTTTAACTACCACTTAGTGGTTTCACTATTCATCCAAAATTGATGTTTTTCAGAAAAATAACGAAAATTCACCCAAAGCTATATCTGATATTCCAAATTCCAAAATGATGTCCATTTTACCAAATTAAAAACATTAAAGTTTCATTAATTATTTTTATAATTAATTCCCGCTGTCAAAACAAATTACATGTTTTTAAGAAACAATATCTATCAAAAGATTGACACTTGTTTATGTCCAATTTCAAAGTAAAATTAATTCCAATGACCAACATTGGATTAAATGGAAAAAATATATTTTAACTACACTTTAATCAAAATTAAAAAGATAATCTATCCATATAAATAAATTATATTAAAAAGAGGATTTGAATTAAAATACATCATTTTCACTAAAAATGATCTTTATCGGAAAAATAACCAAAAATTTACACAAAGGAAATTTTGATATCTAGATTCTAAAGAAGGATATTATTTTGAAAACTATAACATATAAAATTTTAAAAAGTATATTTCAAAAGGGTTCACCATCAAAAGGTGGTTAATCGACCTTTTAAAGAATATTAGAAGATTTAGGATTAAAATTGGATTCATTTTCATTTTAAGCCTCTAACATTTATTTGGATAAATGAAAAAATATTTTACAAGAATATATAATAATTTGGTAGTTAGCTCTATTCATTACTACCATTACAATGGCTAGGCGTTAACTACCATTTAAAATAATATTATTATATTATAAGTGTGCAACGTAAGATTTCAAAGAAACTCATTGTTGCGTATTGGGTACGTCATTGAACATTGCATTCCCTTTAAAGTAATATTAATATTTTATTCACAAATATTAATAAATATGAAAATGTCATATTCCTTATTTACCTGGGATTTTACATCCTTCCCCCCATTTGGGAATTGCGTCCTCACAATTTTAAAATTTGGCTCGAAAACGTCATTAAAAGTCCCAAATCAGAACAAGAGTCAGTAAAATTATCACTTTAAAATAAATAAAGATAAGTACAAAGGTCACCCGAGATAACCCATACTAGGATTCCATGAAAACATGGTTATGGAGGAGAAAACAAGGGTCATGTTCTGATGGAGTGTGATAGAAAACATGATTAAGATAAAGTTAACCCCATGAAAATCACAAACTTATGATGGGTTAAATGGTATGTGATTCCCCAGTAGGAAAAGTTAAAAGAAAACATTTTTGTTTTAAGATAATTTTCAAAGAGGAACTTATTTATGAGTTTAACTAAATCATAAGGAAACTTACTCAATTGTCATGTAGACTTTCATCTTTTACTAGATTTCCAGCACAGACTCATATTTTCCCCAAACGATGAGTATTTCAGGATGACTTGTTCATATTAAGAATGCTATAATCAACTTCTATAGAATCACCTAACCCAAAAAAGATGAACTATATATTTCCCATGTCTTTAAACCTTAACCAGTACCAAAAATTGTTAGTACAAGATCAGATAATACCCAAAAAGGATAATCCTTTATAAAAAGAAATATTACTCGTAATATCCAAAATTTGACCAACAACACCCAAAGTTCATCTAATACCATTCAATAAAAACTATCCATAAAAATCATCAAATTAATAATAACTAATAATTAAACCCAAATCTCCAAATCGTTTAATCAAATAGTCTTCCAAGATAAATCTTATCATTAATCTCCAAATATCATCAGTTACTCTTAATGTCTCATACTAAAAAGTAACTAACCTAATCACATATCCTCCATGATAGGATAATCATTTCCATAGATAACCCAAAATCAACTTATTCCTGATTCATAAGATCGTCTAACTAAAAATAATTTTTCATACTAACCAGGGACATCACGTAGTGCAGTGGTAGGCGTCAAATACCAGTGGCACTTTGGCTGTGGGTTCGATTCCCACAGCTTTGTCTGACGCGACGGGTTATCACACGGTCTGCGTTTTTTCCTTTTCCGAAACTATATAATTCTTAAAAAATTCACCAAAAATTGATAAAATCATCAAAAATAACCATAACATAATTTAACCTCATGTTTATTTCATGCCTTTCATTTTACATGATAACATATAGTAACCCATAATTACCTCACAAGTAAGGATCATATAAACCCTAATGGATACCTTTATAATTATTACCTAAAAATCCACATTGAGTTGGTTATCTCGTACATGATGAATTATAGAACTCAACAAGGTTCAAGTGGTTAATCATGACTCTTGATATTTGGTTGAGAAAAACCACAAGAGTTCTCATTGCAGCTCATATATCATTCAGTTGTTCTTTAAGAAAACAATCACAGTTTTCTTCACATCTGCTATCAATTTTGTGCCTGCTTGATCAATCCATTTACTAAAACCAAAAAAGTCAGTTTAAGCATATCATTAGAATCATCATATAATACTATGATATAATTATTCATTTTATCATAAACTCATTCACTTTATCTAAAACTATTACTCTTTCTGAAATCTTAACCATTATGGAAATGTCACTTATGCTTAAAAAATACCCTAACCTATAAAGTTATCTAAACCGACCTCTGATACCAAATATAAGGACCTAGCCTTAAAAAATTACATTATCTTGAATTAAATGAATAATTAATATTGAGGATCTTTTCATGTTTATTGTTTTAGAGAATTGGGACATAACTATTACATCTCAAAGATTACAAGGTTGACACATCTACTCAGTTTCCATTTTTTCACAAATTATAAACTATTGAACAAAATGGTCATGTCTAGTTTCCTATTTTAGACATCATGACATTTCCTTGATCCCATCCATGATCGTATTCCTCTTTAAGTCATGTGGAAGAAATTTGAAAAACTTGGGATGAGCACAAAAAGCTCATTAAGAGATATAAAAATATGGAAAGGAAACATTAGTCCACGTATACGTAAGAATCAATGAAAAAACACTTTACTCATAAAACATAAGCACTTTAACATAGCTCATGAAATCATAAGATTTATGAATAAACCATATAAAACCTAAGACATAATGGTAACTTAAGGCATTGATTACATTCTTATGTAGGGAGTAACCCTCATGGTTACGTTTGGAATACCCATCATAGTATATTTCTTAAATCTTTTTGGAGAAACCTTAGCGTTTAACTCCTTCATGTTACCCAATGCATTAGAGATCTATATCGGGATCACCCGCCCTTAGTTTATCACGGAACCACCAGATTTTATAAACTTTTCCAAAGAACCATAAAATAATCATAAAACGTAAAACATGCATAAAAGAAACATAACATTTCAACATTGTTATCACAAGTGATCATATCATGATATTACCATAAATAAAAACATATAATAAAATCATTAAAACTCTATGAGAGAAATATCCCTTAATACATTGAAAATATTAAAATAATACCTTTAAAAGAGATTTTAGAATCAAAGTTTCCCATACCACTTAGAAACTTTTGAAATGGTTTTGAAACATTCATTCTCATATAAATAAATACTTAAAACAATTTTTAAAACATAGACATGGATGATAAAAGTTTAAAACCATTTGAAACAATGTTTTAATAAAATTGTCCTTTTCCATTTTGAAGATTTAAATTATAAGCCACATGAAAGTAGACCATTTTCAAACCATTTAAATGACTTCAGTATAGACATATTATGGATATTGAAGGTCAAAGAGTCTGTATATACATTTTATAAAATAATAAATGTGAATATCATTATTAAATGTCTCAATTAGATGAAATTGAGATGTAATCCCAATCAAGGATCATTACATTAGAGAAAGGATAATGAAATTACATAATTATGTGTGAAAGATATAAATACACTAAATATAAGTGGATACTCAGTGTAAAAAAATCAGATTTCATCCACACATATTCATAGCATGACTTAATCAAGAAGAAGTGGTTTAACCCAATGACTTGAAATTGGGTTATGAAGTTCCCCTACAGCAATTCGACAGCCTAACGACATCACTTTTAGTTACATAAAATGAGTTGTTGAGACAAAAAGCGTATCTCAGCACTTGGAAATAAATTTTACATCAATAAGGATATAAAATAACATATCACAACAAAATAAGATGTAAATTAAAAGACATAACAAAATAATTCTTTTAAAAAGAGGAGGGTCAAATGTTCCCTTATCGACTTGGGTAACTTTTGAAATGTACACACCACGAAAGAAGAACTATAGAACAATGATGTAAATACTCATAAACGAAAGTATATTACTAAAAGAGTAGAATAATGGGTAGTACATATACCACTCAAGGGAAATGGTTGTAAATGTAGCATAAATCCCATGGGAATAAAAGTGAGATGAAAAACCCCTTACGAAATCTCGGCAGCCTAACAACGCCACTTAAAACTTTAAAAAATGGATTTATGAGATAAAATAGGGTATCTAATAATATTAACATAAAATGTAAAGAATTAGGAATATAAAAGATCTTCCCCAGACTTAAGAAATATTAGCTTTACGAAATGACATAAAAGAGAGTACTTAAAAAGAAAGAGAGAGGTAGGATCCCTTACCTCAAGTCCAACTTGTCTTGTTCATTTCTTTATATTCCTGAATAATAAACTAGAGTTAATTTATTGTTTCTTAAGAACCTTTTTAAAGTTAATATTCCTTTTATATCACTTATTTCCATGTTATTAACATTATGTAATTATTTAAGTTAATAACGGTCGTTTTGTTGATCATTGGTACTTGCGTCAAAAATAAACTTCTTATAATTACAAGTTGTTCATGTGGTACAATATCCATTATATGCAGAATTATAATAATGATGTAGATATCATATATATCATATATATATCCATTATATACTTGAATTTATAATATTAAATTAAATTTAAAGGCAAGGAATGAAATGCACCGTTCAAGGAGACGGTAAGCCGTACGTACAAATGAACGCTACTTTCATATCTATTTCATATTTAATGGAACAAAAACTAAATTAGATATATATATATATATATTATAATTAAATTATAATATATATGTTATATAGGTCACATAGGTTCATTAATTTCATTTTTTATGCATTCCATGTATTGCTTGAACGAGTCACATCACTTGTGGGGGCGGTAGTCCACACATCCTCAAATGAAATTATTGCATTTACACAACATGAAAAGCATAAAGGTATGTTTTAAATGTAAAATACATAAACATAGTGAGGAAATTAATATAATATATATGTCATAAATAAATATACTGCCATCATAATGGACACCATGAGGTGTGGTAGGAGAAGATAGAACAATCATCGTTTCGTGAGGCAGTAATTCTCCATCCACGAAAACAGTATGTTCTTTAACAATTAGAAGGAGGTGTGTGTATGTTTAGCTCAAATCCTTCTCATAAAAACATACTAGTATATTTAAGATACTAGTTTTATTACAAAATAAATAAATAAAAAGATTTTAGGGGGTTGCAGAAGCATAATAATAAAAAGAGCATAAGAGGGGACATTACCTTTAAATTGGGTAACTCCCTTTGGTTTGAACCAAAATGGTTTCTTGAAGAGCTTTATGCCTAAGGTAAGGATTTTAGGATGAAGAAAGGGACGTGGAGAGATAAAATTAGTAGATTCTGGTTGATCCAAAGGCTTGAGAGGTGGGGGTAAGGGGGTAGAGGTGGGGGCCTTTTGTAAGAGGGAGGAGGGGCACTCTTGGAATGTCTTGAAAAGTAACATTATTATAAAATGATTTTCTCATATTAAAGGTCCCAAAATTATATATTTCTAGGATAAGGTGATAAGGGATCTAAATACACCAATAAAATAGGTTTTTTGAAAGTGTATGTCTTATATTTTACCTTACGTTTTCATTTTATTTAAATCGTGCATTAATGAGGTAATCACTACATCATCATGGTGTCATAAATAAATTTATTTATTTATTGTCTAAAAAATATAAAAAACTATCATGATATAGGAAATCTATTTACCTTTATAATGAATATTTATAATAAAAAATATGAATTTTATAACACCATGTAATTTTTTTAGTAATACAATACATGTTTGTGACAATTTTATTTTTAGTTTAAATAAAAAGTTTGTAATGTAATTTTCTTTCCCAAGTGGCTCCATGGGTGTACCCAAGTTGATCCATGGATTTTCGTGGTCATAAATTACTTATACAATATGTTTAGGACAAGTGTAAAGGTAATTTCATATTATTATATCATTATATTTACCTTAAATTACACTAATTACCTTTAATCGTGATTAATAAAACAAAAAAATTAATATTCACGAAAATCTTATTTTAATCACATTGAACCACATTTTAGATCCTAATGACAACCATTTATGTCATATTTTTGAAATTAAACTAACAGAGGTGGTAAAATTTCATTGAAACGAAAAAATCAATTTTTTAACTACCACTAAGTGGTTTCACTATTCATAAAAATTGATTTTTTTCAAAAAAATACCAAAAATTCACCCTATGCTATATTTGATATTCCAAATTCAAAAATGATGCCTATTTTACCAAATTCAAATCATAAAAGTTGCATTAATTATTTTTATAATTAATTCCCTCTATTAAAACAAATAATATGTTTTTAAGAAACAATATATATCAAAAGATTGACACTTGTTTATGTCCAATTTCAAAGTGAAATTATATCCAATGACCAACATTGGATTAAATGGAAAAAATATATTTTAACTAAAATTTAATCCCAATTAAAAAGATAATCTATCCATATAAATAAATTATATTAAAATGAGGTTTTGGATTAAAATACAACATTTTCACTAAAAATGATATTTATCAGAAAAATAACAAAAATTAACACAAAGTATATTTTGGTGTCTAGATTCTAAAGAAGGATTTTATTTTTACAACTATAACATATAAATTTTTTAAATTTATATTTCAAATGGGTTCTCCATCAAAAGGCAGTTAATCGACCTTTTAAACAATATTAGAAGATTTAAGCTTAAAATTGGATTCATTTGCATTTTTAGCCTCTAACATTTTTTTTGGATAAATGAAAAAATATTTGACAAGAATATATAATCATTTTGTAGTTAGTTATATTAATTCCTACCATTATAATGGCTAGTCTTTAACTACCATTTAAAATTATATTATTATATTATTAGTGTGAAACGTAATATTTCAAATAAACTCATTGATGCGTATTGGTTAGGTCATTGAATATAACATTATCTTTAAAGTAATATTAACATTTTATTCAAAAATATTAAAAAATATGAAAATTTCATAATATTTATTTACCTGGGATGTTACACTTCAGGTTCTTATGGGTATATTTTCTCCAACGTACATATTTCTTCGAAAAAACTCGGAGGGACCTAAACCCCTAGCATTACAATGGTCAAAACAAAATAGAAGAAACAAAATTATTTTGATTGGAAAATACCCATCTCAATGACATCATTTTAGTTATAAAATAGTAAATAGACAAGTAAAAGATAATGTGTGTGAGATACATGAAGTCAGGATTGATGTTATGATAAGAGTGTAATGCATTTCATAGGTATAGTACGTATCTTGTCAGATTGTATTATCATGATAATAATATATATCGATTACAAATTATAACATTTTTACGAATCATAACCTGGTTATTATGCTTAGATACAATACCTAATAAGATTATGAAATAGAACCGAGTTATGATGTATAGCTTGGTTATGATATCGTGATTACAATACATGATTACGATTCAGAACTCAACCTGGTTAAGATGTGTAAATATGATGCGGTACATAACCGGGTTATGATACATGGAACTTGAGATTATTATACTATACTTATCTTAATTATTATACATGAATATGATGTGGTACTTATCCTTGTAACAACTTCTGATTACAATTCATTACACAACTAGGTTATAATTTTGTGATTCAAAACATAATATTGTTATAATTCTTAACTTTGTTATGATACTTGGATACAATAAATAGCAAGAGTTATAAACATAAAATGGAGATGATACATAACATGTTTATGATACCATGATTACAATGCATAGTTATGATTTAGTACTTAACCTGGTTATGATGTGTAAATACAATGTGGTACTTAACCTAGTTACAATACATGATACATGAGATTGTGATACTATACTTATCTTGATTATGATACATGATTATGATGTTGTACTTATACTGGTTAATATTTCTAATAATAATGAAATACAGGGTAAGTATATGATTCATGGTTTCGATATAATGCATAATCTAGTTATAATTTTGAAACATTATAAAAAACAAGGTGTATGAACAACAAACATGACATTCATAAGGATGCCTGAAACATAAGAAACAAAATCAATGATTATTATTGGTAAAAAAATATATATGATAAACCATATACATAATTACTATATGTGAGATTTGTGATTTCTAAAACAATTTATTGTTGGAAAAGTAGAAACATATTTTTACTCAACAATCTTCCCCTTTTAATGAAAACACAAATCAAAACAAATGTAGAACATGATAACAAATAATAAATACTTATCTATTACTTAGTTTAATAACACCAGTGAGTATGAATAATTCCACCATTGGTTTAAAAAACTCACAAGGGATTGTATTCTCCTTACATTTTCATGTGAAAAATCTGCTTAATGAGAGATTCATAAAAAAATACTTTTTAAATCCATTCTACCCCACTATGATATTAAAATAGAATAATGGAAGGAATTTAAATCATGAAAAAAGTTAGAGAAACAGAGTACGAAACAATAAATATTACGTGAAATTTTTTTATATTAATAATATTTGAACCAACATTCATTGCACTTTTTTTTCAAAAATATTAAACAATGAGAGTTTCATCTTCTTGAACTCTTTTTTATCATCCATGATCTTGTAAAGGTATTCCCACTGGGCCTTCATCTTCTCATACGATTTAGAAATAATCAATTCTATATTCTGGAGACAATATTTATGAATCCAATTAATAGCTTCATGAGTTTTATGTCTTTCTTATTGGTTATAAAAATCATCTATCCTATGTTGACAACCTTTTTCTATGATATATACTCTATTCGAGATTAAAATAAACACATTAATCTTGTCTCCGATGTTTTCCTTTAAACTCTCAAGATCTTTTGAGGCTACTTCCATTGAGGTACATGGTCTTTGAAATTATTCAATTTTTTCATTCAAATCCCCAATCAACTTTAGATAGAGAGAGTTGAATTTTATTTACACAATGTAAAAGTTCTTCCTACTGGTACAGATGGTTATTTAGGCTTTCATCAACATTATAAGACCACATAACAAAATTATTGAAAGACTTACTATGGTCATTAGAATGTTCCATGATAATATTGAAATTAGATTCCAGACATAGAAACATGTCGATCAAAACCGTGACAGAATCTGTTCTATCATTATGGGAATTGGAAAAAAATTACAAAGTGGAATCATCTTTTGGAATAAAAGGTAAAATATTACCCAATCTATTAGAAGCCTGTTTAATGTACTGAACCCATTTCACAATGATTTTACTTTCAGAATCTATTCCCTCAATGAATTGTGGGAGATCACCAAAATGAGTCTCCGTGCCGATTACTTGAGTTAGCTGATCTGGATTCATATTAGATTCTTCTTCTTCCTCATATTGTTATAATTTTTTATCAGAAATCTGAATGTATATGTTGAAGGAAACCTTTTGAGATACTCTCTTGGAGGGCTGAAAATCCAGAGATGGATAATAAAAATATTGTACTTATGATGACTTTGTAGTAAGACTTTTCATTTTTTTATCTTCTTTTTCTTCAACTTCTATTTCCTCATGTCCTTATTATTCTTGATCACGTTCCTCTTGAACTTATTATTCTTGTTATTCTTTCTCTTCTTCATGTTCTTTGGAATGATATTTTGAAGAAAATTGTTCAGATTGAGGATCCCCTTCGTTCCTTTCTTGCATTTTCTTCATCGATTTATCAGAAACGTCTTTGGATACAATTTTTTTTATTTGATTTTTTTGGAGATATATCCTTAACTACCATTATTTTGATGGAAGAAGACATGGTTGAATTATAAGGATTCTAAATACCTTCCACTACTTTCTTTTATTTATCAACATCATGTTAATTCCTAAAAAAAATTCAATTTAGAATTGAATCATAACTTGAGCCTCCTTACCATATCATTACTAACTAAGAGCACTTTGAAGAAAGTCAGATCTGACTTAATTGAAATATTGAAAAAACCCAAACAATATTTCTGAATATTAATAATAATGTTGGGAAACATGATTTTTAGAGATTTTATAGCACCAAATTTTAGCTATGTAATTATTTGGAAAATAATCCTCATTAAGTTAAACTTCTTCATGTTCACTAAATAGTCAAGCACATACACGTCTAAAACATTCTAAGATTCCTTATCACATTTTCTCGGCACCAAAACCCATTTCATCCAATGGGCTATAAGTTTATTATCTCTAAATAAATAAATCACTTTCCATTTTTCCTCATTAATTTCAAAAATGGTTTCTTTGTCTTTAGACTCATCAATGGTCCCATCAGATTCTGATAACTTATGAGAAGGACATAATGCATCTCCCTCAAATGGAACATCTAGAAACCTAGTTTCCTATTTTGAATAGGTTTAATATGTATTTTCATATATCTTAAATGAAATCATATGATCAGTGTCCATCATTATAGTTTCGTAAAATTATTACACCTCATCAGTGTTGATATGATCCTAATCAAATCCTGGTCATTCCACACAAATTGATTCCCATCCTTAAAAATATATAAATTTATTCCAAGAATAATAAAAAGACCCAATAAAATATTAATAGGGCGGCCTTTCACCAGAGAAAGTCATCGAAGATAAATTATATGGAGAAATTTCATTCAAAGATGAAGCAGTAGACTCAAACAAGAAAGACTAACCCAAACCTTGAAGAATCTACTGATTACAAAAGCAAATAAGATATCTAATTATGAAAACATAGGTGATAACTAATAAACAATTGCTGACTATTTAAAGAGAAACCTGTCTTGGGAGAAAAAACTGATGCAATTGATGTGGGATATATTATTTTAAAGCTAATTGATGGTCAAGATTATATCTATGTGATTCAATGGTCAAGGTTGATTTTGAACCCATGAGGTTTTATTTAAAATAAAATTATATTTAGATTGAAACTAGTTTAGAAGTTAAAGAAATAAATTAGAAACATCCATTAGAAAAACCAAGATATGATTTTAGAATATTTACCTATTGGAATAATATGATATATTTTATGGTTTCAGAATATTGTTCTTTTGAAAACAAAACAAACAATGACCAATAATGAATCTAAAACTGATAAAATCAAATAGAGTGGTTCAAATTATTTAGAACTGATAGAGTAGTCCACAATGATATTGAAATACCAATATTGATATTTAAGATCCAATAAGGTAATCCAATACCGATTTTTAATACAGATAATATTATTCAATATAAATAGTTTTTAATTTAATAGATGAATCAATACTGATATTCTAAATATAGTACTGCAAAATTTTGAAACCATAACATAAAACTGATAAAATTTAGAAATCTATAAAAGAAAAATAAAATTCCAAACCAAATAACTATAAAGAAAGTGAAAAAATGTAAAAATGTGAAACCAATAAACTATAAAAAAAAGTGAAACAGATAAAGTGTAAAACGAAATGTGAATAAAAAAACAATAATAAAAAGTGAAACAGAAAACTGTAAAACAAAAATTTGAACCAATAAACTGTAAAAAAAAGTGAAACAAAATGTATACCCCCTTTGAGAAGAAATAACTCAATGTAAGGATATGAATTAAACAATAAATATATTTGAATTATTTATTTACAGTGATCCTTTATATTTTCTATATAATTTATTCAAATCTATTGGAAGATAATAGTTTCGTGAGAATGTCAGCAAGTTGTTCTTGCGGTATGATGAACTGTAAAAAAATATCTCATTTTTGTGGGTAATCACAAAAAATTGATTCCTAATTTTTATGTGTTTTTAACTTGAGTGGTGTGCAGAGTTTTTACTAAGAGCGATGACACTAGTATTGTTTCATAGTACTTTAGTTTTTGAGAAACTCATTCCATAGTCAGTGAGTGTGAGTTGCATCCACAACACCTGAGCACAACAACTTCCAGCTGCTACTTATTCATCTTCAACTATGGAGAGTGATATTGAGTTTTGTTTCATGAATGAACAAGAAACACAAGAATATCATAAAAATGACATGTTTTAGATGTTCTCTTTTAATCCATTCTACATCTACAAAAGTTAGCATCAAAAAAACTTTTCAAAACAAAATAATTTTCAAGAGAATTGAATAGTCCTAAATCTATTATTCCCATTAACAAAAAATTATTTTCACTAATTTTAAATGAGATTATTTTGTATTAGATTGATATCTTTCACAAAAGCATTCCAAAAACACAATGTCCAGATAACTAGCTGTTACATAAAACTGATTTCCTATCATACATCTAATAGTTGTTTAATCTACATGTTTCACAGCATTATCCAGATCAAGTGTCTTTGAGGTACCGATTGGAGTGATAATATTTTAGTATTGTTATATCCATTCTTTTTGAGTATCTATTTGATATACTTATGTTAGAATACATAGCTTCCTTCTGATTTTTGAGATATTTGAATACCTAAAATGAATGTTTACTCTCCCATAATACTCATTTCAAACATATATTTCATTAAATTTGAAAATTAATCAGTTAAGGATTTCTGTATTGAGCCTAATATAATGTCATCAACATAAATTTGAACAATCAAAACATTATTGTTTTCTATTTTTGTAAAACGAGTTGGGTCAGCACTACCTTTTGCATAATTGTTTTTAAGAGGAATCCAATCAGTTTATTATACGATGCTGTTGGGGCTTGTTTAAGGCCATTCAAGGCTTTGGTAAGTTTCAAAACATTACCGGGATGTTTTGGATCTAAAAAACTAAGGGGTTGATCAATAGAAACATCTTCTTGAACAAAACCATTGAGAAAGGGATATTTTACATCCAATTTAAAATATTTGAAATTGTAATATGCGGAAAAGGCTAATTGAATTAGAATAGATTCAAGTCTAGATATCGGCTCATAGGTTTCTTCATAGTCTATTCCATCTTGTGGATTATATCCCTTAGCAACAAGTCTTGTATTATTTTTTTACTATGACTCCATTTTCGTCACATTTGTTTCTGAAAACCCATTTCATAGCAATTATATTTATTAAATTAGGTCATCCCACCAAGGTCCTAGCATGATTATTATCAAATTTATTTAGTTCATCTTGCATTTCCTTAATCCATTCATCATCACCTAAGTCATCATTCAATGTTTTAGGTTTGAACTAAGAAAGAAAGGAAAGATGTTCGATTTAATTTCTCAAGGAATTTCGGGTCCTTACATTTTTATTTACATCTCCAATGATATAACCACTGGGATGATTCTTATGAAACAAATGATTTGGTTTTTGATAGACCTGTTCATCAACATATGATAGAATGTCATCTGGGGTAAATGTTTCAAAAACATTTTCTTGATCATTTTGATTTTTAGAAGAATTTTCAATCAATGGTTGATAATCAGTTTGTGAGAATACATCAGTTAATATAGGTAAGGATTTTTAAAAAATAAAGGGGTATGTTTCATCAAATTTAACATGAATGGTTTCTTCAACAGTAGAATTGATTTTATTGAAAACCCTAGAAGACATTGAAGTTATGGAATAACCTAAAAACTTTCCTTCATAAATTTTTGGTGAAAATTTATGTAAAATAGATTTTGTATTCAATATTAACATGCTTCATCCAAATACTCTAAGGTACTATACTTTCTGGTTTTTTTAGTCAACAATTCATAAGGTTTTATATTAAGTAATGATCTAGTTAAAACACTATTAAAAGTATAACATGTAGTATTAATATCTTTATCCTATAAATTCTTATCAATTGAGATTCAGTCAACATGCTTATTGTTATTTATTGATTAATATAGCTCTTTCTCTTGAAAATACCTTTTGGATGAGGTGTTCATGGATCTGAAATTTTGTGAATAATACCTTTATCATGAAAAAAGCTTTCAAAATATGAAATTTGAAATTCTCCACCATGATTAATACATATAGTTATCAAGGGTTGGTTTTTATCATTTTTATCTTGGGATCTAAATGTTTTGAAATTGATAGAGTCTAAAATTATTTTTTCATCAAAATATAAAAATGTAAATCTAATATAATTGTTAACTAAAAGAAATGCATAGTACTTTTCTCTAGTGATTTCAGGTTTTTTAGGACTGAAAAGATCAATGTGAACTATCTTTAATGAATTTAAAGGTGAAACATCACTGATTGATTTGAAGGTAGTTTTATGTTTCCTTCAATATTGACAAGGATCACAAACCCTTTAAGAATCTATCATATGATATGATATATCCTTAATATGTAATTTATTTTAAAGCATACGAAGGTTCCTTAGGTTAAATTTTCCTAACCTTCTTTTCCATAACAAAGAATGGTCTATCATTGCACATAAACAACGTAAGTCTTGGATCCTATGGTCTTCTAAGTTGATTGCTTATACATTCTCATGCATATGGGAAGGAATAACGAATTCATCCTTGGAATGGTGAACTAAAAATTTATCATTCCTAAAATTCACAAGGCAACTATTATCACATAATTGAATTATGAATATAATTTTGTGTTTAAGACCATTTAAAAAATCATTTGAAATTAAAACATTTCATAAAAGAACAATATTACATATACAAATGATTTTTCTTTAAGAATTATCTCTAAAGGTTACTCATCCACCATTAATTTCAAAATTATTTTCAAGAAAATAATTATTTCCAGTCATGTTTTGAGAACAACCACTATCCATGTACAAAATGTTCTTGTGGTTGGTACACTTCTTGTTTTCCTAAAAAAGTAACAATTATTTTTTCTGAACACACACTTTTTTGTATCTTAAAATGATATATAAAAGAATTTTTGGAATCCACATTTTTTTTAAAAAAAATGGGATTTATGAAATCCAAAATATTAAGTTTTATTAAAAGAATAACATCTTTCATAATGTCCACCACATTATCATTTCGTACAAAATGGAACACATTATGGAACAAAATAGATTTTTACTAAAAATGGGGTTTGAGTGAGTGTATCCAAATACAGATGTATTCCATAAAGGAATAATTTCAGAATAAATCTTAACAATGTTTTCCTTACCACAGTTAATGTTTGATTATAGTTTCTTAATAGAAATAATTTTATATTTTAGTCTAATAACTTGGCTATCATTCCCACAAGAAGTTGTTTTGGAATTATTTTTAGTTTGAAAAACACTCCTCTTACAAACAAGTTGTTCATGGTCTTTAGAAAGTTTATACTTTTCAAAACATTTTCCTTAAGATACTTTGAAATATTTTCAAAATCAAGAGTTTTATTCTCAAGATCTTATGACAAATAAGATACTTCTTTTGTAAGAATAGATATTCTCGAATTTTATTTATTACGATATTTCTGGAGTTTTGAATTTTCATTCTCGTGTAATGTTGAAAATCTTGAAACTTATTCCAAGGAAGGTAAATTATTTTCTACCGAGGAAGATTATTCATCTGAAGAGTAAAAATGTTTCTTATCACGATAATTTTAATTGGAAGATATGTTTTTAAGGTATTAAACATTTTGTTACTTAGCCATGTAAAAAAGTTTTTTAATTGGTAGTCTAGCTATGAGTCCAATTTTTCATTGACTAGAGGATTCATAATATAAGGATTCGTCTGATGAATCACCACCACCTGCACTCCAAGTATCATTTTTATTAAAAACATTTTTTTCTTTGACTTGAAATACTTTCTATTATTTCTTTCAGAAATTTTATACTTTCTGCCTTTTCTTTTTAGTAAAGGGAAATATGTTCTATTGTGATAATCACTTTTTCATTCATAACAAGTGACCTCTGAATATTTATTTTCTTTTCAATATTTCTTTTTGAATATATATTTAAAGTACATATTTTCAAAAAAAATTATTCATCCTTTGAGAAAGATTGGATAACACATTATCTGAGTGATCACTATCACTTGATTCTGATATAACAACAGCTTTCTTAGAATTGGATCTTGTTATCATTTCTGGTGTCATAAAGTTGGTAGATGTAAAAGCTACACTCCCATTACCATTTTTCATCAAATTTAAATCAACACCTATTTTAATTCTATTCCCATTATGAAGTATAGTCCCAAATAACTCATCAATATTGATTTGAGTAACTATCATGTTTTCATAAAAAGTAGTTATTTTTGAATCCTACTCATTAGGAATAATATCAATAATCTTGTCTACAATTGCATCATCATTAAGTCCCATTTCACGCATATATTTTAGAATATTTATGATTATCATAAACCTATGTTTCACTTTGTATACTGGTTCTCCATAATGAAAAATAAACCCATAATATTCTTCTCAAAGCATTTCTCTTCTAGTTTCTAATCAATTGGATATACAAAAATGTGTGACTTCAAATTTCATCCAGATACAATTTTCTACTACAAAAGATGACTATATATATTCCTGGTTATGGACACAAAAAATTATTATGTACATTTTATTTTAATTGAAATTCTTGTTTCTCTTGATTGGTGAAGGTAATGACTTCCTTGTTTGGGATTTTATAACCTATAGTAAGTATTGTAATGTTTTCAACTCCATTATTAATATAAAATGACTTCATTTGATCTCTCTTGTACTCATAATCATTCCCATCAAATATAGGTGGGCTATTAGGATCTAGATTATCAATTAATCTAATACTAATTTTTTCCATATTATAAAACAATACTTTTCCACTCCACACAGTAGTGTAGTATGTAGTTATAAAAAAGGATTTGTAAAAGAAATACAATTTTATTGAAAAAATAAATATATAATGTAAAAAAAATAAATGAAACATGATCTGTTAACAGAAGTTGGATAGTAATATAAATGTATATGTATATTAGATGACACAATACAACAGGGGGTCATTTGTATTCATAAAAACAATATATTTATATACTTAATAAAAGAATTTGTTTTTGCAGTCTTAAAATAATACAATTCACAACCAGTACAATAGACCATACTGGTATTAGATCCAATGGAAATACTAAGATGGAATATAACAAGTAATGTAAAATAATTTTATTTGTAATGAATACAATGATCAAAATAATACTAATTTTAATGATTCCACCATATAGCATATAAAATCTCATAATATAATATGAATCGCAATTGAACCAATAATAATTTAATTGAAAATTAATAGAACAGGGAAAAATACATTTCAATTTCTTATACAAATAGAAGTAGAAATGTAATAGTATAAAAATTATTTTAACCCAAAGAGAAGGGTAGCATTTCACATACGATAGATGGTCTGTGTTACCACCACCATGGTAAGACCTCAATATGATGATCAGTATAATTGTATTCATATCCCCGAAATTCCATGATTAAGAAGATTATTTTCACCTATATCCTTAAATCAATTGAAGAACCTAGACATGATGTTCGGTAGCACATGTTCCTATCCCCAGAAGCCATCAATTGTTATACCAATGATCGGTCAAACAAAGAAGAAACAAAGAACTAATATAAATACAAGAACATGGAATAATCTATTCACTTCTTGTATCATCAAGTCTTTCACATGAAGCAAGAGAGAAGTCACAATATCTCTCTCTGTAACTTAATAAAACCAAAAGTTGTGTAATGTAGTTTTAATGACTTCTTATTTATAGGCCTCAGGTTCCAACAGTCATATTTTCTCTAATGGTCATATTTCTATGAAACACTCCAAGGGATGATGACACCTGGAATTACAATGGTAAAAATAATAAATAACGCATGAAATCATTTTGATTGGTAAATAACCATCTCAGTGACATAATTTTGGTTAAAAGGTATTATGTACAAAATTTTAAACAATGAGTATGAGATACACACAATCAGTATTGAAGTTATGATAAGAGAGTAATGCATTTTATAAGTGCATTAAGTAACTTTCTTGTTAGTATCACCATGATAACAATACATATCTATTACAAATTATAACCTGGTTATGATTCTTAATTTTGTTTTCATGCTTGGATAAAACACATAATAAGATTATGAAACATAACTGATTGATGATTTCTTACTTGGTTACGATATCATGATTACGATACCTGATTATGATTTAGTACTTATTTTGGTTACGATGTGTAAATAGGATGTGGTACTTAACCTGGTTACGATACATGATACAGGAAATTTTGAAACTATACTTGTCTTGATTATGGTACATGATTATGATGCAGTACTTATCCTGGTTAATATATTTGATTGTAATGAAATACAAAGTAAGGTTATGATTCTTTAATATGATGCAATGCTTAATCTGATTAAAATTCATTACTTGGTTACGATGCTCAGATAATATACAAAATAATAGTATGACACATAACCTAGTGACGATGCATAACATGATCATGATATCATGATTAATAAACATGATTGCAATTTAGTACTTTACCTGGTTAGGATGTTTAAATATGATGCAGTACTTAACCTGGTTATGATACATGATACATGACATTGTGATAATATACTTATTTTGATTACAAAACATGATTACAATGCGGTACTTATCATGGTTATGATTTTTTATTATAATGAAATACACAGTCCCGTAAAAATTCTTAACTATGCTGTAATACATAATATGGTTACGATTCTGAAACAACATATAATACAAGGTGTAGGAACAACAAACACGATTTTCATAAAGACACATTAACCCTGAAAAACAAAATCACTGATTATAATTGTTAAAACAACATTCATGTTAAACAATAAATGTAATTATGATATGAGTGATTTGTGATTTCCATAATAAATTATTGATGGAAAAGTCAAAACATGTTTTGACATGAAATTCTGGACCATGTGATTGTGGGGTAAATCAAATATCTATTTCCACCTTGGTAGATCCAAGAATTATTTTTTTCATATCTACTAATGTCCCTTATATCTAACACCCATTTGGGAATTCATTTTATTCCACTAAATAGTCGATAATATATACTTTCAGGTCATAACATAATACCCAAGGAGTACCTAATAATCCATGTAAAATTTACCTCAAAGGTTAAAAAATATTTATGGTCCTTATGTTTTATATTTAAGGAATTACTTCTCTATTTTATTAAAATGAATAATAGTAAATTACTTATCAAAAAAGTCTTTTAAACTCATCCCACATCATGGTTTCAATTTCTTCTTGTTTCTTAATATTCATTATAAGAGTTCATTTTGACCTGATTCTCCTTCTAAATTATTGATAAACCAAATTAATATTTACTTTTCCAACCAATAAGGAATTGAAAATAACTTTTAAGTGGTACTAATCCTTTTCATAGTAACTAGAGGGTTAGTTTAACTACTAAAAGTGGGTGCATGATACCACATGAACAAATCAATATAAAATTATTCCCTACTTTTCTATTTTTAAATTTTATCATGGTTCATATCTTAACAAAAGTTATCATAGAAATAATATTTTTCAGTTCAACTCACACAACATTTGGTTTATTAGGAAGAACCTCATTGCACTGTTATTAACATTAATCATCAACTTGGTCCCTTCGGGTTCCAACCATTGAATAAATCCAATAATCATTGTCAAAGAAACAATAATCATAATAATAAAAAATCAATTATTATATATCCAAACAATGACACGTTATTTTAAATAGAGGACACCTTATATTAAAATTTGTTCATTCATGGTCAAAAAATATTCAAATCCTTAAAGATCATTTTCATTGAGTTTTTTATTTTCTGAATTATATCCACTGAGTGTGTATAACCAGGTGAACAATAAGGCCTTTTTTTGAACAAGGTAATCCTTCAATAAAGCTCAAAATAAATTTTTTATAGTTATTACTCCTAGGTACACATCTTCTAGAACAAGTACTATATATATTATTCGTATAATAATTTCATTTCATGGAAACCACTCACTCTATCATTCACCAATATTCTAGGATCTTTTTATGTACATAGAATTGTCCATAGCATTACCTAAAGTAATTTCTCTAGGTAAACCATTAATTTTTTCTTGTCTTAATTTCCAAAGGTTAACAAAACCAGGATTTAATACCAATTGTAAATATCAAAAAATTGCATGCATAAATTTCACATATTTATATACCAATATTCATTACATAATATAGTGATCCATTATTGAAGAATTTTTGTATAGTTTCTTTGGATTCATTGAAATTTAAACAACTATTTCAAAGGTATACTACATATTCTACCATTAAATTCGTTATATATCACACCCTTCTTATAATTACCATACATAAAACTAGTCTTCATAACTTGGGTATGAATACATAATAAAGGGTGAGATCAGATTACTTTTAAGGGTAAACAAGGTAGATATCAATTGTTTCCATAATAGTAGCATGATCATAAGGGTTTGAAAACACAAGATTTACATTTTGAAAACCATACATTGAATATCACTGATCATAAAAAAGTTAATTAATGGAGCATGGAATCTCATAAGTCATGAATCATGAATGAATCATAGTACTTAATCCCTCTGGCCATAAATTATCATTAGATATATATTTCTATCATACACAGAAGTATAGAAAATCTTATGTCATGTTGACCCACCAAGACAGTCATAAAATGTTAGGAATTGGATAAAAACCTATTTACATGCATCAGGTTTGGGATAACCTCTAATATACCCTCTTATTAGCATTGAATAACCTCTCATGTTCCTACTTTAGTCTTGGTATAACCTCACATGTTCCCTCTTTGGGATTTAGAAAAAATCTTGTGCACCCTCTTTTGGGATTGGGAAAACCTGTCATATACCCTTTGAGCTCTTATAACATTAATAATTACCATATGAATTTGAGGGAGATGTATTTGAAACAAATAAAATAATTTAAATCATATATATGTATATCAAAATATCCTAAAACCTTTAGGAAATCTGATCTGATGAAAATAAACAAGGATCACAAACATTTCTGTGAATCCCTACCAATGGAAAAAGATTTGGTTTCATAAAAATTTATTCATGATAGTCATAGAACCATAAATTAAAGAATAAATCTTGTATCCTAGAATAATATCCATTTTATATAATTAATCAAATAAATGTATTCTATCTTATATGATAATATTATTTTGAAATATCACTTGGAACATTTCTTAAGGAAAATAATCTTTTCACTTTGAAAACAACTATTTTAAAACTAAAAAAAACAAAATTTTTATATTTATTTTAATTGAAAATAACCATTATATATTAATATTTAATATTTAAAATATTGTGGGTTCATGATGGTTAGATTTTCCATTCTTTTTGAACACGATAAAATAATGATTCCCTTCATATTTTCGATAAAAATCCAAATTCTGATTTTTTAGAAAATGACGTAAATATTTATTTTAAAACATTTCATAAAAAGTAAGAAGGGTAAAAATTCCTCTAAAAATCATTATAGGGTATTAAAAACTTTATTTATGTTTTTTAAACATGAATATCAATGCAAAATTATTTTTGACAGATGACATAAATAAAGTTGATTTTTCTTAAAGACATTCATTTGAACTCTTGATTAAATAAAGTGAATAATATGAAAGGAAATAATTTATATTCATGGATTAATAAAATTATAATAAAATTAATGAGTTTATTGGGATATGGATTATAATATTTCATCATAAAAAGCATAAATATAATGAATTCCAATAAACTATAAGATGGTATAAAAAACTCTTACCACTTTGGTAGCATTTAGTCATAAGCCTCATGAAATAATAACATTATTTGAAGACTAAAATGTCTTAAGAATAATTTAACTCATTATATCATACGTAAAAGAGTCTTTATATATCCCTCTTAAAAGAATAAAGACACATAACATAACCTTTGTCACAATGAATACAAATTATAAGAATCATATATTTCTTAAATATTTAGTTCTGTCATATACATTATAGAATACTGTATAATAAATATAAATATATTTAAAATATATGATATAAACATTATCATATTTATCATATCGAATATGAGTTACTTATATTATTTTATTATCCTTTTATTAGTAATTCATTGTTAAAATTATGTTTCAGGTAATGTCTATTTCGTTTTCCTAGTATGTTTTGGTTGAGTGTTTTTATCCTTCTATTTCTATCATGTTTACATAGTATAATAATTTGAAATTTGATATAAATATCATATATATTAATTATATAGTTATTTAGAGTAATCCATTAATTTAATAGTTACAAAATTAATTACACCATTCAGGGAGACTGTAGGTCATACGTAAGAATGAACATTATTTCCATTTTCAAGATGGATGAAAAGAAAAAAATTAAATAAAATATTACCTATAATGTATTATTTTTATGTTATATATATCATATACATTCCTTAAATTTACCTTTAATACTTTCCAACAAAATCATCAGTGAAAAATGAATCACCTTAGTAGTATTTCGTTCACATTAATGACATTATCATATCCACCAAAGAATTGAACGTAAGAATTTATATGAGATATAAGAAATAGTAAATTATTATTTTGTTATAAATATAATATATCTGAATTAATATATCATTATTTCTATCTGTGTGAAACAAAAATTAAAAACACATCAGATCGGTTCGCAATGTGATAGTCTGCCACACACATGAGTGATATTTTTCTTTTCCAAAAGGATGGGAGTAATGATGTTATATGAGTAATTTTAATTATATATGTATAATAATACCATAATTATCACATATAAATATTTATCCCATTATTATATGAATCCATGATAGGTGGTGGTGGAAAAAAAATCATTTCGTAAGTTGGTAGTTTGTCATACACACAATTTCTGAATTTGTTTCCCATTTGATGTAAGAGAAGATAGAAGTAGGTAATTAAATTGACATAATAAAATATAATAATATGTTATAGAAATTTTTTAATTATTTTATCATAGTTTAAAAATATTTTAATGTGGTGGAATAATAAGTAAAACTAAAACACCAATTTAATTTTTTTTATTCTTTAGAGAACCTCTCTAAATTTATAAATAAAGCATTATTAGAATGGATTGATAATAAAAATAATTACTATTGTATTTGGGTTGGGTGAATTAATTATGAATTAGTGTAGAAAGTTTCCTAACTAAATGTATTTATAAGTGTTTAGAGGATTGGAAAGGGGATTTTTAGATTTCAGGGAGAGGAAACAAATAATTTTTTTTGAAAGGAATAAAGTGGACCCATGTTTTTTAGATGAAAATTTTACATCAATGGACAATTATAAATAATTATTGTTTATATTATCAATATATGGCTATAACAATTTTTTGGAAAATTTTATAGGGGATTTTCCCATTTATCATTTTAGTATATTCATCAGTAAACTTGTTTCAACCATAACCATGTTAAATGTTTGTTTTTTTTTAATTTTAATTTTGGCCAAAAATTAAGTTGAATTTAATATTTAATATTAATTTTTGTTTTTAAAAATATAGAATCAATTTTTACAAATTTTATTCATGTAACATGGAAGGTTTAATTTATAATTAAACCCACAAATGTGATGAAAAGGTAGTTTCTATGTTGAAATTCTTAAAATGATTTAAAAGTATTTATGAAAAAATATATTATAAAACTGATTATAAAGAATTAAATTTTATTAATAAAAACATAATTGAACTAAATTTACTTCTAAATTAATTTTAAATGGATATTTTACCTTATAATTTTTTTAAATAAAATGGTAGTTTTCCAAAGAAAAGTCGTATTTTTCACTATTCCTCAAAAAATTGATCAATTTAGTAAAATAAAAAAATTTCACGATAAGCTAATTTTGATGTATTTATTTCATAAATAATATAAAATTATGTCAAAAATTATATA
Source organism: Viscum album (assembly GCA_963277665.1). Classification (NCBI taxonomy): domain Eukaryota; kingdom Viridiplantae; phylum Streptophyta; class Magnoliopsida; order Santalales; family Viscaceae; genus Viscum; species Viscum album. Next base: position 1,478,185,049 of record OY728157.1, read on the forward strand.
AGTGTTAAAAAGTAAATTTATTTGTTTTTTAAAAGATATCAATACAAATCATGTTTTTGTGAAAAAAGAATTTTTGACAATATAAAAAATTAAATGAAAAATTAATACCTTATAATAAGTATGAATTACTTATATAAATATTTTTACTTCATTTTTAATATTTTTTTAATTCAAAATCACTATTCCATGTTTAGTGGGTTAGTAATAATGATCATTTTTAAATAAAAAGATTAACTATTTTATACGGTTCGTTAAAATATGTTGTTGTGTGTAAAAAAATAATTCTAAGAAATTACATTTTTTATAGAATAAAATGTTTCATAAAATATTTGGGTGTTATAAATGGAGCATAGTATTTTGGGTGTTACCGCTTGAATAGTTTCCACTATCCATTGTATGGGTTTTTTGGTTTCCAAAGTCCATCCACAAATAACTTGATTGGGATTTTTATGATGCTCCTATTTTGGGTTCTTGTATTTTTATCATTAATTATAATAAAAATACATGGAAATGTTTTAAGACTCACACTAATGTATGCATTTTTGTTTATTATTATTTTTTATCAACCATTTTAGGATGACTGCGGATCACATATTTTGTAGAATTTTTTACATTATATTATTGATGATCATTTTTATGTTTGTTTATTTGTTGATGTGGATGTACTATATATAGATGGATCAGGTTGAATTTTTATATTAAATATTTATTTATTTTTTATATTTTAAGGAAAAATGTCCCCATTTTATTATTTTCTATTCATAATTGTTTTTTAGTTGCCCATGGAAATCAAGATCGCTTCATGGCTTATTGATAGCCAGTTGAGATGTCTTGAAAGGTTGAAATCAGTCAACTCATTTCAATAAAAATCACTAAAGGAGGATAAATCCATGTATAGAAAAAATATATAATCCATGATAACAATTTGTTTCATAAAAACATTAATTATGGAGCTACCATAGATACAATAGTAACAAAATCATTTAATACTAATGCAACAGTGAAATAAATGATAAGAGCTAAATAAAAGATATCATTTGTCAACTATTATATTATAGTGTTTATAATAATAACAACTATAGTATTGTATATCATATTTACTAGAAAATTAATTACTCTCAATAGAGTTTAGTGATGGACTTGACCTAGACGATGGATTTGTGTATACAGGAGATGCTCAATGTGGTTGAAATATCTACCAAATCTATTTTCACATGTTAAAATTTTACCTATGTATTGTACATTAATCCCTCAAACCTATCTAGAATCATCTCTATCCATGAATTATTATTTGAGTGTTTTTGAAGATTAACCAAGTTGTGTCATCATTTATAGGTCTTAAAGATGATAATAAAGTATTATAGTTCTGGGTAAAAGGTATTATTGGTTAGATAGAAGTATATTGATTATAAATCTATAAAAAGGTAATAAAAATGAGTTATTTCTATTGGTAGTGGGATATATGTTGGATGATAGGGTGTATGTACCCACTCACCAATATCACTTAAGTTGTCAAGATATAACTTCTTATTAACTACTACATGAGTTTTCTATGAGATAAAATTAGATTACAATGCTTTTCCACATTCCATGTATTATAAATAACGAGTATTCTCATTAATTGGGGAACCCTTAAATCTTATTTGGATATAAAATTCTTAATTACCGTCAAATTACATGATATTTATATGTTAATGTAGACACTAACTTGGTTACCCTAATATATACATAAAAGAGGGTGAAAGTAGTAGAAATGTTTTTTTATAGGATATGTTAATATATCTAGATTATAAATTTAAATAACCCTCTATCTACACAGGGGAAATAACCACTACCCTCATATCATGGGAAGAGATTTATACATGAATTCTTATATGGTTTTAGTAATGAGATACAACCATTATTATTTTATTCGAGTTAGGAGCAGACTTAACATCATTTCCAGTAACCCCTTAAATTTTATATCATCAATTTCTTATTCAGATGAGCAAGGGTGTATATATGAAGGGGAGTTAAGGAAGATACGTGGAATTCAATACCTGAAAAAATTCACTAAAATGGAGTATACAGGTTTTTTTGCTAATATGAAAATAGATGGCTTGATCAATATCACTTCCATTGAATTTTAATATAAAACTAAGAATCTCAAAAGTAGTAAAACAATCAATGAAAAACTCATTGTATAAAGTAAAAATCTCATTGAATATATCCAAATCAAGTATATACTCTTGTATATCAGTTTTCACATCATGCATGATCAATTTCTCATAAATGATTATGTTGAGAATGTGACTACTCATCTAAATAGGTTGTGTGTGATTCTTCTATATTTGTCCATTGGAAGAGATAACCTCCCCCTAATCTAATGAAATGCAAGAAAAACGAACTCTAGTGGGAGACCCCAGTGTTGAATATTATTTTCAACAAGTTTCACCATCTTAATTATTAGAATCAGATATTGGTGGTGGATACATAAAAATAATTATGGAATTATTGTTACCAAGGTTGGAGGCTTCCCCACCAAAACAGTATATGGTGTAATGTCTCCCATGCTTAGTTCCCTTAGCATATATTCTATGGTTTCATTTTCTAAAGGTTAGTTTGGAACTTAACACGTAATTAAAATTTATCATAATTTTATCAACTTCCAAGATCTTGGTTTTTTAGATTATACGTACCTATTTTTTGAGGGCATGTGTTAACTAGAACTTTCTAGGCAACATAGAATTTTTTTTGGTAAATAGGATGAGTGGTTTGGCTTATCCACAACTTATAATGGGGAATTATTTCTTAGTATTGAAATATATTATTGATTTTTTACATTTATAAATCTTTTAGAAATCTAAACATGGGTTTGGTCACTCATATACCAACGATATAATTTGAACTATGCGTCGAGGTGGAACTATAAATGCATTTACAGTAATCCATATTTATTTTTTTATTTCCTTACAATATCGTTTAAATAGACATATCATTGAAACCTAAAATTTATTTCCATATAGAAAGGAGGTAGGCGTTGTGATGGAGTTGGAACCAAGCCGATGAAAAGAGATTTGAAATTATCCCTATGAAATAAATAGAACCCATAAAGTTTAGTAATTCATAATAGGACATATTCTACATTTTAATGTCATGTGATGGGGTCCTATATGTTCCCATTTAATGTATTCTAACAATAAAAAATTCTAAATTGTATAATGTCATCTATAATGGACTACTAATTGGGAGGATCCTGGCATTGGTAGACATGGGACTTATACACATGATAATAATTTTGTTTCAACATTTCTATTGATAAATTAAAAGAAGAATGTATGGATGGAGATTAAACAAAGTAGGAGGTCCATATAGAACACTTATGTCATAAAAGTGGTGATAACATGAGAGTGAGTGGGTCTTATTCATGTTCTACCATTACAGATCCACTTGCATATTTCTAAATAGAAAATATAATATATTTTTTGGGACTACACCTAATAGGATACCCATATTTTGTTATATACCCCAATATATTGGTAATAATATGTGGAATGAAGAAAATAAAGTTTAGGGCATACATAATATAAGATTACTATATATGGTTGTTTACCTAATTTCCATTTGTAATTTTTTGAGGAAGGGAGACCTGAGAGGTTGTATCTTACACCTATTAGGAAGCCCATATATTGTTTTATATGATCTATTTGTGGCTAATTAGATGATGATGTAATAATAGAATGGTTGGGGATTACACCCAGTGTGGTACTAAAATATGAAACCAATATAACATCAAATGGGTGATAACAGATGAATTGGTAGGGATTATGATTCATCTTCCATAATGTTTCATTCTATCTATTGGTAGCTTGATAGATGAAGGTATGTTTGGGGATTTCCAGAAATAAGAATCCCATGTAGGACACCAGTGTCATAAAAATAGTAAGAATGTGAGACTAAGCATGAGTAATGCAATATATTACCTTTTATCTCATTATTTTTATTTGGTAAATATAATATAGATGATAAGTTTGGGGTTTGCACCTAATTGGATAAGCATATATAGGTTTATAAATAATGTCTTTTGGTAACTAGACAAGAAATTACAAATGAAATGGTTTGGGATTACACCTTATTGGAGTCCCATATATTGGTTTTAACCTACTATCTATTGGTAACTAGATCAGGAAGAAAGAATAGATTTGTTCATTATTATACATATTTGGAGGCCCATATTAGGTTTTCTAAACCTTTTATTTTCATAACTACACCGTGAAGAGAGATAAAAATTTTTGGGGATCACACATAGTAGTAGGCCTAGATAAAAAACACTTGATGTAAAAGGGGAATGAAAAAAATATAGTGTTGGGCTTATACATGAGCTACCCTGATGGTTCATTATTTTTCCTAGTATCTAGATAAAATTACGAAAAATTATTACTAACACCAAGTATGAGTCCTTTGTAAGAAACATATGTTTCAAAACAAATGACAACAAACAACTTTGTGGGGTTTACACATGAACTTCCCAATTAGCACATGTAGTTTTTCTGTAACATGGTATATGGATATATGGTTGTGTATTATATATAATAGAATTATGGGATTTGGTTTCTACCACCTTTTTGATACATGGACATGGAATAATTTATGTAATGTTTTGGGCTTAAAAGTACAATATCCATATATGGTAATTGACCTCTTATGCATTACTAACTAGATAAATAATGGTGATTATAGTGTTTGGGGATTAACCTTAGTAGTATTCTTATACATTTTTGTTTGGACTCTATCCATTGAAAACGAGATAATGAGTTATGAGTAGAAATGTTAGGGAATACACCAATTAAAATGCTTATAAATGAAAAATATGTTTTAACAAAGGAAACATAAATAGACTAAGAGAGTATTATACATGATCTTTCATTATGGTTATTCATATATTCTTGTAGCTAGAGTAGATAAGTTATGTTTGGGGCTTAAATATTTTATGAGGACCAAATATGAGGAATAAAAGAAGGGTATATCCACTAAAGGCATATGAAGAATCTTAGAAGAGCCTCTTAACTCATGGAACATATATGGAAATATAAAAGGAGTATCTATACTAATGATTTAAAATGATAAAGTTAATTATATGATATCAAGGTGTATATGGAGTGGTTAGTCCATTAGGAAGGAGTATTTAGAAAATCAGAGCCCATATATAGGGACCTGGGTGAATTTATGCCCATGTGAAAGACCTAGGAGAATTGTAACCCATGTGGAAGACCCTAGTGAAATTGATCCCATGTGGAATACCTTTTTGAATTATATCCTCGGTGGAATACATCAGACAATTGGATCCTGGGTGGAAAATGTTGGTGAATTGGATCCCATGTGTAAGATTTTATTTAATAGGAACCTAGGTGGAATAACTACATGAATTAATGCTTAGGGTGAATACCATGGAGAATTAGAGCCGTAATAATGTGTATAGTTTAATGTGTTAATTTAATGGGGGTACATGGGTGAATGATTTTGTTAATATAAGTACATAGTAATAATGTCACCTTAATTAGGGTAGTAGGGAAAATGATTTCTTCAATATGGGTATATAGGAAAAGGGTCACCCTAGAAGGGATACCTTGGAGAAAACTCACCATAATTAGGGTACCTAGGTGATGTCTTGACATCGTTGTGGCACATCGATGAAGGATCGCCCTAATGTAGTCCTGTGTTTAAGGGTCCACCTATATATGAAAACTCTGGGGAATGGGTTCTCCCTGGTTAAGGTTGGATGAGGTGTTCCAACTAGGTTGTGGCAGGGTGAAATGGATATACATAGTCGAGGCTAAGAGAGGTGGTTTACACCAATATAGAAAGGGCGAGGAGTTTTATCCTTTTTATTTTTGAATCAAGTGACCAATATATTTGAGGAAGGGTGAATTTGTCACTAGTAACCTTGGTTTTTCTTCTTATTATAATGTTCATCTAAGGTAAATTGGATTGTTTTAACATAGAATGGTTCTCCTCATAGGGATTAAGAACATAAAAAACTAATATTGGTGTTCTGGGAATTCCATCCACCTAGTGTAGAATAACCAGTGTTGAAGTGGTCAATCATGAAGTTTTTATCTTTAGATGAATCAAATACTCCTCCGTTTTTTATTATCACAGGTTTAAGGGTTCATAAGCTTCATTAAAAGGGATAGGGTGACCTATGTGAAGTTATATTTAGGAATATCTTCATATTCAAAAAAATTGTCAATGTGAGAGCCCAATAGCTATATTTTTATTGGGTAAAATGATATCTAGTCATAATTTAGATGGGTGAGGAAGGGAATTGGTGTTGGAAAACTAAGGATTGGATTTAAATTGATCCTTTTCAATTTTTTGGTATAAATCTTAGTGAAGATTAATGGGTACACATGTCACGAACCGACCCTACCCGGGCTCGAGCCGCAGATACCCCAAGCCCGCCTCCATAGGCCAGGGGCTGGCGACCAGAGCCGAAGGCACAACAACTCAGGGAGGCCTTTACCTGAGTACCTGTACACACACACACGCAGCACACTCAATGCATGAGTGCAGAGTAAAAGAAAAGAAAAACAAACAGAAACTGCTATATATATACCACAAAGTGTATTGACCTTTACAAGTAAAAAGAATACTGAAAGTACACTGAAAAGAAAGGGGGAAAACACGTTCCCAACCAACAAGTGCCACAACCCGACAACAGGTAACCAAAAAGAAACAACTGACGGTTCTCCCACCTGGAACCCGACCACGACCACCGCACGCGGTCCAAGCTCCCCAGCTCCTACGCTCCACTAAAGTCACGCTCCACCTGTCCATCGCCTGCAAGGGAACACCAAGTGCGGGAAAAGCCCAAGCAGGGGTGAGTATAAAAATACTCAGTAGGATACCCCAAAGGATCGAGGGAGCAAAAAAGGAGGTACTGAAGGGTGAGCAGTAGAGTGAACAGGGAAAGAAAATGGAGTACAACTGAGAGTGCAATAAAGGGTCCAGCTCAACCTAACAAAAGGAAGGAAGTAGACTCATCCAGGCATAAGGAGCTGGAAACGGTGAGAATATTAACTTCCCGTCGAGTCTTTGCTACCTATAGTAGGATAGTAGACTCATCCAACCATGAGAAGCATGATATGGAAAGCACATGGCATACCCCGCGCGTCTTCGCCTCTCCGGGAAGGAGAGTAACCAAACCCAAGAAGTGGGTATTCGAACAAGGATATATATTCTCTGCCAAGAAGCCCGAACAAGATCGTAAGGGGATCTCCGTCCCGTAGCTCAGCCCAAGAAAAGAGTAGCCAACAGTCCCAGAGGTAACTTCATCGATGCCCAACATCCCGCACATCCGCCCCGAAACGCAAGCCAACAGACTCAATCACCACACTTCGACACTATCAGCTTTGGTCGGCACTAACTCTCCCGCACGGTTTTAGATCGCATCAGAAGAACGCGTCTTGGTGGGGAAAGTGCCCCTCTAACTTGAGAGTTCTAGGGAAAGTCAAACCACACCTCGTCACTGCCCTGTAGTCGAGAGGTCTCCTCAAAGTCAAGCTCTCACAATACTGACCTGAATAACCAAGGGTCCCGCTCTGGTAATCCTAGAGGTAAGCCACAGACTAGCATAGTCGAGAGGACTGAGTCTGGAATGCCAACCGGTGTCCCCAGTGCCCATACCTGCTGGAGGGTAATTCATAACCAAATATCGGGTGACCCACTGCCCAACCCCACTGAAGGGTAAACCATAACACATCATCAGGAAACCCACTGCCCAGCCCCAATGGAGGGTAAACCATAAGACATCATCAGGTGAGCCACTGCCCAGCCCCGTTGGAGGGTAAACCATAAGACATCATCAGGCGACCCACTGCCGAGCCCCACTGGAGGGTAAACCATAAGACATCATCAGGCGAACCACTACCCATCCGTGCTAGAGGGTAGACCTAGAATAAGTCGACAGACGACCCACTGGCCAGCCATACTGGAGGGTAGACCTAGAATAAGTCAACAGGCGACCCACTGCCCAGCCATGCTGGAGGGTAGACCAGGAACTAGACGACGGGTGACCCACTGCCCAGCCCTGCTGGTGGGTAGACCCTAAGAGGTCGTCGGGCGACCCACTGCCCAGTCTCTACTAGAGGGTAGACCCTAAGTGCGTCGGGTGACCCACTGCCCAGTCTCTGCTGGAGGGTAAAACCTAGAAGTCAGCAAGCAACCCCCTACCCAGCCCTGCTGGAGGGTAACCCTGAAGAAGTCGATGAGTAACCCACTGCCCAGCCCCACTAAAGGGTAAAACTCATCAACTGTTCAGGACATCTCTACTGGAGGGTACAACACTGGCCAACCGAACACGGAGTGGGTATCACACAACCACCCAACTCCCGAATAGCTCTCTCCCAAAAGAGGTCCAACGCATGTTCCATCACGGGGCGCCACTAGCACCGCTACTGGACGTTCCATCGAGAATGAAACCAGGGGGAGACCACTCAACCCTGCTGGTCAAAAAACACACAGAGGGACCCTCTACGTCGCGAGAGGTGAAAGTATACAAAGTAGAACACGACACGCACATGGGGCCCACACGACGTGTGGCCGCACGTCAACCCTAACTGAGCGCACAAACCATCTCAGGTACAAACCACACGTACCTCCAAGCACTCCTGTATACTCCCAGATTATACCTCGTTCAAGCCCAAAGGATATCGTGCACATGGCACCCAACGTCAACGCGAAAGCGTGACGTAACAACTACACCTCAAAGGCCTAGGCACGACCAACCACTTATCGTGAACCATTTATATCACTCTCCCAAGAGTGTGTGATCACACGCCAAGGGTCCGCTACAAACATGGTAGGAAGAATCGCTACTAGAGCACCTTGCATGCTTCCACATTTAATAAGATCACGTATAAGGCGCTACACAACCATACAGATCGCACCGTTATAATCCTCGTGAAAAAACACGTGAGATAGACTACTTACTCGCCTGAAACGGTCTACCGGTGAAAAAAGGTATTATTCACCGTAACCAAACTCGTGTGGGGCCCACCCCAAGATCCTGAAACTAAACCAATGGATCACGCCACTATGATCCCCTCAGAAAAACACACGGGATTGAGTACTCAACCACCCAAAAAGGACACACGGTGAAAAGGGTACTATTCACCATAGCCGGGTCGGGTGTGACCCACACCACGCCCCGAAAAAGGTCGGGCGAACTACACCATCGCAATGCTCTCGAAAAATCACGTCAAATTGACTACTTACTTGCGTGGAATGGGTATTTGAAGAAAAAGATGCATTTCGGCGTACCGCACACGAGCGGTGCCACGTGGGACCTGCATCCCTGTCCCGAAACTCAATGAACGGATCACACCGTTGCGATCCTCCCGAAAAATAACACAAGATGGACTACTCACTTGTCCAAAACGGTCGCCCGGTGATAAAGATATAAATCACAGTTGACGCCCAAATGACCCTCGTGGGCCCCGCGCCATTGTGCTGAAATAGGGCGGGCGGGTTGCACCACTGCAATCCCCTCAGAAAAACATCTAGAAACGACTGCTCGCATGCCCCAAATGGACGTCCGATGAAAAAGTCATGAAACGCTGCCCGCAACTCAAAAGACGGGTCGTGGGGCCCACACCTCAACTCCGGCTTCAACGCCCGGAACCACCCTGGAAACCTCAGCCTCGACGCCAGGGTTCCAACGACACCGTTGGCGCTTAATTCGAACGTCGGACGCGTCCGCTCTGTCTGAAACAAGAATCCCCGAAGGAAACGACAAACCACTTAAAGACGCATCTCGCCTCCGAGGCCCCTCATTTCTGGAATTAAAAATTCTTGAAACCATCTCAAAAAGTTTGCCTTGTCGATACGGTTCCACCTCCATAGACGGTACTCAAAACGGACACACGTAGCGGAAAATACGGGTGTCCGAACACCGAGGGGGCAAGACCCCTGGGGTTGGACCGGCCTCGACCGGCCAGTCCGCCCGACCTGGGCCGGCCCGCACCATAGCCGCACGGTCTGGCCGCGGACTCGCGCTCTGCGCGCAGACCGGCCACGAGGGCCGGTCGTGGCCGCCGCGTGCAGACCCGCGCGACGCGGGTCTTTGTCGCCACACTGGGGTCGCGCGCCGCCACCCTGCGGTCGCCGCTACCTGGCGACCGCCGCCTCGCCGGGCGCTCTGCCAGACTCCCCCGCCGACACCCGAGCGCCCCGCTGTCGCGGCCAGCGCCTCCACCGGACACCCGCACCAACGCCCACCTCCACAGAACCGCGCCGCCTCTCGAACTCACCGGAACCCAAAAATCCGCGAACTTTGGCGGATGATTGTGGATGACACAGAGCTTCGAATTTGAATATGAAAGATGCGTTGGAAAGGGAATTAACTCTACTACGCATTCATGGGATTTTATCGATGTTTTTACAAGGAATCGACAGTGAAAATCGAGATCAAAGTAGGTACATGTATAGAAAATGCAAACAACAAATCCTCCCTCATGGGGCTTCGCCCGAAGCTTCGCGACAATCCGCCGGCATCACCACACCTTTCCAGAGTTGCCTCGCCAGAGGTGGAAGAGGAGAGGGAGAGGAGGGGCTTCCACGCTAGGGAGAACAACCAAGAGGGGTGGGGGAGTGTTTAAAAACAAAACACTTAAACCCCCGCCCGTGGGCCCCGTACCCGAACTCCCGACGAGGTCGAGATTTGGCCTCCTCTAGGCTAAGAGCTACGCTCTGAGCGCAACGGAGGTCTCGGAATTTTATTCCGAGACCCCATTAAAATGTTATTAAACTTAGCGCCTGAGGCTGCCAAATTACGAAAACGCCCCTGGGGCCATTTTTCACAGACGGGCCATGCCCGCAAAACTTATACCCCTCCTAGGGTAAACAGCACACTCCGAACTCAACGGTGCCCTTGATTTTCCAATCCGAGCCGCCGATTAAGAGATACTAGCGTTTCGCCATTAAACAAATAAATTAATTTATTAATTTATCCGTTTAACATTCTGGAAGCGAGCGAGGGGTCCAAACATCCCGCGCCGACATGTTTTATGTCGTTCCTAGGCTAAACACCCCATTCCGGACCCATCCGTACACACAGATCCCTGATCTGGAACTCTGTTTTGGATTTATCTCATTTATTTAGCGTTTCCAGTGTGAACGCACTGAAAATTTATTTCCGGCCACTCCGGGGCTCGGAATCGCACGCCGTCTGATGGCGATTCCCTAGAATATTATCAAGAATATTTCAAAGTCTTTCCTAGAAAAAACCGGGTTCTTACAACATTCCATACTTCAAGATTTTCACCCCTGAAAAGCAAAACTGGGGAGCAACACAGGGTAATAAGCCCACACCTTGCTTCCCATACACAGAAGAACCAACGCACAGCTCTGCGTCACCGCACACGGACCAAAGGATTTATCTGTTCATGCAAGGTCAGACCTTGCCGATGTTGTGCGCCCACTTCCGACTTTGGGGTTAGGGCAAGACGGTAGGGAACCTCGCCATCCATTTGCACAGTATCAATCGGCCTGAAGGCTCTCGGGGGTATCTCACCTCCCCAACCGAACCTCCATGTCGCACGCTACGACTGGAATCACCCCCCGCACCTGGAACAAGACCCAGTGATTCTCTCATTCAGAATAGTCATATGGTGAAACACCCAAAGATATCTGGTCACACGTGATTTCACAGTCGATGTCTCTCAACCAAGACTCTCTTACAAGATCGGAAGCGAAGGATCCAACACCATCGACTAAAGGAAAAGGTCTCATGCTTTTTTCCTTACCAACACAGGGTCACACCTGACGCGCTGCGTCACCCTGGTAACACCTCAAACAAGGATCAGTGAGAAAATCCTTTCACATGCAGAGCCTAAAAATTCTACTGCAAAAAGTAGAAGAGTCGCAAAGGGTACCTCTCACCATCCCATGATCTACAGGATCGTGGATATCTAAAGCTCGCGGCTGTCTATGGTCCCAACTGTCAGCTCCCTGAGCCTGACGTGGACCGCCTAGTGGTGATGGGAGGACCCTGTAAATCCATCCCCCACTACCATCTCCTCCCGCTCCTCTGCTAGCTCGACCTCTCCGAGCGCTACTCCGATTACGGCGCTGCCTCTGTCATGGTGGTGCGCCTGCTACCTTCCCGAAGCTCCCAGCTACTCGGGTCGGGCAGTCTCGTGCCATGTGACCTCGCCCATCACAAGCATAGCACTGATTCACATTGGGCTGCACTGGTGCCCTCCGGTTCCACTGTGGTGTACGACCATTCCCCTGAGTCCGATTGTCAGTAAGCCACCTGCGTCGAGGTTCTGCTTGCTGACACCCACTAGCTGCTGCAGACGTCTCACCTCCAACGTGCCTGCTGCCACCACCAACTCCAGAACGTGACAAGAATCTCTCTGTCACCAGCACCTGATCTAGCACCCCGACATATGTGGAAATGCCCAAGGGTACTATGACAACACGAATCTCTCAGCGGAGACCCTGCTCAAACATCCGCTCTGGGAGGTTATCATCATGGACCAAGTCCGGATAAAAGCGTGCACGGTCTGCAAAACTAGCCGCGTACTCGGCTACGGTCATCCCTCCCTACTGAAACTGCAGGATATCCTGAATCTGAAAGGAGCGCAAGAAGGAGGGAAAAAACTCCTCACAAAACAACAACTGAAAGTCGTCTAATGAAAGCGACGACTCATCAAGAAACTGAGTCACCAGACTCCACCAACGCCAAGCTACTCCACGAAAAAGGGTGGATTCCAAAGCCACTCTCTGATCTATCGGCACCTGCACAAGCCTGAAAAGGCGAACCACTGCCTCAATCCAAACCATTGCTGCCTGAGGGTCTGGATCACCATTGAACCTCAGCGGTCCCTACCGCTGGAACTCACGGAGCACGCTCAAACTACGCTCAAGCTCATCCTGCTCTGCTGAAACTGCCTGCTACTCAACAGGTGGGGGTGCTGATACTAGCCCACCCGGAGAAAGGGGCTCGCATGATGGGTCCTGGACTGTGGCCTCGTAGCTCACAGGGCCGTCGTCACGCCCCAAAGCTGATATCTGGGCTGGCTGTCTTCGCGGAGACATCCTGAATATTATCAAGGAGTGTCGCGGTTAGATGAGCATATATGTATATTCCATTAACAACAGCGATGGGGAGCTGACTCAAGAAATACAATAAAAGACTCAATCTTATGTGATGCACAAACCAATTTCCCTACAACAAGTGTCTCAACATGCCGAGTCGACAAGTGGGTTATCACGGTCCTGGTGAATGGATACGTTGGCCGCCGCACCATCACTAGACTCCCTGGCCTGAGAGCCGCTCTCGAGACCCGTTAACACTATTTCCCTATATCCCAACCAATTCATCTTTTATGGACGTCCACACAACTTCTCAAGGAACGAACCGCCTCTGATACCACTTTTTCACAACCTGACCCTACCCCGGCTCGATCCGCAACTACCCCAAGCCCGCCTCTATAGGCCAGGGGCTGGCGACCATCGCCGAAGGAACAACAACTCGCGGAGGCCTATTTCTAAGTACCTATACACACACACACACGCAGCACACTCAATGCAGAAGTGCAGAGTAAAAGAAAAGAAAAACAAAGGGCAACTGCTATATATATATACCACAAAGTGCATCGACCTCTACAAGTACAAAGAATGATAAAAGTACACTGAAAAGAAAAGGGGAAAAACACGTGCCCAACGAACAAGTGCCACAACCCGGCAACAGGTAAACAAAAAGAAACAACTGACGTGTCTCCCACCTGGAACCCGACCATGACCACCGCACGCGGTCCAAGCTCCCCAGCTCCTATGCTCCAATGAAGTCACGCTCCACCTGTCTGTCGCCTGCAAGGGCACACCAAGTGCGGGAAAAGTCCATGTAGGGGAGATTATAAAAATACTCAATAGGATACCCCGAAGGCTCGAGGGAGCAATAAAGTAGGTACCGAAGTGTGAGCAGTAGAGCGAACAAGGAAAGAAAAGGGAGTACAACAGAGAGTGTAGTAAAGAGTCCAGCTCAACCCAACAAGAGGAAGGAAGTAGACTCCTCCAGGAACAAGGAGCTGGAAACGGTGAGAAGATGAACTTCCTATCGAGTCTTCGCTACCTATAGCAGGAGAGTAGACTCATCCAACCATGAGAAGCTAGACATGGAAAGCACATGGCATACCCCGTGCGTCTTCACCTCTCCTGGAAGGAGAGTAACCAAACCAAATATGTGGGTACTCAAACAAGGTATATACATATATATGCTCTGCCAAGAAGCCCGAACAAGCTCGTAAGGGGATCTTCGTATTGTAGCTCAGCCCAAGAAAAGATTAGCCAACAGTCCTAGAGGTAACTCCATCGATGCCCAGCATCCCGCACGTCCGCCCCGAACCACATGCCAAGGGGATCAATCACCACACTTCGACACTATTCCCTTTGGGTCGCACTAACTCGCCCGCACGGTTTTAGATCGCGTCACAAGAACGCGTCTCGGTGGGGAATGCACCCTCGAACTTGAGAGTTATAGGGAAAGTCAAACCACACCTCATCACTGCCCTGCAGTCGAGGGGTCTCCTCAAAGGCAAGCCGTCACAACACTGACCCATAAAACCAAGGGTCCCGCTCCGATAATCACGGTGGTAAGCCACAGACTAGCCTAGTTGAGAGGACTGAGTCTGGAATGCCAACTGGTGTCCCCACTGCCTAGCCCTGCTGGAGGGTAATTCATAACCAAATATCGGGTGACCCACTACCCAGCCCCGCTGGACGGTAAACCATAACACATCATCAGGCGACCCACTACCCAGCCCCATTGGAGGGTAAACCATAAGACATCATCAGGAGACCCACTACCCAGCCCCGCTAGAGGGTAAATCATAAGACATCATCAGGCGGCCCACTGACCAGCCCCACTAGAGGGTAAACCATAAGACATCACCAGGCGACCCACTGCCCAGCCGTGCTGGAGGGTAGACCTGGAATAAGTCGACTGGCGACCCACTGCCCAGCCATGCTGGAGGGTAGACCTGGAATAAGTCGACATGCGACCCACTGCCCAGCCGTGATGGAGGGTAGACCTGGAACTAGACGACGGGTGACCCACTGCTCAGCCCTGGTGGAGGGTAGACCCTAAGAGGTTGTCGGGTGACCCACTGCCCAGTCTCTGCGGGAGGGTAGACCCTAAGTGCGTCAGGTGACCCACTTCCCGGTATCTGCTGGAGGGTAAACCCTAGAAGTCAGTGAGCAACCCCCTGCCCAGCCCTACTGGTGGGTAAACCCAAAGAAGTCGATGAGTAACCCACTGCCCAGCCCTGCTGGAAGGTAAAACTCATCGACTGCTCTGGCCATATCTACTGGAGGGTAGAACACTGGCCAACCGAACACTGAGTGGGTATCGCACACCACCCAAATCCTGAACAACTCTCTCATAAAAGAGGTCCACCACCGGTTCCATCACGGGGCGCCACTAGCACAGCTACTGGTCGATCCATCGAGAACGAAACCAGGGGGTGACCACTCAACCCTGCTGGTCAACAAACACACAGAGGGACCCTCTATGTCGCGAGAGGTCAAAGTACGAAAAGAAGAACACGACATGAACATGGGGCCCACACGACGTGTGGTCCCACATCAACCCTAACTGAGCGCAAAAACACTCTCAGGTACAAACCACACGTACCTCCAAGCACTCCAGTATACTCCCAGAGTATACCTTGTTCTAGCCCAAAGGCTATCGTGCACACGACACCCAGCGTCAACGCGAAAGCCCGACGTAACAAATCCACCTCAAAGGCCCAGGCACAACCAACCACATCTCGTGAACCATTTATATCACTCTCCCAAGAGTGCGCGATCACACACCAAGGGTCTGCTACAAACATGGTAGGACGAACCGCTACCGGAGCACCTTTAATGCTTCCACATTTAATAAGATCAAGTATAAAGATCTACACAACCAAACGGATCACACCGTTGTAATCTTCGCGGAAAAACACGCGAGATAGACTACTTACTTGCCTGAAACGGTCAACCGGTGAAAAAAGGTATTATTCACCATAACCAAACCCGTGTGGGGCCCACCCCAAGATCCCGAAACTGAACCAACAGATCACGCCACTGCGATCCCCTCGGAAAAACACACTTGAATGAGTACTCAACCGTGCGAAATAGACACCCGATGAAAAGGGTACTATTCACTGTAGCCGGGTCGGGTGGGGCCCACACCACGTCCCTGAAAAAGTTCGGGTGAACTGCACCCTCGCAATGCCCTCGAAAAAGCACGTCAAATTGATTTCATACTTGCGTGGAACGGGTATCCGGAGAAAAAGATGCATTCCGGCGTACCACACATGATCGGTGCAACGTGGGACCCGCATCGCGATCCCGAAACTCAACGAACGGATCGCAACGTTGCGATCCTCCCAAAAAAGCACAAAAGATGGACTACTCACTTGTCCAAAACGGTCCCCCGGTGATAAAGATAAAAATCACTGTCGACGCCCAAACAGCCCTCGTGGGCCCCGCACCATCGTGCTAAAATAGGGCGGGCCAGTTGCACCACTGCAATCCCATCCGAAAAACATCCAGAAACGACTGCACGCATGCCCCGAACGGACGTCCGATGAAAAATTCGTGAAACGCAGCCCGCAGCTCAAAAGACGGGTCATGGGGCCCACACATCAACTCCAGCTTCAATGCCCAGAACCACCCTGGAAACCTCTGCCTCGACGCCAGGGTTCCAACGCCACCGTCGGTGCTTAATTCGAACGTCGGACGCCTCCGCACCGCCCAAAACAAGAATCCCCGAGGGAAACGACAAACCTCTTAAAGACGCGTCGCGCCTCCGAGACCCCTCGTTTCGGGAATTAAAAATTCCCAAAACCATCTCAAAAAGTCCTCCTCTTCAATACGGTTCAACCGCCACTGACGGTACTCAAAATGGACACCCGTAGTGGAAAATACATGTGTCCGAACACTGAGGGGGCAAGGCCCCTGGGGCTGGACCGGCCTGGACCGGTCGGTCCGCCCGGCCTGGGCCTACACGCGGCTTAGCCACGCGAGCCGGCCGTGGACACGCGGTCCACTTACAGACCGGCCACGAGGGCCGGTCATGGCTGCCGTGTGAAGACCCGCGCGGCGCGGGTCTTTGTCGCCATTTAGGGGTCGCGCGCCGCGACCTCGTGCTCGTCGCTCCATGGCGACCGCCGCCTCGCCGGGGGCTCCGGCAGACACCCCCGCCGCCACCCGAGCGCCCCGATGCCGCGCCCAGCGCCTCCACCGGACACCCACGCCGACGCCCACGGACACCCCTGTCGACGCCCGAGCGCCCCGCTGCCGCGCCCATCGCCTCACCTGGACACCCGGGCCGACTCCCACCTCCACCGAGCTGCGCCGCCGCTCGAACTCGCCGGAACCCGAAAACCCGTGAACTTCGACGGATGATTGCGGATGCCACGAAGCTCGGAATTTGAATCCAAAATATGCGTTGGCAAGGTAATTAAATCTACTACGCATTCATGGGATTTGATTGATGTTTTGACAAGGAATAGAGAGTGAAAATCGAGATCAAAGTAGGTACGGGAATAGAAAATGGAAACGACAAATCCTACCTCGTGGGGCTTCGCCTGAAGCTTCACGACGATCCGCCGACATCACCTAACCTCGCCGGAGTTGCCTCGCTGGAGGTGGAGGAGGAGAGGGAGAGGAGGGGCTGCCACGCTATGGAGAACAACCAAGAGGGGGGGGGAGAAGTGTTTAAAAACAAAACACTTAAACCCCCGCCCGTGGGCCCTACCCGAACTCCCGACGGGGTCGGGATTTAGCCTCCTCTAGGCTAAGAACTACTCTCTGAGTGCAACGGAGGTCTCGGAATTTTATTCGGATACCCCGTTCAAAAGTTATTAAACTTAGCACCTGAGGCCGCCAAATTACGAAAACGCCCCTGTGGGCATTTTTCACAGACGGGCCGCGCTAGCAAAACTTATACCCCTAATATGGTAAACGACATGCTCCGAACTCAATGGTGCCCTCTATTTTCCAATCTGAGCCACCGTTTATGAGATACTAGCGTTTCTCCATGAAACGAATAAATTAATTTATTAATTTATCCGTTTAAACTTCCGGAAGCATGCGAGGGGTCCAAACATCCCGCGCCGACTTGTTTTATGTCGTTCCTAGGTTAAAAAACCCATTCCGGATCCATCTGTACACTTGGATCCTTGATCCGGAACTTCGTTTTGGAGTTATCTCATTTATGTAGCGTTTCCAGTGTGGATGCACTGAAAATTTAATTCCAGCCACCCCAGGGTTCGGAATCGCACGCTGTCTGAAGGCGCTGCCCTGGAATATTATCAAGAATATTACAAAGTCTCTCGTAGAAAAAACCGGGTTCCTACAACACATGTCAGGGCATGATAGAAATAATCTGGGCACATGAGTGGGATTGGGAAAGCAGGCATGTTCACACATAGCTAAACATGAGAGTGTGAGTATGAAGACCTAGATGTAACCTCAACAATGGTGTAATGATATACAAACAACCACATGGACTTTTTAAGGGAATGACCTAGGTGAAGATTATCTAAGAAAACACATAGGGGCATGGGTCAGCTGACCTAGGAATACACATAGGACTTAAAGTACATGGACTTTAGTGCATGAGGGATGCTTATCTAGATGTAAACTGCCCATAAGTTTTCTTAACTTAAAAAATTTATCACAGTTTTTCCAACTGTCTATTTTATATCCATGAATAATCAAATAAAATAATTTAAAAATTAATACTCACTAGTAAATCATTATTCATCATGTAATGGGTTTTTCGAAGCGAAAATGGTCCCTACAGCCCTTTAAAATTAGAATTTTGGCCTCGATGAATTTTTCTCAAGAATGGATGAGATTATATGGCCTACTCATAGTCAGAGGTTATCACCACCATGTCAGTATATTGAGAAATATTGTTAAGGAAAATTTCCCATCAGTGTGTTCCTAGTCATAAGACATATGTAAATCCCACTAGCTTTTTATTTATTATCAAGGATTATTCTATTCTTAATTTGGTCATTTGTGACCAAGATGAAGAAATCATCATGGATTTGGAATGAAAATTAATAGAACATGTTTTATAGTCCCTAGAATAATGATATTTCATATCCTTGATTTGAAAATAAATGAATAAAATCACATGAATGGATGAAGTGTGTTTTATATTACATAAGATTCATAATAGAAGGAAGTTTAACCTGGTTTCTAGAAACACCTGAAATTTTCAAAATTCCAAAAATAATTTGACACAAGATGTTTTAAAAATGCACCAACCATGAATTTCAGTATATATTTTCCCTATATATTAAAGAATACACAGAATGTTTGGTATTCGAGCGGTTTTTTAAATTTATACGACATGTACTAAAAAGTGTATGACATGTTTTTTCAAAATACCGTAACATGATGTATAAAATTTCATTAATTTAAGGATCATAGTGTTTCCAAATTCAAATTTATCCATATATAACAATAAATTTATTTATTAATAAATTATGGTATTGTTGTTTTAGATATAATTTGAAACATAATTCCAATTTCCGAAAAAAACTTATATAAAAAATCATTATTGCTGTAATAATTTCCTAAATGTACCATGGATCAATTTTTAAGGTGGTTTTGGTATTGAAACCAAAAAATGATATCTAGGAATCAATCAGTATTGAGTGATTTTGGTGTCTTAATAGACAATGTTTTTCAAAAATGAACATGATAGACCCTTTATTTGGAATCGTCAAAGTGTGTAGTCTTCTAATGTTAACACACAAAAACTATGTGTTTGAATATTTATATATATATATATATATATATATATCAAATTGAATATATATATATATACAAGTAATATATATTTTATATAAATTAAAATTTATGAAATTTACTTGAATGCGTTAGGGATGAACAAAACATGTGATGGGTTTGGTCATGGATAATGTTCCATAAATTTTATATAATTAAATAAGTTATTATTATTATTATGAATATATAATAAATTATTAGTACAATATTTATTATTTATTATTCGTAGAATAAAAATTATGAAAACATCATCTATTATTGGATTGAGTCTCGATCATCTGATGAAATGGTTTTTCAGGGAAAAATCTAGAATCATTGTGAAACTCATAAACACCATTTGTATCATATTTAAAAATTATATTTATTTAAGGAATATATTTTATTTAGTATTTATAAAATAAAATTACGAACATGATACTAATTCTTATGTAGTGACTCAATCCCGGAACTATATAGTCTCATAGATTACACATACATATCTAAACAAATTTCTCGTATAGTTATTTATTATATTGCAATTTTGTATTTAAAAAAACTGAAATGGAATGAATTGAAAATAAAAATGAAAAACTGAAACTCTTATAAGAATGTTTTGGAAGATATTCAAACTGGTAATTCCTCAGAATCATTATATACACCCTCCAATCAGTCCAATGATTAATTCCAATTCAATTTATTTATATAATTTTTAACTAAAAATTAAATATATATATTCATGATGTCATGAAAAACATTATGTGTTCCCATATATATAATTTTATTATTTATACTATTAAATAATATTTATATATTTGTTAACATATTATAAGAGAAAAAGAGCACTATGTTGTCACTCAGGAATCACATTTGTATATGGTTATTTCCCTAACAACATAACATTTCTAATTCATTTAATTTATATGTGAGGATACTAGATTTTCAAATAGAACTACTAAATTCTTAAAATTTATACCCTTATATTCTAACATAGATTTCCTTTCGAAGGGATCCATGATAGTTTGCAAAAACCATCCACTATGTCCAAAATATAACAAATGATTATTCATATTTCAATAATTCTAATTTCATTTACTTCCTATTTAAAATTATGGTGTGTCCAATTTTTTGGTCAAAAAAAGGAAAAATATTTATTTTCTACCTTTGGTTTTATGAGGATCTCCATTTATATAGATCTATAATTTTTTTTGAAAAACCTTATAGGGATTGTAATATTATAACTATGTTTTTTAAAATGCATATTGAAATTTAATACATACATGGAATGAAGTAATTATATTTTCAATTTTTGAACATGAAAAATAATAAAGCGATTAATGAAATTCCTAAAAATAATGATTAATTTCAAAAGATTATCCCTTAGTTGAAAGAATATTTCGAGATTCAATTTCATCATTAACATAATCATTAAACCTGTTTCAAAAATGAAAATTTTCAAAACATTTTTTTTGTGGGATTGGTAAAATGTTAAAAAATGTCCTCTTCCACAAATGGTATTAGTGAAAAATAATTTTCTCTATCCAACTAACCTCTTTCAATAAAATAAACACATTAATCCTGATTTAAAAAAATTATTTATCATGTTAAAATGTTATATAACCAAAGTATAAAATATTTTTAACTTTCCAAAATGATCTGATTAGGGAAGTGTTGAAGCACCTATAATGGAAATGAAAATTTAAAAATTAGAATTCTCAACATTATTGGATGATAGTTTTTGTTATTGATATGGTAAAGTGAATTATCATTATTCCAAATATCCTAGCCATTTTTATCACATTCCTCTTGAAAACATTATTGAATAAATATAATTTTCTATATAATATTAATATGTAAAAAGATTAACAAAATTATATGGATATTGAGCCTCTAAAACGTTATTATTAAATAAATATGAATTTTAAAATTTGACATCAACAGTACAAGGATAAATCACTATTTTATTAATAATTTTTAAATAATTACAAAAAAACTAGGATAAATAAATTACTATATTATTTTTTTAGATAAAATACATAGACCACAACATTTTATTAAATCATAATAAACAAAAAAATCTACATTCCCATCTCATGTAAAATCACATATTTTTTTTCTCTAATTTTATAAAATATGTAGTTGTTTGTGGTAGGGATTGATTCCATGAAGAAAAAAAGGTAATCCATAGTGATTATCATTTAAATAATTATTTAAAAGATATATAAGTAAGATAATGAAAAATTATATACTATATTATACATTAGTGATATTAGGTTCATTTTATTATTTAGATGAAATTTCATGGTGTGCATTAATTTTAAAATTGTATTGATTACCTAACCATTTATTTTATTTCAAGTAATTATTTTCTCATTACATGGTTTTTTTTATTTTGATGATTTTTTAGTTTGGAACATAAGAAAGTACCCTAACTAAATAAAATCCTTGCATTGGTATTGGATTTAAAAATTATTTAATGAATTTATCACCTATGTAGAAATTATTGACAACCCAAGGGTCATGGTATTCCCTATTCATAGTCATATTAGAATCACTTTATATCATTACCCATATCATAGTAACATAGGACGACAAAAAATGAAATGTTCATTATCAATAAGGTATGATAAAAACAAATATATTAAAATAAATCAAACAATTAATATGAAAAAATATAATATATATATCATAATAAGAAATAATGAAAATAAAAAATATAGATTGATGGTGAATAAAATAAAATTTAATATTATTAAATAGAAAATAAAACCCTGAAAAGGAATAATTTGTAATGAATCCTTTATCATAAAGACATCTTGACTTGAATAAACCTCCAAACAATATATAACCCGCCACCATACAACTCATTGAATTTCTTAAATAGCTTCCACGTCTCCTCCTCTTCCTTGATCGACCACCCAATCCTCAATTTTGTTGGAATATGTAATTATATGCGGTGAAGATAATTACAAGACATATACATGGTCAATGGAACCTTTTTTATATTTCCACATGTTAAATCATTTTTATTTTACATTCACAGATTGATGATTGGTGGTTTTAATTAACGAAAGTGTTAAAAACCCAAAATGGTATTAGATGGTGTTGACTACCAATATATTCTACCAACTAGATATGGTATTTGGTATTTCAAATGTCCATAACATTTAGGAATGACATGTAATTTTAAGAGGGCAATTGAAATATAAATTTTCATGGTAATTTTGTGTGTCCAAAAATAATCATGATATGTATCTATCAAATTACATGATGTGTGTTTATTATTATTTTTTATTATGTTAAATTTAAAACGATATTTGAATTTTTTATCATTTCTTAAATATTCCATATTTTATTTGTTGTCATTAATTAAATATAAAGATGCCTAAATTTAAAAAATCGAGGCTATGATTGATTAAATTTCAAATTGAATTTTAATTATAATTTAGCATAAATTTTTGTCAATCATCCTCATATTACCATCCTTTTTAATATATTTAAATAAACTAACACAAACATTTCTTTTACATATTTTACATTTGATGATTGTTCTATTGTGATTAATGTTTTTTGTTATGTGTCTATGTAAGCAATTTATTTACAATATTTGATTATGTACACGACCCATTATGTAATGAGTGGGTCTATAATTAGATATTCACTAAATAGATTTGGTAATTTTTCATATTTATATATATTATGTATGCGACAAGATTATGACATTATGACATTATTATGTTGAAATATCCCGGGAACCATTATTTTTTCATGACATTGATAGGATACATTGTCATAGAGGTAATTTTAACCACATGTTTTATGTTTTTAGTGATCATGTATTACTTATATATCAATCTCATTGATTTTGTTTCAAATTTTTACTTTTTATATCAATATCAATCCGATTATTTATAAGGAAATATTCCCAGACACACTACTATATTTTAATGATACCCTTTATAATTTTTTTAGCAAACCAACTATTTTTATGTAAAATAATTATGAATGCATGATTATTTTGAATGATAAAAGATATATGGATCATTGATGCATATAAAAGATAACTATAAAATTTATTTTTTTATATTTCATGTATTATTTTGTTATTAGTATAAAAAATTTCAACACATATGATTATAAGATTTACTAAATGAAATAAATGTTAATTTAATATAAGTATGAGTAAATTAATGACACTATATCAAAAGTGCTTGTCATAAGGTGTAACATTAATAATAAATTATTAAACATCTCTTATAATTATATATATATATATATATATATATCCCTAAAAAATTAATCTTAGATCAATCTATCCTGCCAATTTTGTAACAAAAGATAGGCTTTCTTATATATATATATATTGGTGATCTGAATGGTTAGACCATCCATCCTAGTTAAACTTAAAAAATAATGATATAAATTAAAAAAAAATTGATATAAGATATTAAATTGTTTAAATATATAATGAAAAAAAATTTATTAAGATTTAATTTTTTTATTAAAATATTATTAATTTTTGAAAATATGGTATAAAATGAATAATAATTATCAATAATAAATATATTTTTAATGAATGGGAAGGAATTTTCCCTAAATACAGGGAATCATTCCTCCTTAAAATCATGATGTTGAAACTATATCACTTTCAAGTAAAAAATAATAATATAAATATTATATGACTCATTATTATTCTTAGAACAGTATTAATGCTTAAAAAATGTATTCATAATAATGGATTTGTGATCTTAATTTTAATTTGAATAAGTTTTATGTTTCTCATTTGGATGAAATAAAATAATAAAAATTAATTGATAAATTGATCATAATGTCATTGGATATATATCAGCCAGTCTCAACATATTTATTTTTATTTTCAAAGAATCATACAATAATTATGATTGTAGTTCTTAGTGTGAGTTATCATGTTCTAAAAAATTATTAATCATTATCATCATTTGAAAATTTTCTAATTTTTGGATCTTTTGATGTATCGTAATGATTGATGTAATAATGAAAAATAATTTAACTAATTTAATATCATATAAATGTGTTTTTGTTACGTTTTGTACATTCATAAAAAAAATATTTTGTTAACCCCATTTATTTTTCTTCAATAACTGTAATTGTATTGAGACACTACAAATTAAATTACATATATTATAAATATATTTCAATTTAATTTTATTAGAAAACAATAATTAAATATTATATTGATTATGATTTATTAGATAATGGTTTTTATGAAGGCATGTAGTTTCCAAACCTAATGTAATAGGACTCAATAAATGAAATATTTAATGAACATTGATGTTTGAAATGTTTGCATAAAATTGGATTTGGTAAAAAATCTATAAATATAAATCATGTGATATCAATTTATGGAATTTTTTTAGAGGAAAATATACTATTTTATTTACATATGATTCATATATTTAAATTTATAATTGAATTTAATAAGGTTACATTAATATTAGATCTTTTTTTTTGAATTGATGTGAATATATGAATGAGTCATTAATTTGGGAATGAATTTTTTAGTGATTTTGTACTTATAGATTCACTACTACTATTTTTTTAAATATTTATGTAGTTGAATTAATAAGGTCACATGAATTGTTTTATAAACTGATCTGATATGATTAATCAAACCTTACATGACTCGTGGTAGTGAATGTATAGGGCTTATTAACATTCATAAATCACCAAATTATTAAAAAAAATATTTTGGAATTAGAAATAATTATTTTTGGAATAATATACCATCAAGATTAACTACCCTACTCATGTTTTTTATTACTAAAATTTCATCTTGAGGCCTTTCTAAATAAAAAATTTAATTAACTTAAAACAACTAAAATAATTAATCAATATAAAACAAATAAGAATAAAACATCTAACATTTTATGATGAAAGTTTTACATTTCAAAATAAATTTTTCCAAAAAAATAAACCATACTAATTTAAATATTTAAAAGAGAAATAAAATACTACCAAAACAAGATATCAATATGGAAATAACCATATTATAAAAAAACTAAGAGTCTTTGTTATTCATAAACACAAAATTACTCATAAAGAAAAACAAAACACCCAAACTCTTCAATACCTCTATATCCCCTCTAAAGATTAAATAGTTAATTACTAGATAATTAGGATTTAATTTCATTAGTCATGTCATAACGAGCATACAGAGTATTCTCACAAATTTATGTATGTAGTGGGTGTGTAATTATACTTGTTAGGTTATGCCAAAATATATATCTCTTGATCCCAATGGATTTGAATGATTTGAAATTTTTGTATTTTTATTGAAAAGTATCATTACCCCTGAAATTTATTGATATTATAATCAAAATATTTAACAATGTATTAATAATACATTATATGAGTTGAATCACCAACCAAAAAAAATCCCAACCACTAATATGGGATGAAAGCAACTCACACAAAAATAATTATTTTTTAATATTATACAAAACATAAGAAACATGGGACATATCCACTTGCTAAACCATAATTATGTGTAGAATAGTACCCTTGTCACATGTTGTCATCAAGTACTCTAACTAAGTTACTCACTACTTATCTTGAACATGGTCCCAGCACACTAATGTAGAAATCCACGTCTCTTCCTTGTACCCTTACCTACACTTCCATACAAATATATCATTCTAATTTCACTATTTAAATAATGAATACAACAATCACTATCATCAAAACAATTCATTTTAAATTAACCCTTCGCCCAAAAAACTCTACAAGATAATTTAATAATATAACACATTTTTATTATAGAAAACAAACTCCACTCCAAATCTAATGACAATAATATTTCAAAAAAATAATTAATTTTAAAAATTATCTTCTAATTATTATGCCATATCATATCCTAGTAGGATTAATCACAATGATGATGCAAATTTTATGCTACCACACATAAAATATACACTACACAAAAAAAACACTTGTTAAATGCTGGTTTTTCCTACCATAATGATTGTCCAGAACCTAAACAAAAATTCTAAAAATCATCAAAAAACATGTGCCTAATTTATCAAAAACACCATGGTTATGGTTTTTAGAAGAGTTAAAATTAATGAAAAGGAAAAGAAAGATAATCAAGTGAGATAAATTTGATCCTAAAAACTTAAAACTTAGAATAATATTGAAAATATATTTATAGGGGGAAAATTTAAAAATTTTACAAAGAGTATCTTTGATCTTGTATCCCATATAATAGGAGAGAATTTAGTTTTGTTTTATAAATTTTGGGGGAAATATATAGTTATTTATACTTTTCTAAGTTCCCACAGTTATCCTTCATACTTGGAAAACCATGAATATCTCATTTCCAATTTTTCTCGATATTTCATGGTTTCTGGGCCATTTTGTATGGTTATACATAAATTAGTTGCAATCATGTATATGCCAATGTTAATATAATTTTCATCATTTTATCCCCCATAAAAAAAATCAATAAAAACCAATAATAAGGTTCATAACTCAAATTAGGGAACTATATATTTCACAATGTAAATGAAAGATGAGGTC
The DNA here is from genome assembly GCA_963277665.1 of Viscum album. Taxonomy (NCBI): domain Eukaryota; kingdom Viridiplantae; phylum Streptophyta; class Magnoliopsida; order Santalales; family Viscaceae; genus Viscum; species Viscum album. The sequence continues at coordinate 1,478,212,421 of OY728157.1, forward strand.
ATATTTTGATCACCTCCTCAACTATATTAAAATTCAACATAAATATTGATTAAATAAATGTACACCTATAGTCTAAAAATAAATCAAGTAGTGAAATGGTTCCTTAATCATCAATCATATAATGTCCTAACTGACCCTTCAAGTATCCCATAATAACTATTTATAGATTACCGTGTTTCCAATGATGTAGAAATTAATTGTTACATAAAATTATATATTTTAGTATAATATTTAATGCTTGAAAATATATTTTGAAATTGAAATTACATAAAAATGTGATAATATATTCGATGCAGTAATGCATTTCTATAATATATGATCTATTGTTTAAATTGGTATATTACGATGCACTTTAATATCATAGAGGAAAAAGAGAAACTAAGTTTACCATGTAGTGAAATGTATGTTATGGGTCATTGTTTTGACTAAAAATATGAATATTTATTTAAATTTATGTAACTTTTGGTTCAATAATATAACATGAACATATATTGTGATGTAAATAGTTTTATATGATCAAATGGTATTGTATGCGTAAAACCAAAATAGATCCGTGAACAATTTGAGATTTGTGTCACTTCATTTTTTATACTGATTAAATTCCATTAATATTTCTTTTTGTTAAAATTATCCATAAACTTTTCATATATTGAAGATGATTAGTCATAAAGAGGAGTTTTAATAATTCGATAGTAAAAATATAAAGTATAAATTAGTAATTTCAGTATAAAATGAATTCTTCATTGAATATAATGATTCATTTTCCTATTGATAACAATAGTTCATATTATATAATAATACTATAGCTTAATTCCATTAAATCAATTTTACTAAAAATATTTTTTATTTTAATTGGATATATGTAGTATTAAAATTCAAAAAATGAAGAATGAAAATGTTAAAGTTATTTGAAGTTGAAGTTTAATATAATTATCTAATTTTAATGATGATATAAATTGAGATAAATTTTTCTACATATGGTTCAGGGAGATGATTAATTTTCAAGGTATTTAATGTTATCACTTATGAAGGTTCATTTGGAAAACATACTAATTTTTTTAAATATATAATGAGGATATTAAAAAAAATTTATAATGGTTTATGTCAAAAAATGATATTTGTATTCCACTTATTCAAAAATAATTTTTCTTTTTTGATCAAGTTACTATTAAAAAAAATAGTTATACTCCTAAAATAATCAATTGTGACAGATGAAGTGGTTTATCTAGATATTTAAATGTAATGATAATTATTAATTTTTATTAAATAGTTTTTTATGAAATATAGTACACATTTTTCCTAGTCCAATTTTGAGTCAATGGGTTGATGGAATTGAAATCACTAAGATTAAAGTCTGATGTTAGTTGGTAAATTGTAAAATTAATGTTTTAGTGTTTTCTATAGGGGGTCCATTTTTTAAATAGATTCAAATTCTTATAAGTTATTCATAAATCCTAAAAAATATACAATAATTTTAAAAAATAAAAAAATATATTTTTTAAATGAGAATATTTTATTACATAAAACAGGTAGGATATGTGTAAAAAATCATGATAAGTTATCTTATTGTAGGATAAAGATGATACCTTTGAAAATATTGTAATACCTATAAAATATTATTGGATTATATGTGAATTGCATTATATTATTTGAAACTATATAGTATCATTCATTTGAGACTAAATCATACAAGTTTGTGATGCTAATATAGTTTTCATTTCATTCATGCGCATAATGTTAAGATGCTAATAAAATTTAAAAAGATTGGACCCATCCATGAAATAAGTAATATATTTTAATTGAAATGATTCTAAATATTGGGTATCATATATTACTTATCCCATATCGATTATTAATTCATGGAATCCATGGTAAAAATAGTTCTGTTAGATTCAAGGTCCCTTTGATATATTTCACTGTGTTAGTTATAATTTTCCACTATTATTCTTTATATCATTATTTTTTATTTTTTATAGTAAATAGGGACTCTTAACTTTTTCAATATAAAAGATATTCCTTACATCCAACAATAAAATATCATATATGAAACAAAAAATTCTTCACTATTTTATATCATATGGTATATTAGAGATTTATTTAGTTTCAATTGGTTTTAAATATATTAATAAAGGAGAATCATTGATTAATGGTGATATGAGGAATTTTTAGAATCAAATATTCCTTGGTTGTTTTTGGGGTAGATGGAAGTGTCATTGATTTTTTTGTTGTATTTATTTTCAATTAATACATAATAGACTATATAACTTTTTATACATTATATGTATTTGAGAATAAAAAAAATTTATTTGGTATTAAAAAACAATTTATATTCTATATTTTTTCTATAAATAACTCTCTTTTTATTTTTTAGAACATTATGAATTTCTCTATGTCGTTGAATGAAAATTATTCAATGAAAATTTATGATTATTTATGATGATTAATGGAGGGTTTGAGTTATTTGAGGGCCCAATAAGGATTAAAAAAACCTTATTCTAGATACTGAATAAGATTTTGATGTATTTTTATGTACATAAAATATATAATCTAGATGCATATATCATTTTCTATATGAACTAAATTTGAATGATTTTTTTCAAGAATATTTTTTAAACATAAATTATGAAATATTAATAATGTTTTTGAAGAATTTAACATCTAATAAATTACCATGGGGTCCTTAATGTGCGTTAAATTTGTCATAAAAATGTATATATAAAATATATTTAATTATAATTATTGTTACTAAAAAATTGGTTTGTATATTAAAATTTTAAAGTGTTGAGATAAATACTAATTTAATATTAATATAAAATTTTATTCAATGGGTTTTAAAAAATTACATGATTTATGACAAGATATAAATAATATATTTTCAGATACAATATTTTATTTACATTATACAAAACATCCATGTTTTATTAATACATTCATTACGGTATGGGATGGAATAAGATTTGTTAATGAAATTAAAATATTCCACAAAAGAAATAATGGATAATAATGAAAATTGGTTAAATACATAGTACAAATTTTTGTTAATAAATATGTGTTGTTGAGAAAACATTTTAATGTGCTACATAAAATTTATATTAGAAGTAAAGGTGATTCGTGAGATTGGATCATATAGGGAAATATCATAGGTAAGAATGAATTATAATTATGTGAGGTATATAGAATATTTTGAAAGTATTCATGGACATATAATAAATTAAATATTTCTTTGTAAGGTTAAATATATATTTATAAAGGTTTTGTTTTATTTAATCTCATTGATTGAATTCGAATCATGTTGAACCATAATTTTCACAGGTTACATAACATTGATACCAATTAACTAATGTATATGTGTGATTGAAATGTGGATGTGTGAGATTGAATGGATTATTTTACTGAATATGTAAAATTTTCACAATCCCATGTTATCCAATATTTGTGGATATGGGAAAGAGAAATGATTTTCATTAGAGTAGTATTAGATGAAATATTAATTTTTGAATATCAATAACTAAGAAGTATATTTATGTGTTTCTAGAGTATTTAAAAATTAGTTTTATCCCCAGAATAGTATATTGAAAATATATAATTTATTTTTTTGGAAATTTATTAAAATATTGGAATTGGTGAGTCGTAATTGGCCCCACTAATGGGTAGTTGGTTTTTCACACAGTTCCTACAAGAAATATGAGAGAAAATGTTCCACTTTCATTGTTACCAAGAAATTATTGGCCCCATAAATTAATTGTTTCTGTTTGTTGTGAGTTTAGAGGTTGTATTGATACCCAATTTTATATGGAGGTATTTTTATTTTTTTAATAAACTCCATTTCTTCTTATTTTGGATAGATCAAGCTACAATAGAAGGAGATACATAAGTATACAAACATATATCCCTATCACTATTCTCCTCACCACTCATCCGTCTTTGGATAAGATAGCCTAATAACATGTTATACATTTATAGGTATGGATAAACCGATGAATACATTGATCACTACTCTTTGTCACTGTTTTATGATGCACCACTTGAAATCCCTCAATAACATTTTTTGATATAATTTATTATACAAGGAAATTGAAGGGGATTTATCACACAGTTTCCAATTTTTAACTCATTTCAGGTATATGTATATAGAATAAAATTTATTTCACAATTTTTTACATGTTTTTGTGAGTTGTGTTGTATGTGAGCATAAATATATATCCTAAGGATAGAATAATGGGAACATAGAGTGGTCAATATTAGGAAAATTAATATGTATAGTTTATTAGAAAATAAATAACAAGTCGACTCATATGAAATGGGATGTAGGATCACTCAAATATATGGTTTTTATTATTAATGGGATAATAATAAGCTATGGTTCCTAAATTTTTGTTTGTGAATGGGATAAATAGTAAGGTTCCAAGGAGGAAGACATGTGATTACCTTAGAGAGAGTGTTGAGAGGGGTTAATGTAATCAATTGTTTGGAAATAGATTTTCCATTTTTACGAAAGTAGTAAAAACTATAATAGTGGTATGAAAACTAGGTAAATTAATCTATAATTTGATTTATATGATTCTCATGGGATATATCATAATGGTCTCATAATACCATATGTGGGCATGAGTATAATTCTATCGAGGTTAGATTATTTGGTTGATAACCCAAAACATGGCTCACTATGAGGAATTAAAGTATGGAATTGTTTTGTATAAGAAATAATGGTTATATATCATATAAGGGGAATTTTTAATAGGATTTTAAGTGACTAAAAAGGTCTATATGTCAAAAGAAGTTTACTCATCCATGAGAAGATAGGTCTGAGGGTGAATTAGTGATGAATTAAATGGATGATAACTAATGTAATAATGGGATTGATATTGAATTATCTAGTTTATTAACTAGGTAATATGAAATATGATAGTATGGGGTTGCCTCTTTTATGGGAGTGGGATGATGACCACTAATTAATGAATTGGGATAGCATGGTGTTAATAGACTACCTATAGTACGGTTTTTTCATATTACTGATAGTAATAGATTATTACTATTTTTTAAAATGTGGGTTAATTTTGAAACATATGAAATTATTGGTAGGATTATAAGGTGCTAAACAATTAGTTGTTTAATATTTTACAATTTGTTCCAAGGTAGTGATTGGAAAAAGGATAAAGGTAAGGATCAATTACTGTGACCAAGGAAAGTGAACACTATAAGGGAGGGGAAAGGGAAGGACATGAGGAAACAAAAATTAAATCTATAAGGAATAACTTTGAGAATAACATAGGGAATTCATATTAGAATGTAAATTTATATATTGAGTGTTAAAACCAGTTGCGTGGAAGACATAACATTGGAGTTGCATTCCAAATGAGCTAATGGGGGAATATACTATGTATACCATTTAGGTTAGAATATTATAAACTTATATAGTTTGATTCTATGAACATGAAAATTGGTATAGATGTTACCAACACACTGGAATTATTTTTTGGATGGCAGGGTTTGTAATTGTGGTGTCCTTATTAACACATGATGAATCGACATTATTGTTTCATGTTAAGTGTCACTAGTTCAATTATTCTGTTATACAAGAAAAAATTTATATACATTTTGTTATATTTTTTTTGAATTTATGGTGGTGTACTATTGATTCATATACAATTATGTTTCATATGAACTATAGTAGATCCACCCACTTTATTATTATGATTTTGGTAAGGGTAATAGATATAGATAGAATCACTTAAGAGAATAACTTACAACATGAGATTCAAAAACATAGAGTAATAGTCCTTAGATCATTTCATATTATTGTGTTTGTATTATCTAATATATACACACATATATATATATATAAGATCTTATTTAATGACACTAGTGACATCTATGACCGACGTTACTACATCAGATCTAATATGGCTATCATAACAATGATATATTAATTTATACATGTTTATAATATATATAATACATTATTAATTATTTAGGGAACTATTTAATTTACATTATACGTCGGATATTCAGGGAACATTCACCCCTTTATATAGATCTATCCCTCATAGATTTTCTACACCCTCTATAAAATTGGAAGATACTCCTACAGTGATGTGGGGACCCTAAAAAACATTGATGGGTAGGGGGATAGTAAAAAAGATATTATAGCCATTATTTTTATTTTCTAGTTTTAGGGACATAGTATATCAGAGATTATATTTCTCAGGAGTGTGATAAAAGATATAGGTTTCTCATTGGTCACATTGGTTTATTATATATTCCAATTATAAGTGCGGTATAAGAATTCATTTCATGATTGATGGACTATCATATTAATGTTGGTGTGTTCTCTCTCATCCAGAAAGTTGAGAGCCTGAAAATTCTTGCATAATTCTTTACATAAAGGATCACATGACATGTTTATCTATGAATATAATTACAAACTCACTTAATGAATGGGAAGTGGATTAAGTAATTAATACATTAGTAATAAATTATATATTATCTTATTACATACATTTATTGTGTGATCAAATTTATATTGGAGGATTATGGTTATATAATATATCCATGACTACTTAGTTTCTCCTCTGGGTCTGTGAAGAATAATCGGTTTAGGGAATGGATGGTATGTTAGCGGTACTATTCGTTTTAATTGGAACATTGGAATTTGTGTATATGATATATGTAAAAAAAATTTGTTTTACATGACAAGATATAAGATGCGTACACATGCATGATAAGATATTTTCATGGATGGTAGTGAGATATTTAGAATAATTACACTATAGAGGGTTAACCCAATGAGATTATTAATTTTGTTATAGAGGTATGTTTTCAAGGTATATAAGGTATATCACCATATTCGATTTAAATTTATATAATTATATCCTGTTAGCGGGTGGAAATCAACGCAAATAGAGAATTGGGATTATATATAAATGTAGAGTTAATTTTAATACTTGATGTGATATCTATAATTTTTTAGAAAATTAGTGAACTATGGTGAGGGATATTTTATTTAAGATTGATATTAGTGTGTCCTGGCCCTAGTCATGAAATATATGGGAACCTGATGATAAATGAATTGACAGTAAATTCCTTAATTTATAAGAGATTCAAAGAATAAACATTACATTATTAGTTTTATCCAAAAATAAATATATTATGATTATCAGGTACTTAATATTCATCATAGAAGAGAAACAATTAGTATACTGTTATTTTATTACATTAGCATATTATTGAGGTGGAACTACTGATTACATTAGTTAAATATTGTAATATTCATTATAATGATAGTATAATTGTAAATATGAGTGATTTTAACCATATAAAGAGGATATTCATGGCACATGGATGCCTTTAAAGAATTGAATCATTGATATATGCGTTTTTTATAATAATTACCCATTCATGATGTGTGGTTCAATGATGGTTAATGAATGTAGATTATATTTTTTTATCCATGAGTTTGTATCACCACTAGCACTTTATATGAAATGTGATTGGCATACCTAGAATGCATGGACATATGATTAGAAATATATGCTTAGTATTGATTGGATATTTCTTATTAAGACTTCAGTGGAGCCATGTAATAGGGTAGTATGTGATTATATTCACTGTTCTATATATAAAATGATATATATATAGAGAAGATAAAAACAATTTTGAATGTTATTTTTTATATATTTCAAATACCATTGGGTGAAAGATAGTGAGTTCCCACACAACATAAAATGTATGTATGATAACATGATTATGATAAAATTCAAAACAATGTGTTGTCTAATCGAATATTTGAGAGTGTCAAAATTTAATATCAAATATTCCATACCAATTAGAAAATGATGAATGACTTCATAAAGAGTGATATTGTTTATGATAAAAAATGTGACTTCTAATGATAAGTTAAGATTATTCTCAATGATTCACATTGATTACATGTATATAATTTCATCATATGTGGTGTAGGTTTGAATGGGATCTATATTGTTCCCCCTAAAAACCAAATAGTTTTAATGTTATTGAGAGTTGTTAGTGAAAATTTGATACAATATAAGGCACTTTAGTTTCTTGTGTGATTACAGCTATTTCCTGGAGTTATTGTGAGAAAAAAATGGTTGGACCCACATGGGTTTTGATATGGGTATATATTACCCAAGGGAATATGCAATACACATTATTTTGATTGAAACATGGGTGAGACAGTTATCCTTAGAAATTATGTTGGATTTTTCCACATGAACATGAATAACTCAAGTCATATGTGAGATATACTTATTCTAAATACATTAATAGAGGAAATTTTAGTTATGATTCTCAACATGTGTTATAAGAAATGATCTATGAATTTCAACATTTAATGATAAATTATTGGGTAGAAGGTTAATCCTAATAATATATGGATTAACGAATTACTAAAGGGTCTCAAATAAAGAGTGAAGTGGAAAACTTTTTTCGTAATGAGTAAAGATAGGTGTAAATAAAATGTGAGTGTACTAAATATATTCTAAATAAAGAGTAGTATAATAAGTACTAACTACAGAAATATATGAGTTCTTAGTGTAATTGTTAATAGATCACTAAAGGGGTCATGTGAGAATTGATAGCCTAAACTAGTTAACTCTGGTGGGTGTAATGTGTAACAATGTCTTGCATAAAAGGGGAAGAAGAAACTCATTATCGTTATAGTATAATAAAAGTATTGGTCCGAAATATTTTACCTGGAATGGTGTGATATATAATATCTCAAAACATAAATATACTTGAATATTACCATAACTATTGTGAATTAATAAATTGATAGAGTTTTTTGTACTTCTCTTAGGAATTAACAAAGCATGCATATTTAAAGATTTTACATATCATATGAATGTATTGAGGGTCACAAGTTTGATTATTCCTTTTAAGATGTCATGCTATAATAGTAGATATCCTTTATTATAATATAAATATATCATAGATCACCATGATTCAATTAAATTTATAATAATGGATTTAAGGATGGATATATTGTGGTAAAACATTAAAATGCCACAATTTATGATATTTATGAGAAGATAAAATCTGGGTATGTGAGTTATAAGTAAAAAGGGTGTAACTGAAATCGCATCTTGTGTGTGAAACCCCTTTTTTTGGTGAATTATTGAAAATTTTAGGAATAGTGTATAGTTAAATAAGAATTATGAGTGGTTTATGTCCTAAGACACCCCAAATGGAATCCCTCCCTGGATTGTTGAGAAGATGAGAGTGACACTCGAAGCACACCTCTTTTCACCCAGGGGTTTATGACTAACAATGATGGTAAGGAAGCACACATATAAGGGGGTATTACCCTCAAAATCCTTCGAACATATGATAAAACTGCCAATACACTCCATATAATATAAAATATAACCCAACATTCAATATATGTAAATTCCAAAAATAACAAAAAATCCAAAAATCAGATAAAAAATTCATCTCCCATTGCAGTGATGATATCTTGGTTGTTTAAAAATATTCACAAAAGAAAAAACTATAAGGGTGTTTGTAGGGTTACCTGAATAGGGTGGTAGTGAATAATAAATAAAAGATAATGTAAAATAAGTATAATAAAAAACAAAACCAAACATAAATAATAACTTAAAAATAGGTTGGTATCTATAAATTCAATATTCAATTTTTATTACATCCATGCCACCACACACAAATAACTACTTCTATTATTAATTACAACACTAACTATCCATAATAAAACCAAAAAACAAACTCACAATAACATAAAAAATTAATTTTTTCACATTATTCACAATTACTATGTTTATCATTTACTAATAAGTTTTACTTATTTTTCTATAATTTATCATCGGTCAATTTAGTATTCTATATTCCCATTATTCCAAACCATTAACATTCTATTTCTACTATATCATTTCATATTTCATTGAATATCCTACTATTCAACATATCTATCCTTAAAATCATAGCTAATTTCATTATTTAAACAACATTACATATTACTAGGAAACTATGAAAAATGACATCTTACTCTCATAGATACAACAAAAAAATTCATATTCCCTACAAAAACCACCAGAATATGTCTTTAGCTACTATAAGAAAATAACTCATCCCATCCTACACTAACCATGGTAAATTATCCACACTGATAACACATCATCACCCTCAACTTTGAACACTGTAGTGGAATCACACCAACATCCCTATTTCAACCACACAAAATTCATTATAAAACAATTATACACACAATAATGGAAATATGAAAAGATGGAAGAAAATAAACAATTTCTGAAATGAATGACATCTAATGATTTCATCGTAATCATAACTAAAAATTCATTGACTCTTTAAGCAGAAACACATCAAAACAATTTACAGTTTTCCATTCAATTCATTTGTTACCATCTTTATGAAATTAACCAATTATTATTGGTGAAAAAAATTCAACATTATTTAGAAACAAATACTCACATTACTAAACTAATAAAAAACCATGAACATTAATTTTGGCATTAATATGGAGACCATATAATATAAATAAGTGAGTATCATAATCCCCTCAATTTCCATTAACCATATCATTATCATTGTGGGGATAATACTAACCATCTATCTAATGAAATAATAGTCCTACATATTCCACATTCACACCCTAATATAAAATATAGATCTATATCGCTTACCTATATATAAAATTAAAATAATGTAGCATAATAATAAGGTATAATTAAAGGTTATTCACTACTTACCTCAAAGGGGACCACGAGAGCACCTAAACATAAAAAAACCTCATAGATACCTCAGATAACAAATCCAAAAGTCAATGTTTACCTATTTTTTATCCTTGGAGAAGAGGATAATTGATTTAGGATATATAAAAGATGGAGAGATACACACCCTAGCTCGCAATATCTTGTAGTAGAGAAAGGTTTTTCTCGCATAGTTCTTTATTTTTAATGTTTTTTAATAAGTAACATCTTATTAAGAAATGATGAAAATAATTATTTAAAATTGGTTATTTTAATTTACATACAAAAATTAATGTCTATATTTCTTAAAATAACAATCGCTATTGAATCCATAACAATTTTGAAAATAAAGTGACTTTCCAAGTTTCTTATTTTATATTAGATGTGGAACTTGATTTTTGTTACACCAATTATATAAAATATCATACATAACAAATTAAAATTACAAATCATTTATATAATATCAGATAAAGATGTGCTTCACAAAAAGAAAAAAATGTGGTACTTTTTGCATAATTTATTTTGTAACCAACAATGTATCTTATTTTTCTGTTGGTTATATAAAATAATTCACATAAATAAAAAACTATTTTACATTTCATTTTTTAATAAGTGATTTAATAAAATATTTTTTAATAATTTATAAAAAATCCAATACAAAAACCTATAATAGAAAAAAAAACAGAACAAAATAGAAAAAAACAAAAAATACAAAAGAAAAATCCAATAAAATTATATATTACTAGTTTATGAAACAATTTTTTTTTAAAATTACAACAACTATATACTTTCAAATTTAAATTTCAAAATCAATATTGAAAAATTTAATATATAGAATAAATTGAATCAAATTTGTAAAATAATAATCCCATGCTCCCCATAGTCATTTTTTATCTCATCCATTATTACGGTGATGATCAGAAAACATCTATAATTTAATATCAATGTATTTAAAATTTATTATCAATATAATTATAAGATAAATAAAAGGTAAAATTATAATAATATCGTTTTCTATAAAACTCTACAACTCTCTATATTTCAATTATTTCATTCATAAGTCTGAGAATATAATAACAACCATCAATTACTCCAATTTTATGGAATTTCACTTTAAAAATAAGTTATCAAATGTAAATAACATTTTTGGTATATACTAAATTATACTACATATAAATTAAGTTACTTTTATACACTGATAATTGATCTTTTTGACCTTATTTACTATTTTCTAGTTATAGTTCTTCTATTCCCAAATATAAAATAATAATTATGAAATAAAATAAAAAAATTTATTATAATATATATGTTTCTAAATAATAAATCTTACACCTCTAGTATTTATTTAATATTTTTTTCATACATCATCATATATGTACCAAAAATAGTAAGATGTATTTTTAATAGGAAAAAATACACAACCTCTAATGGTCAGTAATATATAAAAATATATTGTGAATGTATGTTTAATTTATAGATATAACAGTTTATGAAATATATGTTTAATACTGTTTGAGATAAAAAGGCATCATACACTTAATTTCTCATTCTAAAATGATTCAAAAATATATTTTATTATTTATTCATCACGAATTTTTATCATTATAAGATAAATAAATTTTGGGTGCATGAATTCACACCTTGATATTGTATCATAAAAATAAAAAGTTAATAAGGCCCCCTTGTAATTAACTAGGATCAAGAAAAATTATTTATTTATATTCCCTTTTAAATCAAGTAAATCGAGAAATAGTGGTTGATCCACATGGAAGGACTTATGAGATGTTTATGTGACCATGGTGGGAATATAAACTCTAAATAAAAAATTAACAATGAATAATATGAATGGAAAAGATGGCGGTGATTGATGATAAACGAAAACTAGAAGATTAAGAAGCAACAACACAAGAAGGAGAGCACATGTTTGGGAATAAGAGAGAATACTCCAATAAGATATGAAATAGAATTTTATGGGATGGTTTTTAAATTTTTTTAATTTTTTATTTCTTTATCCATAGATAAGTATTCATAGATCTCGTGAATCGAGGACAACTCATTTCTTAGAATTACTAACATGTAGGTGTGTAGATCCTATAATCTCTCAAATATTGCATTCATCAATCCATTCAATGATTGATACCATTTTTACTCAAATATAAGTTGCTTAATTGATCTTCATGTGATACCCTTGATGGGTTATCATATTCTATAATAGATTCTTAGATGACTAAGTGGTTACAAAAATGTAATCAAGAATAGTACTCCCTGATTCCCAACATTTCGAAAATGTTCACCACTGTAGGAACATATATGGGGGTAGATTCCAAAAATAAATTAATAATGTAAAAAATTATATTAAAAAACCCAAAAATATCTTTTATATCTTTTATTTTTAGATAAAAATCAATTTTTTCTTTTCAAAATATTTATATAATATCAAAAAGGTCATTATAATAGAGTATGGGGGGACACAAGAATAGGTAAAGAGTTGTATAGGGAGAGCTTAAAACTTCCTATGAATCCCCAATGATTATCATATGGATACTCCTCAAGTGATCTATTCGATGGGTCATTTCAAGTGTGTGTAAAATCAATTCACCATGTATTCTCCATACTTTGACTCACCATCCTGTTACTCATCATCCTAAATATTCTTTTATATCATTGATCATCTATGTGCATGGAAATGATCCCTCTCTCAGTATATAGTCATAGTTCCCCAATTATCTATCAGTGTTAAATGTAGTGATGCAACTATAAAACATCACCCTATACAGTGACATGAGTCAATACCTCTATAAAAAAGAACAAAACCCTTTCAATTTACATGTCATTTCGTTAACATGATCCCACACTCGTTTTTTTTAGATATGGAATGCCTAAGGGTGGTGATCACCCTTATATTGAATCATTTTTCACGATATAATTCACCTTTTCATTCAAAAAATATTACCTGATTTAGATAGATAGTTCGAAAATAAGAAATTTACCCTTGAGGAGAATAACTCCTCTTAAGAAAAGAAACTTAATATCAAGTGTGAACCTTCCTTGATTTTTTTGTTTTGGCCTAGTTGAAACTTTTAGGATCTAAACTGATGGCTGCAACATTGGGAGGGAATTAAAGCCCATAATATTTTTCGATCTATATAAGGAACACAAATAAAATTACAATTATTTAGAAAAATAGGAATTTAGATCCACATATTCAGCAATACGTAAATAATAGGGGTATTCAATAGTATATGAAGCCCCGTCTTTGACCTATAACTATTTTGATATTAGACATTATTGAAAAATAATAGATAATAAGTTAGTGGTAAGGGAAAATCATATTATAGTATTTGTTTTGATGAATCTCAATTGAGGTCAACAAATTTATTACTTGTGTCGAGATCAAATCACCTTCCTCACTCAAATCATGTTCAGTCATTATTCCACTTATAATGGTGGTGTCTTTTGAGCTCGTTATCCCTTGAATTAGACATCCATAAATTCATATCATCTTTATCCTCCCCTATCATCATTATATTCAAATAATTCATGTCCATGTTTGGGCTCCCGCTCATTGTTCAATATCTCCCTCAAAATCATGACGTGGCATGATGGATTTTTCATTAAGTACCTTGGATGATTTTTTTCTAATTTTATGAGATTCAATGTTTCTATTTTCGACATAACCATTGGATAAGATTGATATGAGTTTTACCCTTAAGATATTCTTTATCCAACATCGTCAATAGATTATAGTGCTGCCATTCTTCAACGATGACTATTTTTCATAGTAAGCTAAGGATCTTCAACTTTAGTTTTGGATCATTCTCTACCTCATCCACCTTGTTAAATTTACGAAAAATGGTTTTTTATTTTCTATCTTACATGTTTGTGATGAAATGTTATCTTTTAAAGAATGATTTAGTTTATTTCGACTTAATTGCATCATCGCTGATTGTAGAGACACCCTAGATTGAAAATGATCTCGTGGTATGTAAGGTGTCTGATGGGTGCAGAAAGTTCTTCAATCGTACAGTCACTTCCACTTAGGAATTTTTTACTATATTTCTTCGAAATCACTTATGTGACCAGGGTATGATATGTAATTGTTTTTTGATTTTGAGTGTTTCACAACTTCAAGTCCCCTCATGATATGTTAACATTATGGGAGCCCTCACTTCTGGCCTAACGTAGTCAGTTTCTTATAAAAAAATTACCATTTTCACTTATAGATATATTCAATATGTTGAATTAATAGGCCTCCCTTCATGTGGTTGGTTGCTCAAGGTTATTTATGTAACTGTGGAAACCCCTTCAATAAACATTTCTGTGTATTATGAAAATAGATTTCACCATTTAGTGAAAATAAAACATTCCAATTTGAAAATTGATCACAAAAAAATAATGAAATTTTCAAAATTTAAAAAATATAAAAAATATTTTCAATTAAGAGTATAAAATTATGGATTAATTAATTCATAAAATTTGGAATCATTAGAAAAACATCAATAACGTTTTTATTAAGTAATCACAGGAAGATGTTTGTTATGGAAAATTAATAGAAAATTAATCAAGAACGATTTAATAAATTAATCACTAATAGTATGATTTTATTTAAATAATAAATGAATAGTAAGATACAGAAAAAAATCAACTAGATTAAATATTTTATCATTGAAATATTATATTCATGAATTGCATTAGTTTATAGTAACAATTATTGAAAAACTAAGAAGTGTTTTAAAACTATATTTCCCTAGATATCCATGTAATATAATATGAAACCTACCTATATAGACCCTAATTAATAATACTATAAACCCAAGAATACTATTCACTAATGATACCTAAAAACATATTATCTTCATATTCATATGCATTCAATAAATATCACATAGTCGAAAACATTTGTATCCCTCCTCCATAGTGTATCCATTGGTTGCACATGAGTCACTCAATGTTCCAGTAAGATCCAAATTTCTCTTCAAAGTATGACTGTGACTCTATATAAAAAGGATAAGGATGGAAGTGCTTTAGATTCAGTGTTTTTTTCAAAGTATGAGGATCTCAATCCGTACTATATAGTTATTACATGGATATATAATATATAATCTAGATGGAAACTCTTCGGGATATCTCATTTATTCATGTATTAAGATAGTTGTATTAATATAAATTCTGACAGAAATGCATCATAGGAATTTAGCCTCAAATTTTTCATCAAATGAAATAAATGATTAAATGAGAGACACATTGAAAATTGAAATTTCAAAATGATAACCATTTTCTTAGGAAGTGTAAATAATATTCCCCTTTAATCATGAATACAAAAAAATGCTAGAAATAAATAATATATATATATATATATATATCACATATATAAGGATTTAGGAAATATCTGTATAAATATACCACTTTCACTGATCCTTTAAATATATTTCATTTCACCCAATATGGTATTTTATGATATAAAATGTAGAATCATACACAAAACTCCTTTTGGATATCTAAAAAAAATCATTTATAAAATTTATCATTAACTTCACTTTTTATCACATCATATAAAATAACTTCTGAATACATATCAAGAACACTTCTAGATAAACATTTAACCCTTTAATGTAAATCACTATGTCAAACTCATTCCACATTCATTCAACCACAATTTTTGACCATAGAGTCCATTATTTTTTGAGAACATATTTGAATCGATAGATCCATATATGGGAGAATTTAGATATCCATTAAAAAGTATCAATGCAACTCAATTGATAATGGGATTTGGTGTGATCTCTATAAAACACATATACCACTATACCTATGTCTAATGGTCTTCATAGTATGAAAATGTAAATTTTTATATTTTCTATTTTGTCAATACATCAAGTGACATGGGAAATGGATCATTTAAATCCCATACAAAAAACTCATGTATCTTAAAATCTCTTATTATAGAATTAATTGATCAATGAATACATCACTTGTAATTCATCCATTTGGATAAGAAATTCTCATTTCCCTTGTCTGAATAGATATAAAATATCTAGGATTATCAACACACTTCCACATTTTATCTAAGTTGAGGGCCATGATATCAAACTCATCATAAGGGAACTATCTTGGCTATTATCCAGCTGATGAAATGATCAAAAACATAACCTACAACCCCCATATATGATTTGTGAATATATAGACTTTTGTAACCAGGTCATCAACATATGAATATTCTTATGCTAGCTATATCACCAAACGCAAGTAGTGGGGATCAAAATATGAATCATGAAACCACTATATACCAAATAAATACCTATGAAACACCATATTATATACTTATTGGGACATCATATTCACACAATGATTTTTATAATATTTATTTTTTCCTTATGATTATATTTTTTATCCTCCGAAATAATCCTAATCAGGCTAACCAAGGGCATTGGTAATGGGAAAATTCTAAGACATAAATTGAGGGGTAATATATCATCTGGTTAAATATTTTAGGTACTCATTATCCTTAACTTTTATAATTAGTTTATTTGGATTTATCTCTGGTTGTTTCAGGAGTAAAGATATTTTTTTTGAAATTTTTGGGTTGTGCATGGTTAGCACCCAATTTTTAAAAACAATGTGCCCCTAAATATAAATCGTAAAAAAAATGAATTAGGGGTTTTTTAATCATTGAGAGGTTTGAAAAATGGTGTACCAGCCTGGTACAAACTATACACACCTGTAGAGTGGCACATGTTTAGGGAACAAACTTTGTCTAATAATGTGGCCTTACCTAGCCATCCTTTCACATAGTGATTTCTAATTCTGAAAATTATTTTAACATTTACCAAACCCATATTACATCACACTCTTGATTAAAAATCTGGAATAATCCAAATGATTCATCTTAGAAGATCTTATAATCCTTTTTTGTCTCTTATAAATCATTATTTAGTGGATCAAAGCACAGAAAATCTCATTCGATCCTTATATTGTAAGTGAATCATCTCCCATTCCTTCTGTCATTCTCTCTCATTCATTACTCCATTTGTGTTTTTATATCATCATGTATTTAATAGACCTAAACTCTTTTGTATTAAATCCTAATTTTAGATTCATTTTTTAGATCTCTAATTACATTGTTCATCATTATAAAATCTTATTACCAGTGTTCTGTTATGTGATATCATGAAGAAGGTGTGTTGTTTCATTTAATATTAGGAAATTTTTTAATAATAAATTTAATGAGTTGATTTAAATTTATTTTAATTGAAGTATTAAAACCCAATTCGATGTGAATAGGAATTGAAAATTATTTGGTATGTAATTTTCAAAAAACCCCTAATTACAATAGAAATTTAAATTGGGGAGCGATTTGAAATTGATGGAATTTTTTAAATTTATGTTGAGAAGGAAAGAGTGTAATTGATTGATAAAATCCAATTATTGGTTAGGAATTGAAATGGTGTGAAATGATGATGATAAACTTATGTTTTGGTTATGGTATGAAATTGTGATATTGAATCTAGGAATGAGGCAATTGTATTTTAATATGATTCAAAATTATTTTACCATTATTGATTCATTGATTTAGCACATATGATCCTGAGTAGTTAGTGGGTTATTTGGGACAAGAATAATAGGATGGTAAATATTGCGAACATTTTGATAATGATATATATAACAAAATCTTGTTAGAAAGATCATATTATTTATTGAACGTTGATGTCTCATATTTGGCTTGAGCCTAAGGGATGTATTTACAGATAATCCATTATCATCCTTATGAGAGTGTCGGGATCCAATAAATTTAAACTGTTACACCATAGGCCAGATTACCATGTTTCTTATTTTGATTACATTAATATTTATAACGTTGATGTTAAACTATGTTACTCATGTATAGTGATTTATATTGAATGTTTTATTTAAAATTTTTACATAAGAATGGTTTCAATCATTTGAAATGAAAAGTTTGTTTTGTTTTAAATTAGAAATTGTACATAGAATCCTATTTTATTTAAATTTCAAGCATTATTTGGTATAATATTTTGAAATCTTATTTTGGAATACTTGGTGAGACCATGTTATAATTTTTTCTCAAAACCTACATCTTCTTTCTGACATTTATATATTTTCTACTGCCATGTTCGAGTAATGGGATATAAAATCTTGGAGGATATTGATTGTATTGACCCTTTTTCCTTTGAATTTCTATACATATGAGTTGTTTAGTTTATCTAGTCCACTTTTTAGTACTCAATGATGTACTTTTTGGGTTTATGACATACATGTTTGACTTCTGGTACTGTCTCCCTTGGAATTTTTCTTTGAGAATACTGATATGTATCATTTTATTCTACTTTTTATGTGTAAAACCATTCAAAAAAATTTATTTTATGATTCCATGTAACAATAGACAACCCATGGGGAGATGGAACTCTCCTCGGACTATGTCGTTGTCGACTCGTGTATCAGGGTAACAGGGTATCTGAGATTATTTTTGAAAATGTGGTATCAAAGGTGATGTTTGTGCATATATATTTGATATTAGTATGTAATTGAAATATCCTTATTGGACATCGAAGGTAGATACAAGTTAGTGTATAGCCATATATCATCATAATTTTCTTTAAGTCACCATGGGTTTCTTGGGAATGTGGTATTGAGTAGTGGTTATAGTCATTTCCCTTTTATAGATTTGGGTAGGAAGAAATCCAAATCATTTTTTATCTAGATGGCGGGATTACTTCCACTATTTCACTTTTTTGGGTGATGATCTATATATCCATCTAATTTATTCATGGTTTCATTCTACTATTTCATCCCATAATTCTTATGAGCATACATGTGAGTCATATCTATGAGGAAGTAACTAATGAACCACAACAAGAAAAGTTTATCATCACCCAGAATCCAGTGGATATTTATTTTTGTGTTTTCCAATATATTGGACATGCTCCTACACCCATTCTCATATAGGTTCTAATAAGGTAACCTTGGAAGGATGAGGTTAAAAATAATGGTCAGGTGTTCCTTTTCTAAAATCCACCAGCATTCCAAGGTGCTAATAATCCTCAGGAGTATAAGGATTTGTTATGCATGATTGATATTTTATTTCAGTTCTTGGAGATTTATGGTGAGATCAATGTAAAATTTATAACCATTAAGCTTAAATGACCGAAAAGAATATGGTTGGTAATGATGGTGATAGTGGAAAAGCATGAGATTTTTTAGTTGAAAGACTTCATGGTTCATTTAATAGACCAGTTCAATCCATATTATGTGGTGTTGGGTAGGGCTAATGATTTTTTCACATTTGAGTAGGTTGAAAGGACCATGAGAGAGTATATGAACCAATTTTATGATATTGTATAGTTTTCATGAAGGATTATATTTAATTTGATGACGATGACTTCAAATATCAATATGGTAGGTCAAACTGATATTAATTATCTAGTTTTCTTGATGAAGCTCTCTTCTTATACTGATGTGCTGGATAGGTAATTGATTAGAGTACTTGATATGGCAAGTATGTAAGGGGTGAAATGAGTTCCCATTTTTCCTTGTGGATGTTCTATGTGTTCCCATAAATTGGAAATAAAGAATGATGAGTTTCATGGTGGTTCTCAATAGTACAGTTGTTCTAGACCTCATGTAGTCCCTAGTAGTGTTCTATTTTCATTCTTCCAATGCGTAAAGACTAGGAATTTGAAAAGGGTTTGTACTAAGGTACCCATTATATATAGATCCTTTGGAATTTTAGGACTCCTATAAGAGTTTTTTTATAACTTCTCCCCTCGATAGAGTGGAACATTCTCATTGTAACAAAAAAGTACTATGTTGTAATAAAATTCTTCATGATCTATGGGGTTCCATTTATAGGAATTTGAAATGAAGCTTCTTAAAATAAAGGAACAGTGTCCATAAGAAATATATATAGGTCTAACGACTGTCAATGGTACCTTCACTATTGTATCATCTCCATTGAGTACTTTATTTGATATTGGTGCATCTAATTCAGTTATATCACACATATTTTAAACCGACTAAATCATGCTTCAGAGATTTTGTTTTATGCGATTAATATTATTACAAGACTTTGAATGAGGAGGGAGAATATTCATTATTTTCCTTGTTTTATTTTATATTTATCGTATATTGATATTACTAGGGATTTTCTAGTTCTCTATATGAAACCCCTTCATTTCATTTTTAAAATTAAAAATATTATTTCTAGTAAAACCCGAATTCATTGTCATCCTTGATGGGTCTCCATTATTATAACCAATAAATTGTTCCATATCCTTGAGGTAGAATGGAACATGAGGATATGTAGTGTCATAAAATCTTATCGAGATATGGGAAACGTAATATCAGGGATTTATTTTGATATGGAGAAAGAATCTTTGACTGATGGTATAACTCTAGTTGTTGTTGAGTTTCTTGGGATTTTTTCATTCATGCTCTCTCATTTTCAACCGATATGGTAAAAATTTTCATTAATTGATTTAGTTATTATTAATCAACGAGTATCTATGAATTCGTACCATATGGAATCAGATGATATGAAATATTGAAAGGCATTGTTGGATGATCTCTTATATAAAGTCTTTATATTCCGAAGTGTGTCACCATGGGAAGCACATTTCTATTTTCTAGGAAATATGATGGAATTATTTTTTATTCCTTGATTATTAGAAACTAAATATAGTTATAGTAAATAACATGTATCCATTTCCAACAATTGATGATATATTAGACAAAATTAAATTGGATAAGTGGTTCTTGATGATTGATCATCAATATAGTTATCACGAGATGAGAATAAAAGAATCTGATATTCATAGAACTATATTTTGAAGTAGGTATGGCCATTATGTCTAAATTTTTATTCAATTTGGACTAACCAATTATATTAATTTATTTATAGTTATTATGAACACTATTTTACATGCGTTTTGTAAAATGTTCTTGGTGGTCCTTGTGGGTGACATCTTAGTTTAATCTTAAAATGAGGAGGATCATTGATGTTATCTAAAGGATGTTCTAGTATTGTTGAGAAATAAATGACATTATTCCAAGTTATAAAAATGTAATTTGTAGATTTGGGAATTTTATTTCTTGGGACACATGGTGTTGGAACATGGTAACTTAGTTGATCACGAAAAGGTGGATGATGTTATGACCTAGGAGCAACAGTGTAATGTTATTGGGATTTGAATCTACATTGGTTCAACAGGATAACACCAATATTTCATAGTGGATTTATCAAGTATTTCTTCAAAGATGATTTCTATAACTTAATACGGAGTATAGTTTCTGTGGGAAGGTAAATGTCAGTGTTATTTTGTTGAGAATAAATTTATTTTGACTATTGCATCGTTATTGGCTCTTCCAAAAGTTATTCTATGCTATGTGGTCATGTATGATGCATCTGGTTTAGTTTTAAATTGTGTTCCTATATAGGCTGATAATGTGGAATCCTATGGCCCTCCACATATTATTCTAAATGAGAATAATTATTAATAACATGACCTTGAACTCATAGTATTGATGCATTCATTTAAGAGTTGGTGACGTTATAATTTTTGAGAAAGGAATAATGTATATTATTACCAAAAAAGATTAAGTTATATCTTTTCAAAAAATGATTTGAATCTAAAATATTGGTTTTGGGTGGATTACCGGTAATTCCTTGATTTTATTATTTACTATATGTGGAGAACATGGAATGTTTTAGCTCATGGGTTGAGAGAAAGAACCTATCAACCCCTATTGTGAAAGAATAATCCTAAGGTTGGAACATGATGACTCTTTTTATAGTGTTTCCTATTAGTGTTGTGAAAATATGGTTTTAGTTTATCTTGGTTAATGTTCAATTGAAATATACTATTATTGAAATGGATCTTATTAAATATATTAATGATGATAAATTCTATGAAAAATAAGAACTCTTATTATTGTGGGGATTCCATTTCTATGTGTTCGTTCACCATAGAGGGTGTCTTAAGATTCTGACAAGGATAACTTGTAAATTTTCCATTAAGGAAATATGTGATGTGATATTTCCATAATTCCCAATGGGAAGTGAACCCTAGATCCATGATGATTCTCTATGACATGAAAAAAAATATTCTAGTGTCCATGTGTGATATGTACCATCCCAGATTTCGATCCTCATTATTTTACTTTCCAACATGTCATGTCTGAGAATCGGAGACCTTTGTGTTTTCTTCTGTCACATTCAGTTATGAATTGGAAGTGAGGTGATGTCTATATGGCCTCTTTGGTTGGGTTTCCACATACACAGAGAACGAAGAATGCGATACGAGTTGGGATTGATAGAATATCCCAATAATATCACTTTATACTAATTAATGATACAATAAATGATGAGGAGTTGAGAAATCTCTTTATAAAATTGATCATTCATTTTCATAGAGTTTTATATTCTGTATACTTTGATAGAGATCCCCATTTTACCTATCACTTTTGGAGAGGACATCAAAAGGAACCAAGATCTTGGGTTTATTTAATTAAAACATACACTCCCTATATGGATGACCAAATAAAGAGATCTATACATATTTGTTTCGGTGCGGATGTGCGTCGGGTTACGCTGTTCCGCCAGGACGCGTTCGCGCGTGCACCCGTCAACCCGAGGGGATGGGCGCGCGGCTTGTGGTCCCGCAGTCCCGCTTTCCAAGGGCGGGCGGCATCCGTCCCTTATTCAGGGGCGTCTGCTCCTTGATCGAAACCGGGATGATGGGATGTCGGCTCCTCCTTCCTTGGACGTCTCCTCGGAACTCGTCGCCTAATCCGGGTCTCCCTCATAGATTTAAGACATGCTCGTGAATCTCGTTCCCGGCGCCATATCTTCATGGACACCGGTTAATTACGCTGCTTCCGCCCGGACGCTCCAAGGAGTCTGGTCGGGGCAGCAACCTGCAGTGAGGAGGCCGGGTGGCTCTGGGTGCTGGGGGCGTGTCGTAACACTGCGGCTCTGCACGTCTGTCTTCCGTCCCTAATAGGGCTTCTCGAAGGCATGATGGCCTGAGGCATCCCGCACTGGGTGCGGGGAACTGTGTCCCCTGAGGTTTTCCGCAGCTTCCCATGTTTAACACGGGGTACGCCACGAGTTTAACGTCCAGCGGGGATGGCATCGGACTGATCAACACGAAAAATGGATCAGATGACAGAACCCCTTGCGGGGAACCTCCGACGCTGGGGCCAGCGCATGGGCAGCTTCCCAAGTGATGTGGGGTGGAGTGAAGTGGCATGACCCCACCGGGATGTGGCGGACCGGGTAAGGATCAGGATGGATGATGGAGTGAAGAGCTTGGACCCCGTAGGGGCTTCCTACGTACCGTGCGTTAGCACGGATCAAAGTCAACGTAGTTCGGGTATACAGTTTAACGTCATGCTGGACGTCGGCAAGCCGACTCACGAAGAGGTCGAGGCCGCCGGGCGGAGGATTGAACCGAACCACCTCGCACAGAGGGAGATGGAACGGCCGGGTGGATCACAGTTTCACGCCATGCTGGACGATAAAAGGAGAAATGGAAAAAGGGGCTGTGGGGAGGCACAGTGGAGATACACACGTGCAGTCTCCCACAGGGGCAGATTCATAGGTGAATCGACGCAAGCATGAACCCTGGAGGGGTCCACTGATGGACGAACCGACGTGAATACGACCGGGACGACCAGGTGGTGGGCTTGAACCTCAGGGAGGCTTCCTACGTACCCTGTTTAGAAGACAGGGATCAAAGTCCACGTAGTTCATTCTGTCAGGACTTACGCACTTGAGGCAGCCCGGATGCGGAAAAACTCAGTTGGAAGGGACTTGGACCGAAAGTAGGAGACACCTCGATCCCAGTCACACCCTCTACTGGCTTCGGCAGTGGGGGAGCGCAATGGAGATACACATGTGCGGCCCCCCACAAGAAACTAGGGGTTTGTAATACCCTACCCCCGTAGGGAAAATCCGCTCCTATTAAATCGTCCCTAAAGAGGGACAACCCCGACATCCCTGCAGAGACGAGCGGGTGGGGGCCACATCCAAACCGGGGGGGGACCCTGCATGCGAGGCACGAGATCGGGTGATGCGGACGGTTTAGCGTCTTGCCAGACGAAGTACAGTTTAACGTCGTGTGTTGAGGACGAAGCGGACGGTTTAACGTCTTGCCGGACGAAGTACAGTTTAACGTCGTGTGTTGAGGACGAAGCGGACGGTTTAACCTCTTGCCGGACGAAGTACAGTTTAACGTCGTGTGTTGAGGACGAAGGTGCTTGGCAGTTTAACGTCTTACAGCGTGGACGTGGTACAGTTTAACGTCATGTTGGACGAATGCAGTTTAACGTCATGCGGGACGAATGTGCAGTTTAACGTCATGCTGGACAAATGTGCAGTTTAACGTCATGCTGGACGTTGATTGCCGCCGATGGGTCCGTGTCACTTCGCACAAGCCTGGAGGGATTCACGGAAAGACAACGCACGGTGCGGGCACCCAGGATGAAAATCATCGGGCGCCACGCAGGCGGGTACCCTCAGGGGGTCAAGGGGGGCGACCCCGGCGGATTGCGCGCAAAAGAGGAGCTTTGCGCGCAAAACAGCAGGGCGGCGCGCAAAATGGCGGGCTGGCGCGCAATCGGGCCAGCCCTTTGCGTGCGGATGATTGAGATTGCGCGCACCGGGCTTCGGGTAGCACGCGGGGGCAATAGCTCATTCTCTAACGAACGGCCACTTTGAAGATGGGGGGTGCGCGCAATCGGGCTGGATTGCGCGCACCCGGGGGCAATTGCGCGCAAGAGGGTTCTTTTGCGCGCAAAGGCCTTCGGGTTAAAGATTATTCAAACGAAAGGAGCCAAGGGGATTGCGCGCGAAGGCGGACCCCAAGGCTCTATTGCGCGAAAGAAAGGAGGTTACCTGAAGATCGGCATTGCGCGCGGAAGGGGTTGGATTGCGGGAACGAGCGACGCTTCGGATTCTGGCAACCTTCAAAACGTCGGGGGTCGCCTTATATTTATAGGCAACCCCGGGCGCGGAATCCGGTCTCGGGCGTGGAATTCCCTTCGCGGGCGCGGAATCAGGGCCCGGCGCGCAAGGGAGCCGCGCAGGCCACAGGTGCGCAAAATAGCGCGCCGGCCCAGGGCATTGTGCGCATCCCGGGAGGATTGCGCGCCGCGACTCAACTTTGCGCGCGGGCCTCTGAAATTTCGCGCAAGTCCTCCGGGCCCTCCGGAACGTGCCTCTGACTCCAAATATCACTTCTCTTTCCGCATCTGGAGCTTCGTTTGGGAACAACGGAATTTTCCGGCGTCTACAAAAGCCCCCCCTCGGAAGCTGATCGGCGAGAGGTCGCAACGATCGGGTTCCGAGGGAGACGCCGGAATGCCGAAGTCCTGGGCTGCGCGGGACTTAGGCGCGCAAAAAGGGGCGCCGGGCGCGCAATTCGCCGCCGCGGTCGCGCAATCGAGCGTTCCGCGCGGCGCGGAATCCCGGCCTCGTTTATAAATAGGGGTCCGGGGGTTCCGCGTTCCGTACACAGGCCTTCCGCGCGATAAGCTTCAACGCTCTCGTGCGCGAAATCGCCTTTTCCGGTCGCGAAATTCACCCGATCGGCGCGCAAAACCATCCGGAATTCGCCTGTCTTTGTGCGAAAACCCGGAACTTTGCGCGACATTCTTCCCAATTGCGCGCCGTCCACTTGGATTGCGCGCCAACCTTCAAACTTCTCTACCAGCCTCGTCTGATCCCGCACGCTTCATCCCTTAACCCGCACGACTCCCGAAACTTCTGAGATGGCCGCGCATCAAGGAAATGAGGGGGATGCCGCCACTCGCAGAGCTGAGATGGCGACGAATGGGGAGGTCTACGGAGCCAAGGAGATTGTTTCCAACAATCAATCCCTGTTCGACTTGCTGATGCCAGCCCAGAAGACATATCCGCTGTCGGACAACCTGCCGCTCTGGAACTTCGGCATCCTAGATGAGGTTCCGGTGCCAGGGTTCGAGGTTGATGCACCACGGACCTGGGTGACTCGGGAGGACGAGCTTCTCCGCTATAACATCACCAACAATGGGCATCCTTCCAGGGAGACCAGGCACTTGGACGTCTATGTCCTGAACCCGAGGACGCGAACCATTGACGGGGGTGAGCCTACTGCGGAGAATTCTCCAGCCCTCTACTCGAGCACATATCGCCAGAGTGTCACTGACGACACCAAGGGCTGGCTGAAGGACTGGGACTTGCGGTCTGGGGGCAATTTCACCAGTGAGTGGGCCTGGGCGTTCTGGGTACGCCACACTTGCGATCACTTCGCAGAGGAGCTGCGGTACATCGGCCTATTTGAGGCGGTGTGGACGTCGCAGTTCCACTTCTACCAGCAGTCCGAGCTCGGGCCGGAGCTGTTCACCCGCTGGTCCCCGGATACCAACACCTTCCATATTCACCATGGGGAGGTCGGCATCGGTCTCTGGGACATCCACTGCATCGGAGGTATCCCGCTAGAGGGTTACCAGTACGATGAGTTCCTGCCACCGAAGAACACCTGGGAAGACAGGTCACGGACTCCCATTCTAACCTGGCATCTGCTTGACCTGGCTACGCAGCGGCTCGGGATCAAGGACTTCCAGAAGGACATAGCCTACAAGGAGTGGTTCGGCCAGTTCTTGGAGCATGACCCGGCGGTCAAGATGCCAGGCAGGGGGAAGCGGTGCCCGACCGCAGCTCAGAGGAGCCAGAACGGGTCGTACTGGCGGGTCCTGGAGACGGGCGACTACCGCTCATGGGGGTACCGCATCATCGAGGCCCGGGACCCAAACGTCCGGTACGCGGCGTTCCTGGCCGCCTTTCTGAGTGGGTGGCTCCTGCCAGTGCGGGACGCGAGAATGGGCGTTCGCCCGGCGACACTGGCGGTGGCGGGCGCTATGGCCGCCAACAAAAGATACAACCTCGGGGTCCCAGTGCTGGTGAGGCTGTATGCCATCCTGGGATGCATCTCACGAGGGGGGTCGCCACGAAGGATCTGTGGGCCCATTCAGTTCTTCCACGGCTGGGTGGCTGCTCACCTCGGTGGGTACACGTTTCTGAACACCATCATTCCTCCGGGAAACGGCCTGCGACCCTCCCTGCTGAACATTGCGGGGGTCGCTCCGATGACCCTAAGTGAGGAGGGCGTGAGGATTCGGATTGGCAATCATGCCAATTTCAACTTCAGCCCGTTACCCACTCCCGTTGGCCAAATGATCGACAACGGGCAGGGTCCGCTGGAGCAGCATGAGTACTTCCTGAACATGCGGGGCGGGGTGCTCGTGGCTCGGATCGACGGGAAGGTGATCTGCGAGCCTTACGTGCCAATCCGTTTCGCCAGGCAGTTCGGGTGCCTTCAACGGATGCCGAAGAGGGTATTCACTGCTGTCCGGGAGGAGACGAACCCTGGTGTCCTTCTCCAGATGTGGCTGATGTTTGCCGCTTTCGGCTCTGGTGACGTCATCACTCTCCCTCCTACCGGGGTTGACGCAGGCTTGGCAACCGAGTACGCCGAACACTGGGCCATCGCGTACCCCGAGGGGCTTCTACGGAAGCCGGTTCGGCGGCTCGAGGTTACCCGTGCGGAGACCGGGCGTCAAGTAAGGAGGCGAGGCGCCGCCACACGGGGGAGAACGGAAGCGCGCCAAGCAGCGGAGCCGGCGCGAGCAGGGACTTCGGCGGCGGGCACATCGCAGGCTGCCGCTACGACCTCGGCGCCCAGAGAGGGGGCACGCGCAGTGGTCGAAGAGCGGCCCGGGAAGCAGGTGAGACGTCTGCTCGAACCCTCCCACGATGCAGTCTTCCCGGCGCTGTGGTCGGCCTGGATGACCCTGCGGCAGTCACTGGGGACCGACGCCATCTGGCGAAAGATTCTCAGAGAAGGAATCCATCTGCCAGAGGTCAGGCGCCTCCATATTGCCGACAGGGTGGACTTCAACCGGCAGTATGCGTATCTGACGGCCATGGACGAGTACGCGCGCCAACGTGGTCAGCGTGTGGAGCCATCCCTTCTGGTGAAGGTGATGCTCGGTCTCGAGCCCGCTCCAGAACAGATGCCGCCGGCGGAAGACGAAAGTGGCAGTGACTCCGAGGAAGAGGAGGAAATGGGGGAGGATGAAGGCTCCGAGGGAAGATCCCATCAGGGGAGCCCACGGGAGAGCGGCGAGGTGGCCGGCTCTGACAACGTTGATGTCACTGAGCTCCTCGAGGTCCGCTTCTATCCCTACTCAACCTACTTCATCCATTCTCTTATGCAGCTTCTAACCCATTTCTCCACCTTTCTCAGGAGCACACGGATGCTGGTCAGGCGTCCTCAGCGGGAGTAAGAGAGGCGCCAGCAGGACGAGGCGGGGGCCAGACACCCATCATTGAACTGACAAGCGCTGAAGGGCCCCCTGCTGCAACTGTTCCGGCGGCGGCCGGGATAGCGGAAGATGATGCTCTGAACTCCCGTAAGTCTCCTTACTTCTCCTTGCTTTACTGCTGGTGCCTGCCATTGACGGTCCGTGACTAACCATGGCATGTCCCGCGCAGTGATCTCAACACTGGAGGCTCGTCGGGTTGCCGAACCCGGGCCATCTACGAGTGGACCAGTGGTGGACATGCCGCCTGCTCCGGAACAGACTTCCCAAACCGAGCCGGCCCCACCAACTGCTGATCAGGGGGCTGCGGACGCTGGCGGTGCTGACATCGGAGAGAGGTCGGGGGCTGATGAGGGTGTCAGCGCCGCTGGGGAGAGAGAAGAAGGTCGCCCAGATGTTGGGGAACCTATCCCTCAAGAGGACCTCCCAGGGGCGGACCCTGCAGCAGACCTGCTGGCTGCCTTCCCTGCCTACCGGCCTGCCGACCCCGAGGAGATGGACGACTCGGACGCGGAGGCGGTCGAGGAGAGCCGGATATGCCGGCGTGCCAACGTCACACAAAGTCGGGACATGTCGGAGAGCACGCGGGTGCTCCTCGCGGCGGAGCAGGAAGTCCGGCGCCTCGAAGGGCAGGCGGCAGAGAAGGAGGCCTTCGTCGCAACGTGTACCGAGCTTGTGGAGCAACTAGCAGCCCTTCTGGTTGACGCCCAGGTACAGCTGACGGAGGCGGGCCAACAGATGGTCACAATTCAGGTCGAGCGGGAGTGTGCACAGGCCAGAATCGACGAACTGCGTGCTGCGACCGCCGACGAAGAGAGGGCACGCAGAGAGCGAGAAGCGGCTCTGGAGGCCACCAGCCAAAGGGTAGCGGCATTAGAAAGACTCATTCAGCACGCTAATCCCTAAGGGCTTTGTTTTGCCATTCCCAAAACGTTTGCTTCCGCTACTTTGATCCATTTGAATGAATCAATATATTTATCTGCATATTTTGGCTTAACATGCTCAACCACAATTCACTGTCTTGCGGGAGCGTTAACCAAGCATCAGGCATCTGCAATTGGGCCTGGATTTCTAGAGAAAAGAGGGAGGTCATTCCTAGGAAAGGAGACCTCAAGCCTAATTAATGTATCATCCCCCCAACTTGTTCCAACACACGAGCGGGACAACGCTAGGGGCGTTGAGATTTTATCCGAACATAGGGAAATGAGAAAGGGTGAATCGCGTGCCCCGAATCCAGACATCCACAACGGTCGGCCTTCCAGGAAATGCCCAAGACGGTAGGCGGACAGTGGATCGACCATAACAACTGCAATAGACGGACCGAAGGTCATCATTCATATTGCAGGAGGCGGACCACATGTCATCATGAATACCGCTTTGGGGGTTCCTTCAGACACAAGGGTGGAAATCCAGATCAACAGGGCATGCGAAGCGTGGGGCGAAGTGACGATTTGTTCGGACAGAATCCAACGCTCTCAAAATTGCGCCACCGTGGGGAAAGCGTATTAGGCGGATGCACTAATCTGGCCATGAATCACCCTAATTCTCAGACAGAACCTCTTTGACGAGGAAACTGTCGCTTCCCATCATTTGTGATGGGGCATCCCGAGCTGAATCGGGGAGAGTATCATAACTGCACCGCTCTACCCGAAGTCAGGCCAGACGGCCGACGACAAGGAGGGGCGGTACATAGCGATCCCTGAGGCTGGACCCGAGTCGAGATGCCCGGGCGTTCCTACGTACTCCATCAGGCTAGAGATCAAGCCACACGTAGTTCTGAAAGTGCAGTTTAATGTCATGCAGGACGTAGAATCCCGTTTGGGGAGATCTTAGTTTAAGGTCTTAGAGCTCGGATCATAAGGCTAGATCTTAGTTTAAGGTCTTAGAGCTCGGACCATGGGGAGAGATCTTAGTTTAAGGTCTTAGAGCTCGGACCATAAGGAGAGATCTTAGTTTAAGGTCTTAGAGCTCGGACCATGGGGTGATCTTAGTTTAAGGTCTTAGAGCTCGGACCATGGGGAGAGATCTTAGCTTAAGGTCTTAGAGCTTGGACCGTAGGGAGATATCTTAGTTTAAGGTCTTAGAGCTCGGACCATGGGGCTAGATCTTAGTTTAAGGTCTTAGAGCTCGGACCATAAGGGGTAGATCTTAGTTTAAGGTCTTAGAGCTTGGACCATGGGGAGAGATCTTAGTTTAAGGTCTTAGAGCTCAGACCATAAGAACCTCAAAGTACGCCGCATCGTGGTCCTATCCCCTGGATATGCAAAGGTGCACTGAGGGATAGTGTCAAGAGTGTAGAGGTTTCGCCTGGTCAGAATGGGAGGTGAAAAGTGTGAATCATGCGGCCATTCACTCAAGGACTGGGGAGCACTGGCGTAACGATATGGGAGTACTGCCGACCGTGGCGGAAAAGCAGCATCAATATCGCACTAACCGTTGGTGGAATGAGGCAGCAAACGAGCATCGGCCGCTCAATCGCAGGATTCATATCGATTTGCTGCCCGAGGCCATTGGGGGTACCGGCCCGAGTCGGTGGGAGAGCACTGAGGCATTGTATCCGAACCGTTCACGGGGGCTCCACCCAGGGCGTAGATAATGGGTCCGAATGAAAGGGAGCACGAATCCTGAAAAGTGGAAGGAACCTGACCAAGCTGAACCTGACCCTCCTGGTAATAAACCAGAGTACTCTTGACACCAGTGGACCACTGCAAGGGGTCAAGGGACACGCCTTGAGGGTGACCCGAAGGCGGCGGACTCCCCAGAGAAGGGGGAATCTCTAAGAGGTGGGGGGCTGGACCCGAAGTTTCAAACATCCGGGCGTTCCTACGTATCCCATAAGGATGGGAATCAAGCCACACGTAGTTCTTGAAGCGCGGCGCAACACAATCGGGCACCAGCGCGGGGAAGAGTGCGGGTCTGACCCTCGCACACAGAAGGAGCGGCATTTGATATTTCTTGTTTGTCCTTAAAGATTAATGGTTTTTCTTTGTGCGGCGACATGCCTGTGATTGAGAAATCTCTGGCGTCGCCACAATAATCAAGCCACGGAAGGCATTGATGAATGGCATGGTTATTAACCAGCGCCCAACATGAGTGTCCCCTGAGGAGGACATCACGATGCAGTGTCGTTTCTCGTCGGGCGGCCAAGACGATCACAGTTTACGGTCGTGTGGTAGGACCGGACAGCACAGTTTAAGGTCGTGTGGTTCGGACCATGGTGGAATCTGCTTATCGCGGTACGGCGGACACGGCGGAGGTGGGAACATACCCAGCCCTGCGGTCACGCACGATTCCAAGAGAAGAGTCTTGGGATAGGGGTCTGCGTATGTCCATCACCCGAGGGGCAGAGATGCTAGCCTCCAGATATACTGGGCCCAGAACGCGATTGTTCGGGCGACTCCCTCCTCCTTATGGGGGTGAGGGTCCAGCTACGCATGGCCCTTAGGGAGGACATCCGCATATACCCTTGGTGCTCAGATCATGGGAGCCTCGAACGGCACCATTACCCTGGTGGTCTGCCTAACGTGTAGAGGTGTACTGGAGGTCAGTATGAAGAGAGTGTCGAGATTCCACTACAACGCACAAAGGCGGAGCGTGATGAGGACTGCGCAACCAATGTTCAGAACCTGAAAGAGCCGACATGGCGATCAAGGACGTTGCTGACCATATTCGCAACACAACATCCGATCGCGTCAGCCTAAGATGGGGCAAGCAAACGAGCATCAACCGCTCAATCGCAGGATTTATATCGATTTGCGGCCCAGGACTCGCCTGTAAATCGACCCGGAGCGGTAGGAGAGCACTGAGGCATCGTACCCAAACCGCTAACGAGGATCCCTTTGAGTGAAGGCTCGAACAAGAGGAAGCGCGGGACCTGACAAGCAACACAGGACTTGTCGGGATTGAATCTGACACTACGAGCCATAGACCGGAGTACCCAAAACATGTTAACAGATCACCGGGAAGGGTCGGAGGACTTACCCTGAGAGCAACCAAAAGAGGGCAGATCCCCGTGATCAACCAAGAGACGGGGCTGGACCTGAAACACAAGCGTCCAGGCGGTCCTACGTATCCCATAAGGATGGGAATCAAGCCATACTTAGTTCTTGAAGTGCAGTTTAACGTCATGCAGGACGAGAAAGGAAGGGGGGAGCAGAAGGCATCCCCAAACGTGGGGGGCGTACAACATGGCGAGAAAACCGACGTGAATGAGGGCATAGCCCTGCGTTCACACCATATGCCGCACACCCGGAGGCAACTGGGCCAAGGGCCCGAGATGGGATGGAAATTCCCAAAGGATGGGGCTGGGCCTGAAACATGAATGTCCAGACGGTCCTACGTATCCCATAAGGATGGGAATCAAGCCGCACGTAGTTCTTGAGGGGCAGTTTAACGTCATGCAGGACGAATGCTGAACAGTTTAACGTCTTGTAGCTCGGACGTGGTGCAGTTTAGCGTCATGCAGGATGAGGCACTTGGCAGTTTAACGTCTTGCAGCGCGGACGAATGCTGAACAGTTTAACGTCTTTTAGCCTGGACGAATGCAGTTTAACGTCGTGCAGGACGTATGCTGAACAGTTTAACGTCTTGTAGCTTGGACGAATGATGCTTGGCAGTTTAACGTCTTGCCGCGCGGACGTAGTACAGTTTAACGTCATGCTGGATGAAACACTTGGCAGTTTAACATCTTGCAGCGCGGACGATATGCTAGGCAGTTTAACGTCGTGCAGCTTGGACGTATGCAGTTTAACGTCGTGCAGGACGTGGGAAAACTCTGACAAAGTACTACTTGAGAAACCTAGCGTTGGTGGGAGGAGTGACACGCTCACCATCCATAGTCGCTAGGGAGTACGCGCCATTGGGATAGACCTTGTGGACAAAAAAAGGTCCCTCCCACTTGGGCTCCAACTTGGGCGGCTTCCTGCCGGGTATCATCGGTGCTCTTAGGGCTAGCACTAGATCACCCTGCAGGAAGGAGCGGAGGCGAACCTTCTTATTGAAAGCTCGAGCCATTCTGCTCTGATGCCTCTCCAAGTTGTGCAAAGCGCGAAGTCTATTCTCATCCAGTGCTTCCAACTCGACTAGATGGGCTTCAGCAACTCTGTCCGGCGCTTGCTGGTTGTAGACCGCAGTGCGCAAGGATGGTAACTGGATCTCGATGGGCAGGACGGCCTCAGCTCCATACACCAGGGAATAAGGGGTCATCTGGGTGGAATTGCGAGTCATCGTCCGATAAGCCCAGAGGGCGTTGGGGAGCTTGTCCGGCCAACTCTTCTTGTTCTGACCAACCATCTTTTGCAGAATGTTAGAGAGGGTTTTGTTAAACGCCTCGATCTGTCCATTCGCCTGCGCATGATAGCGAGATGTATGGTTCGAGCGAATGTTATACTTGGCGTACAACTTTTTCAACTCGGCTGCCCGGAAATTGGTTCCGTTATCCGTGAGGATAGCGTGAGGCACTCCAAATCGATAGATGATGTTGGAGGTCACGAAGTCAGCGATCGAACAGGATTTGACCTCTCTGAGCGGAATCGCCTCTGCCCATTTGGAGAAGAAGTCTGTGGCGGTCAGAATGAACCGGCACTGGCGAGCTGTCGCCGGTGGGTAAGGTCCCACAACGTCCAGACCCCAGACTGCAAAGGGCCAGGAATACCTAGTGGTATGGAGAGGCTCCGGCGGCCGATGCACAAAGTTCGCATGAACCTGGCACGCATGGCACCTCCTGGCATACTCGATTCAGTCATGGATCATGGAGGGCCAGAAGTATCCCAACCTCCGAATCTGGTGGGACAGCTTCGGCCCAGTCTGGTGGGCGCCACATGAACCAGCATGAACCTCTTGCATGACTCGTGGGATCTCAACTCCCTGAAGGCAACGGAGGAGAACACCATCAAACCCGCGTTTGTAGAGGATCTGCTCTAGGCCGGGACTGCTCTGGAGGACAAACTGCGATGCACGGCGTCGAACTCGCTCGCGCTCGGCCCGATCCGATGGAAGAATGCCATGTTGGAGGTACTCAACCAAAGGCGTCCTCCAATCAGGGGCTGATCCGACTGTCATATCTGGGGTACTCGGGGCTCCGGGCATAGGGGCAACCGTGGTGAGATTACTTACCAACGGGCCGCGATCTTCCTCTGGGATAACGGGAGCGATGAGCCTGCGGCGCGTCACGCGGACGATCAAGTTGTCCTGTTCAGGCTCCGCAAGTGACGCAGCAAGGCTGGCCAAAGCATCTACTCGACCGTTCTTCGACCGGGGAATATGGACAATTTCTGGCCGAGAAGGGAACCGGGCCATTAGAAGGAGGGTGCACTCCAGCAATGGCACAAGTTCCGGATTCCTGACAACATAGTCGCCATTGATCTGCTTAACGACCAGCTCGGAGTCCCCTTTCACGCACAGATGGGGCACGTCGATCTCGAGAGCCAACTCGAGGCCGGTGATGAGGGCATGGTATTCCGCCTCATTGTTGGTACAGCCCTCTGACAACAGGAACGAGTATGGTAGCACGGCTCGCTCCGGGGTAATGAAGACGATGCCCAAGCCCACTCTGTTGAGCTTAGGATTATCGAGTCTTCTACCAGTGGGGCTCCGGGAGGCACCGTCAAAGTGCATCTGCCAGCATGGATCGGCTCGATCAACCGAGAGAATGGTCTCATCAGGAAAGCCTAGATCCAGCGGCTGATCCGCGGAGGTCGGGTGAGCTGCCAGAAAGTCTGCTAATGCTTTCCCTTTGATGGCCTTCTGAGACACATACCTGATGTCGAACTGCTGGAGAATCACAGCCCACCGCGCTAGACGGCCAGTCAACATAGGTCGGCTCAGGATATATTTCAACGGGTTTACCCGAGAAACCAACTGTACCTCGTGGTGCTGCAAGTAGTGCCGTAATTTCTGTACGGCAAATACGAGCGCCAGGCAGCTCTTCTCGATGGGGGAATACCTAATTTCCGCATCGAGGAGCATGTGACTGAGGTAATAGAGGATATTCTCCATTCCCTCGTTGTTCTTCTGGGCGAGAAGGGCACCCAGGGACCGTTCCAGGGCGGTCACATAAAGGACCAGCGGCTTTCCGGATACGGGCGGCATCAGGACCGGAGGTTGAAGCAGGTACTGCTTGATTTCCTCGAAAGCGGTCTGACACTCTTTATCCCATACATAGGTGGCACCTTTCTTCATGAGCCGAGAAAAGGGCTTACACTTGCCAGCCAGATTCGCGATGAATCGGCGTATATAGGCTAAGTGGCCTTGGAACCCTTGCAGTTCTCGGATGGTACCTGGGGGAGGCATCTGGCTAATCGCCCTGATTTTCTCTGGGTCGATCTCAATACCCCGGTATCTCACCACAAATCCAAGGAACTTTCCGGAGGTGACCCCAAAGGCACACTTCGACGGGTTCATCTTCAGGCAGCGAGACCGGAGGAAGCTGAACACTTTCTCAAGATCTTTGAGATGGTCCTGACGCTGGCGCGATTTGACAACCAAGTCATCGATGTAGCATTCCACCAGTGTGCCGAGGATTGGCTTGAATATGCGGTGCATCGCCCGTTGATAGGTGGCACCTGCATTCTTCAGGCCGAAGGGCATGACCCGGTAGCAAAAGGTACCTTGGGGAGCCCTGAAGGCAGTGAACTCCTCATCCTCAGGGGCCATCCGAATTTGGTTGTATCCGGAGTATCCATCCATGAAGGAGAGGGATTGGAACCCTTCTGTGGCATCAATCAACAACTCTGTCACTGGAAGGGGAAAATCATCCTTCGGACAGTGGCAGTTGAGATCGCGGAAGTCGATGCAGACTCTGATCTGCCCGTTCTTCTTCCTGACCAGCACAATGTTGGCCAGCCATTTGGGGTACTGAACTTCCCTCACGAAGTTGGCTTTGATAAGCTTGTCAACTTCGGCCTCAACCATGGCACCGTGGGACGGGTGCATCTTCCTGGGAGGCTGCTTGAACCCGCGATGGTTCGCCGGGAGACCAAGGCGGTGGACGGCTACCTGAGGATCTAGCCCCGGCATCTCGTCATAGCCCCAAGCGAACACATCACGGTGCTGCCTGAGAAAGTCCACGTACTGCTGCCGCTCCTCAGAGGGCATGGCGGCACTGACCAATGTGGGTCTTGGATCGGCCTCGGTCCCAAGGTTCACCTGTATTAACTCATCGACCGTGGCGGGGACGCCCTCCTCAAAGGCTGGGGGTGCATCTTCCACGTCCTCTCTGCTCGGGGAGGGATCGTCCACGGGAGAGACTGCGCTGGAAACTGCATTGGGGCTACCAGATCCTGCTGGGCCACTGGTGCTGGCGCGGGCGGTCACGATCATCTCATCAGGAGACTCGCAGGCCGTCGAGACCATGGCGACGTCCAACCGGTGAATCGGGAGGACGTAAGCGTCATCCAGACTTGCACAGGGATCACTTGCAACAGCGACAGGCTCAACCTCACCTGCCAGGATCTGCTTATCCTTGCTCTTGTAATAGTCCGCGTCCAGATAGCGGGCTTCACACAAGGCAAAAGGAGAGGCATCTCCTTGAAGCACGCCTACTCGACCATTAAGGGAGTATTTGAGGCATTGGTGGTATGACGAGGGAACCGCCGCGTGAAGTTGGAGCCATGGCCTGCCCATCAATGCGTTGTACGCAGTGTCCTGAGAGACCACCATGAATTCGGTGTTGGCAACCAAGTCACCGAACTGGGTCTTCAAACGTATCTTGCCGACCGGGGTTTGCTCGGTGCGGTCGTACCCCTGGATCCTGAGGTCGGAGGGAATCAAGTCATCCTCAGACAACCCCAATCTCCGGAGCGTCCGAGTTGGAATCAGGTTAATCTTGGACCCCGTGTCGACAAGACAGCGCCGGACTTCAAGGCCATTGAACTGGCCAGTGACATACAGCGGACGAATGTGTCCCTGTATAGGAGGGTCTTCATCCTTACCAGAGAACGAGATAACTGCATGACATTCGGCGTCCTCGATCGTTTCGGCGTGAAAGGCCTCTGCAGCCGCAACCTCTGTCTCAAACTGGAGGGGGCTTTTCAGGGCTTCAGCGAGTGCCTCGCGCATCTCAGATGACATGCGCAGAGCCTCAAGGATGGAGAGCCTTGCTGGGATGTCGGCCAAGTGCTTCAGGACATCATACTTTTTGGCCAAGCGCGAGCCCCTGGTTGCAGGAGGTTGCTCCGCGGTTGGCGGCATGACGGGCCTTGCCGGTTGGATCGGCGGCCGACTGGTACTTGGCGCATCTCGCTGTTCACTGGCTGCAGTCCGGGAAATGGTCACCGTACTGGGGTCAGGAGGCCGGGATGGACTCGTGGCAGGGCGGAGCTGGTCGCGACGCGGCTGAGGCGGTTCTGCCTGGTCCCACACCACAAACAGCGGCGGAGGAGAATCCGTCATCCCCGAATGGGGGGGCGGCGCACGTTGTGCTCGGTTTTGAGCCTGCTGCCTAGTCTCAGTGGCGTGCACGGCCTGGCTGGAGGTGCCAACGGCTGTGCCCCGGTGACTCCTGCTGCTGCGGTTCTTCCGACGGTGGCGACGACCGGGGACACTAGGGAGGTCCACCTGGTGTTCTTCAACGTCGGGAACAGAAAAGGGATTTACCAGCTCGACGGTATTAACCGAAGCGTACCCAATACCGTCATCGGACGAATCATCCATCACCGGGCGGATCCGAGGAAGGACCCCCATCTCCGGGGGCATGAAATCGCCGAGAGTGCAGGATAGTGGCGGAACTGGCGGGGCACGCTCTTCCTTCTTGCGCTGCCGCCGTTTGCTCCTCTTGGAAGAGGCAGGCTGGGACGACGATGCCGAAGCAGCACCCGCAGATTCTGGGGGCTCAGGCTGATTCAAGCGCGCACGGATGATTCCATGGGCGCGAACGATCGTCTTGCGGGCCATCCAGTTTTTATACTTCTGGGACCCGCGGTCGGAGACCAGCTGCCATTCGTTCTCGTTGCCACTATCGTCGTCTGATCCCACGAACACGCCCGCCACTTGTGCCGGAGCTGGGCCCAACCTGATTACATTATTGTTAATCTGGTCTTGGATCCAATCCTTAAACACATAGCACCGCTGGATGGTGTGCCCCAGGGCCCGATGGTAGGGGCAGTAGCGGGCGTTATTCATAAGATGTGCCTCCTCTGGCCTCCAACACTCAGGCAGTCGCACAATCCTCTGCTCCAGGGCGCTCCGGAAATAACCGGGGACCTGATCCTCGTGGAATGAGTAAGTCAGGTGTCGCGGGCCCCTGGGAGCGTGGTCTTGACGAGG
Source organism: Viscum album (assembly GCA_963277665.1). Taxonomy (NCBI): domain Eukaryota; kingdom Viridiplantae; phylum Streptophyta; class Magnoliopsida; order Santalales; family Viscaceae; genus Viscum; species Viscum album. The sequence continues at coordinate 1,478,251,798 of OY728157.1, forward strand.
GGCTGGAGGGGCCGGCCGAGGAGGCGGACCCTGATTATCTCGCCTGGGTTGTGGCGGTACATTACGCGGAGGGGCCGGCCGGTTCTGGGGCTGCCGCTGCTGGGCCGGGAACTGAGCCCGTGGAGGCGGATTCCTGTGAGGCTGTGGAGCTGGCCTCGCCGACAGCAGCTCCAATGACCTGGGGGCCTCTATCTGGGCGACAGCAGCGGGCTCAGCCCTGCTGACTCTCCTTGTAGGAATCATAGGAGGCAGCGGGTGTGCCTGGCTGGCCTGTTGCAGGGCTTCCTCAAGACGTTGAGCTTTGTCTGAGAAGTCCCTGAACCCTCCGGGGTAATTCTGAGTGATCAGGGAAGGGACCAGCTCGGTCTTGACGTTCCCGACGCACATTGTCAGCAACTGCTCCTGAGTCAATGGCATGTCAAGTGAATACGTGAGACCCTTCCATCGGGCGACGAAGTCCGCGACTCGCTCATCAGGCCTCTGCTTGCACTTGAAGAGGTCTGTGATACTTGTCTTCCGGGTCATGGAACTGAACTGGTAGAGGAACTGTTTACGGAGGTCCTCCCAGCTGGTTACCGACCCGACGGGGAGCTGGCTGTACCAGACAAATGCTGGCCCTTCCAGTGTCTGAACAAAGCAGCGAAGCTTAGCGGCCTCTTGCTGCGCCGGAGTCCCCAACATAGGCCCGCACCTCGAGTTGAAGTGGGCTAAATGCTGTGGCGGATCTCCAGTCCCGTTGAAGGGAGCGAAAGTGGGATTCCCGAATCCCGGAGGCGCCGGCATGTCATCCACCCATGCTGGGTAGGGCTTGCCGTCCGGTGGGATCGCCACCTGCCGAGTCTCCAAGGCCTCCAAGCGGGCCATGAGTGCCGCCATCGGATCGTCCGGACATGGGTTCCAGTCCTGGCGAGGATCTCTAACCACGAGCGCATTGCATGACCCTTCAATCGGGTCGTCGACCGGGTCTTCGAACTCGGCAGCTCGTGGGATGGCGGGCGGAGCGGCCCTTGGGGTAGCGGGAGGAATCCGAGCGGGGTCTCTCAAGTAGTCACGCCGCTCGGGAGGGTTGGCGAAACATACCGCGCCCTCTTGCCATAGGCAATGGCCTCTCTCCTGTCGGCGAACACAGCGTAATCACGGTTGCCCGGGAGAGTCTCGTCGAGGAGCGGTTGTTCCGGTCCCTACTGTCCTGGCCTAGGATCACCATAGTCAGGCCGCCGTTCTGCAGCGCGCTCGGCGTGGAGCTGGTCAACCAGCTTCTTCTGTTCGGCGAGCTGCTGACGTAGCGTAGCCTTCTCGGGATCCTCCTCTGCCCTCTGCATGGAGGCAGATGGGTCGGCGGGCTTTATAGCCTCACTGTGCTCTTTTCCTTTGCTGACGTTTCGGCTCAACGTCAGTGCTTCAGTGGGTGCGGGGAGCCCCAGGAGGTTCCTCTGATGACGAGTGACTCTCACCGATGGCTCTGACGACGGCTTGTCTTCGGGGGGGAAGCCCCCGTCGGGAAGTTCCAAGTCATTCCCCTCTCCCGACAGGTCAGCCATATTGACTGTTTCCGTCCCTGGGGATGTACCCTTAGGGCCGCCCAGCGAATCGGGCTGTCGGAGAATCACACTGAAGCGTAAGGCAGCGTACTGCCCCCATCCACGGATATACACGTGGGGAGTGGCTTCCTCGATAACTTTGCGGAGTACTTGAAAACACTCAACGCATCGTTGTTGGAGGGCCTCATGGTGCTCAAATGACCCGGGGTGCCGAGCCGCGGGGAGCATGGCCAGGTCGATTTGACGGCACTGCTCACCAATATCCTCCAGGTGCACTTGACTCCCGGGGTATGGCATTTGTAGGCGGTGAAGCCAGGAGCGAGTCTCCCGGAGAGTTCGGCGGAAGCATTCGAACTCATCCGGGGTGAGCGATTCGGGTGCATCAAAGCCCGGTCCTGCGACTGGCCAAAACTTCTCAGGGAAGTGGCCCTCTGCAAGGACGGTCCAGAAGCTCCACGACTCAAACTCGGGACCCAGATCTCCTTGGTCCTCTTCAATGGCTGGGAACGGACGGGGAACCGGCAGTGGTGCCGAGGCGGGCCGCCGGGCCGACGGGCTGGCCGGAGGTGAATACGGCGAGCATGCCGATTGGCCTCCATATCCCGGGCCGCCCTCTGAGGGTGGCGGTGCCCTGGCTACCACATCACGATAGGACGGGCCGGCGAGCGAACATCCTGCCGTAGCGTCGGTGCTCGCCCGGGTGCACTAGATCGTGGTTCGACCGTTGGTCCCCAGAAAAAGTCTCCGGCTTCTCCGATCGAGACGGAAGGCGCTTCCGGAGGGGCCGGTACCAACCGCAAGCTTGATCCTTGGGGGTCTACCAGGCCCTCGTTACTCCGGATATACCTTCGGAGAGAAGCGGGGATCACATCGATCTCGCTCTCGGGGAGCACGAGGCTGACGTGCCGCATTCCTACCCCTGCCCTTGACTGGCGGGATTGGGGAAAGGGCTCTGTCTCTGAATCGTACTCCGCCTCTGAATCAGAGAAGCGAACCGGTCGGATCTCTGTCCGGAATTCCGTAACATTCTTCCCTCGGCGTCGATGCCTTGCCTTCCTGCCCCTGGGTGGTTCTTCGGGGCAGGGCTGATCTCTGTCCTGGCGTCCTCCGGCCGCACTGGTGCTGGGGCCAAGAGGACTGGAATCCAAGGTGCGAGGGGCACCGTGACAGATATCAAAGGGGACGCGGGGAGAGATGATTCCGGGCAGGCCTCCGGGCCGGGATCGGGAGGTGGGATGACCCACGCCTCCTGGATCGGCCACACGGAGTAGATCCCGTTGATGAATAGCGCTACCGCGAGGTGGTCCGCGGTGGCTATTGTCTGTACCAACAACCGGGAGAGTCGACCCAACCTGCCTTTGGGGCGGTCGAGGCCTCGATCCAGGTCGGGCATAGAAGTTCCCCTTCTCAGGATGCGCAGGGGCCTGGCGACTGGAGCCAACAGTGGCTTGGGCCAATGCGGCCGCTGTTGCTAGGGCCCCAAGGTGGGCATCCACTTCCGCTCGTGCCCGACGTTGGCGTCGGGACAGACGAGTCGGGATGAGCGACGCGGGCAGGTGGAGAGCCCGCTCTTTGACTTGAGAGGCCTGGCGGCGGTGTCGCCGTGGCCTGGCGGGAGTCCTTACCGTAGATCCCTCGAGCGAATCCCGGATAGGGTGATCCCGGGCATCTTCCACCTCATCTGCATAGGGAAGGGAACTGTCAGAGCACTCCGGGGATAAGCTCCCGAAGCGGTTGGACGTTGAGGTAGGCAGCGGTGCCTCCCTGCACGGCCCTCGGGGGCGGCGGTGGTGGCGAGGTGCAGCCTCCTCAAGGTCTAGGCGAGCCATGTCCCTAGTGGGGATGACTCCCTCTTCCTCATATCTCCGCACCAGGGTGTTGATCACCCTTCTCTGGATGACCTCCGAGGGGGAGAGAGGGCGTGGTTGTCCCGCAATTACGGCTGCTGGGACGGCTGTGGAACGGGCGGGACCGCGCGGAGTAGCCGCGTCGGTGTTTCCCCTACCCCTGCGCCAGTGGGAGGGTGGCGATCGGGCACTGGATCAGGCGACCTGATTTCTGAAAGCAGGGAGAAGGACCCATTAACACTGACAGGAAAAAGGAATCGACAACCAACCATTAGCGCCACGACGCCTTCCGTGGGGGGAACCCAGGCCCTCGACGTTGCGAGACGGAGTGCCCGATGTCCCTTCCCCAGCCCCTGGCGGGTAAGACTGAATGCTTGGCCGGGCAACATGCCGGTCTTCCAACACCTCTGAAAGCCATCGGTCCTTGAATCGAGGAGAAGAGATTCACGTCGGGTTCACCATTTTTCTGTTTCGGTGCGGATGTGCGCCGGGTTACGCTGTTCCGCCAGGACGCGTTCGCGCGTGCACCCGTCAACCCGAGGGGATGGGCGCGCGGCTTGTGGTCCCGCAGTCCCGCTTTCCAAGGGCGGGCGGCATCCGTCCCTTATTCAGGGGCGTCTGCTCCTTGATCGAAACCGGGATGATGGGATGTCGGCTCCTCCTTCCTTGGACGTCTCCTCGGAACTCGTCGCCTAATCCGGGTCTCCCTCATAGATTTAAGACATGCTCGTGAATCTCGTTCCCGGCGCCATATCTTCATGGACACCGGTTAATTACGCTGCTTCCTCCCGGACGCTCCAAGGAGTTTGGTCGGGGCAGAAACCTGCGGTGAGGAGGCCGGGTGGCTCTGGGTGCTGGGGGCGTGTCGTAACACTGCGGCTCTGCACGTCTGTCTTCCGTCCCTAATAGGGCTTCTCGAAGGCATGATGGCCTGAGGCATCCCGCACTGGGTGCGGGGAACTGTGTCCCCTGAGGTTTTCCTCAGCTTCCCATGTTTAACACGGGGTACGCCGCGAGTTTAACGTCCAGTGGGGACGGCATCGGACTGATCAACACGAAAAATGGATCAGATGACAGAACCCCTTGCGGGGAACCTCCGACGCTGGGGCCAGCGCATGGGCGGCTTCCCAAGTGATGTGGGGTGGAGTGAAGTGGCATGACCCCACCGGGATGTGGTGTCCCGGGTAAGGATCAGGATGGATGATGGAGTGAAGAGCTTGGACCCCGTAGGGGCTTCCTACGTACCGCGCGTTAGCACGGATCAAAGTCAACGTAGTTCGGGTATACAGTTTAACGTCATGCTGGACGTCGGCAAGCCGACTCACGAAGAGGTCGAGGCCACCGGGCGGAGGATTGAACCGAACCACCTCGCACAGAGGGAGATGGAACGGCCGGGTGGATCACAGTTTCACGTCATGCTGGACGATAAAAGGAGAAATGGAAAAAGGGGCTGTGGGGAGGCACAGTGGAGATACACACGTGTAGTCTCCCACATGGGCGGATTCATAGGTGAATCGACGCAAGCGTGAACCCTGGAGGGGTCCACTGATGGACGAACCGACGTGAATATGACCGGGACGACCAGGTGGTGGGCTTGAACCTCAGGGAGGCTTCCTACGTACCCTGTTTAGAAGACAGGGATCAAAGTCCACGTAGTTCATTCTGTCAGGACTTACGCACTTGAGGCAGCCCGGATGCGGCAAAACTCAGTTGGAAGGGACTTGGACCGAATGTAGGAGACACCTCGATCCCAGTCACACCCTCTGCTGGCTTCGGCAGTGGGGGAGCGCAATGGAGATACACATGTGCGGCCCCCCACAAGAAACTTGGGGTTTGTAATACCCTACCATCGTAGGGAAAAGCCGCTCCCATTAAATCGTCCCTAAAGAGGGACAACCCCGACATCCCTGCAGAGACGAGCGGGTGGGGGCCACATCCAAACCGGGGGAGACCCTGCATGCGAGGCACGGGATCGGGTGATGCGGACGGTTTAGCGTCTTGCCAGACGAAGTACAGTTTAACGTCGTGTGTTGAGGACGAAGCGGACGGTTTAACGTCTTGCCGGACGAAGTACAGTTTAACGTCGTGTGTTGAGGACGAAGCGGACGGTTTAACGTCTTGCCGGACGAAGTACAGTTTAACGTCGTGTGTTGAGGACGAAGGTGCTTGGCAGTTTAACGTCTTACAGCGCGGACGTGGTACAGTTTAACGTCATGTTGGACGAATGCAGTTTAACGTCATGCGGGACGAATGTGCAGTTTAACGTCATGCTGGACAAATGTGCAGTTTAACGTCATGCTGGACGTTGATTGCCGCCGATGGGTCCGTGTCACTTCACACAAGCCTGGAGGGCTGCACGGAAAGACAACTCACGGTGCGGGCACCCAGGATGAAAATCATCGGGCGCCACGCAGGCGGGTACCCTCAGGGGGTCAAGGGGGGCGACCCCGGCGGATTGCGCGCAAAAGAGGAGCTTTGCGCGCAAAACGGCAGGGCGGCGCGCAAAATGGCGGGCTGACGCGCAATCGGGCCAGCCCTTTGCGCGCAGATGATTGAGATTGCGCGCACCGGGCTTCGGGTAGCACGCGGGGGCAACGGCTCATTCTCTAACGAACGGCCACTTTGAAGATGGGGGGTGCGCGCAATCGGGCTGGATTGCGTGCACCCGGGGGCAATTGCGCGCAAAGGCCTTCGGGATAAAGATTATTCAAAGGAAAGGAGCCAAGGGGATTGCGCGCGAAGGCGGACCCCAAGGCTCTACTGCGCGAAAGAAAGGAGGTTACCTGAAGATCGGCATTGCGCGCGGAAGGGGTTGGATTGCGCGAACGAGCGACGCTTCGGATTCTGGCAACCTTCAAAACGTCGGGGGTCGCCTTATATTTATAGGCAACCCCGGGCGCGGAATCCGGTCTCGGGCTCGGAATTCCCTTCGCGGGCGCGGAATCAGGGCCCGGCGCGCAAGGGAGCCGCGCAGGCCACGGGCGCGCAAAATAGCGCGCCGGCCCAGCGCATTGCGCGCATCCTGGAAGGATTGCGCGCCGCGACTCAACTTTGCGCGCGGGCCTCTGAAATTTCACGCAAGTCCTCCGGGCCCTCCGGAACGTGCCTCTAACTCCAAATATCACATCTCTTTCTGCATCCGGAGCTTCGTTTGGGAACAACGGACTTTTCCGGCGTCTACAATATTCTTGATGATATCATTCATTCCAATTTCATTGATTATAGTGGTTCTTGGGTGAACATTTGGTATTGGTTTAGTTTTCTAATGAAAATAGTTATCAATATGAGATTAGGATGGAACTCTCGGGTCCTTATATATATAGCCTTTTAAATATTAACCGCGGTGGTCATAGATCGATAAATGGTCCTTGGTTAGACCAATCTTGGAACAAGAGATAACAATAATGAATCTACTAATTCATCATAGGATGTTTATGGTGCGTTGTTAGTATAAATCATATTTTGATTATTAACCTAGACTATTGGATTTTTCCGTTGGTGACTTGGTGTTCTTGAATGTTTCACCCAATTTAGTTCATCATCGAAATAGGATGCATGAGAAGATTTCTACTCAATTTTAGGACCTTTTAAGATTGTTGAGTATATGGGGAAAACAGATTATCATTTATAACATCCATTGTAGTTGACATAGACACATAACATGATCAATGTATCACATATAAAATAGTATATTTCTACTATATATTATGTTTTGACCTTGAGTGATCATAACATTGAGCCTGATTTATATGTGACTGAGCATCCAGTTATGATATCTGATTCTAAAACAAAGGTACTTCATGATAGGATGACCACTTTGGAATGAGTGCTATATAAGAATATTTCAGAAATTCATTATTTTTTGGAGAGATAGATACTAATTAAAGAGTAGTGACCTTATATTTTTTTATATGGAAACTACATGAAAAATTTTTTGGGGATAGAAATTTTCTATGGTGGGTTGTTGTAATAAAATATTAAAAATTTTACGTTCCCTAAGACCCTCCATTTTGAAAATTCATTGATTAAGGGTTGTATTGGTTATTTTGGGTGGAAATATGAATTTTTTGTAAATTCATTGGTTGTGCCCAGTTAGCACATTATTTTCCAAAACCACACACTCATTCTATTTAGACTATTCAAACCTGGAAAATTGGGGTTTTTACATTTTGTACATGTTTTGAAAAAAAATATTCCAACCTATTATGAAAAGTGAACCCTAGTAGAGGATTTTATGGTTTGAGGGAATGTTTTTTAACTATGCATCCCAATCAATTTAGAAATGAACATTGTGATTCATATTTATGAAAAATATTTCAAAAATTATTGATCCCATATTTCATAACATGATTGACCCTAACACATGATTAATAAAAATCCTAGGTCTCCAAGGGTCTCAAGAAAAATTTATGGATCCTCCAAACCCCCTACTAGGTAGATAAATATGTGGAATACCTTGTTCAACCACTCTCTAGTATGTTGATATCCTCACGGTTTTTATCTCATACTCTCTCACTTTATACCATAGGGTTTGATAAAACATCATGTGTTTGATGTTTCTAAACTCTTTTGATTTGAATCCCAATTCTAGATTTGTGTTTGAAATCTCCATTGTCATCCATTGTCATTGGGAAATCCCATTAAGGATATTTTGATTCTTGATCTTTATGGTAAAGGTAGATGGTTTCATTTTAAATTTTCCAAATGATTTACACATGGATTTAACAAATTGATATAAATTAATTTCAATAGATATATGATATCCCAATTATATAAAAATTGGAATTGAAATTGATTTGGTATGAAATTTTAGGAGATCCCCCCAATTCCAATGGAATTAGAAATTGGGGTGTGAATGGAAATTAATGGAATTTGTGAAATTTAATTCATAAATTGATGCAACGAAAAAAATGATTAAATTTATTGATAAAAATAAATGAATTCTATAGAATATAAGATAGATGAAATGATGACAAAATCATATGTTATGGTTTTCAAATATAATTGGTATATTAAAATTGGGAATGATGAAATTGTATTTTAAATATATTTGAATGGATTTTACCATTACTGCTGTATGATTGAGAACATTAGTGATTGAGTAATTAGTGGGTTATTTGGGAATAGAATTCTAGGATGTGAATTCCTAAACAAGGTATTGATGTTGAAATCAAAAAAAATACTTAGGTATATCATATTCCTAATATAATGTTGATGAGTCAAATTATTCTTGATCTCCGGGGTATGTGAGTAAACATATGGCATGATAACCAATATGTGAGTGCTAGTATCCTATATATTGAAACTATCATACCATAGGTAATATGACCATGTTTCTTATTTTTATAACTTTTATATATATTCCATTTATTTTGAAACTATTTTAATAGTTCACAGTGATTTAATGTTAGGGTTTATGATATACTTGTTTGGATTCTCATACAATCTCATTTGTGGGTTTTCATTGGACATACTAATATATATATATATATATATTCATCTATTTTCCTCCATTGCATAAACTATGTTAGGATATAAATTTAAATTAACTTTTTATTTTTATTTGTATAACCCCTTAAGAAATAGTTATTTTATTTTTATGCTAAATAAATGCAATTCATTAATTTTTTCGTTATCAATTAATATCCTAAGCTCATTTAGGATATTGAGTTAAAAAAAATTTATTCATAGACATTTATTAATGTGATATCCATATTATAAAATTTAACTAAAATTAATAATTTACATTTTTATTTATCATCACACATTCCTAAAATTGTTGGATATTAAGTGGAAAGACATTATCTAAACATTGGTGTTATCATTTATTTGTTAACTTTTAACTCTTCTAAGTCCGAAAATTCTCCCAGTGGACTCTAAGGTGTTATATTGTATTCAGAATATATTTATATGATAAAAAAGTCCTTTTTTAAATAACATTTATTTCAATTTATCAGAAATAGTTCACAAAAAAATATTATCACAATATCATATATGGCATTCTATGCGTTTGGAACATTATCATTTGAAATGAAATATTTATTAAAATATTCCACTGATGGGATGTATAAAAATATTCCCATATATTTTAACTAATATCATGGGGAAATGTTTATTCTTTATAAACACTTATATAAAAATTTTAATCTCAAAAATTCTTTTCAAAAATATTGAATCATAAAAATTTAGTATATATTTAATCATTTCATTTTGTTAATAACAAATTGTTGTTATCAATCATATTCTCCAATCTCATTAAAGATGTAATATGATTGAACAAATATTATATATATATACATTTTATCTTTATTAAAAAAATTACATTCAAATCCTTTATATTGCAACTATTTACTACATATCACGAATATTAACTACATCATAATGAATTCTTAATTTTATTTTAAGTTCCTTAATATTTACTACATATTATAATATTTAAATTCAGAATCATATACATTAAAAATATGAATAATTAGTTTCTTTAACATCTATAATTAACATTGAAATATTATGGAGTTTTCTAAACTACTTCATGTATTCCGGATATCCCTATATTTTGGTATTGTTATTAGTTTTTTTAAAATACTAGGTTTTGATTACCTTGATAAAATTCATGATGAAACACTGCTATAATTTTCATCTATCTTGATTCGTCATTTATGAAATCTTACATAGTTTTAATATTCACATAGTACCATAATCAATAAATCATATACGAAGTTTACCTATTTGAATAATATTCATAATATCAAGTTCACATTTCATGAATTCAATTATATTTTTACAACAATTCCATATATTCCAATAGAAAAGATTCTCTAATTATAATAAGTTACATTTTATCTAAATCCTTTAAATGATTTAATTAATCACTAAATGATTCAATAAGAATATATATTAACTTTTTGATCAATTTAAAAACATATATACCAATGAATGGACTATTCTAACCAAATCAATCTTCTTTAAATAAATTTTTATCAAATCACCAAAATATTTTAAGTTATTTTCATAAATTACTGGCCTAAAGTGTGTCTTCAATTTATCTTCTCCTTATTAAGGATATGATAAAAAGGGTTACATTGATGGTGATTCTATATAAAATAGAATATTTCATTAGATGAGTATCATGTTTTGTTAACCTTTTTAATAAGGACATTTATTAAATGGGTGCCCGCTAATTTGAAGACCACTTTTAAAATTCTGTCATATCCATTAGTGGGCCAACATCCATATATTATATAAAAATGAGATTAATTTGGATTTTATATCACAACTTATTTATTTTGGTAAGGAATTAACATAAATATATATTATATTACTCTTGGATAAGAGATAAGACAACCCTTTTACAATGCATTTTATGGATGAACTCAACTCTATTCTTATAGTTTCCAACATAATTGTTTTCTAGCTATGTGGGATACAATGTATATGTGAAAACCAGATTTAAAAAATATAACAAAATGGTATCATACTTTTTTAGAACCTATCCACTTATTATACAATATCACCCATGAATTTATTTCCTTAAAAAATATAATTTTGGGGTACCCTTATTTATAATAACCTAACAAATTGAATGATTGAGATCTTGAAAAGTGATTTCTTTGAAGGAACCATACACTTAGTATTTTAAGGGGATTTCATTATCCCTATATTAGCTAATGTTATTCCATTTTATATACTCATAATTAAATTAATTTAGTTTCAAATCATACTCTCTCCACCTAGTTAATATTTTCAAAATAACATTAATATGTAAATAATTACAAAACCAAATGGTTTTATATAATTACCCAAAAATCTAAGTGAATCATATTCATACATATACCTATAATTCATATTTTGATGTTAAATGAACACTGTATTTTGTGACCCATGAATTTCATACGTGAATGTTATGTATTTTTGGATGAATATTCAATACATTACAAAAAACACACCTGATAACGATAAAAGATTAGTTCCTTTTGAAACATGAAAAAAAATTATCTAAATTATTGAAAGATATATAATTCCTATCATAATGATATTAACCTTTATTACTCTTCACTAACATACCCTAAAAAATCTATTATTTATAAGATTGGGAATAGAAAAATAATAAAGGATGTGATCAGATGATTAGTAAGGGTAAACAAGGGAGATAAGTAATAGTAAATGAGCATAGGGGTTTGAGAAAATTATCATAACATTTGAAAATAGTACCATGTATATGATATTTAATAATATTAATCCATATAATAATTATTGGAAGATCATAAAACATGAATCATATGGGAATGAATGAATATGAGGTATGTGGGAATAACATCAACATAAGGAAGATATTTGTTCCCTAACATTATCATATAAAAACTAACATCAAGGATACTAACCACTAAATTTATAACATGTTAGGCTTGCATTAACAAACTTTTTTCTTACATCATGCTCGAGAAAACAACCCATCATCCTCACTTTTCAGGCATGCGAAAACTACCAGTGTACCGTCCTATTTGGGATTGTGATCAAAACTGGTGTTCCCTCTAAGCTTATAGAAACTTTATCATTACATAATGCATTTGAGGGAGATATATGTCCAAAAAATCTAATAATTAAAACAATATTTAGTTTTTTGCACTAGATCATAGACATTCATTATATCACAATCCATGAAATGAAATGGGTTTCATAAAAATCATATCAGAAAACATTGAAATGAAAAAAATCATAACAATTATATTATTTCATTATAGAATAACCCATGGAAAAATTAGGCTTCATAAGAACTTACCCATGGTATAACACATGCAATATATTTTGTTTTCACATACATCATCCAATCATAAATAAAAACAATTCATAGAGAAAATATGAATGGTATGCCTGGATCATATCCCCAGTAAAAATTAAGTAACATTAATGTATATAATTTTATATTTAAAATTATTTTTGAAAGATCATTTAAAACCATTACTTACAAAAATATCCTTTATAATTTAAGAAACACTTTAAAAAAAATTCATCATTGTGAAAATCATTTTCTTTTGAATATCCGTTGAATGATTATAATATCAGCATTAAAAATCATTTATAAAATTTAATATCAAAAAGTAACATTATTAATAAAAAAACATTTAATACATAATAAATTTTTAAAATAATTTTACTTTTAAATAACATTGAAAAAATATTAATTATGATTTAAATAAATTATTAGTCATGAAATCAGAGAATTCCATTCATGTTATACACATAAAATAAAGATTCCTTTCATATTTTTTTAACTATGAAACAACGATTGTTTGGGGAAAATGAAGATTACATTGATTTTTTTTGTGAAAATGAATTTAATAAGTCATTATGATAATTTAAAAAACATTTTTCAAAAAAATTTCCTAAAATAATTTTTGGGAGAAAACATATTTTCTGACTGAATAGAGAAATAATATATGAACCTATTAAGAAAACTGAATTATTTGAATCACCAAGGAGTTGATAAATTTTAAAATTATTTTCAAATATAATAAATAACAATATTATAATAAAATTAGAGTTAATTTTTTGGAGGAATATAAGAATATTTTAGTATTCGAGACAAAATCATAAATAATCATTATCAATGATGAGATTGTAACAAAGAAACACATAAAACATAGTAACATTCAATCATACGACCCATAAGTATAAATAAATTCATGATATTACATGTAAAAGTATCCATATCTAATCTCTAAAACTAATATAGGTGGATAACTTAATATATGTCTCAAAAAATATAAATTAATAAAAAATCCCTAACAGATTTGGAATGTTTTGAAACATATAACCAATGAAAAGAAGATCCTAAAATGGATATTTAAATAAAAATAAGTTTAATTATAAGAAATAAAAAATAAATTTGTGGGTATTATATAAGTCAAATTAATGAAACACATAGTGAATGTGGCTTGTGTCTTATAGAAAATAAAAGAGAGATAGAAATCGAAAACTTTAAATATGGACTTCGATTATACATATTCAAATATATTGTATAATAAATATATGTTTATTATGAATCTATTACATAATCAAATATATATATATATATATCATACCATACATTATTTTCATATAACATTTTATTACCCTTTTATTACCAATTCAATGTTAAAGTCATGTTTCGGGTAAAAACTATTCTGTATTTCATGTATATTTTGACTTGTTATTTTTTTATTGTTAATTAAATCAAGTTTTAACCATGTAATAAATTATAACCATTATATAAATGAAATATATATTCATTATATACATATGTATTTAAATCCATAAGATGTAGTGATAAAAAATGAACTATATTGTTCGTGGATATAGTAGGTCATAATTACTCAAGAACATTGATTCCATTTTCTTATGAGATTGAATGAAGGAAAGTAAAATTAAATATTAGTATTAAATAATAATTTTTATTTCATATATATATATATATAATATCTTTATGATCCCTTTATTATGAAATTCAATGTAATGAATGAATGAATTACATTGATTCTCAAGGTGGCAGTCTGTCGTACACATAAGAGACACTATCATTTTCCCAAAAAATACTGATTATGATAGGATGTGTGATAAAATAATTATATCATAATAATTATATCATAAATATAATATATTAAAATTAAATAAACAATTATTTCAATTCATGAGAGGTGGTAATGAAAAAATGAATGGCATCAGTTCACGAGGTAGTTGTCCTCCTTACACATGGATGATGATTTCATTACACATTTGATTTAATTGGAGATGATTGTACATCATCAAATTATAATATCAATGTATCATTATATGAATTATAATGAGTCTATTATATCAGAATGTTATAAAAATAATTTAAGTAGGTGGATGAATAACTAACGAAACACCCATTGATTAATGATACCTCTTCTTTAGGTATCCTTCATATGTTTTCCACAATATACTTCATAGGATGGATTTTAATCAGAAATAAATATTTTATGATGAATTTAGAGAAATTGGTCAGTGATTTTGGTATGTATTTGGAGAATTAAATGGGTGTTGTTGTGTGAATAGGAGTAAAGAAGGGGTTGCATTTTAAAACTGAGGTGAGTATCACACTTGTAATTTTTCTAAAAGAAAAAATTCCACCACTATTATTTTTTGTTAAAAATGGGTCAAATAATGAACAATTCATGATAATATAATGGACGTGGTTTAAATATATCAATAAAATGGGGTTTGAAACTAGTTTTGTTATTTTTTACCCTTATCTTTTTATTTTAAACCAGAGTAAATACATTTTTAACTTCACCGCAATTTTTTGCTTTTTTTACAATCCATTTTGTTAAAAAAATATGTCGAAATTATTATATAATATAAATTATTATTATTCCAAACACATAATAAATGTTTCTAAATTTTTTTTCTCAGAATTGAATACTATTAATTTAAAACTAATCCCACTGACTAAGGAGATAACAAATTTTCAAAGTTAAAATGTTTCAAATTACACAATATTTTTATACCCCATATTAATATGAAATGGATTAAAATATTCTAAATTTTATTAATAGAAACATTATTTAACTAAATTTACATTAAATAAAACTTAATATATTTATTATCTTTTTTAAATAATTTTAACAAAAAGCCAGTTTTCAATTAAAATTTAGTATTTGATTCATTATTTAGTAAAAAGTTATTCTTTTCAGAAAATTAGAAAAAATTATCCATAAGATAAATTTAAAAGTTTTATTTTAAAAATTATTTTTATTTTGTTAATATAATTTTAAAGAAGTTTCAAAAAAATAAAATAATAACTAACATTTTGATGAAAACCAGTGTTTTCAAGAAATATATTTTCCATGCACATAATGATTTTATATTAATTATATATAAAATTATAATCACTATAAGAATTTTAATTTAAATTTATTGATATATAGTATATACATCTCATTTGAACAAATATTTATTAGGGATTATTTTCATTAAATAAATTGAAGAATCAATTTTCACATTAAAAATATTTTATGAAAACATGGTTTTTTAAAACCCCAAAATAAACTTATATAAAAATACAATATAAAGTTGGATCCATAGTAATTAAGTAAATTAAATACAAATAAATAATATGTATGTTGATTTAAAAAATAATAGGGAATATAAATTAATTAATTTATTGAAATAAAAAAGATTACAAAAAAATTAGTATTTTCACTATTAACGTAAATATTATTATTTTCTGAATCATCCCAATATGTCACTATAAATTAATTAGAATATTATTATTTCCAAAATTACATTAATCATATAATATAAATTATCTCAAATATCTATGAAATAATTAAATAATCTACTTGTAAAAATCAATAAAAATCATTTCTGTGAAAAAATATATTATTGAAAAATATACTTACTATACCAAAAATTTATTTATTAATTATTGAGAATTTAGAAATAAATTTATTTCTTGTTGTAATAATATTTTTATAATTCATTATTTAGTTAATATAATTAATACCATATTATTTAACTACTATGTTATAATGATTATATTTAAAATTATATTATTTCATTGTTCACTAATGCTTTGTGACACATGACTTGCATTCTATAGAAGAAAATCATTTTTTTGTGTAACTGAAGATAAAACTGATTTTTATTATAATTCAATCTATCTAATAATTTAAAATAATATGTAAAAAATATATTTCATTAAATATAAGAAATTTCACATTCTACTCCCCTAAATATAATTTCTCCTTTGAAATTCATCTCGATTATAAATGGTTTAACATTTGAAAGTTAAATTATTAAATCCAATTTATACCAATTAAAAATAAAAATACACCTAAAAAGGGAAATCTGGAAAGAAAAATATAACATAAATAAACTCATAAGTGGATTACCACATAGAAGAGAAACTTTATAAAGTGAATACATGGACATGGAATGAAAAATTAAATAATTATTTAGAGTGATAGAGATCATTAAGGACATGAATGTGGGTGATTAAAAGAAGGTTAATGAAAAAAAATCATAAAACTAAGAATCAATAAAAAGGTCATTTATATAGATAAAAATGTGGATAATAGGAAAATAAATTTATTTCCAAATCTTTCTCATTATGTACTATAGATTTCATGAGAATATATACTTATAGGATTTCAATCCACATCAAAAGAACAATATAACCCTTTGGTTGTTTCCTAAAAAATTTCCAATTTATATATTACTCCAGGAAATGATTGTAAATGATTTATTCAAAAAGCACTAATATATCACAAGATCCACAATAGAATGATAATTCATTCATTATATCCCTAGAAAAAGTTTTTCACTACATACCCAATATCGATAAAATATGATTTTTTAATGTATTACATTAATCTCTAAAACCATATCAAATGTTTTACAAAAACCATTCCATAAATTATTAACTATATAACCCTTTCATAATTTAAAATTTACAAATAAGGTCAGTAAATTTCTCAAAAAAACATAATGTTAATCCACCAAATATCATAATTTAGCTCTTTATTTCCACATTACAAATATGTTAAAACCTTAGAGATATATTTTCATGAATATTGGTAATATAAAAATTACCATAAAACCATAATAAAAAAATACATAATTCATCATTCCTTGAATAAAATCACAATTTATTGAATATATTTCATAAATCTAAAAAATTGAAAAACTCTATTCATGATAACATAAAATACCTAGTACAAAAAAATTAATCAGTTCCAAGTTCATCAATACTATGAAATATACATTATTCATATCAATCATCGCTTTATCAATACCTCATTATCTCAACATCAAGAACATTTTATCGATTATATTTCTATTAGTCATGTGATTTTCTATAAATATCATCATTAAATAAATTCTCTTTTCTAGTTCATCAATACTATTTACCATATTCTTGAAAACACATAAAAAGAATATTTCACAGAAAAATAAATACATATTTCATGAATCATATAATGAAATTCATGAATTTAAATACAAAGAGGCTTCAATAACTCCACTTCATTCTTAAACCATTTACTAGGCGTCATCAACTTGTTTCTTAACACCTCTTTTAGTTTTATGTCACTTTTGGTCTCTTAATCATCTACAGAAAAACCATTACCCAAATAACCCTCTGAATTATCTCCATCATATTACGCCTTAAGACATAATTTTATATAATTTCTATACGTTCTAAATTTAAAACATTCTTCCATTGATAATACGTTTGTGAGACCAATATTTGAATCTATCACATTATCTAAAAATTTAATATTTCCTTATCAATTACATAATTTGTGTCCATCTCTACAAATAGAACAACAACTCATTCCATTGTGACAATCCACGGAGTGATTCATCCTATATTCATGACATATATGAAACATAATCTTCATTAATATATGTTATAAATTACTAAAATTCTTATAAAACTCTATATTTATCTTCATTGGTGAGTCTCAGAGTTGGTTAAATATTATGTTGTTAATAATATATAATGAAAACTTAGAATTCATATTCATAATATAATACAATCCAGTAATCTCAAATTTGGTTCTTATCAACACATTTTATATCACATAACACTTTTATCAAATTATTCTAGATTCTTTCCATTTATTAAAACAAAAAATATTTCAATGAGAAACAAAAATCATTATTTTAAACCAACCAATCATGAACATCACTTTTAGGATATCTAAATCAAGACACCTTATTATTAATATAGTAAACCTTATATTAATCATATTTATTTCATATTCATCATTTATTTAAATCCATCATGGTAGTTTATAAAGTATTATTGAATATATAAATCATACCCCATAAGAGTATCAAATATGGTGGCCTGTAAGGCCTTTTGTTGTCCCGTATGTGATGATCGATTTTTGTTCAATGATCCCTTTTTAGATTAATTTACTCTAGTAAACTCATTTCTTGAGCCACATTCAATTTTTGTGTCTAGATAAGGATGTAACATTATATGAATAACATTCTCTATCCCGTAAAATTATAGGTCATTTTCTTATAGTTTGAATCATCCTTAGACTTATCCTTTGAGACATGCATGGAAATATCCTTATAGATATACATAGGGATCTAAATAAATGATTCTCATAATAATTTCCAAAATGTAACTAGACCATTACTTTGATAAAAACATATAATCCTAAACATTTCATACATAGACATTACATGTTTTAGATGAATATTCAATAAATTACACAACAAACACACATGTACTATAATATTTTATTATCTTTTGAATATTGGGACACAATTTACATAATTCATGAATGATCTCCAATGTATCCAATAATTATCTTCCCCTTTATTACTGTTGACAAACATAACAAACTTAAACATTTATTATTACCCTTGGGAAAGGAATCATAAAAAAGGGTGAGATCATATTCTTATCAAGGTTAATCAAGGGAGATATATAAGAAAAACGTGATCACAATGGTATTAGACCATGATAATAATATTTTAAAACAATTCCTTACATATGAAAGGTAGTAATATTTAGTCATGTAAATAATATTATATATTTAAAAGAAATAAATCACAAAGGAATATAATAACATGAGATATTATTGTTTAACATTGGCATAAGACATGTATTTGTGTCATCACATAATCATGGAAAACCTTATGTCAGTGATACTGACCAAGACATTCAAAACATGTTAGGATTTGGCTGTTCGCAGATGTACCTACATCAGTATTTGGATAACCACATGTGTACCATATTATTTGGGATTGGGCTAGCCACCAGTGTACCCACTCATTTAGGATTGTGATGACCTCTCATGTATCCTATGATATTAATGTACATTTATCATTACCACATTAATTGGAGGGAGATATTGGTCCCAAATATCTTTTAATGAAAACTATATTTATTTTAAATTGGATTAAAAACAATACATCATAACCTGTTTTAAAGTGGTAGGGTTCATAATCACCCCATCATTTCATCATAGCGTAACTCATGAAAATAGAATCGAGATTAATAAGAATTTACTCATGGTATAACTCATATAAGTAAAATGGGTTTCATAAACATAATACCATCACAAATAAAAATAGTGAGTGAATGAATATGAATGTTATCCTTAGATCATACAACAATTAAGGAATTGTTAGCATAAGAATATTTCATCTTAGAAGGAAAATAATTTTGAGTGTCAATTTAAAATATTTTTGGATGAATATGTCCATTATAATTTGAAAATTACTTTTTAAAACATAAAATATTTTCAAAATAATGTTATTTTAAAATAACATTAAATGATTTAAAATGTAGCATTAAAAAATCATTTAAAACATTTCTTGAGGATAATATCCATTCCACAATAAAAATCCATTAAGGTGTAATTTTTTTTGAAATATTTTTTTTTGAAAATCATCCAGAAAACCAATAAAGGAATATTCAACGAAAAAAAATGATCATGCTATAATGGAATTCATTTCTTGTCGTATATGTTAAAATAAAGGACCCTTTCACATTTTCAGAAAGAGATTAATAGTTATTCTCTCTAAAAATGAAATAAATAATAATTTTAATAAAACTAGAAATTTATTTTAAAATTAATTTTGATAATTTTCAAATAAATTTTCAAAACATTTTTAGAAAACAATTTGTTTTAAAGAATACATATTTTATGACAGAAGAGAGAAATTAAGTCAGATTTCTATAGAAATAGATTCTGAATTATTTAGCTACAAAAGTGTAAAAAATGGAACTATTACTTGAAAATATAATGAATAACTAGTGTATAATAAATTTCAATATTATTACTGAGGGTTATATGATAATATTTTAACATTTTAGAGTTTTCCTTAAATAATCTCGATACGTGATGAAATTGTCACATAAAACACTTACAACATTGGTAATGTAGAATCACAAGACACATGAAAGAATAGAATCAAATTAAACCTTATAATTTTATGATGATAAATAAATTCATTATGTTACATGTAAAAGGGGATGTATATACACAATGTTAAACACTATAGGTGCACAATATAACATATGTCCCAAAAAAGGAAAATTGAGTCAAAAATCCTGTAATGATTTACTAAAATTCTAATCATTAACCCATGAAAGAGATATCATAAAATAGATATGTAAAAAATAAAAAATTTAAGTATATTAATAATAAAATATATTAATGGGATGTATATAAACCACATAAAAGAGAACGTTGTGAATGTTGCTTTTGTCTCATAGAAAATAAAATTGAGACCAAAATCTTCTAACTGAAGTCTTGAATTCCATCATACAATATAAAACCTCATTTACAATATATATAGGTTTTTTAAAATATATTTTTTAACCATAAATATATATCATACCAAATATAATTTCATCTGACTTTTATTATCCCTTCATTAATAATTCCATGTTGAAGTCATATTTTGGGAAACAATTAATTTGTTTTTCATGTTAGTTTTGACTGTTTATTTTTGGTCCTTATAATTTGATCATGGTTTCATCATATATGTCTTTCACTAAGATATAAATATAAAATTGTTTCATTATATATGTATTTATATGATTCCAAAAAATCTAGTGATAGAAAATGACATATGCTACTTATAGAGGTGACATATCATACATATGTATGAATGTTATTTCTATTTTCATATCAAATTGAAATAAAGAAATTAAATTGATATATTTTAATTAATAAAACATTTTTATTATATATATATTTATATATAATATTTTCATTAAACCCTTCTTTTTAACATCCATATGAATCATGAATGAACAACTTCTCTTCGTGAGGCTGTAGTACACAGTACACATGAGTATGGTTATCGTATTCTCGAAGAATGGAGAGTATAGAGGTATGTGTGGTATAATAATAAAATAATAATAATATAATAAATATAAAATATAAATAATAAATATATCATTATTTATAGAGTTTAAAGGTGGTAATGGAAAAAATGACATAAGTTTCCTAGGCGGAAGTCCTCCCTACACATGAAGGATATTTTTGTAACCCATTTTATAGAAGTAGAAATGGTTATACATAATTCTGGTAACATAAAATTGTCTAAATATATGTAATATAAAAACTATATTTTACAAAAATTTAATAATAATAATTTAATTAGGGGGAGGATGAAATAAAACAAAAATTCTCATTGATGAACATTACATGTTCATTAGGTATTCTCCTTAGGTTTTCACCAAAATCCTATATATGATGAATTTATGTAAAAACCATGTATTATAGTGTGAGATTAGTAAATTATGTAATATAATTTTTTAGGGATTTTCTTAGATAATGGTGTGAGTAGGTGTGAATGATAGAGGATAATGGGTTACCTTTTATACGTGAGGTGCGTGAAACACTTTTAGTTTATTGAAAAGGAGGACTATGTCCATGTTTTTTTCATTTATAATGTCCCAAATAATGCACCATTCTAAATAATATTTGGTATAAGGTCTAGATATGGACAAATAATTGTTACTAAACATGTTTTATTCGATTTTAATTTCTGGTAAACCCATTTTAACCTTATGTGTAGTAAATAATTGTCTTTATTTTTAATGATAATATTAGTAAAATTTTTTGTTTGACATAATAGAAAAGATCATTTATTTTGATTCAAAATATATAATAAATTTTTATAAATTCCAATCACCTTATTGAAAAAACTCAATTTATAATTAATCCCAAAGACGCAATGTGAATGCATGTTCTCAAAGAAAAAACGTTCAAATGATTACAATGCTTTTATATCCCATTTCAACTTGAAATTTATTCCAATGAACTAAATATGATTAATATATATCTATACATATATTTTAACTAATTTAATTTAAAAAATAGTTTAGAAATAAATTTTTTTTTATAAATATTTAAAACTGAAATTATATTTTCAACTAAAACATAGTATTTTTTAAACTATTCATTAAAAATCAATCAAATTATAAAATTATAGAAAATTCACCATAAAATATGATTGACATGATAATTTAAAAAGTAATTTAATTTTATATAATTAATTTTATAAGATATTAAAAAATTAGTTTAAAACAAAACTCAAATATATAGTGAAAAGAAGGATTTTTAGAGAGTGTATTTTTATCTAATAGAATATTTTACATTAACAATATCTTTATTAATATTAATTGTATCAATATGAAAAAGACATACCATGAAGGTTTTTTAAATTACCACTTCATAGTTCTGTGATGATTTCCAAACACCACTATTAAAGTTGGCGTTGACTATCTTCTCATGTTGGTTCCAAACATTATGTGGTGTTTTTTAAAACTTTCGCAAGCCAATTTTCTAGAGGTGAATTTTAGGTATTAGTAGTGGGTTCTATTCCCAAAAAATGTTGAGAGGATTGCAGAAGTTTAAACCGCATATATCCACTCTTCTTTCATTAGTATAATAAATAACTTCTAAACAAATTTTAAACTAATATATCGGTGGGTTAAACAGCTGATAAACATTAAATTGACATATATAGTGGTAGTTTAAACATATTCTATATATTTCTATTCGAAAAAATAGCGGTTTAGATTCAACATCCTTAAAACAGCAAAACCAAAGTAGTTGGAAATATTCAATCCAAACCAGATTCAT
This sequence comes from Viscum album, assembly GCA_963277665.1. Lineage (NCBI taxonomy): Eukaryota > Viridiplantae > Streptophyta > Magnoliopsida > Santalales > Viscaceae > Viscum > Viscum album. The sequence continues at coordinate 1,478,274,814 of OY728157.1, forward strand.
TATAATTTATTTGTATATTTATATTTTTCTCATTTATTAGAAGTGAAAAAGAGATTAATATGTCAAATATAACATATGATGAATGGATTTTCCATCATAATCCAAAAAAATTCATGAATTACACCTTTAATTTCAATTATAAACATCAATAAATTTTATACCCACACCAATTAATAAAATATTATAATATTTCAAACACAACCAAACAGAGTATAAGTAGTAAATATAAACAATATTTTATGAATACCTCATCATCGTGATAATGAAATAGTGTTAAACATCCGTAAAAAATAAGAATCAATTCAATTTAGGAGTTAGAATTGATGTAAAAATATATACATAAATCACCAAGGATAAAAAAACCCTCCAAATGAGCTCAACCATCTCCTGAACCATGGGAGCCAATAGAGAAATAATCAAATAAGTTGATGAACATCAAAAAGATCCAAATATTATATATAAACATGTCTATTACGTGTATAAAACATAACCAGTATATATATACCATAATTCTTAAAGAAGGTGTATGGAAATGGAAATTATGATACCACCTTGAATCTATATAGTATCCATCTCCATTCATACTTAATTATTTCTTAAAAGAACATGTATTAATTTTTTATTTTTAAATCATTTAAAAATCCAATTTAAAAAATATGGATTTATATGCAAAAATAAAAAGATAAAGTTGATTTTATAAAATAGGAAACACAACCTAAGATATACCAAATGGTAAACCACACAATGGAAAATAACTAAAAGACACACAACACCATGCCTTACTACCCGAAGGCCTCCAATTTTTTTTCATTTTTGATACTCCACCATTTAAGGGTAAAATGGTAACCCTTACAAGGAATATAGGCTTCTTCGGATTACATGACTCAAAGGACTTTGTGGAATTCATCATATTCTATGAATACTTGATACTTAACCTCCCCATTATCTGCATCGTGATCACCTCTCCACCATTGCATAGCTATTCAAGAAGTTGTCCTGTGTAGAGATGCATAAGCCCGGTACCGATGGCAAACTCCATACCCTCTCATTGTATCAAAATTGATAGTACTACCTAGTGAATGCACCTAGCTGACATAATGGAATCCTGTAATCAAATCATAAGATGTCATTATTCTAATCAATTTATTATTTCATATAATTAGAAAACAATGTAAAAATATGACATTAACCCTTATGTTACAACAATATACATTATGAGATTCATCTTCCCATGCTTCCAACTCACATAATGTCTCATAAGTTCTATTAATATTCCAATATATATATAATCAATAAATATATTAAAATAAACTGAGAAATAGTAATATAATGTATATTCAATTTCAAACATCCATTGAAAATTAATTTGAACCTATTTAATTCTTTATATCATCATATCAAACATTTATTGTTCCCAAAACTAATTTTTAATGATATTTATGTGAAAATTCACTAAATTTAAAATAATGAAATCAATCACAAGAAATCCCCCTTAGCATCCATCAATAAATTATAAAAATTATAATTAAAAATTAATACCAATATAAATCCAATAACTAAGACTATGTCACTGGAATCCCCAATTTGGTAGAGACATCTACGTTTATAAAGATGCAATACCACCACCATTTTTTAAAGAAACAAGATATGGAAAGAAGGGATCCTCACAAGCCTATAACAAAAACAAAATCCATTAAACCCTCATCCATAAAATTTTTCTAGGACTCCGTGGTATTTTATTGTTAAAAAATTAAGATATATAGAATAATAAGGGAAGAATGAGAAAATTGTGGATAAATATAAATGATATAAATATATTACATGAAACGAACAACAAATAAATCAATGGAGACGAAAATGGAGGAAATGATAGGATAAGACCATGGTATGTATGGGGTGGATGGATTATGTGAGGGAATAATTAGAACTAGGAATTCAACATCATCTAAATATTATATTCAGGTTACTGAAAGTCTAATAAGGAGAATCAGTTTTCATCCATATTGTGTTTAAAAAAAATAAAAGTATATTATCATGGAGATGTGTCAATAAACCATCATATATTTCGTTATACACTATCTTCGTATACAAAGTGGAACCTGATACCAACATGATGAATAGTCATAAATACCATCTTTATCTTCATCTCTTCTTCCTATGACAGACATATGCATGTCAATTTTTCCTAAAATTAAATAATTTCGTATATTTAAATTCAAACTGATTTCCAACAAATGATTGTGTACTAAACAATTTTTCTGTTGTGTGATTTACATTATCACTACTATATGTTGATGGATTATCAACAAGGATTGATCCAGTTATCTTTTTATATAATTCAATCAATGCATTCGGTAGAGAATCAACCTCTACATCTAGCATCTTTATGAGAGACCCCTATTCCTGAAAAAACATTTCACTAAAACAGCTCCCTCTATCCATATCAAGATAGGGAGACACTACAACTTGAATTAGATGATGTTGTAATCCCCAATGAACTTCCAAAGTCCTTAGATGGTAATGGTCACAAGACCATCATACACACTTGACTGAAATTATCTTTCTTATAGACACGACCAACTCGATCATCCTGGGAGTCCAAGAAGGACCACATGTAATTATCATCCTGTAGTTATTTTATTTTTAACTACAAATTAAATATCAATCATATTTTAAGAAATACATATTAACAATTTGAAAAGTTAAAATAAGATATATTTACTAAAAATGGAATTCATCCCCAACTTCATTAGAATGATTATTAACATAAATCCAAAATGATTTTGTATGAATATCCAACCACAGTTGTATTTAGGAGACTTTGTTCCAAAAAAATTTCTGGCTTCATTAAAAAAAATTAAATACAAAATTTAATATATAACTCATATAATGTTTTCATATAAATATTTAAACTAATCAAAATATTTCCATAGTCGATCTATTTCTAGAAAAACACTATGACCCAACAGTGTGGGGGTAATTTTGTTTTATTGACTTAATGAAATGTTCCTCATAAGATCCTAAAATAAATAACATTTAATTTAATAATAATATATTACATGTCATATACAAGTCATATGCATGTATATATGTATAATTAGAGTTATATAATAATATATACTATAATACCTTGTGATTCTTATGATGATGGATATCAACAAAATGATTTATTTCCCTATAGGTACACCTTCAGGAATCTTATCATATAGATGCTGACATCATAATAAATTCTCATAAAATGCATTCCATAATCTCCATTTAAAATCATTCAATTTTATACCCATATTTTACAATGTCTAGTTTGGTGAAATCCAACAAGCATCGGTAATGTGGAATACCATTTGAACAAAGAGTATAATTTTTAAAATATTATAATTTTATTACATAATGACATTCAATCACACCATAATGTATTCAAATTAAATTAATCAGTGAATAATTTTTTTTCCATGTCTAAGGAACATGCCTCCAATCTGCATAGTAAATCATGAAGGGTAACAAGAAATATACCACCAAGTTGCCTAGAATCTATCCAAATAATCATTTGGCCGCATCAATGGGTACCCAATCATAGTCAAATCGGGCCACTATCTCTATTCCATTCAGATTACAATGATATGAACTATTATAATTTCCCTCTATATTGATATTATGTATAACTTTTTAAAAAAATAGTATATTGTATAATGAAATTAAATAAATTTATTCAAATTAAAATTTTTACCTCTAAATGTCACCCTCTAATCTCTTCACAAGATGACATGTTCCCACACTACTGATGTATATAAATGGGGATCCACTATCCCAGATGTTGATGTGACATAGACAGAGGGTTTTCATGACTCTGATAGAATAGAGGGTGTGATAGATTGTAATGGGGGTGGGAGTATGGTGTCTCAGATACTGTAGGGTGGGAGACTAATGGATCAACATCTCTCAGTGTGGTCAAGGGAGAATCGAATGAGAGTCGACCGAGATTAGTGAAACTCATTATCTTTGGCATTCCAATTATTTGATATACTATTTTCATATAAAAAATTACTACACATTATAATTATGTTAAATATATTTTTTTTATTTCCAATAAAGGATGTTTATCACATAAAAAACATTTTTCAGTAGATGATTCTTTATTTACTAAACCACAATAAAAATATTAGCTTAAAAAATTAATGAAACATTCATTTTTTGAATTAAATTTTTCATACCAATATAAGATTTCATAATTAGTTTTCTTTCATAAAGATCCTTGAAAACAAATATACAATTAAATGAGGTATGATTTCTTAAAACCATGTTTTATAACATACCCACTAGTATTTGACTAAAAATAATTAATTTCCATTAATTTTATTACCCAAAAAATTACAAGCATACTTCTAAAAAATAAATACCTTCTCATTTTCAATGAAATAAATTTTCAAAAACATTTTAGAAAAAATAGGAGAAAACATCTGAAATGGAAACCAATATAAATCAGGAACCAATGGTTCACCCGTATGGTGAAATAATACAACAAGAAAAATGTTCCGTAAAAACAGACAATAAAACAATTATTAAGGAATGAGAAAATAACCCATTTTTGGGTAAGAGTGTAATCTCAAGAGGGGGGGGGGTAAAATGAGTTCCTACATAAAATTTCTTTTAAAAAAATTTTGACAAAGATCCCCCAATTTTGAAACAACCCATTTAATTAAGGCAGTAGAGATATAAAAGCATAGCTGGCCAATAGGTTTATCAAAGGGTGATTAGACCTCCGTTGAATTAGTGTAAAACACTTCTTCAACTTTTGAAATAAGTTTACTAATTTAAACACATTCACACACTAACCAAAAATAACTATGAATGTCAATGAAAAACATTTTTCTGATTTAAAAATTATAAGTAGTGAAAAATAGAAAAAATAGAGTATTACAAAAAATGTAGTGCATAGTGGAGTTAAACAAGATGTTTAGTCTCATGTCAAGACGTAATCCTCTCCACTTGGTGGTCAACTAACACCATCCAGTTTATATAAATGATAAACTTGATACACAACATGTATCGGGAATTACAACAGTTTTCAAAACCTGTCCATGGTTCACACCCACTACCACAATTCTTCATGAAAAAAACAAACAATATAGACCACACATGGTCTCTTCCATAGTTATACACGGAAGAAAAAATTTACGTGAAGTTTGATGTGAGGATTTTTAGTATCCTCCATTTCATGAATAAGAGACCGTGTGTGTAACAAAATAACACACACTTCCTAGAAATGTAAAATAAAATGACACAATAGAGCTAATATTATGAGATTGAGTCCAAAATTCTCTATGTGTTTGCAGTTCAACTGTAGACTCCTTGGGATGAAGAATTTTCAGTTTGAGTCTATCTCTAGATGTTTTCATTAAAACTAAGTTTCTTAACTCTAGGTTCTAGCTTTCATGAGGTGAGTCTTCTGCTTCTTGTTTGACATAAATATAATGAACCATAAAAGGAGACCATGAAATTATTCTCTAGAAAAGATCTTCTTGAGAATCGTGGGTTCAAAATGTATGTTTCGAGTTTCTCACCCTTGTTCTATTTGATCTAGTGAGTAATATCTTTATCAAACATTCCTATCCACTCTCAAATTCCTTTTTCCCAAACTTATTTTCTTCCTCAGTCTTCTCTTTTATATTTGAGGCCTAACAATAATAATAAGTAAACCACATGTGTTCATCGCCATTCCTCATACTATCCCTAGATATATTTTTTCGATATGACTACCATTAGTACTAATTAATGTTATATGAATTCAATTATTCAAATATGACCATTAAAATAATCTTAAGAATTTGAAAATTTATGGAAGGGTAAGCATCAGTAGACTTGTAACAATATCCTTCACGATGGTAGGATTAAATAGTTGTGTGCATCTGTAGCCTTTATTGGTAGCCTTCATCTATAACCTTCTCAATAGTAGGTTTCAGCGGTAACCTTGCATTGGTTGCTTTCCGTGGTAACCTTGCATCATTGAAATTTGCATCAGTGACCTTTTCATCGGTGACCTTATCATTGGTGATCATCACATCGGTAACCTTTGCATCAATGACCTCTGAATCGGTAACCTTTGCATCAGTTACCATTGCATCAGTGGCCTTTGCATCGAGAACCTTTTCATTGCTGACCTTTTATTCTGTGACCTTTGTATTGGTAACTTTTTCTAAGATACATTTTTTATTGTAAGATTAATCAATAAAATAGTTAAATTAAAGATACCTAGGTATCATTGGAACATGATTATCACATTTATTCTATATTATAAGCATTATTATCATATAAATGAAACATGATTTGGGATTATCAAAAGAGGTGAGTCCAAAAATCTCCCACTTTTTTATAATAAAAAATTATGTCAGTATTTTTTTTAAATCATAGTTAAAAAAATATGCTAAATACCGTTAGAGGTGTGTATAATAAAATCATATCCATCGTTATTTTCGGAAATACAAATAGAGTATATATGTAAGGATTATAGTCAACATAAACACTTCTTCCTCTTTTGGTAACTTTGTGGAACTTAAAACATCTCTCCAAAATAGATAGCATATACCTGTAAAGATGTAGGCAACTTAAAACATCTTCCCCTTTGTTATTAATAAAAATGAAATAAGATAAAAAGTGAAAAAGTGGATTTTATTATTAATTATGAAATAATATAGGATACAAAACGTTTACAAAAGATACCTATCAACTATGACATCCCACAGTCAATTCACATAAAAAAAGTCCATGGGATCACTAGATTTTGGAGTTGAAGAGTAAGGATCAGAATATAGAGGGATTGTCCTAGGTATGGTAGTCAATACAGATGTAGGAGGAGAGATAGAGGCATTAGAAGACCTATAATTAATAGATCTTTGAGGAATAATAGGGGTCAAGTTTCTCATGTCATGAGAAGGAGTCATCATTGATGTAGTACTGGTAGATGCTAAAACAGCTGAGAAAGAGGGTATGGCTGGAGGAAAAATTATGGGAGTGTAGTCCACCTATAGAAATGGTAAAATAATATTTCTAAAATACAAAATAATATGTTATCCCATTTCCATGGATGAGATAAAGTCATCCTTATTATCCTTGAATCTCACTAAGGTTGGAGTATGATCTCTAAGACTATATACATGATTCTTAAACACATGAGTGGTAGGTGGGATACTATTGTTCAACAACATTATCATGAAGTGACCATCCATCTAATTCTTAGTGTACACCCTTTGGTAATAGAAATTAACTTTCTCTTTGATGAAATTCTGATCTTGTGTAGCTTCCCTTAGATAATCTCCCAGAAGCTTATGAATTTTCATGGTTGTGGAAATGACCTGATTCATAGACTGAGGGTATGAGGTACTTGCACCAGAGATCTTATGCACTTCTTCACTAATAACTACCCCAAGACTTCTATATCAACTTAAGGAGAGGCTTAAAAGTAATTAGATGGACATAGAGGTGACAATGTGAATGTCACTATCTCCATAAAATATTTTTTCAGCCCACTGAACAACCTTTTCAAATCATCAATGTTGACACGCACATGTGTCTCCACAGACTTCATAAATTATTCAAACAATATGACCATATGATTAACCGCACTCATAACATATCTATGATATCTTTCCATTGCCACCCTTGAATCCATATAGAAATATAATTTGGAAATTGACTACTTTATAGATTCCATAGTTTCTTCTAATGTTATGATCTGATTCTAACAATCCTTCACATTATGTAGAATATTTTAGTGAGAGGTTGAAATAACTCTCTCTATGGAAGATGCTGCAACTTCTTGGTTTAGTGCCACAGTTCTTTCTATCTCAACAAATTTCTAATCTAAAAGTCATTTCATATCTAAATTCAATGATTCCAAATCATCCTTCATGACATAGTCTTGAGGTAAAAGAAATTGTGGATTCACAATAGTAGTATGTGTAACTGAAGGAATTGGAGCACTTCTAATTTGATGGTCTTCATCATAACCCTTATAATCAATGCCTATGAACACAAATCTAGGGTCTTCGAACCAGTCCTCTATTCAACCTATGGTAAGAGGTTCCTCCCACTAACTTGGTGAATTTTCCTAAGCAAAAAAATTCACTTCAGCCATACCTTTTTGATCTACAACATCAACAATAGAGTCTATTGTCACTCCCTCTACTTAATCTTCATCTACTTCCATTGCAATTCTAGCTTCAATGGAATCAGCAACCTCTTCATTCACACTTTCTACCATTTTTGTATGTCCTATCATAGGACTGAGACTCAGACATTCCTCTTCACATTCTCCAGCAGCTATCTCAATGTAATTATGAGTATATTCAGTGCCATCTTCCTCCTCTGAGGTCTCTCTAATGTCTCTTAATACATGTTGATCTCATTCTTCTTCACTAGTTTCCTCTGAATCATATTCTCTTAGGAAATTATCTCTTCTAGGAATTCTTTTTGGTGGTCTAGGCTAACCAAAACATACAATATTTGTGTGAGGAAGGTACAGATCACTCCTTTTTCTGTAGAGGAATCCTCTCTGTCTTGCATAACAACTTCCTCTTCTTCGTCATCTATGTATCCAAGATACACTTCAATCAGATTTAGACCAAGGAATGTCTTATACATAGGCCTTCTGGATGAGTAACTGGTTTTAATTACTCATATAGATTAGCCACATCATTTAGCTATATTAATTACCAAGGGTTCCAGCTGATCTTTATAAACATGTATATTATCTTGGTGATGCAGAAATTGTCTCTCACATCAACTATTTCCTCCTCATTTCCAACAACTCCTTTTAATATCAACATCAAGGATATCAATCTTGAATGAAACAAGGTATTGTAATTAGATCAGGGATTTTTCATATCCTCTAATTGAATCATTAAAAATATACAAAAATTTACCTTATGTCCATGCTTCAACAGATATAAAATAAATACATCGCAATACATCAAGGTAGAAAGGTCCCCTCTCCTTGGACTCAAGAAATACTGAACAAACCTAAAAATCCACATGTTTCTCTTTCCATTTCAGTTGCAATTAATATTTTAGGGATTCCATTGCCTGTCAGTTTTGCTAAGGCTTATTCATTGAAAAATAAAACACTATTGGGATGCACCACTCTAGAGTAGTAATCAAAAATCTGTTCATGTGTAATTCTCAAACACTCAACCCATTTCATAGTGTAAATACTCAATTTTACTCCATTTACCATTTAATACATTATATTCTAATTCTAAGACTGCTCAAATCTTAGAAATTCATAAAACTCCTTCACTAACTTCGGGAAGTATGGTCTATTATTATTTGCAAAGCATTCGACCCATACCAGAGCTTTAACTGTCTTTAGCACAAAAGACATTCTCAACATCACCCATTCCAAGATCATTTTCTTCTCAACCATGATTTACCTATTAAAAAATGAGGGTTTATTAGCTTTTCCACTTCTTGGCATCTACTACATGACTCAACTCATGGTCTCATAGGATTTGGCGCATCTCCTTCATTGTTGAACAATGACTGCATAAACCTTGTAATTTCAATATAGAAAGGTTTGAGGGTTTCTACAGATGTATATGTTCTATGGTGAGAGAGCAAGAGTTTCAGGAGAGGTTTTAATTGGATTGAAATGTGGTGTGTTCTTTATTTTTATATTTCATGGATAGAAATATAAATATAGAAAATATAATAAGTAATAATGAATACTGTACAGACCCAATGTTTTTCAATGGAAATTCTCTTATTATAATCATGTCATAAAATTAAATGAAAACAATACATAATATTCTACTATGTTCTATGCGTCCTTTAAACATATGTTCGTCACATATATATTTTGAATTTCGAAAATCCAGCATACACAGTTGTGTTCAAGTTTATTTTTGGAGTCCAATGAAAGAAAAAAATTTACAATGAATAGTACTGTAACATCCCAAGTAAGTAATGAATAATAGATATTTTATATATGTCTATTAATGGTTAAGATAGTGTTTTAGAGGCTTAAAATGTAAATAAATACAATCTTATGCATGGAATACACTAATATTCTTAAAAGACTGTTTTAATGCCTTTTGATGGAAAAACCTTTTAAAATATATCTTTTGGCAATTTTATAAGATATGTCTGTCAAAATAAACTTATTATTTATGATTGGGACATCAAAATTTACTTTCTGGGAATTTTTGGTATTTTTCCGATAATGTTCATTTTGTAATGAATAGTGAAAAATGTTGTATTTTTATTCAAAACCTATTTTTAATCTAATTTATTTATATGATTAGATTATCTTTTGAATTGGTTTTGAAGTGAAATTAGTATATATTTTTACCATTTTATCCAATGGTGGTCATTGGAATCAATTTCACTTTAAAATTGGACTTAAACTAGTGTCAATCTTTTGATACTTATTATTTCATAAAAACACACTATTTGTCATGACAGCGGGAATTAGTTATTAAATTAATTAATTCAACTTAATTGTTTTGAATTTTGTAAAATAGACATCATTTTTGAATTCGGAATATCAAATATATCTTAGGGTGAAGTTTTGGTATCTTTCTGAAAAACTTCAATTTTTGATGAATAGTGAAACCACTAAGTGGTAGTTAAAGAACCTGATTTTTCGTTTAAATTAAACTTTGCCACTTCTGTGATTTGATTTTCAAAAATCCGACATACATGGTTGTCATTAATAAGTAAAATGTTGTTCAATGAGACTAAAATAATTTTTTGGTGAATAGTAACATTTAAGTTCTTAATCGCGATTAATGGTAATTAGTGTAGTTTAAGGTAAAAATAATGTTTTAATAATATGAGATGAGCTTGACACATGTCCTACCCTCATTGGATGTGTCATGACCGACCAAGAAAATCCATGGGTCAACTTGGGGACCCCATGGAGCCACTTTGGTTGGGAAATGACATAAATAACATTTTATTTAATGTTAAAGTAAAAATGACACAAACAGGAGATGTTTTACTAAAAGAATTTTTACATGGGGTTATACAAGTCATATTTTTGATTATATATAGTCATTGGAATTCTAATGCGATTTCCTACATCATAGTAGTTTTTTTATAATTTTTAGACTTTAAATAAATTAAATTATTTATGACATCATGATGATGCAACGATTACCTCATTAATAAAGGATTTAAAAAAAATGAAATGATAATGTAAAATTTATGAACTACACATGTCCAAAAACTATTTTATTGGAGGGTTTCGAACCATTATCACCTTACCCTCGAATCATATCAATGTGGGACCTTTTGAATAAGAAAGTCACTTTAAAATAAAGTAACATTTCTTTACATTCCAAGAGTGCCCCTCCTCTCCTCTTATAAAAGGCCCCCACCTCTACCTCCATACCCACACTCCCAAAGCATTTGGCTCGGCCAATCCCTGACCGTTTTGTTTATCCACATCCCTATATTACTCCTTGAAGCCTCACTTTGGGCATAAGTCTTCCAAAGGAAACCTTTTAGCTCAAACCAAATGGAGTTACCCGATTTTAAGGTAATGTCTTCACTTGAGTCCTTTTGTTTTATTTTGCTTCTCCAACCCCCTAAAATCTTTTTATTCATTTATTTTGTAACAAATCCAGTATCTTCAATATTCTAGGATGTTGTTATAAGAATTATTCTAGCTAAAATTACACACAAATACATCTAATGGTTAAAAGACATACTGTTTCTGTGGATGGTGAATTTATGCCTCCCGAAACAATGATTGTTCAATATTCTTTTAACACCTTTAAAGGTGGCCATTAATATGTCACTATATTTATATATGATATATAATATGTTTATGTTTTCCTTAAGCTTGTGTATTTTTTATTTTGGGCATACCTTTATGGTTTCCATTATGGGTAAACGCGATATCTTCATTTAAGGAAGTGTGGACTACCGCCCCCTCAAAGTGATTCGATTCGTTAAAAACCATATGTGGGACGTATAAAATATGGAACTATGATATTATATATGATATTATACTGGAATTATAATATAACTTTATATCATTATGATTCCATTCTAAAAAATACGAAATAGAATTGAAAGTAGCGTTCATGCATACGTACGACTTACCGTCTCCATGAACGGTGCATTTCATTTTTACCTCTAAATGATTATGTAATATTATAAAGGCATATATATACTGGACATATATGATATATATGATATATACATCATTATTATAATTCTGGATAAAATGGATACATGAACAAATTGTAATTATAAAAGGTTTATTTTTGACTCGAGTACCAATGATCGTTAAAACGACCGTTATTAACATAAATAATTACATAGTGTTCATGAAATGGAAATAAGTGATATTAAAGGAATAATTAACTTTAAAAAGGTTCTTAAGAAAGTAGAAATTAACTCAAGTTTATTATTCAGGAGATTAGAGAACGACCGAGTCAAGTCGGACCTAAGGTATGGGACTTCGTCTCAATCTCCTTTCATTGAGGCATATTTTGTTTTATACACAACCTTCTTTTATAAAGTGTATAAAACCCCTTGACTTTTATGTTTATTCAATAGGAATCTTTTTTATACGAAGTGTTTAATAAATGACAAAAGGGAATGTTTTTGTCGTACGTATGCGGCGACACCGACTTCTCTGCCGCCGTGACCATTATTTGAGTTTCGGCTTCCCCTACAAGCCATACGTTTGTTTTAATAAAGAAAAATAAATACCATGTTTTACTTTTCTTTTATTTTGGAATTGAAACTTTTTTTCATAATGTTTTTATATCAATGTTTTGTATTGATATCTTGTGATTGAAAGGTGGAAATGTTATGTTTCCTTTATGCATGTTTTATGTGATACGATTATGTTGAGGTTCTTGGAAATTATTATGAAGACGGGTGGTTCCGTGATAGACTAAGGGCGAGTGAGCCTGATATAGCTCTCCAATGCCTTGGGTAACACGATGGAGTGAAACATTAAGGTTTCTCCAAAGAGATTTACGGGATATACTATGATGGGTATTCCAAACGTAACCAAGAGGGTTACTCCCTACGTAAGAATGTTATGAATGCCTCAAGTTACCTTTATGTCTTATGATTTCTATGATTTATTCATGATTTGATGAGGTATGTTATAGTTCTTATGTATTATGGGTAAAGTATGATTTCATACTTATTTATATATGTACCCATGTTTCCTTTCCATATTTTTATATCCCTTACTGAGCTTTTTATGCTCATCCTAGGTTTTTTTGAAATGTTTTTCACAGGTCAAGGGAAATGTACATGATATGATGATAGTGTCAAGGAAGTGTCAAGAAAGAATCCATGTTTTATTTTAAATATGATTCCATTGATGGGAAAGAAGAATACTATCTTTATGTAACCACCTTGTTTATATTTGGAATATAATGCGAGTTTTATGATCTAATTCTCTAAAACTCTAAACCTGAAAAGATCCTCAATGTGTAATGTTGTAATAACTCAAGATTATGTAAGGTTTAAGGATGGGGCCTTATAGTTGGTATCATAGGTCGGTTTAGATAACTTTAGGAGTTAGAATTCTATTAAATGATTATCAAAAAATAGTTTTTTTATGGTCAAATTGAAGTGATATAGTATTTGAAGATTACCATGTTTCTTCATTTAAGACATGTTTGTTCAGAATGGTTTTCTACCGAGGAAACATGGAAGTAGTGCTATGAAGGCATACAGAAGGAAATGACCTTCCGAATCAGCATCCTGAGATGGTCGGAATTGGAACTGAACAGTTTGTTGCAGTAATGGAGAAGTTGACTCAAGCGATAAATGGTGGTGGTATCAATGCACGAGATCATCTAGATCAACCGCAGAGGATCATGTCAATGGTGGAACATTTAATGAGGCAACACCCCCATCATTCAGAGGATCATCTGACCCTGTGCTAGCTGAAGTGTGGATTAAAGAACTGGAGAAGATTTTCGATGTCATGGGGTGTTCAGACAATCAAAATGTTAGTCTTGATATTTACCATTTGGAGGGTAAAGCAGATTAGTGGTGGTCGATTTTTAAAAATATCAGGGATGCTGATGATATTGATGCTCTCGACTGGGATGAATTCAATGGTATGTTTCTTGAAAAGTATTTTCCTAAGTCTGTTCGACATATGATGGAAAAGCAATTCTTGGAATTGAGGCAAGATTAAGACTCAGTGGCTACCTATGAAAAAAGGTTCACTCGATTGGCAAGGTATGCTCCAAATTTTATTTGAGACCTTGATAGTAAAATCAATAGTTTTTACTCAGGATTTAAGCCAAAATATCGAAGGGAATTAGCTTCTCGTGAGTTTAAAAGTTATGAAAATCTTGTTCGATGTGCTGAGAAGGTGGAAATGGAGTTTGCCGAGGATCAAGTGTTCTATAACAACCAACAGAAGAAGAGACTGAGGTGGCAAGAGAAAGGTAAGAATTCTTCAAAAAAGTCTGATTGTAAGAAAGCTAAGTTTCCAGTTTGTGATAAATGTGGAAAAAGGAATGCTGGGGAATGACTTCTGAATTCTAGAAAGTGCTACCAATGTCGTAAGATGGGACATAAGGCTCGTGATTTCACTGAAAAGGATCATGGTGAAGGTAAGACCAAATTTGATTTATAGTTAGTGAAATGTTATAAGTGCAATGATATGGGTCACTATGCAAACGAGTGTCCGAAAAAGAGCTTGAGTGATGGGAAGCAGTTAGACTACAAGCATAAAGGGGTGGTGAAATCCTTTCCAACTACTTCAGCAGATGTCGGGCCATCAAATGAAGTTGTATCAGGTACATTGTTTGTTTTTTCAGATTATTCCAGTGTGTTGTTTGATTCGGGGTCTACAGATTCTTTCATCTCTTAAATATTTTCTAGTAAAATTGGAATACCATCTCCAGAAATGACTCCGGAACTTTTGATAAAAACACCTGGGGGAAATGTTGAGGCAAAAAGAATTTATAAGAATCTTCCTATCCTTATATGTGGAAAGAACCTACTTGCAAACCTTATTGTTCTACCTCTAGTAGAGTTTGATATTATCCTGGATATGGATTGTCTCTCTATTTACCATGCTATGATTGACTGTTGATCTAAAGAAGTTTATTTTCAGAAAGACTTTCAGTTTGTGTACAAGAATGAACCCTTTCTGTTGATAACATATCAAGAGGCTGATAAACTTGTAAAACATGTAAATGAATGTTACCTTGCACACATCATGGAAAATAAAGGAACTTTTCAGATTAATGATGTGAAAGTGGTAAATGAGTATCCTGATGTTTTTCTAGATGAGTTGCCTGGAATAATACCAGACCGGGAAGTTGAATTTACTGTTGACTTAGTTCCTGATGCTAAGACAATTTCAAAACCCCGTTATCGAATGGCTCAAATTGAACTTTTAGAGTTGAAGGAGCAATTGAAAGATTTATTAGAGAAAGGTTTCATTCGACCTAGCATATCGCCATGGGGTGCTCCTGTTTTATTTGTTAAAAAGAAAGATGGTTCTATGAGACTTTTTCATTGATTATAGAACCTTGAATAACATCACTGTTAAGAACAAATATCTATTGACTCATATTGATGATTTGTTTGATCAGCTCCAGGGAGCTCAGTATTTTTCAAATATTGACTTGAGATCGGGGTACCATCAGCTGAAGGTAAAGGAAGAAGACGTTCCAAAGACTGTGTTTCATGCAAGATATGGCCATTATGAATTTTTAGTAATTCCTTTTGCGCTAACCAATGCACCTACTGTATTCGTGGACTTAATGAATAGAATTTTCCATGAGTTCTTGGATAAGTTTCTTGTGGTTTTCATTGATGATATTTTGGTATTTTCTAAAAGTAAAGAGGATCATGAAAGACATTTAAGGGTTATCTTGCAAACCTTAAAAGAAAATAAATTTTATGGGAAATTCAGCAAGTGTCAGTTTTGGTTGCAATAAATTTCATTCCTTGGTCACATTGTTTCTAAAGATGGGATAACTATTGATCCTGCAAAAACAAAGTTGTGGAAGACTGGCCAAGACCAACAAATGTAACTGAGATTCGTAGATTCCATGGTTTGGCAGGCTATTACCGAAGGTTTGTTAGAAATTTTTCACAGTTATCTAGTCCAATGACTAAGCTAACTCGGAAGGGTGTTAAGTTTATCTGGACAAAAGAATGTGATGATTGTTTTCAGGAATTGAAAAGAAGACTGGTGAAAGCTCCAGTTTTGTCACTACCTTCCAGGAATGTTGAGTTTGTTATCTACAGTGATGCTTCATTGAAAGGACTTGGTTGCGTCCTAATGCAGAATGATCAGGTAATTGCTTATGCTTCACGACAGTTGAAAACTCATGAGGTAAATTACCCTACACATGATTTGGAATTAGCTGCAGCTGTTTTCGCTTTAAAAATTTGGAGACATAATTTTTATGGAGTAAAGTGTGAAATATACAATGATCACAAAAGATTAAAGTATATATTCACTCAAAAAGAGTTAAAAATGAGATAGAGGAGATGGCTGGAATTAATCAAGGATTATGATTATATAATTCATTACCATCCTGGAA
This sequence comes from Viscum album, assembly GCA_963277665.1. Taxonomy (NCBI): domain Eukaryota; kingdom Viridiplantae; phylum Streptophyta; class Magnoliopsida; order Santalales; family Viscaceae; genus Viscum; species Viscum album. The sequence continues at coordinate 1,478,291,358 of OY728157.1, forward strand.
AAGAAAATAAAGTGGCTTATGCTTTGAGTCGAAAAAGTAATGATTCATAAACAATGTTGTGTTTGGAACATGATCCTTTGGTTAAGGATTTGATGAACTTTGGCATAGATGTTTTTGGCGTAGGATTTTCTTCTGTTTTGTTTCAGGTATCAGTGAGATCATCTCTATCCGATAGAATCAAGAAAGCACAAAAGCAAGACAGTGAGTTGCAGAAAAAGGTAGAGCTGGTTCAGAAAGGTAAGTTTCCTGAATTCAACATTGATAATGATTACGTTTTGAGATTTGGGAAGAGATTTTGTGTGACTTGTGGTTCACAGTTGAAGAGAGCGTTGTTATGTGAAGCTCATAGTTCTCCCTTTTTAGTTCATCCTGGCAGTACTAAGATGTACAGAGATCTGCAGGAGTATTACTGGTGGCATGGAATGAAAAGAGATATTGCTGATTTTACGTTGAAGTTTTTGACAAATCAACAGGTTAAAGCAGAGCACCAGTTTCTGAATGGGATGCTTCAGCCTTTACCAGTGCTAGAGTGGAAATGGGATAATATATCCATGGACTTTGTTGTGGGATTACCAAAGACATCTCGAGGTAATAATGCAATCTGGGTTATTGTTGATCGCTTGACTAAATCTCCACATTTCCTTTCTATACAGGATACTTTTTCCCAAGATCAACTTTCCCGTTTGTATCTTAAAGAGATAGTCAGGTTACATGGAGTTCCTCTCTCCATTGTATCTAACTGTGATCCGAGGTTCACTTCTAACTTTTGGAAAGGCCTTCAGAAGTCGTTGGGTACTGAATTAAATTTTAGTACAGCTTTTCATCCTCAATCAGATGGGAAGTCAGAACGAACAATTTAGACCTTGGAGGATATGCTACGATCTTGTTCGATGGATTATCAGGGAAGTTGGGACCAACATCTTTCTTTGGTTGAATTTTTATATAATAACAGTTTTCATTCTAGTATACAGATGGCACCATTTCAGGCATTATATGGGAAGTGGTGTCGAACTCCAGCTTTCTGGGATGAAGTGGGTGAAAGGAAGTTGATGGGACCATAATTTGTAGAAGTTTTGGCAGGAAAAGTTCAGATGATACAGATTCACATGAGAACAACTCAGAGTAGGCAGAAGAGTTATGTAGAAAACAGGAGGAAGGATCTCTCTTTTGAGGTAGGTGATCATGTTTTTCTCAAAGTATCACCATGAAAAAGTGTGATGTGATTTGGTAAGAAAGGAAAGCTGAGTCCAAGGTTCATTGGACCATATGAAATTATAGAGAGAGTTGGATATGTTTCTTACCGAGTGGCTTTACCTCCGAGTTTATCTCAGGTATACAATGTTTTTCACGTTTTGATGTTGAGAAAGTATATTCCAGATCCATCTCATGTTTTGAGTCCAGAGGTAGTTCAGCTGGAAGAGAAACTGTATTATGAGGAACAACCGGTCCAGATTCTTGACCATATGGAGCATGTGTTACAGAATAAGGTGATTCATCAGGTAAAAGTTTTTTTGGAAAAACCACATGATTGAAGAGGCAACATGGGAATCTAAAAATGCAATGAGGGATAAGTACCCCCATTTATTCGATAAGTAAATAAATTGTGGGGACCCAATTTTCTAAAGGGGGGAAGGATGAAACATCCCAAGTAAGAAATGAATAATAGATATTTTTATCTATGTCTATTAATGATTAAGATAGTGTTATAGAGGCTTAAAATGAAAATAAATACAATCTTATGCATGGAATACACTAATATTCTTAAAAGATTGTTTTACTGCCTTTTGATAGAAAACCCTTTTTAAATCTATATTTTGATAGTTTTATAATCTATGTTTGTCAAAATAAACTTATTATTTATGATTGGGATATCAAAATTTACTTTGTGTGAATTTTTGGTATTTTTCCGATAAAGTTCATTTTTTAATGATAGTGAAAAATGTTGTATTTTATTTCAAAAACTCTTTTTAATCTATTTTATATATATTATTAGATTATCTTTTGAATTGGTTTTGAAGTGAAATTAGAATATATTTTTACCATTTTATCCAATGGTGGTCATTGGAATCAATTTCACTTTGAAATTGGACTTAAACTAGTGTCAATCTTTTGATACTTATTGTTTCATAAAAACACGCTATTTATCATGACAGCGGGAATTAGCTATTAAATTAATTAATTCAACTTAAATGTTTTGAATTTTTTAAAATAGACATCATTTTTGAATTCGGAATATCAAATATATCTTAGGGTGAAGTTTTGGTATCTTTCTGAAACACTTCAATTTTTGATGAATAGTGAAACCACTAAGTGGTAGTTAAAGAAACTGATTTTTTGTTTAAATGAAACTTTTCCACTTCTGTGATTTGATTTTCACAAATCCGACATACATGGTTGTCAATAAGAAGTAAAATGTGGTTCAATGAGATTAAAATAATTTTTTGGTGAATAGTAACTTTTAAGTTCTTAATCTCGATTAGTGGTAATAAGTGTAGTTTTAGGTAAAAATAATATTTTAATAATATGAGATGAGCTTGAAACCTGTCCTACCCTAATTGGATGTGTCATGAATGACCGAGAAAATCCATGGGTCAACTTGGGGACCCCATGGAGCCACTTTGGTTGGGAAATGACATAAATAACTTTTTATTTAATGTTAAAGTAAAAATGACACAAACAAGAGATGTTTTACTAAAACAATTTTTACATGGGGTTATACAAGTAATATTTTTGATTATAAATAGATATTGTAAAGGTAAAACGATTACCTACATCATAGTCGTTTTTTTATAATTTTTATACTTTAAATAAATTAAATTAGTTATGACATCATGATGATGCAGCGATTACCTCATTTATAAAGGATTTACATAAAATGAAATGATAATGTAAAATCTATGAACTACACATGTCCAAAACCTATTTTATGGGTGGATTTTGAACCCTTATCACCTTAATCTAGAATTATATCAATGTGGGACCTTTTGAATCCGAAAATCACTTTAAAATAAAGTAACATTTATTTACTTTCCAAGAGTGACCCTCCTCTCTTATAAAAGGCCCCCACCTCTACCTCCTTACCCACACTCCCAAAGCCATTGGCTCTGCCAACCCCTTCCTATTTTGTCTCTACACATCCCTCTATTACTCCTTGAAGCCACACTTTGGGCAAAAGTCTTCCCAAAGAAGCCTTTGAGCTCAAACCAAAGGGAGTTACCTGATTTTAAGGTAATGTCTTCACTTGAGTCCTTTTGTTTTATTTTTCTTCTCCAACCCCCTAAAATCTTTTTATTAATTTCTTTTGTAACAACTCCAGTATCTACAATATACTAGGATGTTTTTCTAAGAAGTATTCGAGAAACACTTACACACAACTACATCTAATGGTAAAAGGACATACTGTTTCCGCGGATGGTGAATTTATGCCTCCCGAAACGATGATTGTTCAATATTCTTTTAACACCTTCAAAGGTGGAAATTAAGTGTCACTCTATTTATATATGATATATAATATGTTTATGTTTTCCTTAAGCTTCTGTATTTTTCATTTTGGGCATACCTTTATGGTTTCCATTATGGGTAAACGCGATATCTTCATTGAAGGAAGTGCGGACTACCGCCCCCCTCAAAGTGATTTGATTCGTTAAAAACCATATGTGGGACGTATAAAGAATGGAACTATGGTATTATATATGATATTATACTGGAATTATAATATACCTTTATATCATTATGATTCCATTCTATAAAATACGAAATAGAAATGAATGTAGCGTTCATGCGTACGTACGGCTTACCGTCTCCATGAACGGTGCATTTCATTTCTTACATCTAAATGATTATGTAATATTATAATGGGATGTATATACTGGATATATATGATATATATGATATATACATCATGATTATAATTCAGGATATAATGGATACATGAACAACTTGTAATTATAAAGGGTTTATTTTCGACTCGAGTACCAATGATCGTTAAAACGACCGTTATTAACTTAAATAATTACATAGTGTTCATGATATGGAAATAAGTGATATAAAAGGAATAATGAACTTTAAAAAGGTTCTTAAGAAAGTATAAATTAACTCAAGTTTATTATTCAGGAGATTAAAGAACGACCGAGTCAAGTCGGACCTGAGGTATGGGACTTCCTCTCAATCTCCTTTCATTGAGGCATATTTTGTTTTATACACAACCTTATTTTATACGGTGTATAAAACCCTTTGAATTTTACGTTTATTCAAAAGGAATATTTTTTATACGAAGCGTTTACTAAACGACAAAATGGAATGTTTTTGTCGTACGTATGCGGAGACAACGACTTCTCCGCCACCGTGACCATTATTTGAGTTTCAGCTTCCTCTACAAGCCATACGTTTTTAAAAAAAATGACAAATAAATACCATGTTTTACTTTTCTTTTATTTTGGTATTGAAAATTGTTTTCATAATTTTATTATATCAATGTGTTGTATTGATATCTTGTGATCGAAAGGTTGAAATGTTATGTTTCCTTTATGCATGTTTTAAGTGATAGAATTATGTTGATGTTCTTGGGCATTATTATGAAGACGGGTGGTTCGGTGATAGACTAAGGGCGGGTGAGCCCGATATAGCTCTCCAATGCATTGGGTAACGCAAAGGAGTGAAATATTAATGTTTCTCCGAAGAGATTTATGGAATATACTGTGATGGGTATTCCAAACATAACCAAGAGGGTTACTCCCTACGTAAGAATGTTATGAATGCCTCAAGTTACCTTTATGTCTTATGATTTCTTTGATTTATTCATGATTTGATGAGGTATGTTAAAGTGCTTATGTATTATGGGTAATGTATGATTTCATTATTACGTATATATGTACCCATGTTTCCATTCCATATTTTTATATCCCTTACTGAGCTTTTTATGCTCATCCTTGGTTTTTTTGAAATGTTTTTCACTGGTCAAGGGAAAGGTACATGATTTGATGATAGTGTCAAGGAAGTGTCAAGAAAGAATCCATGTTTTATTTTAAATATGTATCCATTTATGGGAAGGAAGAATAATATCTTTATGTAACCACCTTGTTTATATTTTGAATGTAATGCATGTTTTATGATCTAATTCTCTAAAACTCTAAACCTGAAAAGATCCTCAATGTGTAATCTTGTAATAACTCAAGATTAAGTAAGGTTTACGGTTGGGGCCTTATAAGTAGTGTACCCTTTTGAATAGTAACATACCCTTATGAATAGTATTATAACCCTTATGAATATTAAATCATCCAAAATAAGAGTAATCTTTCCCATTAATAATTAAATAAAATTTAGACATCTTAGAAAGTGACAATTTTACCTTAGTAAACGTTTAAAAATATTTTAAGTCATAAATAATTAATTAGAACTAAATAATTAATTTAATGGAAAATTTATTTTCTTAAAATGTTTTAATTATTTATCAAATCAATATCTTATTGTTTTTAGATAATTTTATTATAACCTACGATATTTTTGAAAGCATAATAAAATCAGTTTTAATATAAAAAACTATTTTTTAAAGTAAACTATGATTTTAATTAAATATTAAATTAATAATATTTATAAAATTATTTTTGAAAATTGGAAATCATTTTTGGATTCTACACGTCGAAAAATGGTTGGGGTAAATTTTGGGGATTTTTCTGAAATACCTGAATTTTTGATGAATAGTAGAATCCGATAATTCACAATAAATGCTAAATAATGTACTAATTGAGTCATCGATGATGCTATGTTGATGTAATACAACTTGGTTCTGGATAAAATGATAAAATTACTATCCCTGGTCATTTAAGACTCACTATTCCTTATCTTGTGAAGAAATAATAAACTAATGAATTTTCTTTTAAGGAAACCCCTCTCCCCTCCACTATAAATACCACCCTTCACACCCTCATTTCCTCACACCTCTCATGATACAAGACTTCACTAAAGTCTCCTCAAACACCTTTATTAGCCCCTCCCCCACGTACAAGAGATGATGGTCTCATCAAAAGACCATGCATAGGCTCTTAAGGAGGTTCTCAAGAGAAGTATTCAAGAGGCAATTTCTCTCCCTCTTCTCCTTTAATTTTCCTTTCAAGTTCAAGATCATTTCTTGATCTCTCCTCAACTATATTCATTAAAATGGTATTTTAACACAATTATTATACATATACTATAATTTTATGATTATAATGGGATATTATATCATCCAACCCCCTTTCCCTCTTCCTTTTATTTTTTTAAAGAGAACGTTGTTCGTGAGGTGTTAATTTGTCACCTTCAAGAACGACATTCTTTCTTCTTACATTTCTACCTTCAGATATGAACATGAAACCATTTTTATCATTGAACCAAAATATTTTATTTGTATTATATATTATTTAATGTTCTGTAACTAACTTATGACAATATTACTAAGTGATAATTTAAAATAAGTTCGTTGTGATCGAAAAACCGCCAAAATTAAACCAAATAATCATCATTTAATTCCTATATAATGATTCATCCACATGGATATAATATGATTCATTATAAAATCATTAAAAATATTTTGATATCATTAATAACATGTAATATCAGTTATTTATGTTTAGCGATGTTCTACCAAATCATCAATTCAAGAATACAAGTGAACCACTCAAGAAAACCATAAAAACAAACATCCCTGAATAATGTTTTTAAACTCTATAACTCATCAAAAGGAAAATAAAATCACTTAATGAAACCATAATTAACCATATTAATGTAAAAAAGTTTCTTTATTTCAAAATAATTAATATGATTTCCTTATAAATTATATTAAATAGAAGGAATCATTCGGATACAATGTAGGGGGAAATCTTGAACCCAATTTTCATCCTTCAGGTTCTCCCTCTTTCACACCATTTTTGATATGGTCACTACTTAAAGATCATTTGTTAATAATTTTCTTTAATTTTATGGGATATACATATTTTTTACTGGTTTTTATGTCAGACCAATTGTTTTCCAAAAGAACGCCTCTTTTAAGAACACCCCCTTTACTTGTAACTCAAAGTGGACAGTTCTTGTAACATCTATGTTATTCCCTCCTTCTTTTGGGAACCCAAATATTATGAATGTAATATTATGAGATGAAAACCATTCCATTCCTGGGGTTTGTTATGCACATTTTATATATGTTTTTATGTGGCTTGCATGATGATGATAATGTTTTGATGTGACGGGTGCGCCCGAAATTATATAGTGCTCTGATGCATTGGGTAAAGTGATGAATCTCATGAGTAAATGTGAAATGACGTGTGAAAAATATTCTATCATGGTTCACAATTATTTTTTTGTAGTTAACATCTAAGACATGATGTATAATTTTTATGCATTTCCAAATTTCAAGTCTTATATTTAAGCTTCCTATCATGTTCATGATACTTTGCATGTGTCATGATTAAGCTCAACCCATGCTATATTCTTCTTATCTGTACTCTTTATGGGATTTTATATCACCCCTTTTTATGTATATGATCAGGTGGCTACATGTACTCAGGAGAGGAAAAAGTTCCAATAAGAATCTAGAGAAGATGAAATTAAATAAATGTTTATGCTTGATGTTGTAATTGCTATGTATAGTCTTAGTATTCCCAAGACACTAATCCTTTGGGTCCTCTATGTGTGATACTATTATATTGTTTATCATTAAAATGATGTAATAGTAATGTAAAAAAAAGAAGGTTCTCTATAGTTGGTATCAGAATAAAGGTTTAGTAAATTTGGGAATTAGGATTAGTTAACCCTTGGGAAAACCTATACCATGAGACTAAGTACAAATACACACACAAGAATATTTACATAGGGATCCCATATGTTATGTTATTGGTATAAATTGTTTAAATGAATATGTTATTCAGGAATTATTGACTTATGAATTGTTCTAAACTTTTCTATTTTAGAAAATGGTGGGATCCAGAAGAGGTAATGAAGTAGAAACAACCTCATCTATTTGTGTAAAGTGAAATTTTTGCGGGGAAATTTCTTAAGGGGGGAAGAATGTAACGACCAAAAGTTTTTCAATAGAAATTTCCTTCTTATAATAATGTAAAAAAATAATATGAAAAAACAACATAATGAACTACTAAGTGCTCAGTTACCTCTAAACATAAGTTTGTCACTTGTATGTTTTGAATTTCTAAAATCCGACATGCACGGTTGTGTTCAAGATGATTTTTGGAGTCTAATGAATTAAAAATAAATTTTGGTGAATAGTAGCATACCCTTGTGAATATTAATATACCCATATGAATATTATTATGAAATTTATTAATAGTAAACCATCCAACATAAGAGTAACCTTACCCATGAATAATTAAATAAAATTTAGACATCTTAGAAAGTGACAATTTAACCTTAGTAAATGTTTTGGAATTTTGTAAGTCATAAATAATAAATTATAACTAATTAACTAATATACAGGAAAATTTATATGCTTAAAAAAATTAGATTATATATAAAATAAATGTCTTATAGTTTTTAGATAGTTTTATAAGACCCTATGTAATTTTTGAAAGCACTATAAAGTCAGTTTTAATATTAAAAACTGTTTTTAAGTAAATTATGATTTTAATTAAATATTAAATTAATAATATTTATAAAATTATTTTTAAAAAATTTAAATCATTTTTGGATTCTACAGATCGAAAAATGGTTGGGGTAATTTTTTGGGATTTTTCTGAAATACTTGAATTTTTGATGAATAGTAGAATTCGATAATTCACAATAAATGCTAAATAATGTATTAATTGAGTCATCGATGATGATGTTCTGATGGAACCCCACTTGGTTCGGGATAACATGATAAAATTACTATTATTTGTCATTCAATAATCACTATTACTTGTCTTTTGAAGAAATAATAAACTAATGAATTTTATATTAAGGAAACCCCTCTCCCCTCCACTATAAATACCACCCTTCACACCCTCATTTCCTCACACATCTCAAGCTACAAGACTTCTCTATACTCTGTCCAAACACCTTCCATAGACCCTCCCCCACGTCCAAAAGCTTCTGGAATCATAAAAAGGCCAGGATTAGTCCCTTAAGGAGGTTATCAAGAGAAGGATTCAAGAGGTAATTTCTCTCCCTCTTCTCCTTCAATTTTCCTTTCAAGTTCATCTTCATTTCTTGATCTCTCCCCACCAATATTAATCAAAATGGTACTATAAATCCTTTATTATACATATACTGTAATTTTATGATTCTAATGGGATATTATATCATCCAACCCCCTTTCCCTCTTCCTTTTATTTTACTAAAGAGAACATTTTTCGTGAGGTGTTAATTTATCACCTTCAAAAAGAACATGCTTTCTTCTTCCATTTATACCTTTAGATCTGGTAATGAAACCATTTTTATGGTTTAAACAGAATATTTTATATGTATTATGTCCTATTTAAAGTTATTTAAATAACTTATGACCATATTACTAAGTGATAAGTTAAAAAAAGTTCGTCGTGATCGAATAACGGCCCAAATTAACCCAAATTATCACCATTTAATTCATATCTAATGATTAATACACATGGATATAATATGATTCATTATAATATCATTTATACTTTTGTGATATAATTAATAACATTTAATATCAGTTATGTATGTTTACCAATGTTCTACCCAAACATCAATTTACGAATACAAGTGAACCACTCAAGAAAACTATAAAAACAAACATCCCCGAATAATGTTTTTAAACTCTATAACTCGTCCAAAGGAATATTAAATCACTTAATGGAACCATAATTAAACATATTAATTTATAGAAGGTTATGTATTTCTAATTAATGAATATAATGTCATTATATAGGACAATAATGAGAAGGAAGAATTCAGATACAAGGTAAGGGGAAATCTCAAACCCAATTTTCATCCTTCGGGTTCTCCCTCTTTCACTCCATTTTTGATATGGATACTACATAATGATCATTTTTTCATAATTGTATTTACCTTTTTGGGATATACATTTTTGTCACTAATTTTTATGTCAAACTAAATGTTTTCCAAATGAACTCCTCTTTTAAGAACACCCCTTTTACTTCTCACTCAATGTGGATGGTTCTTGTAACATGTATGTTATTCCCTCATTATTTTGGGGACCCAAAGCTTATTAATGTGCTATTAGGAGATGAAATAAATTATATTCCATCGGTTAGTTATGTAAAATTTTGATATGTGTTCTATGTTTCAAGCATGATGATGATAATGTTATGATGTGACGGGTGCGCCCGGAATTGTGTAGTGCAATATGAATGATTAAATATGACTGGTGCACCAGGAATTATACAGTACTCCAATGGATTGGGAAAAGTGATTAATCTCATGAGTAAATGTGAAATGATTTTTTAAAAATATTCTAGCTTGGTTCACAAGTATGTCTGGTAGTTAACCACCAATACATGATGTTTCATTTTTATGCATTGCCACATTTCTAGTCTTATATTTATGCTTCCTCTCATGTTCATGATATTTTGCCTATGTCATGATTAAGCTCACCCCATGATATACTCTTATTATCTATACTCTTACTGGGATTTTATCTCACCCCTTTTGATGAATATCCTTAGGTGGAAACAGGTACTAAGGAGAGGACAAGTGCCACTAAGAAGCTTCAGAAGAATAAATTAAATGAGTGTTTTTTCTTTATGTTGTAATTTCTATATATGGTACTAGTTTTTTAAAGAAACTAAACCTTTGGATCCTCTATGTGTGATACTATTATGTTTTTTATCATTAAAATGATGTAATACTAATGTATGAAAAGTTAGGGTCTCTATAAAAACGATTCATATTCCCGAAGAGAAAACACAATGTCCCAAAAACATCGACTATCTATAAGGTATATTGGTTAGGTTTATAATTGTGAGATTCCAAATAGAAAGTTTCCAAAAATTGTTGTTTTAATGGTGAGGTTCCTAATGGTGAGGTCCAACAGTGAGGTTCCAAACAGTGAGGTCCAATGGTTAGGTTCCTAACAATGAGGTTCCTAACTGTGAGGATCTAGTGGCGAGGTTCCTAATGGTGAGGTCCAATGGTTATGTTTCTAATGGTGAGGTCCAATGGCGAGGTTCCTAATGGCGAGGTCTAATAGTGAGGTTCATAATGGTGAGGTACAATAGTAAGGTTCCTAATAGTGAGATCCTACTAAGAGGTTCCTAATGGTGAGGTCCAACGGTGAGGTTCCTAACATAACAGTTTATCATACCTAACTCATGTTTGATGTAACTTAACCTCTCTAAACACAATGTATTTGTGAATATATCAGCCAATGGGTGTTCAATCCCAATGATTTAAAGAGTGATATCACCTATTTGACAATGATCTCTCAATAAGTATTGTCTCACATCAATGTGATTTGTAATAGCTTGGGATACTGGATTTGTAGAGATGTTAATATCACTTATATTATCCAGTTTATAAAAACAATTTTGAATTAAAATCCATAGTCTAGTAAAGTGTTTTTAATACACGGAATTTGAGAACAAAAACTACCAAAATATATATATTCACCTTTGGAAGTAGATAAAGAAACATAATTTTGTTTCTTACTACACCATTATAGCAGTGACTTACACATAATGTGTAACGCCTGAGACTTTTATGAGAATTTTTTTTTTATAAAATGAATATTTCACTACACACAACACTAGCTTGGCTTGCTTTACACGCAACTGAATCCTTCCTCAATAGCTGGCGTCATACGCAATACCGAGTTTCACTAAACAACGATATGCTATTAAAATATTATTAAAACTAGCCATTATGAATAGTAATAACCACTTTTTGAAATTTTATAATTTTTATTTTTCAAAATGGACTTCATTTTTGGATTCGTAATATCGAAATTAGCCTTGGGTGAAATTTTGGAACTTTTCTAAAAACATTCAATTTTTGAATAGTGAAACCACTAAGTGGTAGTTAAAAAAACCGAATTTGTCATAGAACCTAATTTTATCGCTTCGGTGAGTGGAATTTCTAAAATCCGAGAGAAACGGTTAATATCAAGGACTAAAATGTGGTTCAATGAGATAAAAATAATTTTTGGTGAATAGTAACATTTTACTTTTTTTTACCATGGTTAAAAGTAAATAGGGTAATTAAGGGTAAAAGTGTTATTATTATTACCCTAACACATGACCTCATTCTATTGGATAAGTCTAATTCGACCAAAAGCAACCTTAGGAATAAAATATGATCATTTAGGCCCACTTGGATTAGATTAGTACATTTATTATTAATTTATTTAAAGAAGGGTTAAAATAGTTAAAATCAAAGTTTAATAATTAAATAATTTTTAATATGGGGTTATACATAATATAAATTCAACTATAAATATTCTTTATAAATATAAACAAATTTCTTGAATAATTGTATTTTATTTGTAATTTTTAGACATTAAATAAGTTAATTTATTTATGACACAACAATGATGCAGTAATTATATTATTAGTGAAATATTGAAATAATTGATGTTATAAAAACCCAAATAAATGTAATTTGAGACTTTTTATGAATTAATCTAATTTTATAGGTTAATATGACATGTTATTATTTATTTAATTAATTTGGTTCGAACTAATCATTCTGCTATAAGTTTCACAAAAATCAATTACTAAATAGTGTCAAAATTGACATAAAATAGTTTTTAAAACTAATATTATATTATTAATTGTAATTTTAATCCTAAAAATCTATGGTTCGCCCAAATGACTTAGATAAGATTATATATATTAATAATAAACAACTTGGGGTTCGTTTGGCTTGATATAGTATGTTTATTAACCTTATAGTGTAAGAAAACAAGAAGACACGGTAAAAGCTAAATTATCTAACTTAAAGTTAAATCTAAATGATAAGGTTAAAATTGATACCTAAACATGTCTAAATTATATTTTATGAGAGGATTTAGACCCATACCCACATTATTCTCTAAATATATCAATTTTAAGCTATTAAAAACCGAATTTGACTTTATAATAAAATAATATGTTTAGTTATTCCAAAGGTGCCCCGCTCCTACCTTATAAAAGGGAACCTCCTCCCTATCTTCCTCAAACCACATTGAGCCTTAAATCTCGGCAAAACCCTACCAATTTCTTCTCTCCAATTCCCTAGAGACATCCTAGAGTTCATGGTCTTCTTCAAAGGTCAATTTTAGTGCCTTAAAAGGAGGTCTCAAAGAAGCGCTTCAAAGAAGAGGTAATATCCGTTACCGATTCTTTCATCTTTATTTATTATTCCACTTCTTCATATTTTGTTGTTTCATTATGAAGTAATAACATAAGTATAAATCATATACTGATATGTTATTATAAGTATGAAACACCCATATTTCACCATATATCCATCCTACGGAAAAAGAAATCACAGCGCGAGCGTACGTACGGAATACCGTCTCCACACCGTGGTGTAATCTATTTTCCACCACCACATTACTTGGATGGGTATAATGGTGTAAATAATGACTATATATGATTATTGTAAAGTGGTATTGATTCTGAAATAGTATATATACACTCCAATACAATTCCACAATCATTGGAATGATATCATCGCTCGTGTGTACGTACGGAATACCGTCTCCACGATGTGATGCAACTAGTTCTACATGATCTTCATTGCATAATTATTATATAAATGAATTGAATGAATGAATATGATATATATTACACTAATATAATTCTGGAAATGAGGTATCTATAACCTAAAAAGAAAAATAAGAATTTATTCGACAAAACACGCATAAGAACAAAAAGTAATAAACACCCGAATAACAAGTAGTAATGAAATATTACTAATAAGAAGCTAAGAATATGACCATATATGATATCAAAAAATAATTATGATTCTGGAATAAGTCAATAACATTATTTAAATCATTATACAGGAGGTTTGGACACTTACTAAGCAAATTGGACCTAAGGTAAGGGAAAATCTCGCAATCTCAATTTTTATCCGAGATTGTTTATACATCAGAATTTGCTGGCGAATATTTATCATCCACATCCATGTTTCCTAAATATGTAATATTTATATCATTCTACAATATTTTATATCCAATTATACCCTTCGGTGAGTTTTTTTGTAAAATATATGAAAGGAATCTTTTGTCGTTTTTCATACGAGGTACTTTTTGACTTTTCTGACAAAAGTACGAGAAGCATGTTTTTCTTAACTTATACAGCATGAATGGATTTTTAAAAAATTATTTCCAAGAATCTTCCTTTACAAGTTTTTATGTTTATTTTTAATCAACTTATTTTAGTTTAAAATTTTATGACATTTTAAGAAAGGAAAAAAATGTTTTTGAAGTGAAAAGGATATTTTCCTCAAGAATGGAGTTCAAGTGTTTTATCAAAATTATTTTCCATCTAAGATAATATAGGGTTCTGTTTCTATACCTATTATTACATAGATTTTATTATTTTGTGATGGAATTAATTTTATTAATTACTTTATCATATATGAATTGTTTTATGATGACATTTTCTTTAATAATCCCATTTTTATTACATGGGTTATGCAATGATGTATGATTTATGATTTTGTGGCACACATAAGAATGGTATCATTATGAGATGGGTGGGACCTATATATCCCTCCAATTCACTAGGTAATGATTTTATATCTCATGAGATAGACATGGATGGAATGGCAGGTTAAACCGGTCCAGTGAAACAGGACTGAAACGAGGAGTGAACTCGGTTCAGAAATGGACTTTGTCCACTATGATAGTCTTGGAAATGAGTCTTGACTAATAAGAAATGATTCTCTATGATTATGTGTGTATGACACAAAGTCTGACGTTTTATGTTTTGATTATTGAGATTACATTTCACAACTATGATTTATCCCATGTTATGAAATTATGATTTCTTTTGCAGGTTAAGATTTCCAAAAGTTATGTTCTTATGATGTGATTGATATTTCTTTTGTTTACCCTTACTGAGAATTTGAGCTCCTCATTCTGTATGTTTTATTTCCCCAGGTCATGAAGAAGGTTATTAAGTAGGATATGCCAAAAAGGGACTCTAGATATATAACGACCCATACTTTACATACATTGTTAATACTTCAAAATTGAAGCATACTTATTTCAATATATAACAAAACCACGAAAGGACCGTATAGGTATAGTGTCTTTAGAAACTGGGAAACATAAACAAATGGTTCATAAAGCGTCTACATTGTATCCCATTTATTTCATCATATCTATAGTCCCTTTTGGAATATCTTACTTAATAACCTTTTTCATGTCCTGGGAAAATAAAACATTAAAAAGGGTGAGCTCAAATGCTCAGTAAAGGTAAAAAAAGAAATATCGATCACATCAAAAGAAAAACAAAACTTTTTGGAAATATTTACCTGCAAAAGAGATCATAATTTCATAACAAGGGATAAATCATGGTAGTAAAATGTAATCCAAATAATCATAACATAAAAAATGAAACTTTGTGGAAAACACACATAATCATTGAAAATCATTTCTTATTAGTAAAGAATCATTTGCAAGACTATCTTAGTGGAAAAGTCCATTTCTGAAATGAGTTCACTCCTCGTTTCAGTCTTGTTTCACTAAACCGATATAACCTACCGTTCCAGCCATGTATATCTCCTGAGATATAAAATCTTTACCCAATGCATTGGACGGAGATATAGGTCCCACTAATCTCATAATGATACCATTCTTATGTGTGCCGCAAAATCATAAACCATACATCATAGCATAACCCATGTAATAAAAATGGGAATCTAAAACATAGTGACACCATAAAACAACTCATATAAGATAAAGGAATTCATAAAAATAATTCCATCACAACATAATCAAATCAATGTAATAATAGGGATAGAAACAGAACCCTTTATTATCTTAGATGGAAAATAATTTTGATAAAACACTTAAACTCCATTCTTGAGGAAAATATCCTTTCTACTTCAAAGACACATTCCTTTCATTAACATGTCATAAAATTTTAAACTAAAAGAAATTGATTAAAAATAAACATTAAAACTTGTAAAGTAATCTTCTTGTAAATAATGTTTTAAAAATCCATTCATGCCGTATAAGTTAAAAAAACATTCTTCTCGTACTTTTGTTGGAAAAGTCAAAAAGTACCTCGTACGAAAAATGACAAAAGATTCTTTTCATATCATTTACTAAAATCTCACCGAAGGGTAAAATTGGATTTAAAAAATTATAGTTGGATGGAAATAATATTCCATATTGAGGAAACATGGATGTGGATGATAAAATACACCCTAGTAAATACCAAAGTATAAACAATCTCGGATAAAATCAGATTGTGATATTTTCCCTCACCTTAGGTCCGATTTGCTTCGTAAATGTCCGAACCTGTTGTATAATGATTTAAATAATGTCATTGACTTATTCCAGAATCATACTCATTGTTATGATATCATATATGGTCATATTCTTAGCTTTTTATTAGTAATATTTCATTGCTACTTGTTATTCGGGTGTTTATTACTTTTTGTTCTTATGCGTGTTTTGTCGAATAAATTCTTATTCTACTTTTTAGGTTATAGATACCTCATTTATAGAATGGTATTAGTGTAATATATATCATATTCATTCATTAAATTCATTTATATAATCATTATGCAATGAAGATCACGTAGAACGAGTCGCATCACATCGTGGAGACGATATTCCGTACGTACGCACGAGCGATGATATCGTTCCCATGATTGTGGAATTGTATTGGAGTGTATGTATACTTTTTCAGAATCAATATAAATTTACTATAATCATATATATTCATTATTTACACCATTATACTCATCCAAGTAAGGTGGTGGTGGAAAATAGATTACACCACGGCGTGGAGACGGTATTCCGTACGTACGCACGCGCGATGATTTCATTTTCCGTATGATGGATAGATGGTGAAATAGGGCTGTTTCATACTTATAATAACATATAAGTATATTTTTGATACTGATGATATTACTTAATGATGAAACAACTACAGAAGAAGAAGTGGAAGAAGAAATAAAGATGAAGGAATCGGTAACGGACATTACCTCTTCTTTGAAGCGCTTCTTTGGGACTTCCTTTTAAAGCACTAAAATTGGACTTTGAATAATTCCAGGACCTCTAGGATGTATCTAGGGAAGTTTAGAGGGGAAATGGGTAGGGTTTGTCCGAGCATGAAGGCTCAAAGTGGTGTGAGGAAGAGAGGGAGGAGGTTCCCTTTTATAAGGGAGTAGAGGGGCACCTTTGGAATAACTAAAAATATTATTTTATTATAATGTCAAATTATGTTTTTAATAGCTCCAAATTGATATATTTCGAAGATAAGGTGGGTATGGGTCGAAATAATCTTATCCAATAGAATTTAGAAAAGTTTAGGTATCAATTTTAACCTTATCATTTAGATTTAACTTTAAGTTAGATAATTTAACTTTTACCGTGTCTTCTTGTTTTCTTAGACTATAAGGTTAGTAAACTTACTATATCAAGACAAACGAACCACAAGTTGTATATTATTAATATAGATAACCTTATCTAAGTAATTTGGCCGAACCTTAGATTTTTAGGAATAAAATAACAATTAATAATATAATATTTGTTTTAAAAACTATTTTATGTCAATTTTGACACTATTTGGTAATTGATTTTTTTGAAAATCATAACAGAATTATTAGTTCGAAAAAATTTAATTAAATCAATAATATCATGTCATATTAACGTATAAAATTATTGGAATTCATAAAAAGTCTCAAATTACATTTATTTTGGTATTTATAACATCAATTATGTCAATATTTCATTAATAAGATAATTACTGCATCATCATTGTATCATAAATAAATTAACTTATTTTAAGTATAAAAATTACAAATAAAATACCATTATGTAGGAAATCTTTTTAGATTTCTAATTAATATTTATAGTCTAATTTATCTTATGTATAACCCCATATTAAAAATGATTTACTTATTAAAATTTGATTTTAACTATTTTAACCCTTCTTTAAATAAATTAATAATAAATGTCCTAATCTAATCCAAGTGGGCCTAAATGGTCATATTTTATTCCTAAGGGTTTTTTGGTCGAATTACACCTATCCAATAGAATTAGGACATGTGTTAGGGTAATAATAATAACACTTTTACCCTTAATTACCCTATTTACTTTTAACCGTGGTAAAAAAAGTAAAAAGTTTCTATTCATCAAAAATTATTTTCATCTCATTGAACAACATTTTAGTCCTTGATATTAACTGTGTCTCTCGAATTTTCAAAATTCCATTCACAGAAGCGGTAAAATTAAGTTTTATGAAAAATTGAATTTTTTTAACTACCATATAGTGGTTTCACTAATCATCAAAAATTGAAATATTTCAGAAAAATACAAAATTTCACCCTAGGATAATTTCAGTATTCCGAATCCAAAAATGAAGTCCATTTTGAAAAATAAAATTTATAAAATTTCAAATAGTGGTTATTACTATTTATATCGGCTAGTTTTAATAATATTTAAATAGCATATCGTTGTTTAGTGAAACTCCGTATTGCATACGACGCAAGCTATTAAGGAAGGCCGCGGTTGCGTGTAAAGCAATCCAAGCTAGTTTTGTGTGTAGTGAATGATTCCTTTGATAAAAACAAAATATTTCTCATAAAATTCTCAGGCGTTACATTCTACCCCCCTTAAAATGAATTTCGCCTTCAAAATTCATCACTTTGTATCAAAAAGATGAGGATACCTCTCCCTCATCATATCCTCAATCTCCCACGTAGCTTCTTCTAATTGGTGGTTCCTCCATAAAACTTTCACCAAGCGAGTGGTATTGTTTAGTAGGACTTTTTTCTACGATCCAGAATCTCTATCGGTTGTTCTTCATAAGAAAGATCTTGCTCCAGCGGTACAACTTCTGAGCTGAGTACATGTGAATGATCAGGTATGTACTTTCATAGGAGAGATACATGGAACACATCGTGAACATGAGAGAGATTTGGTGGAAGCGCCAATCGGTAAGCTACCTTCCCAACACGATCCAGTATTTCGAAAGGACCGATATATCTAGGGCTCAACTTCCCCTTCTTTCCAAATCTCATAACCCTCTTCCAGGGAGATATTCGTAAGAACACTTTATCAACCACTTCAAAATCTAGGTCTTTTCTTCGGTTGTCGACATAACTTTTTTGTAGACTCTGAGCTTCTCTTATGTGTTGTTGAATAGATCTGACCTTTTCTTCCATTTCATCAACGAGATCATGTCCTAATAGCTTTCATTCCCCAACTTCATCCCAACAAGTTGGAGTCCTGCATTTCTTTCCATAGAGAGCTTCATAAGGAGCCATATGAATACTAGAGTGAAAGCTATTATTATAAGAAAATTCCACCAAAGGTAGGTGTTGATCCCAACCACCATTGAAATCCATAGAGCAAGCTTTGAACATATCTTCTAGAGTTTGAATTATTCTCTCAGACTGACCGTCTGTCTGAGGATGATAAGCAGTGCTGAAACTCAACTATGTATCCAGAGTATGCTGAAGACTTCTCCAGAACTTTGAGGTAAATCTCGGAACCTGATCAGATATAATAAAAAGTTGTACTCCATGCAATCTTACCACTTCCTTCACATATATCCTGGCAAGCTGATCTAGAGAGAAATCATCTCTAATAGCAATGAAGTGTGTAGACTTTGTAAGACGATCAACTATGACCCAGATAGAATTATTGCCTTTGGATGTTTTAGGAAGTCCTGTGACAAAGTCCATAGTGATGTTTTCCCATTTCCAATCGTGTATTGGTAATGGTTGTAACATCCCCTTAGACTTCTGTCTCTCAGCTTTAACTTGCTGACAAACCAAGCATTGAGGGATATATTCAGCAACATCTCTTTTCATGCCATCCCACCAGAAGTACTTTTTCAGATCCCTATACATCTTCATGCTTCCAGGATGAATAGAGAATCAAGAACTATGAGCCTCATCCAGCATCTCCTTCTTTAATTATAGGATGGGAGAAACACAAACCCGATTCCTGAACTTTATTATCCCATCACAATCAAGGTTGAATTCATGAACATTTCTCACATTCTTTTGTAACTCTACATCTTTTTTCTACACCTCTTTAATCGTCACATGAATAGATGGTTGAACATTCATTTGAGAAAGATACAATTTTTCCCTTTCCATTATAATTCCAAGATCCATCCTTTGTAAATCCATAAATATTGGATCTTTTGTGATCCTCATCATGGATAAACTAGCATGGTCTTGTCGACTTAATGCATCTGCCACCTTGTTTGCTTTCCCAGGGTGGTAATGAATTGAGCAGTCGTAATCCTTAATCAGCTCCAACCATCTTCTTTGGCGCATATTCATCTCCTTTTGTGTGAAAATATACTTTAAACTTTTATGATCAGTTTAAATGTCACACCTTTCTCCATAAAGATAATGCCTCTAAATCATTAATGCAAATATTACCGCATCTAACTCCAAATCATGAGTTGGGTAATTTTGGTCATGGATTTTCAACTGTCGTGAGGCATAAGCTATCACCATATCATTTTGCATAAGAACACACCCCAGTCCCTTCTTGGATGCACCACTATAGATCACAAACCTTTCTCCACTACAAGGTAGTGTGAGAAGAGGTGCACTGAATAACCTTCTTTTAAACTCCTTGAAATTCTCTCCACATTCTTCCGTCCAAACAAACTTAACTCATTTTTGAGTCAACTTGATGAGTGGATTAGATAATCGTGAAACATATTTCACAAAACAACGATAATATCTAGCCAAACCAAGAAAACTTCGGATCTCAGTTACTATTGTTGGTGTCGACCATCTTTTGATAACCTCTGTTTTTGCTGGATCCACAGATATCCCCTCTATTGAGATTATGTGACCCAAAAATGAAACTCTTTGAAGCCAAAATCCACACTTGGTAAATTTGGCATAATGCTTCTCCTTTCTCAGGGCCTTCAATATAATTCTCAAGTGATCTTCATGTTCTTCCTTGATCTTTTAATATACCAGAATATCGTCTATAAAGACTACCACATACTGATCAAGATAGTCTCTAAAGACTCTATTCATCAGATCCAAGAAGATAGTAAGGGAAATAGTAAGACCAAATGGCATCACTATAAATTCATAGTGTCCATACCTTGTACGGAAAGCCGTATTTGTTATATCCTCCCTTTTGACCCTTAATTGGTGATAACCTGAATAGAGATCAATCTTGGAAAAGTATTGAGATCCTCGTAGTTAGTAAAATAAGTCATCAGTACGTTGGAGATGATATTTTTTCTTGATAGTGATATTGTTAAGTTCTCAATAATCATTGCCGAGTCTCATTGATCAATCTTTATTCTTAACAAACAGAACAGGTGCTCCCCAAGGTGACGTACTAGGGCGTATGAATCCCTTATCAAGATTCTATTGGAGTTGCTTCTTCAATTCCTGCAACTCAATTGGGTCCATTCTATAAGTTGTCTTTGATATAGGCAAAGCACCCGGTACGAGTTCTCTTGAAAACTCAACTTCACGATTTGGTGGAAGACCCGGAAATTCCTCCAGAAAGACATCATCAAACTCCCATACAATGGGAATATTATTAATCGTGAGTTTCTCACCAACCATTTGAGATATATAACCTTCATTAAGTGGAATCAAGACCCATAAGATGGATGAAATTTCTACAGGAAGTTTATGTTCATCCTTGCATCGATAGATGATCATAGATTGATCTGGAGTATGAAATGTGACTTCCCTTATTTGGCAATGGATATGAGCTCCATATAGAGAAAGACAATCCATGCCAAGAATCACATCAAATTCCACTATAGGAAGGATCACAAGATTTGCAGGAAGCACTTTCCCACAAACTTCAATCGGAGAAGAATTATAAACTTTTTATGAGACTGTTGTGCCATTAGGGGTTGTCACAGCTAACTCAACATCTAATTTTTGAGTTAATATGGTGATATCCTTAGAAAATTCTTCAGAAATAAAAGAGTGGGTGGATCCAGAATTAAATAAAACATTTGCTACTTTAGAGTGGATGGTAAGTGTACCTTTCACCACATCGTTATCATACTCCACATCACTGATAGAAATTGCATGTGACTTTCCTTTGTCTTTAGCCTTAAGAGTTTGTTGACTTCGACCATCATCATCAACTCTTGGATTTGGGCATTGATTGGCATAATGCCCCATCTCCTTTCACTTGAATCATTGATGTGTAGTAGGTTCATTCTGTGTGTCCCTTCCTTTGTTTGCATCATTAGACATCTTCTTCCCATCATTGCGTCATTCAAATGCCCGATGACCTTCCTTTCCACATTTAAAACATTTACTTGTCATTTTAAGACAACTCCGTCCATGTTTCTTTCCACACTTTGATCATAAGGGAAAGCTCATCTTCTTTTCAGTGTGCTCTATAGATTTTCCTTTGAATTCCATTTTCCTTTTCTTATCAAACCCATATGACTGATGGGTTACTCCAATCTCCATCTCAACATTGAGAGAACATCGAACGATTTCCTCATAGCTATTGAAGCCCCTTATGGCTAAGGCCCTTCTAAGACTTGTTTTTAAGCCACTAAAGAATCGATCGATCTTACTCTCAGGTTGGATAATAATACTAGAAGCGTACCTTGCAAGTCTTGTAAAATTTTCTACATAGGTACCAACAGATTCATCATCCTTTTGATTTAGTTCATGAAACTCTTTCTCCATCTTTGATCAGAGAATACGAGGGATGTAATTATTGAAAAATAAGTTCTTGAACTCGTCCCATTCCATAGACTCAATTTCATCCCTTTGCCTCGTATTCTTAATAAGATTCCACCATTGATCATCATCTCCTTCCAAATAATACATTGCTAGGATGACTTTATCATGTTCAGAACATTGAAGAACTGAAAATATCTTTTCAGTAGTACTAATCCATTGTTCAGCAACTAATGGATCAGTAGACCCGCTGAATGAAGGCAGACACTGCCTCATGAAGGATTCAACAGAATTTTTCTACTTCCTTTGCTCGTTTCGAAGTCCTGCATGATTCATAGCTTGAGAAAGTTGTGTGAGCATGGCTAGAAGATTTTTCATTCCAGCTCCCATAACGTTTGGTTGCTCAGGGGGACAATCATTGCATTGCCCGTCGCATTCCGAATTAACATGGTTCCTTCAGGTTCCAGCCATTGACTAAAACCAAGAAGAATAGTGTAAGCAACACTAATTATAATAGGAAAACCACATAATCAAGAATAAAATTTCACACTTAAGGTATTATACTAGGTTATTCATGTCCATTTCTAAAACTCTAAGATTGTGTTCTATTCTTAGACTTATCCTTAGGTTTCTTACTAAGTCTTTCACATCCTAGTTTCCAAAGGTTGACTATACCTTTCCTCTGATACCAACTATAATGACCCATACTTTAAAAACATTGTTAATATTTTAAAATTGAAGCATAATTATTACAATATATAACAAAACCACGAAAGGACCATATAGGTATAGTGTCTTTAGAAACTGGGAAACATAAACAACTGGTTCATAAAGAATCTACACTGCCTCCCATTTATTTCATCATATCTATAGTCCCTTTTGGAATATATTACTTAATAAAATTTTTCCTGACCTGGGAAAAGAAAGCGTTCAAAAGGGTGAGCTCAAATGCTCAGTAAAGGTAAAGAAAATAAATATCAATCACATCAAAATAAAAACATAACATTTTGGAAAACTTACTCTGCAAAAGAGATCATAATTTCATAACATGGGATAAATCATGGTAGTGAAATGTAATCCCAATAATCATAACATAAAACATGATACTTTGTTCCATACACACATAATAATAGATAATCATTTATTATTAGTCAAGACTCATTGCCAAGACTATCTTAGTGGACAAATTCCATTTCTAAACTGAGTTCACTCCTCATTTCAGTCATGTTTCACTGAACCGGTATAACCTACCGTTCCATCCATGCCTATCTCATGAGATATAAAATCTTTAACCAATGCATTGGAGGGAGATATAGGTCCCACCCATCTCATAATTATACCATTCTTATGTGTGCCACAAAATCATAAACCATACATCATAGAATAACCCATGTAATAAAAATGGGAATCTTAAACATTGTGACATCATAAAACAACTCATATAAGATAAAGGAATTCATAAAAATAATTCCATCACAACATAATTAAATCAATGTAATAATAGGTATAGAAACAGAACCCTTTATTATCTTATATGGAAATGAATTTTGATAAAACACTTGAACTCCATTCTTGAGGAAAATATCCTTTCTACTTCAAAAACACATTCCATTCTTTAACATGTCATACAATTTTAAAATAATAGAAGTTGATTATAATAAACATGAAAATTTTTAAAGGAATCTTCTTGGAAATAATCTTTTAAAAATCCATTCTGCCGTATAAGTTAAAAAAACATTCTTCTCATACATTTTTCAGAAAAGTCAAAAAGTACCTCGTACGAAAAACGACAAAAGATTCCTTTCATATCTTTTACTAAAAACTCACCGAAGGGGAAAATTGGATTTAAAAAATTGTAGGTGGATGGAAATAATATTAAATATCGATGAAACATGGATGTGGATGATAAAATACACCTCAGTAAATACCAATGTATAAACAATATCGGATAAAATGAGATTGTGATATTTTCCCTTACCTTAGGTCCGATTTGCTTCGTAAGTGTCCGAACCTCCTGTATAATGATTTAAATAATTTCATTGACTTATTCCAGAATCATACGCGTTGTTATGATATCATATATGGTCATATTCTTAGCTTATTATTAGTAATATTTCATTGCTACTTGTTATTCGGGTGTTTATTACTTTTTGTTCTTAGGCGTGTTTTGTCGAATAAATTCTTATTCTACTTTTTAGGTTATAGATACCTCATTTACATAACGGTATTAGTGTAATATATATCATATTAATTCATTCAATTCGTTTATATAATCATCATTCAATGAAGATCATGTAGAACAAGTCGCATCACATCGTGGAGAGGGTATTCTGTACGTACGCACGAGCGATGATATCATTCCCATGATCGTGGAATTGTATTGGAGTGTATGTATACTATTTCAGAATAAATATAACTTTACAATAATCATATATATTCATTATTTACACCATTATACCCATCCAAGTAAGGTGGTGGTGGAAAATAGATTACACCACGACGTGGAGACGGTATTCCGTACGTACGCACGCGCGATGATTTCATTTTCCGTAGGATGGATAGATGGTGAAATAGGTTTGATTCATACTTATAATAACATATCATTATATGAGTGATACTGATTTTATTACCTAATAATGAAACAACTACAGAAGAAGATTTTGAAGAAGAAATAAAGATGAAAGAATTGGTAACGGACATTACTTCTTCTTTGAAGCGCTTCTTTGAGACTTAATTTTAGGGCACTAAAATTGGTATTTGAAGAATACCAAGACCTCTATGATGTATCTAGGGAAGTATAGAGGAGAAAGTGGCAGGGGTTGGCCGAGAATGAAGGATCAAAGTGGTGTGAGGAAGAGAGGGAGGAGGTTCCCTTTTATAAGGGAGGAGAGGGGCACCTTTGGAATAACAAAAAATATTATTTTATTATAAAGTCAAATTCGGTTTTTAATAGCTCCAAATTGATATATTTATAAGTTAAGGTGGGTATGGGTCGAAATACTCTTATCAATAAGAATTTAGTCAAGCCCAGGTATCAATTTTACCCTTATCATTTAGATTTAACTTTATGTTAAATAATTTAACTTTTACCGTGTCTTCTTGTTTTCTTACACTATAAGGTTAATAAATTACTATATCAAGACAAAAGAACCCCAAGATGTTTATTATTAATATATATAACCTTATCTAAGTCATTTGGCCGATACTAAGATTTTTATGATTAAGATAACAATTAATAATATAATATTTGTTTTAAAAACTATTTTATGTCAATTTTGACACTATTTGGTAATTGATTTTATTGAAAATCATAACAGAATGATTAGTTCTAAAAAGTTTAATTAAATCAATACTAACATGTCATATTAACATATAAAATTATTTTAATTAATAAGAAGTCTCAAATTACATTTATTTTGGTATTTATAACATCAATTATGTCTATATTTCATTAATAAGATAATTACTGCATCATCATTGTATCATAAATAAAATAAATTATTTTAAGTCTGAAAATTACAAATAAAATATCATTATGTAGGAAATATTATTAGCTTTCAAATTAATATTTATAGTCGAATTTATCTTATGTATAAACCCATATTAAAAATTATTTACTTATTAAACTTTGATTTTAACTATTTTAACCCTTCTTTAAATAAATTAATAATAAATGTCCTAATCTAATCCAAGTGGGCCTAAATGGTCATATTTTATTCCTAAGGTTGTTTTAGGTCGAATTAAACTTATCCAATAGAATTAGGACATGTGTTAGGGTAATAATAATAAC
Organism: Viscum album; assembly: GCA_963277665.1. Lineage (NCBI taxonomy): Eukaryota > Viridiplantae > Streptophyta > Magnoliopsida > Santalales > Viscaceae > Viscum > Viscum album. The sequence continues at coordinate 1,478,317,909 of OY728157.1, forward strand.
ACTTTTACACTTAATTACCCTATTTACTTTTATCGGTGGTAAAAAAAGTAAAAAGTAACTATTCACCAAAAATTATTTTCATCTCATTGAACCACATTTTAGTCCTTGATATTAACCGTGTCTCTTGGATTTTCTAAATTCCATTCACAGAAGCGGTAAAATTATGTTTTATGAAAAATTCAGTTTTTTTAACTACCACATAGTGGTTTCACTATTCATCAAAAATTGAAAGTTTTCATAAAAATACCAAAATGTTACCCTAGGCTAATTTCATTATTCGGAATCCAAAAATGAAGTCCATTTTGAAAAATAAAATTTATAAAATTTCAAAAAGTGGTTATTACTATTAATAACGTCTAGTTTTAATAATATTTAAATAGCATATCGTTGTTTAGTGAAACGAGGTATTGCATACGACACAAGCTATTGAGGAAGGCTGCGGTTGTGTGTAAAGCTAGACAAGATATTGTTGTGTGTAGTGAAATATTCCTTTGATAAAAAAAATATTTCTCATAAATGTCTTGGGCTTTACAAGATATGATGAAATAAATGGGAGGCAAAGTAGATGCTTTATGTACCATTTGTTTATGATTCCAAGTTTCTAAATACTCTATACCTATATGGTCCTTCCATGGTTTTGTTAGATGTTGTAATAAGTATGATTAAATTTTGATGTATTAACAATGTATTTAAAGTATGGGTCGTTATAGTTTGTATCAGAGAAATTGTATAGACAACCTTTGGAAACTAGGATGTGAAAGCCTTAGTAAGAACCCTAAGGATAAGTCTAAGAATAGAACACAATCTTAGTGTTTTAGGAATGCCCATGAATAACCTAGGATAAGACCTTAAGTGTGAAATTTTATTCTTGATTATGTGGTTTTCCTATTATAATTAGTGTTTCTCACACTATTCTTCTTGGTTTTAGTCAATGGATGGAACCCGAAGGAACCGTGTTAATGCGGAATGCGACGGGCAATGCAATGATTGTCCCCCTGAGCAACCAAATGTTATGGGAGATGGAATGAAAAATCGTGTAGCCATGCTCACACAACTTTCTCAAGATATGAATCATGCAGGACTTCCAAACGAGCAAAGGAAGGAGCAACATTCTGTTCAATTCTTCATGAGGCAGCATCCACCTTCATTCAGCGGGTCTACTAATCCATTAATTGCTGAAAAATGGATTAGTACTACTGAAAATATATTTTCAGTTCTTCAATGTTCTGAACATGATAAATTCATCTTAGCAGTGTATCGTTTGGAAGGTGATGCTGATCAATGTTGGAATCTTATCAAGAATACGAGGCAAAGAGATGAAATTGAGTCCATGGAAAGGGATGAGTTCAAGAACTTATTTTTCAATAAGTACATCCCTCGTATTCTCCGAACAATGATAGAGAAAGAGTTTCTTGAACTAAAGAAAAAGGTTGATGAATCTGTTGGTACCTATGAAGCAAATTTTACAAGACTTGCAAGGTAAGCTTTTGGTATTATTATCCAACCTAAGAGTAAGATTGATCGATTGTTTAGTGTCTTAAATCCAAGTCTCCGAAGGGCGTTAGCCATAAGTGACTTCAATAGCTATGAGGAAATCGTTCGATGTGCTCTCACAGTTGAGATGGAGATTGGAGTAACCCATCAGTCATATGGGTTTGATAAGAAGAGGAAAATGGAATTCAAAGGAAAATCTAAAGAGCACACTGAAAAGAAGATGATCTTTCCCTTATTCTCAAAGTGTCGTAAGAAACATGGAGGGAGTTGTCTTAAAGGGACAAGTAAATGTTTCAAATTCGTAAAGGAAGGTCATCGGGCATTTGAATGCCGCAATGATGGGATGACGATGTCTAATGATGCAAAAAAAGTAAGGGATGCACAGAATGAACCTACTACACTTCAATGTTTCAAGTGCAATGAGATGGGGCATTATGCCAATAAATGCCCTAATCCAAGGGTTGTTGATGATGGTCGACATCAACAAACTCTTAAGTCTAAAGACAATGGAAAGTCACATGCAATTTCTATCAGCGATGTGGAGTACGATAACGATGTGGTGAAAGGTACACTAACCATCCACTCTAAAGTAGAAAATGTTTTATTTGATTCTAGATCCACCCACTATTTTATTTCTAAATATTTTTCTAAGGGTATCATCGTATTACCTCAACAATTAGATGTTGAGTTAGCTGTGACAACACCTAATGGCACAACAGTCGCATCAAAAGTTTATAATTCTTCCCCGATTGAAGTTTGTGGTAAAGTGCTTCCTGCAAATCTTGTGATCCTTCCTATAGTGGAATTTGATGGGAGTCTTTTCGTGGATTAGATTTCTTTATATGGAGCTCATATAAATTTCCAAAGAAGGGAAGTCACATTTCATATTACTGATCAATCTATGATTGTCTATCGTTGCAAGGATGAACATAACCTTCCAGTGGAAATTTCTTCCATCTTTTGGGTCTTGATTCCACTAAATAAGGTTTATTTATCTCAAATGGTTGGTGAGAAACTCACGATTAATAATATTCCCATTGTACTGGAGTTTGATGTTGTCTTTCCGGAGGAATTTTCGGGTCTTCCACCAAATCGTGAAGTTGATTTTTCAATAGAACTCGTACATGGTGCTTTTCCTATTTCAACGTCACCTTATAGAATGGCCCCAATTGAGTTGCAGAAATTGAAGAAGCAACTCTAGGAGAATCTTGATAAGGGATTCATACTCCCTAGTGCATCACCTTGGGGAGCACCTATTCTATTTGTTAAGAATAAAGATGGATCCATGAGACTCTGCAATGATTATCGGGAACTTAACAAGATCACTATAAAGAACAAATATCCTCTCCCATGCATTGATGGCTTATTTGACCAACTATGCGGAGCTCAATACTTATCCAAGATTGATCTTCGTTCAGGGTATCATCAATTAGGGGTCAAAAGGGAGGATATATCAAAGACGGCTTTCCGTACAAGGTATGGACACTATGAATTTACAGTGATGCCATTTGGTCTTTCTAATTCCCCTTCTATCTTCATGGATCTGATGAATAGAGTCTTTAGAGACTATCTTGATCAATTTGTGGTAGTCTTTATAGACGATATTCTTGTCTATTCAAAGAGCAAGGAAGAACATGAAGATCACTTTAGAAATATATTGAACACCCTGAGAAAGGAGAAGATTTATTCCAAATTTACCAAGTGTGAATTTTGGCTTCAAAAATTCTCATTTTTGGGTCACATAATCTCAAAAGAGGGGATATCTCTGGATCCAGCAAAAACCGTGGTTATCGAATGATGGTTGAGACCAACAATAGTAACTGAGATCCGAAGTCTTCTTGGTTTGGCTGGATATTATAGAATTTTTGTGAAAGATTTTTCATGATTATCTAATCCACTCACCAGGTTGAATTGAAAAGGAGTTAAGTTTGTTTGGACGAAGGAATGTGAAGAGAATTTCAAGGAGTTGAAAAGAAGGTTATCCAGTGCACCTGTGCTCACACATCCTTGTAGTGGAGAAAGGTTTGTGATCTACAGTGATGCATCCAAGAAGGGTCTGGGGTGTGTTCTTATGAAAAATGATATGGTGACAGCTTATGTGTCACGACAGTTGAAAATCCATGAGAAAAATTACCCAAAAAATTATTTGGAGTTAGCTGCAGTAATCATTGCATTAACGATTTGGAGGCATTATCTTTATGGATAAAGGTGTGACATTTATATTGATCATAAGAGTTTAAAGTATATTTTCACACGAAAGGAGTTGAATATGCGCCAATGAAGATGGTTATAGATGATTAAGGATTACGACTGCTCAATTCATTACCACCCTGGGAATGCAAACAAGGAGGTAGATGCATTAAGTTGACAAGACCATGCCAGTTTATCCTGGATGCAGATCACAAAAGATCCAATATTTATGGATTTACAAAGGATGGATCTTGGAATTATAATGGAAGGGGGAAAATCGTATCATTCTCAAATGAATGTTCAACCATCTATACATGTGAAGATTAAAGAGTTGCAGAAATAAGATGTAGAGTTACAAAATAAGGTGAGATATATTCCTGAATTCAATCTTGATTGTGATGGTTTAATAAAGTTCAGGAATCAGGATTGTGTTCCTCCCATCCCCGAATTAAATAAAGAGCTACTAGATGAGGCTCATAGTTCTTAATTCTCTATTCATCCTGGAAGCAAGAAGATGTAAAGGGACCTAATAGAGTACTTCTGGTGGGATGGCATGAAAGGAGATGTTGCTAAATATGTCTCTCGATGCTTGGTTTTTCAGCAAGTTAAAGCTAAGAGACAGAAGTCTAAGGGGATGTTACAACCATTACCCATATCCGAATGTAAATGGGAAAACATCACTATGGACTTTGTCACAGGACTTCCTAAAACATCCAAAGGCAATAATGCTATCTGGGTCATAGTTGATCATCTTACAAAGTCTGCACACTTCATTGCCATTAGAGAGGATTTATATCTGGATCAGCTTTCCAGGATATATGTAAAGGAAGTTGTAAGATTGCATGGAGTACCACTTTCTATTATATCTGATCGGGATCCGAGATTTACCTCGAAGTTCTGGCAAAGTCTTCAGCATAATCTGGATACAAAGTTGAGTTTCAGCACTTCTTATCATCCTCAGACAGACAGTCAGTCTGAGAGAACAATTCAAACTCTAGAACATATGTTTAGAGCTTGCTCTATGGATTTCAAAGGTGGTTGGGATCAACACCTACCTTTGGTGGAATTTTCTTATAATAATATCTTTCACTCCAGTATTCAGATGGATCCTTATGAAGCTCTCTATGGAAAGAAATGCAGGACTCCAACTTGCTGGGATGAAGTTGGGGAATGAAAGCTATTAAGACCCGATCTTGTTGATGAGATGGCAGAAAAGGTCAGATCTATTCAACAACACATAAGAGCAGCTCAGAGTCGATAAAAAAGTTATCCCGACAACCGAAGAAAAGACCTAGAGTTTGATGTGGGTGATAAAGTGTTCTTACGCATATCTCCCAGGAAGAGGGTCATGAGATTTGGAAAGAAGGGGAAGTTGAGCCCTAGATATATCGGTCTTTTCGAAATACTGGATCGTGTTGGATAGGTAGCTTACCGATTGGAACTTCCACTGAATCTCTCTCAAGTTCACGTTGTCTTCCATGTATCTCTCATGAGAAAGTACATACCTGATCCTTCACATGTACTCAGCTAAGAAGTTGTACCGCTGTAGCAAGATCTTTCTAATGAAGAACAACCGATAGAGATTCTGGATCGTAGCGAAAAAGTCCTACGAACCAAGACCACCCGATTGGTGAAAGTTTTATGGATGAACCACCAATTAGAAGAACCTACATGGGAGCTTGAGGATATGATAAGGGAGAGGTATCCTCATCATTTTTTTACAAAGTGAAGAATTTCGAGGGAAAAATTCATTTTATGGGGGGTAGAATGTAACGCCCGAGACTTTTATGAGAAATATTTTGTTTTTATCAAATGAATATTTCACTACACACAACACTAGCTTGGATTGCTTTACACGCAACCGCGACCTTCCTCAATAGCTTGCGTCGTACGAAATACCGAGTTTCACTAAACAACGATATGCTATTAAAATATTATTAAATCTAGCCGTTATGAATAGTAATAACCATGTTTTGAAATTTTATATTTTTTATTTTTCAAAATGGACTTCATTTTTGGATTTGGAATATCGAAATTATCCTAGTGTAAAATTTTGGTATTTTTCTAAAAACTTTCAATTTTTAAATAGTGAAACCACTAAGTGGTAGTTAAAAAAACTGAATTTTTCATAAAACATAATTTTACCGCTTCTGTGAGTGGAATTTCGAAAATCTGAGAGACACGGTTAATATCAAGGACTAAAATGTGGTTCAATGATATGAAAATAATTTTTTGTGAATAGTAACTTTTTACTTTTTTTACCACTGTTAAAAGTAAATAGGGTAATTAAGGGTAAAAGTGTTATTATTATTACCCTAAAACGTGTCCTAATTCTATTGTATAAGAGTAATTGGAACAAAAACAACCTTAGGAATAAAATATGACCATTTAGGCCCACTTGGATTATATTAGGACATTTATTATTAATTTATTTAAAGAAAGGTTAAAATAGTTAAAATCAATGTTTAATAAGTAAATCAATTTTAATATGGAGTTATAAATAAGATAAATTCGACTATAAATATTAATTAAAAAGATAAACAAATTTCTTACATAATGGTATTTTATTTGTAATTTTTAGACATTATATAATTTAATTTATTTATGACACAACGATGATGCAGTAATTATCTTATTAATGAAATATTGACATAATTGATGTTATAAATACCCAAATAAATGTAATTTGAGACTTTTTATTAATTACACTAATTTTATAAGTTAATATGACATGTTAGTATTGATTTAATAAACTTTTTTCGAACTAATCATTCTGTTATGATTTTCACAAAAATCAATTACTATATAGTGTCAAAATTGACATAAAATAGTTTTTAAAACAAATTTTATATTATTAATTGTTATTTCATTCCTAAAAATCTAAGGTTCGGCTAAATGACTTATATAAGGTTATATATATTAATTATAAACAACTTGGGGTTCTTTTGTCTTGATATAGTAAGTGTATTAACCTTATAGTGTTAGAAATCAAGAAGACACGGTAAAAGTTAAATTATCTATCTTAAAGTTATATCTAAATGATAAAGATAAATTTGACAACTAAACTTGTCTAAATTATATTTGATGAGAGTATTTCTCCCCATACCCACCTTATCTTCTAAATATATCAATTTGGAGCTATTAAAAACCAAATGTGACTTTATAATAAAATAATATTTTTAGTTATTCCAAAGGTGCCCCTCTCCTCCATTATAAAAGGGCACCTCCTCCCTCTCTTCCTCACACCACTTTGAGCCTTCAAACTCAAACAACCCCTGCCAATTAATTCTCTCCACTTCCCTAGAGACATACTAGAGGTCCTGGTATTCTTCAAAGACCAATTTTATTGCCCTAAAAGGAGGTCTCAAAGAAGCGCTTCAAAGAAGAGGTAATATCCGTTACCGATTCTTTCATCTTTATTTCTTCTTCCACTTATTGTTATTTAGTTGTTTAATTATGAAGTAATAACATCAGTAGCACTCATATACTGATATGTGATTATAAGTATGAAAAAACCATATTTCACCATCTATCCATCCTACGGGAAACAAAATCACCGTGCGTGCGTACGTACGGAATACCGTCTCCACGCCGTGGTGTAATCTATTTTCCACCACCACTTTACTTGGATGGGTATAATGGTGTAAATAATGACTATATATGATTATTGTAAAGTGATATTGATTCTGAAATAGTATATATACACTCCAATAGAATTCCACAATCATGAGAACGATATCATAGCTCGTGCGTACGTACGGAATACCGTCTCCACGATGTGATGCGACTCGTTCTACATGATCTTTATTGCATAATGATTATATAAATAAATTTAATGAATTAATATGATATATATTACACTAATATCATTCTGTAAATGAGGTATCTATAACCTAAAAATAAAAATAAGAATTTATTCGACAAAACACGCATAAGAACAAAAAGTAATAAGCAGCTGAATAACAAGTATTAATGAAATATTACTAATAAGAAGCTAAGAATATAACCATACATGATATCATAAAAATAAGTATGATTCTGGAATATGTAAATAACATTATTTAAATCATTATACAGGAGGTTCAGACACTTACGAAGCAAATTTGACCTAAGTTGAAGGAAAAATCTCGCAATCTCAATTTTTATCTAAGATTGGTTATACATCAGAATTTATTGAGGAATATTTATCATCCACATCCATGATTCCTCAATATGTAATATTTATATCCTTATACTGTAGTTTATATCCAATTTTACCCTTCGGTGAGTTTTTAGTAAAAGATATGAAAGGAATCTTTTGTCATTTTTCGTACGAGGTACTTTTTGAATTTTCCGACAAAAGTACGAGAAGACTGTTTTTTAACTTAAACAGCATGAATGGATTTTTAAAACATTATTTCCAAGAAGATTCCTTTACAATTTTTCATGTTTATTTTTAATCAACTTCTTTTAGTTTAAGATTGTATGACATGTTAATAAAGGAAAAAATGTTTTTTAAGTAGAAAGTATATTTTCCTCAAGAATGGAGTTCAAGTGTTTTATCAAAATTATTTTCCATATAAGATAATATAGGGTTCTGTTTATATACCTATTATTACATTTATTTTATTATGTTGTGATGGAATTATTTTTATGAATTCCTTTATCTTATATTAATTGTTTTTTGATGACATTTTGTTTAAAAATCCCATTTTTTTTACATGGGTTATGCAATAATATATGATTTATGATTTTGTGGCACACATAATAATGGTATCATTATGAGATGGTTTGGACCTATATCTCCCTCCAATTCATTGGGTAATGATTTTATATCTCATGATATAGACATGGCTGGAACGGCTGGTTAAACCGGTTCAGTGAAATAGGACTGAAACGAGGAGTGAACTCGGTTCAGAAATGGAATTCTTCCACTAAGATAGTCTTGGAAAAGAGTCTTGACTAATAAGAAATGATTCTCTATGATTATGTGTGTATGACACAAAGTTTCATGTTTTATGTTATGATTATTGGGATGAAATTTCTCTACTATGATTTATCCCATGTTATGAAATTATGATTTCTTTTGCAGGTTAAGATTTCCAAAAGTTATATTCTTATGACGTGATTGATATTTCTTTTGTTTACCCTTAATGAGAATTTGAGCTCAACCTTTTGTATGTTTCATTTACCCAGGCCAGGAAGAAGGTTATTAAGTAGGATATGCCAAAAAGGGACTCTAGATATGATGAAATAAATGGGAGGCAAAGTAGATGCTTTATGAACAAGTTGTTTATGTTTCCCAGTTTCTAAAGACTCTATACCTATACGGTCCTTCCATGGTTTTGTTATATGTTGTAATAAGAATGCTTAAATTTTTTAGTATTTTCAATGTATGTAAATTATGGGTCGTTATATAATGTGACAAGTTCCCAAGGTGCTCTTTCTATCTAAATTGCAACCAGCAAAGTCAGCATCAAAATAACTTATTAACACAAATTATTTTCCTCTTGGATAAAATAGTCTTATGTTGGTAGTATACTCGAGATATTTAAAAATCCTTTTAAAAATAGATAAATTAGACTATTTGGGATTGGCTTGAAAATGAGCTAACATGCATACATTAAACATAATATCAGGTCTGTTAGCAGCAAGATAGATAAGACTACCAATCATACCACTATAATAGGATTGATCCACTGATTTACCAATTTCATCAGCAACCAATTTACAGGTGGTACTTATAAGAGTATCTCTACCTTTATTATCATACAAACCAAAATGTTTCAAAAGGTCATTATCATTTTTACTCTGATTTAGAATAATACCATTTTTATTTTGAAAAATTATAAATCCAAGGAAAAATTTATGTTCCCCCATTAAACACATTTAAAATTCTTCATGCATAAATTTTGAAAAATTAATACATAAAGAATTTTTAGAGGATCCAAAAATAATGTCATATATAGAAATTTTTACTATTAAAACATATTTATGAAAACTTTTAATAAAAATAGTAGGATCCCATATTCCTTATGTAAAACCCTTATTAATAAGAAAATAACTAATTCTATCATTCCCTGATCATGGAGCTTGTTTTAGACCATATAGAGATTTAGAATGTTTAAAAACCTTATTTGAAAAATGGGGATTTGTAAAACTGGGGGGTTGTTAAACAAATACATCCTCAACTATTTACCCAATTAGAAATGAACTTTTGACATCCATTTGATATAGTTTAAAATTCAGATGAGATTTATAGGAAAGTAATATCACAATGTATTCTAATCTAGCTACAAGTGTGATGTTTTCCACCGAGTATATTCCTTCTTCTTGACTATATCGTTGTGCAACTAGACTGCCCTTCATTCAAACTTTGTTTCCAGATTCATCGAATTTATTTCTCATCACCCATTTAGTTTCTATGGCATTGTGTCTTTAGGTCATTCTACTAATACCCAAAATTTGTTTCTTTCAAACCTCTATGATTTTTCTTTCATAGTGATAACCCAAAATTCATCACTGACTGCGTCATAAATATTTTTAGGTTCAAGCTGTGGAAGAAAAGATTGTTGTTTAACACGGTTTCTCATAGAAGCTCTAGTTTGTGTTCATCTATTTAGATCACCTAATCCAACATCTAAAGGATGATTCTTGAAAGTTCTAATACCTTTAGAAAGAGTTGAACTATACTCCTCATAGTTCTCTATAGGTTTAGATTCACAATACGCAGATTCCAGAAAATTTCTAGAACTAGTAGCTTTCACAAAGGGTTAAATGTATTTATCATTAAGGTCCAGATATAGCATATATTCCTCTAGATCTTCAATATAGGATTTGGGGTCATCTGGATCAGTCTCATCAAATTTTACATGAATTTATTCTTCCACACATTTGGTTCTCTTATTGAATACTCTATATGCTTTACAAGAGATAGAGTAACCATGTAAAATTCCATTATCAATATTAGAATAAAATTTGTCAAGATTATCCTTAATGTTATGGATGTAGACTTATCAAAAAAACAATAATATAATTAACCATAGGATTCCTATTATTCTATATCTCATAAGGGGTCTTCTTAAGAACATCTATAATTAAGAATCTATTGAAAATGTAACAGGTTGTATTAACATCTTCATCCCAAAAACAGATAGGTAGATTATACTCATTTAGCATAGCTCAAGAAATATCATGAAGTGTCTTATTTATTATTTCTACAACTCCATTTTGGTGAGGTGTTTTAAAAGTATAGAAAATTTAATTATATAAATTTTATTATCCAAAAGATCCAAATTTTTGATTTTCAAACTCATGACCATGATCACTTCTCAAGGTCATAATTATAAGTCCACTATGATTTTCAACAAACATGGAATATTTAATTAAGTAAGAAAGTGCTTCACTTTATTATCTAGAAATTATACGCAAGTATATCTAGAAGAATCATCTACAGGAACATAAACACAGTGCATACCATTTAAAATTGAAACTATAGATAGTCCAAACAAATCAATGTGAACCAACATGAGGGTTGAGAAGTAGAATCTTATTTCTTTGGGTTGAAAGATACTTTGTGTTGTTTTCCCTTTGATAAGGATTAAAAACTTTGTTATGTTGGAATTCTAGTTTAGGTATGTCTCTAACTAAAACTTTCCTAGTTATTTTTCTAAGTGAGTGCACATTGTAGTTTCTTAATTGTCTGTGCCATAACTAGGATTACTTATGAACAATAGTTAAATAAGAAAAATAATTCACACCATTATATTAAAATAAATAGCATATACATTTTCATTTCTAAGAGTAGTGAGTATTAAATCATTTTTATAATTAAGAACATCGCATACATAATTTTCAAACATAACATTAAAACCATCATCAGACAACTAAGAGATAATATGTAAATTGTATTTTAACCCATTAACAAAAAGTAATTCTGAATATAATATAGAATTTGTGTTACCAATTTGAACTAAGATGACGACCATACATTTAACAATATCACAAAATGTGACATGTCCACCATAAACAATAATTATGCACTTCAAGTATGAATAGTATCATATTATATTTATTGAACATCCACTGTCTAAGGACCATAGAGTTTTATAGGATCTCATTAAACAAATTTCCTACAAAACAGATTCAGTATAGGGTAACATTGGTACCCATATTTTTATTGGTCCAAAGAGGTTAGAAAGTAAAACATTTGGAACCCATACTGGTTTTAGAGTTTTTTTATAATCAGAAGATATTTTTTGAGACATAAATACATTGTTAGGTCTTTTAGAGAAATTTTATTCCAAATATATTCATGATTTGGAACTAGCAGTGACATGTCCATGTTTTGGATCAAATTTATTTTGAATAATACTTCTCTGTACCGGTTGATATCATATACCAGTTGTGTATTTTAGAGAAATGTTTTTCTATTAGAACCGAGTCAACGTATCTCTACCTTAATAAAAATTCTCAAGATCCCTTTTTAATTTTTCATTTGATAATTTAAGTTTAGTATTTTATTTTAATAGTAGAGAATATTTTTATTTTTCAATAACCAGATCAGACATGAAATTTGCATTTAATGAATGTTGTATTTTCAATAATTTATATTTATCCTTGAGTTTATTAAAGGTGTCCTCATGCATTCCACAATATTCAAATAGTTCATCCACAGTAAAATTAACTTCATTATTTGATTTAATTTCATTCTCAGAATAATAAGCATCAGCTATAAGAGAATTTTGTGTTACCATATATGTTTCTGTCATTAAACACATGTTTGCATGTATGTTCTTTTGAATATCAGAAGAGTCATATCCACTGGAGAAATATTTTTAAGCACTCCAAGTAGCTTTCATATCCTTTATATATAACTTTTCTCTTATCTACGTATTTCATCTTAAATTTTAGTTTGGGGAAATCAGCCTTCATATGGTCTTATCATTTACAGTCATAGCAGATTATGTCATCTGTTTTGTCATTCCATTTTCTATCCTTTTTCAACTGTCCTTTATTATTATACCTTTATTTATTATCTGAATTTCTAAATAACATATTCTTACAGTTGAATTTTTTTCGAATCTCATAGTAACATGAGCTATCTCATCATCCCAATCAGAGTCTAAATCATCACTGGTGGAAGTGTCTATAGGAGGTTGATCTTTTTCTTTGTCTTTGATTTTTGAGGCTGTAGTCTTGAATGCTACAAATTTCTGTATTGGTTCTTCATCTTGTTCTTCATTTACCTTAAGAACATCTTCTTACATCATAATTTTCCTAATTAGTTCCTTCACAAGTATGTTACCTATATCACATGAATCTTAGATATAAATAGAATTTCCTCTCCATATTCCAGGTAGGAATTGAAGAAATCTCATAATATGATTGTTGTTATCCACTAGTTTCCAAATCAGACTCATTGTATTCACTATTTCACTAAACATGAGATACATTTCAGATATAATATCATCAGGCATCATTTTCAAATTATCATATTTAATAGTTTATCTATTTAATCGAATTTCTTTATCATTGGTTGTTCCCTCATGTAAAAATTGAAATGTATCCAAAATTTCATAAGCAGTTTTACATGTAGATATTCTATTGAATTATTTATCATTTATAGAATAGTATAATGCATTAAATTACTTACAGTTATTGTAATATGTATCACTAGTCAACTGAGACCATAAGTATCTAGCAGTAAGAGGCATTTCATGTTGTCTTTCAATTATGTCCCATATTTCAGGACCCATTCACTCAAAATACATTTTTTTAAATTTTCACTTAGCATTGTTTTTTCCATTAAAGAAAGGTTTCTTATTAGTAACAGCACCCCCAACTCTGTTATCCATAGTTATATAGAATATTATTTAATTGAAAATTTATATATGGTAGAAATTTTAATATCTTTAAGATACAACTAAAATCAATATTGAAATGAATTTGACAACATGCAAAAAAATTCAGATAGTAGCAACAAAAATAGATCACCTTATACCAAATGTTGTTCAGAGTGGAATCTCAAGAGTGGAGGGTGAATTGAATTCGTAAATAAAATTTATGTTAGAATCATTATGATAAATATCCCCCAATTTCAAAATATCCCTGTTAATTATGGCAGTAGATATATAAATTCTTAGTTGGTCAACAAGTTTTTCAATGGGTGATTAGTCCTCAACTGAATTATTGTAAAACACTTCTTCAAATTTTGAAACATGTTTACTAAATTAAACACATACGCACACTAACCAAAACAAAATATCAAAGTCAATGAATTTTTTTTCTGTTTTATTAAATATAAGATGTGGAAAATAGAAAAAGTATATTTAAAAAAAATCGTGCATAGTGGAACAAAACAAGACGTTTAGTCTCAATACAAGACTTAATACTCTCTACTTGGTGATCACCTACCACCAAGCAGTTTATATAAATGATAAACATGATACATAACCTATATACGTCTTTACAATAGTTTTCACAAACCTTCCAAGGTTTACACACTCTACCATAGTTCTTCGTGTGACAAACAAACAATACAGACAACACATGGTCTCTTTCAGAATTATATGTGGGAAAGAAAATATAAGTGAAGTTTGATGTAAGGAGTTTCAGTATCTTATAGTTCAAGGACAATAGATAGTGTGTGTAACAGACAAATACACACTTGTCATAAATGTAAATGAAAAAGAAATAGTGGAGCTAATATTATAATATTTATTATAGAATGCTTTATGTGTTTTTAGTTCATCTCATGACCCCTTGGGATGATGAATTTTTAGTTTGAGTCTGTCTATGGATGTTTTTATCAAAACAGAGTGTCATAATGCCATGTTCTAGCTTTCAGGGCATGAGTATTTTGTATCTTGGTTGACAAAAATTTGATGAATCATAGAAATAATCCTTGAAATTGTTCTCCTAAAAATATCTTTTTGAGATTCTTGGGTTCATAGTGTAAGCGTATAGTGGTTCTTCATTGTTCTCTTTGATATAGTGAGTATGATATTTCTCATTCATTCATGTGCACTCTCACACACCTTTTCTCACACACTTCCTTTATTCCTGGGTCTTTATATTTATATTTCAGTTCTGACAATAGGAATAAGTAAACCATGTTCGGTCCTCCTCGAACATCGTATTGTCCCCAGATACTGTTTCTTGATATATCTTCAATCAGCATTAATTAATGTCAGATTCATTAAATTTACCAAATATGACCATTATAATCATCTTAAGAATTTGAAAAATTATTTAAGGGTAAGAATAAGTAGACTGGAAGTGATTGCCTTCAAAGTGGTATGATTAAACAGTGGTGTGTATCGGTATCCTTCATCAGTAGCCTTCAGCGATGACTATATGAATATTATCTTTTAGCGGTAACCTTTCATCAGTAGCTTTTATTGATAACCTTAATTCAATTAACTTTGCTTCTGTGAAAATTTCATTAGTGACCTTTGCATAAGAAAACATTTCATTGGTGAAATTTTTATCGGTAACCTTTACACTTGTAACCTTTCCATCGGCGACCTTTGGATCAATGAACTTTGCATCAGTGACCATTTCATTGATGATCATTGAATCTTTAACCTTTTCTATGATAAATTTGGTACTATAAGCTAAAAAAATAGAATAGTGAGATTAAAGATACATAGGTATAATTAGATCATGATTATCACATTTAATCTATAGAAGAAACATGATTATCACATAAATGAAACATGATTTGGGATTATCAAAACATGTGAGTCCAACAATATTATATCACTTGGTCTAACCCAGTCCTTACCCAATGTAGTGATATCTTCACTTGGTATTTCACTCATATATATCTCCTATTAATTGGACCAAAGGGGTCCTACATACCCTGAGAGGGGGGTGGTTAATCAGGGTATGAATATTCATTTTATCAATTATCCCTACCCATGGGATCTGGACATCTTTATTATAAGAGTCACATTGTTTACATTTATGTTTTATTTTTTGTCATATTCATCCCTTATTAATTTGATGTTGATGATTTGAATGACATGAATGAAACCAAGAAGGACGAAACCTAGATTTTTACCTAGTTTACCCTCCCTAGGCTACATCTAAGGAGCACACATCGGTGATGGGTCGATATACCAAATCCACTAAATCTCACATCGAATTTTCGATGTTTGGGATAGATCACTTCTAATCCCAGGCTCACTACCATTATAATGTTTTGGGTTATCTTGGTGTTTTCTCAACAGTCACTCTAAATTTCCCTCTCTCTAGATCACTGCCAGTATAAAGGTTCACCTTATTTTTCTTCCTTTTCTCACTGCTTTGGAAATGATCCATTCATAGTTTAAAGAATTGTAGGTCCCTTCATTATCAAAAATGAATAATTCTTCCTCTGTCGATAGATGATATATTGAAATCCAACATTCACCCACAGATGAATATCATTTTCACCAGGTGTACTGAGTAACCCTTAAGGTTTCTTGCAACTAAAGAATGATTGATGTGCTTCCATATTCTTGGTGCACTTCTCGGATGACTGGTATGATTCTCTATGCTTTGGAATGCTTCCTGAATCCTAAAACACAAGTTTCACCTAACCATTTGTGTGACACTCCCTTATCCAACCCCAGAAATGGGAAACCCACACACTTTTATGCCCAAATCAGTATTGGCATGCAACTATCAGTTGGAGCGCAACTACATAATATCTTTATACTTGCGTTCCCAAACCACCACTTGTTCAACCAAACCACATACATAGCTGGGGCATGAATTTTGTCTTAGTGTTGACATTATCCAATAAATAAGGAGGGTTATCCGTCTATTTATAGGCATTTGGGGCACCCTGAGCATCGAGTCCAAGTCTCCTCCCAGTGCGTAAGTCCAGCCGCCATAGCCTCTGTCGCCCTAGTCACCTTTCATGTCCAAATCAAGACATGGGAACCTCTCATTAATTTCCATATTTTTATGTTCTGATCTTTAAAGAAATATTGAATGAAACATTCCAATCCTCCAAGAACTTGATGTGCATGTCCCTTTTCAAAAAAATATTCCCCATTTTTCAATTTTGAGGCCCAAAAAATATGGAAAAAACTCGAAAAAAATTCCACCTCATATCTTTTATTTTTTACCTACCTTTAGATCATTACTTTCTTATTTTGATGTTCTTCTTCCAATAAATGATTTTCAACAAAATATTATGAACCTGATAACTGACCAAGTAAACTCCTTTGTGAAAACATTTGAACATCATGGTCTTTTTGTCCCCAAACACAACACGAAGGCCCATTTTTTCAACAAATAAAATCACCTCAAAAATGATTCAATGATACCGTTAGGGAATTTTCCCAATAGTTTTTATCTTCTTAAGTATCATGTTATAACCATCAATGGAGGTGATCAAGGAAATAACTACACAATCAACACATGTATCAATTTAATACATTATAAATAAACTTCACATCACCTCCAACATCCTCTTATGAAACAACCTCATATACACATAAAGAGTTCTTCACATAAAATAAGTTCCATTCATTAATGGAAACCACTAAAATGTCAAAAATTTGGTTAAAAACTTTTAAAAAATCTATTTATCCTATGGTTACAAATTTGAATTTTCAAAATAAAATTACGAATTTCTGATATCATACACTCTTTGAAATATCATGTCAAATAACCATTAATATCAAAATATAAATGAATTATTTAAAATGTATATGGAAATAAAAAATTCCCTTAAAAAGATTTTAAAAATATCTAAAACTAAAAAAATTTTATAACAAAACACACATAGGATGAAACATCCTAATCAAAATCAAATACCCCATTAATGGAACATTAAACACATTAAGAATGGGTCTGACCCTATGGTTCATGGAAAATTAACATGATTCGGGAAAGAGCTATGGAGGAATGTTCTATTTCTCAAACATCACTCTTGGTGTATTGTGGAATTTGGGAACATTAATTTCTGGTTTGATAATTGGGATAGTTCAACAATTGGATTTCCTGGATTTTTATTTCCTAACGTGATGTTTGATCAATAACTCCTTTACCCATCTTTC
Source organism: Viscum album (assembly GCA_963277665.1). Taxonomy (NCBI): domain Eukaryota; kingdom Viridiplantae; phylum Streptophyta; class Magnoliopsida; order Santalales; family Viscaceae; genus Viscum; species Viscum album. Next base: position 1,478,335,629 of record OY728157.1, read on the forward strand.
ACGCTTGTATTTCATAGCTAGAAACAATAAGAATTATTTGAGAATATTTCCCTTTCTTCTGAAATCATTCGTTTAATATTTATAGTGTCTTCAATAATTTCTTTCACATACATGTTGTACAACTCTCTGAAATAAAATTCAAACATTTCTTATGAATTCATGAGCCTCTACTAGTGAAACGAGATACTTGTCAAATATATATTCTTGGTCTGGAGGATCATAAACTATTGTAATCCCACAAATGAAATTATTTGGAAGATAGGGATTTCACTAGACTATAAATGTTGGTGATATCATAATAAAAAGATGGAATTATAAAACCATCTCTTCATTGACACCGAATTGGACCACGTAATTTAGTGAAACTTCGAAAACCTCAACATGATTGATGTGCATATTTTCTAGTGTGTGTATTTAAACTGGAGTGTAATTCATGAAGAAAATTTAAGGGGAATGAATTCAAGGTGGGAGAAATTTTAATGGATATAGGTTTTTGGAAACTATGGATTTCACGAAACCAAGATTGTAGTGAAGGATAATCCAGTTCATCTATGGAATTTCATGTTCAGTCTCGAGGTTTGGTGATTGAACTCATATTATTGGTTAAACAATGGTGTAATAACAATTCCTTGTAGTTTATCATGGAAGTTAGTAATAACTCCTAGAACACTTAGGACCCCATTATAGTGTTATGGATTATTTGGTTTCCTGAAAATTGTGATCTCATGTTAAATGTTGTGGGATCATGTAACCCTGGTTTTTTTCATGGTGAAGAGTCATTCAAGATCATAATGAAATAGTGGAAATTGTTTTTTTTTCATTTCTATTGTCTAGGGAACTCTATAATGGTGGATTCCATTGCTCCACTAAATGATATAGAGGATTTTATTTCCAATTATTATTTTCCCTCTACCATTGAAACTAACTATCTAGTGATACATGATGCTATTAGAGGAATGATATCCACAACATGGTCTACTTTGTACCATATTAAGAGGTTTAGAAGGATTATTCTTACTAATATGGATTTAACTAGGATGATTAAAGGTGGATTACCCCCACCCCTTCTTGGAGGTGGGAGGGGGAGGAGTGCTTCATTCTGCCACCTCCAAGCTTGCGGAAGACCTTCAATCCCTTATCCAACTCTAATTTACTCCTAGATTTTCTGATGATCTTTTTAAGCCTGAAATTAGTCGATATGAATCTTGGTGGTCCGCAGCTACCTATATAGATTTCGGAGTTTTGTGATGCTTCATGCTATCTGGATCATACCCTTGTTGCACATTACAACCATTGAAGGCACTTAGTTGATGATTTTTGTTGCTTTGTCTTTAGCAAAGGGGACTTGCAAGATTGTGTTGTAGTGAGTCTTCTTGATAAGTGAATGTTCATGATTCGGTATGATTCATAAGATTACCTGATTAAGGCTTAGTATAGTGCACCCCGGTGCTGCAACGACTGCATATTCTCCCTCCTTAAAAGGTTGTTCTATCCTTGCATGAATCGTGATGCACCCTCTAGCGTGATTTGGGTAAGCCCTCCTCCACTTCCTGTGCCGTTTCAGAATCCAGAAATTCTTCTTATAATTGGAAATATGGGGGGTCATTTCCTCAGTTCAGATGTATGTACTTCCACTGATATTCAACCGATTAATCTTCTTAGTTTTGTTGAGGTTGATGTGTCAAAACCTCAAGTGGAGTGGCTTTGGATTGAAGTAGGTGCAGAGTTCAGATGGAAGAAACTGATTGTTTTTTATTCCTGGGTAAAATATTGTTCAAATTTCCATCGCATGGGGAATTTGGTGTCTATTTTTCATAGTGACGATGTATTTGGGAGGAACTATTTTCTGATGGTGAGGCCTGATGAGGTCCAAAGTTGGGTGATTTTATGTGATATTGGTAAGGATTTTGGTCAGGAAAATTGGGTTTCACTGTTTGTGGGAAAGGATGTTCTCATGATGAGGCCAAGTGAGGTCTAGAGTCGTGTGTGTGCAGTTTATCCAAATAAGGATGATGGTTTTGTGAATTGGGGTTCATCATCAATGGATAATGATGTGGAGGTTTCCTTCAACCCAAATGATACTTCAGTCCTCGATTAGTTGAAGTGGGAGCTGTAGGTGGGTGATGGTGGGAGGCATGGTGCTGACAAAGCTGGGGGAGAGATGGCTATTTGTAGGGGGGTAAAAGGGTCAGAACATGTGTCATTAGAGGCCTTGGGTACATGTTTTTATGGGATATCTGGCTAGGATGAGGATGTTGGAGGGGTCGTAAATACAGTTCCTACGGGTAACTGTTTTCATGACTTGGAGAATGACGAGGCGGAAGTGCTTACCCCAGTATGCAGCGATGCCAATGTGTAGGTTAGGTTTGAGGAGGGTAATGTTAGAAATGAATATATTATGATGGAACCCCATGAATGTTATGAAATGGTGGAACATTTCCAATGCTTTCCAATGATCGATGCTAAATTTTAGACTTAGTAGATACATCGGACTAAGGTAGTGAGTTTTAAAGAGGTAGTAATCCCTGGAAAAGGGGGGATATTTCTAAGAGAGATAAAGGAAACAATGGTGGCAGAGCCAAGCCCTCATATAGAAACATTGTCTATGGAGGGATGGTTAAGATATATGGGAAGAAGGAGGGGATGTTTGTCTCACCGCAGTGACATCTAAGGAATGATTACTCCTTTCTACCAAAGTCAGTGTCTAAGAGGTCATCAATATGAAAGGAAAGCATGAAATACCCTAATGAGTCTATTTCTTTGGAATAGATGAATATAATGAGGAAGTACGCCAAATTCCTAAAGCATTATGAAGGATCAGAATGGAAATCGGATACAGTGAAGGAATCACTCTACAAGGGATGAGGTGAAGAGTATGGTTCTTATAAATTCTACCTGTTGTTTTTCTTTTTTTGGACTTGTGTGCTTGTTACTGAACTTCTCTTTTATTATAATAAATGGTCATATGATATCTTCTGACAAACTTTCTATCTAACATTCTTTCAATATAATAAAAAAATGGTTATTATTGTTAAACACATTAAGACACCATAAACAACTACTATGAAAATCAATTGTTGTGAAACAATCCATTTGAAACCACTAACCAGTGTTAAACATGGACTCTAAAACCACTTAAATCCATTAATGTTCATTTAAGAGTTTATAAAAACACATTTAATGGAATTCATTCAATTAAATGTGATAAAGATATTTGAAAATAAATTTCCAAACATCATAGGAAAGAAACATTGGATTGAATTGGATAGTTAATAACTTAAAAGGAATAAAACATCTCATGGAATCACATGTGAATTGAAATCTAATGAATACCTACATCATTTAGGTACAATAAAATATCAATGCATCATACACCTCATTTAAGTTTACCAAGACGAAAACCAAAAAAATTTCAAAAATTAATTAGGATATTAATAAACATATATAATGATTTATTCCAAGAAATATTGAAATTTAAAAATCAATTGAGGGGAAATATCAATTTTGTATAACCAAATGATCCTTAATAATTCTTTAATTTCAACAAAATAACTTCTGAACCTAAAATAATATTAATCAAAATATATATAATCATGGATAAAGATTCAATACACAGCATCAAGGAAACATTATTCATCAATCCATATTCTTATCATAGGGAGATGGTATTATGACCCATGATTGAGTGTAAAGTGTGATGAAGAGGGGGAAGGGTCAGTAATGAGGGAGAGCAGTGGTGAGGCGTCACCAAGGGGACCTACAAAAAAAGGTTTATGGGAGAGAAGGGATGGAAGATCTGGATTAGGCTTGTGGGGGGGGGCTTAGGGTATAAGGGGTTCTAGAGATGAGGGATCAGATTCGGGGGAGCAAGTAGAGAACAAGGTCAGTGGCGGTGAATTGGTGGAGAAGGGGGGTGATAGAGAGGGTAGAGATTGGGTGATTGGGGTGGGATGGGATGTGGTTCAGAGGCAGTTTCGGGGAAGAAGGGTCATTTCATTAAAAAAAAATCCAATATTTTAGGGACAGTTATTTAAAACTCGCCACTAAATTTTGTCTATTTTTTAGTGGTCATTTCATAAATCACTACTAAAAACACTACTAAAAGAACATTTTTTAATATTGTATAAATATAAATTGAAATTTATTGATATATAAAATATAAATATAAATATATTGATATATAAAATATAAACTTCATATAAAATATTCATTTTTATGTATTATTTTTATTAATTAAAATGGAGAGACATTATTCACCATAAAATAGTTTAAAAAATTATGTTTTAAAACCTAAAAAAACTGTTAGAAAAATCAAATATAATGTTTATTCAAAAGTAATCAAGGGGATTTAAAATTACTAATGATTAAATATGTTACATTAAATATTACATAGGTATTTAAATTAAATAATTTATTGAATTAAATGTTCGTTTTATATAACAACATCAATTTCTCACAATTCACTAAAAAATAAATATGTTTAGGAAGATACCAAAATGTTACCATATGTAATTTATGAAAGGATGATTTCAAAAACTGATATTAATTTTATCAAATTATGTTCATGAATTATCAATATATAGATTATAATATTTTCTTATAAAAATAAGTGAAAATAATTTTTGAACAAAACATATTTTGTGATGAATATAATTATATTCATAAAAAATGATGATTAATTACTGAGTATTTATAAATAAAAATATATTGAGTACGAAATTTATATTAATATTTCATAATCTATTAAATACTATTCATACCCTCCTATTTAATGACTAAGGTATAATAGACATATTTAAAATAATATTATTTCTTAGTTCGCGTAAGCTATATATCACATGTCATTGATGCTATTGATGATAATCACTGTAGCATGTAACATAACCTAAACATAGTGTTTCATACAATAGAATATATCCAAAAAATATAAATTAATTTGAAATATATATTTCATAAAATATAGAGATGTTTCACTTCATATAAAGGCACATTTTTATATGAGATTGACATTATCCAAATTAGTAAGTCTAAAGTGATAGATAACCAAGCCCATTCATCATCCTAGATTAGTCATAAGACTCCAAGAAGGAAGTTAATCCAAACCCAAGGCACTCTACCCTAGGGTACATTACTCAATTAATAATCCAAGTCATCATACAATTAAAACCTAACATGCAAAAACTATATTCAATAACTAAATTTTTGTTCTTAACCTCATTTAATACTGGTATTTAAGGTAGAAAAAATTCATTATAGAGAAAATCATAGAATATAATGAAAATAACCATCATAGAAGTTGTTTAATAGAAAAATAGAGCATACAAAATTTTTGATTTTCTTAATTTTTTTACTAAATATGAATATTGATAGGAAGAACCATTAAATAAATGAAATATAAAAATATTTATACACAAGATAAAAATTTATAAACAATTATTAAATAAAATCTAATTATAAACCTGCTTAATTTTTTTTTGTATGAAATTATGGATATTCAATAATTTTTAATAAAAAATATATTTATTTTATTAATTTTAATATAATAACTTTATATTAAATTTGATACTAACACATTAATCCCACTATGGACAATATTCTATCTAATGGGGTGATCATTAACTAATGAAGAGAAAAGACATGTTACTTTATTTTAATAAAACGAATCTTGTGCCAAACTTTTCATATTAAATATATGATATTTAATGAATTAAAAACTATTTATAATACAATTTCTATTATGTAAACATTTTACCTAATCTAAATATCATATAATTTAACATTATTTAAATATTTATCATGCTATTCATCGTAAAACTTTTTTATTTTGTTTAATAATATCTAAATGAGGTCCTCTTTTATTTTTTTCTAATTTAAAATTATTAATTATTATAAATAAATAATTTAAATATATATATTTTTATATTTATCCTTACTCAATAATTTATAAATATTTAGAAGTTATCAGTTATAATTTATAAATCCAACCATATATTTTTTTATAATAATTGATTTTATATAATGTCAAAAATGTTATATGAAATATTAAATTTAATATTTGCGAAAAAAATATTTCATAAAAAATTATTTAATTAGTTATAAACCATTTATAATTAATTATTTAATTAATTAATAAACCAATTATAAATTTAATATTTCTAAAATAACTTTTATTATGAATTTTGATCCATTAAGGAATTATACGTTAAAAAAAATTAACAATTTTTTACCCTTTTGAGAGAACCCATTCATGTATAATGGAAATCACACCCACCGTTCCAAAAATATCTACGTAGTGGTAAACCATTTATAGGTCCCCTGAGTAAAGGTATGTAAATTATTACCTTTATGAGGCATAAAAATCACTATATAAGTGTATGGACTTTACATAGAAATATTTCATAAGGATTTGAATTTTATATAGCTGCCACAATATAATGGAAATTAATTTTTTACTTTTACAAAACCTTTTAGAACTGTAATAAAAGCTTAATACCATAGTTACATTTATAATCTTGTATGTTGTATAAGGGTAAGCACATGGTTATCTTTACAATGTCCTTTAAAATCTACCATTACCTTTACAATACACTTTTATGCATAAAGTTAAGTTTTTTTAACCCTTAGATAGATGTATGTAATTTTAAGGGAAAATAAACAGATGAAAGGCCACATTAAATAACTTTATGCTCTTGTCCATCATTATACATCTTTAATTTATAAGGGTAAGGTCTTTGTTACATTACATATCTCAGTTACATAAGGATAAACCCTTATGAAATCGTATTTCAAAAGAAACAAATTTATATTTTTTTAAATTTTCTTCTTCATTTTATCTCACCATTCATAAAACCAAAACATGTTTCACTCTGATAACAATGATGTTTTTTTGATAGAGTCTAATAATTATTATTAAAAATTGTGGGATTAATTTAGAACCACATTTACAAGGATATCCATTCAAGAAAATATGACCCATTAATATAAAAATTGGAATACAGAATAATAAAACATTAGCATAGCATTCACAAAAGATCCAATGAAACCCTTGATCTATGTTGTCATATGAATTTTATAATGTTAACAGAGTTTCAAACCTTTGAATCCCACCTATGTATTGTATCCATGGGTTGCACCTGAATTATTTGATATTTGAGAAGGATCCAAATTTATCACCAAGGTATGATGGTGCCTCTATGTGAGAATTAGGAAGATAAAAGACGTTCAGGTTGAGGGAGTTTTAGTTAAGAATGGTGATATTAATCCACACCATCCAACCATCATATTTAATTATAATATATAAGATAGATGGATGTTCCGGGGGATATGATATTTATAAATTTGTCAAAAAATAATAAATACATCTATGATATGAATGCATCATATGAATTTACTCCACAAAAATTTGTCAAATGAAATGGTTGATTAAATTGTAATATCATCAAACATTTAACAAAAAAATGATAAAAAGTTTCTTATGAATTTTAAATAAGATTACCCATTCTTCATCAAAATAAATGTTTTTATAAAATCCATATAATATATAAATATATCACATATATATATATATATATGGATTTAGGTAATACCTCCATAACCATTTTTCAGTACAAAGCACATGTTAAAAAAATGTGACTGATATGTAAAAATAAAGCTACATCAAATTCCCCAACACATATCTAGTTACAATTTGAGGAAATTCAATTCATTTTGTTTATTTATTTAAAATATCTACTAAAAATGGTTAACATGAATATGTTCAAATATAACCTAGAAATGTATATATTTGATGAAAATTCATAGTTAAAAAATTCATGATTTCATTGTGAATCCTTCACACCTCCCTACATTAGCCCATATTAAAATTAACATTCAAAGTGTTGAGATGTAGGATATTCTGGTAAAATTAAATTTATAAAAAGAATCACCAACAGTTTGAACCCTCTTCTATGTTCCTCAATCCAAAGTTCTACTTTCCACTATAAAGTTAAAACTAAAAATATCTTCTTACAAATTAATTATCACCTTCTTCATTGGGTTTAATAGTCCCCTCACATTATTGAAATTATTTTATGAGAAAAGAAAATTTATTTAAAACATTTTTTGACATATTTTTGTGTGTAGAATTGTGTAAAAACCTATTGAATTTTGATTATTATTGTTTACAAAAAACACAATATTCCTTTATCTAACAGATTCCCCATGCGATCCAAATTTACCATTTTAATCTAGATTCAATAGAATTTTTAGCTCCCTAATGTGTTCCATTTCACAATGGATAATTTACAAGGATTATATTCAATATTTATTATTCTTAAAATTATTATCCCAATTCCGTAAAAATCAATCCTTTGAAACAATATTTCCTTGTTTCCAAAACATAATTTCAATAAAAATATTGAATAAAATCATTCATCAATCGTGAAATTCATGAAATTTTATTTTTAGATAAATCCATCACAACGAGCATGGAATTATTCCCAAGGAAGAATAAATTAGGTTTTTTTATTATGATATCATAGAGACCCAAAAAAAATAATTTATTGAAAAGGATAAGATCCAAAATTTGTGCAAGATGTGTGGAATTTTTTTTATTTTGGGGATTTATTATGTGAAAAAAAATTAAATAATAGTTAAGTATAATTGAAGACTCATATACCCTATAACTGAGTCCCAAAATTGTACCCAATATTGATTCCTATTATGGGAGAAAATTTTCATTAATTTTTTTTCCATTCATAAGTTCAAAATATATTCAAGAGGTTATATTTAAAATAAAAATTAAATCCTTTTCCACAAATCAAAATATATTTTTAAAACATTTTATTTTTTACTGTTCGGGTTTTTTATTTTTTTAAATAGACACAATTATTAACAGAACTTATGAAATAGAAGAATGTTAATAAATGGGAAAAATTTATTTAAAAACCAATCCATTTTGTTGTGTAAGTAGGTTTTGAAATTTAAGATAAAATTGATTGTAAATATTATAGAGATCAACATGCTAAAATCCAGGTAATAAAACCAACTCAAAATTTTCATAATATCATGGGAAATTACCTGGAAATAGAGTTCACAAAAAAATTCACTACAAATTTGAAGAATTAATTTTTTAAAATTTTAAAATAGTACTCAGATAAATTTAGAGCATTCATTATCTCAATTAAGTAAAATTCTATATACAATTTTTTATTTATAAGGATCACTCTAATTAGGATGTTCCATCTCTAAAAATATTAAATAAATTAAAAATTATTATATAAAAAACAACACTTTATTATTAAATCAACAAGATGTAGATGTTAGGAGAGTTTTTTTCGAAATATTTTTACCATGTAACTATAATTTTTTCCTTGAAAAGAACATCAAATTCTAATTTAGTCAATTACATTATATTGTTATCTAATTTAAACAACATCGAGGAATGTATTAAATGTAGGAAGCAAACCATGAGTCTTATTGTTATTCAATTAAAAATTAAATAAATAAATAAAAATGAACCCTTGGTTAAGTCTAATGAGGTCTAGAGTTTATAGTATTGAGTTAGAATTTAATATAAGATCAATATTCAAGGAAGGGGATGAGATGCACATGAGCCTCAACCCAGTTGGTGAGGTATCCTTAATTGCATCCACAAGATCCCGGTTCAAAACCAGGTAGAGGCATATTTCTGGGGTACTGTAGCAGGACTATAGGAGGTACTGTAGTAGAGATTGTAAATTGTGTGGTACTGTAGAAAATTGTACACTGTGTGGTACTATAGAAAAACTGTACACAGTGCGGTACTGTAGCGAAGATTGTACACTGTGCAGGTAATGTAGCGAAATTTCATATTGTGTGGTCACTATAGCATTACGGTAGAAGGTACTGTTCGGTACTGCAGCAACTAGAACTATTCACTATAGGCCACCGATTTGCGCTTGGAGTCCTTAAAGATTTTGGGCCACCAAGGCCTTTGGGTTAGTAGGGATTTCGAGCCACCTTTAAGGCATTCAGGACACCTCAAGGCCTTTGGGAAACATGCAGTTGTCCCAGATAGACTCTACAAAAGAGGAACAACCTCAGAAGAGGTTTCATAGTAGGTGGACTCACCATAGTAGATCCAAATAGATTTTTCAGAAAGAGAGGGTATGGATTTTCTATCAGGTCCAGCCTATGCTTTCACATGAATCCTATCCAGAGGTCCATACAAAGGTTGAGAGCGACTATCACGATGCAGATGCTAGGGTGGGGCAGTTCTTCATAGATAGTCTGGTTGAATTCCCTAATACTTTCGGGTCATGTAATATCTTAAATCTATGGGCCATGTAATCTCTGATTCTACGGGCTCTATAAGGGTTCCCCCTCCTCCCTTGAAAGTTGGATTATAAAAAATTCAATAAAAATGAATACCTTTTGGCCATTTGTGCAGCAAAGAGGGGGATAAGATCCAATACCTTCAACTAAAATGAACTCTCAGTATGGTGAACGAGCCATACGACATGGTTCCCAGTACTTAAATGAATGGATTAAGCAAGAGATAAATAGTGTAAACATTTATTAAAATCTTAAATTGGATTATTTGGATGATAGATTCATTAAAGTATATATTTTATTCATTTTAAATTTGGTCATTATAATAATATTTTATATTTATTTCATCTCGCTCACCCAACTCCAATAAACTCATTCCTCTAGTAAAATTAAAATCATATTTTAGGGCCTTCACTTCCCAAAAGGACCTGAGATATAAATTAATAGGAAGATGATATTTCATTCTAAAGAGTATCATATAAGGATAAATCCGTATGAAATATTTGTATAAAGTCCTAAAATATCATAGTGTCTCATCCAATATGATTACCCAATCCTTCATATAGTTTGATACATTTTTCTACAAAATGTTTTTAAATACTATATTGATCATTTTTCCCATCCAGTAGACTATTGGTGATAGGTGGTTCTAGTTCTATGATCAATCCCATAATTCTCTACTAAATCCTTGAAAATATAATTCTGGAAATGGGATCCATTATCTGTAATTAATTCCTTAGAAACCCTGAATCCTAAAATTATATTTTTATTTATCAACATATCAAAACTAAAATAACATTTATTTAGGAGAGAAAAATACCCATCCCACTTAGACACATAGTCTAAATTCACATGTAGTTACTAATTACTATAATAGGATGTAAATTGTACCATAATATCTAAACCTCATACATTAAAAATATAAACATTTAGAAATAAAATTTTGGGAGGCTCCTATATTCTACCATTATTTCACAACTATTTACATTTGTCATATCATATAACTAGAATCCTAAAATCATTGATAATAGTTTCCTAGTAAAAATAAACTTGTAGTAACATTTGGGTAGTTCACACACCTCCACTATGACCACATCAATTGTTGAGTGGAAATTTTCAAAAATAAGAAGCATTTCATCCATGACCACACATCTCCTTTGAATTTGATTAGAACACCATCTCAACAATATTGGACCATTCTTAAATTAAAATTTCATCTATAAAATAAATTCATATCACTGATACTATTTTATATCATTGGGCCTAACACCAGGAATAGAAAATTTGATATAGTCTCTTTACCCTGAATATTTTCTAACTGAATATGCTAAAAGATTATCATCTAGGAAAGAGGGGCTGATTTATTTAGGTTCTTTATCTTGGTTATTGGGTAATCTAGACAGGTTATTAGGAACCACATTTTTAATTCATTTATTATTATTCATTTCATGAAGATATTCTTGTCGCATAACAATCCATCTCAAAATCCTTCAGTTGGAATCCATTTAAGACATCATATATTTGATATCTGAGTGGTTTTTGAGAATAATTACTTTTGAACCCATAATGTATTACCTAAAAAATACTAATTTAAAATGATAGTATCCAACTAATTTTTTGTTGTGTTATAATTATTTTCATAATTATCTAAATAATCACCAGCATAATAAACAATATCTAATATCTTCTCTTTCCTCCTCTAAAAGAAACACCTACAACCACATCATTATCAACACAAATAACCACAACAAAAAACCTCTATTTTAAGGTGGTGACCACAATTGATGTTGTGATTTACTCTATGATATGGTTAAAGGACTATATAATTTTATTATCAAATGAAAAGGGTTTTCCCTTAACAAGAAGTGGGTATAAATGGATTGGGATTCAAAATAAGTACATAATGAATCTATGTTATAAAATAAAATAATCAAATAAAATCATAATTATTTTAACATAAATATAGGACGAGAACATATTTATTATATATATTTTGGTATTTTCAACTTCAATCCCCTATTTGAAGCATAATGACAATTGAAAATTACCTTAGTGAACATGAATGAGCACTTTTCCTAGTTTAAGACAAGGTTTTCTTCATAGTATCTGCATAAAATAGTTTCATGATTGTTTAATATTTTTTTAAAATTTCTTCAAAGAATTTAAAATTCATCATAAAAATTATAAATATCGTCCAAATCATGTCTGATAAAATACTTATCGTGTATATTTTAAAATTTACTAGGGAACCACAAAAATAAATTTTCATTTACCGATAGGAAAATGTCCAAACAGGACAATTGAAAGTTATAGTATTATGATGCTTAGGAGATAAATAATATCTATATATAACCATTATATCCATTATTAAATTTAAAAAATTCTCTCCTAGAAAACCTCTCTATCATTTTATATAAAATTGAAATAGAAACCTTTCTTTACTTGTGATGGTATTTAGATTCATGTAGTCTATATAAAGGATCCTTTTCTTTTGTATCCAAACATAAAATGTGCCATTTTTTAAATTTTTAACAATTTTGTGACCACTATTTTTAATAAAACGATTGAAAAGTCTCACCCATGATCTACTAATGATTAAAAATATTATTATATCATCCTGTAAACTAACCACTTCCTCTCTAACCACTTATTTCATGTTTGGATTCATCATTCTTTGTGGTTCAAATATAAAATTATGATCTTGTTCCATCAGATTTTTATGCATCTAATATATTTTTGTAATACCATTAATATAAAAAAATATCCATTATAATAAAATACAAGAAATTCTTATAGACACTCGACATGAAATCCCCTTGACATCTAATTTGGATGAGACTTTCACGAGTAGTATTGAGAAATAACCCAAAAATGAATATTTGAAATGAGATAGTAAGGACTTTAGACATAGATTGAGTGCTAGTTACATAGTGGAAGACACTTTGTTATAGGATAAATATGGTCTTAATGTTGGATCTTAAATATGTTATTTTAGAAATCATTTTCTTCATAAGTATTGTTCCTAGAAATTTTTTCCCTCACATTTGAATTCATTGATTGGGGTCAAAATTGTTTATACGGTAAACTCATCTCAGTGTTCCATGATTTCATCCTCTATCACACTTAAAGGATCATTCACCATGAAATAAATAGTTCCCATGAAGTTTTCTTTTGGGATATCAGAAGACCCATTAATTTTTCTAGAATCCAAAAAAATAATATTCATCCTCATAAAAAAAATACTTATATCATAAAATGTGATAAATTCATAACAATATGATTACTATTGTATTAAAACATGTCTACTTTCCTCTAATCTTATCTATCAACAAGTTTAAAATTTTGTAAACATGTTCAAAAATGTTTACAAAGCCATGAATCATTATCATTATATATAAGTAAAAGACTCTGAAATAGAGGAATGTTAAGGATTCTCATTAGAAGTATACGAAGGGTCCTCCCATAATGATTAATGTCAATAATATTTATAATATAAAATTATCATCCAAATAATGCTAAAAAATATGAATGATTATAAAAATACAACTTTTCCATATAAGAATCAATAAATATTCTCAAATGATTAAATGAAAATTAAACACACTTTATCAAATTCATTAGAGATGTGAAATAAATTATAAAAAAATTGAAATCATTTATGAGAGAAGAAAAATAAGATATGAAAAAATAAAACAAAAGGAAATGATAATCAAAATTACATAATTTCATATAAAATTGAATAACCATTAAAAAATTATATAAACTAAAAAAATTTAATTTAAAAAAACTCTTCCTTATAGTCATTAGAGTACTTGACTACAATGCTAAAAAATTACAGAAACAATTTTTGAGACATGATGTGTTATAAAATGAAGAAAAACAACATTATGTAAAAGTTGACATAAATACAATTGTTACATATAATGAAAAACATTATGAAAATAATACAATCTAAAAATAAAAAAACTAAACCAAATTTATTAAATTATTAATTGAATTATTTAACCAAAATTTTAATGAACTATTGGAAAAATTTATAATACATTAACTCATATAGATAAAAGACGACACAAACTAAGTAATATTTAAAATGATAAATATATTATCAAGAAAGTAACATTTTTATGTAATATATTTTTGTGTATTAATAAAAAAATTTATCATATTGAATCAAATATATTACCTAAATAAAAAATAAATCTAGTATTAATATATCATACATCATGAAAATTTAATAAATTTTGAAAAAATATATATATGGTACATATAATATTAGGAGAGTATTAAAGGAATATTTTCCCATATTCATTTTCCATTTTTATTCTGTATGGAAAAAAACAGGAATTACTTGTCCCCATGAATATAATTTTGTGATTCTTCTATAGAAGTTGGGATATCATATTATTCATCCTTATCATCAACATTTTCATAACTAATTTTTTTTCATTCTTTAAATGATTTTATAAGACATCACATTTGACAGATCAAGAATTTTGAATTATTTTTTCAAGTGTATTATGATCACAAATGTGTCATTTTTCTAATCAATGTATTTAGATATACTAGGTTCATGATGAATTCAGTATGATTAAAAATGTTATTATAGAAAACAAATTTATAGTGGAGTAATAAAAATAAAAATTTTATATAATTAATGTCCCTTATTTATTTAATAACACCACAACATAAAGTTGATGCATATATTGAGTTTTTTTTTATTTTTTACATGGATTTATTTCTTTATTGGACACCAATGAAATTCTATTTTGAACTATACTTATATTTTCCTGGTCTTTGGTATAAAATGTCAAGACCTTAATTTCATAGCTGGACTATTTTATCACATATAAACTTCGGCATCCCTAAAACCATCTCAATGTTTCTATTACATTATATCTATAACACATTGTCACTTTAAATTATGGACTAAATGTTTTATTATTCTAATATTTTCCCAAATATATATTTTTAGGATACAATTGTTTTAATACTCTAATTTGAAATGTTATATATTCCATAAAATCATATGTTTTATTAAATATATATTAATGATCATGTTTTTCCTTTTCAATTATGAGTGACTTTATTTTAAATTACTAGACCCCCTTTCTGCCAAAAAAATGACTCCTTTATTGAACGATGTATGAAAACCAATGTTCTATAATTTTTTAAATTTTCAATAAAGAAATATTTCACCTCCTCAGAAATTTAGTTTTTATTAGTGGAAGCTTCTTTTTGAAATGGATTATTAAAACACTCCTTGAATATCATTATATATATTATTTAAGTGATACATAAAATAGAAATAAATATGTTATACTATTGTTTTTCATACTGAATAAACCATTAAATATTCCATGATATCAAAAATGATTGGGAAATGTAAATTTATAAATTAAAAGGTACATGAAACAAATAATTCTCTAAATTTTTCAATCAATTAATAGTCATATGTTTATTTGAAATGGTATAGAAAAAATAGCAGACCTTGATGATAGTCAATATATGATAGATAGGTAGTATTTTAAGTAATGATATTATAAGGAGTTATTGTTTCATAACATGGAATTTATGAAATGGGATTATTCATAACATTAAATATATTTTTTATTTTTTAAAATTTATAAAATAACACTATGGCACTATGATTCCATGGACATGAATAACTAATGACTCTGTAAATCGTGGATAATGTATGACATGATTAAGAGGAGTATGGTCATTTTTCTTTTGAATTATGATCCAACTCTAAATGTATTTAAACTAAAAGAAAGTATAATATAATAATCAATCAATCCTTAGTCATCCCTTAAATATCTGATAATGTCCCAATGAAACAGTCTCATATATTCTTCTCAAAAGTTACCATATCTATTTTTTTACCTCATGATATCTCCAATATATATGATAAAAAAATATTCACTTTTTCTTATTTAGGTCATTAATAGATCTTATTATCTTTCCAAATAAATCATAAAAAAATTCACCCTCTAACTGGAAGGATTAGTTGTCAATGGATTTAAATAAATATCATATTATTTTTGAGCCATTTAATTACTTTATAATCTAAGAAATTAGTAATATATAAAATAACCATTAAGGAACCATGTACATTATTTTCCTCTTGGGGTAACTAATAAAATGATACACCTTTACAAATTAGAAAATCATTTTGATCTTTCAAACTGTATCCAAAATAATTTACATATTCTAAAAATTCATTTATAGTGAACATAATAATTTCATTTGTTTAAATATATACCTTTATTTTTGAATCGTACACACTGATACCCTACTTTATAATATTTTCAAATCATAAATTAATGGTGAAAAGTAAATTTTAATATCATTTATAGGATATTTTATTCCAGAACTCATTAAACTTGTCATGTTATATTTTGACTTCATAGGAAATTTAGTAGATATTTTTTGATTTAACAAAAAATATAACCATGAATTATGTACTCTACTAACTCATTGATATGTATTCATTATATCTATACACATAAAAAGTTATCAATTTATAATTTCATATCGAAATGTCAAATATTATTGATCATTTTCCTTCCATTATGGACAATTAGCTAGTTAAAATATATTTTTTCAAATATATTCATTAATTTAAATTTTAAATTAACAATTTTATCAAAATTTGAATATTTAAATAAATATTTTTAATGATAAATTATTGGAAGCTACTAAATTTTAATATCTTGAGTCATGGTACATGGGATAAATGTTAAATCATTCATTGATTTTTCTATTAAACTATATGACGACGTCCCACATATAAGATACTATGATTGATCTTCATATTGCTTCATATATATCACTTAGTTACTGTGAAATCTCTTTATCTTAATGTACCCTTATTTTATAAAACATAATATTTATTTTCTCATTAGACTGTGAAAATCAAATATTGGGAATCAGAATGATTTTTTTTCATCATTAAGAATGTAATTCAATATTGTTAATAAGATAGTAAAACTCATGTCACTCCATCCATTTCTGGTATTAATGTTAACAAATCTTATCATTGATCATGAATGAATAAATTACATATAATAAAGACACAGTAGATTTTAATAATCACTATTTATGTTGTTTATCAACAATTTTATCTAAATTTATTTCTTTCCAATATCACAAATCATTTCCCCAATTTGATCAGAATTTTTATTATCAAAATATATATCATTGTTAGTTAATAACTTATATCTAATTTTACCAGGCCCAATCTAGGGAATATAACTAATATTGAAAAAATTATAAATGAAGTGGTTTTTTTATTTATCTTCTTTTAGACAATAACATTTTTAAACATTTCATTCATCGATTTCAAACTGGGTACTGTATGGAAAACCTTGTTTAAAAAACTACAAAAAAGAATCAACCTAAACTTATATTTATCATAGGTTCATTGTGTTGTAATTCTACTATTATTCAGTACCACATATACAAAATATTATGTATTAAATATAAGTTACTATATTTTTTAATTTACATTCAAATTGATTTTTATAAACAATAGTATAAAATAATTTTTATTTGAAAATAAAATGTCAATAACCCAAAGAAAAATTACTTAAACTACTATTGGTAATAAATATATTTTTTCATAAATATAAAAATAGTTTTATATAATTGGAGACACTATGATTTATAAAAATATTATATGAAATTAAATTATTTTTAAAAAAAAAACTAAAATAAATAAATATAATGGTTATTTGCATAAATGTTAATTTCAAATCTACATATAACATGTAACCTTTATCATCAAATATTCATTGGATAAAATATAAATAATTCAATAATAAAATGTTTTATTTATAAAAAAATTTATAATATGACAGAAAAATTATTATATTATTAGTTTTCATATATTAAAAATCAAATAAATATTAAATTTAACCATGTTAAATAATATTCAAAATATGAGTATAAAAAGGGATAATAAATTTATATTTATTGAAGTAATATATTTATAAATATTTATTGATTATATGAATGAAATAAATAAGAAAGAGTATAAATCCTAAGATAATAAATTAAATCAAAATATTATAACTAAGATAAAGAAAATGGACAATATAAAAAGCCTTAGAGACATCACAATTCATTAGTATGAACTGGTGGGAAAGAAACCAAAAAAAATCATAGAAAATAATAAACCTAACATTCAGTGAATAAACAAATAGAGCATCGATGGAAGGAAAAAATTGATAGAGAGTGTAAAATGATAAAATAAATTTATTGAGGAATACTTAAGGTCGAAAGGTTCATAAAAATATATGTTAAGGATTAGTTTGGTAGAAAAAATTACAGAATCTTCAAACGACTAAAATAAAATAAAATGCCACCATTGATATTTTTAGTTTTTTATTAATTATTTTCATCCCTGTATATTTGATAACCGATGATAAAAAATATTTTTTTACATCTATTATTCAATAATAAAAATTAAAAACAAATTTTAACATTTTTTATTTATTTATTCAGTTAAAAAATTTTATCATTGACATTTTACATTAATTATTTAGTATCTATTTAAAAAAGTATTTTAAAAAGTATTTTATTTATACATGATTTTATAATAACATTGTTTTAAACAATTTTTTTTAATGGTATCATCCATTCCAAAATATGGCTTAAAGGCACCTATGGAATCACAAACAAGATCTCAAGAAACTCTATGGAGATTATTGGATTTTGATGAAGTATAAGAAATGGAATTTAATTGAATAAGTTTCTCAAATAAACATTCACACCAAGAAAATATAGGATCACTATTCAATAGGAAGGGATACATTATAATGGTGGAAAAATATAAAAATCAGGAAAAAATCTTAAACAAGTATTTTAGAGTTGATCATCTAATATGGTTAATATAATGTTTATCAGGATGCAACTATTTCCTTAATTCTACATTGCCTGATCACCCACGATTCATAGTTTAATACTCAAACTTCTCCATTAACTCAGGTAAATATTAGACACACCCCATGATTAAAAGATCAAAACTATAACACAACAATCCTAAATGATAACAAATCAATGAAATACCAAAATAATTCCTTCTTAGTGAAATTATACAAACCCAACCACAAAATAAACCATATAGACTAACCAAGAGATACCATGGGACACTCCATTCTACAACATAGATGGACACAATTAAAGATTCTGGATGGATTTTTACATGCACAAATATGTTTTTAGTTCTAGGTTAGTTGTTATTATTCATTTTAGTATTTTAATAAGATTTAATTTAATTTAGGGTGAAGTCATATAAATTTTTTAACGAGGTTATAGTTTTGGTATTGGGTTTTAATATATTTGGAACATAATAAGAGGTTCCACAAATACTTAATAACAATAAATGATCATGGGTTCTCAGTAAAAGGTCATCAGTTACCTAATCGACCTATAATAGGCCCTAATAGTTTAAGAGATCCATTTTATTCGATTTAATCCTTCATTGGGTACCTAGTAGATTTTGGTTTAATTTTTTAGTGATGTTTCTTTGGTTATTTTACTCTCACAACTTATAACCCCATCTCTTATCCAATTTACTTTTTTACTGATTATGACCCCTCACGTGGCTTCCCTTTGTTCTAATAATCCTACTCCTTCCTATATAACCTTTTTAGGTGAATCTATATGTTATTTTTATATTTTGATATAAGATAATAATTCTTTTATCTTTAAATTTTATATTTTTTCTTTTTTTTATTTAGAGTATTTGAAATAGGGTTTTTATGATGAATTCCACTAGATTATGATGAAATTAACTCAAAATGAAGGGGATTTATATTTTCTTTCGTAAAGTGAACATGTGGGAGTATTCCACCACCATTTCTTTTCCTTTTTATCGAAATATTTTTTTATGATGTGTTTGAATGTCCTTATAATCTAGGATGAAATTAAACATTTCTTTGATGGAGTTGTTTAAGTCTAGAGGCCTCTATATTTTTATGTTAACTTTGTGAGATAAATCCATAGGATTATCTTGGATTATGGTTATTCATTGATTATGTGGATATTGTGATTAAGTATGAGTAATGATGGAATTTACATTGATTTTTTAAAAATTTTATTAGAGGTCTAAAAAAATTGGTTAATAAAATTATATTGTGTATGTATGTGGTATTGACTCTCTAAGTGATTTTCATTTTATTCTCTTAATATCATTTCCTATTTATTCACTTAAAACTATTAAAAAAAATTCATATATAATTCTATAATTTAATTAAATATTTTCAATTGAATATTTTGTTATAATAAATCATCGTTTTTAAAGAATTTATATGGTGATAGGTCAGTACCATTAATCTCACTCTGTTGTTTTGAAAACATTTTAATAATTATTTTTATTTAATTAATTTATTGGAATTTTTTACAATTTTTTAAAGATTATTCTAATGTATGAATTGGTTGGTAATTTTTATTTTATTTCAAATGATCCAATTATCTTTAAAATATTCATGATTTATTCGGTATTATATATGGGGTTGAGTTGGAATCCATTAGTATGTCGCTTGTGACATACCTCATTAATGAAGAAATTTTAATTATTGGTTATCCCTTATAATAAAACTTATTAGTTAGTTACAAAATAATTTATGTTTATCTCGTAATTTATTATTCGTGTATTAGACTGGAAATCACCCCTTCAAACTTAACCCCAAATGAAATATTAGTTGAAGAACAAATTTTTTCTTATGTCTATGAGAGTTCTTTACAAAGGATTTTTTTTTATTTTTTTATTTAAGTGAGATGAAGTGAATTAACACAAAAAACTATCAGTTTTTACTATTAAATTAAAACATTCACTTGTAAAAATAATTATTATTCTTAATAGGGTTAGTAGGTAGAAATGGTTTTATTTAATTCCCTATGTAGAGATAGATTCATTGGAATAAAACTCTTATTTTATTTTTTTATCCTTTGATTAAATGTGGTATTAGAATTTATAATTCAAATGCATACAACTTTCAAATTTCAAACTATTTTTTTGAAAATATTTTTTGTAATCATTTTTAACACAATAGTTAATGATATTAAATGATATTATTCAAAATCCAAACCATTATGATTAGTAAAATAATTATAAACACTCTTTTTAAAATCATTCATAATAAAGGGGGATCTTGTATCAATTGGTTTTTTATAGAGTATCCCAATACAATGATAAACCTTTTTCTAGTAGATACTCTTTACCAAAAATTCATTAAGAACTAGTTTTTTTAATCTCTGTTGATTTCCTCGTTAAGAATTTTTACACCATTTTTAAAGTAGTTCTGTTCACCTTTTTGTTACCTTCCTTTCCTTTCAATTAAGATGTATTTGGGACAGACTGTCTCATTCCTTAGGATTCCCATTGGAATTCAATTTTGATTTTTATAAATTATGTGATTTACTATATCTATAGGCTAGTGTATGATCTATTATTTTCTTGTAATCAATGTTGGTTACATTTAATCTTGTATTATTTGATAATTTGGTATATTGAAGATGGTTATGGTTTCATTGTATTGGACACATATTTCAATTATTAGACTGACTCTCATGATTGAAATATCTTTTAACATCTAATTAAAAATGTCTAATGTTTTTGGTATATATTTTTTCTATCATTTTTAATGAGTATGTCTATTTATTGGATATTTTAAATTAGTGTTATAAACTGCTGGAGTAGGTTGGATAACAATTGGATTGTATGATAAACCCATGGTATTTTTTATTGTTCCCTATTAATGTATATAGAATAATAGTTTGGTATTGTCTCTCAACATTATGACTCATTATACCCATTCCATTTTCCATTGGATGGGCCATAATTTGTCCCTTTATTATTATACATGATTCATTTTCCTCAGGTTTGAGTTTCTTGGTACATGAATCGAAACACATACAGACAAATAGCACTTTATGTGTGTGTGTGTGTGTATATATATACATGAGTTCATTATA
The DNA here is from genome assembly GCA_963277665.1 of Viscum album. NCBI lineage: Eukaryota > Viridiplantae > Streptophyta > Magnoliopsida > Santalales > Viscaceae > Viscum > Viscum album. The sequence continues at coordinate 1,478,357,898 of OY728157.1, forward strand.
TACATATATGTAATATACTAATTTTAGTTGATGGTGTTGGTACTTCATCTCAGATCTGGAGATGGTTCCAAAGTAAGGAGTACAAGTACAGACCCTCCTAGTATATGGAGTTATTAGTTGTAGACGGTATTGATCAATTGATAAATTAATAACATATTTTATGAGATGCCCTGTTTTCTTACTTCTAAACCAATTTTATTTTACATGAAATATATATTTTTTGACATATTCTTTCATACAATACTTATATCACTATTGAGTTGAGATAGAATTGACAATTTCAAACCTTTTATTTATACAAAAAATATATGTAAAAATCAATGGAAATTAACTTTGCATCCTATATTTATGATTCCAACAGGTATGCTAGTGATAGAGGAAGAATGGGGATGGTTGGTCAGGGATACCTTCATGAAGGATCAGTTTGCACAAAAGAGTTTTAGTTGGAGGTACAGTGGGTAGAGACTGGTTTTTGAATGTTTTCTATACCCCCTTAATAATCCAATATCTTTGGACCTATACAACATAGTTTTTTCAACTTTTATATATTTTGTTTGTTTAATTTATTCAGTTATATTTGAAATCATTTAGTGAGTTATTAATTAGTTATATTCAGGTTTATTCATATATAATATAACTTGTATTAGGTTTTATTAATGGATCATGTGAAATAAAAATGAGTCATGTAATATTGGTCAATGGATTTAGTAATGGATACTATATAAACCAATGTGAGTAAATCACTCCACAAATTGTATACCATGGCCCATGATATTTGTTTATAGTTCATAGGAATTAGGTATTTTCCCTATGATTAGTGGAATACTAACCCATGTATGAATTTTTTTATCTGGTATGGAGTCACTCCCAGTTGTATTTGAGTTGTATTCGGTATATTGGGTTTTCTAATTTTTGTTTGACATTGGATAGGTGTAATGAACCAAATTTTATAAATTAAAATCCACTTGTGATATAATTAAATGTATTATTTTGTATCATGGTTATAGAAAACACATGCATAACATAGGATTTATTATTTTATATTGGATTGAAAATACCATTATGCATCATTAACATTGATAATATAACCATTAAATAGTTAACACATGATTTGTATACATATTTGTTTTTAACAAATCCAATTGACACAGAAAAGGAACTATGGCCTCAACCAGTAGGATTGAACCCTATGAATATCATTTATTTGATCTTCTAAGGGAAATGGAATCACAAGGATTTACCCTTGAAAAATACTAATTTGATATCCAACCACTTAATCATGAGTGAAACCGTTTAAGGGATAGGTTCAATATCATCAGGATAACAGACCATACCATGTACATCGAACCTCTGGATGAATGTATCACTATCACACTCCTTTTCCTTCAGGAGTTTTCTGGTGAATTAAAGGAATATGTATGAAGATCATAATAATAATAATAATAATATGAATATTTTATTGAAAATATAATCAGGGTAATATTTACATTATGTTATACCTTTATTAATGATTATGTTTTTTTATAGAATAAAGAAAAAATCTTATTTTTAATATTCAATTAAAATTAAGATGTTCACTTGAACGAATTAATTTATTTTTGAAATATATTATTAATTTTCGTAATATTATTATTAAATAATGTTTATATAAATGAATGAATAATTTTGATGTATACAAATTTAATATTGATAATGGTTCAAAAACAGTTTTTGTAAAAAAAAATAGTATTTCTCATTAAATTTTGATTCTCTTTGAAAAGTGAAAATTCATTTATTTATAAAAATATTTTGATAAAAAAATATTATTCTCGTAATTATCTTTTCAAAATTATCCTATAGGGAATTTTTACGAATATTCAGAGACATGATAATTTTATCATAAAAATTAAATGCATTATAAATATATGTTGTGTATTATTACATCATAATGATTGAAAAATTATTTAATAATTACTATAAGGGTATCCACAAACATATATTGTTTTTCACAATTTAAAAAAATATGTATTTTATATTTATATATTTTATAAATCCATTATAAATCCTCAAAAAAATATAATATATTTTAAGGTTTTAAAATAATTTATATAATGACATGACTCACTTCCACATTGTAAATTGAATTATTTTAATTACATAGGCCACTAGAAATATATTGTAATTAAAACCAATCCACTTTTTTAGAAACTATTTTTAAAATCAATGATATAGTTTGTGATTTAGATTAATTTATCATATAGAGTCTAAAACCTTTGTTTTAGAAAGAATAAAACCTCCTCTCTATTCCTATATAAACCCACCCATGATCCCATTTTTCTCCAATGATAAGAATTAGATCCCATATTGACTCTTCCCTACCATCTCTATATTCATCTAAAGGTTCTTACAAGCCATCAGGAAACTCCACTCAAGCATTTGGAAGCACCCCTTCAAGGTAAGGGATCTTATCTATATCCTCATTATTAAATCATATTCATATTCCATTGAAATTTATTTCTATTAAATAATGTTGGTATATTCTTTTAAATATCACCCTTACAAAAATGATGATTTATAAACTATAGGAGACCCATTTCACTCTCATTAATCTGTCGCTTGAACATTTTTACACCCCTGTTATGCTTCCAAAATTTCACTGCAATTTTCCAAGAATAAATAATGTGTAGTGAATAACCATACCCATTTGCTGTCAAGGGTTTTCACAATTATAACAGTATACTCAATTGATATTTTACATGTATATATCTATTCCATACATCATAATATTGGAATTAAATGTGATTAAAAATGATTCCATGTCGTATGATCTATGTGGAACACTTATACATGTGATTGATATGAATGTGATAGGTTCCCCCTAAATTATATGGCCCTCAAATGAATTGGGTAATGTTTTATTTCCACGATACAGCATGGAATGGGATTATGGACTGAACCTAATATATCATGGGGTTTTTTAAAACATATTTTCCTAGCACTTATCCTTGACCTATGCTTATGGTTCCATGTTTATGTCATTTCCATATTTTAATGTTTCTATTATGTGATCATGCTAATTAATCATTCATTGTTCATGTTTATGATTCTCACCCCATTTATGTTCAATTATTATGCCTATTTTTAACATGTATTATCTTTTGAATGATATGATTTTGTTATTCCCTTACTGGGATTTATATCTCACCCCTTCCTATTTTTGTCCCATGGTTATCCCACGTAGTTTTATGTACAAAAGAATAATATTAGAATGTAATGAAAATTTTTCATTATTATAATTTATTTCCTTTTTTAAGTTGTTATATAATGTTATTAATTCCGAAATACACTAGAATTATTGATCTTATTGGCTGTATTTTTTATAATCATATGTAATAAATAATGAATTAAATTGTAACAATACCCAAATATATCATTATTGGTATTAATGAGTGGGAATATTACTATTAAGAATAGGATTATAAAACTTTCTAAAAATACTTGTGGAGAAGAAAAAACAAAATAATACATACATAATGTTTTTTAATGTATAGATTGATTTTGGTCCAATAAAATAAATCCATGTACGTATAACGAGAGTGAATATGGATCTGAGAAGGATCCACATAGGGTAAAACAAAAAAATAACCACATTGAGCTAGAATCGACTACAAAATGGTGAAAATTAAAAAAAACAAGACATGCATGATAATTATTTTGACACTCTCGAGGTATATGATTTGTTAAATTTACAAGATTCATTATGATCCCCTATAAAGGTAATAAAAATTCCCATAAGTTCCTATGTTATAAAATAGATTAGGGATATCATTGATGGAATCCTAGGAAATCATATGTTAAGGAAATAAATTTAATTTATACGTTCTCATTTTAATATCATTATATTCTTGTTTATGTAGTTAATTGTTCAAAATTAAATATCTTTAATTTTACCTTGATTCAATCTAATGGGTAAAAATAAGGTTAAAAAAGTTAACAAAATATATAATGGGAAATGTGATGACTAACCCAACGAGAAACTAACCCCAATGAGAGTATGAATCCCATAATTTTTGATGATACACTATTAAATGAACCATGTTATGAATAAAAAACAAGACCAATAGGAGTGAAAAATACGTCCTAAGAAATAAAAATTTAAAATTGAGATCTATATACGACAGTGGACTATTTCTATCAATGAATCATCAGGTCCCTTAACCATAAAAAAATATATCAACTACATTGAGAAGATCTTATCTATCATTATATATTCCAAGAAATAGATGTTTATAATAGATTTTTTGAATGGATGAGTAATTTTCTCAGTGGTGGTAATTGATAATGAATATGAAGTATATGGATAAGATCAAAGCGATGAGTTAGAAGGAATAATGAAAATGTTTTTTGATAAATATTTTCCTCATACTTTACATCATATAATAGAAAGGGATTTCTTTTCCCTCAAGAAAAACTGTGACAAATCAATCAGGAAGTATGAGGAAAAAATCAAAAGGTTTGAATAATATGCCTTTTTCTTTTTCTTTACCCCCGAATATGAGGTTGATAATTTCATTGGTGTGATAAAACACATTCTATGTATACCCATGGGAATTCATGACATTAATAGATTTATGAATACTTTCTGATGTGTCCATAATGTTGAAATGAAGATTAGTGAATCTAAATAGTATTATTGGGATAAAAAGTGGAATGTGGAGTTTAATTTTGTGGCTTTGATGCAGAAATCTAGCTACGTTATTAATCTTCAACATCCCAGTATTCAAAAGTATATAAAAAAGTACCTCAAAATTTTTTGATGGGGACGAGAAAAGAATTTATGTGCAATAATGAAGGACACCTAAGAAGAAAATTTCCAATGATAGAACCTTCTAATGAGATAGAGGAACGAAATGCTCCAGTCAACACTCAATTAATTTTTCATTATATTAACTACATGTAACATGGTAACTTTGAAAACCAATGTACCAATACAGGGGTTATAGAAGCTAACCAACAACCTCCATGGTCTAAGGGGTGAGTATATTCCATCAAAATCACTACAGTGGATCCCAACAATGATGTGGTTATAGGTATATTAGTAATTCATTCAAAAATAGTGAATTTACATATATTTTCAAGTTCTATGCATTCCTTCATATCATGAATGCTCAGTAGAACTATTCAAACACTATCACAAAGCATCTAATTAGAGTTGTGGTGAAAATAATAATTGGGGAAATTATTCCATCCTAAATAAATAACTCCTCCCTAAAAATATATGTGGGATACAATTTCCAATAAACCTTATTATAATTCAATTCGTGGTATTTTATGTAATAATTCATATTTATTAACATTAACTATATATTGTCAATATAAACTTCTAGGAGAATGAAATAAATCTTAGTATTATGAATCTTCCTTTGATTATGTACAGTTTCATAGAGGATAATGAATATTATTTATCACCAATATATCAGGAATATAATCTATTTCATTATAAGAAAGAATATATAGATCAACTTATTTATTCTATGGAAATTATCATTCTAGAAAACATTCAAATTATGAGAGAATATGATGGTGTGTTTCAGAAATAATTGATTGGTCTTTGTTCTAGTTGAGAGGTTAAATTATCAACGAAGATTGCACTAGAGGAATTTTCATTTTAAAAGACTCAATTGAAAATGGATACTACAGAGCTTGTGGAGATGGAGAAATTACAGATATATAATCTAGATAAAGGGTTGATATGACAAAGTGCTTCACCCTAGGGTGAACTGGTCCTTTTCAAGGGGAATAAGGAATGGTCAATCCGCTTTTTCAAAGATTAACCTGATCTAAACATGATCACATCAATGAACTAGTATTGTATTTCATAGATTGACGACTTGTTCTATCACCTATATGGACCACAATACATAACCAAGGAGGCCATCTGGTCGAGGTATAACCATATAAGGGTGAATAAAGAGGGTATCCCCAATACTTCTTTTCATACCCGGTATGTTCCCTATGAGTTCCTAGAAATTCCATTCAGACTTATTAATTCTCCAAAATTCATCATGGGCTTGATGGATAGAGTCCTTAAGGATTTACTTAAAATTGTTTTTGTATTATTGAGTAATTATTTTCAAATATACTCCAAAATCAATGAGGGTGATGATGAGAATCTTCGCACTGTTCTAAAGACCTTACAAAAGGAGAATCTATATACAAAGTACAAAAAATGTGAGTTCTATGTGAAGAATGTATCATTATTTGGGAATATTATCCCAAGTAATGATATGTATGTAGAATCTTAAATTATATAAGAAATTTACGGATGCCTGATTCCCAAATATGTGAAATAAATTATAATTCCATTGAGTAGTTGGGTACTATTTTCATTTTTTGATAATTTTTCACGATTTTTAAACCCCCTAAACGAGCTAACTAGGAAAGGATTCATGTTTTTTTTGGAATGAAAAATGTTATGAGAGATTTATGGAGTTAAAAAAGAGTATTTTCATTTCACCTATACTTATGCTATCCACAAGTGGGGAACTTTTTTTAGTGTACAATGATTCTTTGAAGAATGGCATTAGATATGTGTTAAAGAATAATGATATTGAGATAGAATATGCTTCTAAGGAATTGGATGATTATGAATATAATTACCAAATCTATGATTTGGAGTTACATGTAGTAGTCTTCATATTTATAATATGGAAGTATTATCTCTTTTAAGAGATGTATGAAATATATACTTAATATAGGAGTGTCAAGTATATGTTCATAAAGAAAGAGCATAAAATGACCCAATGATAACTGTTAGAGTAGATAAAAGACTATGACATCTTAATCCACTACCATGTTAGGAATTAAAATAAATTGAAATATGATCTAAGTAAAAGGATCCATCATTTTTTTCATTGATGAGAATTGATAAGGATCTGATCTTTTTACTCAAGAAAATGATGCACATGGGAATCATTAATGAATGAAAGTCATCAATAGTCTCACAAATGATTACTCAATTGTCACTTATATTAAATATAAAGGATTCTAAAAGGGATGATTTGGGAATATATAATAATGTGGAATATATATATATAAAAAGGGAAACCCTCAGTTTTCAATGTTAGTGATGGAGGAGTTGTGATATTTGGGCTAAACCATTGTGTGTTGTCAAATCCTATGTTAAAGGATTTAATGGATGATGAACATATATAGACTTTCTAAATCCATCATGGAAGAATGAATATGTATCAAGATCACAGAGAGAACTATTGGGGGGACAATATATAGAATGAAATTATAGAATATACATCAAGATGTCTCATGTGTTAGCATGTGAGAGATGAAATGGAAAAATACAAAGGGATGGTAAAACCAATATCCATAATTACGTAGAAATGGGAAAACATAACCATATAATTTTTCCTTGGTATTTCTAATTTGTAAAGAGGATTAAATGATATATGGGTGGTTATGGTTCATATTATAATTATTTCCCACTAAATTGTAATTTAAGAGTTCTTCTAACACAACAAACATGCAAGGATATTAATTAGTGAAGTTGTGAGGATGGAATGAACATCACCATAGATAGAATCATATCAAGATCTAAGATTTACCTCTATATTCAATAAGAATTATTAGGATGATCCAAATGATGAGTTGAAATTCATTTCAGATTATCACTCTAAAAATGATGTCTAATATATGTAGACTCTCCCGAAAATAAATAACATGTTAATAGAATGATTAATTGACTTCAAAGGGAGATGAGATCAATATCTTCCTTCGATCAAGTTATCATACAATAATAGTTTCAACTCATTCATCCAAATGGATCCCTATATATCCCTTTATTGGAAGATGGACGAAACACCTTTATTCTAGAATGAAGATAGGGAACACCAACTACAATGTATTGAAATGGTCATGGAAATAGTGGTAAAGATCAAGACCCATCAACCGCACATCAAGGCTACAAAGAGTCTATAGAAGAGCTATGTCAAGAATCATCAATGAGATCTACAGTTTGAGGCTGTAGGAAATGAGTTCCTTCACATTTCTACATGAAATAATGTCATGAGATTTGGAATGAAGGGAACGATTAGTCCAATATACATAGGTTCCTTTTAGATCCTTGATCACATTTGTGTGGTGTAATATCGATAATCCCTCCCACCAAACGTACCTTGGGTACATTATGAATTACATGTATCAATTTGGAGGAAGTAAATTCAAAACCCCTCACATGTACTCAATCCATAGGTAGAACCATTGGATAATGATATCTCATATGTGTACCAACTAGTGAAAATAGTTTATTATAGAGAAAACGTTCCATGAAATAAGAAAATGCACCTGGTCAACCTGTTGTGGGAAAATCACAATTTTGAATAAGAAATGTGGGAACAAAAGGAGCTGATGAAAAATAATTACTCTCACAACTTTTAGTGTGTGATATGAAAATATCAATGTAGAAATTTATGAAGGGGTAATATTGTAACATCCTGGTCTTTTATAAACACAATTCATCTGTGATTTAATTAAATGTCTTTTTTTTTGTATTATATTTACAGAAAACACATGAACTACATTGGATTTATTATATCCTATCAGATATAAAATAAAATTATTGATAATTACCATTCATAATATAGTTGTTAAATAATGGTCACAAGATTTTTATAAATATAGGGTTTTATCAAATCCAATTTACATAGAAAAATGAAGTGAAGACCTCACCCAACATCACCGTATCATATAAATACCATTTATAAGAGCTCCAAAGGGAGATAACATTATGGGTATTTTCCCTTGACCCATACCTAGCACATATCAAACGAATTAAGTATGATTGAATCCATTTATGAGAGAATATAAAGATAATTAAAATTACATCCCAAAAATTCTATGAAGAACCACCCCAAGAAAGTTTCACCATCGCTCGCCATACCCTTAGGTCCCTTTCTATTATATTAAACAGATTTGTTTCAATACAATTAATATATGAATATATATATTTTATTTTTAATAGAATTATGGTTATATTTAATTCATATTTTTTCTTTATAAATGATTGTTATTTTTTATACAATAAAGAAAAAATTGTATTTTTAATTTTCAATTAAAATTAATATAATTTTTTAACGAATTAATGGTATTTTGAAATTAATATAATTTTAATAATTTATTATTATTAAATTATTTAATAATAAATGATCATGTAATTTTTAAGAAAACATGTATAATTTTTAGAAGGGTTTAACCACTATTATTGTAAAAAACCCTACATTTCACAAGAAGTGTTGACTATATTTTAAATGTTAATATTAATATTTCTAGAAAATTATTTTTTAAAAATAATATTATTTTCATATATTAATGGTGAAAGCATACTATGGAAAATTTTACCTAATTATTTTGAGATAGTTATATTTTCTTTAAATGTTTTAATACATTATAAATATACGATGTGTATTATAACATCATAATGAACCTAAAATTGATGTAATAAATACTTTAAATGTATAAAAGACGAAATATATATTTACCCTTAAAAATAAAAAAATTTTGTGTTTATTTTTTTAACTTAATAATTCCATTTTGAATCTCAAAAAACTTATAATATATTTTTATTGTTTTAAATCATTAATTTAAGAACAATATTAACTTCTACATCATCCATGGTGTTATTTTAATATATTATACCATATTACATATAAAATAAATAAAAATAATAACCTTTGGTTGAATCCTTGGGAAATAACCATGGTAATGGTTTTGTATTTTATTACTTTACTATATAGAGTCCAAAACCTATGTTTTTGAATAATATTTAACTCCTCTCTCTTTTCCTATGTCAATTGATCTCAAACCCAATTAATTTCCCATAAAAACGCATAGAGCACATCCTTAATATATATTCCCCTATATAGAGTCCTAAAAAGGTTCTCCCAATCCCCCCAATAACATCCTCCCATGAATTTGAAATCACCCTCTATAGCTATGGGATCATTTCCTTATCCTCAATATTCAAGAATCATCATTTTCTTATTAAATTTATCTATATTCCCTAAAGTTGAGAAATGTTCTTATATATCCCCATAAATTTCGACATGATTTATAAATTATTATAGATACCTTTTACTCACATTAATCTATCCCATGAACATTTATACACTCCCTTTAAGCTATAGACATTTCACAATGATTTTCATGGAAAAATAGATATGTTCGGAAAAACCATACCCATATTATATCAAGGGTGTTCACTATTATCAACTAATAATTTAGTTAAGGGGTAATTAATTTTATTTATTAAACACCCATTAAACTAATTAAAATTGATAAAAATGATTCCATGTTTTATGATCTATGTGGAACGATTATGCATGTGATTGATTGGATAGTTACAGATTCACATGAAATTATATATCTCTCCTATGAATTTGGTATTATTTTAGTCTCATGAGACATCATGAAATGGATTAGGGAGTGAACATAATCTATCATGGGACTTTTTAAATCATCATTGCTTCGTACTTATCCTTGACCTATGTTTTTTATTCCATTTTTTAGTTGTTTCCCAGTTTCTATATTGCCTTTAGGTTATCAATCTTTATCATGACTCATTGTTAATGTTTATGATTATCACCCCATTTATGTCCCATTATTATTGATATTTTCTAACATGTTTTACTTTATTAATTATATTATTTTATTATTCTTTAATTGGAATTATATCTCACCTATATCTTATTTATGTCCATAGCTTATCCCTTGCTGTTTTATGTATGATGGATTAATATGAACTTGTTAATGATTTTTTCAATAATTATGATGTATTCCAATCTTAAAGTAGTTATGTAATGTACCAAATTTCCAAAGGAAATATAATTATCTATTTTTTAGGCTATATTATGGGTAATCATATGTAATTAATCATGAATTAATGTTTAAAAAAGAGTATAGTTTTTATACTTGGATATAATATACATAAGAAGCAACCAATAAAAAGGGTTCACAAACATCTTTATGGAGGAATCTCAAGTTACTAAGTTATTTCTAAGAAATCGGTATAATCTATGGGTTAGAGTGATCATTTCTTTTCTTGTATCAATTATGGTATGATAGAAATTGAGAATTATGTATGATGTTCAATTGAAAGAAAAACTTTTTTTCAGTTTAGGAATCATGTTAGGTGATGGTAAGTATACATATTTTGGATGTAATGGGAAAAGTATTATTTTTTATGTTTATTTATATTGTAGGTGGAATCTATTATAGGTATTAATTAACAAAATCATTAGAAATATATATAAATATTATTTTTTTTGATATATATTGAAATATTAGTGATTATAAGGTAAATATGAATCGTTAAAAAACTCATTGACCATGATGACCATTCTTATTAATATTTATATAATGTATTACCAATTTATCATTTCATTTCTAAGAATGAATTTTTTTCTATATTTACATTATTACTGTTCATTTCACCTGATTCATAATTATTTTTATCGATTGAGTATTCCATTTTTTTTCTGAGTGGGTTCCCTCGAAAAAACTCATTTATTTAACTTAATTATCTTTTCATGTAAAAAATTTGATATATAAATTCTTTTATTATTATGATAACAATGTTGATATTTTTATATCTAATTTTTACATGGTAAGTTTCTTATATTAAATGTCACATAAAAATGTCACAACAATTTCCTGAAATGATGAAAACCATGAGGTAATATAACAATAATCTTAAACATACTCCATGAGGTCTAGATACATCTTACATATATTAAATTGAAAATGTTTCAATATAAGGTGTTGGGGGATCATAATAACTATGAATTATTCATGTGATGTTCAAAAATGGTTTTCTTGAGTACATGTGATCATGAGGGATGATCCACCAGTAGGAACACCACCTGTTTTGTGTTTCATTATTAGTTTCAATGTATAAAAATGTGTATTAGTATAAGGACTTGAGATCATTATCTATGAGTACCATATGATCACATTCAATGATGTACGGATAAAAACATGACAATGAATTTGGGGTGAGGTATTTGTATTGGGGGTATCATTAATGATATGAAATTGATTTAATGATCAAGATAGAATTTTTACCTGTTGAGATAAGGAATAGATATGTCATAGGCCTATGTTGAATAAAAATTTAGTACCTTCTTTAAGTACATTACCATGGTATAATATTGTATGTACTTATGGTAAATTCATGAAATAAATAAAGCATCAACATGATGATAACACCAGTGTGAATCATGATTTATGTGATATCATGAGACAAATGGATCATATAACATAGAAAATGTCAAAATAGGTAGTCATAGTTATGAAACTCCTTATCTCATTAGGGGACATTATGTGTTGATATAATCAACTATTTTTCATCGTGATTGACTCAATTCTATCTAGATATTGACCTAGTGGTTCACGCACAATGTGTATCCACATTTTCGTATATTCATATTACAAGTAGTTTAGCATATTCTGGGTACCACGTAATGGTGTAGGTGAACATCTGAGGACGATCAATTTAATGTAAAAATAATTCAATTATATTATTCATGTTTAAAATAATTATAATTGAAATTATTTTTCATTGTGTTGACAAATTGTTTGATCATAAAATTGAATATAATAAATTGTAATTTTTAAACCAATATAACCCATTCAAGGTTCATTAAATTATTTGAGGAGATTTAGAGACATGTTAATGATTATTATTTTATCATGTAATATATTAAGACATTTCAATTTATTGATTATATTTGTTACATTTATGATATAATTATTAAGTCCCATGTATACGCAAATTTCAAAATTGGAGGTTATTGCATTCTGGAGACGAAAATAAAATTTTGGAAAGTATTACATAGGAATAAAATATCATTTTACCTCTTTAACTATTTTATAAACAATTTACATGAATTATGAGAGATTATATATCCCCACCACTCCTATCAAGAATGTAGAGGGAGATTCTGAAGAAAGAATAAGGCCAGATTAATTCCATCTCCATGATTGATTCAATGATATTCATATGTTCCTGGATTAATATTAAATACATTTTATTTCCTATTATATATCCTTGTAATCATTGATCGATGATCTTGGAGTTGTGCAGAATGTGTGGATGATCTTGAGGATTCTTAGGATGGAACCATTGATACATGACACACCAAAAGTACTAGAATCAAACTTGATATTTCAAGGTAATATTGTACAACTTATATATTCATTATTTTACTTTTTTCATGATTAAATTGAATTGAACATGATCAATTATGAAATATGGGTAAGGGGTTTTGTGGATTTAGTGTCTTTAATATGAATCTTAACCAAAAAAATAAATTGTTTTCTTTTCATGCATTCTCTTCTCCATAGGATCCTTCAATTAGTATCAGAGTGAATGTGAAATTATTTAATTAAAAAACATTTAATTTTTAATAAATTTTATAGGATTTGAAAAATTGTTTTTAATAAATTTCCAATAAAATTTATGGAATGTTGATCAACGTTCATTTCACCATGATATGGATGATTAAAGATTAATGGTTTTTTCGTAAAACATGGGAAAAAAATGTAAGATCTAATTTTTTTCATCACCTTAATATCTACATGTATAATGGTTTTTTAGCTTAAGGGTGATGAATGAACTTTGTATATTCTATATAGACATTTTAATATATATGGGGTAGTTTTTTGGAAATAAAATAAAGTTGTGGTAGCCTGAAACATTTTATAAAAATCATAAAAAGGTATACAAGGATTGAAGAGGATGCTTATTTAAAAAACAATGTGTTGTTTCTATACCCAAATTGTTGTGGATGTATTATCCTTACACTTTATAGGGAAGTGGATATTTTGGACATCCCATTATTTGGTGTTCCCCACCATATATATATATATATTAATTTATAAATTATAATATAATGTATATATACGATGTGTATATATATATATATATATATTCCCTAAAATGGATGACCTAATCACACTTGGAAGGATCAAATTGGTCTTGGTCTAACCTTTATGACCCATTAAACACATTTTAAGTCCAAAACTAATTTCCCATGATATGATTTATGTCCAAAGATACATTACAAAATTTAATTTTTTTAGGAATTAAATTCAAATTGTAGAGATTAAATAAAATTATTTTTATTGTTGGGGGATATATCAATGACTAAAAAAATGTTTTAATGCAATTTAAATCATTAAAAATAGCCTCAATATGAAATTTATAAAATTTTATTTTTCTTTTGCAATATATTTTTGTTTTTATTGATAATGATATAAGGATAAACCATCCATATTTGGTTGTTGAAATTTTTAATTTAATTATTTCATTTAAGGTTTTAAAATTAGTTATTAATTTTCATAGAAAATATACACATCGCCCCTACAATAGTCAATTTCTAGAAGGTCAAGTGTGTCCATATTTAATTGATAAAATATATTTTCACACACTATGTTCTCTTAAACTGAACGTGACTAACCAATGTAATGATAAAATGAGTTCATGGGAAAGAAAGTCAATTAAAAATTAAGCTTAAACCAAACACCTAAAGAGTATGGGCGTTCTTGTTGGTGCATTTCAAGTTATGTATTGAATTAAAAAATTCTTCTAGGGTCTTGGGAAGTCCAGTATTTAGTCTATGGACAAAACCATATTTAACATCTCATTATGAAATAATTGTTTATTTATTTTATTGTGTGAAATGTTTAATATTTTATGAATGTGTTTTTCTCTTGCTTGATCACATTTTATTATAATTAAAAAAATGGGAAGGTAATAAAAATATGTGTGGTGAATGTTTTCTAATGAAAATAATCATTACTCTATTAGTGAGATCATATAAAAAAATTTAAATAGAAAAAGATATATTTTTCTGAGATAAAATTACCAAATACGTTAATGAAAATATAAGTCACTAAATACCTTACATAACTTGAAGTTATACAAAAATGATTGTTTAAAGTTCTTGTTATACCATGTTAAGGGTGGAAATACTATTAGGGATTCAACTTATCTAATGTTGGTAGAAAATTAGTAGACATAGGTACATTTTTTCTCCTTTAGAGGGATCATTTTGAGATATGAAAAGTAATTCCTTGTAGGTGATGAGACTCCACTCAACAGATCATGGATCCTTGAGTTAATGTGGTTGGAGAGTCAAAATACAACAATCAACTCTCAATGTAGATTCAATTCCATATATTGGGCTATTAAGAGAGTTTTATGGATAATTTATACAATAATAATCATGTGAATGAGTAACTAAAATCTCACAGTGGGTGTATACTAGGATTTGATAAAATAGTGGGAGATATTAAAAATTAATAATTTAAAAATATATACTTGTAGTTGACATTAAAGTAAAAAAAATAATGGTTTTTATTTTTTTATAATAATTTCATGTAATACCATATATAAAATTTAATTATTATTGGAAATTTAACATGTCCACATTGGCTCAAATTTCTGGGAGTAGTATAGGCACTTACG
This sequence comes from Viscum album, assembly GCA_963277665.1. NCBI lineage: Eukaryota > Viridiplantae > Streptophyta > Magnoliopsida > Santalales > Viscaceae > Viscum > Viscum album. Next base: position 1,478,373,415 of record OY728157.1, read on the forward strand.
TAAACTGCTACTATATAGTGAATTCTATGTATTGGTGTCCCCACTAACTTCTAATCAAACATAAGATGTGAGGGTGAGAAATATGATTATAGAAGAAACATATATATCTCATTTAACATTTTAAAGATAATATTATCATTAATTTCCAATGGATGATAGATACATTATAAGTACATGGATTGTTTCAGATGTTGTACCATGTCGGAGAAACTTGCATGGAGAATGTAAAGTGAGATATAAATACATAATGATTTCCCTGAATTCATGTAAATTGATATATAGAGAAAAATATGTCAACAATTCCCTTTATAATATATTTATTATCCAAATTAATGAATTTTTTTTCCAATATTACTAAATGAATTGTAAATGGAGATAAAACATCTTGCCTTTGGGAAAGATTCCCAAAGTTGATAAAAACTCAATGAAATATTTATCTTTAGTTATTAAGATGAAAAATTATAAAAAAATTTAGAACAATTAAAAACAATTGTGGTACCAATGGAACTATAACAATATCCATCAATTAATAGAGATTGATCATCATATATGTGGATATTTTCTTCACATTTCAAGAGATATGACTTTTGAATTTTAAATGATATAAACTAACGTAAAGAAGAATTGAATGGATTATTATTTAGGAATATTTATTATTATATATAATTTTTTTATTTTGATACATGTGTATTTACTAAAATATTCAAATAAAATATTTTTATTTTTATATAACAACCACGTATGAATAGAAACATTACCCAAAGTAAGGTGAATTCTCATAGTGTTAGAGAAAGGGCGATTCCAATGTCAATGGTAAGAATTTAAAAACATATAATTGAAAATATAATGGTCATAGTTTAAATTTTGTTAAGTATAAACAAGAAAATTTATCTGACATCTCCTTTTGGAACCACGAGACATTTTTTTAAGTTTCATAATGAATGTTGTTTCTGTTTTATATACTCAAATAATAGTTTCGTGATTCCAGAATCATTGTAAATAAATGATGAATGTAAAAAATAAGATACAATCATAACTAGATGCCATAATATAATTCTTTTCATGTAAAACTATACATACTTTTCATGGATATACACTATTCATAATTATACTCTTTAGAGATAGAGGCCTTTAAAATTATCGATTTATAAACTAATATAGTTTTGAAAAATGAACCCTTTTTCATTAATGTCATTCCATTAAGATTACAGTATTTGTTAAGTAATAATACATAAAAAATTACAAGGTTAATTCACATTAAAATATAATTTATAGTATTCCATTAAATTCAATTAAGGAATTTATAAGTGATGTGGGATATATTCATGGTAAGAAGATATGATTTTCTTCCGGATCATGTTCTAAAGAATATCTTGACCAATCATTAATCGATACTAAAATAATCTTTGTCTTTTTTAAGAAATATACATTTTCTTATAAGAAAAAACTATATATTGTTGGTAATGATGGTAAATGATGAGTATTACTTGAAAAAATTGATCAATAAATTGTACAATGGAGTAATTATTAAATACACATTTCCTTATACAAATCAAAGTTAATATTCTATTAAAATGATTATGAATGTTGAAACTAACATTAATTATATAATGATCTATTAATTATTTATACATTTATCATAAATAGTGGTGTTATCCCATAACCAAATGAAAAATATAATTAAAAATGAAAATAATATGAAGTATTGTATGATGTTTATCAATTATTCCATAAAAAAATTATTTAGATGAATCAATATTTATGTAAATAAAATCACATACATTAAGTAATACAAATTGTGTATATAAAGTTAAAATCTTAAATTTTTCTAAGGATATTAAAAAAATGATTTAGAAAAATGATTGTAAAGTAATAGGTTATTGTTTTATATACAAAGGTGCAATACTATATCTGATATAGAGGGATAATGATTGAATATGATTTAGTGAATTTCATAAATGTGAAAGTAGTTTTCAAAGGAACTAGTATCACAATAACATGAGGAAAATAAATGTTCCCATGGAACATACTCCATAGAATGGTTAAAACCATAGTGGTGGATCTACTTTCACCATGGCTGGTGATACATTATTCATTGAAGAAAATAAATCCGACAAGTATGTGGAAAATGTAAATCATCTGAAATGTTATATAGAAATATCAATAATTTATTACATGTATCGAGTTACATGTTATGGGTTTTTTATAGATTAAAATAATTATACTGTGGTGGTATTAAAGTGACAAATTTCAGGGGTAGTACAATTGTGGTACCAAAAATGAAAAAATTGTTCATTCTATGTTTTCATGACTAAATAATCTATAATTTCACCTTCAATATCCACATTATATGATCATTTAATATTTTGAATTGGATTATAATACCACCGATATATAAATTTTTATATATAACTTAACCAAAAAGTGGTGGTGAAACTATAATATTTTTATATAGGCTTGTAAGATACTAAAATCGTGTTTTCATTTAATTGATCAATAAGATCATAGAATATTCATTTGGAATAAAATTTTCCATTTGTTTATAGGAGGTTAGTGTGTGAACCATTGTGTTCCAGGTAAAATATATTTGATAACATATGTGAAACACCCATTGGTAAAACAGTTGGTTAAGACCAGAATAAAAGTATCTCTCTAAATATTAAATTAATATCAAAACAAAATTTTTAAGTAATATGATCTACTATTAGGTCTAATTTTTTTTAGACCAACACAATGTAAATATAATAACATGGATTTGAAATATACAAGTTGAAACCATTTAAGGGAAAATTTTAACAATTTTCACATGGAAAAAATTTATATAATAAGACAAGTATATGAAATTATAAAAAATTAATGTGGTAAGTAAAATTACATACTCTTGTATGATAGATAAATCAAATAGTCCAAACTATTTATAAGATATGACATTTCCATAAAATATTTTATATAAGTAAAATATCTATTTAATCCAATAGAACTACATGGGAACTATTTATAACTATCTAATTATACTTGATAATTTTTAAGGTACATATACTAATTCATGTAGAGAAAATTTAACTAGTTTTATGGGGACATATAAATGTATAAATTTAGATCAACATGATATATTATTTGAGTTAAGATATGGAAATGAGAAGTTAAATCTCATTCGAGCTACTGCTATCCATATCTAAAAATGACGATTATGTTGTATATTCTGATGCAGCTAATGAAGGAGAGTAAAAATTCATTGATTGTATCCAATTAATTGAATTTAACTGAGTAATTTTTTAATCATAATTTGTTAATAGTTAAATTTTTCATATCCAATATGATATATTTTTTACACTGAAAAAAAGGATTTAATTAAGGATATTTTCTATTGAGGAATTTTACTAAGATATGTAAAGTTATAGTTTATAGAGAATCCACATTGGATAATACTGCAAACAACCTGAATAAATACTTATCTCATTATAATCATGATACTCATGATAGATCTTGAGAGATTAGAATTATTAGTTGTTGGATTTTTGTATGTGTGGGTGTTGTGAGTGTGTCCTTATACCCAACTCAATTATATTCTTTCATTACTATTACATGTATAGAATTTGATATATATATGTGTTTATTATTATCATAATAGTGTTGATACTTTTAAATACACTTTTTAATGGGTTATTTCCATATATTTCCAATCATATTAAGTGCATATAGAAGTTCTTAGCTATAATGAACACCATGATATATTGTGATTGTAATATTAAACATATCTCATATGGTATATATTTATAATTAGGATATGACATCGATAATGTATGACTATAAGGTTCTAGGGGCTCATAGTCACTGATACTTTTTCTCATGAGGTTAAAATGGGGTGTCCTCGAGGACATGAGATGATGAGGACCGATCCTTGCGTAGGAACACCACATGTTTTAGGAGTCATTGGTATTATATATATATTATTATGTTTATTTTTCACTGAACATGAGAAAATTATTAATGTCTACCATATTACCGTGTACTTTGATGGAAGACTAAATTAATGGAATTGCTGTCTTGGAAAGGTATATTTTGTTTGGTGTGTCATTTGTCGATTGAAATAGGAAGAATAATATAGGTAAATATTTTCAATTATTAGATGACGAAGTGATATCTCTTGGGACTAGGTTGGATAGGTTAGTAGTAACTTCATTAAAACCATGTAATGGTATAAGTAGTAATTTTAATATATTATTTTCATGAAACATAAAATCCATCAATTTGATGGTGAGAGAAGTTTTCATCCAACATTATGAGATATCATGAGACAAATAGATTACATTATAATTAATGTTTTCGTATGAGGCAGTACTAGCTATTAAATTCCTTATATCCTAATGGTACATGATGGTTTACTAGAATACACTCGTGGTATATGACATTGAATCACTTATATCAATATATTGACATCAAGGGTCACACACTAAGTGTTTCTATAAGAGAACCATATTTAGATGACTATGAGTTCATGAAAATGTTTACCCTATGTGTGGGGTCCAGATAACATCCATGTGTGATCAATCAGAGGTAAAAATAATTCCTTTTTATTATTCATGTTTAGAATAATAATGGATCATATTTTCAATATAACTAGTTAATATATTAAAAGTATGTGAGATAATATTTTTAACATTTATAAAAACATTACTCCTTCATAAGTGTGTGCAATGATCTAAAAATATGGTTATTACTTTTAAGGTAGAAAAATACAATTATAGAAAGTATATCATAAATATAATAGATAATTTTAGAAACATAAATTGTGATATCAACCATTTAGATCAATTTAGAAATATAATACCTCCTCTCCTCTTATCTCAAGCTCATATAGAGAGAATAAGAAGTAATAATGGGGTTCGATCGATCCTATATTCTCAATCAAGTATGTGTTCTTCAACTGATCAAAGGGACGTTTTGAAACTATTTTATTTACCAAGATAACATTTCGAAATCATTGATCAATTATCCAAAATAATTGGTTCATGTGGGTAAGATATATTTCATTCCGAGCTTAGCTTATTTGATCCATGACACACCGACATTGTGTGAATCAAAATAGAATCTTCAAATTCACAAGCCATTATTTACACTTCCATTTGTTTTTAGTTTCCATGAATAAATTTAATTTATCTAGATCCATTATGAAATATTGGAATTTATATTTATGGATTCATTATTTTAAATATGAATATGAACAAGAAATTTCAAATTTCATGTTTTTCACACTTCCACTACCCCAGGTTCTTTCATTTTTCTGTCAATATTTTGTTATCAATCATTCAAATGTGGTTTTTCGGATTAATGTACTATCACCGAGAAAGTTGATGGTTTTAAAATTTCATTATATTGTTTATTATGCTGATATAATTTCAGTGAGTTTTTTCTCTATACATGGGAATTTATTTTTTCTATTTATTTGGAATTCAATCACATCAACATGATTTTCAATCATTATTTCTCATGTAAAAAATAAACTAATTCAATTTATCATGAATAATCATATAGAGCCTGTTAAATGATTTTTAACCAAAAATATTTAATAAGAATAATTTTTTTGATGCGAATAAGTTTAATAATATAAATGTGGTTTTAATATATGTATTCTTTGAAAATGGGAATATGATTATTTAAAACTGATTTTTCCATATCAAACACTGTGATAGAAAACTAGATGTTTTAGAAATGGTCTTCTATTTTTTGATTTTGAAATAGAAATGGAATTAGTTATTTATGTTTCTTCCATACCTCTATTTTAAATTTTTAAAGGGGTTTGAAATTTAATTAATGATTTCGAAAAACTAATGAAAATTTTATTTTAAACAATAATTCTATTTTTGTTTCAAAATGAATTGGAATCTAGTATAATTCTATATTGTAATATATATTTTAAAGGGAACATTCTTTTAAAATATAAAGTGGGAATAATTTTTAGTAACACTATCTTATAGTGTATTTATTTTGGAAATTTGGAAGTTTTAGAAATGAAATTTATTCTAACTAATGAAACATTTGACAAAATTATAGGAACACTTTTATAAATATATACTTTAAGGAATTAAATTTAATATCATCCATGGAATAAAAAAACCTATTATAATATTATTGTATGGTGTAATATACAAGGTATCTAGAGGATCATAAGTATTATGTTATATACATTCAATATGGATTATTATGGTGATTTATTACCTTTCATTTTTTGGATCCATATATCGTAATTATTGTTGAGAATTGGAATGTGTATTGGTGTGATGGTTTCAAATAACAGAACTACATTTTTAGTGATTTATATCACACATTGGATTTATAATTTCGAAGTGATATGTATGTTTTATGATATGTCATTTGGGGTATTTTGGTTCAAGTAATGATGATGTGTACATAATTTGGTAATTTGTGGTTAATTATGGAATTTTTCATTATTTTTTTAGGGGATTCCATCATTATCTAAATGAATCTTTGAGGCAGTGAATATTTGGGTAAGGATAAAAAACTAATTCTTAGTAATTAAATGTTTTATGGTCAAGTGTTTTTAATGAAAAATGTCCCCTATAATTTTATTTACGGAATTATGTTTAAATTTTAGATGGTTTATATGTGTCTCATTGGATTTTTAGTTCTTATTGAGGTCTCATTTTTACATTTTATGACTCTTATTGGATCTGAAATGCTTGATAATGAATTATATGTTTTTTATAAGGAATGGGGATATCTAGAGGGTGTGGATTTTTGGGGTATATTTGAATAGGTTAAACCTATAATATTTATCTAAAATTTATAATAAGAACCTAATAGAAGGTCTCATGGTACTCAATATACACTTGAAATGATATAGGTGTCTAGGAGTGCCACTATGAGCCCAATTGGAATGAAATAATTACTAGGATTCATTTGAACCTATTGTTTTCATGGTAATTTGTGGTCATTCCATACTTTATAATTTTTTTTCTTAATTAATTATCCACTTTTAATTCATTTAACCCTAGATGATTATGATCCCTCTTATGTCCACCCTTTGTTCTTATTATCTGCTTTCTTATTTCCACTAATCTCAAGGAGAATATATGAGGTATATTCTTATAGAACATGATTTAAACCATTTCTTCCATTATAAAATTCCCATTTCATTCATTTTATTATAATTTATCTTATATAAAATAAGAGTTTCATAAAGAATTCCTCAAGATCATAGTTGAATTATTCTCAAATGGATGGATTCCTCTTCTCTTTACTAAATTGGGATTTTGTGGGTGTTACAACAACAATTTATCAAATAATTTGGATGTAAATTTTGGTTCAATATGATTTAAAATATTCTTGATTTAGTATTAAATTGATGGAAATATTTTATGGTGTTTTTTAGGTATCATAGTCATTATATTTTTTTACAAAATTTTAAGATTTGATAACATAGTTTTCTAAAGGATTTTGGTTTCTATGGGTTTATATATATTAATTATTAGGTTTAATTGGGTATGGAATAGATATGATGTTTTATAGGTGAAAGTTGGAGGATTATTGGAATTGGTTAAATCTTATATGAGGTGTTAATATTTATTTTCAATTGTTCAAGTGATTCTTAGGCAATGCATAAAATTCGGTTTCTACCTCTTCCTTAATATTATTGATATATTTTATAATATATTTATAAAATATTAAGGTATTTCTACCCAATTTTATTTTGGTTTATTATATTATATAATTAGTATATATGGTAGGGTGTAGGTACCTTCTCTCCTTCTGTATATTTTGAAAAAAACTATATTTTTTTATTTAATTACTTCATCAAAATTATTTACCATTATTATTAGATTTATCCCAAACTGTGAATTTGGTAACTATGTTTATGTTATGACACATGATACTATTGTATTTAATAATTTCACACATTATTTAGTATTATACATCGGTTGAATTAGATGTTGTTATAGTTATTTTATGACAAACCATATCGAGAACAACATGTATGTTAATGGTTATCCCATTGAAAAAACCATCATGGTTAGTTATCTAAAAATATAAATGGATATTCCAAATTCTTATTCATATTCATTAATGTAAAAACCCATTTACAACTTAAACATAATTGAACTATATTCCAACAAACTACACTAAAACCATATTTAAGAGAGTTACTTGGTGTTAAAGTGGTTAATGGGTTGAATAAATGTGAAGAAAAGTAACATGAATATAACTTTAGTTCCGGTATTAACCTAATTATTTAACTTATAAAAATAATGAGGTTTCTTAAAATGGGTTAGTATATGGGAATTGTTTTACCAACAACCTTTATTTATAGTATTTTTTCATCTAAAAACACTATATAGTTGAATGTTTATACTTTTCTTTTCTATTTCCTTGGGAGATATTTTTAGAAGAATCATAATTTTCCTATATCCTATCATAGTATCAAAAAAATTGAAGATGAATGGCACAATAATCTCCCTGAAGAAAATTATATCTTTTTGTGAATCTGTTTAGAAATTCTTCTTGATCCTCTCCCTTAATAGTGATTCATGGTTCTCAATTTCTCTAATTCCATGGTATTCATTTATTGGATCAAAATAATCCTCATAAATACTCCAGTTATAGATAATTACAACTAAAAAGCTATAGTTCCATTGTACTTGTGGTACCTATCATCACAGGGATCAGTTCAACTAATCGTGGTAGACATCATTGGGTGGGGTTTGGAGTTTTTGGGTAGAAAGATATATTTTTTGGCCAGTTTATTCATTAGAATGTATTGGTCTTGATGCTGTATCAAAAATAATATCACTATATTGGTCTCACCTATTTGAGGTGGTCTCCCATGGTCTCATTCGAGCTACTCATACTTCTTCCATCCCAAGGTTTGATAGCCCACACATTTTCCATGGTTTCTTATTAATTCTTTTAAACCTTACCATATTAATTTATGTATTTAGTGTTTTTTTGAATACTACATTTTTTTGGGGATTTTTAGGAATTTTCATGTCTTATTAATATTTTATCTATTAATGGATTGTGTCACATAGTATATAAGTGTATCCATATCACATGTTTATGTATAATAATAATATATACTTTAGTATTGGAGGTTTGTGTTTCCTTAGTGGATGAATATCCATGTTTTAGTGAATATAATTTCATTCCATCAGATCATATTATATATATCTATGCATGAGTTTATTATAGTCCAATTTTATTGAATTCATGCTCTACATCTATTTCACAACATAGGGATTATCGGGTCTCAAATTTCTTTCATTATACTGGATATAATCCAAGACATTGTTTGATGATACACCCCCTCGATGTGTGTTAATTTCTTTTATAGAAGGTTATGGGTTTTAGCTTCCTTTTTCCAAGGTTTTATTTCACTCTATTATTATACATTGTTTGTACTCCTCCCATTTATGGTATGTGTTGAGTGACGAAATCACTAGAGACCCCAATATTTCAATAGCATCTTACTATCTAGATATAGAGTTTTTAATGGAAATGGTAGAAATGGGGGACATGAGGTATGGTGATAGGAGGACTATTTGAGCGGGTAGAAAGCATAGTGTTCAAGGCGACCACCTTCAACAATTTGAGGTGGGGATTAGAGTAGTTGTTTGTGTGGGTTTGGGCCCTGACCTGGGTCCATGTCAAGGAATATCATCTATTTGTTTACCCTCTCCCCTTTTTTGTGGTTCATAATGAAACACTATAAAGTCTAACTTTTTAAAATAGAAAAACAATTGTTTTTATCATTTTTAACAAAAAAGTAAAATTTAGAAAGGTATTTTCGATAAAAATTGAACCTTTGGTCTTAATCATAATAATAAATATCATTTCATTAATAAAGAGTTGTTAATGAATAAGGTTATTCTATCATCCTGTTTTTAATAGTTTATAACTTCAGAAACCTGGACCTTGGCCTGGTAGATATTATTTACATAAAATTTTCCATGAATATTTATAAATAATTATTGGTTTGTTCCTTTTTAGTCATTTTCACACCATGTATAAAACTATCTATTACCAAATATATTCCAAGGTTTGAAATCCAACTAGTATGTCTCAGGGATAGAGATTGTTGAACATTAGATTTTTATTTAGATTGAAACTATCACAATACTTTCTTACATGTAGTACTATATTCTTGGAAAAGTTTACTATTATATACATACTAGTAATCCATGGTGGTTGATTCTTTTATTGTATAATATGATTTTTAGGAATAATGAACGTGTGTATATCTTTATTATATCAAATGTTATGGAACATTATTTGATTTATCATGTTAGTTTGTTTAACCGATAATGTTACTTTACACATGATGACTAATTCTAGTATAAAAGGTTTTTTATTTCTTAAAGAGCATGTGTATAGCCTGTACATTTTATATTATTGTTATAGACTACATGAGTAGATCCATCAACTAGTGGAATAAAAGTTTAAATAATGTGATGGATTATTTTAACATGAACGAGTATGCATATTGGTGTTTAGGATGTTAACACAACACCTTAACTTTTATACCCATTTCCCAATTCCTAGAGATGAGTTGAAAGATTTACAAGATTTTTTATAAAAAATTCCACTTACTTAAGGATGATTCACTTGGGTGTAGACTAGATATATAAAACACACTCACACACAAACAATATTAGGTGTATGTATATATATATATATATATTCTAATTTGTGTATTATTTTTAGGTATTAAATACACCACCGTTATAATATGGAACTATATGTTTATCTCTATTAATGATATAATCCCAAAGAAGGGATTCACTATTCAAAAATACTTCATATAGGGATTTATTGGATGTGTTTGGCATTGATATAAAAATTTAATTACTATAGATCTGATAGTAAAATTTATTTATAAATTGATAATACTATTTCTTGTATACATATATAAATGTGCAGATATGATTAATTACAAAAAAAGTTTATCATTATTTTATTGAGACACTATTGGTGGTGCCCACATATGTATTTTTTACCACACACAACATGGACACATTATAGAAAATAAATATGCCATTAATATATTTAGGGTAACTATATGAATTCTAATATCTAAAGAGGTCTCTTGATGGTGAATAGTTCATGGCTTGGAGCGGGACAAGTTACCACTCTTGGGTTGCAGTTAGAGGTTTGGTGGTTAGAGAACGCGTTTTGAAGATCACATATTATCCATTGTTTATTATATATCTTAAGCCATGTTTCAATGGATATTTATTTTGGCCGGTATATATATATATATATGGTATTCTATATATTTTTTGTGTTACATCTATTTATTTTGATATTTATGGTCTAGTCCTATTATTTTTTATTTTTTTGAACATATTTTGGATTAAGATTCTTATATTTCACATTTAAATTATGTATATTTTATTCTAAATTATTGATTATATCTATTCATAAATATTTATTAAACTAAATTGGGTAAATCATATTCTAATATTTTATATTGAGATTCATGATGGTTGTATCTATCCTTTGGGTATCGAGGATAATTCCCCTAGTAATTGAAACTTTTATTCAAGTACCGTTTAATATTTTAGTCCGTGGATCCATAGTGAAGGACCAAAACACAACTGAAAAGTCCCATCTTGATATAAAAACACCAAAAAAATAGTTGATTAATATCAATAACTCAATGCACAACTTCAAGAAACCACCAAAGTTGTTAAAGTATAATACACTAGAATATTTAAACTCCTCTTATTTATGTAATTGATCATGGCACAATGTACATGATCATTGTGATAAAATATGTTCCAAAATAATTTTTAAAAATACTAATTCTTTCCTACAACTAACTATTCCTAGAACCCTTATCACCCAGAACACTAAATTTTAAGTTCCATAAACGTATAAACCATTATATTATAACAAAATTTTATTTCATATTCTTAAGACCATGAAAATGTTTCCTCGAAGACTAGTTCAAAAAAATATTATTTAAAAAATAAATTAAAAATGAAATTTGAATGAAGTATTTTCATCATTCTGAATAAAAATAAACCCAAAATGAATGTGAAAAACATGTAAAAACCCACGATAAACCTATCAATAATAATGTCACCGTGAAAAAAATAAAAGAAAACATACAAGAGGGAAAACATAAATAATATTATCATAAAAGAAATAATTCCACAATATAAAAAAACATTGTTTAAAACAACACTATATATTGGGAACACATATGTGATTCTTGATTAAATATACATTGTTTTCAGTAAATATGACTCCATAATACATAAACCAATGGAAGGACATTCATTCTCAACACCTTTTCTAGAATATCTTAAATTTCAACTAACATCTCTATAATTGTTGGATCATTCTCATCATCTAACTCCCCCAAATAAATGAAACTAGAGTCATTATTTTGGTACCAAATAATAAATGATACTTGAAAAATTTAGTTATTCTAGTCAATCTATATAAAAGTTTCCAAATGGGTTTTCCACTTCATGAACACAGTACAACACCTAAATATGACTGATTAACGGAGGATATTTCATACTACACTTACAAAACAATTTTTCCCAAAATGATGAAAACCCTTTATTGAACAAGAATTAATTTGAATAATCTACAGAGGTATCCATCTAAAATAATTATAATACTTATGATGATCTAAAGTAGCTATTATCCAATATAGACTCACCTGAACATTCTTGGTCATGATGTAAATAAAATATGGCATGCGATTCATTGAATCTATTATATTAGTCTCACAAAAAATAAATATGTTTGGATACTATAAATAACATGAGTATAGAAGTTCCAATGTATGATTAATGGATATTTATGTTTCTAAAACTCTAAAAATGGATGATGAATCACCCATGAGTATGAAAATCTTTATTACATGCATGAAAAATATCTGTTAATGTTCGGATAATTTATTATGTCTGACCAACCCTTAAAATAAACAATTTTGTGTTATTGGATAATAAGAATCCTAAAACATAAAAAATTACCTCTTATACCTATGTGAAATATTTTGGAATCTAATTAGATACTATCATCCTTGAAAGCCCATGAACACACTAAATCTCATCAACATAAAATTTTCCATAGCTCCTAATAGACTCTACATCTTAAAAAATATGAATAAATATGACTTTGTTAATTAATCAACAATCATAAAAATATATTCACATCATCTCTAATATCTGTGTAAATAGGTGCTAAGATAGAATAATTTTTCTTCCCAATTCAGTTTAAGAATATCTATTTTATGCACACACTCATCGAGGAACATGATGTATATATCTCACCCTCTAATAAAATATGCACAAGGTAAAGAACTAAAACATATACATATTCATATACAGTCTCCAAAAATAACTCCTCAAAGAAAGACACAAATTTTATATATGAGGTTTTAATGCTATGGGTGATCTATGAAGATCAAAAATAATAATATGAAACATCACCAATGTAACAAATAGATTTCCTTTAAACAATACTCAACGATGATCATTCTTAAACCATCCCTCATGTGTATACTAATAGATGAAATGACCACGAAAAAATTTCAGCTCAAGAACCCAAAACTATAAATACTTAACCTACTATAAGAAATATTACTAGACCATAATGTTATATAGAGAATCTATTGCATCAACATTATATATATCAATTTGAAAATTTTCAAACTCCTCCATCACGTTGTATACACCCCTATGCTGACAAAATGAACCACTAAGAGACATTATGCTTCTCATGACAACAACCACAGTAACTTACCTCAGTGTATATGATATATAAAACTCATTTTCCTATAATATATCAATCTAATGATCTTAGGATAGGTTTTAATACCATTAATATAAAATATACCTCATGAATTTTTGATCCGTAATGAACATAATGTGGTCACCAATGAGGTAATACCATCATATAATTAGATAAAATTTCACTAAAACCCAATAAAGACCATGATAATAATGTTATATTCATGAATATGTAATTTCCAAGATCTATAATTGATCACCACCATATATCAAATAAAACAACATTACTAATAATGTTCAGAAAAATTATAGTAAACATTAAACATGAGTCCCTCCTCTTGTAAATTAATGGATGTATCAATAATTAACTTTTCTATTAGGTACTGAAAAATTATCAAACACAAATTAATCCTTATGATTATATGACTATTCATTTTGAAATCTATAAAATGGTAAATAATTTGGGAGAAATCAGATATAAACCATTTATAATACCCTACATTTTGATCCATGCTATAAACCTATGAAATAAGTTATGGATCCATGGAAGAAACAACTACATAAATCTATAGATGGTACACTATAATCATTTTCAAATACTCAACAAGCATTAGTAAATTTACCCATTACATAATAAAACATCTCTTGTATATATTTATATAGATAATATATTTTCAAATATCCCCAAAAAATGATCTTAAATACTCAATGTTATCCTCCTCAGTCCTCAAATATATGATTATATCATTAATTATTAGTACCAAAAATAATCTATGAACTAATATAACATTGTTTTCATTATGGAAATGAATATAGATGTGTAATTTATTATAAAAAACATTATATCCATGAACATGAAGTTATTATAACAACACATGAAACTATTCTATGGGATATAATACTCTTTCACCCTAATATGATGATGCCCCAACCATAGATCAACCATTTAAAACAAAATCGCTCCCTTAAAATAATTTAATAAATCATTTATAGCTAATAGTGTATAAAAATTCTTCAATGTCACCTATTTTAACTATTAATAGTATATATGTATTTTTATACCACCATATACATTCCAAATGGTCATCATTGAGGCACCCCAAGGTGAGACAATAAGTTATATTAAACCATTATTCAATATACCAACATTGAAAATCCACAACAATCTAACATTAGTAGGTTAAATCCAACAAGGATACACCAGGATGAAACAATATCTCGACTCAATATCATGTCATGGGGGTAGTGTCACAATCACATTGGGAATGACATTGGGGAATTCCTCAAAAATACACGGGGACAATAAAGGATGAACCTCCACTTATCAAAACACCTTCTTATCCTCGTAAATATAGAAAGTATCTATTTATTATTGTCCAATCAGATAGTTTCTCTCACTTATCACACCATGATATCTCCATCTTCATTAATTAAAAAAACCATTCAAAAAATAAATCAAAAAAAAATCACATATAATATAAATATTCAATAATATATATGACATTATAGGGATTTATATAAAGTATAAAAACACCCCAAAGTGATATATTCCCTATATTATTATCTAAAAAACCCAAAAACAGATAAAAATATAATGAACCACTGACTAGAAAATATTACACCAAGGGAAGTAGAAGTATCTCTATCCATGTACCTACTTCATTATTGGTATAACCACCTTGGTATCCTCTTCAATGATTGCGATAAACACTCATGCACCTTCTACAAGATTTTGATAACCTACCATGTATGAACATTTTGGCCTGGGATCTCCTCTTTTGTAATCTCTTTTAGGCTTGGGATAACCTCCAATGTACCATTTGATCCGATAGAAAAATAATTATTACCCAATTCATTGGGGGATATATAATTACCAACCATCACATACTATAAAACATACAAATTCATTCCATAAGATCATAAAAAATTCATCACACCAGAACACTTGAAAAGAAATGGGTTTTAGAATCATTTCATCATATCATTAACCATAGAAGAGGAATGAGATTCCTTAAAATGTCATCATTATAATTGTAATCCCTTAAAATAAATAATAATAATAATGGATTCCTTATAACATATCCTCCAAATTTAATATTTATGATCAAAATATTTAATCATATATGGAAAAATATTTTGAAATACATCTTTGAAAAGTTTATAAGAAAAATTAACTTTTCACCTTAAAGTATCAATTTTTCAAACTCAAAATTCATAAAAAATTAAAATAACTTTTATTTTAAAAAAACAACTAATACAAAAAATTTGATTTTTAAAATATTTTTTTTAATTCTTTTAGTAAATTTCATTATCACTCTACACGTTATAAAATATATTCCATTCATAGTTTTGGTAAAAATAAAAATGGGATTTTTTTGGAAAATGACATGAATCATCATTTTTAATAACATTGTAATAACTAATAATGGTTAAAATTTTATTTAAAAAATAATCATTGAGAATTTAAAAGATTATTTAAAATTATTTATTTTGAAAACATAGATATGGAATAAAAAGGTTATTCAACAGAAGAAAGAAATAATGTATATTTTTTATAAATAAAATCTTATTGAATATACAGTACACAAGAAGAGTAAATTGAATGTAATTGATTTATTTTAATCATATGACCAAAATATAAATAATATAATGTGTTCTTTGAGATATGGTTTATAGTATTTCATCATCGGAATCATAAACATAAAAAATCCCGAAAAATAAGAAGATTGTATCATAAAAAACATACCACTTTCGTAAAATTTAATCATAATATTTAGAAAATAATAACAGTAAATGAAACATAAAATATCATCATAATATATAAATTGATTATATTACATGTCAAAGGGATTTTATTTACCCCTCATAAAAGAGGATAGTTACGTAACATAATATACGTCACATAAAAGAAAAATTGATGAAAAAGTCATTTATCATAAGTATTGTATTATTTTGTACACATTAAAACCTCATGTATAATTAATATATTTTTAGTTTTCAGATATTATATAACAATATTCATAATTATCATACCATATATGAGTAAATTATGTTCTTTTATTACCTATTTATAAACAATCCCTTGTTAAAATCAGGTTTTGGGTAGTAACTATTATGATTATCATGTATGATTTGGTTTAATATATTACATATTTCCAATTTTATCTTGGTTAAGTCATCCTAATAATTTTAAAAATTATATATATATATATATATCATATATATTCATAATAAATGTTTTTAGATTATCCTATTAAATTTATAGATAGAAAATGATTTCCTCAATTTATGGAGATGGTAGGCTGTACATGCGCCTGAAAAAGATTTACATTATTAAAAACATTGAATATAAATAAACGTTAAAAATTTATTACCATTATAGAATCATTTTTAGGTCATATATCTCAAAAATATTCATTATATTTAGCATTATTACCTCCCATGAAAATCATTAGTTAAATATTAATCACATTACTTCGTGATGCGGTAGCCTTCCATACACATGATGGATGTTATCATATCCCTAATAAACATGAATGTAGGAAGTTATATTTAATATAAGAATTAATTAATTGCAATTATATTTCAAAATTCATATATATTTAATTAATATACCATTACTATTGTCCATGTAATACGATAAACAAGAAAACATCACATTTGTTTGCGAGGTCATAGTCTTTCATACACATTAGCAATGTTATTATTTTCCAACATTTTTTAAGGTAATAAGTTATATATTGCATTATAATTATATTGTTATAATAATTTCAAAAATTAAATATATAAACACTAAACCTATCATTATATCTATCCATGATAGGTGACGATGGAAAATGAATAACATCCGTTCATGTGGCGGTAGTTCACCGTACACATGTTCAACGATTTCATTTCTCATTCAATGGAAGGAGATATAATTTAGTTAATTCCATTATCATAATAAAATATTAGTATGTGGTAGATATTGGTTTTATTATATTATCATACTTTAGGAATATTTTATTTTTGTGGAATATTTATTATAACAAAAACTGATGTTTATGAATTTTACATATTATTCAGGGAACCCATATAGGTATATACCTAAATACATATTTGGAGGGTTTCTTAATAAATATAAAGAATATAATATGTGGTAAAGAATTTATGAAGTATATTTGGGTTGATCTTGTACAAACCAAATGGTTTTGGAAGTCTGAAGTGGAGTGGATAGGGGACAACTTTTATAAGTAAGGGAGAGGAAAAACATGGAGTTTTTTATAGGAATAATGTGTATCCACATTTTTCACATTAAAAGGGATAAGAATATGTCATTATATAACCTCAGAGGTTATAAGGTTGATATATTTCTATAAAATTATCTTTTATCAAGTTCATCTGTCGTGTTACCTTTAATCTTATTACTTTAACACAAGATAAACTCGTTTTAACCATAACAAGATGAATTCATTTTCACGATTTTTACAATTAATCTAGACCAAAAAGAATGTCGAAAAAATTATATAATTTTAAAAATTATTTTTAAAAATATTTGATCATTTTTTCCATATTGAATTCACTAATGTGGGGAATTTTAAATTAAATGTAAACCCACAGGCATAATAAAAAAAGTAATTTTCAAAGAGAAACTTTTCAAAAGACTCATATGTTTTTATATAAAAAATTAATAAGAAATTGAGTAAAATGACCTAAATTTGATTAATAAATATATAATTGAAGTAATTTTCCTTTAATATCCATGATAAAAGAAAATATAACCTTATAAACTCTTTAAGAATTGAATGTTTCAGTGAATACTAGTATTTTTAGGTATTCTTTGAAAAATAAATCATTTCATAAAAATAAAAAAAATTAAAAATCATCTATTTTTACCATATAGAATGCAAAAATAAAGTCCATTATTTCATAAAATATTCTAAATATGTCAAATAATTATTTTATTGTTTGTTCACATTAAGCAACCGTCATCATTTTATTGGAAAAAAATATTTGTTGAAGAATATAAAGACGTAGCAAAAAAATTAATAATCTTTTTATTAATATGATCTATTTATATAAAATAATAATAATTAAATTTTTAAATTGACTCTATTCCTATTCACGATTCCAGGTTTAACAGTTATGTAAAAATGATTATATTTAAATAATAATATTAATATTTTTTGTTTGTTAAAACTCGATGTTGTGAGTAATACAAGATATTGAAGAAGTTAAATTTATTCATGAAAAAATATTCGATAAAATATTTGGGTTTTATAAATGTAGGAAAATATTTTTTGTGGTTCTCCATAAAATGTTCCCAACATCCATGGTATGGTTTTGGTGGTTGCCGAAGACCAAAAAAAATGTTTTATCACGTATTTTAGGAAGTCAAAATTTTCGGTTACTGGATTTTGAACATGTATTAGACTAAAAATATAAAGAAATGTTTTGACAGTCAAAATCATTTATATATTTTGGTTGACTATTAATTTTTCATCATCTTTTTGGGATAACTATGAATCATTGTTTGCATTATGTTTTACTCTATATTGTTTAGGATTATTATTTATATTTTTTTACTTGTTAGTATGGTTATCCTTTATAAATATGGGAAATGTAGGATTATAAATGAAATAGGTATTTATTATTTTCATTATATTATTAAATTGGTTCTATTTCGTTAGTTTTGGTACACCAGTTCTTGTCCCCAACCGATGGATTCCAAGAACATGCTTCGAGCCTTATTTCTAGATAAACCATGTGTAATGGTTTAATTATTCTAAACATAACACAAAGGTGATATAACCATTTATATAAATAATATATAAAACATGTTAATAAAATATTCCATAAAATTTTCAGTTGGGGGTTACCATAGAAGAAACAGTATCAAAATATACTAACACTTGTGTGAGATAGATTTCATATATAAGAAATAGAGAAAGGATATTTTTTTCTATTTTATTGGTGCGTCAAATATAATATCATTGAGTGTCTTAGATCACTTATGTACTAGAAAATTCATTACTAAAAATGGAGTATTGAGGAGGACTCAACCTAGCTTATGGATTTTTGTATGGATAAAATGATCGCGTTGGTCGACATATATATTTAATATATTATAAGAAATGTTAAAATGTTACCGATATCTATTATAATAGTGCCTTCACCATAAAATGTATTATATTTAACCTTGTATTATCAATTGAGTGTATATTAAGATATATAAATCATTGTGATCTGATGTAGGTTCTGAAGAGGAAAATAGAGTTGTAGAGTCCTTGTAGAAGGTGTTGAATTCATGATAGAAGTTTATTTATTGGTTTGATAATAAAATGTAATAAAAAAATTTTTATAAATATTGGTAGTGGGATATCTATTAGATGATAATATATATGTACCAAGTCATCTAAATAACCTATGTTCTCATGATTTACGTACTCATTAACAAATTCTATAGTGTTCTATGTGAAAACATGTGTTTTTAGGTTCTGTTATCCATAATTTTATGATTAATCATATTAATGTTCCTTTATTGGCGAACCCCTTAATGATCTATGGGTATAAAAGACTTAATTAAAATCAAATTACATGATTGTTGGTTAGAAAACACGACATTAATCAGGATACAGAAACAAAAAATTAAAATGGTGTAAAAGTACATCAAAAAATGTATTAGAGGTTAAGGTAATATCCTTAATATATAAATTGTAATAACTATAGATCAATACTGGTGAATTAACCATTGTACTCATATAATGGGAATAGATTAATTATACCATAATGTTCTACAATGTATTACGAATGAGAAACAATCATAATTATTTTGTTTTTGTTTTTATAATACGAGACATAATGTACTATATCACCCTTCACATATATATAATTAAAGGATTTTAGTGAAGAGTAATGGTGTCTACATGGGGAAGATTAAATGTAGATGGGTGCAATTCAGACCATGAAAAATTTCACTCATAGTGTTGTAAAAGACTTATTCCCATGATAAAAATATAAAGTATGATCTATATCACCAGGATCATATTTTCATGTTGATCCTTAGAAAAAAATGTGTTTAAGAAATATAGGAATAGATATTATTTTACATCAATGAAATCATGGAGTGGAACCAACAAAAGTATATTATCTATGACATTAGTCATCAAATCATGGATGCTCAATTTATCATAAAGTGTTATGTTGAGGATGCTACCTTCTCATATATTATAATAACAATATTAAATTTGTGGATTTTTTGTTAATTATATTATACAATTTTACTATATAATCTATCTTGAAAATATGAATAAATCATATAATTTTTGTGATTCAAATATATATTACTTTTAATTCTTTCATATAATTCTAGGATTTGATTTAATTTTAAAAATAATGGATCCCTCACTCAAATAAGTATTATAGGTTTATTTAAAGTGATAAAAATATTTGTAATTATATATTATCATTCCTTGATTGATTATAAATTCATTTTTTCATGGTCATGTACAGTGGTATTAGATTTATATTACCTATATTAAGTTCTATATGGTTTATTATAATTTCCTCTATAAATTCTGTATATCTTAATGATTTATTTTATTTAGTAAATATGTAGATGCTAAATGTTTTCAATAATAAATGGTTCCTACCTTTTATCGAAAAAATATCATCATTGGAAAAAACTCTTCACTACCTAATGTCATTTCATTTTTAGTCCTTAATTTTGTTACAATTTAATTTACATATCTTAATGAAAGAGAATATATGATTATTATTGATATGAAAAATCATTAGAAACAAAGAACCTATTGTTTCTTCGGGTATAGATTGACATCCGATGGATTTTTTTGTACTTATTTTAAAAAAATACATAGAGGAATATATATATTATTTTAGTACTTTATTTAACATTGTGTTAAAATAATTTGGTATATTTTATGAAAAAATGTATTTAATATATTTTGGGATACATAGATCATACATATTATTATGATGAGTATTATTTATTTCCCTCTCTACTTGAATATAAATTCGTTATTGAAATTCATAGAGTGTTTTTGATGAAAAATAGCGGTTTTTCAAAGTCTTATGACCCATTAACGAATAATATTATTCATTTTTTATAAAAAATAAGTGTTTAATGTATTTTTTTGTTAATAAAAAATATAATTTAGAGGCCTATAGAATTTAATATTTGATCTAAATTTGTGTATTTTTTTCGTGAACCATTTTGGCCCATAAAATTATGATTTGTTTTTAATGTTATAATGAATTTAGGATATAATAGAATTATCAAGAGGTCATTGAAATGTTTTAGATTTTTCTATAAATATTTATATCAAAAATTAATTCATTATTATTCTTCCATCTGAAAATTTAGTTTTTATTAAAAAAAATTAAAGCGATGACCTATAAAACATTTCCATATTAATTTAAAAAATGATTCAATATGTTAATAAAAAATTATATGAGTTATGATAAGATAGCAATGAGATATTTTGAGACATATTATTTAACATAATTTTACCAAACATCAATATTTATATACTGAATAATACATGGTATTATATAGAATTTGATTGGATAATGATATTGAAATAAAGTTCAGTGATAATAATGAAATGTAAATGAAATTTGGATAACTAGAAAGAATAAATTTACTTTTGAAAAATTTGATGTTCCAAAATAATTTTAAAGTGCCACATAACATTGAAATTAATTGTAAAGGTGTTTAATAAAATTTAATCATATAGATTGATAGAATATATAAGTTGAATTATCAATATGAGTGGCTGAATGATGAATTTTAAAAGAATTGGTGGTTTTATAATTCATGAAATATTATTTTCTAAGGGTAAATATATATATATATATATATATATATATATATATATATATATAATGGTTAAATGTTTTGAATCTCCTGGGTTGATGTTTAATGAGGATGAACAATAATTTTCTCATGTTATATGAAATTTAAAAAATATACCACTTTTTATGTTATTTTTAACCAAGGTCATGTGATATTTAATGGATTGTTTTATTGAATATGTATGGTTTATACCATCATAAGTTATCAGATAATAATGGATTTAGAGAAAGGAAATGATTATCATTAAATTAAGAAAAGACGAAATTTTAATTCTAGAATTAAAATATGGAATATTATCACATCATTTACTTATTTTACATGTATTTTTCATTTAATTTCTATTATTTCATTTTTTGGGGGGTTTCTTATGCATTTTGGTGAAAATGAAGGCATTTTAAAATTTGGTCTAATCCTTGATCCCATTACCAGATTTTTAAAAAAAATTATTTTATGAATCATTAATTTTTCAACATTTTACACACATTGAACTTCCCAATTATCATCCCCTAAAATATTGACACCAATATATCAATTTGGACCTCATAAAAATCCATTATAATGATGGATTTGTGTTTTTTATTATAGTAGGGGGCCAGCTCTTAAACCTATTTCCTACTTAAAATTTTTTTTTTCAATATTTCATTTATTTTTACTATTTTTGGGTGATTCATACTCCCAATAAAATCCAAAAACATAAGATTCAACACCATTATATATTTTTCCTCTTCGATGTTTATCGCCCCCACAAATTATTGATATCTTTCTTTGTCATTCTAAATCTCCCATATTTGAAGAGGTAAAATATTTTTTTTATAAGTCCTTAAATTTAAATAGTTATCCCCCATTTAAATACTCATATGTCTTGATAAGACTTATTATACCCAACCTTCAATTTTTTGATTCCTCAAGATTTATATATTTTTTGGATTTGGGCCGATTTCTCCCATATCCCTCAAGTAAGTGGGTTTCTTTCTTTCCTCTAGCAATTTTTTTAGGGATTATTCTTTTTTATTAGGGTTTTAATCCATAATTTCTTGATGTTCCTAATTTAAAAGAAGCTAAGGTTAGTACCTAGGGTTTAACATTGTGTATTTTTGGTGAAATTAAGTGGATTAGGGCTCTATTTCACTCCCTTGTAGTGCGATAGTTGTGTGGTTAATGTTTCCCACAACAATTTTGGGTTATTTGAACAAATGGTAGGTGATTCCATTTGTACTCATTATTGGATGTGTCATTATTGATAGAGTTATATTTTTAGCATCATTCTATTCTATTTTATTTGGTTTGAAAATTAATTTTAGTATCATATGTTAAGTGGTTGTTTTTTACGTGGCATTTGTGTGAAAATAAATAAATAATTTTGGTGTGTATTCAATGTTCTATTCATTGGGGCTATTTTATTATTTATGGAATAGTTTTATAAAATGATGTTATGGCAGTAAATTCTATTTTGATGTGACATTAGTGTTATTTTGGTATTAAAATAGGGGTTTTAGAAGGATTTACATTGCAAAGAATGGTTACACTATTTCGAATTCTTTTGCAAAGGTTTTAAATGGTTTCTTGATATATGTAAGAGGTGAAACATTGTTCCAAAACATTTTTGGTAGGAGTGAAATTTTTAAATGTTCTATATTAATGTGAAAGGGTTGTTATGTTATGTGTGATATATTATAAAGGATTTATAAAATTGTTTAAATGATTGGTTGACTTGTGAAAAAGAGGCGAAACATGTTGTGGGTTGTTTTGGTGTGAGTATGTTTTTCAAAATGAATTTGAATAATAAAGGGGATTATGTGACCTATGTGCGGTATGTTTCTTGTGTGTGACATTGAAGTGGTATTTTCATATGAAAATTGAATTTCATGTCTTGTTGAACATGTTTTTGAAAAAGCGGGAACACTTGGGAATCTAGGTGGGTGGACGTGTACTAGTATGTTGGTGATCATGTGGGGGTGTTCCTATGATTCATGTATATTTTTTGATGATGAAAACACTAACTAAAATATAATGATCATTACAATTTTAGGGAATCACTAGGTTATGAGGATGATATTTAATACTGTCTCATGTTCACGATAACAAATATTTGTATAGATACTTTCATCGAGTACGGGTCACATGGGACCCATTGCTAGCTAGTGTCCACAGTGGTTTCTTAATGATGGTGCTCGTTGGATATTTTATGCTTTCCAACATCATAAGGTATGTTTGGATCATGACTCTCAGTATCTTTTTCATTCTATTTAAAAGTTTTTATTTCTATTAAATTATCCCACATGAAAGCTTCATATTTTAGAAATTATGACTAGTATTTCTTATTCAAAAAACATGCTAGATATTTTTTATAATGGTTATCTCATAGAATATTTTCTGTTGGACTCCAAAAAGGATTTGGATAAAACCCTACTTATACATTGGTTGTATGTAGATTTTTTTTCTTAGGTTTGTGTAAATATTTTAGTGCTAATGGTACGTGATTCTAGCTGTCCTTCTTGGTGTTGTGTCATGGATATGGCCTGAGGAAAGTTCATCTTACGATGAGGAGGTTCTCAGTCTTTATTTTTTGATTTTTTTCATTTTTAATATTCATTAAAAATCATTTTAATTATTCAATTCAATTATTATATTATGTAAATTATGTGTAAGTTTGAAAAATCCATATTTGTTTTATGGGATTCACATGTTTTTTTGTTTATAAACTCGGGTAAATAATTCCCCAATTACATTTTATGATACCCAGGCACCTGTTCGATCCTATGAGGATCAGGAATTCCCTAAGGGACTTTCCACGAGCAAAGTTGGGGGTCTTTTTGATGGGAACAAGATTCGATTCATGAAAAAATGGTATCAAAGGGGCCAGGTTCACTCTTTGGGTCTTATTATTTGGGAAGAGTCAAGATAGTTTGATGTTAGGATTGTCAGGGCTTTACATTCTAGTTATGTGTCGGTTTTCTAGCCATAACACCTCATGATTTTATTCAAGTCACTAGGAGATATTGAGTTTTATCTGAGTCCTTTGGTTTTCTTGGTTTGATGATGATTAGGGGAAATTAAAAGAGAGTTGTGTTAGTGGTCTTAGAGAGGTTACAGGGTGTGAAAAAATACATGTGGAGACACGAATATTTACCTAGAATAGTCTTAGTGAGGGTGGAGTGATTGGAATATGACTTCTAACCATATGTCTAAGTCACCCCCTAAAAATTGTTTTTTCTTGCATTTTCTTATGTCTTTAGTTTTGAAATCTGGGATGTTTGGCTTTAAAGCAAAAATAAAGAGTATATCTTTTGATTTTTGATATAGTGGAACTAAATTTAAAGAATTTTTTTGAAATTGATAATGGTTTATTCACACTCTTTTGAAAGTGTAAATTATGTCAAAGTGGTGTTTGAAAACGGTTTGAAATGGAACATTATTAACAATTGATAAAGTGTTTTTAATGGAATAAAGTGTTTTAAATTCATGCGTGGAGTTTAGATATGAATTTTTTATTTAGTAACTAGTGTTAATATGAAATGTTTTAAAAATCACTGGAACCCTATTTCAAATAAAAATATATGAGTTTTTTTCATGAATGGGTGTTGATCAAATGATGTTTTTCATAAAACTGGAAGTGTTTTGAAAGGGGTTGATATTTTTTGAAATTGTTGTGAATAGTTTGGAAGTGAGTTTTAATTTGAATGATTATTCTTTTCTTGAGTATTTTTAGGCACTATGTTGGGTTTGATTTTGGGAATTGTGGTTTTGAGAAAAAGGAAGTGGCGGTTGAATGTTTTGGTTCTGAAAAAAAAGAAATAAATTAGTTTTATCCATTGATATTTCCCTGGTAAATCACATGCATGGGGACATATGGGATTATGTATAGTAAAAAAACAACAGGATGAGTTTTAGTATTGATATTAAAGGGTACTCTGTGTGGCATGGAAACATGTGTGTGTGAGGCCAATGTGGTACCATTGGTGGAAACAATGACCGTCGAACCATTTATTTAAAAGAAGTAATTTTAAAGGAAATGTTGATGTCTTTATTACTATTTTGGGGTGGGGTGTCTTATGTGTTTTTGAAAAAAATTTGTTGTGGGAATTTTTGAGTCTCAGAACCCTTCTTGTTTTAACTGTGTTTTGGGTTTGTGTTTCTTTTGTAAGTTGGGTTGAAGGGATGGTTAGTGGTCTCTTCTGAGAAAGCATCCAGAAGCCTTTACTGTGGTTCCAATCATGTGTTTGGTTCTGATTTGTGGCACATTTTGACCAACGGGACAACTTGGTCGGGTCCTTGGGTTCTCTAATTGGGTAAGTTATTTCTCCATTTAGAGTTAATGTTCGAATGACGTGGAGCCCAGATCGTTTCTTCATAGGAAGACCCTCTAGTTGATCAATATACGAAATATTTTTCTCAATCTTTGGAGATTTCGTCTAAAACATTTGCTTTCATGGTTTTACAAATACTCTTGAAGTGGGAGAATTCTCATGGAAGGTTAAAAGAGTCCATAGTTTCTTATGTTACATTATTCATTGATGGTGATAATAGTTTGTGGCAGTTTGTGTGGATGGTGTCTAAGAGGGTCTATGCGTCATTCATAGTCTCTTTAAAGAAGGGGTTAATGTTAAACCACTAGTGTTGTAAATCTGGTCATGGGAGGCTATTATTGACACATTCTAGTATTAGGTATTGTTTGGGGAATTCGAATATGTTCAATTGCCATGTATTGTTTCTATCAATCGAAATGTTCAAATTTGATGACACCTTATGACGTTATATGCTAGTTGGACTGTAAAGGTGATGTTGTAAAATCTTATGTTTGTCTCTATTTTATCATAGGTTTGTATCCATTAATGAAATATTGACATCCTTTGTTCATAGGAATTTCATTCAATATATCCTTTCATCATTTCCTTTCTCATCCGAAGAAACAAGTGGTAATGTGTGTTCTTCTTCTACCCAATTGTTTCAGTGAAATGTCAGTGTAAGGTATAGTGAGTTTGGGATGTGTTATGTCTTGGTTAACCCATTTGGGATCTGGGTATAGTTTTCATGGAAAAAGAAGGAAAAGTTCCATTCATGGGGTTTCCAGAGACTTACTAGGAGGCCGAAGATTCTTCAATCATTTGACCTCCAACCATAGGACCCGGAGAGTTGTTGGCTTGTAGTTAGGGGAAATCCATAGGTCGTTCAAACCCCTGTACAAATTCATATTCTCAGAATGAATGTTGGGAATAAATTAAACCTCTAGTTAAATCATCTTGCTTCTGTTTTTCCTGTTCAGTGGAAAGAGGTTGGAGGACCTTGTGTCCATGTTGTTGGATAATTTCATTATTCCCCCCTCGGTTTCCATTATGTTTTTGGATAAAATATTCAAATTTGGTTAGACAGGTTGAGCACATAGTTTTCACACAGTTAGTAGTAACTGTACCCCATAAAACCATGAAGATAAAAGGATCCACAATGTTAGTGAATAGTTTCACATACCGTGTAGACTAACTATGTATTCGTCCAAACTCTTTAAATTATGGGGTCTTTTTGTGATGGCATGTGTTGGCCGGTTATGACGGTTAGTTATTATGGTGGGGAGACCCACAATGAGTCTCATGTATGTTATTTTTGAAATTTTTTATGGAAGCCTACCCCTTGTATGATGGAGTCCGTTCGGGCCTCCCCATGTTATTGTCTAGATTCCATCTGAGGAAAAACTATGTTGTCTCTTATGGTCGGGAGCCCATTTTTTCTCCCCGTACTAGTAACTCTGATTTTTCCATGCTCTTAGCATGGTAATAGGTAGATTTTTTCTGAAATATCAAACATTTAACATCATTCTTGGGTAAATGTTGGTATTAGAGAGTGGCCAATAGTTTAATTTAAATAAGGTAGTGGTAACCCTGTTCGATGCTATTTCCCATTCGAGTAAGTTCCCTGAGTCTTGTTCGGACGGTTAATGAGGTGTATTGTTTTGGGATGTGGTTTTCATTGGTTTATAGTTTTAGGAATTGGTGTATGCTTTGGTTGGTGAGAGTATTCCTTCCATTATTGATCAATTGAAGGTGTTTTGGGCCCTTTGTTGGTGGGATAAACATGGAAACAGCGTCCATTTTGTTCTTTAGTTTGGGTTTGGTTTTTTCATTTGGGATTACTAGGGATTTTTGAGAGTGGAAGGTTTTATTGTGGGGAAAATTTTAAAATATATTACTTATTTGAATGGTATTTTTCATTTTATTTCCATTCATTCTTTGTTTCTTGGGGTTCCCATGCATTTTGGTGGAAATGGTGAGTTTTTAATATTTGGGGCAAACCATGAGCCCATTTCGGGAATTAAAAATAAATTTGGTTTCTTTTATGATTCCATCAATTTTTCAAAATCATACGCACATTCCACTTCCCAATTGGAATACCCATAAATATTAAAACCACCATAAAAATTTGGACCCCATTGGAATCTATAATAATGATGTATGTGAGTTTTTTATTATGGTATTTGTGCATCCTGTAAGCCCATTTCATACTATAAAATTATTAAAAAAAATTAATATATCATTAATTATTTACTTTTTTTGTTATTTCTTCTCCCACATAAAGCCAAAACCCTACGTCTCACCCATATTAGTGATTTTTCCTCTTTGGAGCTCATATCCCCTAAGGATTATGTCAATCTTTCATAGTCTTTCCCAAATCACCCATATTTTAATTGGAAAAATGTTTCATTCATAACTCCTTTAAGTTTCACACTTTTTCAACAATTTCTATCACCACATGACCATATATGACTTACTAGACCCTCCATAGAAATTTTGGATGCTTCAAGATTCATCTATTGGTGTATTTCGGCTGATTTCTTCATGATCCCTCATGTGAGTGGGTATCCATCCTTCTACCACCTATTTACTAAGGGTTCCATTCTTTTTCATAGTTTTTCATCCCTGTTATCTTGAGGTTCCTAATTTCCAGAATCTAGGGTTTGTACCTAGTGTGTAAGCTTGTGTATTATTTTTTAAATATTGTGGATTAGGGCATGATTTCACTTCCTTGTGGTGCGGTGGTGGTGTGGTTGATGATTCACACAACTATTTGGGGTTTTGGGCACAAATGGTAGGTTATTTCTTGACTAAAAATATCTGATTAGTTTGTTTTTATTAATTTAATTTTTTATCTTGATTCTATAACATTGTTTTTTATTCAAAAATTATTTTTGGTAGCATTTGTTAAGCGGTGAATTTTTATCAGTCATTTTTGTGGAAAAATAATATTTATGGTGTTTATTGCTTACTACGTTCATTTGGGGTGTCTTATGATTCCTAGAATTGTTTTATTAAATAATGTTGTGGATTCCAATTATCGTTTTACGTGATCTTGGTATTCATTTAGTATTATATAAGGGTTTTTATAAATATTTTATGTAAAAAACATGGTTACACTCCATGGAATAGTTTTTTGATGGTTTTAAATGATTTTCTGATTTATATATAGAGGTGAAATTATGTTTTCAAACTATTTTGGGAGTACTGAAAATTTTAAATACTATATTATAATATTAAATTGATATTATGTGATATGTAACATATTGTAAGGGTTTTATAAAATTGTATAAAGGATTTTTTTAATTTCAATAAAGAGGTGAAACGTGTTGTGGGCTATTTTGGAGTGAGTATGTTTTTAAAGATGAACATAAATGAAAAATGGGATCATGTGACTTGTGTGTGGGTTGTTTTTTGTCTCTAACTTGGATGTGGGATTTTCATGTGCAAATTTTATTTCACGGCTTTTGGAACATAATTGTGAACAAGAGAGAATACTCTAGTATCTAGGTGGTTGAATGTGTACTAGTATGCTAATGATCTCTTAGGGTTAGGCACCTGTTTTACATAGAAAGTATGAGGATGAAAAAAATAAATAAACGATGATGGTTATGATTATGATGTTGAAGAACCACTAGGTTAGGGTTATGATCACATCTAGTGGCTCTTGTGCATGAGAATAGATATTTATATGGGTACTTTCATCAAGTATGAGGTACCTAGGACCCAAAACAAGCTAGTGCCTATGGTTATTTTCTGTTACGAGTGCTCATTTGATATTATATGTCTACAATCATCATAAGGTATGTTTGGATAGATATATTCAGTATCTTGTTCATTCTATTTAATTGTGTATATTTCATTAAAAGTATCCCTCTTTAAAGCTATTTTTATTTAATGTTGAATCTTTTAGAAATTGTTACTAGAATTTCTTGTTTACAAAAATTAGATGATTTTTTATATTAATTATTATTACATGGAATATTTTTTGGTGGAATACTACTGGGATTTGGTTCACACCCTACTTACACCCTGGGTGTAAATAGACTTGGTTATTTTGTTTTAGGTTTGGGTAAAACTTTTAGTTCCAATGGTATGAGTTTCTTGTAGTATTTATTGTTGGAGTGTCATGGAGATGGCTTGACGGTGGTGCCTCATTCCCTGAGGAGGGTCTGGGGGTTTAATTTTTTTGTTTTTTTCTTTTGTAATAGTCCTTAAACAATTTCTAAAATTGTTTAATTCAATTCATAAATTTAGTAAAATTATTTTTGGCTTTAAAAATCCATATTTGTTTTATGGGATTCATATGTTGGTTTATGTTTATAAATTTCGGTAAATCATCCCTAAATTTCATTTTTTGTTACCCAGTAACACTTTCCATCGCATGGGGAATTGGAATTCCATTTGGGCCTTTCCATGGTCCAGGTGGGATGCCGTTTTTATGGCAACCAGATTCAGTTTGTGACAAAGATGGATATTTTGGTGTGTTTGATTATCTAAAATGTCATTTTATCACTGCAAAAGTAGTTTGAAAATACATCAAGTGGATTTTTCTATTAGATATTTTGAATTATATAGGAATTGGTTAGAATTAGCAAAGCTCGTTTAATTGTTTGTGGGTCATCACCTAAATAAATGAAGGAATAAAAGTGAAAATGTCCAAATTCACATACCATTATGAACGTGGTGGACTAATATAGTCGTGGGGTGAGTATATTAGTTGTTTAGTGGGGGTATTGAATCCAACTATTATGTGGGGATATTTTGGATTTTTAAAAAAAAAATTCATTTCTCTATATTTTGGATAGATGAAGCTATAATAGAAGGAGCACCAAAGGTTGTCAATCCCCCCCCCCCCGTTTCAATATGTTTCTTACAACTCATCCATGATATTATAGGAGAACCCAATATTATGTTAGAATATTATATTTTGTTCAAACAAAATGAATACATTGATAACAACTTTTTCTCATTGTTTGATGATTTACCATAAAAAAATACTTAATTATCTGTTTTGTAAAGTATTCTTGATATTAGAAAATTCAGGAAAATTCTATCCATTAGAAAATTTATTTAACTCCATTCAACTTCTGGTATTTCGAGCATAATTGATTTCACTATTTGTTACTTTCTTATGATTGTGGTGTTGTATGTGTGCATGGGTAGTTGGCCAATGTATTCATAAATGGGAACACAAATCGGTCAATATTATGTGAATTAATAGTTAGAGGTTTTTATAAACAAAATAAGAGTTCCACACATATGATATATGTTTTAGGATCTGTTAAATATCATTTTTATTAGTTTTTGGTAATGAATAGGTTGTAGTTCTCGATTGGGTGTTTAATCGTTGGATAAATGGTATGGGTCTAAATAGGGTCACATGTGACTATGTTAAAGAGTTTTTATAGATTGGTTTATATAATTTATGGTCTTGTATTATTTTTTCCATTTTATAAAAAATGGTTAGAAAGGTTAAGAGTGGCCTAAAAACAATGGGATCCATCAATGAGTAGATTCATAGGCTTGGCATGTGATATATCTGAAAGGGGCGGTATGACTTTATATGGGAATTTTGAGTGTCATACTAAGGGTACATTAATAGGATGGTAACCCCAAAAAAGTAACAATATGAAGAATTAATGAGTGGAATAGTTTTGTATATGAAATAGTGGTCATATATTAAGTGATATTGTTAATATGATCATAAGTCACTATGACAGACCATATGGGTTGAGAAGAGTACTCATACAAGGGAAGATACATGTGTGTTTGTCTTAGTGATGAATTCGCTGGGTCATTATTAAAGTAATTATGGGATTGATAGTGAATTGAATACTGGGGTTAAAAGGGTCCTGAGAAATAAGATAATATGTGGCCACCACTTCTATGGGAGTTGGATGGTGTGCAATGATTATTGAATTACGATAGTATGGTGATAATAGATATTTGTATGTATGGTAATTAATTATTCACTAGATATTAATAGAACATTACTAAATTTTATAAATTCGATAGGTTTTGATGATTTTGAAATTTTTCTTGGGATTTCTAGGTATCAACCGATTGAGTTGTTTAATGATTTACCATTTGGGCCATGGCAGTGATTATATAATGTGTGAATGTATGGATAATTTATTAGGACCAGTGTATTGAAAAACTATAAGGGTTGGATAAGATGTGGTCATAGGGGGCATAAAAATAAATACTATATGGTATAGGTTGGATAATTACATAGGGGATGATTATTAGAAGGGTCAACTATGTTTTTAGTGATAAAACATGTGAGGTGGATATCATTCCATTGAGTCTATATTCAAAATGAGCTAATATGGAAATATAAAATAGAGACAATTATATTTAATTTATTATGAACTAAATTTTTTATTCTATATATACATAAATTGGTTTATAAATGAACAACACACCATCATTGTTTAAGGTAGGCTCTATAGAGAATCATGGTGTCCAGATTAACACATGATAATTCTACATGATTGTTTTATGAAAAGTGTTGTTAGTTTTATTATTTTATTATATGATAAAATATTTATTTATATTTTTGTATGTTATATGGATTTTTTGGTAGTCTTAAATTGAATCTTATACTCTCACATTACAAATGGTCCATAGTGGATGTGCATAATTTAACATTATGATGTTGGTAAGGGAAATAGTTAGTGATAGTATCTCATAAGGGCACAATATAAGGAACATGATTAGAATACCTAGAGTCGTAGGCCTTAGATCATTTCATATTATTTTTTTGTATTATCTTATATATATATATATATATATCCTTCTATAAGTCCTTTTAATATTAAACTTGCGACATGTACAGTGGAGATGAGTACATAGGATCTAATATAGTTATCAAAACCATGATATGTTAATTTATAGTATTTTATATTAATTATAAATTTTTTATTCAAATAACTATTTATTTTACTTTATGGTTATGATATTTATGGGATAATCAACCCTTGATATTGATCTATCCCTCACAGATAGTCTATAACCACTAGAAAATAGGTTGGTACTTTTAAGGGGATGTGGTGACCATTGATAAAGAGACTTGGTTAAGGGATAATAAATAACATATCATAGCCCTTGTTTTATTTGTATGTTGTTGCGATTTTACCCCTGTAGACTGGTGGATTTTCCCACATTGTTACATTGAAATAAGATACATTAAATCACTTCCTGAATGAAAAAATAGTATATTAGTCTCAGTAAACTAGATACACAGATGGAATTCAAATTAAATTTTAAAACCTAAACAAACAAATAATATTCTTTTATAACTACATTAATCAACTTAGAGTATCCCTTTATATAAATTATAAAACACTTCGAAGTTTTATGGTTAAAATAAAACTTTAGTAATGGGTCATCTTAGATTCTCAGTATGGTTCGACTTATAGTGAAATATATGAATAAATAAGGAATAATAAATATAGTATGGTAGAAAACTGAATCACATTCAATTTAATCAATAACATGTGAATAATATGATAATAATAACTAATAATAAAATGAATCCATATAAATAGTCACATCTGCTGGTAACATAACCACAAATTTTATAACTATCAAATAATTACATGGTATATCAATAACTGAATTCATAATAATGGAAGTCAAAATGTTGGAAATCAAATACATACCATCGGGGATTATTACATGACCTATAATACCTTTGAGTCTTGTGTAAATAAATCAAATGTCTTCATGTCATGTGACAATACATCTATATAAATGTTTAAGGACATAGCTGTAAGATCCCGATTTTTGGAAAGTTATGTTTTCATTATGTTTTGGTTCAATCCCTTGTTTCAGGATTCACGGTATGTCTTCTAAAAGTATGAGAAGTTTGGGGGTGCTTCGAGGGCTCGGGGCACCAAAGAAAGGACCACTGAGAAAGACAGGCCTGGGCGCACGGCCTGCGCACGGCCAGGCCAAAACGTGTGGCCTACCCAGGTAAACCGTGCAACCCTCCTCCTCTAGACAGTATCATGCACATGGTTTGTGCATGGCTTTTCAAAACCTATGGAAAAACCGTGTGGCATAATAATGATGTGAAAAATTAAAAAAATTCCACCCTGTGATTTTATGAATCCACTTGGGATTTCCTCTCAATTCCTCCCTCTTCACACTAGTAACAGACCAAATCACCCAAGATCTCTATGAGATCGATATACCTCATTTCTAATGCATTTTTGGTGCCGTTGGATCCGGATCGATGCTCTGGGTAAGACTAATCCCATCATTGACTCTGTTTTTGGTTTAGGGTTTGTTTCTTCTCTCCCTCTTGTTCTGAATCACTAAAACCCTATCTTTTGGGTTTGTTTTAGGTTGAATCTCTAAAGGTTGGTTGGATCGAGGTCTAATGACTCGATTGATAGTGCGTTCAATCGTGGTTTCATGGTAGGTTGTCTAAAAACGTTATCCCATAGTTTATGGTGGATTTATTCATGTGTGGATTTGCTCATGGTTTTTTTTATCTTTGATCAATAATGATGTGGTTGGTATAAAGGATGCTTAAAAACGGAAAATGGGAACCCTCACGATCCCCATGTGATGCGTTGAGGATGACTTGACCTAATTGGGGCCATCAATGGGATATGCTGGCTTTTCCAGGGTTTAGGGAATGTTATTAAACAAGTGACCATGTTTTTATAATTGGTAGAGCCCTTGATGAATATGTTGGCATGATTGGTTGAACTTTGAATAAATGATAGGTGAGGACCTATACTTGGCAATAACCTATGTGTTATTTTGAATTCTTTGAATGGTTGATTCTTGGAAATTATTAACGAGTTAACTGGGTTAATGTGTAAACTGATTAAAGACCATAATGGGAAAGCTTATGGGTCGAGTGTTGAATGCTTAGTGAGATAGGAATAACACATGGGAATTGGGTGAATGGTTAAATGATTTGAAATGGTAATGTGTTAATGGGTTAAGGCATATTGTGAATTCCCGTATGGTTTGATGGGAATTGGTTGTCCAAGGGGAAATGGTATGGTTGGTTGATGGTTACATATATATATAAGCATGTGCACATGGCATGGTAGAGTGGGTTATGACATGAGGATCTACGCCCACGGGTTGAGTGAAGACTGATGCTCTGAACTCCACCCTAAATGCACGTTTTAGGAAAGGGGACTGAGGGTCTATTCTCATAACGGTTGCATCCACCCGGACTGAGGAATTGAGGTGAGGATATGGTTTCTATGAGGGGGTTAGTCCAAGTGAGATAGGATAATGATGTGTTCACCCTCTTGCATGTGATTGTTGGCCTTAGACATGAGTAACATAATGTATGTGATTAACCCATATAGATGTGATGAAATGATAAGTAATGATAATTGGTGTGAAATGAATGGTAATGGAAGTGGCAATGGCTTTGGATATGAACTGGTTAATGGATCCTTAAATAATTACATGGATATTATCATTCATA
This sequence comes from Viscum album, assembly GCA_963277665.1. Taxonomy (NCBI): domain Eukaryota; kingdom Viridiplantae; phylum Streptophyta; class Magnoliopsida; order Santalales; family Viscaceae; genus Viscum; species Viscum album. The sequence continues at coordinate 1,478,409,784 of OY728157.1, forward strand.
TTCCTTTTGCATGCACTGCCTGTTTATAATGAATATTTTGTTGACACTGTTGGTGGTGGCCTACTGAGTTATACTCACACCCTTCTCGGGCTGCCATTGGGTACCTGAGAAGGCTTCATGTTTGCAGGTCATGAGAAGGGAAAGGGTCCTTCCTAGATAGTCGAGTGGACATGGGTAGAACATGGTGGAGGATCCAGACTTGGAGTCAGACCATTTTGGATATTTTGTCTGATGTCCTTATTTTGGGTTTTTGTTCACTTTTTCACTTTTAGTAGAACATGACATATTTATTGTTGGAAATGGTTGTCATACAAGTTCCTTGTTTATTGGTTTATGTTTTCTCTATTGGTCTATTTCTGTTGTGGTTTAATCTGATAAGAAGTGGTCATAGTCTCCCCACATGACCACATAGACCCCCACTACTAGTCAACAACCATTGGTGTACGGGGAGGCATGGTTAAGGTCATGTAACTACCCGGCTTGGAGCATCGGTTTAGTGGCTTCCAAGTCTGGGATGTTATAAAGTGGTATCAGAGGCTGTCTTTCTTCTCCTTCTCTGAGGTCATATTATTTGGGATTGGTAGCCAAGGGTTAAGATGTGTTGGGACTTGGTAATGAGCTCGTTCTTTGGAGTATCTAACCCAAGCACGGGGGAAACCCATGACACCCTGGGTGAGAATTGTTGTTTTTGGTTGTGTGTTGTTACAGTTGATGATATTTCACCATAGGGTGATGCGCATGTGGTTTGATGTGACTATTTTATGATATTTGGATTGTGGCCTTAAAGACACGATTTATTTTAATTCATGTATCATTGTAGGCACCTAGGGAGATAGGTGTCATGCATTGTGTTATGCACACGCACGGGGTGGGTGTGTGAGGCAGGAAGGTAGGGTGCATTATGTATTCCATGAAATCCAGAAATGAGGAGATTAATGAAATAACACAAGTCTATAAGGATTAATGAATGGTAAATGGTGTTTAAGGGAATAATAGGGTTTGAAAGAAATTGGAAAATGTTGTTGGGGTAGTGTATGAAAAGTGGGTTATTGTTTCTAGAATGGAGTCCTTTCTGACGGAGTCTTGAAATTTTTATGGTACGTGTTCTAAATCGGGTTCTTGGCATTGTAGAGAAATTCCACCATGATGTCGGTTACTAGTTGGGAAATGGGATGATGTTGCTGAGATTACTCCTCCGATAGAGGAGCATGAAAATATGGTGATCAATGAAGGTAGAGAAGACCAGTTCCGAGAGAACATCGCTTGCCTTATGCATATGATGGATCGGGACACAGAGCGGGTTGCACCGAGTACGTTTGAGCTGACAGGGGAGTTCCAGGTGCAACACCATCCGACCCTTACTGGAGAGGGTGGGCCAGAGGCAGCAGAGTTCTGGATAGAGTTTTTCTAGATGATACTAGATCATCTTGAGAGCCTTGTCTAAAAGCGAGTAAAGTTGTCGCTTATATGTTTTTGGTCCATGATAGGTGTTGGTGGGACATTCAGGCTCAAATTGAGCAGGCTGAGGGAATGTCATGGAAGGTTATTTGGGAAATGTTTCTGGTGAATTTTTATCCAGGGTCATTGAGGCAGGAGCGGGCTGCAGAGTTTATGATCCTAACACAGGGATCACTATCGGTGATGGACTATGTTAGTCAATTCACTGATTTGAGATACATTGTCCCAGTGTTAGCAGGGGATGAGGCAGCGGTAGCAATGATTTTCCAAGATGGGTTGAGACATGAGATTAGGTCTCATGTAAAAATCTTCCGCATGAAGAAGTTCACAGGGTTAGTAGAACATGAATTGATCTTAGAAGAAAACTTGAAGGGATATTCAGGTAGTGGTCTTGTGGTTCCAGTGAGGAAGATGAGTAGTGCAGCTACTGAGGTTCGGAAGTGACGCCATGAGAGCACAATGTATGGAAGAAGAGTGAAAAGTGGTTGGAAGAGATGGTCAGCCTATCAGAGTGGAAATTAAGTGTTCTGCTATCAGTGTGGTAGGTTGGGGAATATGCGTGGTCAGTGTCCATGACCTCCAGGTGAGTATCGTTCATCCATCAGGATATGACATGTCCATAAGTTCTATTGGAATCCTCAGAAGGTGGGAGAGTATGATGGTGGAAATTAGGTACCAGAAACGGGAAAGGGAACTATTTCCATGTATTAGGCTGGAAGATGGAGATCCACAGGCCGTATTGCTAGGGGTGGCAGGCATGGTAATCCAAGGAAAGATCGCTCATGCCAGCAGGGCAGTGTAGAACAGGGTACTCAGGCAGGAGCCTAGGGTAGAGTGGCAGGTCAGCTTCAGGCAGTTCAGTTTGCGCCTGGTGATAGAATGACCGGACTGTCAACTGTTCGAGGTTTGATCTTTGTAGCTTCTATGATTGCTACTGCATTGTTGGACATAGGTGAAACACACAATTTTTTTTCTGCTCATCTTGTGGTAGTGATGGGATTACCTGTAGAGAGGTTGTGTGGAGTTATGTCAATTGACACCCCGTTAGGAGTGCGGGTTGAGGATATCAAGCAGTGCAAGGGATGTGCCTTGGTAGTTAGTGGGTACTGTTTTCTGTGGTACCTGTTCGTTCTCGAGATGTCAGGATTTGACCTAATCATGTGAATGGATTTTTTGTTGATGTATCAGGTGTACATAGATTGTAATCGTCGAAGAGTATCATTCAGGTTGCTTGAGGCTAACGCTTATGTCCACCGCGGTGAACGGGATGTTCGAGCTGGGTGTGCTGGGCCGTTTTGTCGACAGATGAGTGGACTCACAACACATGTGTCATGTCTCATGCTTGATGATGACGAGGGAGGGGAGAAATCTAATTTCCCACCTGTGGTGGATCGGTTTCAAAATGTGTTTCCTGTGGATTTCATGGGGTTACCACCCGAGAGGGATGTTATGTTCACGATCAAATTGCTGCCAAGAGTAGAGCCATTTTATATTCCCCCATACCGAATGGCACCGACATAACTCTAGGAACTGAAGGTTCAGCTTGAGGATTTGGGGCGTAAGGGGATTATGCATCCTAGTACGTCTCCTTGGGGATCTCCCATTCTTTTTGAAAAAAAGACAGATGGGTCGGTGAGGCTGTGTGTTGACTATCGAAAGTTGAACCAGATGATAGTGAAGAATCAGTATCCTCTTCCTATTATTTATGACCTTTTCGATTAGTTTAGGGGTGAATCAGGGTTTTCTAAGATTGACCAAAGGTCTAGTTATCACTAGATGAGGGTGACGTCTTCTGACGTACCATAGACAGCTTTCCAAAGTCGGTAAAGGTTGTTTGAGTTTGTGGTAATGCCTTTCAGCTTGACCAATGCACTGATGATATTTATGGATTTGATGAACTGAATCTTTCATCCCAATCTAGATCAGTTTGTGCTTGTCTTTGTTGATGATATCTTAGTGTAATCAAAAACTCAAGATGATAATGCCCAACATCTTGACATCATCCTAGGTATGCTAAGAGAGCATCAACTATATGCCAAGCTGTCCAAGTGTAAATTCTGGATGGGTGAGGTGGATTTTCTAGGTTACATCATCTCTGAGGAAGGTGTGAAAGTGGATCCAAGGAAAGTGCAGGAAGTTGTATCTTGGCAGTAGCACAGGAGTGTTTCTGATATTCAGAGTTTTCTGGGTTTGGCCAGGTTTTACTGAAGGTTCATTCAGGATTTCTCTCGCTTGACATCGCCACTCTTGGGCTTGACTAAGAAAGGAATCAAGATCGAGTGGTCTGTGAGTTTTGATAATGCTTTCCAAGAGTTGAAGAAGTGGTTGACGACTGGACCTATCATGATCATACATGAACCGGGTAAGAAGTACCTCGTGTTTTGCGATGCGTCTGGAGTCGGACTTGGGACTGTGTTAATGATGGTCGATCGGGTTGTGGCTTATCGGTCAAGACAGTTTATACCCTGTTAGCGGAAATATGCCACTCATGGCCTTGAGTTGGATGCATTGGTGTGCGCCTTTAAGTGTTGGAGGGACTATCAGTTAGGAGAACATTTTACTATGTTTACCGACCATATGAGTTTAAAGTACATATTCTCACAACAGGATCTGAATCCTTAGCATTGAAGATGGTTTGAATATCTCCAGTCTTTTGACTTTGAATTGGTGTACATGCCAGGAAAGGGAAACCGTTTTGTAGATGCTCTGAGATGGAAGGTTCAGAATCAGGCAGTTCAGGAGTCCAGCACCAAGGGAAAGGTAATGGATCTGTTTGCAGTGATGCACCTCAAGTTTCAAGAGGAGAGTGGTCAGGTCACTCTTGATTCCTTAATGATGGAGTAGATGCTTTTGAGTCGAGTTAAGGAGGGTCAGCATGATGATCCTGAGTGCATGGACATGAAGGAAAAGCATAGAGGTTGGGAGCTACTTTCTTGGTGGGCCATCGGCATGGACGGTGTTGTTCGTGTTCGTGATTGTGTGGTTTTGCAAGTGTGTGTGCAAGAATATTTGATGTGTGAGTTCCATGCATCAAAGTGAGAAGTGAATCCTGGTTCGACCAAGATGTATCGCGATCTCTGAAGGTATTTCTGGTGGCCTGGGATGAAGAAAGAAGTTACGGGATTTGTGGCACGGTTCCTTACCATTCAGTAGGGCAAGGCCGAGCATCAATGCCTAGGTGGTTTGTTGGAACCATTTCTTATTCCAGAATGGAAGAGGGATGATGTAACAATGTATTTTATCGTGGGTATTCAAAGGATCCCATGGAAGAATGAAGCAATCTAGGTGGTTGTGGATCAGTTAATGAAAGAGGATCATTTCATACTAATTCTGGAGACCTTTACAATCGACCAGTTGGGTGAGTTGTATGTTCGGTAAATAGTAATGTTGCATGGTGTTCCACGAACCATACTTTCAGACCGAGATGTGCATTTCACGTCGCGTTTCTGGAAATGGTTGCAAAATGATCTTGGTACGCAGGTGTTTTTGAGTACGGCTTTCCACCTACAGACATATGGGCAGTCAGAGCGTACAATCCAAGTGTTAGAAGATATGTTAAGAGCTTCTGTCCTAGACCGTGGTGGTTGCTGGGAGAGGAACCTATCATTCATTGAGTTCTCCCACAAAAATAGTTTTCAGGATACGATTCAGATGGCACCATTTGTGGCAGATTATGGGAGACCATGTAGATCATTGTTGTGTTGGCTAATGGCCGGTGAATCTGAGTTGTTGGGGACAAGTCTCGTGCAGGAGACTTCAGAGAGAGTTAATTTGATCAAGATGTGAATGGATATGGATCAGAGTAGGCAGAAGTCATATGCAGATTGGAGGCATACACCTATTGAGTATGTGGTGGGTGATAACATTTTCCTTCAGGTGAATCCAAGGTTTGGTCACCATCGGATCCGAAAGCAGGGTATATTGGCACACAGGTATGTGGGGCCTTTTAAGATTGTAGATAGGGTCAGACCAGTGGCTTACCGATTGGCTCTCCCACATCAATATAGTGAAATGCAAAATGTGTTTCATGTGTCACAGCTTCGATGGTATCACCCTGAACCATCCCACATGGTTGATGTTGATGACGTGGAGCTTGAGGCTAATACGTCCATTTAGGAGCATCCGGTTCGTGTGGTGCATCATAGTTAAAAGGTCTTGAGAGGAATGGTTGTTCCAGTAGTGTGAGTACTATGGAAGCATGTGAATTTTTGGGATGAATCGTGGGATTTATAATAGGATATGTGGGATCAGTGGCCCGAACACTTCTCTTCGGTGGATCAATGAGACTTGGGAGCTCAGCTCGAGGACGAGCCTTTATAAGGTGGGGAGGTTGCAAGATCCCGATTATTGGAAAGGTATGTTTTTGTTATGTTTTGGTTGAATCCCTTGTTTCGGGCTTCAAGGGATGTATTCTGAAATCATGAGAGTCCTTGGGGGTGTTTCGAGGGCTCAGGGCACGAAAGAAAGGAAAACTGGGCAAGGCAGGCCTAGGCGCACAACTTGCCCATGGATAGACCAAACCGTGCGGCCTGCCCAGGTAAACCAGGAAACCCTCCTCTTCTAGATAGTAGCATGTGCACGATTTGCGTATGGTTTTTCACACCCGGCGGACAAACCGTGTGGCCTCTGAAATTTGGGAAAAATTACAAAATTTTCACCCTTGGATTTTAAGAACCCACTCGAGATTTCCTCTCCATTCCTCCCTCTTCACCCTAGGAATGAAACAGATCACCCATGAGTTCAAAGAGATCGATCTCCCTCATTTCGAAAGTGTTTTTTGCCATTGGATGCAGATCGAGTCTCCAGGTAAGGCTAATACCATCCTTTCCTCTTTTTTGGGTTTAGGGTTTGAATATTCTCTCCCTCTTGTTATGAAGCACTAAAAACCAATCATTTGGGTGAGTTTTATGTTGAAGCTCTAAAGTTTGGTCGGATCTAGGTCTAAGGACTCAATTGAGAGTGTGTTCAACTGCAGTTTCGAGGTAGGGTGTCTACAAATGTTATCCTATACTATTATGGTAGATTTATGCATGTGTGGATTTGATCATGGTTTTCTTTTGATGATCTTTGATCAACGGGGATGCGGTTGGTATAAAGGATGCTTAAAATGGTAAATGGGAACCATCACGATCCCCATGGGATGTGTTGAGGATGAATTGAACTAATTGGGGAAATCCATGGGATGTGTCGGCTGTTCCCGGGTTTAGGGATTCTTATTAAACAAGTAACCTTGTTTTAATAAATGGTAGAGCCCTTGACGAATATGTTGGCATCATTGGTTGAACATGGAATAGAAGTTAGTTGATGAACCTAGATTTGGAAATAACCTAAGGGTTATTTGGAATGGGTTGAATAGTTGATTCATGGAAATGATGAACATGTTAAATGAGTTAATGTGTAAAATGATTAAAGACCAAAATGGGATAGATTATGGGTCTAGTGTTGAATTCTTAGTGAGATAGGCATAAAACATGGTAATTTGGTGAATGGTTAAATGATGTGAAATAGTAATGTGTTAAAGGGTTAAGGCATAAAGTGAATTCTCGTGTGGTTTGTTTTGAATGGTTTGTCTAAGAGACAATGGAATGGTTGGTTGATGGTTACTTATATATATAATCAGGTGCACAAGGCTTGGTATAGTGTGGTATGACATGAGGATCTACACCCATAGGTCAAGTGAAGACTGATCCTCTGAAATCCACCATAAATGCACAGTTTAGGAATGGGGTCTGAGGGTCTATTCTTCTAACGGTTGCATCCACTCGGATTGAGGCTTCGAGGTGAGGATATGGTGGCAACGAGCGGGCTAGTCATAGTGAGATAGGATAGCGATGTTTTCACCCTATTGCATGTGATTGTTGTCCTTAGACCCAAGTAACATAATGTATGTTATTAACCCATGGAAATGTGAGGATATTGTAAATGATGATAATTGGTGCGAAATGAATAGTAATGGAAGTGGCAATGGCTTTGGCTCTGAACTGGTTAATGGAACCTTAAATAATTACTTGGGAATTATCATTCATATTCCTTTTTCATGAACTGCCAGTTTATACTGGATATTTTGTAAACACCATTGGTGGTGGCCTACTGAGTTATACTCACACCCTACTCGGGCTGCCATTGGGTACCCGAGTAGACTTCATGTTTGCAGGTCAGGAGAAGGGCAAGGGTCTTTACTAGATAGTCGAGTGGACATGGGTATCACTTGGTGGAGGATCTAGACCTGGAGTCGGACCATTTTGGGGATTATGGTTGTTGTCCTGATTTTGGGATTTTGTTCGCTTTTTCACATATTGTAGAAAAGACATATTTATTTTTGGAAATGGTTGTTTTACATGTTCCTTATTCATTGGTTTATGTTCCCACTATTGGTTTATTTCTATTGTGGATTACTCTGATAAAAAGGGTGTACAGTCTCCCCACTTGACCACATAGACCACCACTACTAGTCGGTAGCCTTTGGTGTATGGGGAGGTGCGCTTAAGGTTATGTAACTATCTGGCTTTGAGCACCGGTTAAGTGGCTTCTGGGTTGGGGTTGTTAAATTAGAAAAATCTATATCATGTTGGTCTCATGAGATGCACCGATGCATCAAGTATCTAGAATGGACTCCCAAACACTTAATAAGTGTAATACATTCTTAATATGAAATATTTGATATATAATTCACATAAAAATTCATATTTAAACAAGATTAATAAATATAATCACATTTCCCTAGAATAAACCTAATAATAATCCATCCACTGTGAAGTGAATACTATCAATATAGTACAATCCCAACAAAATTGACCTTAATACATCCAAAGAAATAATAAATATAACATCGTTAGGTTATATCCCCATTAAAACATATGTAACATCAAATAAAGTATTCTTAGATAATTTTTTTTAATTATCAATAAAAACATTTCTTTATGGAAATTATTTTTTTTTTAAAATCAAATATTTTGATTTAAAATATGAATATTCTTAAAATACATTTAAAATATGTTTATTTGAAAATTGATTTAAAAATAACATTGTACTGAATATTAGAAAAAAACATTTTAATTAAAATGCACATTGTAAATTTAAAAATCAATCTTCATGTAAATGATGATTATGATGGCGGTTAATTATGAATATGTTTTATTGGAAAAAAATAACATTATTTTTTCACTATAAAAATGTTATAAAATCACCAAATTCAGAAAAATATAAGAATAATACATTCAAAATATTTTATAAAAAACTTAAACATTGGTTAGATTTCTTTGAAAAATATTTTATATAATACTAAAATATTTTTTCTATCTTTTTTAGAATACATGGCTTTGGATTAAAAAAACATTCTATCAAAAAGATAAACAATGTCAGATTTTATAAAAAAACATTTACTTAATAATTTTATGTTCCAAAGAGAGGAAAAGGGTACCATTAGTAGAAATATATCTTGGATAACCAATGTAAAATAAAATAGTTTTAATTTAAAATAGATATATCATATAATTCACACGAAGGATACTTAATGAAAAATAATATCAGATAATAATGGGATTGCAAAATAAACACTCGCCACTTTGGTAATTTTTTAACCATAAGCCTCCTAAAATGAATAACATTAAATGACCATTTAAAAGTCATGATTATAAGTAAATTGATCATATAACATACAAAAGTAATGTATATACATGAAACATGATAAATTTGTGGTGAATATGTGGCATGTATCACAGAAGAAAAATTGAGACGAGAAACCCTAACCACGAGTCAGACTCATCCTAAGCGTTGATTATCATCATGAATAATAGACATATACTAATTATTTACATAAAAAATAAATTTTTACATGTTTATTATTCCATTAATTTCACTTTTTAAAATGTAATAGATTATTACATAATCCATTATGTTTACATCATATGTTTCGAGGATATTTTTCTTATAGGTCAACACTGAATTTGGAAGTGTGAGTATGGTCAAAGTGGTCATTATTTAAACATAGAAAAAAATAATGCAATAATTATCTTATTTATAAATTAATTATAAATTTGAAACCAATAATTAAATATTAATATGAAAAATGAGGTATGTTACAATCATGGAGATGGTAAGCTGTACATATACATAAGTAACATTTATATTTTTCAATGATCATTACTAAAAGAAGGAAAGTAAAATATAATTAATTAAATAATGTTCATAATTTCATATATAAACCATATGCTTTCTTTATATATATATATATATATTATATTTGGTGTGGTGATGAAAATAGAATCATATCTCTTCATGAACGCAGTAGTCCACATGTACATGAGTGATGCAATCATTTCTGAGAGGAAGAAAGAAAATGATAGATTAAATATCATAATGAAAACTATATAATGAATAATATAATTATTTCATATATATATAACATGTTTTCATTGAATTTTCCCTTATACCCTTCTATTTAAATAATTATATAACCAAAAATAAGGTCGCTTCGTGAGGCAGTATTCTTCCATACACACAGGTAACGTTATCGTATCCACTATAGAATTGATGGTTAAAAAGGTATATATGATATAATTAATATAAAGATATAATTATGTTATAAATATCACATATATTCTTTATATAAATCATCATTCCAAACCATGATTATTTTTAATGTTAAAATGAATGACATTGATTCAGGAGGTTGTAGTTCATCGTACACATGAATGATTATTTGGTAACCAATTTAATGGAAGTGGGGGTCATTGTAGGTAATTGAAATAAAATAACAAAATATTTGTATATTTAAGATAATAATTTTATTATATAATTATTTTTTAATTATATTTTATTGAGTTTTGGGTACAAATAAAATAAAAAAGTTATTTAAAAGAACATTACCTCTTTATCAGGTTCCCTCATTATGTTCGCACCAAGCCTTCCTAGGATGTAATTTTTACCAAAATAAGGATAATAGGATAAGATTATTAGTTTTTGGATGTGATATTTGTAGTTAATTGATAAACATAAAGGTTTTTAATTTTTTAATATGATAGGAGAAGAAATGTTTTTTTGATAATTGATATGAGTGAGATACTTGTAAATTTTTTTGAAGAAAAATGTGTACCAAGGTGTTCCAAATGAAAATGTGTAAAAAATAGAGTATTAATTATCACTATAAATAATAAGCTCAAACTATTTCCCTAAAATTTAATTTAGGAATCTTTTTAGGTTATTATAACCACTATGATTTTATCTTAACCCCTAGAAAACTATTTTTTACCTTAACCATAATAAATCAGTTTTACTATTTTTAAATTCATTATAATAAAAATTAATGTTAAAATTTTTATTGAATATAGATTATTGTTATTCAAAATATATATTATTTTTATCCAAATATAATTTAAAAAATGAAAAAATTTAATTCAAACTAATCCCATTGGTGCGACAAGAATATGAGTTTTCCAATAGAAAATCTACAAAACATTACAAGGTTTTTATGTAATATTTCAATATGAAAAACTCTCCAATTACATAAATTGAATTAATTGATATACATTTGATCTAATTTGACATAAATAAATATAAAAATTAAGTCAATAATTATAAATTATTAAAGAAAATGATGTTTTGAATTACAATTAATTATTATTCACCTTTCATAAAAAAATGTATCATTTTTAGAAAAATAACATAAAATATCCCTAAGTTAATTTTGATATTATAATTTCAAAAACTAAGTTAATTTAACAAAAAACAATTTCTAAAATTTTTAGAAGCTAATTTTATAATCTGCACACAATGAGTGACCAAACAATATTTTATAAAAAAATAAATCTTTTTAGGAATAATTTATTTTATTTTGTATAATTATTATTTTATTTATAAGAAATAGATAATCAAAATTTTTAATATTTATTTAGTACTATTAGTACATTCAAATTTATCTTATATGATATAATGTTATGCAATATTATGGTTCATTTAGGCATAGGGTTTCATGTTCCAAAAGCAATCGAAGAGATTAAATTTAAAGAAATACATTTTGGGGGTTGTTTAAGCTTAGTGGTGTATGTTGTGTACACTATGGAATAGATATTCATTCATTTATAATTTTTTTTACATTCTATCTACATTAAATAATTTTTTTCCTCATAATTTAAACAATGATATTAGTAATCATGGGGTATACATTTCGAGATAACATTGTTTAAAACCCACAACATAATAAGGGTTAATACAATATCATCTTAATAAAAGATAATGGGAAGTAAAAAAGGGAATATGTAATAAAATATAACTATGTTTTTCATTAGTTTTTAATTCATGTAATTTTAATATATAGACATTGAAGAGAAATGTTAATAATTATAGAGAGTTATATAGATATTTGATCTCATGAAAGTGAGTGGTCAATGGAAAGAAAAAGACCTAAAAACATAAATCATTGATGATTTAAATGACCATATGATACATCAGATATGAACATAAAAGGATAGAATTTTTGTTTCAAGATCCAATTTCCAATGTTAAAGAATTATTTTACTATCTATAAATATTAAGAATTATACATAATTCATTTTTTTTAAATTTTAAAGGAACAATTTCATATATTGGTTTGAATATCAAATAAGGAATTTTTTATTCAGAAATTATTAAAATTCAATTTAAATGGACCATAAGATCTATAAAATATTGACATGCCCTTCCATCCATATCTAACTATCATTAAAAACCAATATGGTTAGATCAAGTTCTCTAAATAAATCCCTAAAAATCTTGAAATGTGAATCAAAAATAATTTTATAAATGGTTAAACTTAATAATATTTCAAAAAGGTTAATATCCAAAAATATAGAATTAACGTCCAAAGTTTTACAAAAATAACGTATCATTAATCCCTTGAAAAATATAATGTATATCTTAACTTCCTCATACCAATAATGTGATTACATTTATCATATATTCTATTGAAGCATGATAATAACAGAAATTACCATAAGACCTTCTTAAAAACATAAATTCCCCATATTTCTTTTAAAAAATAAATATTATTTTATATATTTTTTAAATAAAAAGATGTATAAAACTCCATAAAAGATAACATAAACCACATTGTCGACAAATCAATTATAAGTTATTCATTATAATCAAATTTATATTATCCACATAAATTAACTCCTTATTACAACACCATTATCTGGATATCATGGAAACATTAAGGGTTATATTTTCCGTAATCATGTGTTTTACATGAATTTCAAATCACCACCGAATAATATATATTGTCCATCGGTATTCTTTAATATATGATTTAAAATCCATAATGAAAAAATACATTAGTAATATCAATAAACATTATAACAATGTCATTAATAAAATATATTTATAATATATTTATTGGAGACAAATAAAATATAATAATAATAATTCCAAATAATTTTTAGTAATAATATAGTCTTAAAAATTACCCCAAAGATCTTTTTGAGGTATTTTCCCATAACTCATGCAGAATGAATTTTCCTAGTGCCCCATCACTTTATCATGGAAGCATTGCACGTTTATAGATTCTTTCATTACCTTAAAATATCGACCATGAAAAACTTGAGATATGATTTACCCCAATAAAAACATTCTAACATTCACTAATTATCATAGAAATCAATGTATTCTCTCGTTAAATTATACATTTCTCATTTAGAAGAGTATTTTTAGTCCCATTTAATGATGAAAGGTTATAGTGCCTGAATAAATATAACATTGTTATATCGCATGGTGGATTAGAAGGTTGTACTGTATGAGGAAGGTTATTAACCATAACCTAAGTCAATAGCCACAATATGGTTATTATTTGATAAACTCCAGATTCATCACTTTCTCAATCTTCATTATCACTTTTAGGAGGGAAATCCATATACTGGGTAAGTGCTGTGATATGTTTTCCATTCCTCATGTCATGCACCATTTATAGAAACTAGAATGAAATAAATTAAAACAGAACGTTATAAAAATATTATGCAATCCACAAAAGTGAAAAACATAACATAGATAATATCATAATTTTATACATGGTTTATTTAATAATGTAATTAAATTTAAATCCTTTATAATGGTTTGTAAATGAAATGTGATTTATCCTGATAATATCCTCAAAGAGTGCCAAAATAGGATTAAATTATGAACTATTTTCAAGTACTATCTTACAATTGGGTCAATCCCAATCCACATATTTCAAAATTATAACTCTTAGGTACATATATTCCAAAACCATGCCCACATGTAGTGTCTATTAAAGGATTTATTTTCTTGGAAAAACCACATAATTGTTTCCTTACCAAACCATTATGATGTTATTCTATACGTATCATTGGCTTCTATTAAAGGGTTATCTTCCCTAATTTATGTTATACGAATTCATGTTCCCATGATTTCTACTAAACATAGTCGAATATCAATAGTGGCGGCCCGACCAGAGAAGCCTGATGTAAATTTTTTCCACGTTAAATTAATAAATGATACAAGGAAAGACATGCTGAAGGACTTATTACATTGTTAGTCTTAGTAAACTAAATTTATAATTGAAATTCAAATTAAAACTTAAACCATTAAATAAACAAGTAAGAGTCTATGATAATTACACTATCCCCCTTATCATTTCAAGGTAAATCAATCACAAAAAACGTTTTGATGTCCTAAATAAAATATATCATAAGAAATGTGTTACCATATACTGTCAGTAAGAGTGATATTATAATGAAAAATATGAATAAATAAGGTATAATCAATAAATTAAGGTAAATAACTAAATAAAATTACTATTAATCAATAACATGAGGATAATATCGTAAGAAAAAATGATGATCAAGTAATTCCTTATAAAAATCACATAAGTTAGAAAAATTACAATGGATAATACTTCTAGTCAAATAATAATATTTAATAACCATAATTGAATTCATAATGATGTAATGGATAGTACATGACTTCTAAAACATACCAATTAGGCTTATTCCATGGAATTCGATATTGTTGAGTATTGTGAAAAGACATATAACACTATCAAGGATTGTTCCAAGACATATATATAAATGTGTAAGGCATAAACCCTTACCATATCATGTTTTTCTGAGACCTTTGAATGCTTCAAGAGACTATATCAGGCCTCATCCATCATATCCAAAGTACAATGCATTTCTTATATGAAAGAGGGGAACATTAATGTAGATAAACATTAATATTTAAATTACCATTTTAAATTAAAATATTTTACCCAATTAATAAACATAGTCATAAATCATCAATACTAAAATGAAACGTTTCAACATAGTACATCCCTAATAAGACAGAATAAAACCCATTTAGAGAAATAATAAGTATGATATCTTTGGGGTATATAACATTTAAATCATAAGTATAATAATATAATGTATTATTATATATTATATGATTATGAAATAATTCTAGTAACATTTCTTGTGGAAAATCAAATTTCATTTAAAATACTTGTATTTATTTTAAAATTAGAAAATTACAAAAATAATATCAAAATAATTTTTTTAAATTAATTTTAAAATAAAAAAACTGAAAAAATATTATTAAAAACATTATTAAATATAATCCATGAAAAATTGAAAAATTATTCTTTAAATAAATGAAGGATATGATGGTACATAATTAGATACATGCCGTGTAAGTGAAAAAGAACATTACTTTTTCCTAAATAAAGTTAGATGAGTTCCTAATTTTGAAAATGAAAAAAAGTATCATTAAAGAAAAATAGAAATTATAAAATTTTATGAAAAATATTTAATAATTCATTTAGATAATGGTAATATATATTTCAAAAACATAAATTTATATAAAAATTGGTTTTCAACAGAAGAGAGAATTAAAGTTATATTTTATTACAATAAATTTATAAAAAATTCTAAGTACCAAAGAGAAGAAAATGATACTATTATATAAAATAGTTCTGGAATAACCGTTTAAGATGAATATATAATAATTTTTCAGATATAAATATTGATTAATTTTCAAATGTTAAACTTGAACAAAAATGATCCCGAATAATTGTGAGATTATGAAATAAAACCTTGCCATTTTTGTAGCGTTTTAATCATAATCCCCATTAAATAAGTACTTTAAAATAAATATTTTAATTGCATGAAGATAAATTAATTCATGACATAAAAAAACTCAGTATATAGATTATAAAAATGAAATATGTGGTAAGTATGGTGTATGTCTCATGGAAGTGAAAGTGAGATGAGACACCTTTTTATTAAGTCTGACTCATCACGTATAATTTTTATTATTCCTGAATAATTAAATTATTTTAATAATTTACTTGATTATAATCGTTTTTAAATTTTATTTTTCCTTTTATTCCACTTTTTACTCTGTTTTTTATGATTACTAAATCAATTAAATTTAGGTATGATGATTCGATGATATTTTTCTTATATGCCAAAATTGACTTTGGTACCATGACTATGGTCAAAGTGGTCATTATTTAAAAGTATAAAGAATATTAATAATGACATAATTATCATATTTATACACCCATTATATTTTAAAACCAATCATAAAATATTTTTATGAATGATGAAGTGAATTAAGATCATAGAGAGAGTAAGGTGTACACACACATGTGTAACGTTTCCATTTTCTAATGATTATTATAAAAAAAAGTAATGTAATATTTTTTCATTATATAATGATAAATACATAATTTATATACGATATTACGTTTTTTAATATCCATATATATATCAGCCATGTGTTGTGGTGAGGAAAATAGAGTCACATCGCTTCGTAAAGAAGGTAGTCCACACGTACATGAGCAACATTACAATTTTTTGTGAAATAAATAAAATGATATATTATATTTCATAATGATAAATACTATGATAAATATTTCATTTATATAACTTATATTAATTAATCTTATCCTTATCACCTTCTATGAATATAATTAGTGAAAGACGAAGTACATCGCTTTGTGAGGCGATAGTCCTCCGTACACACGAGTGAAAATATTGTATCCCCTATGGAATAGAAAGTGAAATGGTATACATGATATAATAAATAAATTGGTATAATTATGTTAATAATATAATATATATAATATATATAAATTATTATACCCATCCCTGAGATCTGGTAATGGAAGAATTACTTTCTTTAGTTCATTAGGTGGTAGTCCATCGTACAAAGAAATTGTGATTTCATAACCATTTGAAGGAAGTGAGGATGGTTGTGGGTCATGACCATAAAATAAAAAACATATTCACATAGAAGATAATATGTTTATAATATGACTATTGTTTAATAATTATTGAAATATTTTGAATAATAAATAAAATAAAAACACTCATTGATTAATGGTTCCAAATCATCAAGTATCATCCTTATGATTTCACCAAAGCATTATTAGGATTGATTTATTACCATGATAAAGATTCCAAAATGTGAATATTAATTTTGTTATTTATTTTTGGTTGGTATTGGATGGAAAAATTGATTTTAATGTGTGAATAAAATATGATATATAGAGGCCTTTAACATGTTATGTGAGTAGTATATTTGTATTTTTTGAACGAAAAATGTGTAGCTACATTTTTTACATGACACAATGTTTCAAAATGAATTATTCATGAGAAATAAGAATTATATTGTCTAAATGGGGACATACTATATATTTTATGCATGTTTTTTGGTCATTTTAACCATTATATTTTTAGTTTAGCACCTATGTAATTCCATTTTTACCATAACCATGGAAAATATTTTATAATATTATTTATATTAATTATTATCACAAATTATGTTTAACTTTTGATAAAATAAATATTTTTCCAATTACAAATATAAAATAAATTTTTCAAAATTTAATTAAACAAAATGGAAAAATATAATTTAATGTTAACCCCATAGATATGTCGAGAAATGGAAACTGCAATGAAAAAATTAAAAACAATTTATAGTGTTTTAATATCAAAATATAACATGAAAATGATTCCAATTATCTAAATTAGATAAATTTATAAATAAATTTACTAATTTTTTGTTAAAAACAAATAATAATATAATTTATCACTCTAAATAGTTGAAATGAATAATCAGATTTCGATTGAAATTCATTATTTTTCACTATACATCATAAAAAACATTTCTAAAACATCCTCAAAACTCACCCTATGTTAATTTAGAAATTATGATTTCAAAAATGAATTTAATTTTCATAAATAAAGTTTTTAAAATTTCAAAATCTAATATTAATCTATGATCTAATGGGTGACTAAATAGTATTTTAGAAAAAATATTGGTCTTCAGAAAACATTTATTTCATTTAAATGATTATTATAATATTAATATAAAATTGAAAAAAATTATTTTCATAATTTAGTTAGAACTACTCATACCTTCAAATATAATTATCGGTATGATGGTACACTATTTTACTATATATATAGGATTTGAGTCGCATGTTCTGTATGATATCAGAGATATAAAATTTAACAAAATATATCTTGTTGGTTGTTTAATCTTGGTGTTGTGTGTGATGTATTCTATCAAATTAAATGTTCTTCCTTTAAAAATTTATATTGTTACATATATATTTGGGGACATAATATATTAGGGACAATATTTTATTTGATTGTGATAAAATATCTATGTATTTATTATCTTTAATTTATACAGTCTAATCCCCAAATAGAAGGGTGTCATGAGATTGAATTTTAAGATTTATGGACTATCATATTACTAATTGGGAATTGAATTAAATAACGAAACAATTATTTATAAATTATAAATTATTTAATTAAATATATATCTGGTGTGATCTAATTTTTATCTATCTTTTATTGTTTTATGAGCTATCTATGACTATATATTTTGTTCTATGGGTCTGGGAACAATATTGGATAAGGGAAATGCTTGGTATGATTAAGGCACTACCAGTTTTTATGGGAATATGTATATTTGAGTATATGATCTCCTAAAATTGAATGAGACCCAACATAAAAATATATAAGATTCATAGACATTAATTATAATCATATTTTCTTAGATGGTAGTGGGTTGTTTAGAATAAGTACACATTAGAGGGTTTACATAATGAGATTAACCGTTTTCTTATAGATGTAAGTGTTTCGGGTATTTATGGGATATCATCCAATTTTATACATATTTAGATAATTATGTCATTTTGGAAAATTTGAATATATTAGAATAGATATTTGGGATAATATCAATCATGGTAGAATGAGTATTCCTACTAAATGTAACATCTATAATATTCGAGGAAATTAATGAAGTGTGATTATTGATTTTATATTTAAGAATGATAGCACAGTTTCGTGACCGTAGTCATGATGTAGATGGAAATTCCAGGATGGATGAATTGTTAGTAAATTCCTTAATTAAAAGGACATTAAGAGCATAAATATTTAATTATTAGTTTTGATGATCATGAAATATTGTTTATAAATTAGGAAGGGAATATCAATGACGATTGAGCACAAAGTTGTATAGTGAGAGTAGATTATGTCATCATATTAACAAGGTATAACTAACTATTTCATTTATATAATATTTTTATGTCAATAATAATTATTGTATAATGGTGTGTATGAGTGATGATATCTTGAGAGAGTGGTTATTAATGGGACCTATATTCCTTGTGTGACTAGGAACATTGATAATTTTTTTATGAATAACAACAGACACATTATGTGTGGTTGATTGATGGTATATCAATGTAGATTTTCTGTATTAATTTTGACGTAGAAGACCAACTGGTTCATTATGAGAAATGTGATTATCATGTCTAGAATGCATGGTAATAGGCCTATACATCTATGAATAGTAATGATGGGATATGTCTTATGATGACCAAAATTGATCCATATATTATTTAAATATGTGCATTTATTATTACTTAGAGATCTAATTTTATAGATATCAAGATAGTTTATAACCAGTGTGAATGTTATTTTTCAAATTTTCTCTTACAATTGGGTTAAATAGAGTGTGTTTTCATCCCACATAGAATATATATTTTTTATCATGAATAATATTAACTTGGAAATAATGAGTTTTTTTATTAGTGATTATATAGTGTAATCATTCAATCTTAGGTAATACCTAAGATTATAAATTTAGGGCAGATATTTTACATAAAGATATTCAATATTATAAAAAATTTGGCTTCTAAAGAGATGTAATGATGAGGCTTAGAGATTCATATTAATTACGTGAATTTAATTTCAATCAATATGCGGTAGGCTAGAATGATATTTGTGATGGGTCCCTTAACAACCAAATATAATGATGTTTCTTGATTGTTGATAGTGAAAATTTAATATAATATATACCGCTTTTCTTTCTTAACAGATTGAAGATAATTCATGGAGTTCTATTGAAACAAAATGGTTGACCAATCATGGGTTCTGATAAGGGTATTCATGAACCATGGGAGTGTGTGAGACACCTTTTTCTTTCCTAATTATCAGTGAGATTGTTAAATATTGATCTTATATTGAATTTCCTAACATTCCTATGATTATCACAAGTCCTATGTGATCAAGAGTTATTATAAATACACTAATTGTGAGATTTTTCTGTAATTAATCCCAATTAATGAGGTAGTAAATGATTACTACAATTCTAAATTTAATGATCAATGTTTGGGAAAAAGGTTATCCCCTATAATATGGGAATTAATGGCTCACAATAGAGGCTCAAGACAAGAGTAATGTTGATGCATTTTTTTTAATGAGTGGATATACATGAGAATAAAATGTGAGTATTCTAAATATGTTATCATTAAGGACTTGTTTAATGAGTTGTGACTAAAGAAAAATTAGATATATCTATTGTATTTTATGTGTATGAACAATGGAATCATGTGAGAAGAGTTAACCTAAACATGTTAGCTCAGGGGGGGTGTACTGTGTAAAATTATAATGAATATAAGGGAAAGAAAACCCTTCTAATAGTTATTGTAGAATTAAAGTATTAATTTAAAATTTTTAACATATACGAGTGGTATATATATGATAAAAACATAAATAAACTATAATAATACCTCAACTATTGAAAGATACAACATCAATAGAGGGGTTTGGACTACTTGTTGTAAGGAAGAAAACCTATATATTTAATGTTCATTTGTATCATATTATAGTTTTTGGGTCCCTAGTATGAGTATCCCAATTAAGATTACATGATATAATAGTGGATTTAATTTGTTAATATATAGTGATATATGATCACCATTATTCTATTTGACTATAATTAAGGGATTCTGGTGTGGATTTATTGTGTAAATGTATGAAAAACACCATGACTTATATCTTTTAGTATCATATACAATCTGGGTATGTGAGTTCTCTATTAAAGGAAGTTATGTGAGATCATATCTTGATGTTAAAACCCTTGTTTGAGTTTAATTATTGTGAATGTTAGGAATGGTGTGTAGGTATAACCTAAATTATGAATTGTTGACATCATAAACCACAACGACATGAACCCCTCCTTGGGTGGTAGTTATGATAAGTTTTAACCCCCATGCTCACCTCTAATAGGCTATGTTTTAGTGAGTAACATTAAGGGTACAGAAAGAATAATATAGGAGTTCTTATCCTCATAATCATAGGAACATAAGATAAAATAACAATAAATTCTATATATTATAAAATAAAACACAGTATTTAATGTATGTAAATTACAAACATAATGAAAGGCCCCTGAAATAAAATAAAAAATATATCTCCCAATTCAATGAATACAACCTTGATGTTTGAAAAAAATTATTGAAGAAAAAACCTTAAGGGAGTATACAGGGTTACATGAGTTTTGTGGCGATGTTTAAGAAATGAAAAAGATTGTAAAATATGTATAATAGAAAAAAACTAATCCTCAATCTGGAATTAAAAATTGTTTTCTGTTTATCAATTTAACATATTATAAAAAAACATCTATAACACCACACACCACAAAATTATTCTATATCTAATCTAAAAAAATCATCTAGACTACAACCACAAAATATCCACATTATAAGATCAACCTCTCATTTTATTACATCATTAATAGATTATACATATATCATTTACCAAGGAAATTTTATTTATTATTATAAAATTAAACTTTAATCATTTAATTATTCCACAATCATATTATTCCAACCCTTAAAAAGTCAAGATGAACCATATCATTTCATATTTCATTGAAAAGACTACTATTTATCTTAATCGGCCGCATACCCATACCAAATTTAATTTATTTCAACTACATTCCATATTATTAGGAATCAATGAGAAACAACATCATCTTATCTTAGAACCACACACAAAACTACACATTTCCAACTAAAAACCTCAACAATAATTCTACCACTTCTATAAAAAAATCACTCCACCCTTCCTAAAGATGCCATACTAAACAAGCCACACTGATAACACATCATCACCATGAACATTCAACATGGTAGTCACATCACACTTACATCCCTAGTTCTACAACAAAAAATTCGTTCTAAAAAATATAATGGAAACATAAGAAAATAATATAAGATATAAGCTTAAAATTTTCAACAATGAACAACATAAAATGATTTCCTTATAATTATACTTCAATATTCACTTACTCTTTACGAATAATCATATGAAAACAATTTCTCTCTTTAAATTACTTTAAATTCATTTCATATATATGAAATTAAACAATTGTTAATGGTGGACATGAAATTATACAATTGTAAGATGAAATCACTAGTACCAGACTACCGAAACAACACCTACAACCATGCTTGATTTAACATTAAAATGACATAAAAACCATGTCAACAAGATCTTTTTATCAATTACCATTATGCAGTTCATTGTCTTTATTAGTTTAAAACAAATATTCTATGTAATAAAATAATATTTTATAAAATTCCAAATTAATGTATTTATAATTAAGGGATGTATCAAATATATCACCACTATAGAATCTTCACTGAGCACATCATAATAATACTGATGAATCAATGTTTATCCACTACATAACAAAAATATATCCACCAGAACTCATGACACTTTAAATCCCCATTAAAACCTTAGATAATGGGTTATTAATTTATTAATAAATCCTATCATAACCATTTAGATGTTGATAAATTGGAATTTATAGAGAAAATGTTTAGGGATAGACACCCCTGATTAGAAGATCTAGTAGTAGAGGAAAGTGTTTTGCATGCTATTTTTTAATTTTAATGTTTATTAAGATGATATATATTTTTAACTGATGTTGAAAATAATTAGTTAACATTATTTATTTTAAATAATATAAAAATTCAATGCCCACATTAGATAAGATAGTAATCCATGTTGAAAGCACTCTAAAATGAAAAATTAGGGGACTTTCCAGGTTTCCCATTTTATAACCAATGTGGATGAAATTTTTTTTACATATGTTTCAAAAAAAAACTAATGTAAAAAATTCAAAATCTGACATCAATTATAGAGTATATGATGTCAGAATCCCTACCAAATGAATAAATTGAGGTACACTTTTACTTGAGTAATTTTATAACAAACCTTGAATCTTATTTTTATATGTTTGTTATGTAAAATGAAAAACATAAATAATAATATTTTTTATGTTTTTTTTATTATTATAACAAGGATTGAAAAAATTAGTTACATAAAAAAATACACTAGTAAAAAATATAATAGAACAAATAAGGAATAAAACAACAACAACAAAATAGAAAAGAATAGGAAAATACAATAAAATTATATATTAATATTTTATATAATATTTTTTTTCATATCACAACAAATTTATATTTTTAAATTTAAATTTCTACATTAACATTATAAATCTAAAGATATAAACTAAAATTTAATATAAATTACTTAAAAATCACCCATTTCTCTATATATAATAATTATCATATATCTATTATAAGTTTTAGGTTCATAAAATATATATAATTTAAAATTATTCATTAAATATTTAATTTTAATATAATTATAAGAAAAATAAAATAGAAAATTATAATGAATTATAAACTTATTAAACTGTGATAATTATCCATGTATTTATTATTTCATTCATAATTCTTATAATATAATAACAAAATTTTATTACTTCTTGGTGATTTTTTTAGTTTCAATATAAGTTATCAATTGAAATTATCATTGTTCGTATAAACTAAATTATTTTACTTTTAAATGAATTCATTTCATTGCACTATTTATTGACATTTATCACTCTATTTAATATTATCTAGTTATATTCCTTCCATACACTATTTTAAAATAATATATATTACATAAAATATATTTTTATTAGAATATATATGTATTAAAATAATCATAATTCCACCTCTAATACTTATTTAATTTTTTTCCAAACATTATCATATTCAGACCATTACCTATAGCCAGTGTTTTCATTTTGGAAAAAATGTCACCTAAATTGGTCACTAATGTATCAAAATATAATGTGAGCGGTTGATTAACTAATATATTTAATAATATATGAAATATATTTTTTATACCTATTTACAAAAACAAAGAATCTAATAATAAATTTCTTTTTCTGAAATCATTCATAAATATATATTATTATTACATAATCTTGAATTGCAATTTTATTTGATAAAAAAATTATAGGTCAATGAATTCCCACATTATTTACGAATCAAAGTAAATCAAAATTTGATAGTTACCCAAGATTTTTAACAAGGTTTATGGAAAGTAATTTTTTTAATCCATATTAAAAACTATTAAAGCTATGAGTATTTGTCGGTCTATACGGAAGTACATCTGAGATGTGTGTGTGACCAAGGAGAAAAGAAAATACTATATATAATTTAATGAAAAATATAAATTATAATGAAAATTACGGTGGTATGTGACAATAACGAGGAACCAGATGATTAACAAGAAGAATCACAACAAGGAGGGGTCAAATCAGGGAGAAAGAGGGAACAATCCAAAAGTGAATTTGGGAATGGAAATGGATTTTTTTAACTTTATACATACAAAGAAAATCATTTTTATATCTATTGAAAAGAGGATGACTCTATATAATCCCCGACCTAGAATCCACTTTTAAACGACGATATAGTATGGAGGGCGACTGGACTTAAACACGCCTCACCAAATACTAAAGAATACATACTAGAATTTAGGGTGTGAAAGAGGAATAATGGATATAATATACCCTCTAGGAATTATAAGATAATGGTTCAAGTAGATAATTATAACATGAAGTGGAAAATTAATACTTACTAGACTTGAACGAGACCCGCCAATGGGGGAAACACATTCAATAACAGTAAATAACAGAAGATAAAATGAACGAGTTGTGGAAGTAAAATGAAAATCCATCATAAAAATTTTGGTTACTAAAACAAGTCATGCATAAAAAATCATTTCATTCATATATTATTATACAAATTATGGTTATCCAAATGGATAACCATTGTATCTAGACTCAAATAAACATGCTGATAAAATAAGAGAAACTAAAATAGAAACTCCAACATGGAACGAAATCAAGGTTTCTTTCCAATATCCCATGTAATTGGATATTACGACCCAACTCTTAAATCCAATCCCTTTCCTAAATTTAATGATATAAATTATACTTGCATCTTTATGGTCCCTAGTATGGCGTGTGAACATGTCTCAATAGAATACCACCCAAAGTTACATTCCTAAGAAATGTTTTTAAGAAGGTGTTATTTATAATAATTTAAATCAACACAAGGCATAAATAAACAAGGCTTGCCTATTGATAAACACCCATAGAAAACCATCAACATCCTCAGCTAGTTCCATAATATGTGAGTTGGAGAGGGTCCTTGGCCTATGGCTGAAGGTTCCCTAATTTTAGGACAAGTTGAGCTATAAGGTTCCACCTAAAATGATGTAACCCAAAGATACATGACACCTGTCTCTTCTTATCTCAAAAAAATCACTAACATCTCAATGTATTCCCAAACAATGCAACCGGTCCCTTGAAAGCCAGCTCGAAAGCACCCATTGGCTCAATTCTCGAAGCTTATAGGAACAATGATTCATGTCCTAAAATAAAATTCATTGTCAGTCCATGGAACAAAATATCTAGAAAATAAAATATCCACTCTCCCTAAAATATCCTAAACCCATGTCCACAAGCATGGTTTTACTCATCCACAAAAAATAGCCTCATTTCTATAAACTAAAGGCTCAAAAGCATTCACATGGATCTCTATGAAAAGCACACGAACACATTTCCAAATTCTTACTACCATTGTCCTCCACCCATAGGAGTGGTAAAAACCACATCATCATAGAGTCAACATCTATGAACACGACTCACATCTAAGAATTGTACATCATAGGTGAGTGTAAATCACAAAATAATATCTAAGACACATCAACTCAAGAAACTCATTTCCCTGCGATTATTTCGCTATAAATCAGATGGTCATGGCATCCAAAATCATCATTGTACATTTTAAAAAACCGACTACTTTACTGCCTCAATTTGACGACCCTAATGGATAAATTATGGTCAACACAATCCTTGAAAATACATGTCAATCCCAATCAGTGATCTCATCACCCATGAAACCTGGGCCAAGCCCACCCTGATGATCACAATGCCTCAAATCGTAATATCCCACACCACCCTAACCTCATGAAAATGTTGTCACGACCCCACAAGTCTCCTCACGTTCAATTAATCATACACAAGAACATATTTATAAAAATAGAATATTAAATAAGTAACTCAAAATTTTTGATAAGACTATCTCACTCAAACATAATCAAATCAATCTACATGAATAAAACAATTAACCCAAAAACACACATAGTACAAAAAACCCATGGTGGTCGATGAACTCTAACCTAAATTCAAAAATATAGATAAGGTTTGAGAATGACTAGTGGCATACCATATAGTTATATAGTTAATTTGATATGAAGAATTAGGGTATCACTAAAAACAAAATGTCTATATAAAAAGATACTCCCTCAAAACAACCGCAAAAACACAAATAAATGTATACAACCGAAAAAATAAACTCATAGATATATGAACGTCCAATATTGAACCCTTAAACAAAATGGATTGGAATAGATATGAGTTTCCATCAAGAACCATGAGAAAAGGATCAAATGAATTCGACGGAATTAGCACTCTGTGAGGCCGATGAAATTAAGAAGAGATGCATATGGATTATGAGACTCATTGACATGGTTATATTTTACTAAATGGTGGATGAAATAGAGATCTAAAGAAAGAGATACCTCACACCCTAGGAGGATAAGAGAAGAATATCATCTTTTGTTTCTATACAACCATATATGGAATAAGTATGGTTGAAAGAAAGATAAAATAAAAATAAATAACAGGTAGAAATGTAATTTAATACCCTTATTAGACCACACAGTTTAGCTTCCATGATTAGGAAAACTATGATATAACCATGTGGTCTATAGTGCATAAGTAATTATTAAATTATAGTATATATTTGTCTTTCAAAATAGTTTTTTATGACTGTGTGAAATCATTGTGGTGTCCATCAAAAAACATTATACAAGTTTTCAAGTCCATGAACCACCCAACATGGTTTGTCCAAAAAATGAAACGATTCCAAATCAGGGTGCATGACTACTAGGAATGTGCCGTATGGTTTACCCTAAACTTTTTTCCCTAAAATATAATTCTAAAATATACCATCAAGAATTATATCCTCCCAAAAATGATCAAAAAAACATGATGTAGTTTCAAATACTCTAAAACAATTTAATAAATAAGATATAAATCTTATAGAACTCTTAAAATTTTGGTTTGATGCTTGAAAAATATAATAACAAACATATTAAGTAAAAAGATCAAAACATGAGTAATTTTTAACCTGATCAAAAAATATGAGATTTTACAAATTACCTAAAAATATATAGATCATACCTGATCTATAAAATACAAGGATATGATAATGAACATACCTATGTCTTTAAAAAATCTCAGACTACCCATGTCTGAATGGAACAGGTCAACTACCTTATGGGGGATGTGGTGAGGGGGGATCCCCAACGAAGGAGTTGCATACCCCGTCTATACCGAAAGAAACATAATATTGGCCCAAAAAACATCCTAGGACTAAATTGTCCCCCCATTAAGCATCATCAATATTCCACCTCATCAGGTTCTCTTGTTTCCATCTAACGCCTATCAAAATCCTGCACCGCATTGGCACCTGCCTCAGGAAAATGTATCACATGGAATCTATGAGGCCCTGCATCTCAAGAGATGTTCAATTAAAACATGTTTCCTCTAACCTAAATCAATTACCTCATTATATATGTTTCTATATTCTTACATACCTCAATCATGTTATATAACTCCTTAGTGTCTCGGTGCTAAGCACCTCAAAATTCATGAATTCATAGATTCTCAATAATAGAACCTAGTGCCTCACACATAATATAAATGGGTATGTATATATATATATATCTATGTGTGTGTGCTTATATATATATATATAACAACTGACCTGGTTCCAACCTACTGACCAACATCATGTTAGTATATACACATCTTGTGCACCCAATACACCAAAAAAGACAGGACAATGAAAAATAATATAAAATCACCACCACACTGACAATATTTCTATGTCCATCATAATCTTACTATCCTTTTTAGATCATTGTTCTCCCTAAAATAAACATAACATGATGATCGATTTAAGAACTAGTATTAGAGCCATGTTTTTGTCTTAGTCCCTGATTATTGGCCAACTAAAGAGGCTTCATGTTGAACCTCTGGAGATTCCAAATATGGTGACACATCTTTCACTCCATTGGATTCCACTCATAATGAGTCTCTACATGTCATAACTACCCAATATTTAAGAAAACTATAGAATATCTACTACAAGGTTGTATACTTGTGTCTTTTCATGATATACATGATGGAACAAATCTATACCCTTTTTCAACTCATCTGATACATCACAACTGAAGTCCCCGGAAGCCACTTCTCGGATCGAGTAAAACATGTCTGTCAGGTTTCCCTAACTATGAGTGTCTACATCACCACCTATGAGAATGATTCCAACCAAAAAAAATTACTAGAACCTGAATATAATTCTATAATCCATCATCAATGATCCTCACTCATGAGGTTTCATTGCTCACCATCCTAGGTGGAAAGTGAGACAGCTCAATGAACGTCATACCATTGTCCATGAAAAATATGTTACCATGTTGACGTCTCAAGAACCCCTGATCTCATTCTTCCCTCAGCCTATCTGAGAATAAATTATTGAAGAACTGAGCCTTAATGTCCTTCAGGTCAAGTCCCACAAGTGTTCTCGCCTACACCTGCATGTCCCACCAGGGCATAGATGGTCCTCTGATCATATAGGTTTCAAATTTGACCCTATAACTATGACGAATATCAAGCTACTCAAAATTCATCCGCATGATATTGATCCAGTTCTCAGCCACCTATGGACCACTGTCACCATAAATAATTGGTGGGTGATGTGATTGCAACTTTGGATCTATATAACCAATAGAGGGATCCACATCATGATACCCCATATCAATACCCTGGAGAACATGAACCAAGCTCGGTCAAAGATTTTCATCCTTCAACATTCTTAAAGAAGCATGATCCGGAAGCTTCCATGCCTACACTGGATCCTTAGTATGATCTCGTACTGATAGCACAACCTTTTTTGGACAGTCTATACTAACAACTTACTAAATATCAAATGGAACTGGGCCATCACTATCCCGACCCTCCATCTTTTCCATTTAATAGGAACATACTGGAACCCAATAACATAGTTATACAAGTCACACACACACACACATGCGCACATATATATATATATATAACATATAAGGAAATAATTAATAGGAAAAAAAATCCTCACTATATGTTCCCTTTCCTATCGTAACAATGCTATATAGAATCCCGACCTCATATACTCTATATCCACCCTCAACAGATACACGTATCAAAATTACCTTATGCCACACCCATCATAACAACCATCCTTACCTCAATCCGATGACCAATTAGCTTGACCTATTAATGAAAATTACCTCATGATATAGCACTTTTCTACTCTTAAAAGACCCTTGAAAATTTCACATGTCATATGAAATATATATATATATATATAGATATTTCTTGGAATATTCCATTTCATAATGCATTTGATATCACATATCATAAGAAATATATATATATATATCACGTTTCATTTGTAATTTCGTAACATAAAAAATATCATTTCACAATAAATTTTCATTACTGCATGGTTAAATAATTAATACATCTTATAATGTTCCTACAAGAAAGCATAAGCATGAATAGAATCACAACACACCATTCTTTATCAGGCTGAAGAATATATTCCATCCCTTACCAAAGAAGTTAAAGGAGAAAATGTGATAAAAGATAACATTACATTCCAAATAAGCCACTCTAGGTGGAAATCAAAACAACATTAATATAAGAATAGTAGAGGGGAAATTTCCTCCCCAGGCCACTGAGGCTTTCCGTTGAACATGGTCCGGAAGGAACCCCATCAAGATCTTTGAATTGAGCACTGATGACATTATACACTCTATTATACCATATATGAAATAGTAAGACCAGAATAAAAGTAAAGAAAAAAATATTGATCTCATTAGTAATCATCCTAAACCTAGTACTAAATCCCAACCATGAATGGAACGGATACCACTAGTAGAATCCCTAGTCATGATGGAACTTTTAAAAAATGATTGGGGATGGAGGGCCACTAGCATAAATCATACATTCCCAAATGTGAAAGGTTTCCAAAAATTAGTGAGGGTTCTAAAAATGTATATTGGGTTGGCCATACCATCTGAGAATGAAGTAATGATATTCTGAGTATATAATTATAACACATAGCAGAAAAGTAGGTCATTTTCGAATCGAACTAGACACACCAATGGAGGAATTGTAGTCAGTTGTTGTTAATAGAAAAAGGAAATCTACAGAAACAAAATAAAATAAAATTATAAGCTAGTATACAACATTTAGATACTAAAAAAATCATGAAAAACAAAATTATACTAACATATCAGTATACAAAATAAGGGTTTCTCAAAGGCTAACTACTTTAGTAATACACAAAAATTAATTCTAATAAAAAAATAATCTAAAATAAAAACCCCATCTAGGAATAACCTCACGGTACCTTAACAACATCCCATGCCAACTGATACTATGGTTCATCTTTGTAAGATGATCCATTAACTAAACATATTGAAAAAAAGTGTACATGCATCCCAAAAGGATCAAGTAAGATGTGCGAATGTATTTATATAGGATGCATCCTATAAGTACAAATGCAACATAATTGTTGAAGTACAAGGGGATTATAGTAATGAAAAGTAGTACAATGCATAAATTAACAAGGATTGCCTACTGCTCAACATCCCCTTGACACTATCACCTACCTTGACGAATGCTGGAAAATCAGAATAAGATAGGGCCCTTGGCCCATTGAACAATTTAACCCTAATTTCAATTTTAAGTGAAACCTTAGGTTCCAACTCAAATGATGTAACATGTAACCAAATTCCACCTGAAACCTTATCTCTCAGACAAATATTTGATTTATATAAGGAACAACAAAACAATGTAACCGATCCCCCAGACCCATGGTTGAAAACACCCTTAGGCTCAAATCTCGACACATAGTGTAACAATGATGTCTCTCCTCAAATAAAAGTAACCACCAGCCTATGAAATGGTGTCTCGTGAGATGGTGATATCCACTCACTGCAATAGATTCCTGGCACATGTCCTTAAGAACGATGGGCCTCAACCCATAAATGATCGATGCATTACTAACAATAGATGGTTACTCACCTTCCATGTGTATTCCTATAGATATAACCCCAGACACATTTCCTAATCCAAAATATTGGGGGCCTATACCCACACAACATATCAAAAATACCTAATCATTATGTCAAACTATTTTCACACAACCTCAATAGGCACATTGTCCATCATGGGTGGGTGGAAATGATCAAAAAATACTTAAGACACATCAAATATAGAACCTTATTCCCCTATGAACATGTCATTTAAAATCCGATGGCCATTCCATCAAAAAAACATCACATGCCTATCTCATAACCAGATGTCTTACCAACTACA
The DNA here is from genome assembly GCA_963277665.1 of Viscum album. Lineage (NCBI taxonomy): Eukaryota > Viridiplantae > Streptophyta > Magnoliopsida > Santalales > Viscaceae > Viscum > Viscum album. Next base: position 1,478,441,428 of record OY728157.1, read on the forward strand.
ATTTTATATTCATGACACCCAATATATGGTCAACACCAACCCAGAAAATCCCGGCCAGCACCAACTGGTGATCCCACCACCAATGTAACTTGGGATAATCCCAAAAAAATAACGTTAAAAAACTAATTCAACTTAAGTTAATTGGTTATACCACTCCTATAAAATAAACTCAATAAAAATTAACAAGACAAATTATAACAAAAACACACCCCAGCCTAAAGAACCAAGGTGTTATATGACCTCTAACTCACACTCAAACCATTATAAAATGTTAGGACATTTCTATATACATCCCATACGGTCATACGATCAATTTAATATGAAGTAGTATGGTATCACTCAAAACCAAATGATGCGCTGGACATCCTCAACCCCAAAACATCAATGAAAATACAAAAAAATTATGAACCACCTACCCTGGACTCAATGATATGAAAATAAAATATAAAGATATAAATAAAAGATTATTAAAATAGGTATGAGTTTTTCATCATGTTTTTTGAAAATTGGGGAAAATAGAATATATTGAATTAGCACTATTTGAGGTTGATGAAATGAAAGGAGATGAAAGGGTAAGATGAGACTCACTGATGTGGTTCTATTTCACCAAAAAACAGATACAACTTATCACTAGTGAAGTATATTTCACACTACAAAAGTGTATAAGAGGAAGAGATCCTCCTTTGCTACTGTGCGACCCACAAAGGTAACTGGAGGGAAGAAAAAATAAAAAATGGAAAATAAATATGGGATATGATTGAAATTTCTGGCACTTAATATGCATTATTGTTTAGCTATCATGGTTATGAAAACCATTCCTTAACAGTGCAGGATATAGTGCATATGTACTTATTATGTGGATGTACCCATGCAGATTACCATAAGGTTTGATCTAACCATACCTAAACTATGTGGTATCTCTATGAAAAATCTATACACATAGCCACATGATCGTGCATCACTCAAAACGTTTTTTTAAACATGTATAAGTTCTAAATCGGGGCCCAAAGTTACCTTGATGGAGCCACGCAATTTTCTCTAATATGTGCACCCTAACATAAAATTACAAAACAAACCTTTGGGACTATCACACTCCCAATAACTTTCATAAAATGTTGAATCACTCTCCAAGCCTCTAAACCCATAAAAACATGATATAATGATATATAAACTCTCAGACTATTTTTCAAATCCTCTAATAAAAAAACACAACCCCACTAATTAAAATGTTACAAATCAGAGGGGGTTTTAACCCCCTCCTAAAACCTAAGTTGTCACCGAAGCATTTGTTTGAATGACCAACCCATGATTATACGGATGCCATATTATATCAACTGTAAAGTCCACAAATCCATCCAATTGTGATTTTTGTTTTTCACAAATGTAATGTTCTCGGTTTATCTTAATATGACACCTTTAGAGATTTAACATATTCTCAAATAGATTCTTGGAAGACCAGGTAGATACAAAAAATATAATTCAGAAAAGTACTCATAGATTCCCAACATTTTAATGTTTTTTGCTCCATAAGGATTAAATATGAGGGTAGAATTCCAAAAAATATTGAAAATTTATGAAATAATATTAATAATTCTTAAAATATTATTCTAATATTTTGTTTTTATCCAATTTTTTTATTATCAATATATTTCAATAAGATAAAAAAATTGAGCATTGGAATTGGAGAAATTAAAAGTGACATTTTGTTCTACAAGGGAGTGATTAAAAATTCCTATGAATCGACCAAATTTATTTTATGGACTATCCTCTAGTGATCTATTCATTAGGTCATCATAGGGTTTTATGAAATAAATTCCTTGTGATTTCATATTTATTCCATCCATAGGCCTATCACTCATCATCATATATTATTCCTCGCTATCCATAATGAATAGTGTTTAGACCAATGCTACACATCTCATCTCAGATTAACATGTCTCTGATTATAAATCATGCATCCAGATTGTGATGCCACTATAGTCATTCACCCTATCTGGGGACATAAAAAAATACCTCCACAACCAAATTCACAACCACTTGAATACCCATTCCATATAGAGTCCATGATATTAGTCCCATATATTCTTCATGTGTAAATCCAATGGGTGGTTACAACTCGATTCATGAATTAGTTTCCATAATATCCATTTCCTTTCCATTTAAAACATCATGTCTGATTCATAAATAATTATAGAAAATAATAATATCAACCATGGGGTGAGAATCACTTTTATATAAAATTTCTTTATATATATCAAGAATCTTAACATGATTTATTTTTTGTTTAATCCTTTTTTAATCATTTATGAATCACCAATTAATATATTTTACTATTCATTTTAGTGAATATAAATAGTAAATGAATAAATTTAAATGGAATTATTCTTCTCATGATACCAACTTGGATTCCTTGTTTAGTGACACAATATTTCAATTCTTCTTGTAAATACATTGGAAAATGTAGATCCAACACATCAATTCAGGTGGTATCTTTTTGACAAATTGAAATTGGTTTTCTAAGATTTATCTATTTGGCTTGTAATTTTTGAACACCAAATAGTAATTTTTTTAACAAATATTGTATTAATCCTTCCAAATTGATGGTCGTATCACTAGGGATTAATCAAAGCCTTCTGTTCATATATATATACTAGGAACGCAGAAACACACAAAATTAATAAAATGAAACCAATAGTTAGGAAACTCATCTAATAAAATAAATCTGTATTTGGGGTATTTAATAGTGTATGAAGCTCATTAATAAACCTGCGATTATTTTGATAATTTAAAATATCAAAAATTCTAAATGAAGAATATATTTATAATTTAATTTCAAAATAGAGTCTTGATTTTGTGGAATCATAGTTGTGTAAGGTGGATTATTTTCTTGTTTTGAAAACAAATTATCTTCCTCCCTAGACTCATGTTCAATAATTGTTCATCTTTATGTTGTGGCGTCTTCTGATTTAGTTATCCCTTAAACTGGACATGCATAATTTCATGTAATCTTCAACACCACTCTCTGAAATCATTTTCAAATTATTCCATGACAAATTTTTTATCATTGTTCAACATCTCTACTACAAGAAAGGTGAGGCATGGTGGTTTCATAACAAGTTGATGGTATTTTCCTTGGATATGGATTTTTCTAATTCAATGATGATTTTATATTCCATTTTCAAAAAAAACATTGGTTGGAATTTATTTATACTTCATTATTTAGATATTCATCACCCAATATTAGTGATAGATTAATGGTTTTCTATTCTTATGTTTTGGGTATTATTCATTGTAAGAATAGGATCTTTAGTTTCAATTTTGGATCGATCTCCACCTCATCCACCATGTTATATCTCCAATAGATGACCATGTTTTTTCAAGATTACGTAGTTATGACAAGTTACTATCTTCCTTAACAAGCTTCATTCGTGTTGATTTAAATTTTTTACATGGATGATTATAGTAAGAATATAACATGAAAATGTTATAATAGTTTTTAATGTGTCTATTTGGCATGTGAATATTTTCAATCACAAAATCATTTCCACTTTGGTATAGTCAGATGGCTTCTCATTAAAGTCACTAAAGCAACCATGATATCCCTTATAGTTAGTTATAGTTTGAATCTGTCGAAGAATTAATTTTTCTCATGATTTTCTTACTATGAGGTATTGATCATTTCTATCTTTATGTGGTATTTTCCTATTCCATGCATTTTATCTAAATATTTTATTCTAGTTTTCAATAATTGATTTTATATTTTCAACCTGGTCACTTATAGTTGTATTCGATTAGTTGAATTACTCCACCTCCCTTCATTTGTTAGGTAGATTAAGGTTATTTAAATAAGCATTGAAACCCTTTCCATAAAAGTATACAATGGATCAAAAAATGGAATTAAAAATTCAGTGAAAATAAAATATTTATATAATATAATTGATAAACAATGATGTAATTTTTAAATTAAAAAATTCCACAAAATATTTTCAATTTTGAGTATGGAATTAGTGATTAATTAATTCCTAAAATATAGAATTATCAAAAATATTTAGAGGAAAATTTATAAGAAAAAAATACTAATAATAAGGTTTCTATGAAAAACTAAAAAAAATAATTCAAAACTATTTAATTAATTTCACATTTGGGAAAAAAGTACAAGATTGAAAATTTTACCATTAAAAGAATCTTTTGAAGTGTTTTATTAGAATATTTTTTTGGAAGATGGTTGTGCCTTGGTCAAAGACCAAAGAGAAAAATATATTATTGAAAAATGAATTACATGGGTCTAAAAGATGGGATTCTTCTATTATTTCTATCATAAAGTGGTAGATAATCATCAAGGAGATCATCCAACCAGGATGTGATATGGTTGACTACCATATTTGGAAGACTATCTTCCACCATGATCACTTCACGAAAGGAATGCGTAATAATAAAGTTGAAGTCCATGAGTAAAGGAATATAGTCCAACCAGTGTGTTGTAAGAGACCATGTGAGATGCTTCACACCATTCCAAATAGATTGAACGACGGTAATCAAATCACTTTCAATCCAAATATTTTTCCAACCATGTTTATTGGTGAAGGAGATACATTCACCATTTTAGCCTCAAGAGCCGAGGAGATTCCACAAGTGCCATAAAAGAATTCTAGAATCAACCCCGAGTGATTTCTAAAAATATCGCCGCAACCTGAAGGGCCCAGTATGCCTTTAGAAGCATCATTGACATTAGATTTAATTCAGACTAGGGGTGGTTCTTTCCAAAACACTTCAAAGGTGTTGCTATGCTAAGGATAAATACAATTAACCCCAAGCTGACACATAATCCTAAATTTATTCACATTATTGTTGTCAATTCCATTTTTAATCAAAGTAGCTACCAAGATGGGAATGATAATCCACATCTGACCTGTATTTAAAATAAGTTAGTATTTCTTAAGAATAGTAGAATTCATATCAAATTAATGTACAACAAGATGATTAGCTACAACGGTTAATAAAATCCACTTTAATTGCTGAGAGGCATCAATATACACACAATGTTGAAGTTTAGAGTTTATTGAGTCATTTACGTAACCATCCATACTCGAAAAGATCAAAAACATAACTACTCATAGTAGTAGAAGTACCACAACAAAGAAAAATTCGGTGAATTACATCGTGATGTCAATTACAAAATTGAAATTTAGATCAATGTTGGATCCTAAAAGACTGATGACAAATGTCAGTGAGATTCCTCTTTTAAGAAATATTCCCAATAAGTGTGAATCTCAATGGTTTTATCCAAAGTTTATCAAAAAATTTAATCCAACTAATATTATTTTAAGAATTAATAAAACCATGGATGTAAAAATTATTTTAGTCAACCATTCCATTGCATGTAGTTTCGCAAATTAAAAAATCATTAGTGCTAGAAAATGATTATATTTCGACGACACAATTGATGATGTAAGGAAAATTAAGACTATGAGAGAATAAAATATACCTGATAGGATAGTAAGTTTGATAAAAAAGTTTATTAGTGGATATCGATGATATAAGAGTAGTTCCAACCCCATTGTCGATCCAGAAATTCATGGAAGATTCTCTACTCACCATTCATCTAGAGTTATACATGATGTTGAAAAACACATTCATAATGGAAGTCGAAAGGGAAGATCTCATGTAATTAAAATTTCCCTTTTTAGTTTATCAAGAAATATATATTAAGGAATGAAAAGGAGGTAAAGTTGTTATGAAGAAGGTTCCAAGTGAGTCTGGCATGTAAGGAATCATTAAATTGATTTAGAATTTTATACTAATACCACTCTTCTCTAATGGTTTGTAACAAGTAGATCAGGAAATAGTCACCAGTTTTCGTTCAAGCATGCTTCTTCTCCAAACAATGTTTTTGATGGATACATCAATTATTTTATGTAGAATTGTAGGACATTTATTAATCATCTATGCGTCGAAAATTTTCTAATCAATCATATATTTTACAAGACAAATTCTTCTAGCCATAGATATGGGTTTTCCTTTCCATGAAAAAGGTTGTCACATTATTTGTTCAATAGTTTCAGAAAAATAATTGATTTTGGTCAGCCCCCAAAAATGAGAACACAAAGAAAGGTTATGCGGAGTGATCCTTCATTAAAACAAAAATCAAGAGGAAATATTGGATTTTATATCATAAGGAATCCTTTTCTAAAAAAAGGATAAGGAATTTTTCCAATTATTGATTTGGATAGAAATCTATTCATAGTATGAGAGGGCGCATTTGAGATCTTTGATATTCCATTTAGCCCCTTGTGAAAAATGATGATATCATATGAATATAAAAGGTTCATGGAAACATTCAAAAACCATGAAAGCTTAATCAGATTAATCAGGTTTTGTTCAACAAGGTGAGTGATCAATCTACTTATGAAATCTTTAAAAATCGTGAAACGAATGTTAGATAGTTGGTCAACATGTCTGAAACCATTAATGAATTAAAAAAACCCTTTGAGGATCCATTAGCAAGGATAGATAAGTTGGATGAGTTTAAAAGTTCTTTAATTTGAATAATGAAAGTATCTTTGAATCCTATGTTACGATTGACCTTTAAAATTAAACACTGATCCATGGTATCGAATTTAACAGCCCGAGATTTTATGAAAAATATTCTTTTTAATTTTATTAATGTCTTGTGTTGTACGCTACACCAATAGGAGCTTTCACAACACACATCCTTGATTTTCCTTCTATTACACACAATCGCGACCTTCCTCGATAGCGTGTGTAGTACGCAATACCGAGTTTCACTAAACAACGATATGCTATTAAAATATTATTATAACTAGCCGTTATGAATAGTAATAACCACCTTTTAAAATTTTAGAAATTTTATCTCTCAAAATGGACTTCATTTATGGATTCGGAGTATCGAATTTTGCCTAAGGTGAAATTTTGGTACTTTTCGGATAACTTTCATATTCTGATGAATAGTGAAAATTACTAAATTATAATTAAAAAACAACTTTTTTAATCGAAATAATTAATAGTGATAAATTATTAATTTGAGTGGTTTTAAAGTATATTTAGAATATATTTTTACGATTTAATACAATTTTTGTCATTGAATGTAATTTCACATTTAAACCAGACATAATCAAGTGTCAATCTTTTGATAGATATTGTTTCTTAAAAACACGCTATTTGTTTTAACAGCGGGATTTAATTATAAAATTAATTAATGCAACTTCTATGTTATGAATTTGGTAAAATAGACTTCATTTTTGAATTCGGAATATAAAATATAGCTTAGGATGACATTTTGGCATTGTTCTGAAAAACATCAATTTTTGATGAATAGTGAAACTACTAAGTGGTAGTTAAAAAAACTGAATTTTTCATAAAACATAATTTTACCGCTTCTGTGAATGGAATTTCAAAAATCCGAGAGACACGGTTGATGTCAGTAAGTAAAATGTGGTTCAATGAGATGAAAATAATTTTTGGTGAATAGTAACTTTTTACTTTTTTTTACCACGGTTAATAGTAAATAGGGTAACTAAGGGTAAATATGATATTACTATTACCCTAACATATGTCCTAATTCTATTGGATAAGTGTAATTCGACCAAAAACAACCTTATGAATATAATATGACCATTTAGGTCCACTTGGATTTGATTATGACATTTAATATTATTTTATTTAATGAATAGTTAAAATAGTTAAAATCAAAGTTTAATAACTAAAACATTTTTAATATGGGGCTATACATAAGATAAATTCGACTATAAATATTCATTAGAAAGATAAGAAGATTTAATACATAATGATATTTTATTTATAATTTTTAGACTTTAAATAAATTAATTTATTTATGACACAACAATGATGCAGTAATTACCCTTATAAGGAAATATTAACATAATTGATGTTATAAATGCTCAAATGAATGTAATTTAAGACTTTTTATGAATTACACTAATTTTCTAGGTTACTATGATATATTAATGTTGATTTAATCAACTTTTTTCGAACATATAATTCTGTTATGACTTTCACAAAAATCATATATCAAATAGTGTCAAAATTGACACAAAATAGTTTTTAAATCAAATATTATATTATTAATTGTTATTTTATTCCTAAAAATCTAAGGTTAGGCCAAATGACTTAGATAAGTATATATATATTAATAATAAACAATTTGGGGTTCGTTTTTCATGTTATAGTAAGTGTATTAACCATATTGTGAAAGAAAACAAAAAGACACGGTAAAAGTTAAATTATTTAACTTAGAGTTAAATCTAATTGATAAGGTTAAAATAATACCCTAAACATGTCTAAATCCTATTGGTTGATAGGATTTAGACCCATCCCCAGTTTAGCTTCGAAATAAGACCCTTTGGAACCATTATAAATCGATTTTGACTTTAATATAAAATAATATTTTGAGATATTCCTAAGGTGCCCCTCTCCTCCCTTATAAAAGGGAACCTCCTCCCCCTCCTCCTCACACCAATTTGAGCACTCAAGCTCGGCCAACCCCTGCCATTTTCTCCTCTCCACTTCCCTAGAATAATCCTAGAGGTTCTGGTCTTCTTCAAAGACCAATATTAGTTCCCTAAGTGGAGGATTCAAAGAGGTGTTCCAAAGAAGAGGAGGTTCGGACACTTACAAAGCAAGTCGGACCTAAGGTAAGGGAAAATACCACAATCTCATTTTTATCCGAGATTGTTTATTCGTAAGTATTTACTGTGGTGTATTTTATCATCCACATCCATGTTCCATCAATATGTAATATTGTTTCCATCCACTTACAATAGTTTAAATCCAATTTTACCCTTCGGTGAGTTTTTAGTAAAGAACATGAAAGGAATCTTTTGTCGTTTTTTTTCGTACGAGGTACTTTTTGACTTTTCCGACAAAGGTACGAAGAATGTTTTTTTATAACTTATATGGCATGAATGTATTTTTAAAACATAATTTCCAAGAAACTTCCTTTACAAGTTTTCAAGTTTATTTTTAATCAACTTCTTTTATTTTAAAGTCGTATGACATGTTATGAAAGGAAAAATGTTTTTGAAGAAGAAAGGATATTTTCCCCAAGAATGGAGTTCAAGTATTTTATAAAAATTATTTTCCATCTAAGATAATAAAAGGGTTCTGTTTTTATCCCTATTATTACATGGATTTGATTATGTTGTGATGGAAATATTTTTATGAATTCTTTTATCTTATATGAATTGTTTTATGATGTCATGTTGTTTAAGAATCCCATTTTTATTACGTGGGTTACGCTATGATGTATGGTTTATGAATATGTGGAACACATAAGAAAGGATTCATTATAAGATGGGTGGGACCTATATCTCTCTCCAATGCATTGGGTAAAGATTTCATATCTCATGAGATAGACATGGCTGAAATGGTAGGTTATACCGGTTCTGTGAAACAGGACTGAAACGAGGGTTACTCGATTCAGAAAGGGACTTTGTCCACTAAGATAGTCTTGGAAATGAGTCTTGACTAACAAGAAATGATTCTCTATGATTATGTGTGTTTGCCACAAAGTTTCATTTTTTTACGTTATGATTTTTGGGATTTCATTTCACTACTATTATTTATCCCATGTTATGAAATTATTCTCTCTTTTGCAGGTTAAGATTTCCAAAAGTTATGTTCTTATGAATATGATGTGATTGATTTTTTTCTTTTGTTTACCCTTACTGAGCATCTGAGCTCACCCTTTTATGTTTTCTTTTCCCCAGGATATAAAGAAAGGTTTTAGGTAAAAAAAGGAAGATCTTTATGGGAGATATTGGAGATCTTTTCACCACGATTAGAAGATTACGTTCCGAGTTTCGAAAGACACTAAACTATTACGATCCTTGTGTGTGTGTTTTTGTTATGTACTAAGTATTCCGCAAAAGTAATGTAATGTTCATGTACGTCAAGCTTCGGGTCTCTACAGTTGGTATCAGAGGAAAGGTTTAGTCAACCTTTGGAAACTGGGATGTGAAAACTTTAGTGAGATACCAAGAGATATTTATAAGGTATGTCTAGGGATGTCTCTAAGGTTAAGTATACGTATAGGTTATAGTCCTAGAATTGCGCTAACGATCTTAGAATTTAACCTAATATGTTAGATATTGAGGGTGCTTTCCCTTTACTATGTTGTCTTCCATAGCATGATTTCACCTCTCACAAAATTCTTTTTGTGTTTTAGTTAATGGGGGGAACCAGAAGGAATTCGGTTAACATTGAATTCAATGGACAAATTGGTGACTATGAGCAACAAAATTTTTTAATACCTAGAGATAAAGATATTGTGATTATGCCGAATCAGTCATCGCGATATATGATTAACAAGGTGAAATTTAGTGGTATGACTTATTCATCAAAGAAGAGGAAGATAAACTATTATGCATGTTCGCATGTTGAGGAGCATAAAGAAAGGAAGATTGAGATTTCTAAAGAAGGGAAGAATAACCTTGAGGAATACCTCAAATGGAGGGACCGATGTTATCTGTGTGGAGAAAAGGGTCATAGAGTGACAGATTGTTATGGAGTTCAATGTCTTATTTGTGGAGAACATGGGAATTACCCAACTCAATGCCCAGACCTAAAAAGTTACTTCTAAATCAAGGAAGGACTTATTCCAGGACAATCATTGAAGTGGATGGACTGAAGTGTTTATGTATTGGTATTCAAGAATAATGTTGTTGAGGTACATTTATGGTGTACTGAAATATTTATGTTTTGGTCTATTGTGGTTTTCAATAATTTTATGGAACCGGTAACCATGAAAAGTGATTGAGACATTTTTGGTAAACAGATGATATGAGCATAATGAAGGGATAAGAAGATAATGAGATGTTTGATTGTATTCATGAGCTCATGATTGATATAAATACTAAGTGATATCATGGGTTGAGTATATATAATTTTTTTATTTTTGTATGTGGAAAGAGTTAACTTTTAACTGCATTCAAGTTTTCACTATGGTTCAATGGGTATTCAAGAGAATACATTATTAAGGACTTTGAATGTTTGGAATGTGACCAACAAAACATATCTTATGATATTTGGGGATCGACGATGGTGTTAAATCTCTGGTAATCGTTTTCACTATGTTATGAGAGTGGAATGCAGTATTATGGATAAGCCTAAAGATTGGAATGGATTATGTTGGACATAAGTTAGTATTGTTTAAGGATAGAAGTTTTCTCGATATTATTGATGGAATGTTATAGTAATATAGTTTTAGAAAAAGGACAACCTGCAGGACGGGCGACAGCCCATCGCGTCGGACAAGGCTGTGGAAATCGAACCCACAACCGAAGTGCGACTGGACTTTATCGCCTACCACTGGCCTACAGGTAAGTCCCTGTTTAGTAGAAACTAGTTTTATTATATTAAGCTATATGACATATGATGTATAAGTCCATTTTAGGAACCATATATGATTAATCTCACTATAGATCAACGTATGTATATAATTTTTTTCTAACCTTTTGTTTGAGACAGATGGAATGACCCGTCATTCTATCACATGATCTGCTAACACTTCACGAATAACAAATTCAACTTCATTTATTTAATAGATGAAGTGGAAATTGTTAAAGGCATGAACAACAGTGAGATTGTACCAAAATAAAGTAAGTATTTATTCTAATTCAAATTCTTTAACTTTAGGGAAACGATCTTGAAAACCAAAAATGTTGTCCTAGTGATCTTATATCTGATGAATCAGATGGTACCTTAGATCATCACAAATTTATGGATTTGTGATTTCTGGCTTTTCCATAGCCATGTTCTCTACCACTCTCCATCAGAACATGATGGTTAGATTTCTCTTCCATATCCATATTTTCACCTATGTGGAAACCCAGTGATTAGTTTATTTGGGTAACCGTTACGTTTTATACTTTTGTTTTTAAAGATTGGTTTTGATATTCCTTTTTACTATGTGGGTTTATATTAAAGAAACATTCGAATAGTAAACCATTTATAACCCCGACGAATTTCGAGGGCAAAATTCATTTTAAGGGGGGTAGAATGTAACAGCCCGAGATTTTATGAAAAATATTCTTTTTAATTTTATTAATGTCTTGTGTTGTACGCTACACCAAAAGGATCTTTCACAACACACATCCTTGATTTTCCTTCTATTACACGCAATCGCGACCTTCCTCGATTGCGTGTGTAGTACGCAATACAGAGTTTCACTAAACAACGATATGCTATTAAAATATTATTATAACTAGCCGTTATGAATAGTAATAACCACCTTTTAAAATTTTAGAAATTTTAGCTCTCAAAATGGACTTCTTTATGGATTCGGAGTATCGAATTTATCCTAAGGTGAAATTTTGGTACTTTTCGGATAACTTTCATATTCTGATGAATAGTGAAAATTACTAAATTATAGTTAAAAAACAACTTTTTTAATTGAAATAATTAATAGTGATAAATTATTAATTTGAGTGGTTTTAAAGTATATTTAGAATATATTTTTACAATTTAATACAATTTTTGTCAGTGAATGTAATTTCACATTTAAACCAGACATAATCAAGTGTCAATCTTTTGATAGATATCGTTTCTTAAAAACACGCTATTTGTTTTAACAGCGGGATTTAATTATAAAATTAATTAATGCAACTTCTATGTTATGAATTTGGTAAAATAGACTTCATTTTTGAATTCGGAATATGAAATATAGCTTAGGATGAAATTTTGGCATTGTTCTGAAAAACATCAAATCTTGATGAATAGTGAAACTACTAAGTGGTAGTTAAAAAAACTGAATTTTTCATAAAACATAATTTTACCGCTTCTGTGAATGGAATTTCAAAAATCCGAGAGACACGATTGATGTCAGTAAGTTAAATGTGGTTCAATGAGATGAAAATAATTTTTGGTGAATATTAACTTTTTCTTTTTTTGACCACGATTAATAGTAAATAGGGCAACTAAGGGTAAATATGATATTACTATTACCCTAACACATGTCCTAATTCTATTGGATAAGTGTAATTCGACCAGAAACAACCTTATGAATATAATATGACCATTTAGGTCCACTTGGATTAGATTATGACATTTAATATTATTTTATTTGATGAATAGTTAAAATAGTTAAAATCAATGTTTAATAACTAAAACATTTTTAATATGGGGTTATAAATAAGATAAATTCGACTATAAAGATTCATTAGAAAGCTAAAAATATTTCCTACATAATTATATTTTATTTATAATTTTTAGACTTTAAATATATTAATTTTTTTATGACACACTGATGATGCAGTAATTACCCTTTTTAGGAAATATTAACATAATTGATGTTATAAATGCTCAAATGAATGTAATTTAAGACTTTTTATGAATTCCACTAATTTTCTAGGTTACTATGATATATTAATGTTGATTTAATCAACTTGGTTCGAACATATAATTCTGTTATGACTTTCACAAAAATCATATATCAAATAGTGTCAAAATTGACACAAAATAGTTTTTAAATCAAATATTATATTATTAATTGTTATTTTATTCCTAAAAATCTAAGGTTCGGCCAAATGACTTAGATAAGGATATATATATTAATAATAAACAATTTGGGGTTCGTTTTTCATGTTATAGTAAGTGTATTAACCATATAGTGAAAGAAAACAAAAAGACACGGTAAAAGTTAAATTATTTAACTTAGAGTTAAATCTAATTGATAAGGTTAAAATAATACCCTTAACATGTCTAAATCCTATTGGTTGATAGGATTTCGACCCATCCCCACTTTAGCATCGAAATAAGACCCTTTGGAACCATTATAAACCTATTTTGACTTTAATATAAAATAATATTTGGAGATATTCCTAAGGTGCCCCTCTCCTCCCTTATAAAAGGGCACCTCCTCCCCCTCCTCCTCACACCAATTTGAGCACTCAAGCTCTGCCAACCCCTGCCATTTTCTCCTCTCCACTTCCCTAGAATAATCCTAGAGGTTCTTTTCTTCTTCAAAGACCAATCATAGTTCCCTAAGTGGAGGATTCAAAGAGGCGTTCCAAAGAAGAGGAGGTTCAAACACTTACAAAGCAAGTCGGACCTAAGGTAAGGGAAAATACCACAATCTCATTTTTATCCGAGATTTTTTATTCGTAAGTATTTACTGGGGTGTATTTTATCATCCAAATCCATGTTCCCTCAATATGTAATATTGTTTCCATCCAATTACAATAGTTTAAATCCAATTTTACCCTTCGGTGAGTTTTTAGTAAAGAATATGAAATGAATCTTTTGTCGTTTTTTTTCGTACGAGGTACTTTTTGACTTTTCCGACAAAGGTACAAAGAATGTTTTTTTAACTTATATGGAATGAATGGATTTTTAAAACATTATTTCCATGAAACTTCCTTTACAAGTTTTCATGTTTATTTTTAATCAACTTCTTTTATTTTAAGGTCGTATGACATGTTATGAAAGGAAAAATGTTTTTGAAGAAGAAAGGATATTTTCCTCAAGAATGGAGTTCAAGTATTTTATCAAAATTATTTTCTATCTAAGATAATAAAAGGGTTCTGTTTTTATCCCTATTATTACATGGATTTGATTATGTTGTGATGGAAATTTTTTTATGAATTCCTTTATCTTATATGAATTGTTTTATGATGTCATGTTGTTTAAGAATCCCATTTTTATTACGTGGGATACGCTATGATGTATGGTTTATGATTATGTGGAACACATAAGAAAGGATTCATTATAAGATGGGTGGGACCTATATCTCCCTCCAATGCAATGGGTAAATATTTCATATCTCATGAGATAGACATGGCTGAAATGGAAGGTTATATCGGTTCCGTGAAACAGGACTGAAACGAGGGTTACTCGATTCAGAAAGGGACTTTGTCCACTAAGATAGTCTTGGCAATGAGTCTTGACTAACAAGAAATGATTCTCTATGATTATGTGTGCATGCCACAAAGATTCATTTTTTTAAGTTATGATTATTGGGATTTGATTTCACTACTATTATTTATCCCATGTTATGAAATTATGCTCTTTTTTGCAGGTTAAGATTTCCAAAAGTTATGTTCTTATGAATATGATGTGATTGATTTTTTTCTTTTGTTTACCCTTACTGAGCATTTGAGCTCACCCTTTTATGTTTTCTTTTCCCCAGGATATAAAGAAAGGTTTTAGGTAAAAAAAGGAAGATATTTATGGGAGATATTGGAGATCTTTTCACCACGATTAGAAGACTACGTTCTGAGTTTCCAAAGACACTAAACTATTACGATCCTTGTGTGTGTGTTTTTGTTATGTACTAAGTATTCCTCAAAAGTAATGTATTGTTCATGTACGTCAAGCTTCGGGTCTCTACATCGAAGGCCTTCAAAATATCATGATTAATGGAAATATTTCAACTCCTATATGTTTTATTTAATAAGTTAGTACATTAATAGGAATGAAATATAAAATCCTAAATAGAACTGCCTTTAACGAAGCCAAATTGGTTCCATTAAATTATTTTATTGATAATAGTGGAAATTATATTGGAATGATGTTTGGTGATTATTTTACAAACATTATTTCTTAGAGATATGGGTCTAAATTAGGGAATTTCTACGGTATTAGCCACTTTGGGGATCATGGAGAGAAACATGGGTTTCAACCAACAAGGGATAAAACCATTACAAATGAAATTCATAACAAGACTACAAACATTAGTTTGATGACATCCCAAAATTACTGATAGAATCCATTATTGAAACCATGACGTCCCGAAGCCCTATCAGGATTTAAACTAAAGACAGTGTCTCTGACCTCATGGAGAAGTGGGATGATAGAAAGAATTTATTTATCATTATTTTTGACCATAACCGGGATGACATCAAGAATAAGGATCTTATTAGTGTCAGGTCCATTGAAGATATTGTTAAAAATAATAAATAACAGGATTGGAAATAATATTCTTAGTATAAAATATGTTGTCCCGATCTCTATGAAAGGAAATAAGTCTATTATCTTTCTTAATTCTTTAAAGGGTGCTATAAAATTTAGTATTTTTGTCTCCATATGTGAGACATTTAGTTTTTTAAATATGTTTTCACATATTAACTTTAATGGCGTGTTAGGATACTAGTTTTGTAGTAATATTGATTTCATGTAGTGGATTAGTGAAAAAATTAGTTCTAGTAGTTGTGTTTTGAAGTCAGGTATGTTTTTCTTTGAAATGTAATTTGTCGTTGTCAATTTATTTTGATTTGGTACTAAACAACCATTTAAGGGTATGTTTGATATTTTTTTAATTTATTGGTACAAATAAAATCATCATTTCAAATATGCATGTATGACGAAGAATATTTAATAATGTTAACATAATCAGGGACAGAAGAACAAGTGTTGTTATATCTGATGTAAAGAACATGCATATTGTGTTTCATTGAGAAATTTACCAGGATATGATGGTAGACAGATTTATGTTTGGGGATGGTTATCATATAAATGGTGTCCCACATATCCATACCCATATCATTTGTGAAATATCTGTCCAATTTTATAGCCACCACCCTATTAGAATGTCTTATGTGAAACATATACATGTCCTTGATAAGGTTCATTTCAACCAGGTTGTTAGCCTCAATAGAATACATAAAATCCATTGAATATATAGTGGAGTGATTTGGTCCTATTTTTTCACATGGTTCAAGGATAGAATTAATGTCACCAACCACAAATAAAGGGTCCTGAAAACTATTTCCTAAGTATGAGAGGTTATTCCAAATATGTCACATGTATTGGTTTCAATACATAGAATATATAATAATAAAATAAATATGTGAGTGTTCAATAGTAATATCACAAGTGAACTCATCCTTTGAAATATAGAAAATATTAATATTTTGAATAGTAGAGTGATTAATGATCTAAAGGCTTTTAATGGAAGAGTATTTTTTACTATAATCTAAGAAGTTATATCCATACTGACTAAGATGAGAATAAAAAGAGGAGAAATAAATCTTAGGTTTAGAAAATGAAAAAAATTTGGGATGATGAGTATTAATAAATATTTTAAAAAGAAGAATTGTTTCAGATTTCGCAATGCCCAAAAAATTCGAATAAAAAATATTCATAAGAACATGTTTTTTTGGGTTGGAACCCCCTATAATTTATTCCTTGAACTCTTCCCCCTAGAACATCTTTTAGGGGATTTTGTTGAGCTTTGATGGGAAATATTTCACTTCTTATTTCTAGTATAAATAGGAAAAATGTTAGTAGTATCTGTACAGGTTCCATCATTGAATGAATCTTGTAAAATATAATCCAAGGGAGAAGTAAATTACATATTATTTAATATAGTAAAAGATCTCTTAATATAAGTTGTATGAAAGTCTTTTAATGGAAGATAAATGTAAGAGGTTGAATTTAGAATACTGTCTCATTCAGTAAGGATAGTGGGCTAAATATCTAAGAAGTGGTTGAATTCATTGGATTCAGTGGTATGTGTGTCACAAGATACACTAGAAGTCGAATTAATGGGGATACACATGACCTAGGCAGAACTAGAAAAACTTGTCTATTTAGACAGAATAGTGGGATGAATCTTTAAATCTGCAGCATTTTTAGTTCATTCACCCTAAATATGCAAGGCATAATGGGAGTTAATGACCATAGGAATAGTAGTGTCACTAAGGCCCCCACCCCCATTAGCTGTGTGCAGTGGGAGACCAGAATACTGGACACCCAAATCACTAGTAGGAAGAATAGATTCCACGTTTTTTCCATACTATGGCTAAAAAGAGTGTTGGAAGAGTAACAGACTTCTGGGAGGAGGTGGTAGCATTCATGTGTTACTCAGTCAACATAATATTTGGTTCAAGATTATATTGTTTAATGATATCTATAATAACATATTTTAATTCATCTATAAAATATTGATCTTCAACTACATGATCATCCTCTACAACTAATTCTTCCTATTATATCCCTGCATCATCCCCATTGTGATTCAGAGTCTTCGAATTTTTCACCCATTTGTCATTTTTTATTGGAGGGATCTAGTTTATCAATGGAAGGTCCTTTGTCCTTCCATTGTTTTCTGATTTCAGTCCAATCAGGGTCAATTGGTTGGGTGACTTGTTTCACCACCACTCTACAATTTAAAATAGAATTCCCTGTTATCTTATGATGATCAGAAAAATGGGGACTTACGCTCATATTCAGTTATAACTTCTTTTCTTTATTCATTCACATTGAGGGTGATACTTTGTGGGATCTTAGATTCTAAATACACATCTATCATAACTAACGAAAAGAGGCCTATCTCAACATTCAATGTCTGCTAATAAATCTTTAGGGGCATGTCTAGGCAAGAGGATATGTCATTTAAAATTTTCGGGTTCCAAATGTACAAATTGAGACCATTCAATCTAACCCATATCTAGGATGTACTGTTCTTATGGGTGTGCGTATTGAATTAATAATCCCAATAAGGTATAAAATTATACCAGATTCGAGGTGAGTATTTCCAATCATCAAGACTCGATCTAATTCTTCCTCAGAGGTATTTAGTATATGAATATATCCATTCTCTAATGGAATGAGCTTCATGTTTGAAAGACCCCAACACTAAGAAATGAGATGTTTATGATTATAGTAAGAACAGGGTTTATAACCCTTTATGTAAGAGATGTGCACCATAAACCAGAACATACACATTTGAGATCTTTGTTGAAACACTTCTCAATCATCCTCGACTAAATATACATTATTATCCCTCTTTTTTTTAAAATAATTTTTTCATAGATGATATCTTGAGAGGATCTGAGTCATTGAGTTCCTCATGGAAATAAATTCCTTTGTATTTTTCAACAATAGTAATAGTATGATTATCTTCTTCAGTGGGGGGGGGGGGGGGGTTCCTCCTTCATTTATGGAGGCTTGGGATTAAAAAAAGGCTCCCATATTGGGTCAAAGGATTCCATGACTCACCTGATCTAGTGAGGAGAGGAACAACCATAACTGATAATGCGGGATTTAGGGAATGCAAGCCGAGCATTCGTCGAGTCGCATGAGAATACACCCTTTATTTATTTCTCCTAAATTGAATTTATATTATGTTAGAATATAATAACAATCATTAAAACAAAATGAAAAGATCTAAGAAACTATTTACTAGGATATCCATGTATGATAATATAAAACCTATGTATATAAACATGAATGAATAAAACTATAAAATTAATAATACCATTTTTCTATGATCCATAAAAAACATTCACCATTATCTTTATATGAATTTGATAAAGATCACATAGTGTAAAATATATGAATACAACATCCATAGTATATCTATGAGATTCACATGAATCACTCTATTTTCGAGTAGGTTACAAACATCTCTCCAATGTACGATAATACATCTATAACAAAATGAGGAGTATGGAAGTGCTTTAGGCAAAGGAAGTTTTGTAAAATCCAAAGGATCTCAATCAACATACTATAACCATTATATGGCTACATAATTTATAATCCTCCTACAATCTCTAAGGGATTTCTCATTATTCATGTGTTAAAATATATGAGTAAATACACTATCTAAAAAGAATAAATCATATTCATTTAGTCTAAAACGTTTCATCAAATGAAACAGATAATTAAATGATAGTCAAATCGATAATTGAACAGTCCAAATTATAACTAGTATCATAGTAAGTTTAAATAAAATCCACCTTTCTTCATGAAAATAACCACTTAAATAAAATATATCTTTTATATATAAGTCATTAGGTAATATCTCTATAAATATCCCAATTTAAATAATTCCCAATAAACCATGTTTTGTTTAAGATTATATTTTTTCATATCCTATAACTATTGAATTCATATCCAAAACTATTTTTTGGTTTTCATTGAAATCTATTTTATGTAATCTGTCATTAAATCTATCATTTTATCACATCATATGAAAAATATTATTAGTAACCATCCCTAAAAACATTTAGATTTACTTTAATCACTATTAGAGTACTTCTCCATGGCAAACTCAATCCCTCTTAATTCAACCACAAATTGTGACCCTAAAACCCTTTGTAGTGTTGAAAAAATATTTGAAGCTCTAGATCCATATCAATAATGAAATACAGGCCTATAAGAAATTAACCATACTACATAATCTATAATGGGATCATGTGGGATCTCCATCGAACACATTTATCCCTATACCTCTGTCCGTTGGTCTAATCATATGAAATTGTGTATTTTAATATTTTCTCTTTCCCATCAAATTATGTAAAATGGGATACAGAAAATTTCAATCTGATATCATAAAATCACATGTTCTCAAATCATAGCATATAAAAATAATTGTTAGATTAATACATCACATGTCATTCATCATATGAGAAAAGAATATAACATCTCTCTTACCATGATAGATATATAATATATAGTATATCTCAATTGAGGGTGATGATTTCTTGCTCATCATAGGATACCCATCTTAGTTATGATCTAACTGATGACATTATGAACAACATACCCAACCACTTCCATATTAGATAACTCAATATATATAATTGTGTGAGAATGGTATCAAATAATGAAGGTCATTATAGAGGATATATCACCAATCATAGGAAGTGGGGACTGAAATCTGATCCATGAACCACTATTATAACAAATACATCCATATGAAACTCCTTGTTTTATACTAATTGGTTCATCTGATACAAAACAATTATCAAAATATTTTTTCCCCATTATCATATTTTCTATCTGTAATAATGATTCATCTCATTCCAACCTTAAAATATCATCACAACATATAATAAACCAAAAAAAAGTGTGTATGGATAAAATCATAGTCCTAATTGGAGATCTAAATAATCATTTTTACATCAAAAAATGAATATTTATATATATAGTTATTTAGCCCACATGAAATAATTATAAAATAGAGGATTCCTTTAACATGATACATTTTAATATTTTAAAATATTTTACAATATTTTACAAAAAAACATAAGAACCAGTTTAACCTATCATATTTGATCAACTCCCAAATAACCCTTAAGATTTCTATTCATTATGGATTTTGTTAAAACATTACATCATATATAATTCCTATCACATGATTATGCATCTATCTAATAAAATAATCCCCATAACAGTTTCGCTACAATTGTCGACATAAAAAACCAATCTCAAAAATATGTTATTTAATAATAATATTCCAAACTATTCAATATGTTGAACATATTTATTAATGTAAACTCTATAATATCAAATGTTATGATATCAACATTTGTTTCTATAAAAAACACTTCCTAATATAATCATTATAAATTTTATTAGGTGTGTTTGAAACATTCATGTTTGAAACAAAGTCTTTATTAAAATATACCACCATTGGGTAGTAGGAAAACCTTAACATATATATTAAAAAAATAAAAATGAAGATTTTATTATTAATAAACACTTATATCCAAATTTTCATCTCAATTCAGGTCATATAAATTAATGATTCATAACCCATGACTATATATATAAACATATAATCGTTTTAATAAAAAAAATATTATTTTTCAAAATCTTATATTATCTCATAAGAGAAATAATATGAATGTT
This sequence comes from Viscum album, assembly GCA_963277665.1. Lineage (NCBI taxonomy): Eukaryota > Viridiplantae > Streptophyta > Magnoliopsida > Santalales > Viscaceae > Viscum > Viscum album. The sequence continues at coordinate 1,478,463,040 of OY728157.1, forward strand.
CAAATATTTTAATTAGATACATTTCAGCACAATAAGATCCATTACATTAAAATCCTTTATGATGTAACTATTTCCAACTTATCATTAATATTTACTACATTTTAATATATTATTCCTTTGATTTTGAACTCCAGTATATTTACAACACTTATAAAAATATACATTTAGAATCATATAACCTTCAAAACTGAATAATTAATTTCTATAACATCCAAACATAACGATGATATTCCATGGAGTTTTTAAAACTCTTCCATGTTTTCTGGATAGTCCCATATTTTGGAATTATTATTCCCCCTTCCTAACAACTGAGGTTTTAATGAACTTTATCAGATTCTTGATGAAACATTGTTAAACTTTTATACTAACATTTTATCTCCCTATTTTAACATTTACGTAGTTATATATAGAACCAGAATCTAGAAATTATACATCTAGTTTAACTAATATGAAAACTATAAGAATATTAGGTAATCTTTTATTAAATTATGTTATATTTTATGAACATTTCCCTAGTTTCCAATAGAATAGTTTCTCTAACTAAAACAATGAATATTTCATCTAATACCTTTGAAATATTGAATGAATAACTTGATACTTTTATAAGAAAATAGATTCACTATTATAGTAAATTTAAAACTATAATACTACATAACTAACATTTTTAAAAGAATAATATACCCTATGAACCTTCCATATATCACCAATTTATCTTAAAATATTTTATTGAGTTACCAGTATAGGGAGCAGCTAACGTTAATCCTCTATAAATTAAGGATATAATTATAAGGGCTATCTTGAGGATGATGATGATACTATCTAAATCATAAGATTTAATTATATGGGTAGCATTTTTTACCCATTTATAAATGACATTTATTTAAATCATTCCCACTATAATTCTGACCATTTTTAACACCCATCATATCCACTAGTGGGACAACATCCAAATTTCCCATAGAAATTATTCTGATTGGTGTTTATATCCCTAGTAAATTATTTATGCAGGGATTCAGCCTACTAATATCAAATATTACTACTATATATAAGAACATGCAACCTTGTGTCCAATCCATTATATGGGTAAAATCAACTATATTATTCTACTTTCCTTCACAAGGGTTTCCCAACTATATGTAACCTAATTTAAAATGTAAAAAAATAAAAAAAGGAAAGCCAAGGGAACACTATGTTGGGAGATACAACCCAAATATGATCCAATTTCACCCATTAATTTCATTTAATATACACGATCATTAAGGGGAACCCTACATTAAAATAACCTACATGGTTGAATAACCAAGGTCATGACAAGTGATTCCAATGATGTAATCTCACCCTTAGTATTTGAATGGTATTTCATTCTCACTGTGTTATCTCATGTTATTCCCCTTTATATATGCATGATTTTAGTATTTTTTTAGAATCTTATTCTACCCACCTAATTAATATGGAACACCAACATTCATATGTAACTCTTTACATAACCAATAACTTTTTTTTACTTACTAGGAAATAGAATTCAAAAATATATATTATTAACCTGATGAATCTTTTGCATAATGTACATAAAAACTTCATATAAAGACTAAAGAATTTTTCACATTTATATTAAGTCATTTTAGATGAATCTTAAAAACCGTTGAAATAGAAACCCTACCTCACAAAGATGTAGCATAATTTATTTATAGATAAGAAAAATAGTACAATAGAGGTGTGAAACCAAGGTGGTACATGAATATTAAAAACATAAAAATATATTAGTCTAATCATTCCCCCTCAATATGTGTCTTATATATTTATCGTTCCTATATTTTTTTAATAAAATTATCATACAGACCATCAACCCATTTTGTGAGAACATATTAATGTTGATCAGTGATTGAACATGTCCATAGGTAATCTTCTTCTTGTCAATTTTTTCTTGAATGAAGTGAGAATAATCTTCAATATGATTTTATTCTCATGAATGAATCGATTCATGGGAATATTGATTGTAACTTTATTTTCAATCCAAATATGTGTTAGTTTCATGATATTATATCCAATATCATGTAGAATTTATTGTTCCCAAATAATATCAATGGTCCCATATAACATGGCATGATAATCTTACTCCACACATTATTGAGTGATACATTTTTTATTTATTCACATCACCATGAAATCAAATTTATTAAAAAATACACTAGGAAATAGTACAGTAATATCTGAGAAGTGAGTCATCCTGAATAATATGTATCAAAAAATTACTCAGTATCTATATTACCATTATAAAAATATTGAATATCTAAACATGGATCCGTTTAAAAAAAATAACAATTTGAGGAATAGACTCACAATAAGTTTTCAGGGATTCCATGAAATGAACAACTTTTTTAATAGCATAAGAAATATAAGGTCATGTAATCATCAAGTACTCAACCATCCCAACAAAATGTTTGTATTTTTTGGGCAAAGAAAACAACTCACTATCAATATGAAATGATTTTTACCAGGTTTGAGGGGTGTGTCATCTAATTTAAATTGATTTATTGCAGCCTCTTTCATATTATTATGTGAGATATAAAAATATCTTTTGTTCATATAGAAGAATCAATAACTATGAAATATCATTGTATATCAAAATAAATCATATGAAAATTATTATTATGGAACAAGTTTAGTTGATTAATGTAACCATTATCACTTGTAATAATGAAAATGTCATCCACATAAAAAAATCCAGTTAATTATACCCTCTCTAGACTAATAATAAAAAATAGTATATTCTACAATGCACTGATACATACAAAATGTAATAACAATGATGAAAAATAACCAAAACTAGGAAGAAGGTGAATAATTGAGGTCACAAAATGACTGATGAAGGTGAAAAACCAAGGAATAACACCTTGTGAAACTAACCATGGAAGTTTCACTATGTAAACATGTTCATAATGAAAACCAAGAAGTGATGAATTATTAAAATTCATCTGATAGAGAGTTTAATGATAATTAAAAGCAAGATAGATAAATAGGTTAATTGATGCCTTATTAGAAACATGAGAGATTCATTTAAAGTAATCAATTATATACTTTTGTGCATATCCCTATGAAAAAAATTTCTCTTTGATTATTTAAAGAACCATCAATGTTGAAATGAATAATATAGACCCACTTGAAACTAATAACATGTTTAACAATAGTTATATGGAAAAAATACTAAGTATGGGTTTTTAAGGACTTATGTTCACACTACACGACTCTTAATAAGACTGGATGTGATTTTTTCCTGATAAATAGTGCATGGATTTGAATGCGTTTCTAGTATCACAATAGAATAAGAGGTATCATCTAATAATCCCAGATAAGATAATGAGTAACTACTATTTTTATAACATCAGCATTTACCTTTAAGAATGAAAATGGGTAACTTTAGAGATAGTTAACCAAGAGAAGGAGATTCATTCTTTGAAATAGAAACATCAGGATATAGTATGGGAGGTATGAAATAGTGGAAAGAGAAAACTTGGACAAACCATGATCTGATGACATCATTAGGAAGACATGATGGGGGTGGAGGATGAAGATAATAGGGTAATGTTATGGATAAATATGGAATTTTAGGTGATGGGGGGAATCAAGAATATAAATGATGTATTATTTGACATATGAAACAACAACGGAGGTGACACACTAAAACATGTTTAGAGAAATGTATCGATAGGTTTACTGATTTCACAAATAATTAAGAATGTTATATTTGAGAGATGGTGGACTAAAATTATAATGTGATGGGTGAGTATCCTATATGTAATTGACATAACCAAATATATAAAGAGGTAGTGAATGTGGTGATGACGTTGTAAATAAATAATGGAAAGTAATATCCCAATCATGAAAGGATGGGGGATGTCTATTAATAATTTATCTAGTGGTGAAAATGGAATCACCTTAAAAATGTTTTGATCATTTGATTGAAATAAAAGAGAATGATAAACACTTAAGAAATGAAAACTCTAATATGTAGCAACACAATACTGTTGAGGTGAATCACACCAATAATCTTGATGTATAATTATATAGTAATATAGAATTTACTAGAGAGGGGATAAAAATACTCATGATAATAACTAGAGTGAAAACCAAAAATCTTAGTGGAAAAATTATATCCTAATTCATTATAATATGAGTGAAACATAATAAAAATTTCAAAATGTTATTTCAAAAAAATAGATGCATTCCATTCAAAAAAATCATTAATCTATGTCACAAAATTGTGATAAACCAAATTACAGTGACTAGGACTTGGGCCCCATAAGTCAGATTGAACTAAATAAAGTGGACTATATGCATGAGCAATCAATTAGGGACATCAGTGACCCAATTAATCATGGAATAATTGTTAGAATCACAATCCAAAGGATAAACCTGATCTATATCCTGAAAAAGTGACTAAAAAATAGTTACAAGTGGATGTCCAAGGTGATATTGTATTCATTAGGTGGTCAAAAGTGGTAGGATATGTTGGAACTAGGTCCGAGTGAACAACATATACAGAACCTTGATATAATACAATACCAAGTAACCATGTCATCAAAGGCTCTAGAAATACAACTAATGTAGATGAAAAGATGGATTGATAGTGTAAGTATACTTTATGATTACTGATAAATAGTATTTTAAAATTTCATTGTTTAATTAGAGCAACATCCGATAGAATCAATCTCGGTGAAATCAAAATGCTATTATAACCAGCCTATCCCTACCACATTCCATAAGAATAATTATTTTGTGATCTAATAAATACAAGATGTTCTGACTGTGCACATTCAAAACCTAATTTTCTACACAATTCAAAATTTTAGTACCTTTTCCTTGCATATTATGCACCATAAGAACTCTTTTGATCATCGACTCCACGTATGAAAATATCATGACCCATTCTATATACCAATATTTCTTACACACATATTATGTATAAACATCTCGATTCCTCTAATTCTACCATGTGGAAGAAGAATATTATTCCAACAATTATGTTTATGAGTTATTATTTTAATCTTATTGCATTCCCAACTAATTCCAAATATGTCTTATTAAAAAAAAGAATAATGGGACCCCAATATCATTTCTATATTGCTTAATTGACTGGATATCTCAGTTAAGCATGTTTCCAAGACTACTAATATTTAAAATTACATATTATTTGTAATGGGGGAATTTACTATGTTTCAACACTTTTTTTATAAGAGAAATTTAATAACATTTAATTTAATTATATTATATTTTTTTTAGAAAAATTCTAATTAAGATTGTTAAAAAAATTTCATGAATTTTGGATGATATTTTATATATATTTTTAAGAAGTTTCTGGTTGTGTTTGAATGAACCAAATTTGAACCTCATCAACATTTGAGGGGACCCAATGTTCCACCCCCATGGGTGATATAACACTTGAAGCTCCCAAAGAGCATGGTTTAAATATTTTTTTGTGAGTGCCTAGACATTGTCGGCCCATGTATAATTCCAGAGTAGTTCTTCTATAGAGGATGGGATTTGGTCAATCACATGGCATGTAGGCCAAGTGTCTATGATATTTTTTTAGTTCTATATAGTTTACAAGATATAATTTATTTTTTACCAATGTCACCCCATGTGTCTGTTTAAATATGAGACGAAAAATTTAAACATAGATTCAATCTCAGCCATCAAATCTTCTCTAAATATCTCCTAGACACACAATATCTTCTCAGTAAGGCATTTGTGCATTCCCGTTATTCCAATAATCTCTTTTTAAACTCAAATGTTATATTTCTTCTCCCACATGTGTTTCATCTTCCTATTCTCATCTTCTAACTTAGAACACACACCAAATACATTCTTATTCTCCAGCATCCATATCAGTATAATGATTTTTTATAAACCAGATACTTTGATCTTATAGATGTATTTCTATATCTCCTCCTAATTGTACACATATTTTTTATTCTTCCAATGTAGTAATTTCTACTATTAATTTTCTAGTGGCTAAGTGTTTTTTTTAATCTATGCCTTGCTTCCCTTTGATTATTCTTCATGGAGTTTGTGCTCAATCAATTTATTTTTAGGTTTCCCCTAATCAACATGTCACTATTGGTAAAAATCAAAAGTAGTTATATTTTCATTATAGGAAAAATTATAATGGTGAGTAATTTTACTTGCCACTTGATTGTCTGAAAAAATGGATAATATTACATACCACTGGAACCCAATGGAGGGGCACTAACGTACCACTAGGAAATCAATGGTGGAGAAATTTTCTCATTATTTCACCTCAATGGTGGGTAAATATACCCATTACTGAAATATTCCATTGGGTTATATTTTCACCCGGATTTTGTGTTTGTCTACTATATAATATCCTTCATCCTGATATTTTATGAGAAGTTATGTTTTTTTTAATTATATTGTTTTGGTTTATTTATTTAATTTTTTTATAATATTTTAATTCTATTTTTGAAATTATTTCTTTAGAGTTTTTATTTCATCAGAAATATGAAACTATATTTTTTAATAACATTTTTTGAAGATTTTATTTAATGATTATTTAAGAGAAAATGGGTTTTTTATTTATTTACAGCCTAAAACTAATGTTTGAAAAATAATTTTTTATGCCACCATTGTAAACTCATGGTTGGTAATTTAATCATCATTGGAAATCCAATGGTATATTATTATTATTATTATTATGAATCCTTTGAGTATTAAGAAACATGGATTTTTTTGTTTTATATATTTCATTTTATTTTTTTGTAAACATAAAATGGAAGGTAATACTATATTTTTACACCATTAGAAATTTCTAATGTTGACTAATGTCTCACTAGACACAATAGTCAATGGTGAGTCATTAATCACTGTTAGTTATAAATTTGTTTCCAAATTAATATAATTTTTGGTTTTAGTTAATGTTGTTAATGTAACTACCATTTTATGATTTTTATTATTTTCTGAAGAAATATTATTTCATGAAACATTATTTAAAAAATAATTGTAGTATTTTTTTGTTACATATGCTCATATAGGGTTATTTTCACAAAATACATTGTTTTTATGACATTCCACCATATGTATAATTTATTAAAATATATTTTTATTTGAATTATTTTTCAATTGTTAATTTTCTAAAAAATTCTATTCCTAATATATTAAATTTTTGTTTGAATATATCATGAACAAATATTTTCCTGATAGTGTTTTTGTTTTCAGGGTATATTCTTCAAAACAATGTAATAGTCATAGTATTTTAATATTATTCACTAACAATTGTCATTTAGACATTGAACATGGGAATAATCATGTAGATATCCATTTTAATGTTTAAAGATTTTTCCTAACAAAAAACATGTACCAGTAAATATGATCCACTCGATAAGGACATGATAATATAATTTTTTGATCACAAAAAATTTATCTATATACTTCTTTCAGTTCAGTTATTATGCTATGATCAGTGGAGATCTTCATCCCCTTTATCTTCATTGAATGATGTGATAAAAGAACATGAGATGTACTGAATTTTTGAAACATCCACAAAACTAGTATTTAATTTTTGTATATTTTTTCTCCATTGTAATTATTCGTAACAACTATTTTTCATCTAGTGTTTCAATTTTTTAATTTCCCTTCCAAAATATATCATTAATTTATTCCTCCAATTTAGAATGAAGGATGGTATATTCCTAAAAAAATGATGGTTAGTTCTGACTCCTTCCAATGTTAGTGTATATAACACCAGATATAAATAATTAAAATTTGTATTTGTATGTAATCGGGATATCAATCACATTCACAAGTGCGTATTTAGTGCATTCTAGTTTCATAATGGATTATAAGATATATAAAAGAGAAGTAGTATCATGGTGATCCAAGGCTCTATAAAAATTTCATGTATTATTAATATTATTTACAATGATACATTTAACACTATTATAACTCTGATATATAATTATTTTAATAATAAATAAAATAGAGTCTATTAAAGAACACTAGTCACTACTTCCTTACTAAAGGAACAAAAAATTGGCATCATATTGTGGCTCCTTTTCATGGATTTTGTTTTAATTGAATCATTATCTATTTCCAAACAAACCATTTTCCTAGACTTAAAGATCAAATTAATAGATCCATTACCTGTTATGGCTAATTAGGATTTCAAGATGTTGAATTTCATTAGACAGCCTCAGATCATAGGAAGTGTTTATATCTATTAGAAGGACATAATAAAGGTATATCGTAAAATTAATGGTCTTCATTATTGTTGTATAATATCAAAATCCATATAAATTACCTAATGTTAAATTATTAAATATCACTATTAATGTGGAATTAAATTGTGTTCTAAATTTCAATGTTATAAATTACTTATAAATCTATTTATGTATAAATGTTGATAGTCATATTCCATCCTATAAAACTAGTTCTGAAATTTAGAGGACATTATGAGTAACTTATTATGGAACAAATAAGATATAGAGAACCAGGTTAGGTATAAACATAGACAAGTTTCAAGAAATCATAATGAATGATCAAGAAATAAATAATGAGATGTATACTTTATTCACCAAAATTTTCAATATCATGGTTTCTCTCAGAGGGACAATGAAGAATAATGCTCCCATTGAAAGGATACTTTGAGAGAAACTTTAGATATGGAATTCAATGAATGTTTCTACTAATGAAATTAATTATTTTAAAAAATATTCTATGTATGGCTACATAGGATCAGTTCTATAATATGTGATGGAAGTGAAAAAAGAAAATAATTATTTCTATAATAAAATGAAAGGAATAGAATTTAAATCAAATAGTATTATTATTTTTTATTATTCTAATTCTCTATAAAATTAATATGAGAAGGTTGAAATTGAAAATTTCTCTAATGGTTTTTATAAGTACATGAATGGTATGAGATTATTTAGGAACCATATTATAAGAGACATTAAAAATGATTATTTAAATGATAGTAAAAGTGATGAAACTAGTGAATATAAGGTTTCTGAATTTATTTTTTATAAATACAGAATAAAGGGGAAAATAAAAACTGAATTTTCCAAATTAAAAAAATAATTAATGTAAAAGTAATACAATAAGGAACAAATAAATGCATAAGATATAGTATGGAGTAGAAAATAAGACTCAAACTCATGTGATGTTGGTTCTGAATGTGAAAATGAGTATTCAAACCTCTATTTGATGGATCATAATGTAAATGAGTAATAGATAGTCAATAATTATAGCTTTGATTATGAAACTGATACTAAAAATGTTGATCAATAACTAACATCTCAAAATTAAAAAATTCAAAGGGACATATTGATATTTTCTAGACATTATATAGAGCTAATAGCAGAAAATAAAACTATTAAATAAAAAAAATAATAAAATTTAATGATTGAATTTTTATTATTATAATAGTGAAGAATGATAAAGATAATGAAATGATTAATGTCAAGTATGATAAATTTATAATAAAATATTATGTTTCAAAAAAATGAAGCATTTAAAAATTGAAAACATACATCAATTTTTAATTATTTAACTAAAATTGATTAACAATGTAAAAAGATGAAAATGATAATTGATAAATGAAAAATTATGGATCATGTTAAAATGTAAATGTTTTTGATGACTTAGTATTTTTTCAGAAAGATAATGAAAGACATAAAAAGGGTATTACAGGTCTAAAAGAAATAATGTCTTTATTTTTTTGAGTCCAAGAGAAATGTGATAAGATATTCGAAATAGAAAATCTGAAATATGATAAAACGGTTTGTGGGTATAATACTCAGATTCCTAAAATATATAGAACTATTTTTGTTAAAAGAATAAATGGATATATTTATAATTTTATCTAATTTAATAATAACATAAAGGGAACTATGAAAATGAGTTTTATTTTATATATACGTTGTCTTTCGTCTATAATAAGAATATCATTTTTGAAACAATGTCTTCAAGATTACCCTATAATATATTTCTAAAATATATATGTGTATATAAATATTTTATTACTAATAAAATTGGTCAAAACTAGTATAGGTACCAAAACAATAATATTCTCCATTTATTTTGCGGGAAAACTAATAGAAGAGTTACAAAGTCACATGGTAGCTGGACACTGGGTTCTTAAGGTGCATGACTGGTCAAATTTCAAATTTATTATCTTCTAACTCATCTGATAGAGGTACATTTAGTTTCAATGAAAATTAAAAAGGTATTGTTAACAATTTTGGAGAAGTAGTTATATTAACTTATGTTATAATTTTTAATGTAATTTTTATATCACGATTATAACATAACTTAATTACTATATTAGAATTATGTGATGATGGAATGAATGTAAAATTTGAAGGTAAATTATGTTTGTTTTTAAATATAATAATGTTTTATTTTATGTTAATATAAAATAATATATATATATAATATATTTTTTAGATCTATCCCAATAGAATGTAAAAATGTAAATTATATTGATATATATCATGCTCTATCGTACATAAGGATAGGGCATCTTCATCATCGATAGTTAAACACCAAAAAAAATATGAACAATTTCTAGGACTTCCATAGTTCAATAAATGTATGTATTATGAATATGATTCTTGTATAAAAGGTAAGTAGAAAAAATAATCCCTAATATTTATAAATTTTGATAACACTATGAGATGATTATATTTGCTTTCTATTGATAGTTTTGGAACCATTAGGACTACAATAAAAATTTAAAAATTATTTTCTTTTGTAATTGTTGATTATTGAAATAGATTTGTTGGTCTATATTCTTATCTCATAAAAGTGAGAGATTTTAAAAAATTAATTTATAAAACGAAATTAAATGTTAGAGAGGTCACATAATTTATTCTATTAAGAGTGATAAAGGAAGTGAATTTGTAATATATATATTTGAAAAAATCTTTGAAACTAATGGATATTTTCATTTTTTCGCCCATATTACACAAAAATAGAATGGTGTTTTATAGAGAAAAACATGAATTATTAAAGAAATAGAAAAGAATAATTATTTAAGAATTAAACCCTATGTAATTTTTTTGGACTGAATCTATTAACTCTTCTTACTATATATTAAATAGACATTATAAAAGACCCTTATTGATGAAAACACCATATAATTTTTTAACGAATAATAATCTATAAATTATTTATTTTTATATTTTTGGATGAAGTATATATATTTTATAAACTTATTATAATATAGAAAATATTGATTCGAAATGTGTGGAATTTATATTTTTTTGATACTGTAATAATATTAAGACATATAAGGTGTAGAAAAAATGAAGATTGACAGTGGAAGAATATGTGCAAGGAAAACTTATTAAACATAATGATTGTGTTGATAGTGATGATGATTTTAAATAATTACTCATTGATAAAAATAGAACATTACACATCTGTTCACTGGTATAATATCTCTTCTCAATATGATTATTAATGTTAGAAATATCATAATGAAAAATCATTATAAAATATTATAGGAAATGCTGGATATGGAATTGAAATGAAAAATTTTGTAATATATTTTGATACAAATTTGGTCATTATAAGTAATATTTTCTTATTATTATTAAAAATGATTTTATATAATCTAATTGGGTTAATCCCATGCATGATGAACTTTAAAAGTTTGATAGAAATAGATTATGGATTCTAGTTGAGTTACTTAAAAATAGTATGAATCATGGAACTAAATAATTTTTTTCAACATAAATTGGATTAAACATGTTATATAGTTATAAATATGGAATGATCAGTTTACCATGGTAATATTGAAGATGAAGGAATTGATTTTGAGGATTAATTTGAACCAGTTTCTAGGTTTGAATCCATTCAGACTATATTATATATTAAAATTTATAAAAAAATTAAAAAATTTTGAATGGATAAAAATTTGAATTTTTAAATGGTATAATTGTGGAAGTGGGTTATGTTAAACGTCTATGACATTTAGAGAATAATGAATTTCAGAATACTGTTTTCAAATTGTTTAGTTCCTTATATGGTCTTAAGAGAGATCCAAGAGATTAGTATGAAACCGTCACTCATTTTTTATTTAAAAATGATATTGTTAAATGTAATATTGATCCAAAATTATTTATTAAATTAGTTTCAAATGATATACTGATTATAAATATATATACTGATGATATTATATTTAATTCTACAAATGAAACACTAATGATGGAGTTTTTGAATCTAATGCAAAATGAATTTGATATTATCCTAATAGGGAATTTAAAATTTATTCTTATGTTAAAAATCTGTCAATGAAAAAATGGTATTTTATTAAATTGGGCCATGAATGAAAATTAGATTTCCAAAAATGTTGTACTAGGATCATGTTAATATATGAGTACACTTTTGACCACTAACACTGAACTATATGTAGATTAATATTAAAAGTATTTTTTTGATATTTTTTATAGATTCATGATAAATGTATTCTAAACGATAATACATTTAGGATAGATGTTATGTTTGAATTTTGGATTTGTTAGACATATTTATCAAACCAAAAATAAAGTCATCTTCAATTTGTTAAAAGAGAAATTAAATATATCAATGGTATTTACAGTGCTTGGATGTTTTATTCTAATGAAAATTTCATTGATTTACTATCTGAATCTGATATAAAATTTATAGGTTGTATAATTAACCCATAGAACACTTCAGGTCGGTATCACTTACTAGGAAAAAGTTTAATTTCATGTATCTCTATGAAAAAACTATCAGTATCAATATCTAGAGTTGAGGATGAGTATGTTGTTACTGCCAGTTGTTGTTCACAATCTATTTGGATAATGAAATATTTTGAATGATATTAAAAATAAATTTAATAATATTATAATAAATAATAATAATTCTATTGCTATATAAATTTCCAAAAACCCTATTCACCACTCATTAAATAAACCCATTGATGTTATATTTCATTTTCTTTTAGATAATGAAAATAAATTTGATATATGTTTAAAATTTATCCAAATGGAAATGAAATACCTTATATTTTCACTAAAACCTTGGATTCTGTTAAATTTGAGAAAATGATGTTTAAATTGGGTATGCTGGAAGCATAATTAATGCATTTTATAGTTTCTATTTTCATAAATCATTTCAATATATTATTCATGTATTCAATAATTTTATTCTATTTATAATATTGTGATTAATTTTTATTAAATTACATTGTCTACATAAACATTTCCACTACATTTTAATTTTTTATGTCACTGATATATATATAATATTATTAAATGAAAATTAGATTATAATATTTAAAATTGGAATGTCAAACGGTGACATTTTTAATTGGGTATCTAAATGTAATATTTTACTTTTTTTCTTCCACTAATTTTTATATTATAGTTTTTGATAAATATCAAAAGGCGGAGAATGCATTTCAATATTTAATAATTTAATATTATGTTTTCTAAATATTTAATATATATTATGTTTTGAATTGTATAACAATGGTGATATTGTTTGTATTTGGGTATTAATTTTGTTACATCTATTTTTGTGGTGATAAATTAGTCTTCAAAACAAATAATTAAATTTCATTTTATTTTAAAAAAAATTATTTGTTAATAATATGATTTAATACTTTTTCATGATTTTTTCTGCTATTTATTTTATATGTATTTTTAAAAAAAATATATTTCTATATGTGAAAGAAACCATGGTAAACCTAAAATACTTTTTAGGGGACCCATTGGTTTTCCCTCATGGGAGTTCCAATACATTATTGTTGCACAGATCCTAGTTTCAAGATTTTATAGCACATTCCTTGAGAGTGTAGGCTCGTTCATAAGTCTATTATAATGTTCCCACATTTGTTGGGATAAGGTCTCCCACATGTTCCTTAAGCTGAGTCTCCATGCTATATATTTTTGTTCTGGATGGTATAAAACACATCATGTATTATTTAACATTTTCACCCTATATAATGTTTATGACGTGGGAAAAAATTTAAACTAAGATCCAATATTATATATTATATCTCCTCTTCACTTCCCCAGCTTCTTGATCTCTTCATTGCGAGACATTTATCCTTCTTCCTATCCCACATTTGACATATTGATCTTTAGAATCATTTTTTACTCTCCCACTCATGTTTCTTCTTCCTCTGTTCATCTTCAACCACAATAGACAAAATGATTACATTCTTCTTCTTCAGTATCATTCTCATCAGTTTATTTTTTTCATAAACTAACTGATTTGAGCACATAAATGTCTTGTTAGGTCTTAGCTTATTCATATGCATATTTTTTTTATATTTATTTAATTTATTAATATCTTCATTAGTTTTTAGAGATTCTTAGTATTTTTTCAACCATTCAAGCCATTATTCTATTTTTTTTATTCTTCATTTTTTTATCTATCAGTTATTATTTGTTTTATATTATTCAACTTGTAACCATTGGTAAAAACCAGTGGTGAGTAACTTCTCACCAATGGAAAACCTCCAAAAATGAGTCATTTTACTCATGGTTGGAATGTCTCCAATGGTGGGTTATTTTACCCACCACTAGAACCCAATTGGGTTCCACTTAACTACTTCTATGAAATCAATGATGAGTAAATTTAGTCACTATTTCACCTCAAAATTAGGTAAATCTACCCCCATTGAACTTCTTCTTTGGGTTATATTTTCACCCACAGTGTGTGTTTCTCTCTATCATAGTAGCATTCCTTATGAAATTATTTGAGATCCTATTTTTTAATCTTCTTATACTATTATTTATTAATAATTTATAAAAAATCATAATATTTAATTATTTTTTTCTACACCATTTCTTTGAGTTTTTATTTCATTAGAATCATGGACGTAAATTTGTTTTAATCTATTTTTCGGATCATGTCATATTATTATTTTTTAAGAAATAATAGTTTTTTTATTTATCCACAGATTTAAACTGATGTATGATAATATTTATTAAGCCACCATTGGATCCCAGTGGTTGGTAATTTACACACATTATAGATCTAATAATATATAATTTTAATTGTTCTCATGAAGTATTTGAGTGTTATGATTCATGGATTTTTTTCATTGTGTATAATTATTTTTATTTTTGTATAAAAATTAAATGCTAGGTAAGACCCATTTTTTCACCATTGCATATTTCTAATGGTGATCAATGTATCACAACTCTCTGTTCTCAACAGTGATTCATTACTCAACATTAAATAAAAGTATCTTCTAAAAATTTTTATATTCAAAATTTTAGTTTATTTTCTAAAAATAATTTACATTGAAAACAATTTATTGTTATATGTTGAAATACAATTTCATGAAACATTTTACAAATAAAACTTATAGTAATTTTTGTTGACGTATTCCAATTCATCTTTCTTTTAATACAATGGATAATTTTTTGTAACATTTTATTGCATGTATAATTCACATAATTATATTTTTATTTCAATTATTTTTCAATTATTATTTGTATAATGATTATTATTTTTAATATATTAAATATTCTTTTTAATATTTCATGAATACATATTAGTCCAATTACATTTTTTTATAAATACATCATCAAAATAAGGTATCAGTCATATTATTTTATTTTTATTCAATAATAAGTGTCACGTAGTAATTGGACATGGACATGATCCAATAGATATTTTTTTAATATTTTTGGAGATGGATTCAACGATAAAAAACATGTTCCAATATAGATGATTGATTCAACAAGGACATGATAAAAAAATTTTACCCTAAAAATTGATAAAGAAACTTCTTCAACTTTGCTTCTTCTTCTGTGATCTCTTTAGATCATTATTTCCTTTAAATTCATCGATTGACGTAATCAAGTAACATGAGTTTCACAAAAATTTTACAACATCTGATCAAATGTTATTTCTATTATTTTATTTATTATTTCTTAATTTTAATTATTTGTACCAACCATTAGTCCTCTAAAGTTATGTATTTAGCTTTAAACCTCAAAAATATTTCATTGTGTTATTCCTACAATTTAAAAGGAAGGTAGGGTTATTCATCATAGAAAATAGGTTGCTAGGTTGTGACTCAGTCCAAAGTAATGGGTCGTACGTCCATAAGTGAGAATGGTATGTTGGTAATTGTATGTAATAAGGTTATCAATCCCATTATAATTTGATGAATTAGTTCATAACAGTCTCCTCATGGAGTAGAAGAGAATGAAGAGAGGACTAGGATCTAAGTGATCCAAACCTATATAAAAAATTTATTTTGGTATCTATTTTATTTCCACTATAAAATTTAACATTTCTATAACACTAAAAATATATAATTTTGAATAATAAATAAAAAAGAATTATTTACCCCCTCTAGGAACCACTTCTATACCGAGGGACCTAACACTAATGGGATTCTTTATTTTTTATGTTTTATGAGGTATATAATCACCCTCTAATATATGATCCTTTTCAGCAGCTCTTCACACAATTATAGGGTAATCAATTGATTCCTTATTATTATAATGACTTGAAGTATATTATCAATAAGTTAAATGACTCTGGGAACATTAAAAAGTCTCATTATGACACACACACTCAATAGGATTATTTTTTGTTGTTATCCTTCTTGTCTAGGCTCAATATTGAGTTCTCTACCACCATTATCGACATGTAGGATACCCTGCCTCGACATAAAATCCATCTATTGATTATAATCATCCAATTAATGCAAGTTTTCCTCTAATAAAGTTATGAACTAGACACTAAGATCATATTTCTATGTTCAGTCACAGCCCCAAGGAGGTGGTGGATGCATTTCACCAGGAGGGGTTATGTAGACATACAATGTGTAAGGGGAATTCGGTGAAGGGTACATCACGTTGGGAGGGTTAATGTGTAGAGTTTTTTCATAGGGATTAATTGTTCATTCAAGACATCATATTGGGTGGTAGAAGGTATCCTATCACACCTAGAGTAATTATAAATTTAGGTTGTGTCGAGGGAGGTACATACATGTAGGAATGCGAAATATGTGGGGAAATGAGCTAGAATGGGTGATAAGAGTGGTGATGAGAAGGAATGGGTGATGTGATAAATACCATCTGATACCTTTTTAGAATAGAAAACTTATCAAAAAATGAGGAAAGGTAAATTATTTATAGATTAGAAAAGGAGTAAAATAGAGGAGTGAAAAATATGTGGGGCATTAAAATTAAAAATATTTAAAAACATCATATAATATTAAAAAATACAGTACACAAACTCATGATTGAGTACTAAAATATATTAGTTTATTTTCGAAATAAGAAACATAATAATCTTAATTCATGAATTATCTTAAATGCCTCCAATAATAATCTTCCCCTTTATTACACATCACCAATATACCCTAAATAAACTTGTATTCATAACCTGGGGAAAAAAGATAAGAAAGGGTTATCCTGGATTCTCAGTAAGGGTAACAAGGGAGATATATAAGAATAACATGAGCATAAGTGTATGATAACATGAGCATAACATTTTAAAAGAATACACTTCATACCAAAGGAAACAATCTTGAGTCATGAAAAAAAATATTTTTATTTCCTAAGATAGAAATCATAAGAGAATCAATGAACATTAACTATGAGAGAATAACATTAACATAAAAAATAGATTTATATCCTCAAATAAGTAGATAAAACATTATTTCTAGGATATCAACCAGTAATTTAATATCATGTTAGGTTTTGGGTATTAAATTATGTATCTGGTTTGGTCTTAGGTTAACCACCAATGTAAATTATGTTTTGGGTTTGGGATGACAAACAATTTTCCCTCATTTTTGGAATTAGGGTAACAACTCATGTACCCTCTATACTTGTCAAAAAATAACTATTACCCAAACCATTATAGAAATATATTGGTTCCACACATCTCATATAGAATACTTCATTTATGTGTGACAATAGATCATAGGCATTCATCATCTCATAACTCATGAACTGAAATGGGTTCTATAAAAAACATATAATACCCTATGAAAGTGAGATAGTATTAATACATTAAATATCATTTTATCATAGAAAAATAAATGAAAATATAAGTTTTATTTATATGGATTTCTCTTTTTTAAAACCCATGGAAGATAAATGGGTTTCATTAACATCATGAAATTATATAAAAAACCATTCGGAGAATGTATATGAATCGTATATTTGTATCATATCTCTAGTAAATAATACTAATCATCAATGGATTTCGTTTTAGATTGAAAATGATTTGGAAATATCAGAAAAAAAAATTCATGTTGAAAATATCCTCTCCAGATAGCAAAACACTAATTAAATAATTTTTTTTATATTCTATTTGATTGAAAATGACCATGAATGTTTGTAAAGGAAGCCTGAAAATAATTTATAAAATTTAAAATAGAAAATATCTGTTTATAATTTAAAATAAAATTTTAAACCTAAAACATTTTGTAAATAATTTTACTTGAAAATAACCATTAAAACATATGAACGAAACTCAAAACATTTCTTTTTTAGGAAAATATTGAATTCTGTTCTTGTGGTTCATGAAAAATTGACGATTCCATTCACATTTGAAGTGAAATAAACATGTTAAGTGTTTGGGAAAGAAAATGAGGATTTTTTCAGAGAAAAGTAAAAAAAATATTTTAATAAATCATTTTTTTAAATTTAAAAACATTTTTTTACATTTTTTTAAACATTGTTTTGGGTGAAAACATATTTTCTGACTAAAGAGAGAAATAAGGATGGATTTTCATTAAATAGTTTTATCAATTATTTAAAATATATGATTGTAAATGATTATATTTTATGAAAACATCATGAATAACCATAGGTTTATAAAATTCAATAGAATTCATGAGAGGTAAATCATATGACATCAACATTGGAGACTTAATAATAACTAAATCGTGATAAATTATGTGATTTTAACAGGAAACCATTATGACAATGGTAATATTGAATCATATTCACCATGAACAAATAAAATAAAATGAATAATTAAATCATGATTATGTTAAATAAATTCATTATATTTCATTTCAAAGAGTCTATATATACACATCGTAAATGTATATTGGTTCATAAAATAAAAAATGTCTCAAAGATGGAAAATTGAGACACATGTCTATTACCATTATGGTATCTATTGAACTATGAAACTCATAAAATATAGATAGTAGTATTTATTGGTAAATCCAAAAATTTTTAAGGATATGAGAAATAAAATAAACTCATTTGAAGTTTATACACCATATAAAGGAGACACATTGTTAAAGTGGCTTCAGTCTCATTGAAAATAAATGTGTGATGGAAATCCCTTACCACATGCCTTCGCTATTATCATATATGTTAAAACATTATGTATCAAAATTATAATTTTATTTTACATATATTAAATATATATATATATATAATTACTTTGGTGTTCATCACATATACCCAGAATCTTTATCCTTACTTGTATGATGGCCTTTTCTTTTTAATAAAAATTTTCTAGAACATAGACTCAACACCATAATTCCAATTTTATGATATATATATATATATATATATATTATTTTCATACTACCTTTTGTTACCCTTTTATTAACAATTCCATGTTAAATTAATGCTTGGGGAAATAACTGCTTTGTTTTTCATGTATGTTTTCACTTGTTATTTTTGGTCATCTTACATTGATCAAGGATTATTAATATACAAATTTCTTACCATGATATAAATATTATCTATATTAATTATATATGTATTTAGTGTAATCAATAATATTTTGTGATATATAATGAACTACACCGTTCATGAAGATCGTAGGTTGTACGTACGCATGAATGCAGTTTCCATTTTTTCATATTAAAATATCGAAAGTTAATTGTTATATTTTACATAATTAATTACTTTTTTCATGTATATATATATATTATTAGACCCAACCTTATTATCTTTCATGTGAATAATGAATGAATCACAATGCTCATAGAGCGGTAGTCTTCTAAACACATCAAAGATGTTATCATATTCCCAAAAAATGGAGAGTATGAATGTATGTGTGATAAAATGAATAATTAATCATAATAATATAACAAATATAAATTATAAACAATAAATCACCCATTATTTATAGCCTATATATATGGAAATGAGAGAATGAATGTCATAAGTACACAATGTGGTAGTCTACCTTACACATGAATGATGATTTCATAACCCAATTGATAAAACTGGAGATGGATGTATGTAATGAACATAAAATAACATTTTATCAGTATATAGAAAGAATAAATTTTATTATATCATCAAGATATAAAAATAATTTAAGGATTTTGATAATGAAATTAAAAAAATCTCACTGATTAATGTTACCCCTTCTTTGGGTATCCTCTTTATGATTTCATTAAAATCCTACCTAAAATGGAGTTATATCCTAAATAAGGATTATACTATGTGTGTCAGATTGTTTTTATGTTCTTTGGTAAGGTATTTGTACATATTAATTGGGGTGACGCTATGAAGAGGATATGAGAATGGGCAACTTTTCATAAGAAATGCGAGTGAACAAATTGTAATTTATTGAAAATATAGGATTACATCTTAATTTTAATCATTTCAAAAGGAACCAATAAGGAAACATTCTATAGAATATAAGGTATATGGTTATATTTTTTCCATAAATGGTTTTTGAACTTTGTTTTTGTTATTGTAATAATTATCATTTTTGTTTCACACACAAGTAAAGCTATATTTACCTTAACGTTGGAAAATAATTTTAACTATTTTCAATATTCATTGAGGTAAACAACTCAATTGAGCTTATTTGATAAGATAATTTATTATTATTCAAAATATTCATTCAATTTTTCATAATATCATTCACAATAGTGGATCATTTTAATTTAAAATTAATCCCACATAAAAAATGAGAAATCAATTTTTCAAAGTGAATATGTTCAAAATTTTACAAAGTTTATGTGTCACATTTAAATATAAAATTGAATAAAATAATCTAAATTATATTAATAAAAAATAATTTTACTAATTTTACATTATAAATTTTTTAAAATGTAATTTAATTTTTTAAATAATTTAAAGGAAAATGCAGTTTTCAATAAAAATTAATTTCTTTACCCTATACTTCTAAAAACAATTATTTTCAAAAAAATATAAAAAATTCCACCAAATATAATTTTGATATTTTTTTAGAAAAAATTCGTTCATTTTATAAATTTATTTTTATTATAATATAAAAAAAATAAATTTAAAATAGAACACAAATATGTGAAGAAAAATTGGATTTCCAAAAGTATATTAATTATGAACAATATGATCTTGTATTTAATATATATCTAATAATAATAATTTCATGAATATAAATCAAAATTTAATTATTCATAATATTAAAATTTTGTTTCAAACATTCTTAATTATGAATTATTTTTATTAATTAAAATCGATAAACATTATGTAGTTTATCATAATTTTAAGCAAACCACATTTATAAACAAAAACAAACATATAATAAAATGAAATAAAAATTTAATTATAAAATAATTAATTGTATTAAATATAATTATTAAATAATTAATTTTATTAAATATAATTATATAAAAATGATGTTACATTAAAAAATAAAAAAGAATATAAATAAATCAATTTATTGAAAAAATGTCAATTTTACAAAAACAATCGGTATTTTTTAGTATTCATAGAAAATAAACATTCTCCAAAACAACTGAATATTTCATCACAAATCAATTTGGATGTGGGGATTTTAAAATTTATTTTAAATTTATGAAATAAATTTTCAAATATATATATTAAATAATCCTTATATTTTCTCATAAAAATTACAAAAAAATCTTTTCTGAAGAAAATATATATTTGAATAATATAATTACATTTCCAAAAATTGATTTATTAATTACTAAAAATGTAGAAATAAAGTTATATTTAGTGGGAATTTTTTTTTATATTTCATAAATTAGTTTATAAAATTCATATCGTACTACTTAGCTTCTATGTTATAATGATAATATTTAAAATAACATTTTTTATCGTTTATTGCAACTTAGTGTCGAGTGCCATGCACACTATCAGTGTATATCATTGTTTCATATAAAAAAATCCAAAATCAATGTTCCATATATTCTAAGATATCTAAAATTTTAAATTATGCTGATAAAATATATTTCAAAAAATATTGTGATGTTATATTCTCCTCCCCTTAAAATAAATTCAACCCTCAAAATTCATCTCGATCATAATTGTTTTAACATTTTAAAATTTCATCATATAAACCCATATTGTACAAATGAGTATTAAAAATACCGTTAAAATGGAACTTTAGAAACATAAATATTACCTAATGTAACTCATTACTCGAATTCTTCATTGAAGAACTCATGTTGGAAGGGAATATTTAGACATGGATGGAAAAAATAAATAATTATAGGGAGTGATAGAGATTATTGATCGCATGAAATTTGGTGATCCAGAGAATGCTAATGAACAAAAAACAATAAAATAAAGTGTCATGAAAAATTAAATTGATATCATAGAAAATTATAATACCATGAAAGCATTTTATTTATATATCATTTTCATAATGTTGAATTTTTTTTGTGAAAATATATACTAACTTGATTTTAGTTAACTTCATAATAATAATATGAGGCATTTGTTATGCATTGACTAATTTCCATTTCATCTCTTACTCAAAAAGTGATTGTTAATTTGATATGCCTGAAGCACTAACAGATCCGAGGATCCATAATAGAGTGATAAATTATTCTTTCTATGTCTAGATAAAGGATAGTTATAGTTATCTAATATGGATAAATCAATATATTTTGAAGCTATAAACTAATCTATAAAATATTATCCATATTTTAATGTAAACTATTCCAAAAATGTTTAACCATATAAACCAATTAAAATTAAAAAAAATTATAAATAAAACATCTAAATTTCATTAAAACGCTTAACCTTAATCCACAAAATATAATAATGTATTTGTGGATTTTGACATAACAAATATGTGATTAACATATTCATATATTTTCTTGAATTATGTTAATAAATAAAATTTCTATAAAACCTTAATAAAATAATATAATTCCTCATTCCTAAAATAAAAAAATTATTTTTGAATATATTTCATGAATCTAATAATTTTATAATCTCCATCAATGATAACATATACCACCTTATCCAAAAAACATTGATCAGTTCCATGGTCATCAATATTAACAAATTAAATTTATTGTCATAAATAATATCTGTATCTTCAAATTATTATTTCAACATAAATAATTTATTATAGGTTATCTTTCCCTTAATTATTTGGTTTTCATGGAATTTATTCCTTCCATTATATCACTTTTTACCTCATAAATAATATTCTTCATGTTATTGAAAATCATAAATTAAATTTATGTATAGAAAAAACATATATATATTTCATTATTCCAATAACAAAATTCATTAATTGAGATATATAAACACTTATATAATTAAAATTATTTCATAAAACATTAACTAGGATTCATCAACTTATTCCTCAATACCTCTATAAATTCAAATTTCATTCTTAGTATCATCATTATCAACAAAACAACCATTACATGTAAAACCATGCTGATTTTGTTTATGAAATTTCCCTTTAGGACATTAATTGTTACAATTTCAATACTTTCCTAAAGAAAAACATTAATTTATTAATAATAACTTAGGGAGTCCAATATTCATTTCCATCTCATTAATGAACATTTTCGTTTTTCCTTGAAAATCACATAACTTGTTTTTTTTTCTCCACGTATAAGACGTCTTCTTTTTCCATTGTGACATTTTATTAGCTGCTTCATCCAAAATTATTTTCATATAGTAAATTGGATCATTATTCATATATTTTACCCATTATCAAAAATATCAATACCTTCGTTCCATCTCTTCTTTGGCGAGTCTATGAGTTTGTTATAGTGTATTTTGTTAACCATATATAATGATAAAATATCCGGAATAAAAAAAATTCATTCACTCCAGTCATTATCCCATTTGGTTTTTTGTCAACACATTTTCTATCTCATTGACCTTAGATCGAATTCCTCCTAGTTCCCTCATTTACTGAAACCAATCATCCTAATGTGAGAAATTAAAATTATTATGGGAAATCAAATAATCAGGAAAATAATTTATACGATTTATAAATAAAGTATCCTTATTTTTTATAAATAAAACCTTAGGATAATACATTTTTATTCATAGTAATCATCTACGTGAATCTTTCATTATATTTCATAAACATGTTGAAAATATCAAAATAATCCCCCCCCAAGAGTGTTAAACTATGTGTGATGGATGGCCCTTTTCTATGCATCATGTAACTATTGATTCTTGATTAATGTTCCATTTATTGTGTAATTAACATATATAGACCCATTGTAAGAGCCACATAAACTTTTTATTTCAAATCATGTATGTATTTTCTTAGAAATAACATTCTACATCCTTTACAAATATTACATGACATTCTCAATTACTTTGACACATACATAGAATTATCCTTATAGACATCCCTATTCATATCCATATAAAAATACCCAGTCAACTCCCCAAAGTTTTATAATTCCAGTTTCCCGAGGTAAACTAAACATTTCCTCCAATACCAACTATAGAGACCCACAAATTTAATACATTGATATTACATTTTTTGAGATGAATATTAAATACATTACATAAACACATTCTTAAGGATTGTAATAGTATATTTCATTTTTAAACTTGGAACACAATCATTTAAAATAATGAATTATTTTTAATGTATCCTATAATGATATCCCCTTTTATTACTCTTCCAAAAAATACACTACACAACCATACTTCTTAACCCAGGGAATGTAAACATAAGAAAGGATGTGCTCAATTTTTTAGTAACGGTACACTAGTGATACAATTATGTATAACATGAGCATAAGGTTATGAAAAAATTAGAATTTTTTTAAAACAATAAATTTCATATCAAAAGTAATAATACATAGTCATGTCCAAATAATTTGTATATTATAAGATACGAATCAAAAGGGAATCAGATAACATGAGATATGAGATCATGACACTGATATAAGTAATAGGTTTGTGGCATTAAATTATCATAGAAAAACTTATTTCAAGGATATGGACCATGACATTCAAAACATGTTAGGATTGGGACAACCATCCATGAACCAAATTTATTCTTGGGCTAACATCTAGTGCACCTTATTTTTATGTCCTGGTATAACCACCCATGTTCCTTAATTTTTGGGATTATTCTAACTACCCATGTACCATTTGATCTTGTAGAACATTTATCAGTACCCAAGGCATTAGTGGGAGATATATGTCCCACCCATCTCACAATGAAAATCATATTTATGTGTTCCACAATATCAAAGACATTAATCATATAATAAGCCAAGGAATTAAATGGTTTACATAAAAATCATATTATAACCTATGGAAAAGGGAAAGGGTTAGTTATCATTCAATTATTTTAACATTGAATTACATGGGGAAGAGAATAGGATTTCATAAACATTTCATCCTTGTATTACCGATGGATGAGATGTAGGTTTCATAAACTACATCACATAAATCACAAAAACCATTAAGATAATGAATATAAATGGTATCCTTAGATCATATACTCATATAGGTATGTGTATAATCAATAGATTTTATCATAGAAGAAAACTTATTTTAATGTTCATTTAAAACATTTAATTAGCAAAAAATCCTTTCTACTTTTAAAAACACTTTTTAAAGTATAAAACATTTTTATAATATTTTTCATTTAATATAACATTGAAATATTTTGATCGAATATTCAAAAAATCATGTAAAACATTTATTGATGGAAATATCATTTCTATATTGAAAAAAAATTATGAAATTTTTTTTGAAAATAATTTTATTTGGAGATAACCATGAATACATATAATTTTAGATTTAATGAAATTATTGGTCATGAAGGTGATGAATTCCATTCATGTTGTACGAGCTAAAATGAAGATTCTCTACATTTTTTAGTAAAATCTAAAAAATATTATTTTCAGGATTACATGAAGATGAAATTGCATTTTTTTAATATAAATTTAATCATTTATTTGGATAATTTTAAAAACATTTATAAAAAAATATTTATTAAAAAGGGTATTGTAAGAAAATATATTTTTTGATTGATCCTAGAATTAAAGTCCGATTTTATTAAAAATTATTTTAAATTATTTAAATTAAAAATGTGTGGAAAATGGTACTATTACATTAAAATATTATTAATAACCATATGGGAATACATTTCATAAGACGTGTTGAGAGGTAGATGTTAATATTTAAATATTGGAGACTTCACATTGAAATCCCAATAAATTAAGATATTTTAATGTAAAAACATACCACATTGGTAAATTTGAATCATAATCCCCATAAATGAATAAAGGAATAAATTAAATAAAAAATAAAATTACATTTCTATGTGATAAATAAATTAATTAAATTCTCTGTATTAGGGTCTTTATAATCACCTTGTAAAAGAATATTGGGGTATAACATAACAAATGTATCAATAAAGTAAAATCGAGACAAAAACCCCATACTACTGTGGTAAAATTTAAACCGTAAACCCCATGAAAGAGAGAACCTAAAATTTATTTGTAAATATTCATAACTTGATTTATAAGAATTATAAAATATATTATTGTGATGTTTATAAAGAACATAAAAAATAGGTTGTGAATGTTGCTTGTGTCTCAAAGAAAATAATAGCGAGACATGAATCCCTTACCATCTATTTTGAATGTTGTTGTACATGTTCCAAAATTATGTATAACAAATATATGATTATTATAAATACATTATAGAACAATATATATATATATAACATATATTATTTTCTTTTGATCTGTTATTTCACGTTTATTAAAATTAGATTTAAAATTCATGTATCATGGAATACCATCTTTTTCATTTATATTTTGGTTGTTTATTTGTTGTCCACCAAATTTTTTCACGGTTTCATAATTTCAAAAATGATAAAAATTATTTAAATATAATATTTATACATTATATATTTATTTAGATTAATACATTAAATTTAGTGATAGAAAATGAACTACATCGTTCATGGAGACAGTAGGGAATATGTACTCATGAATGATATATGCATTTTATTATCGCATTGATTGAAATAATGATAAATGATATATTAAAAATAAAAAATACATTATGTCATATATATCAAATATTTTCATTAAAACCATCTTTATTAACATCAATGAAAAGCATTATCGAATCACATCACTTCATGAGGTGGTAGTCCACCATACCCATTAGTGACATTTTTATATTCCAAAAATTTAAGAGTATGAATGTAAGTTTGATATACTAATTAAATAATCATAATAATATAATAAAAATAATAAATATTTTCTAAATCAATCCTTAATTACATTACTGACTGGTTTCAATGGAAAAATGAATGTCATCAGTTTTCTAGGAGGTAGTTCTCACTATACACGAACGATGCATATATAACCCATTTTATGGAATTGGAGATTGTTTTAAATCAAAAATTTAATATAAAAAGGTATTATTATATGTAATATAATAATTTTATTATATTATAATTCAATAATAATAATTTTAGTAGTTGTAGGAAGAAATAATACAAAAAATATTGTTTGGTGAACATTAACTCTTATTCATGTATATTCATTAGATTTACACTAAACACATTACTAGGATGGATTTATGTCAAAACATGTATTATTTTTTTAGATGAACAAATTAATTACCTTATTTGGTAGTTATTTTCCAAAAAAAATGTGTGTGAATTTGTGAATGTGAGAGGATAATGAATTACCTTTTATAAGTTTGTTGAGTGACACACAAGAACTATTTAAAATGAAATAATTCCACTCCCATTTAGTCATCTCAACCAGAAAACAAAATGAACCAATCTCGATCATATATATTATAAGGTCTAAATATGACCAAAAAATGTAGTTTTGACATTTTCTTTGGGATTTTCAGTCATCGTCTATTTACTTGAACCCCAGGAAAACCCATTATTACGATAAAGACAGTTAAAAAGTTTCACTATTTTCAATATCCATTTGGTAATAATTAATTTAAAATAATTTTATAAAATATTTTATAATGATTACAAATATCTAATATATTTTTACTAATTCTATTAACAAAATTTTCTAAATTAAATTTAAAAATAATCCCGTAGACACTATGAGAAAACAATATTTCAATGATAAAATGGTGAAACTTTTACAAGGTTCTTATATGCCATTTCAGCATTAAATTTTTTAAAATGAATTAAATTAGATCATTAGGTATAATATTGACCTAAATTTTACTTAAAAAAATTAAAATATAATTTAACATTATAAATAACTTAAATGAAAATGCCTTTTAAAATTAAAATTCAGTATTTTTTCATTATTTGTCCAAACATTACATTTTCCAAATATTATTTTAAAAAATAACCTAAAATAATTTTTAAATGATTATTTATAGGATTTAATTTATTTTATCAAAGTAATTTTATAAAATGATAAATTAAATTTAATAAGATACCTAAATATGTGATGAAAAAGAGGGTTTTAGAGAAGTGTATTTTCCAAGAAGTGGTGATTTTATATAAATCATTTATCTAATAATAATAGTATCAATATTATAAAAATTCATTATTATATAATATTTAAATTTTATTCAATACATTCCTCATTAGTTATATTTTAATTAACTAAAATGGAGATTCATTTTGAACATTAAAATTGTTTTACGAAAAAAACTGTTTTTAAACCCAAAAATAAAAAAACACTAAAATAAAATATAAAGTTTATTAAAAAGATATTACATGGATTTAAGGAAACCAAATATTAATTATGTTACATTAAGAAATAAAATGGAATTTAAATTATGAAATTTATTGACAAAAATTATTTCTTTACAAAATCATTCGTACTTTTCACCATTCACTAAATAACAAATATTCTCTGAAACAACAATAAATTTAACAGTATGTTAATTGTTATATGATGATTAAAAAATTAATTTAATTTTATCATTTAATGTTTATAAAATCTTTTACAATTAATTATAATATTTTCTCATAAAAATATTTTAAAATTATTTTTAGTGAAAAGATACTTTTTATGAATTTAATTACATTACTAAAACTTAATAACTCAATAAATGACCATTTATAAATAAATTTATATTGGGAAAGAAATTTATATGTATATTTCATAAATTATTTAATATTATTCATGACCACCAATTTAACTACTAATTTACAATGGTTATATTTAAAATAATATTATTTCATGGTTTGCAGAATCTCGGTGTCACATGTTATGCATGTTATTTATGAAACTCATTATTTTGTCTAAAAAAAGATAAACTCGTAGTTTTTTGTAATAAAAACATAGTAAAAATTAAAATTTCTGTTAAAAAATATATTTTATAACATAATAGGATTTTACACTTAATATAAAGGCATAGATTTATTTTTGATGAAACTTATCCACTTTAGTATGCCTGGAGAAATAGATAGCCAACCCTATTTCCCGGCCCAAATAAAGAATAATACCCTAGGTAGGTATATATTCTATCCAAAATTTACTTCACCATGGGATACCTTACTCAAGGGACAATCCAAGTCATGAGAACTCTAAAACGTAATATGCACAAACTATATTTATAAGACCCTTGGATTTAAAACTAGTTAAGAAATACATTTATTTTAGTTTTAATGAATTTTTATGGAATAATTTAGATACCCATTGATTTCATGGGTGTATCAGGCATGTCTGGTGATTTTCGAGATCTCAAAACCCAAATCTAGTCGAGAAATAGTTAGGTTGTATGGTTAAGAGAAATTGTGCACCCAATCCGCACTATTTATAGAAACATTAAAGGGATGGAGAGAGTGATCCAGGAGCCACGTGGTTTGAGGAAATTATCTAGAGGGGGGAACTTGAACAAACAAATGATGTAGAGTTTTGACTGTTGGATTTTTCATGGATTACACTTGTTTTGGAAAATGATGCATTGTAATTGGGTGACCTTATATTGCCATAAAATCACCATTTTACCTTGAAACCTTATTAAAAAGAAAACCTATTTAATTTTCATTTTTTTGGATAGAACCTTGATATTGGATCTCTCCATGAATCTAAATCAAATGATATAATATATATTTTTTTTCATGATCTTGGAATCAGGAGCCATTTCTATCATCGAATTCACATTTGTGAGTAATCCATTGATTTTGAAATGTTCTTAATTTGGCAATGTATCTAAGGAGTTATTTAGGGGAAACATAATATTCTCTATTCTATAGATTTTCTTCCAATCATCATTTATATTTACATCTAGAAAAAATCAGAGCATGACACTATATGAGCACTGCACTATGGACCTATGGTAGGCAGTCATGTGATCTTCAATCAATTATAGGGTATTTATATATATACCACTTTTCTATGACCATTTTTTTCCAAGTGACACACTTTAATATAATTTATTCATTGAAAAAAATGGATATCTATGAACTTTGTAATTAACAAGGCCCAATGATGAATACATAATGGTAAAGGAACTCAAATCCAAACCACCCCCTGGGTGAGTAGTTAAATTAATTGGACCACTATGGGTGGTTTATGAGTTTTTTTTATTTAGTTGTTTTATGTACCACATTTCAATGGTATATTGAATGGAAAATTTAAATTGTAATTATAACTGATTATAGAATGTGAATGGAAGAACATTTCCATTATATTTTTCCCTATTATTGATTGATTATTAATGAGTTTATTCTTATATTTATATTTCACAGGTGATATACTTGTGATAATAAGTATTTTGAGCGTAGAACATTCCTTTTGCAACATTATATGGTTATATTTAATTATCAAGGTAATGATAATTGAAATAATTAAATGATTTTGGTATAATTTTTATTATATACCTTTGGTGACATGTGGGTTCATATATGAACTCCATGGATGGGATCATTTGGATACTACCTTACATATTCTCAAATGAAAACTGAACTACCTAGGGGACTACCAAAGATGAAAATCTTGGGTTGACTATAATAATACTGAGTGATACATAGATTCCCTATGAACTGCCAAGGATAAACATAGAAGGTCAATTCTATATAAATTATAGGAGTGAGTCATGGGATGCCTTAGTGGATTTTCATAGATGGAATAAAATTACATGGATATTATTCCACACCTAGAGAGATACCTAAGATATTATGAGGATCCATTGATGGGGTTATAAGGTTTTTGACTCATGTTAGGACTAGAGTGATATGTAGATTTCGAATAAGGATTTCCAAGGATGGGACTATATTCTTAAATGGTTTATTGTTAAATTATTTAAGAAATGTTTCAACAAACCAAAAGCATATGATTAGACTTGACCGGTGTCTTATACCATTTTTATGGAATGTATAGTCAGCCCTTGGTGAAATATAATTATAGGGGATGACGGCCTATGGACCATGTCAGAACACCTATTTCTCAAATTAGACATGACTTACTATTTATTCAAACACTTTCTAGCTATGTCTGAAGGGGGTATAAGAGGATGGGTGTCAACGGAAACCTTGACCACTATAGGTTTTTTTACATATATATCCTATTTTACATATTCTACTACTACATGCACACTACTATTGTAATATATTAATTAACTGGATAGAAATAGACTCAATTGGTGGGGGCCTAGTGGGAGTATAAGAACCCAGCCTTAAAACATTACTTAATATTGAATTAAAATAATAATACACATTGAGGTTCTTTTCAGGCTTAGAGTTTTAGAGAATTAGTACATAACTATTACATCCCAAAAGATTAAAACTAGAAACTTCTACACAGGTTCCATTTTTTTTTACAAAACATGAACTCTTGAAAAAAAAAATAGACATGTCTAGTTCCATGTTTAAAACTCCATTAATTTTCCTTGATCCTATCCTTGAAATAAAATATCATTACTTACCCTATTGTAACCAAAATATTACCATAAAACCCATATAAAGAACACATAACATATAAAGGTAACTTGTGACATAAACATACTTAAATGGAATAACCATACGGTCAACATCCACTCATGTCACTAAATGGAATAGCCATACAACCGACTTCCATACCTAATGCATTGGAGGTTATAATGTAACCACCCGTCTTGGTATTCACGGCACCACCTGTCATTTGGTTTATCACGTAACCACCGGTCAAATGTCCGAGTACCATTATAAAATCATAACACATAAACAATTATAAAGAAAGAAAACATTTCCAAATTTCAATCACAATATATCACGTAAATATATTGACATAAAAAATACATTATCAAAACCATTTTCAATATAAAAATACATAAAAGAGTATATGGTATTTATTTAATTTTAATAACATTACGTCTTGTTGAGGAAGCCAAAGATCAAATAAAACTCCCGGCGGCAGAAAAGTTAATTATCACCACATGTGTTAAAAGAAACATTCCTTTTTGTCATTTCGTAAAATTCTTCATAGAAAAATATTCCTTTTGAATGAAATGAAAAGGAAAATGTGTTTCATACAGCATATTAAAGAATGTCTTCTGTTAGAACAAAATATGCCACAATGAAAGGAAATTGTGATGAAGACCCTTACCTCATGTCCGACTTGACTCGATCATTATTTAATATCCTGAATAATAAAATAAATTTAATTATTAATTTCTTAAGGACCTTTTTAATGTTTATTATTTATTTTTATATCACTTATTCCCTTGTTATAATCATTATGTAATCATTTAAGTTAATAATGTTCATTTGGTCGATATTTGGTACTAAAGTTAAAAATGGACATCTTATAATTACATGTAGTTCATGTGGTCAAAGGTTCATTATATCCAGAATGATATTCAAGATTTGGATATCATATATATCATATATATCCAGAATATATATATATTTATAATAATACATAACATTTATAGGTAAAAATGAAATGCATCGTTCATGGAGATGGTAAGTTGTACGTACACATGAACGCTACTTAAATTTATATTTCGTATTTAATGGAATTAAAACAAAATGATACAGAGTAGTATTATAATTCTATTATATTATCATATATAATATCATTAACTCTATCCTTTATACATACCACATGTGGTATTAACGAGTCATATCACTTTGATGGGGCGGTAGTCCGCACTTCCTCTAATGAGATTATCTGGTTTGCCCATAATGGAAACCATAACGGTATGATATAAAAGAAAAATAAATGAAGCATAAATTAAACATAAACATAATATATATCATATATAAAAATATTTTCAGCTTAATGGCCACCATGAAAGGTGTTAAAAGATGATTGAACAATCATCGTTTCGTGAGGCAGTAATTCACCACCCACAGAAAGCGTATGTTCTTTAACCATTAGATAGAGGTGTGTGTAAGTGTAGCTCAAATACATATCATTAAAACATCCTAGTATATTTAATATATTGTTTTTTTACAAAATAAAGGAATAAAAAGAGTTTAGGGTGTTGGATAAGCAATATGAAACAAAAGGACATAAGAGAAGACATTACCATTAAATTGGGCAACTCCATTGGTTTGAACCAAGAGGGTTTTTTAAGAGATTTATGAATTAGTTAAGTATTCTATAATGAAGGTAGGGATGTGTAGAGACAATATGAGCAGGGTTTGGACGATCCATGTTCTTGAGAGGTGTGGGTAAGGGGGTAGAGGTGGGGGCCTTTTATAAGAGGGAGGAGGCGCACTCTTGGATGGTCATGAAATGTTACATTGTTATGAAATTATTTTCAGATTTTAAAGGTCCCAAAATAATATATTTTAAGGATAAGGTGATGAGGGTTTTAAATCCACCCATAAAATAGGTTTTTTACAAGTTTATGTCTTATATTTTTTCTTATCTTTTCATTTTATTTAGGTCATTCATTAATGAGGTAATTGTTCCATCATCATGGTGTCATAAATAATTTTGTCTATTTAATGTATAAAAATTAAAATAAATTTCCATGATGTAGGAAATAATTTTAGCTTTAAAATGAATATTTATAGTCTAAGAGATCATTTACATAAAAAAAACTAAAATTGTTTTACTTGGGTGATACATACATTGGTTATGCTTTCCTTAAAAAAATAATAAAAGGTCACTATTACACTAAAGTGATCCAATGAGGTCCCAAAGATTGGCACACGGTATCCAATGGTCTCCATGACTCAAAAAAATGATTTGGACACAATTTGGGGTCATTTTATATTATTATGATATTATTTTATTACCCTTAACTACCTGATTACTAAATAATCACGATAAATAAAGATAATTGTCGTCGTTACTATTCATAATGTCCAAAAACAAAATGGTCATAGTTACATAATTAGAAAAGTATAATTCCAAATATGGAATCCATTTTACCAAATTACAAACTCATAAATTTCATTAATTAATTTAAAAATAATTCTTGTTGTCAAAACAAATAGCTTGTTTTTATGAAACAATATATATCAAAAGATTGATAATTGTTTATGTCCAATTTCATAGTGAAATTAAATTTATTGACCACCATTGGATTCAATGGTAAAATTATATTCTAATTCCACTTTAAAACTAATTAAAAAGTTTATCTAACCATATAATTAAAGTAGATGAAAAAGAAGTTTTGAAGTAAAATGCAGCACTTTTCACTATTCATTAAAAAATGAACATTGACAAAAAAATACCAAAAATTTATCCAAAGTAAATTTGAAAGTCTTGATTATAAATAATATGTTTATTTTGACAATTATAGCTAATAAAATTGTCAAAATATAGATTTAAATAGGGTTCTCCATCAAAAGGCAGTAAAACAATATTTTAAAAAAATATTAGAGAATTCAATGCTTAAGATTGGATTTATTCTCATTTTAAGGCTATAAAACACTATCTAATTCATAAATATGAATAGATATGAAAATATATTATTCATTAATTAATTTGGATGTTACATCTTTCCCACATTTAGGAAATTGCATCCTCACAATTTATTTACTTATCGAATAAGTGGTTGTATTTATCCCTCATTGAATTTTCAGATTCCCAAGTTGCCACTTAAACCATATGGGTTTTCCATAAAACCTTCACCTGATTAATTACTTTATTCCACAACACTTTCTCTATACGGTCAATAATCTATAATGGTTGTTCTTTATAAGAGAGATTCTCTTCCAACGGAACTACCTCTGTGCTCAAATCATGAGATGCAACTAGCATATACTTATCAACATCGAAACATGAAAAACATTGTGTACACGGGACAAACCTGGAGGTAAAGACACTCTGTATGAAACTGATCCAACTTTCTTCAGGATATCATAAGTTCCAATGAACCTCAGACTCATATTTCCCTTCTTTCCAAAATGCATCACACTATTCCATGGAGACACTTTGAGAAAAACATGATCACCTACCTCAAAAGATAGATCCTTTCTTCGGTTATCCGCATAACTTTTCTTCTTGTTCTAAGTTATTCTCATGTTCTTCTGAATCTAATGAAATTTTTCTACCATCTATTCTACCAATTCTGTTCCCACCCACTTCCTTTCCCATACTTCATCACAAAAATATGGGGTTCGACACCGTTTACCATATAATGCCTTAAACAGAGCCATCTG
Source organism: Viscum album (assembly GCA_963277665.1). Lineage (NCBI taxonomy): Eukaryota > Viridiplantae > Streptophyta > Magnoliopsida > Santalales > Viscaceae > Viscum > Viscum album. The sequence continues at coordinate 1,478,498,782 of OY728157.1, forward strand.
TATACTGAAATGAAAACTATTATTATAAGAAATTTCACCCAAGGAAAGATGTTGGTCCCAAATTCCCTGTTAATCCATCGTGCAAGCACGTAACATAACCTCCATGGTCCGAATTGTTCGTTCTAACTGCCCATTTGATTGAGGATGAAAAGCTTTACTAAAATTTTATTCCGTACCCAACGACTTCTGAAAGACTTTCCAAAAGTTATAAGTAAACCTGGGATCATGATTAGATTCAATGGAGAGGCGAACTCCATGAAACATTACTATCTCTTTAAAATACAACTGAGAAAGTTGATATGGAGAGAATGTATATGGAATATGAAGGAAATGACCAGATTTAGTCAATCGATCAAAAATAACCCCGAAATCATTATTACCTCAAGATGTATTTGGTAATCCCACAACAAAGTCCATCGATATATTTTCCCATTAACACTTTGGAATCGATAATGACTGAAGCATCCATTTTGGTAATTTCTGCTCTGCTTTAACCTACTGACAAGTCAATCACTACATAGTAAAATTAACAATATCATTTTTCATTTATTCCCACCAGTAATACTCCCGCAGATCTCTGTACGTCTTAGTACTACCAGGATGAACTGAAAACGGGGAACTATGAACCTCACATAACAACTCATTCTTCAACTGTGAATCACAAGGAACACATAATCTCTTCTGAAACCTCAAAACACGATCATTATCAATGTTAAATTCAGAAAACATACCCTTTTGAACAAGCTCTACCTTTTTCTGCCACCCACTGTCTTTCTTCTACGATTGATTAATTATGTCTAATATAGATGATCTCACTGATACATGAAACAAAATAGAAGAACTTCCTACACAAACAAATTCTATTCCAAAAGTCATCAAATAAAAAACCAAAGGATCTCGTTCCAAATGTATCAGGGTTAATGAAGCATTACTTTTTTGATCAAAGAATCAACCACTTTATTTTCTTTTCCTGGATGGTAATGAATTGTATAATCGTAATCCATGATTAATTTCATCCATATCCACTGTCTCATATTCAATTATCTCTGAGTGAATATATACTTTAAAATTTTGTAATCATTATATATTTCACACTTTACTCCATAAAAATGATGCCTCCAAATATTTAGAGCAAAAACAAGGGCACCAAATTCCAAATCATATGTAGGGTAATATTACACAGGAGTTTTCAACTAACGTGAAGCATGAGAAATTACCTAATCATTCTGTATGAGGAAACAACCAAGTCCCTTCAATAGAGAATCACTATATATAACAAACTCACCATTTCTGGGAGAAAGTGCCAAAACTAGAGCATTCACCAATCTACTTTTCAATTCCTGAAAACAATCATTACATTCTTTTGCCCAGTTGAACTTAACATCTTTTCAAATTAACATAGTCATTGGACTAGATTACCCTGAAATATTTTCATCAATCCTCCACTTATATCCCACCCAACCGAGAAACCTATTGATCTCAGTTATATTTTTGGGTCTTTTCTATTCTTCAATAACTTTTTTTAAAGCAGGATCAATAGTTGTGCCATTTTTTTAAACAATGTGGGCACGGAAATAAATTGGTTGTAACAAAAACTCAAAATTTCTGAATATTCCATACATTTTATTTTCTTTTATGGTTTTCATGATAACCCATAAATGACTTTCATGATCCACTATACTTTTAGAAAATAGAAAAACATCATCAATGAACACAACCACAAACATATCCCAGAACTCATGGAAAATTCTATTCATTAGATGCATTAATACAGCTGGATCATTGGTTAACCCAAAAGTCATAACTTCAAATTCATAATGGCCATATCTAGTAAGAAACGCAGTCTTCAGAATGTTGGCTTCTTTTACCTTCAACTAATGGCACCTCGACCTCAAGTCAATATTTGAAAAATAATGAGCTACTTGGAGATGATCAAACAAATCATTGATATGAGGAAATGGATACATTTTCTTAACAGAGATGTTATTCAACGATCTATAATCAATGAAAAGTCTCATTGAACCATATTTCTTTTTAAAAAACATGACATGAGCACCACATGGTGATGTTCTAGGTAGAATGAATCCTTTCTCTAATAAATATTTCAATTTCTCCATTATATCTAAAAGTTCAATTTCTGATATTCAATAAGGGAGTTTTGAAATTGGATTAGCATCAGGAACTAAGTCAAAAGTAAATTCAACATCCTGATATAGTATTATTCCAGGAAACTCCCCAGGAAAAACATCTGGATACTCATTTACCACTAGAACATCATTAATTTGAACGGTTCATTTGTTTTCATCAATATGTGAAAGGTATCATTCCTTTCCATCTTTTACACATTTATCAGCCTCTTGATATGTTATCAACTGTAAGGGTTCATTCTTGTACACAAAGAGAAATTCTTTCTAAAAAGAAACTTATTTAGCTCTACAATCAATCCTAGAATGGTAAATAGAGAGCCAATCTATACCCATGATAACATCATACTCTACTAGAGGTAAAAAAATATGGTTTTCAAGTAGGTTCTTTCCACGGATAAGGATAAAAATATTCTTATAAATTCTTTTTTCCTCAACACTTCCCACAGGTGCTTTTACCACAAATTCAAGAGTCATTTCTTGAGATTGAATTCCCAATTTACCAGAATATTTTTCAGTGATTAATGAATGTGCAGACCCTAAATCAAACAACACATTGGAATAATCTGAAAAAAAACAAACAGTGTACCTGATAATAGCTAATTCAATGGCCCAACATCTACTGAAGTAGTTTCAAAGGATATCACCACCCCTTGATGCTTGTAGTATGGATACTTTCCCTCATTTGAGTTCTTCGTTAGACACTCATTTTCATAATGACCCATTTTATTACACTTAATACATCTTAGAGCTATATTTTCATTGCCTCCTTGATCATCTTCCTTACAGTTACGATAAATATGACCAGACATGGATAAACATTCTCCAGGATGCATTTTTTCACACATCTCACAGGATGGATATTTGGTTTTCGTATCCTTGGGCTTCATTGATGAATTATTTCCCTTTTCCTTCCAACTGGACCTCTTATTCTGTTGTTTTTCAAAAAACACCTGATCATCAGCAAACTCCATTTCCAACTTCTCCACACATCGAACAAGTTTTTTATAACTCTTGAACTCATGAGAAGATAAAGACCTTAGATACTTTGGATTTAACCCATAGTAAAAATGTTTGATTTTACTATCAAGATATAATATGAAATTTGGAGCATACCTTGCCAGTCTAGTGAACTTTGCTTCATAAGAAGCCCCTGAGTCATCCTCCTTCCTCAATCCTAGGAATTGTTTTTCAATCATAAGACGAACCATCATAGGAAAATATTTCTCAAGAAACATACCTCTGAATTCATCCTGGTTAAGATCATCAATATCATCAGCGTCCCAGATATTTTTAACCATCGAACACAATTGATCTACTTCACCCTCCAAATGGTAAACAGTAAGACAAACCTTTTGATTGTCTGAACACCCCATGGCATCAAAAATCTTCTCTAGTGCTTTAATCCACCCTTCAACTACCATAGGGTCAGATGATCCTCTGAATTATGGGGGGTGTTGCCTCATGACATGTTCAACCATTGACATGTTCCTCTACGGTTTATCTGGATGATCTCATGTATGGATTTAACCACCATTTATCGCTTGAGTCAACTGCGCCATTACTACAACAAACCATTCAGTTCCAATTCTGACCATCTCAGGATGATGATTTGGAAGGTCATTTCCATCTTTACACCTTATCACTGCTTCCCTGTTTCCTCCGTGGAAAACCATTCTGAACAAACATGTCTTAGATGAAGCAATATGGTAATCTTGATATTCTATATCATTTCAATTTGATCATAAAAAAATATTTTTGGACAATCATTTAATAGAATTATAACTCCTAATGTTATCTAAACCAACCTCTGATACCAACTATAAGGCCCTAGCCTTAAACATTACTTAATCTGGAGTTATTACAAGAATAAACATTTAGGATCTTTTATGGATTTGTGTTTTAGTGAATTAGATCATAAATCATGAATTACATTCCACTTTTAAACAAGGTGGTTACATCAAAGTCAATATTCACTTTTCTCATTAAAGGACATATATTTAATATAAACCATGGATTCTTTCTTGAAACTTCCTCGACTATGTCATCATATCATGTACCATTCCCATGACCTGTGAAAAATATTTCAAAAATGTGGGATGAGCTAAAAAAGCTCAGTAATTGATACACAAAATTAAAAACTGTTAGTTTTTCAAAACAACAAGTAAACCATGAATAAATTAACATAAGTAATAATTTTCACCTTTATCAAGTAGTAAATACTCTTCACTGAATAAAAGATCATTACTTACCCATTTGTAACCTAAAGATTACCATAAAACTTATATAAAGAACACATAACATATAAAGGTAACTTTGGACATAAACATAATTAAATAGAATGACCATACGATCAACTTCCACACATGTCACTAAATGGAATAGCCATACGGTCACCATCCATACCCAATACATTGGAGGTTATAACATAATAACCCGTCCTGGTATTCATAACACCACCCGTCATTTGGTTTATCACGTAACCACCCGTCAAATGTCCAAGTACCATTATAAAATCATAAAACATAAAACAATTATAATGGAAAGAAAAAATATCCACATTTCAATCAAAATATATCACATAAATATATTGACATAAAAAAACCATTATCAAAACCATTTTAAATACCAAAATACATAAAATAGTATATGATATTTATTTACTTTTATAAACATTACGACTTATTGAGTAATCCAAATATCAAATAATAATCGTGGCGGCGGAAAAGGTCATTATCACCGCATATGTTAAAAGAAAAATTCCTTTTTTTATTTAGTAAAATGATTTGTAGAAAAAGATTAGTTTTGAATGAAATGAAAAGTTATCGGTGTTTTATACAGCTTATAAAAGAAAGTCTTGTATTACAACAAAATATGCCTCAATGAAAGGAGATTGAGACGAAGTCCATTACCTCATGTCTGACTTGACTCGACTATTCTTTAATCTCCTAAATAATAAACTCAAGTTAATTTCAAATTTCGTAAGAACCTTTTTAAAGTTTATTATTCCTTTTATATCACTTATTTACATGTTATAAACATTATGTAATCAATTAAGTTAATAATGTTCATTTTGTCGATATTTTGGTACTCAAGTCAAACATAGACTTCTTATAATTACATGTTGTTCATGTGGTCAAATGTTTTTTATATCCGGAATGATATTAATGATTTGGATTTCTTATATATCATATATATCCAGCATATATATGTATTTATAATAGTACATAACATTTAGCGGTAAGACATGAAATGCTCCATTCATGGAGATGGTAACCCGTACGTACGCATGGATGCTACATCCATTTCTATTTCGTATTTAATGAAATTAAAACATAATGATACATAGTATTATTATAATTCTAGTATAGTATCATATATAATATCATTAAATCTATCCTTTATATGTACCACATATGGTATTAACTAGTCATATCACTTTGAGGGGGCGGTAGTCCGCACATTCTCTAATGAGATTATCGTGTTTACCCATAATAGAAACCATAATGGTATGATATAAAAGAAAAATACAGATGCGTAAAGTAAAAATAACCATAATATATATCATATATAAAAATAGTTTCATCTTAATGGCCACCATGAATTTTGTTAAAAGTAGATTGAACAATCATTGTTTCGTGAGTCAGTAATTCTCCACCAATAGAAACAGTATGTTCTTTAACCATTAGATGGAGGTGTGTGTAAGTGGAGCTCGAATACATCTCATAAAAACATCCCTATGTATTTAAAATAATGGTTTTTTTACAAAATAAAGGATTAAAAGAGTATAGGGGGTGGATAAGAAAAATAAAACAAAAGGAATTAAGAGAAGACATTACCTTTAAATCGGGTAACTCCCAAGGATTGAACCAAAAAAGTTTCTGGAAGATATTTTTTACATAGGTAAGGCTTCTAAAATGAAGAGATGGATTTTTAGAGATATTATTAGTAGGGGTTGGATGAGTCAATTGCTTGGGAGGTGTGGGTAATGGGGTAGAGTTGGGGGGGATTTTATAAGAGGGATGAGGGGCAGTCTTGGAAGGTTATGAAATGTTACATTATTATGAAATGATTTTCGGATTTAAAAGGTCCCACAATGATATATTTCAAGGATAAGGTGATAAGGGTTCTTAATAGGGGTTTGACACGTTTAACGCTTATATATTACCTTATCATTTCATTTTATTTTGATCATTTGTTAATGAGGTAATGGCTGCATCATCATGGTGTCGTAAATAAATTTATTTATTTAATGTCTAAAAATTATAAAACAAATACCATGATGTAGGAAATATTTTTACCTTTCCAATGATTATTTATAGTCTAAGAGATCAATTACATAAACAGAACTAAAATTGTTTTACTTAGGTGATACATACTTTGGTTATGCTTTCCTTAAAAAATTAATAATAAAAGGTCACTATCACACTAAAGTGATTCCATGGGGTCCCAAAGTTTGGGAAAATGAATACCATGGCCGGCCATGACTCAAAAAAAGTATTTGGACACACATTGGGGTCATTTTATATTATTATGATATTATTTTATTAACCATAACTAACCGATTGCTAATTAATCACGATAATTAAAGATAATTGTCGTTGTCACTCTTCATAATGTCCAAAAACAAAAAGGCCATAATTAAATAATTTGAAACATATGATTCCAAAAATGGAATCTATTTGACCAAATTCCAAACACATAAATTGCAGTAATTAATTTATATATAATTCCCGTTGTCAAAACAAATAGCGTGTTTTTAGGAAACAATATCAATCAAAAGATTTATAATAATGTATGTCCAATTTCAAATTTAAATTAATTATAATCAAAAACATTGGATTGAATCATAAAATTATATTCTAATTAGACTTTAAAACTAACTAAAAATATAATCTATCCATATGATTAAATTAGATGAAAATGCAGTTTTGAAGTAAAATGCAGTATTTTTCACTATTCATTAAAAAATGAACATTGTTAGAAAAATACCAAAAATTTATCCAAAGTAAATTTTAATGTCCCGATTCTAATGAATAATTTTATTTTGATAATAAGTTATAATAAAATTTTCAAAAGATAGATTTAAAAATGGTTCACTATCAAAAGGCGGTAAAACAATCTTTTAAAAAAATATTAGAGAATTCTAGGCTTAAGATTGGATTTATTCTCATTTTAGGCCTCTATAAAACTATCTAATTCATAAATAGAAATAGATATGTGAATCTATTATTCTGTACTTACATGGGATGATACATCCTTACCCCCTTTAGAAAAATTCATCCCCACAATTTATTTACTTATCGAATAAGTGGGGGTATTTATCCCTCATTGCATTTTCAGATTCCCATGTTTCCTCTTCAACCATATGGTTTTCCCATAAAACCAAGACCTGATGAATTATCTTATTCCGAAACACTTTCTCTCTATGGTCAATAATATGGACTGATTGTTCTTTATAAGAGAGATTCTCTTCCAACTGAACTACCTATAGATTCAAAACATGAGATGGATCTGGAATATATTTTCTCAATATCGAAACATGAAAAACATTGTGTACCTGTGACAATCTTGGAGGTAAATCCACTCTGTATGCAACTGATCCATCTTTCTCCAGGATTTATATGGTCCAATGAACCTCAGACTCATATTTACCTTCTTGCCAAATGCATCACTATTTTTCATGGAGAAATTTTGAGAAAAACAAGATCACCAACCTCAAAAGATAGATCCTTCCTCCGGTTATCTGCAAAACTTTTCTGTCTGCTATGAGCTATTCCCATGTGCTTCTGAATCAACTGAACTTTTTCTGCCATCTCTTCTACCAATTCTCATCCCATCAGCTTCCTTTCCCCTACTTCATCCCAAAAAGCAGGAGTTGGACACTATTTACCATATAATTCCTCAAACATAGCCATCTGTATACTAGAATGAAAACTGTTATTATAAGAAAATTCAACCATTGAAAGATGTTGGTCCTAACTTCCCAGGTAATCCATTGTGAAAGCACCTAAAACTACCCTCCATGGTATGAATTGTTGGTTTTGATTTCCCATCTGATTTCAGATGAAAATCTATACTAAATATTAATTCTGTACCCAACGACTTCTGAAGGCCCTTCCAAAAGTTAGAAGTAAACCTGGGTTCATGATCAGATACATAGGGGAGGGTAACTCCATGAAACCTAACTATCTAATTAACATACAATCGACAAAATTTATCTAGAGATAAAATATCTCTAATAGGAAGGAAATGAGAAGATTTAGTCTATCGATCAACAATAACCCAGATTGAATTATTACATCGAGATGTCTTTTGTAAACCCAAAACAAAGTCCATGGATATATTTTACCATTTCCAGTCTGGCACCGTTAATGACTGAAGGATACCTTTCAGTAATTACCACTATTCTTTAACCAGATGACAATTCAAACAAATCACAGTAAAATCATAAATATCTCTTTTCATTCCATCCCACCTATAATACTCCCGCAGATCTCCGTACATCATAGTACTCCCAGTATGAACTAAAAACGAGGAAATATTATCCTCCCATAACAACTCATTCTTAAACTGTGAATCACAAGGCACACATAATATCTTCCCCAAAGTCAAAACATAATCATTATCAATGATAAATTCAGGAAACTTACACTTATGAACCAATTCTACCTTTTTCTGCAACCCACTATCTTGCTCATACGCTTGTTTAATTCTGTCTGATAGAGATGATCTCAATGACACCTTAAACAAAACAGAATAAATATTTTCACCAAAAACTTCTATGAAAAATTTCATCAAATCCAAACCCTAAAGGATGTCATTCCAAACTTACCATGGTTAATAAAGCATTACTTTTTTGACTCAAAGCGTCAGCCACTTTATTTACTTTTCTCGGATGGTTATGAATTGTACAATCGTAATCCTTGATTAATTCCAGCCATATCCTATGTCTCATGTTCAATTATTTATGAGTGAATATATACATTAAACTTGTGTAATCATTATATATTTAACACTCTACTCCATACAAATGATGCCTCCAAATTTTTAGAACAAAAACAACAGCAGATAATTCCAAATCATGTGTAGGGTAATTTAACTCATGATTTTTCAAGTAACGTGATGCATAAGCAATTACCCAATTATTCTGCTTAAGGACACAACCATGTCCCTTCAACAAAGAATCATTGTAGATAACAAACTCACCATTTCTGAAATCAAGTTCCAAAACTGGATCATTCACCAATCTTCTTTTCAATTCCTAAAAACAATCATCACATTCATTTATCCAAATGATCTTAACACCCTTTCGAGTTAACATAGTCATTTGACTAGATAACTGTGAAAACTTTTCAACAAACCTCTGGTAATAACCCGACAAACCAAGAAAACAATGGATCTTGGTTATATTTGTGGGTATTGTACATTCTTCATCAAATTTTGTTTTAGCAGGATTAATAGTTTTGCAATTTTTTTGATATAATGTGACCAAGGGATGAAATATTTTGTAACCAAAACTCACACTTGGTGAATTTTACATACAATTTCTTTTCTTTTTAGGTTTTCAATATAAACCTTAAATGACATTCATGCTCCTATTTGATTTTACAAAAAACCAAAATATCATCAATTAACACAGCCACAAACTAACCAAGAACTCATGGAAAATTTTATTCATTAGATCCATGAATAAAATAGGTGCATTGGTTAACACAAAAAGCATAACTACAAATTTATAATGGCCATATCTAGTAGGAATTGCAGTCTTCAGAACGTCAGCTTATTTTACCTTAAAATGATGGTACCCTGATCTCATGTCAATGTTTGAAAAATACTGAACTCTTTGGAGCTGATCAAAGAAATCATCGTTATGAGGAAAAGGATACTTTTTCTTAATAGTGATGTTATTCAAAGCTCTATACACAATGCAATGTCTCATTGAACCATCTTTCTTTTTAACAAACAAGACAAGGGAACCCCATAGTGATGTGCTAGGTCGAATGAAACATTTCTCTAATATATCATTCAATTGATCCATCAACTCTAAATGTTCAATTTGAGACCTTTAATAAGGGGGTTTTGAAATTGGCTTAGAATCAATAACTAGGTCAACAATAAATTCAAAATCCCGATATGGTATTATTCCAGGAAACTCACCAAGAAAAACATTAGAATACTCATTTACCACTATCACCTCATTAATCTGAACAGTTCCATTGATTTCATCAATATGTGCAAGGTAACATTCATTTCCGTCTTTTAGAATTTTCTCAACCTCTTGCTATGTTATCAACTGTAAGGGTTCATTGTTGTACTCAAACTAAAAGTCTTTCTGAAAAGAAACCTCTTAAGCTCTACAATCAATCCTAGCATGGTAAACAGAGAGCCAATCCATACCCAGGATAACATCAAACACTACTAGAGGTAAAATAATAATGTTTTTAAGTAGGTTATTTTCACGGATAAGGATAGGAGGATTCTTATAAAAAAATTTGCCTCATCCTTTCCCCCTGGATTTTTTACCACAGGTCTCGGAGTCATTTCTTGAGATGGAATTCCTAATTAACTAGAAAATTTTTCATAGATGAATGAATGTGTAGACCTTTAATCAATCAACACATTGGCATAATCTGAACAAAAAAAACATTATACCTTATACTACTTCATTCTATGGCCCATAATCTGCTGAATTAGTTGCAAATGATTTCAACACCTATTTATACTTGTAGTATGGATACATTCTCTAAGTTTAGTTCTTAATTAGATAAAAATTTGCATAATTAACCATTTAATTACACATAAACCATCTTACCTCTTTCTTTTCATTACCTTATTCATCATCTTTCTTACAGTTACAAGCAATATGAAAAAAATTTCCACACATAAAGAACCTTCCATACTTGGATAAACATTCTCCAGGATGCATTTTACCACACTTCTCATAGGATGGATGTTGGTTTTTCTTTTCTATTGGATTCTTTGACGAATTCTTTCCCTTTGACTTCCAACTGGACCTCTCTTTCTGTTGTGTGTCAAAGAACACCTGATCATCAGCAAACTCCATTTTCACCTTCTCTGCACATCAAACAAGTTTTTCATAACTCTTGAAATCACAAAAATCTAAATACATTTGATACTATGGCTTTAAACCTGATAAAAAACGGTTGATTTTACTATCAAGATCTTGTATGAAATTTAGAGCATACCTTTCCAGTCGAGTGATCTTTGCTTCATAAGCAGCCACAGAGTCATCCTCCTGCCTCAATTCTAGTAATTGTTTTTCCATCCTAATATGAACTACCTTAGGAAAATATTTCTCAAGAAACATACCTTTGAATGCATCCTAGTGAATATCATTAATCTCATCAGCATCCCTGATATTTTTAACCATCGACCACCACTGATCTACTTCACCCTCCAAATAGTAAATTGGAACACTAACCTTTTGATTGTCTGAACACCCCATGACATCGAAAAGTTTCTCCAGTGCATTAATTCACCCTTCAGATAGAACAAGGTTAGATGATCCTCTGAATGATGGGAGATGTTGCGTGAGGAATTTTTCCACCACTAACATGTTCCTTTGCGGTTGATATGGCTGATCTCGTGCATTGATACCACCACCATTTAACACTTATGTCAACTGCGCCATTACTGCAAAAAACTGTCCAGTTCCAATTCCTACCATCTCAAGATGCTGTTTTGGAAGTTCATTTCCTTCTGTATGCCTTACTATTACTGCTTCCCTATTTCCTCTACAGAAAAACATTCTCAACAAAAATGTCTTAGATGAATCAACAAGGTAATTTTCAAATTCTATATCATTTCAATTTGACCATCATAAAATATTTAAGGATAATCATTTAGTAGAATTCTAACTCCTAAAGTTATCAAAACCGACCTATGATACCAACTATAAGGCCCCATCCTTAAACATTACTTAATGTTGATTTATTACAAGAATACATATTGAGGATCTGTTTAGGTTTAGTGTTTTAGAGAATTAGATCATAAATAATGCATTACATTCAAGTTTTAAACAAGTTGGTTACATCAAAGGCAATATTCACTTTTCTCATTAAAGGAATAATATTTAAAATAAAACATGGATTATTTCTTGACACATATTTGACACTATCATCACATCATGTTCCATTCCCTTGACCTGTGAAAAAAATTTCAAAATCATGGGATGAGCATAAAAATCTGAGTAAGGGATACCCAAAGAATGAAAAATGTTATTTTTTCAAAACAACAAGTAAACCATGAATACATTAACATAAGTAATTATTTTCACATTATGATGTATGAAATAATATTCACTGAATAAAAGATCATTAGTTACCCTTTTGTAACCAAAAGAGTACCATAAAACCCATATAAAGAACACATAACAGATAATGGTAACTTTGGACATAAACATACATAAATGGAATAACCATACGATCAACTTCCACACATGTCACTAAATGGAATAGGCATATTACTGACTTCCATACCCAATTCATTCGAGGTTATAACGTAACCACCCATCCTGGTATTCACAACATCACCCATCATTTGGTTTATCACGTAACCACCTGTCAAATGTGAAAGTACAATTATAAAATAATAACACATAAAACAATTATAACGGAAAGAAATAATTTCCACATTTCAATAAAAATATATCACATAAATATATTGACCTAAAAAATCCTTTATCAGTACCATTTTCAATACCAAAATACATAAAAGATTGTATGGTATTTAGTTTCTTTTAAAAACATTATGACTTTTTGAGGAATCCAAAGATCAAATAATACTCAGGGTGGCGGAAAAGGTCGGTGTCACTACGTACGTTAAAAGAAACGATCATTTTTTTCATTTAGTAAACGCTTCATAGAAAAATATTTCTTTTGAATGAAATTAAAAGTAAAATGTGTTTTATATAGAGTATAAAATAATGTCTGGTATTAGAACAAAATATTCCTCAATGAAAGTAGATTGAGACAAATTCCCTTACCTCAAGTTTGACTTGACTTAGTCAATAATTAATATCTTGAATAATAAACTAAAGTTAATTTATACTTGAATAAGAACCCTTTTAAAGTTTATTAATCCATTTATATCACTTATTTCCATTCTATATCACTATGTAATCATTTAAGATAATAATGTTAATTTTTTTGATAATTGGTACTTAAGTCAAAAATGGACTTCATATAATTAAATGTTGTTCATGTGGTCTAAGGTTCATTATATCCAGAATGATATTCATTATTTTTATATCATATATATCATATATATATCCATCATATACATGTATTTATAATAGTACATAACATTTAGAGGTAAAAAAAAGAAATGCACCGTTCATAGAGAAGGTGATCCGTACGTACGCATGAACGCTACTTCCATTTCTATTTCATATTTAATGGAATTAAAACATAATGATACAAAGTTGTATTAAACCTCCAATATATCATCATATATAATATCATTAACTCCATTCTTTATATCTACCACATATGCTATTAATGAGTCATATCACTTGGAGGGGGCGGTATCTCGCACTTCCTCTAATGAGATTATCGTGTATACCCATAATGGAAACCATAAAGGTATGATATAAAAGAAAAGCACAGAATCATAAATTATTCATAAACATAATATATATCATATATAAATTTTTTTCACCTTAATGGCCACCATTAAAGGTGTTAAAAGTAGTTTGAACAATCATCGTTTCGTGAGGCAGTAATTCGCCACCCACGGAAACAAAATGGTCTTTAACCATTAGATGGAGGTGTGTGTAAGTGTAGCTCGAATACTTCTCATAACAACATCCTAGTAAATTTAAAATACTGGTGTTGTTACAAAATAAAGGAATAAAACTAACTTAGAGGGTTGGAGAAGAAAAATAAAACAAAAGTGCATAAGAGAAGACATTACCATTAAATCGGGTAACTCCCTTAGTTTGAACCAAAAGGGTTTCCTGAAGAGATTTCAGCCTTAGATAAGGCTTCGAGGATGATGATTGGTATGTGGAGAGATAATATTAGTATGAGTTGGGTGATAAAAGGGATCGAGAGGTTTGGGTAAGGGGGTATAGGTGGGGTCCTTTTATACGAGGGAGGAGGCACACTCTTGGAAGGTCATGAAATGTTACATTATTATGAAATGATTTTAGAATTTTAAAGGTCCCAAAATTATATATTTCAAAGATAACGTGATAAGGGTTCGAAATCCAACCATAATATAGGTTTTTGACAAATTTATGTCTTATATTTTACCTTATACTTTCATTTTATTTAGTTCGTTCATTAATGAGGAAATCACTGCATCATCATGTTGTCATAAATAAATTTATTTATTTAATATATAAAAATTATAAAACAAATAAAATGATTTAGGAAATATTTTTAGCTTTATAATGAATATGTATAGTCTAAGAGATCATTTACCTAAACAAAACTAAAATTGTTTTACTTAGGTGATACATACTTTGGTTATTCTTCCCAAATAATAATAATAATAAAATGTCACTATCACACTAAAGTGATTCCATGGGGTCCCACCATTTGGAACAAAGAATCCCATGGTCTTCCATGACTCAAAAAAGAATTTGGACCCAAGTTGGGGTCATTTTATTTTATTATGATATTATATTATTAACCATAACTACATGATTACTAATTAATGACGATAATTAAAGATAATTTATGTCATTAATATTCATAATGTCCAAAAACAAAAAGGCCTTAATTACATAATTTTGACCTTATGATTCAAAATATGGAATCCATTTTACTGAATTCCGAACATATAAATTGCAGTAATTAATTTTAAAATAATTCATGTTGACAAAACAAATAGTGTGTTTTTAAGAAACAATATCTATCAAAATATTGATAATTGTTTATGTCCAATTTCAAAGTGAAATTAATTACAAAGACCACCATTGGATTGAATTCTAAAATAATTCCCGTTGTCAAAAAAATAGCATGTTTTTTACTATTCATTAAAAAATGAATATTGTTAGAAAAATACCAAAAATTTATCCAAGTAAATTTCAATGTCTTGATTCTAAAGAATAAGATTATTTTGATAATTAAAGCTTCTAAAATTGTCCAAAGATAGATTTAAAAATGGTTCACCATCAAAAGGCGATAAAAAATATTTTATAATAATATTAGAGAATTCAATGCTTATGATTGGATTTATTCACATTTTAAGCCTCTAAAAAACTATCTAATTTGTAAATAGACATAGATATGAAAATCTATTATTCTGTACTTACTTTGGATGTTACAGGGAGTGCATATGGCACACTACTCAGCTTACTTATTGTATCCAAGTAGATTATATTTATGCATGTATAGAAAAGGGAAGTTTTCTTACTACAAGTTTTTTATTTCTACTAAGTATCAGGGGAGAACAAGACTGAGCTAAGGCTCATGATGCTAGATAGAGATAGATATTTTGTTAATTTTTACCCTTTATATATGTATTATACTAATTCCAAAATTCTTATTCTAGATACTATTTCAATGGAGGAAATAAAATAAAAAAATTTATTTGGTATTACTTTTTTAATTGTTGTTTATATCTTCATTTGGATGCTCATCTCAAATTTAGTTATTATTGTGCTTCCTCTTCAATAGATTACTGTTCATATCTATTATCATCTCATATTTTGATGTGTTGTTTCTTATTAATATATTGATCCCATGATAACGTGATATTTTTATTTATTGGACAACATTGATATTATAATGACCCATACTTTACATACATTGTTATTACTTCAAAATTGAAGCATACTTATTACAACATATAACAAACCCATGAAATGACCGTATATGTATAGTGTCTTTAGAAACTGGGAACCATAAAAAATTGGTTCATAAAGCGTCTACACTGTCTCTCATTTATTTCATCATATATATAGTCCCTTTTGGAATATCTTACTTAATAACCTTCTTCCCGACTTGGGGAAAAACATACAAAAGGGTGAGCTCAAATGCTCAGTAAGGGTAAACAAAAGAAATATCAATCACATCATATTCATATGAACATATCTTTTGGAAATCCTAACCTGCAAAAGAGATCATAATTTCATAACATGGGATAAATCATAGTAGTGAAATGTAATCCCAATAATCATAACTTAAAACATGAAACTTTGTGGAATACACAGATAATCATAGATAATCATATCTTATTATTCAAGAATCATTTCCAAGACTATATTAGTGGACAAAGTCCATTTCTGAACCGAGTTCATTCCTCGTTTCAGTCCTGTTTCACAGAACCGGTTTAACCTGTCGTTCCAGCCATGTCTATCTCATGAGATATAAAATCTTTACCCAATTAATTGGAGGGAGATATAGGTCCCACCCATCTCATAAGGGTACCATTTTATGTGTGCCACAAAATCATAAATCATACATCATTGCATAACCCATGTAATAAAAATGGGATTCATAAACAACATGACATCATAAAACAATTCATATAAGATAAAGGAATTCATAAAAATAATTCCATCACATTATAATCAAATTAATTTAATCATAGGGATAGAAACACAACCCTATATTATCTTATATGGAAAATAATTTTGATAAAACACTTGAACTCCATTCTTGAGGAAAATATCATTTCTACATCAAAAACATTTTCCTTTCATAACATGTCATACAATTCTAAACTAAAAAATGTTGATTAAAAATAAACTTAAAAACTAGTAAAGGAAGCTTCTTGGAAATAATTTTTTAAAAATCCATTCATGACGTATATGTTAAAAAAACATTTTTCTCGTACTTTTGTCGGAAAAGTCAAAAAGGAAAACGTACGAAAAACGACAAAAGATTCCTTTCATATCTTTTACTATAAACTCACGAAAGGGTAAAAATGTATTTAAACAATTGTAAGTGGATGGAAATAATATTACATATTGAGGAAACATGGATGTGGATGATAAAATAAACCCCAGTAAATATCAAAGTATAAACAATCTCGGATAAAAATGAGATTGAGATATTTCCTTTTCCTTAGGTCTGATTTGCTTCGTAAGTGTCCGAAACTCCAGTATAATGATTTAAATAATGTTATTTACTTATTCCAAAATCATAATTAAATTTATTATATCATATATGGTCATATTCTTAGATTTTTATTAGTAATATTTCATTACTACTTGTTATTCGGGTGTTTATTACTTTTGTTCTTATGCGTGTTTTGTCGAATAAATTCTTATTATTCATTTTAGGTTATAGATACCTCATTTACAGATTGGTATTAGTGTAATATATTCATTCATTCAATTTATTTATATAACCATTATTAAATGAAGATCATGTAGAACGAGTCGCATCACATTGTGGAGACGGTATTCTGTACGTACACACGCGTGGTGATTTCATTTTCCATAGGATGGATAGATGGTGAAATAGGTTTGTTTCATACTTATAATAACATATCAGTATATGAGTGATACTTATGTTATTACTTCATAATGAAACAACTAAAGAAGAAGAAGTGGAAGAAGAAATAAAGATGAAAGAATCAGTAACAGAAATTACCTCTTCTTTGAAGCGCTTCTTTGAGACCTCCTTTTAGGACACTAAATTTGGACTCTGAAGAAGACCAGGACCTCTAGGATGTCTCTAGGGAAGTGTAGAGAATAAATTGGCAGGGTTTGGCCGAGCTTAAATGCTCAAAGTGGTGGGAGGAAGAGGGGGAGGAGGTGCCCTTTTATAAGGGAGTAGAGGGGTTCCTTTGGAAAAACTAAAAATATTATTTTATTATAAAGCCAAATTCTATTTTAAATAGCTCCAAATTGATTTATTTCTAAGCTAAGGTGGGGATGGGTCAAAATCCTCCCACCCAATAGAATTTTGACATGTTTAGGTTCCTATTTTAACCTTATCTTTTAGATTTAACATTAAGCTAGATAATTTTACTTTTACCGTGTCTTTTTGTGTTCTTACACTATAAGGTTAATAAACATACTATAAAAAGCCAAACGAACCCCCAGTTGTTTATTATTAATATATATAACCTTATCTAAGTCATTTGGTCGAACCTTAGATTTTTAGAAATAAAATAACAATTAATAATAAAATATTTGTTTTAAAAACTATTTTATGTCAATTTTGACACTATTTAGTAATTGATTTTTTGTGAAAATCATAATAGAATGATTAATTCGGAAAAAGTTAATTAAATAAATGTTATATTAACCTATAAAATTAGTGTAATTCATAAAAAGACAAAAATTACATTTATTTGGGTATTTATAACATCAATTATGTCAATATTTCATTAATAAGATAATTACTGCATCATCTTTGTGTCATAAATAAATTAACTTATTTAAAGTCCAAAAATTACAAATAAAATATCATTATGTAGGAAATCTTTTTAGATTTATAATTAATATTTATAGTCGAATTAATAATATGTATAACCCTATATTAAAAATTCTTTAGTTATTAAACATTGATTTTAACTATTTTAACCCTTCTTTAAATAAATTGATAATAAATGTCCTAATCTAATCCAAGTGGGCCTAAATGGTCATATTTTATTCCTAAGGTTATTTTTGGTCGAATAAAACTTATCCAATATAATTAGGACATGTGTTAGGGTAATAATAATATCATTTTTACCCTTAACTACCCTATTTACTTTTAACCGTGGTAAAAAAAGTAAAAAGTTATTATTCACCAAAAATTACTTTAATCTCATTGAACCACATTTTAGTCCTTGATATTAACCGTGTCTCTCGGATTTTTTAAATTCTACTCACAGAAGCGGTAAAATTAAGTTTTATGAAATATTATGTTTTTTTAACTACCACTTAGTAGTTTCACTATTCATAAAAAATGAAAGTTTCTAGAAAAATACCAAAAATTAGGCCTAATCAATATTTGATATTATGAATTCAAAAATGATTTTTATTTTACCAAATTCAAAAAATATCAGTTACATTAACTAATTTAAAAATTAATTCTCGTCGTCAAACCAGATAGCGTGTTTTTAAAAGATAATAATTATCAAAAGATTGGCACTTGTTTATGTTTGGTTTAAATGTGAAATTACATCCAATGAACAACATTGTATTAAATTGTAAAAATATTTTATAAATATACTATAAAACCAATCAAATTAATAATTTATCATTATTAATTATTTCGATTAAAAATGTTGTTTTTAATTAAAATATAGTAATTTTCACTGTTCATCAGAATATGAAAGTTATCTGAAAAGTACCAAAATTGCACCCTAAGCTAATTTTGATATTCCGAATCCCAAAATGAAGTCCATTTTGAAAAATAAAATTTACAAAATTTCAAAAAGTGGTTATTCACTATTCATAACGGCTACTTTAAATAATATTTTAATAGCATATCGTTGTTTAGTGAAACTCGTTATAGCATACGACGAAAACTATTGAGGAAGGCCAAGATTGCATGTAAAGAAAGCCAAGCTAGTGTTCTGTGTAGTGAAATATTCCTTTGATTATTTATATAACATAAAAACAAAATATTTCTCATAAATGTATCGGGTGTTACATTCTACCCCCCTTAAAATGAATTTCGCCCTAGAAATCCATCACTTTGTAACAAAAAGATGAGGATACATCTCCCTCATCATATCATCAAGCCCCCATGTAGCTTCTTCTACTTGGTGGTTCCTCCATAAACCTTTCACCAATCGAGTGGTCCTGTTTCATAGGATTTTTTCGCTACAATCTAGAATCTCTATTGGTTGTTCTTCATAAGAAATATCTTGCTCCAGCGGTACAACATCTGAGCTGAGTACATGTGACGGATTAGGTATGTAATTTCTCAGGAGAGATATATGGAACACATCGTGAACATGAGAGAGATTCGGTGGAAGCGCCAATCGGTAAGCTACCTTTCCAACACGATCCAATATTTCGATAGAACAGATATATCTAGGTCTCAACTTCCCCTTCTTTCCAAATCTAAGGACACTCTTCCAGGGAGATATTCATAAGAACACTTTATCACCCACTTCAAATTCTAGGTGTTTTCTTCGGTTGTCGGCATAACTTTTTTGTCGACTCTGATCTTCTCTTATGTGTTGTTGAATAGAGCGGGTGCCATCTCATCAACAAGATCACGTCCTAATAGCTTTGTTTCCCCAACTTCATCCAAACAAGTTGGAGTCCATCATTTCTTTCCATAGAGAGCTTCATAAGGAGCCATCTGAATTCTGGAGTGAAATCTATTATTATAAGAAAATTCTTCCAAAGGTAGGTGTTGATCCCAACCACCTTTGAAATCCATAGAGCAAGCTCTCAACATATCTTCTAGAGTTTGAATTGTTATCTTAGACTGACCGTCTGTCTGAGGATGATAAGCAATGATGAAACTCAACTCTGTATCCAGAGTATACTGAAGACTTAGCCAGAACTTTGAGGTAAATCTCGAATTCTGATCAGATATAATAGAAAGTGTGCAGACTTTGTAAGACGATCAACTATGACCCAGATATCATTATTTCCTTTAGATGTTTTAGGAAGTCCGGTGACAAAGTCCATAGTGATGTTTTCCCATTTCCAATCGCGTATGGGTAATGGTTGTAACATCCCCTTAGACTTCTGTCTCTCACCTTTAACCTGCTGACAAACCAAGCATCGAGAGGCATATTCAGCAACATCTATTTTCATTCCATCCCACCAGAAGTACTTTTTTCAGATCCCTATACATCTTCGTTCTTCCCGGATGAATAGAGAATGAAGAACTATGAGCCTCATCCAGAATCTCCTTCTTTAATTCTGGGATGGGAGGAACACAAACCTGATTCCTGAACTTATTATCCCATCACAATCAAGGTTGAATTCAGGAACATTTCTCACCTTCTTTTGTAACTCTACATCTTTTTTCTGCGCCTCTTTAATCTTCACATGAATAGATGGTTGAACATTCATTTGAGAAAGATATGATTTTTCTCTTTCCATTATAATTCCAATATCCATCCTTTGTAAATCCATAAATATTGGATCTTTTGTGATCCTCATCATGGATAAACTGTAATGGTCTTGTCGACTTAATGCATCTGCCACCTTGTTTTCTTTCCCAGGGTGGTAATGAATTGAGCAGTCGTAATCCTTAATCAGCTCCAACCATCTTCTTTGGCGCATATTCAGCTCCTTTTGTGTGAAAATATACTTTAAACTTTTATGATCGGTATAAATGTCACACCTTTCTCCATAAAGATAATGCCTCCAAATATTTAATGAAAATATTACCGCAGCTAACTCCAAATCATGAGTTGGGTAATTTGTCTCATGGATTTTCAACTGTCGTGAGGAATAAGCTATCACCATATCATTTTGCATAAGAACACACCCCAGTCCCTTCTTGGATGCACCACTATAGATCACAAACCATTCTCCACTACAAGGTAGTGTGAGAACAGGTGCACTGGATAACCTGCTTTTCAACTCCTTGAAATTCTCTTCACATTCTTCCGTCCAAACAAACATAACTCCTTTCTGAGTCAACTTGGTGAGTGGATTAGATAATCGTGAAAAATCTTTCACAAAACGTCGATAATATCCATCCAAACCAAGAAAACTTCAGATCTCAGTTTCTGTTGTTGGTCTCGACCATCTTTCGATAACCTCTGTTTTTCTGAATCCACAGATATCCCCTATTTTGAGATTATGTGACCCAAAAATGAATCTCTTTGAAGCCAAAATCCACACTTGGTAAATTTGGCATAAAGCTTCTCCTTTCTCAGGGTCTTCAATATAATTCTCGAGTGATCTTCATGTTCTTCCTTTCTCTTTGAATATACCAGAATATCATCTATAAAGACTACCACAAACTGATCAAGATAGTCTCTAAAGACTCTATTCATCAGATCCATGAAGATAACAGAGGAATCAGTAAGACAAAATGGAATCACTATAAATTCATAGTGTCCATACCTTGTACGGAAAGTCGTATTTGGTATATCCTCCCTTTTGACCCTTAATTGGTGATACCCTGAACGAAGATCAATCTTGGAAAAGTATTGAGGTCCTCGTAGATGGTCAAATAAGTCATCAATATGTGGGAGAGGATATTTTTTCTTGATAGTGATCTTGTTAAGTTCTCGATAATCAATGCAGAGCCTCATTGATCCATATTTCTTCATAACAAATAAAACAGGTGCTCCCCAAGGTGACGCACTAGGGCGTATGAATCCCTTATCAAGATTCTCTTGGAGTTGCTTCTTCAATTCCTTCAACTCAATTGGGGCCATTCTATAAGGTGTATTTGAAATAGGAAAAGCACCCGGTACGAGTTCTATTGAAAACTCAACTTCACGATTTGGTGGAAGACCTGACAATTCCTCCGGAAAGACATCATCAAACTCCCGTACAATGGACATATTATTAATCGTGAGTTTCTCACCAACCATTTGAGATACATAACCCTAATTTAGTGGAATCAAGTCCCATAAGATGGAAGAAATTTCCACTAGAAGGTTATGTTCATCCTTGCATCGATAGACGATCATAGATTGATCTGGAATATGAAATGTGACTTCCCTTCTTTGGCAATTGATATGAGCTCCATATAAAAAAAAGAAAATCCATGCCATGAATCACATCAAATGCCACTATAGGAAGGATCACAAGATTTTCAGGAAGCACTATCCCACAAACATCAATCGGGGAAGAATTATAAACTTTTGATGCGACTGTTGTGCCATTATGGGTTGTCACAGCTAACTCAACATCTAATTGTTGAGGTAATACGGTGATATCCTTAGAAAATTCTTCATAAATAAAGGATTTTTTGGATCAATAATCAAATAAAACATTTTCTACTTTAGAGTGGATGGTAAGTGTACCTTTCACCACATCGTTATCGTATTCCACATCGCTGATAGAAATTGCATGTGACTTTCCTTTTTCTTTAGCCTTAAGAGTTTGTTGACGTCGACCATCATCATCAACCCTTGGATTTGGTCATTGATTTGCATAATTCCCCATCTCCTTTCACTTGAAACATTAAAGTGAAGTAGGTTCATTATGTGTTTCCTTTCCTTTGTTTGCATCATTAGACATCTTCTTCCCATCATTGCGGCATTCAAATGCCTGATGACCATCCTTTCCACATTTGAAACATTTACTTGTCCCTTTAAGATAACTCCCTCCATGTTTTTTTCCACACTTTTATCATAAGGGAACATTCATCTTCTTTTTAGTGTGCTCTTTATATTTTCCTTTGAATTCCATTTTCCTTTTCTTATCAAACCCATATGACTGATGGGTTACTCTAATCTCCATCTCGACTTTGAGAGCACATCGAACGACTTACTCATAGCTATTGAAGTCCCTTATGGCTATGGCCCATCGAAGACTTGGTTTTAATCCACTATAGAATCGATCGATCTTACTCTTAGGTTGGATAATAATACCAGAATCTTACCTTGCAAGTCTTGTAAAATTTGCTTCATAAGTACCAATAGATTCATCATCCTTTTTCTTTAGTTCAAGAAACTTCTTCTCCATCTCTGTTCAGAGAATACGAGGGAAGTACTTATTGAAAAATATGTTCTTGAACTCGTCCCATTCCATGGACTCAATTTCATCCCTTTGCCTCGTATTCTTAATAAGATTCAACCATTGATCAACATCTCCTTACAAACGATACACTGCTAGGATGACTTTATCATGTTCAGAACATTGAAGAACTGAAAATATATTTTCAATAGTACTAATCCATTGTTCAGAAACTAATGGATCAGTAGACCCGCTGAATGAAGGTGGACGCTGCCTCATGAAGGATTCAACAGAATGTTGATCCTTCCTTTGCTCGTTTGGAAGTCCTGCATGATTCATTGCTTGAGAAAGTTGTGTGAGCATGGCTACAAGATTTTTCATTCCAGCTCCCATAACGTTTGGTTGCTCAGGGGGACAATCATTGCATTACTCGTCGCATTCCGCATTAACACGGTTCCTTCGGGTTCCATCCATTGAGTAAAACCAAGAAGAATAGTGTGAGCAACACTAATTATAATAGAAAAACCACATAATCAAGAATAAAATTTCACACTTAATGTCTTATCCTAGGTTATTCATGGCCATTTCTAAAACTCTAATATTGTGTTCTATTCTTAGACTTATCCTTTGGGTTCTTACTATGGCTTTCACATCCTAGTTTCCAAAGGTTGACTATACCTTTCCTCTGATACCAACTATAACGACCCATACTTTACATACATTGTTAATACTTAAAAATTGAAGCATACTTATTACAATATATAACAAAACCACGAAAGGACCATATAGGTATAGTGTCTTTAGAAACTGGGAAACATAAACAACTGGTTCATAAAGCGTCTACACTTTCTCCCATTTATTTCATCATATCTATAGTCCCTTTTGGCATATCTTACTTAATAACATTTTTCCTGACATGGGGAAAGAAAAAATTCAAAAGGGTGAGCTCAAATTCTCAGTAAAGGTAATCAAAATAAATATCAATCACATGAAAATAAGAACATAACATTTTCGAAATCTTACCCCTCAAAAGAGATCATAATTTCATAACATGGGATAAATCATGGTAGTTAAATGTAATCCCAATAATCATAACATAAAACATGAAACATTGTGGCATACACACATAATAATATATAATCATTTCTTATTGGTCAAGACTCATTGCCAAGACTATCTTAGTGGACAAAGTCCATTTCTGAACTGAGTTCACTCCTCGTTTCAGTCCTGTTTCACTGAACCGGTATAACCTACCGTTCCAACCATGTCTATATCATGAGATATAAAATCTTTACCCAATGAATTGGAGTGAGATATAGGTACCACCCATCTCATAATGATACCATTCTTATGTGTTCCACAAAATCATAAATCATACATCATTGCATAACCCATGTAATAAAAATGGGAATCTTAAACATCATGACATCATAAAACAATTCATATAAGATAAAGGAATTCATAAAAATATTTCAATCACAACATAATTAGATCAATTTAATAATAGGGATAGAGATAGAACCCTTTATTATCTTATATGGAAAATAATTCTAATAAAACACTTGAACTCCATTCTTGAGAAAAATATCCTTTCAACTTCAAAAAAATTTTTCTTTCTTAACATGTCATACAATTTTAAACTAAAATAAGTTGATTAAAAATAAACTTGAAAACATTTAAATTAAGCTTCTTGGAAATAATTTCTTAAAAATCCATTCATGCTGTATAAGTTAAAAAAACATTCTTCTCGTACTTTTGTCGGAAAAGTCAAAAAGTACCTCGTACGAAAAACGACAAAAGATTCCTTTCATATCTTTTACTAAAAACTCATCAAAGGGTAAAATTTGATTTAAAAAATTGTAGGTGGATTGAAAAATATTACATATTGAGGAAACATGGATGTGGATGATAAAATACACCCTAGTGAATTTCAGAGTATAAACAATCTCGGATAAAATTGAGATTGTGATATTTCTCTTACCTTAGTTCCAATTTGCTTCGTAAGTGTCCAAACCTCCTCTATAATGATTTAAATAATGTTATTGACTTATTCCAGAGTCATAATTATTTTTATGATATCATATATGGTCATATTCTTAGCTTATTATTAGTAATATTTCATTACTACTTGTTATTCGGGTGTTTATTACTTTTTGTTCTTATGCGCGTTTTGTCGAATAAATTCTTATTTATCTTTTTAGGTTATAGATAACTTATTTCCAGAATGGTATTAGTGTAATATATATCATATTCATTCATTCAATTCATTTATATAATCATTATTCAATGAAGATCATGTAGAACGAGTCGCATCACATCGTGGAGACGGTATTCCGTACGTACGCATGAGCGATGATATCATTCCCATGACTGTGGAATTATATTGGAGTGTATATATATTATTTAAGAATCAATATAACTTTACAATAATCATATATAGTCATTATTTACACCATTATACCCATCCAAGTAAGGTGGTCGTGGAAAATAGATTACACCACAGCATGGAGACGGTATTCTGTACGTACGCACGCGCGGTGATTTCGTTTTCCGTAGGGTGGATAGATGGTAAAATAGGGTTGTTACATACATATAATAACATATAATTATATGAGTGATACTGATTTTATTACTTTATAATGAAACAACTAAAGAAGAAGAAGTGTAAGAAGAAATAAATATGAAAGAATCGATAACAGACATTACCTATTCTTTGAAGCGCTTCTTTGAGACCTCCTTTTAGGGAACTAAAATTGGTCATTGAAGAAGACCAGGACCTCTAGGATGTCTCTAGGGAAGTGGGGAGAAGCAATATTCAGGGTTTGGACGAGCATTAAGGCTCAAAGTGGTGTGAGGAAGAGAGGGAGGAGGTGCCCTTTTATAAGGGAGGAGAGGGGCACCTTTGGAATAACAAAAACTATTATTTTATTATAAAGTAAAATTCGGTTTTTAAAAGCTCCAAATTTATATATTTAGAATATAAGGTGGTTATGGGTCGAAATACTCTTATACAATTGAATTTAGACAAGTTTAGGTATCAATTTTAACCTTATCATTTAGATTTAACTTTAAGTTAGATAATTTAACTTTTACCGTGTCTTCCTGTTTTAGGACACTATAAGGTTAATAAACTTACTATATCAAGCCAAAAAACCACAAGTTGTTTATTATTAATATATATAACCTTATCTAAGTCATTTTGCCGAACCATAGATTTTTAGGAATAAAATAACAATTAATAATATAATATTTGTTTTAAAAACTATTTTATGTCAATTTTGACACTATTTAGTAATTAAATTTTTTGAAACTCATAACAGAATGATTAGTTCGAAAAAATTTAATTAAATCAATAAGAACATGTCATATTAACATATAAAATTATTGGAATTCATAAAAAGTCTCAAATTAAATTTATTTGGGTATTTATAACATCAATTATGTCAATATTTCATTAATATGATAATTACTGCATCATCATTGTATCATAAATAAATGAAATTATATAATGTCTAAAAATTACAAATAAAATACCATTATGTAGTAAATATTGTTTTCTTTCTAATGAATATTTATAGTTAAATTTATCTTATGTATAACCCCATATTAAAAATGATTTACTTATTAAACATTGATTTTAACTATTTTAACCCTTTTTTAAATAAATTAATAATAAATGTCCTAATCTAATCCAAGTGGGCCTAAATGGTCATATTTGTATTTCTAAGGTTGTTTTTGGTCGAATTACACTTATCCAATAGAATTAGGACACGTTTTAGGGTAATAATAATAACATTGTTTCCCTTAATTACCCTATTTACTTTTAACCGTGGTTAAAAAAAGTAAAAAGTTACTATTCACCAAAAATTATTTTCATCTCATTGAACAACATTTTAGTCCTTGATATTAACCGTGTCACTCAGATTTTCGAAATTCCACTCACAGAAGTTGTAAAATTATGTTTTATGAAAAATTTAGTTTTTTAACTACCACTTAGTGGTTTCACTATTCATCAAAAATTGAAAGTTTTCGGAAAAAATATCAATATTTCACCCTAGGCTAATTTCGATATTCCAAATCCAAAAATGAAGTCCATTTTGAAAAATAAAATTTATAAAATTTCAAAAATTGGTTATTACTATTCATAACGGCTAGTTTTAATAATATTTTAATAGCATATCGTTGTTTAGTGAAACTCGGTATTGCGTACAACGCAAGATATCGAGGAAGGCCGCGGTTGCGTGTAAAGCAATCCAAGATTGTGTTGTGTATAGTGAATGATTAATTTTATAAAAACAAAATATTTCTCATAAAATTCTCAGGAGTTACAGTGAGTTGGTCATGTTTATGCTAATGTAAGTTAGGTTTCACTCTGGGGAGTACGTCCAGGGTCTTCATGGTGGGTTAGGCATATGGACACCCATGTTTAGAACTTTTATTTTGATTCCTGTTATGGTATATGCATTATGGAATATTGATTATTAGATTTAAACTCCCATAAGGGAGGTCTAAAATTCTTATAATGTGAATTCCCTAAATGTGGAAAACTCCCATAAGGGAGGCTAGCTAAGATGCTTATGGGGCTTATTCCCCAACTGAGAAAACTCTCATAGTGGATGTATGTGATATTGGATGGAGATTCCATAGAGTTTAGAGCCTGGATATGGTTATGCTTCCATGGATTTTGAGCCAGGATGATCATGTGGACCATCAGATGCTATCCTAATGGGGGCCTTGTGGTAGGGGATTAAAGCCTACGATCTGTCAAGGTCCTATTATATACTAAGGCTTGGACGGTTTGTATATCGGGGTAATATTGTATCCATGTTTTTGATATTATTTGGTCTTATTCCCTAAATAATAAAACTCATATAAGGGAGTTCTATAATTAATTATAAATAAAACTCCCATGTGGGAGGTCCATGATAACTAAGAAAACTCTCATAAGAGGAGGTATATGATAATTTTATGGAATAATGAACCCAATGGGTGGTTATGTTATTATGGTTGGCATACTTATGTAGCATGATAAGGGACACTTTGATGCTGGTCAAAGTAGGTATGGTCGATTGGGGTCACGGGCCTAATGATCGACAATTATTATTTATTTATTTTCGAAGATTATTTATTTTAGTTGAGCATGTCACATTAATATATCACAACATGTGTTGGTTATTATAGTACCATGTTTGAGGTTCCCTTCTGATTTTTATACTCACACTCTACTCATTCCACCACTTCACTTGGGTACCTATGTAGACATGCACATTATTTCAAGTACAAGTTACGATTGAGTCCCAAGTTTGATCGAGTGGTATGGCTCAGACATGTACTAGGAACATGGGATATTTTTTGGCTCAAAGTTGTCACAAATCGATTATATTTTATTTTAGTTTCCTTTTATATTTGTATGTATATGTGTTCATCCTAGTGGGTGGTCAACTATTTTATATATTTCATGGCTGTTTGATAATTTACAATAGTACATTTATTATTCATATTTGGTATATTTATTGCTTCCATTTTCAATTTATTATGTGTTATATGAGACTTGTTTATTAATTTTTTATTATGAACTCTAATAAAGGAGGTATAATCTCCCTATATACCACCTTAGACCCCCACCACTAGTCAATGGTCTTTGTCATATGGGGAGGTGTTCCTGAGGTACAGTGGAAACCATCAATCCGAACACCAATCTATGGTCTGGGGTAGTAGGACATTAAAAAGTATTATCAAAGAATTACATTTTTATCTTACTATTTGGGAAATAATAGTTAGGATAATTAGTAATGTGATGGATCCTATGATGCACATCATATTAGTGTGTTAAGAACACTTGTTCCAATAAGAATTATAGGTTACCAGGGGATCAGATTGATTTTATCGGTGTTTAATGTTATGGTTAAATATGATTTTCTTCTTGAGAGACACACATGGATGTTTGATACTCATAGTATCTTATTAGTTTTTGGCTCTTGTCCCATTTTCAGGAGGCTTGTGATTTTATTTTTAATCTTGTCTTGTGGAGGTAATGGGTATCTCATGCATCATATCATAAATATAGGATCCACATGATATAGGCCTACTGGTGCGATTTTTTCACTAAAAACTATGGATCATCTATTTAAAGTGTCCAAAAATTCTCATATGGTGTTTTCCTGTATAAGTACTTAGTCCCATTATACTCAGTTGTGAAAACTTTCATATATGTCTTATTCTTATGGGAGGTCCTATAGATCCTATGGTGATGACGGTGGAGCAATTCCTCTGGTGGAAGAGGTGTAGTGACCCTAGTAGGTCAATATGGACATTTGATGCCTTTTTGGTAAGCCCCTTAAGGCTAATCAGTATTTAAGTTCAGTTATTTAAAGTGAATAACAACAACATATATGGTGTTTTCCTATATGTCTTGATATGGCACTCTACTTAACTGAACTGGGTTATGTGGTTTGTTTGGTGTGGATCATCTAGGACAATGTTGTTATATGTGTACATGTTTACCCTAGATGAGTTACAATTATCTAGTGGTAGTCCTATATATGGATACTTGGTGAGAATCAGTACCCTAGTAAGCTGATGACTCGGCATGAGGTTTTGATCCTATATATACGTGAGACCCTAAAGTGGGTGTTGTCCCATTTATGTCATGGTTTACTAAGACAGGGACATGAGGTTTCCCAAGAGATATGTTTTTGTGATTTATGGTTCTCTGATAGGTGGGAAGAACTAGATACACTTAAATTCATCTCATACCTTATTTAGTTAGTGGTTAGTATAGTTGAGGGTGACCCATCATAGGGGTTGTCTCGAGTTGGTGGTTCCCGAAGAGACAAAATAATAGGTAGGTGATTTGAGGTATAAAATGGATACATGACATGTTCTTGGGGTTTTTCTATGATAAGAACCATATGTGTTAGTTCCATGGGTATTAATGTGTGTTTTATAGGGAAGGACTAGGATGAAGTCTAGCCCTATGTGTTTTAGATGTGCTTTTAGTAGTGAGGTTTGAGCACGGGTGGATGTTCATGACCTAGAATGGTGTTGGGTGGTAGTTAGATGTGTTGTTGGCTTAAATAACTAATAGTTCATGAATGAAAGTCAATTTTTATGAACCATCAGTCTATTTATTTGGTTTGTTACTCACAAGAGTGTGATTCAAGTGATGTGATTGAGTGGTATGAGGTTGTACACCCATATATTGGATGAGGTAAGAATGTCATGTGTTGGTTGCATGTGGTTCCCATTTAAATTGTAAGTTGGTAAGTAGTAGACTGTGAGTCTAGGGATAATGGAGCTTGATGAATCAATTTTGTGTATGGAGGACTGGGGTCTTAATGAAATCAAAGATGTCCCTTCATGGTATAGGAAACATCGATATTGGATCTGGTGTAGAGTCATGGTTGACCCATGTGAAAAACTGATAAGGTAATGACAGGATGAGGAGAGTGTGGCTCACTAAAAGTGGAATGTGGTTGACATTAGAACTCATTAAGTTTGTTCTTGAGGAGTGGTATTGGGGAATTTTTATGGTGGAGATCCCACCATTGGCCATTTAGGATGTGACCCTTGTGTGATAAGGTTCATTTTCATGATGGTTTTGATAGTTGGATGGTCGTTTTAGTATTCTTATATCAATGAACTCATGTACCGAAGAACTATTGGATTCCTTAGGGAATAAAAAAATTGGATATAGTATCTAGTGGAGATAGAGCCTAGGCATCATGATAAAGATTTATTATGGTAATCCAGATGTGTTGGATTGGAAATATTTTGGTTCTTTCATTTGGATCACAATGGTAGAAGTTGTTCTATTTAGGATTTTGATAGTGGGATCACACTAGGTGGCAAGAAAAAATACTAGTGTGGGTGTTTAATGATCTTGGGATGCCTCTAGGTGTGAGGGAATCATGATCATGTTTTATTGAGGTGTTAGTGGCTAGATATAATAATTTTTTGAGTGAATTTGGGTAGATTTTTTTTAATATCCCTTTCATGTTTAATTGGATGAAGTTATTTTGAAATTGTGGCAGGCATGTTGTTTTAGGCATGACAGGTATGGTCAACAATGTTTTGGTTCTTTACTAATAGTGGAAAATTATGGCTTGTGTTTTGTTAAATTATATGGTGACAAGTAGGTGTCTCAACATAGATGGGTGTCAGGAAAGTTTCTCCCTAGTGTTTTAGAAAATGAATGTGAGTGTTGGATCAAGTTTCGATAGTTGAACACCTCAAGATGGAGGTTGTTCCTTGGAGGAATTTTTGGCATATGATAATAGAACATGTCCACTTGAGTAGGAATTAAGACCAAGGTAGTTCAAGATGTTTTGTTGGATAAT
This sequence comes from Viscum album, assembly GCA_963277665.1. NCBI lineage: Eukaryota > Viridiplantae > Streptophyta > Magnoliopsida > Santalales > Viscaceae > Viscum > Viscum album. Next base: position 1,478,530,788 of record OY728157.1, read on the forward strand.
CATTAAGGCTTCTTGTGGATGAGAAGTATTAAGGTGGGGAGGTTGTAAGAACCCATGTTTTCATGAGTGAGTTGAAAATTGGATTTAAATTGTCAATTACTAGACGGGTTGTATTTTGAATTGAGACTTATAATAGGATTTCAAGAGTTATAATCCCTCAAATTGATTTTTTTTATATCAGGAATGGGGCTTGGGAGGTAGCTTGGGTATCAGGTGAGCCTCCGGATCTTTGGGTTATGTTTTGGGATTTATAAATATTTTTTCTAGGGAGCATGGTTTGGGGTGAATAGTTTAGTGGAAACCATGTAGTCCTAAATCTTAGGATGTTTTTAGTTCTTTTTCTTCTAATCATATTTAGTTCATACAATTTGTTTATGGTTAAGGTCAAACCATATAGATTTTTTAGGAAAACATTTGATAGTTATATAGGGTTGTAGAACCACCCACACAGTTGGTGCACGGTTTGGTAAATCATGAAACTAAACCTTTCATAGTGGAGTGATTGAGACAGTATCATCAACATGGTTGGGGAAAATCTTGGACAACATTTTACTCTGTTTAAAAGGGTAAATTTACCATCCCCGCCGCTGAATTTTTATGATGGGTAATCCCCCTTCTCTTATCCTCCTCCCCACACATACCAACCTCCTCCCTCTCCTTTTGGATTCTCATCCCCCCTTGATTTGGGGAGGTTTTTTGTGTTGTTTTCGTGATTTGAGGTAGGTTTTCAACTCTGGTCACCTCTCTTATTCTCTCCATCTATTTTCTCTAATTTTTAGTTTCTCCTATTTAGGTGGTTTGGTTCAAATTTTGTCATATCAGGGTTGAATCGGCTGAGCATGATGGGGATTTCACTCTACCTAGGAAAAGGGTGACTTGAGACTCCATCTGCATGCGATGGATCATTTTTTGGTAAGGTTACATTGTGCTATCAAATTTTCTTATGTTTTTAAATTAAAATTCAATTAAAATTCAATTTGTTTTTATATTTGATTTTAGGGATTTTTCTAAGCATGGGTTTGGGGATGTGACCCAGACCCTCGGTGTGTCGTTAGATGGGGTACTAGTGTGATGTGATGATCAGGTGAGTTATCTAGATTTATGCCAATTTTGAATTTGGTTAATTAATTAATTATAAATGTTATAATTAATTAATTACATTATTTTGAATGAATTAGGGGCTTGGGATGTGGAGATGAGTGTGGTTAATTGAGAACAAGGCAAGATAGACTTGGATGGGTATGGGTAGTTGTTCCTGGACCTTGGTGATAATTTGGAAAAGATTTAGTATGAGGTAGGTGTTCTCACGTACTTTCCCTTTGGAATTTATGATTTGTTTAAGTTGTATGTGGATTCTTGGTATCACCACAGAGGGAGAAATATCAGATAAATTTAATTAAATGAAATTTTTTAATAAAATTAATTGAATAATTAAAATGAACAAGCACTATAAGTCACGAACAAACCCAATGTGATAGCTTAACACCTCGATCGCTGAGAGATAAGGTCAGGACCTTGAGACTCGGATGGACTCTATACTTATTGAGGGGTGATGCTGAACTTAATGATCCCTAGTGACCCATGTGTAGGGTCTTGAGAAACCTAACAGCTAGTGTAAAGGGTGTTCTTGAGTCCCCAGGTCATGTAGGTCTTAGGGTAACCCTTTGTGCTTCAATATTTTTTGGCTAATCGAGATGAGGGCGGGATAAGCGATACACTTATGCCTGATGTGACCAGACCTAGGTGGATAGACCTTAGGAAAACCAAGAACAGTTTGGGTGAGTGGACTGGCCTAGAGAGACCTTAAGGACCCAGATGAGTCATTGGTCATCTCTTAATTGGTTTCCTATGAGGTGATACCCCATGTAGCTGGCAAGGTTGTGTTACCTTGATGAGGATATTGTGGATGTGATGTCCTTAGTGCATCAATCATTGACCCCAGACCCAACTGAGACATGGGACTCATGTGAGGGTCCCTCTATTGTACTAATATCAAGGGAACCTATTTGGTTCCCCATTGTTAAACCAACCCTAAGAGGGTGTATTGGGAATGGGTTGATATGATAATGGGTGTCACCTTTGAGCCTGAATCAGTGAGTTGATCTTGTTCAGGCTAAGGTGGGATAGGTCTCACTCTATGGAGTCTGGCCAGGGTCTACATGGTGGGTTAGGCATATGGACACTCATGTTTAGAACTATTATTTTGATGTCTATTATGTTATATGCCTTAGGTAATATTAATTATTGGATATAAACTTATATAGCGGAGGGTTGAAATGATTATGATTTGAATACCCTAGATATGGAAAAAACATATAGGATAGATTAGTTGAGATTTTTATAGGGCTTATACCTTGACTAAGAAAACCCCCATAGGGGTGGTTTGTGATGTTTTATGGATCTTCCATAGAGTTTAGAGCTCGTATAAGGTTGGGAATCCATAGATTTGAAGTCGAGATAATGATTTGGATTGTCACGTGCTAGCTTGATGGGGGCCTTGTGGTGGGGGCTAAGAACCTACGATCTTTTGAGTGCCTACTAACTACTGAGGTGTGTCTGGTATGGTATATCATAGTAATCCTGGCTTTGGGTTTGTGATATTGTTTTGGTTTATTCCCCAAATGAGAAAACTCTTATAGAGGAGGTCTGTGATGACTTATAAAGAATACTACCATAGGGGAGGTCTATGATTACTAAGAAAACTCCCATAGTAAGAGGTCTATAATGATTTTATAGAACAATGAACCTATTGGTTGATTGTGTTATTATGGTTAGAATGGTTACACAACGTTCTCAGGGACACCCCAACACTGGCTGAAGCAAGTATGGTCGATCGGGGCCATGAACCTAAGGATCAGCAGTTGATGTTTATTTATTTTATGTGGTTATTTATTTCAGTTAATCTTATCACATGCACATATCACTATATATTCTGGTTAGTATGGGACCATGTTGCTGGTTCCCTACTAATTCATGTACTCACACCTTGCTTGGATAGTCACTAAACATGGGTACCCAAGCAGACGTTCACTTGGTTTTAGGTATAGGTTGGAGATGAGGCATGGGTTTGATCAAGTGATATGGATTGGACATGTACCAGGATATTGGTATGAGTTTTGGCTTTGAGATTTCATAAATCCAGTATGTTTTATTTTATTTTCCTTTTGTAATGGTATGTATATGTGGTCATCTCAGTGGGTGAGCATCTATTATATGTATGAAATTTATATTTGGGCCTTTACTGTATTATATTTATTATTCAGCTTTCTTATATTTATTACTTTTTTTCAATTTATTATGTGATATGTGATTTTTAGTTGTTTATTAATTATTGAAAACTTTGATACAGAGGGTATAGTCTCCTCACTATACCACCATCACTATTATAGATATAGGGTTTGTCAACACTAGAAATAGCCTTCATCAATGTTAAAAATTCAATGTTATTATATACACCTTTAAAAGATGATGGCTTTTATCAGCACTGATAAAGGGGGGATTTATTAGTTCATTTTTTTCACTGATAAAGGAACACTTTATTAGTGCTTTTTTAGTGCTAATAAAAGGCAGGTTGTAGTAGTGTGTTGTTGATATTAAATCACACTATAGAAAATATAAAATTTAATTTCAATTAAATTTACATTAGAAATGAATATATATATATATATATTAGAAACATTTAAAATATTAGTTTATAAAATTAAATTGTTATATAACATTTACAAAAATATAAAAAAATTAAAAAAACATTAATGTTTCATTGTCTTTAGGCCCCGAACCTCTCTTAAAAGAGTCTAATCATGCTATCAGTTGTTGATAAAATCACCCTAAGTCAAAAAAAGTGCAACTATATAAAAAATTTCTTATGTTATTAATACTATAAATAAATAAATTAAAAATAAATATAAAACAATGCATTAATAAAATGTCACCTTAAAACTAAAAACATACACTTTGAGTCATAGTGGGCACACCACTTGTATAATTAATGTGTGGTTAATTTCTACATATCAAAAATTATTTACAGATCATTTTCCTAAAGTATTAAGACAATATAAGTGAATTTTATTGGTTTTAAGTATGTGATGTATGTTTTGAACTAAAACATCAATTTTAAACTGAAAACATACACTTAGATTTATACTGGGCTAACTGTATGTTATATTAATGTGTTCTTGATTCCTATATGTTGCAAATGATTTATGGATTATTTTTATAATGTATCAAGACATTTTTAGTGCATTTTCTTGGTTTTAATAATGTGGCTTGTGTTTTGAACTAAAATGATAATTTTAAATAAAAACACACACTTTGAGTCATATAGGTCACACTATGTGTCGAATAGACATTTTATTGAATCATATATGTCAAAAATGACTTAAGGAAAATTTCCCTAATGTATCAAGACAATCGGAGTGTGTTTTTTAGTTTTTTAAGAAGTAACACATATTTTTTAACTAAAATTTCATTTTTAAACTGAAATTACACACATTGAGTCATACTGATCGCACCATGTGTCAGATTGGGGTAAAGATTATTTCTACATGTTTCCAATGACTTATGAATCATTTTACTAAATTATAAAGACAATATGAGAATATTTTCTTGGATTTTAGGGAGTAACACATGTTTTTAACTGGAATGTCATTTTTAAATTAAAATCACACATTTAGATTCATACTAATCACACCATGCATCACATTAAGATACAGATGATTCTTAAACATTGAAAATAACTTATTGAACATTTACCTAAATTATAAAAATAACATGAATATGTTTGCACAATTATGAGTATTCCATGAATCTTTTTAAATAAAATTTCATTTGTAAACTGAAACCACAAATTTTGAGTCACTCTAGTCACGCCGTGTATTGGATTAAGGTGAAACTGATTCCTAAAAAAAACATAACTTATGAATAATTTTACTTAAGTATCAAAATAATTTGAACTTGTTTTCTTAGTTTAGAGTATGTCATGTGTCTTTTAAACTAATATGTCAATTTTCAATAAAAACTCACTTTGAGTCATACCATCCACACCGTGTATTAGATTTACATTTGTTTGATTCATACACATAAAAATGACTTAAGGATCATTTTACTAAAGTATCAAGACAATCTGAGTGTTTTTTCTTATATTTCAGTCAGTGACACATGTTTTTAACTAAAATGTCATTTTTAAATTGAAAACACACACTTTGAGTCATAATGGTCTCATTGTAATTTTAATTGATGTGCATATAATTTCTTCACATCAAAAATGACTTATGGATCATTTTCCTAAATTATTAAAACAATATGAGTTTGTTTTCTTGGTTTTCAGTGAATGACATTCATTTTTAACAGAAATATCAATTTTAAACAAAAAATGCACATTTCGAGTTATATCAGTCCCACCATGTGTTGGATTGAGTTACGGATGATTCATACACATCAAAAATAACATATGTATCATTATCTTAATGTATAAAAAAATCTGAATTTGTTTTTTTGGTTTGGAGTATGCCACAGGTCTTTTTTACTAAAATGTCATTTTTAAACTCAAACTATACATTTTAAGTCATATCGGTCCCACTGTGTATCAGATTGAGGTGTGCATGATTCTTAAATATCATAAATGAATTTAGTATTATTTTAAAAAGTATAAAACAATTTGAATATTATTTATGGGTTTTGAGTATTTCTTGTATCTTTTTAACTAAAATATCATTTAAAAATGGAAACATATACTTTGATCCATACTGGTCACATCGTGCATTGAATTTACATGTGGTTTATTACTACATGTCAAACAAGACTTAAGGATAATTTTAATAAATAATCAAGACAATTTAGGTCCTTTTTCTAAATTTTTATTGAGTGGAATACATTGTTAACTAAAATTTCATTTTTAAACTAAAAACACTAATTCTGAGTCATACCGATCAAACTATGTATTAGATTCATCTACGAATAATTCATACATGTCAGAAGTGACTTATGAATCATTTTATTAAATTATCAAAAACAATCTAATTGTGTTTTATCAATTTTGAGTATGTCATGTGTCTTTTTTACTAAAATGTAATTTTTAAACTAAAACCACATGGTTTGAGTCATATTGGTTACACCATGTATCATATTGAGGTGTAGCTAATTCCTAGATGTCAAAAATGAATTATTGATTATTTTAATAAAGTATAAAAATAATATGAATATGTTTTCTTAATTTTGAGTATGTCAAGCATATTTTGAACTAAAATTTAATTTTAAACTATAAACAAAAACTTTGAGACATATCGGTCACACCATGCATCATATTGATGTTTGGTTGATTCTTATTCATCAAAAATTACTTAATGATCATTTTTCTAAAGTATAAAGACAATCCAATCTTGTTTACTTGGTTTTCAATGAGTGACATGGGTGTTTAACTAAAATGACATTTTGAAATATAAAACACTCATTTAGATCCATATCGGTCACACCATGTATCAAATTGTTGTACAAATGATTATTATACATCAAAAATGACTTATCGATTACTATCCTAAAGTATAAAAAATATTACTATGTTTTCTCAATTTTGAGTGTGTCGCATATTTTTTAACTAAAATGTCATTTTAAACTAAAAACACACACTTTGAGTCATTTGTAAAATATAAATACACAGTACTGAGCATTAATACATCAAATAAAAAAAATAACTCTATAAAGAAAACAAATAGTACCTTAGTGCATTATGATGTCAGTATACATTATGACACCATGTATTCGACCCATTCATTTCTAAAAAAATCCATTTCATCTTTTGAATATGAGGATTTTTAACAGTCCTAGTAGTACTGGAAAATATAAATAAATAAAGTATTAATAAATTTTTTTAAATGAAATTGTAATTATCATTATAAATTACTTTTTGAGGATCTAGTTTGTTGATGAAATATGATGTCTTTCATAAATTTGTAAACATGATAACCACAATCTTTGTCATTATTTTGTTTCATACATTTCAAAAACATTGATAAAAATAAGTAATTTTTTTTGTTATATATTTTATTAGTGAAACATTATTATATATACCTTAATTATTATTCACTTGTAGATGTTGATAGGGTTATTGTACTCGTGGATTGTTCTCATGCCATGATTTTGATTATATTTAAACGTCACCATATTATTAAAAAAATCATTAAGACATAATATAAAATGTATAAATTTATTTTTATTTGTAAAATGTTTCATATAGTGTATTAAAAATTGATAAACATCATCATGTGTGAATTTTTTTTGGGTTTATATTCATTGAATACAAAAAATAAATCTTTTGAGTATCGAAATTGATTATAATGAGCAACCAATAATGCCTAAAAATGAATAATTAATTAATGAAATGGAAATATGTTTTATGTGATGAAATTGTATACTTTTACCCCTATATCATTGGTATTAAGAAGTATCTGTCATCTATGAGTTTCTTTTCAAACATTGCGACCAGTTTTTCTACTATTACTAAATATTCATCTTCTTCCAATGAGATTTTTTTGTAGAAGTGATGTGAGGACTAATGAGTATAAATTTTTTTCATGGGGTTTTCCATTCAAATAGTAATGATATATATGCCTATAAAAAATATGAATAGTAATTAACTGTAAATAACCTGGTATATTAGTTGTTGGAAAAAAAATTATGAAAACACACCTCATGTATACATTTATAACTAATACTCATATATGATTTAGGATTTTATCTACATTCATAAGACCAAATAATTATAATGGCCTCTCTATGAATTTTTTCTTAAAAATCATTTATAGTAGTATCACCATTTTTTAATGTTGTATCCACATAAACTTATAATATTAGTAAATATGGAAGATGAACTGGCATGGAAAAGATACTTTCCGAAGGTATTTTTAATCGATTGGTTGATCCTTTAGATTGTTTTGATTTGATCTTTTTTTCCTCTCTTTATTCATCTTTAATAACATTCAACGGTTCATGACTTTTTTATTAATTGTTAAAGGTTTTATATAAAAAATAAATTGGAAAGGAATACATTTTTATCGATCGGTATTATTACAAGATAAATCATCTATTATATGGAAGTTCTAAATACGAATTTTAATGTCTGTACATCCATATATTTAAGGGAAATAGGTACTTCAGTGCTCAACTCATGATATAAATGAATCCTCACTCCCACATGACCTTTTTAAAGTTGTTTTTTTGTATAATATCTCCTTGTATATTATACATTATAACCATCACAACAAAGTGATGGGTGGGTTCTAATAGATATAAATAGAAATCATGTTTACCTTATAGAATATCAGTATAGGAAAGGTATTAGTATCTTCCTAATTCACATTTTTTAGAAATAGTTATGAAAAAATTGATTAACTCTGGTAAGAAAAACCGTTAAGGGGAATAACTTCCCTCAAATATGGGGGTCTTCATATAATGGTTTTCACTATGCTGTTTATTCTCTTTAATTCCTTTTAATAACATTATCTAACAACTCATACTTCTAATTATGTTTTTATTCTAGAAATTCTATTAGTGTCTGCATCTCATCCATTTTATTTTCTTTATCCCCATGTGCAGTTATTTTCTCAAAATATGTTTAGGGTGACAATCCAAATCTTGTACCTCTAACATGGTCATATTTTTTTGGCTGCTTCAAGAACACTAAAATTATTCTATTATTGAGTACTGCCAATGATGATTCCTATGTCTAAACTAGATAAAAAAATATACAAAAGTAAGTAATCATAGTTATTTAATACATATTTAATGTAGAAAAAATTAATATGTCATACTTACATATGATTCCAATAATTTTTATGTGTTTCCATCTATTAGTATTTCATATTTATTTACACAAGCCTCCTTCTATAGGACATGTTTTGGGATGTAGGTGGATTTGAATTTTTATTAATCAGTTTTTATATAAATAAATCAATATAATTATATTTTTTTCATGACACATAAAAGTATTGTTGTAGATTTAAAATACATACCATTTTCTCAAGTAAAGTTTACCCCATCATTGCTTTATAGTTGGGGTACATTGGTTTTATTATACGCTTCTTATTTTACTAGTCAGTTGTTATTTCATAAATTAACAATTCTTAATCAAAGTGATTAATACATATATTCTAAACTAATTTATTACTAATAACAATGTATCTAAAAATATGTCTCCTTGAGATGAAAAATAAAGGAATTTAATGTTTCCTAGTTTATCAAGTGTGTATACATATGTGCTGTGTGTGATTTTTCTTTCCCTTCTATATCCCTAAGATAATGCTTTGTAATAATTATCTAAAAGCCTCTATGAGATTTTTCAGTGACCATTAATAAAAATTTCATTAGTCTTTCATCTAGTATAAATTCACTTTATAAGGGATAATGAAGAGTAAATAAATGTTTCATTGTTATTTTTTAGTAAAATAAAGGAAGTATATCATAATTGTACCCAAATATCATCCCAAATTAGTGCCTTAACAGAGGGAACAACATTGTGTTGTGTATGTACATCAATCAACAAATGAATTCAAGTGGTGATTCCAATGTAACTAATGAAAATAGACTTTTGGGGGTTACTAGGCTGGTCGTGTGCATTCCATACAATCTCAAATTTAATGCCTCTACGTCTCGCTATAATAATGTTGTTAACACTATCATGCTATGAAGCTCCTATTTTTTTGGGACATAAGTTGTTCAACTTCTAGAATTTATCAGACTTCAATATTATTAATATTTTCTTTCTTGGGATTGGTAGCATCATCATGTAGAGAAACTTATTATTCCTCTACATTGAGAGTATCAGTATATTGAGAAACCCATTGTTCCTTACGATTCAAAACATCAGAATGTATAGAAACCATTATCTACATAATTTGTTTAACATTTAATTTAGATTACATAAATTTAGATATGAATATATAATAATATGAGGAAAAAATGTATATTACAAAAATATATATAACTTTATTATTGAACTCTCTTTTTTCTTTAATGTTTGAAGGGATTTAAACTCTCTATCTTGTATCAAAATACCCTCATTTTGGTCTCATGTAACATAGAATACCCCATATGTATTGGGATCACTACAAAATGATTATGACATCCAAATTAAAGGTTCATCATTAGTTGAATTGACATCTGACCCTTTAGTTGTTTTGGTTGATAATATAACAATTGACCACTTTATGTTTGTAGGATCAAGAATATAAAATACTTATATTATTTACGATGTCGTTATAAGTGGTTCTTCCTTGTATCCTTCCTTATTGAAATACACTTTCATGAATCCTAATTCATCAATTTTAACTACACTCATGTTATTGACCCACTCTCATTGAAAAATTACCACTTATAATACTGTATAATTCACACCCATATTTATTAAATGATTCCAAAGTATGAAATATTTGCATAAACTTGATTTATATCCTTTGTACCATATGCATACACAACTTCATCTATATGAGAAACTATACTATTTTTCATGGAATTTTATTCATCGTGTTCCTTTATATATTACAAATAACAATTAATTACGTAACACTTATAAGATAATACATGCATAGTTGGTCCTTTGTCTAGACATTTAAGTCATTATGAAATTGAATTTAGATTTTCAGTTGAATCCTTAAAAATACGGTCATGAAACCATCTTATAAACTATTTATTATGTGTGTTTGATATCCATCTTTTGGGCCTTTATGAATTCTAATGCCTAAGAATTACGTTTTAGGTTTCAAAATATGTTGAAACCACTAAATTTCTATGTAAAACATAAAGGTGGTCATACTCCCACTCTGTAATAATAATTGTGACAACATCTATTCCATAAATTCCTTTACCCACAAGTTTCCTGACATGATGAGTTTTTAGTAGACCAATTATTTCTACATTAGACAAGCAGTAGGTACCGGATTCAATGGATTCCTCAACAAATATATCTCTCTATAATATAACCTTCTTGTTTTGTTTTGATTTTTGATATACCCTTTCAAAATATTCTTATACCACTCAATGCGGTACATCCATCTATAATGTACAAGAATACATAGCTAGATATATATAACCAAGTGAACCATAAAGTGAACCATCATATAAATGAATAAATTCAAGAAAAACATATCCAATTCATATAATATGATAGTAATTTACTTTTCCATAGTTGTAAATTTCACCAAGTATATAATTCTAATGCATATGGATTTGAAAAATAAACATAGTTTTGTTAATGTATTATGGGAATTATTAGAAAAAATTCAATGTAAATCTATATGAATTAGATCTTGTATCAAAATATAACAGTCATGTGATTTCAGGCCTTTAGATTTAAATAATTCATTGACATGATATTCTTGATATTTTATGAATAACCCTATGTAACCTTACATAATTCAGGAAGATATAAAACTGATATCTCTCTTTCCTAGAAAGAGTATAAGTAGTTGGAGGAAGAAAAATATGTATTTCAACCTTCACTAGCACCAAATATTCTTATACCCCCATGTCAATGATGCCTAACCTAGCCTTAATTTCATCCTGTTTTTAAGGTTCATTTAGTAACATGTCAATGACACTATCACGCATATTTTTTTCAAATTCATGACATCAATAAAATGCCTGATGTGTAAACAATTCTAGTATGGTAATTTGAAAAAATGATCTTTTTTTCCAACTAGTTTTTGAAAGGATTTTTGAATAAGGTTTACCAAACGTAGTTTCTATATCTTTTTATTTCTAAAAAAATTATCACTAGTTAGTGGAGATAGTATTGTACCTTATTCTGAATTACCATAAAATAATGTCATCCAAGATCAATATTTATCTCATCAGTGTATAAATATATGATATCCTAGAAACATATTCTTTGATGAATGTTTCAACCTAACTGAGTGTGTACATTTTTCAGAAATGGGACACCATTGAGCTCATTTAATGTTATATCCTAACAATTCTCCATAAGAAGAAAAGTCATTTATCATCTCTTTCAACATGGATCTCAACGTGATATATTAATTTTAGTAAGAAACATACAAAGTATCACATGAATCCTATATTAATTTCAAATCTTTGATCAATGAATCCAAATAAACATCAATATCATTACCCAGTTGTTTTCATCCAAATATAAGTAGAGACAACATAATGTATTTTTACTTCATGCATAACCATGGTGGAAGGTTATAATATTCCAACATAACTGACAATGTATTGTGAGTGTTGATTTTTAAACCAAAAGGATTCAATCCATCTGCATATAGTATAAGATGAAGGTTTCTTGGATTATTTACAAATTCAAGATACTCATGGTCATTTTTATTCCACTCAGGAGAGTCTATGGGGTGGAAAAGTTTCCCAGCTTGATTTATTGTATCTTCATGTTACATAAATTACCTTACAACCATCTCACTTTTATATAGGTTCCTAAACCTTGTAATTATTGGAAAGTACCATAAAATTTTTTAAGTAATTGATTCATCATTCTTGTATCGATATGCACCACACTTTGATAATTTTTTAAGTGATTCGTGGTCCTTTTGAAATATTATACTCTCATTTGGAAAATCATGTATTCTTCTAGAGATCATACCCATCGAACGTATCATTTTTTTAACATCATATGTTTAACATGGAAGATTATTATCTTCTAGTAGCATACCATTCGATAGAGAAAGTAGTTTAGTAAAGTTGGTTTCACTCCATACATTTCCAACTTTTACATTATATAGATTCAATATGGTTGATAATGTTGTATATTTAGTACAACTAGAATACAATGGCATTTTTTCACATCTTTTTAAATTCTGAAATAGTTTTTTAAAATCATCATATAGCACCCCTAGTTTGATGTACACCATCATTTTTTTCATTTTAATTTATGATTATAATCATTAGGGTAATTTACTGAAAGGATTCATAGGGTTTAAGAGAAGGAGTTTTGTAATATTTCTATAAGAATCATTCACGTCATGAACAGAATTCACGATGTGAATAACATTGAAAAAATGTCCTAAATACCCGGTAAGGCATGAATGATATTTCATTAGTTTGATAGATACAATCCATTTATGACGTGAAAAGGGTTTCCATAAATTAAAATTACTGTGGTGGTTTTTTTAGTGTAAGTGTCCCCTCAATGAATTCATGACATGAATTTCTAATTCACATTGTCAATTAGTCTGATTCTAGCCTGTTTAGTCTAACCTATAGTTGTAAACACTCATTTATTTTCCTTTCTTTTTCTCCATACATTAAGGGCCACCCTTGGTGATATTTGATGATCTTTAATGTTTGGAATCTGATTCCAATGAATCTTTAAGCGGTCAATTGTGGAAATAAAATGTTAGAATCTTGTTCTTACTTATCATCTTGGATCTCCTTGGTTTGAATTGAAATGGAACCATAGGTTAGTATTGTTATTCTTGGATTTATGTGTTTGGATATGTTTTGATGACATATTCTTGGAATTTAATAGAGGAATGGAAAGAATATCTCATAACATGGTAATTTCTAAGATCCATCTTGTCAAAAAACCTAACGTAGGTGGTTTTTCCCTCATTACACTTTTATTGGAACTCTAAGTATTTTAGGTTTCTAAAATATTCTTCTCTATTTTTCAATGGTTTTCCCTGGTAAAACTCTTCTAAAAATTATCTTACCAGTTGGATTTAAAATTGGATTGTGGGTGTCTCCCATAATGGACTTGTTAAATTCATTAAAGGAGATATCTTAAATGAAATATGGTTTGACACATGTTCTTGTCATTATGGGTTTTGGGTGTCATCTAGAAAGGCATGATTTGGTCTGTGTTCATGATTTCATTATACGAGGCCTTTTCTAAACACACTTTGTGATTGGTGCTAAATGGAATTGAATAATGATGAAATTACCAAAAACCAACATGTAGCACCCCAATATTTAATGGTATGTCTCTTTTAAAATTTAATATCTTCAAAAGTTTATAATTCACGCAAAATCGAGTTTAAAACCATAATATACTATTAAATATAACCATTGAAATAGTAATGTGGCCATTAGGAATAGTAATATTACTAGTAGAATAGTAACCTTACCTATTAAAGTACACCTAAAATTTATATATCTAATGAATGATAATATAATATATTTATATCATGGAATAAGATAATAGATGTTTTAAAAATGATAAATTAAGTGTTGGTATTTTTGTGAAACATAAATGTTTATTTAAAATTTTATAATTAATATAATTATTTAAGATAAAATTTATTTTCATTAAATAGATTAATAAATTAATATTTTTATTGTCTTATGATTATAATATAATTTTATGTGACCTTAATTAATTTTTGAAAGTGTCATACAATTCATTATAATATTAATATCAGTATATTTTGAGTAAATGGTGATATTATTTATAAATTAAATTTATTATATTTATAAAATTATTTTCATAAAATAGAGTCTATTTTTAAATTCAAAATGTCAAAAAATGGTTAGGGTGAATTTTTGGGATTTTTTTAAAATAGCTGAATTTTTTGTGAATATGGAAATATGGTAATTTATGGTATTTAAAAAATACATGAATTATTCAGTCATAGATGATGTATGGATGATTTAAGCATATAATCATGAACTATCCTTAATTATTTTTAATATATTTAGTGATAATTATCAAACTATTCATAGTCTTTAGCCTAAATAATAAACAAATAAATAAAATACTCAAAAAGCACCCCTCTCCTCCACTATAAATACTCAGAAAGCACCCCTCTACTCCACTATAAATACCACCCCTCAAGAACCAGAGGTCATGTATTCTAGCTTGATGCCTCAACTGTTGCTGGATGAGGTTGGGACTTTAAGACTCTAGTGACCACCAAACTTCTTGAGACGTGAGGCTAGACTGAATGGTACTTAGTGGAATATGTTTATGGGATTGAGATGCCTCCAAGACGGATGAAGGGGTGGGATAGAGACCCTAGTTCATGTAGGAATTAGGGGAACCCTTTATTCATTGAGTTTTTTAGGATTTTGAATAACCTTTGTGATATTTTTTTAAAAAAAATTGTATCTAATGAAAACTAACCCTTTTTTAAAAGAATTTTTTTGTTCTTAAAGACTAAACCTAGTTCATCAGAATGTGTTTTTTTCTTTGAGAAAGTTGTTTTTCTAGACATAGGTTTTTAGACTGAGTAATACTAGATGTAGAAGGTGTAAGTAAGATGGATGTTGTAAGTTCTATAGATTGGTTGATCAGATTAACCATCAGACTCATATTCATCAGAATGAAGTTACAGATATATCTGACATGATGTTTGTTATAAAAAAATTTCTGAGTTAGAAATTCAAAATGTTGCTGAAAAATTTGAATGATGATAGTGATGTCAGGAGTTATAAGGTTATTAAACTCTTTAACCTTATGTTAGATGATTATTTAGTAGTTTGTAATTATGAAACATTACAAGTTTTCTATTACACTTTTGATGAAATCCTTATAAAGAAAATGGGAGAATAGGTTCAGCCAATAATATTATGTTTTGGCTGGAAAGAAAGAAGATGTTTAAAGTAAGGGAAGTAATAATACATTTCTATATTATTCAGATGATTCTTTTCCAATATTTATGTTCTCATAAATCATAAAATCTCTCATGATAAAATATTTTTCAGAAATTGATGAATCGTAAATATTTTATTGGTTCTAATAATCAAGATAAAGTTTTCATCATATCCAAAAGTACCAAACACAGAATTTTTTAGAATTATGAATGAGTTATAGATGACGAGGTTTGAAAAAATTCAAAGTTACAGATTGGAGTTTCCATCATAATGAGGTTTCCATCGTAATGATAATTCCTTAATAATGAGGATTCCATTGAATTGAAACTAAGGAAGTTCCATTAGACTAACTCTGAGAAGGAAAGTTAACTAGGTTGACTCTGAGGAGGAAATTCAACCAGACTGACTCTGAGGAGGAAAGTCGATTGGGATAACTCTGATAAAGATAGTCATATCATAATGATCAAAGGAATAAATTCAGATCATAATGAGCATTGGAAGATAGTCAGATCATAATGAATAGGGGAATAAAGTCATTACATAATGAGAAGAGTAAGAAAGTCAGATCGTAATGAGAAGAGGAAGTTAGTCACATCAAATTATAGCTAAGGAATTTAATCAGACTAAATATGGGGAGTTTATATTATACTAAAGAAAATTTAGTATGTTTAAGAAGGATTATTTTGGATAAATATTGAGAAGGATTAAAATAGTAAAAGATAAAGGTTTAAATGTAAGTGCTTTTTGGAGATTTGAAATTTGAGTAAGTGGGAAAAAATTCAGTTTCCTACCTTTTCTATTTTGATTTTCCTATAAATAGAATCATAATACATTCTTACTTTAAAAAAATTCACCAGAGTGAAAAAGGTGGAGTGTTACAGAATGCATGTCAAAGTAACCTTTCTGGATAGGGATATCTTTAGAATATCAAATAGCTAAAAGTTTTCTTATCATACTGAGGAAGATCGAAATAAGGAATATCAGTCTAATGAATATCAGACTAACCATTTAAGCAGAGTTGAGAAGTGTAGAATGATAAAGGGAATATTATATTGAGTCAATCAGACTAAACCAATCAGATTGTGTTAATCGGATTAAAGGCTATTGGACTTAGGAACATTGGAATCAGGTACTTTTGAGGATAAAATTGAACAGTCTTTATACTTTTTTTTGGATCAAATTTTTATAAGAAAACTTTGTAAATTTATGGGAGTGAGTATAATCATTCCTACTAGGAGATAGAAGGTGTCTAATATGATTTTTCACAAGTTTTATTCTCTTATTCATTATAAGGAATTTCTATAGACCTATGGGAATGTCTATGGAAAAGATATAGGTTCTCACACTAAGGTTGATCCTTATAAATCTCATGTTATTTTATTGCATTAATACTTTTACATGCATGATTATTTACCAAAAGATGGTAATAAAATAAACTTTAACATGTTTTAGGGGTTAAGTTTAAAAAATTATTGAAACTTATAAAAATTTTACAACTCATTCAACATCCCCTTCTCAGTTGTTTATTAGTCCTTTTGAAATTCAATTAGTATCAGAGTAATGGTTCACTTGTTGAATCCTTATCATGAATAATATCAATTATGTCAATAGTATAGGAATTCCTACATTGAATGAAAAAAATTATTATGGATGTAAAAATAGGATGAATCCTTATCTCTTATCTCATATCTGAGAAGTTATTGATGCTGCTACAATTGGTTTTACACCTATTAAGAAGGATGGCTTGATGATTTTTGTTGATATGAAAAATATATACGTTGATTGAAAAGATACAAATTCTATCCTTATGTCCTTATCAAAAAATGTTTATATGAAGTTTATGGGTCTTAAAACTACAATGATTATATGGGAAAATATGGAAATTATTTTTGAAGTGAATACTAAAGTGAATGAAGCAAAGCTATAAATCTAGAATAGTAAGTATGAGGACCTTAGTATGAAAGATGGAGTAACTATTGATGAATACTTTATTAAATTAAATGAATTTTTTTGCAATATTAGAGGATTTGGATATGTCCTAGAAGACTATACAACTGTGAAGAAACTTATTAGAAACTTTTTAGAGAGGTTTGATTCTAAAATTTCTAATTTATAAGATAAATATGGTTTATCTCTTGATGATTTGCATAAATTTCTTGTTACTTATGAAATAAAAAAACTCTAATATTCAAAAAGAAGATGAAAGATAAAATGGATTTTGAAGCCATGAGAAAAATTAAAATACAAGATACTAAAGATGTTGATCCGTGTGACTCTAAAGATAAATAGGATTACGAGTTGAATGAAAATGTTGTGTATCTTATATCCAAAAACTATTGAAGAGTAATATGAAAGTATGGAGGTAAAATTCCTCTAAATTTTTTTGAGTGTGGTCGAATTAGAAACTTTTTTATGAATGGACCCAAGAAGAAAGTTGTTGAATATTGATATGATTCTGATGAAAATCAATGATGGAAGAAGTAGAAAAAAAATGATAAATAAGAAAATTCATCCAAAAATTACAAGAAGAAATTTACTAGGAATAAGAGAAGTGCGTTGAGTAAAAAATATGAATCATACTCAACCGAAAACAATTATTTAGAAGTTGAATGTTCAGAAAAAGGATAGAACATTCATTGGAAAAGTTGAGAAAATAGAATACTCCCAAAATAGTGAAGAATAAGGTAAATAATATTACAGAGAGTATCAGATCTTAACATAACTTCTTGTATGTCTTGATCAAAACAAATATCCTAATAAAGAAGTCAGGATGATAAATAGTATCAGATCATAACATAACTTCTTGTATGTATTGATCAAAATAAATATCTTAATAAAAAAGTTAGGATGATAAAGAAAGATAGTGGAAAATTTTTTTAAGGTGAAAAAGATGTTTCCAATCAATAAGAATAATATATCCGAGAGATCTTAAGTTACAAACTAAGAATTTATTAATAGTGAAAGATGGTTTAAGGTCTCAGTAAGAAGCTAGAATCTAAGGAATAAGAAGTTAACAAATTTTTAATCAAAACTTCTTGAGTTCGAAAGTAACTTGAGGAATATGAATGAAAGCTTCAAAAAATACTTGTAAGTAAAAGTTGATACTTCTAATGTTTTTGAGAAAAATAAAATAAATAATTATATGAAATTATTACCCTTCAAAAATAATGTTTCATATGATCTTCCTAATATTTTAGGTGATAAGAAAAGTATTGGGAAAGTTTTTATTGAGAAGGTATGTGAGAAATATATCACATCTATAAAAGTTGAAAACATCCTTAGTAGGAATGATGATCTATGTCCTGAGTATGATAGGGCATAAATAATTTATCAACAATAATAATTTTTCTATAGATAAATATCTTACTTCAATATAAAATCAATATTTTATGGCTATTTATAATGTTTTAGAATCATTGGGCATAGAGATTATAATTTTTGGCATAACTTATCACTTTTTGAAATAAGGATTGAACAAATAGAAAGAGATGGTGGAAAAGGTATGAGTAACTTTACTAACCCACACAAAATTAGAAAATAAAAAGCTCAAGATGTTAGAAAATTTCCAACAAATAATTATTTTGAATGTTTGGAAGAATTTTTTGGAAGATGTGATCAACCTTGTCATCATGCTGAAATATGTATGACACTTTTTTCAAAACAAGTTTCTTATGGTGGAAAATAAAAGGAATCTAGAAAGAAGAAAGCTGATGAAATATTTTTTATTGTTGAGATATATTTGAAATAAATTAAAAGGAATAAACTATGGATAATTGATAGTAGTTTTTATTCACATTTGATAGGTGATATAAAAATATTTAAATATGTTGGAAGTCATGATGGAGTAGAAGTTACCTTTGGTAATGATAGTTCCTTAAAAATCAGAGGAATGAAAATGAGTAAGATTGAAGTAGAAAAGTTTAAATCTAAGGAAGTTTTATTTATTTATGTGATAAAACATAACTTACTTAGTGTAAGTTAGCATTTTAATGATGGAAAAGAAGTGATTTTTAGAAATGTAATTTTATCATTATAATTATGAAAGATGGAAATGTTATCACAAAAAGAGAAATAACTAGTGGTAATTTTTTCAACTTGGAGAGTTTAATAATTCATTTTACTAGAGTGCTTAAGATGAAAAAAATTGTGGCATCGGATACTTGGGAACCCTGGGTAGAAAAACATGAAAAAACTTTCTAAATTTCCTATTGTCAATTATTTTCCAAAATTGAAAATAATATATGAATATGTTTTTTACATTTGTAAAACGAAGATGACTAAAAATTATCATAAGAGAGTTAAGATTAAGTCTAGTAGACCTCTTTAACTTATTCATTCTAATTTATGTGGGCCGATGAGACATAAATAAAAAATGAGATTTATACTTTATCACTTTTATTGATGATTTAACTCGGATGAAAAACATTATGTTTATGAAACATAATTCATAGGCTCTGTAAATGTTTAGGATTTTCAAAAAATAAGTTGATAAATAAATGGGGGTTTATATAAAGATGTTGATAATAAATAATGGTATTAAATTCACAAACAATACTTTTGAAACATATTTGAGAAATCATGGTATAAAATATTAGTATATTACTCCATATACTCCATAAAAAAATAGTGTATCAGAAATAAATAATAGATGTTTGGTTTAAATATAAATAATTATGTTAGAAGAATACAAAATATCAAAGTTCTACTAGAGATAAGTTGTTAGTATTTCTATACATGTTCAGAATAGATGTTTGTTGAGACCAGAATCTGACATGACTTCTTATGAAATGTGGTATAATAAAAAACCTTTATTAAAGTACCTAAAAGTTTTTAGAATTCCATGTTTACTTAAAATAAAAAATATAGATCTGGGAAAGTTTGATGGTAAAGATGAGGAATGAAATTTTATGGGTTATTCACCCAATGTAAGAAGTTACAAATGTTGTAAAAAATGTTTAAAAAGGTCGTTAGACTCATATGATGTGAAAATAATTGAAAATAAAAATTCCTTAACAAATGTTGTTGAGAATGATGAGGAAGATTAACTGAAGATATCCAATGATATTAAAAGTGGTTCAAAATATCCTTACCAAGATACAAGAGATTCGTGTGATGAGGAATGTTTATCTGGAAGATAAACATTAAAAATTTCCTCCCTCAAAAAAACATATTGAGTCAAAAAACATTATTGGAGATCATAAGGCTCCATTTTATACAAGAAGAAAGTTGATATTAGAAAATATGACTTCACTTATCTCAAAAGTTGAACTGGAATCAATTTCAAAATCTATTTAACATAATTAATGGGTGGATTCTATGAATAAAGAGTTAGATCAAATTGAGAAAAATGAAACATGGTAACTTTTTCCATGGCCAAAAAATAAAAAAAATTCATAACAAAGTGGGTTGACAAAAACAAATTGAATGGGCATGAAAAAGTTTCATGAAACAAAGAAATACTTGTTTGTAAAGGATATGCACAGGTGGAAGGTGTGGATTTTGAAGAACCTTTTTCCCCATTTATAGGATTAGTTTCAATTAAAATGTTTATATCAGTTATCTCACATAAAAATTACAATGTTTATCCAAAGGATGTAAAGTCAAATTTATTAAATAGTAATATTGAGGAATAAGTTTACATTGAACAACCTTATGGTTTTAACCTGATCATAATGAAAACATGGTTTGTAGATTGAATAAATCCTTGTATGGGTTGAAATAAGCCCCACATGCCTGGTATTCGAGGCTTGATAGTTGGTTTTGAATGTTTAATTTTTATAAATTAAAAGTTTATATCAACTTGTATGTGAAATATTTTGACTCCAAAAATATAATTTTAATTGTTTATATGGATGATATAATTTTTTTAGGGAGTAAGAAATTTTTTTAAAGAGTTTCCTGAGAAAATGAAGAAGAATTTTGAAATTTCAATGTTGGGGGAATTAACTTTATTCCTTTGCTTACAAGTTCAACAAAAATAAAAGTACATTTTCTTACCTCAATAAAAGTATGTTATGGAATGTTTAAAGAAGTTTGGGATAGAAGAATCCAAATAAGTTTCTACTCCTATATATGTAAGCACAAAATTGAGTAAATATGGGTCCAGAAAAGGTGTGAATCGAAAACACTTTTAGAAGCTGATATGAAGTCTACTTCACCTTACAACCTCAAGGCGTGATATTATTTATTCTGTGACTTTCTGTGCTAGGTATTAAAGTAATCCAAAATAATCACATATGTTGGAAGAAAATAGAATTCTGAGATATGTCAAATGAAAAAATTCACATGATTTGTTATATAAAATAAATTGTGAGATGAAGTTTCATGGTTATACTAATGCCGATTGGGCTGGATATTGTAATGATAAAAAGGAAACCTCAGTGGGAACATTTTTCTTGGGTGAATTGTTTGGGAGTTGGCATAGTAAGAAACAAATTTTAGTAACTTTACCCACAGTGGAATCAAAATATGCTGCAACTAATCAGGCTCATACTCAAATGTTTTGGATGAAAGTTAAACTATAATATTTAAAATTAAAAGTCTCTAAACCATTGAAGATACTTTTTGATAATTAGAGTGAAATTGAACCGTCTAAAAGTCTTATCCAACATTCAAGATCAAAAGAAAATTAATATAAATCTTCACTTTATAAAAGATAAATTTTCTTCTGGAGATTTTTTTCTAGAATATATCTCAAAAAATTATCAAATTGTTGATATCTTCATAAAGCTAATTCCAAAAAATGTTTGTTTACTTGAGGATGAAACTTCATGTTCAGCCTCCTCCAATGACTTTCTAAATATCATAAGGAAGTTCCCCCACCATTATTTGTATTATGTTGAAAAAAGGGGGAGAAAGTAAGAACTTTTTACATTGTAAGAAGTTTTTACTTATCTTTATTTTAAGAATTTGAATTATTGGTTATCAGATAATGGGGGGGAGGAAAATAAAAGTGAGAAGAAAAAAATGAGAAAAGATAAAAGTAAGGGAGAGTTTATCTTTATATAGACACATAATTTTCTTGTCATTGAGGGATGAAATTCCTTAAAAAATATTACTTTATATATTAGTTTGGTGTTAGAATGATCTCTTTTGAGAAAGGTTATTTTTTGGTAAAAGTCAAAAAAAATGATTTTTTACAAATGTTGAGTTGTGAAAAAATTAAGAGAGTTTAAAAAGTTATTAATGAGTGTTGTCAACAAATCTAAAGGGGGATATTGAATAAACTTTATGATATATTGTTTTTAAAAAAAATTGTATTTTTTATAACTAAAATTTTTGTAAACTAATGTTTTTGTTCTTCAAGATCAGACCCAATCCATTGAAATAAGTTTTTGTATTTAAGAAAGTTGTTTTTCTGGATACAGGATTCCGAACACATGTTTTTGGACTGAGAAGTACCATATGTAGAAGGTGTAATGAAGATGGAAGCTAGAAGTTCTATAGATTGGTTGATCATATTGACCATCAAACTCAGATTCCTCATAATGATGTTAAAAATCTACCAGACACAATTCTTGTTAGAAAAAAATTTATGAGTTAGAAAGTCATAATTTTGCTGAAGAAGTTGAATGAATATATTGATTCCAGGAGTTAGAATGTTCTTAAACTTTATAACCTTAAGTCAGATGATGCTTTTCTGGTTTGTAATTCTACAATATCATAAGTTTTCTATAACACTTTTGATGTAATCCTTATGAATAAAAGGGGATAAATGGTGCATCCAATTGTATTAACATTTGGTTGGAAATAAAGAAGGTGATGAAAGTAAGGGAAGTCATAATATTTTCTTATATTATTCAGATGATGCTTTTCTAATATTGAATTTATCATAAATCATGAAAACTATCATAATAAAATATTTTGAAGAAATTGAGGAATCATAAAGATTGTATCATTTCTAGGAATTAAGACAAAGTTTTCATCGGATCTAGAAGTAGCGAACATAGAAGCTTTCAGAAGTCTGAATGAGTTATAGTTGATGCGGTTTGAATAATTTCAAAGTTTTAAATTGGATTTTTCCTCGTAATGAGGTTTTCATCATAAAGATAATTCCATAATAATGATAATTACATCATTATGAGGATTCCATTGGACTGAAGCTGATGAATTTCCATCATATTGACTCTGAGAATGCATGTTAATTGGGATGAATCTGAGTAGGAAATTCAATCAGACTAACTCTATGGAATAATGTAAATTAGACTAAATTTGATGAAGATAATCAAATCACAATGAATAGAGGAATAAATTCAGATCATAATAGGTAGAGGAAGATTGTTAGATCATAATGAGTGTAGGAATAATTTCATAACATAATGAGTAGAGGAATAAAGTAAGTTTGTAATGAGTGGAGGAACATAGTTACATCGGATTGAAGCTGAGGAAGTTAGTCGGACTAAAACTATGGAATGCACATCAAACTGAATAAAAGTTAGTATTTTTGGGAAGACTGATTTCTAATAAATCTTGATATGGTTTAAAGTTGTCAAAGTTGAAGGTTTAAATGCTATTGATTTCTAAATATTTGAAATTTGAGTAAGCGGGAAATTTTTTCCAATTTCATGCCTTTTCTATTCTCAGTTTCCTATAAATAGAATCATATTTCATTTGTACATAGAAACTTTTTCAACATATTGGAAAAGGCATAGTTTTGTGGAATACATTTCAAAGTTATCCTTTTAGATATAGATCTCATTAGAATACCAGACAACTAAAATTTTTCTTTCTGAACTATGAAAGATCAGACTGAGGAATATCAGTCTGAGGAAGATCATCCTTAGCAATTGAGTAGAGTTTGAGAATTAAATATTGAGAAATGGATCATTATATTTATTCAATCAAAATAAGTCAATCATATTGTGTTCATTAGAATAAATTTCATTAGACTCTGGCTCATCAGACTCAGGATCTTTTGTGGAGTAGATTAAATAAAGTCTTTATACTTTTGTTTTGGCTCGGTTTTTTATAATCAGATTTTGTAAACTGACTGGAGTCAGTATAATAATTTCTATCAGGAGATATATGGTTTCTAATAGGATTTGTCACAATTTGTATTCACTTATTTATTATAGTGAATTTACATAGACCCACAGAAGTGGATATGGAAAGGATGTAGGTTCTCACACTGAAGTTGAACCTTATAAATGTTGTGTTCTTTACTTTATTTTCTACTTTTTCATGGATTATTTTTTAATAAAAGATGATAATGAAATGAACATTAGTATGTTTTAGGGGTTAAGTTTCTAAAAGTAATGAAATTTATAAAAAGTTAACAACTGGTTCACCCCCCCCCCCCTCTCAGTTGTTATTTGATACTTTGTAACTTCATATTTTCAAGAAGAGGGTATTATGAGTGATATTATTCCATCTTATGTAACCAAATCAAAGTGAAAATACATTAGGCAGACCGAGATAAAGGTGGGTGAGTGGAATAACCCATAGACACATTGATGATTGAGATGGTTCGTGGGTCATATATTGACTGGTTTTCAATGAATAAAGACCCCATATAGCTGACACAACCATGTTACCTTAATGAGGATGTCATGGACACAATTCCTTTAGTGCATTGGGTGTTGATTGGAAACCCAATTGAGGTCAAGGACCCATGTAAGGGTTCCTCAACTATACTGAGATCGAGGGGACCTAGTGGTTGCCCTATTTTCAAACTGACGATAAGTTGGTATGTTGGGAATTGGATGATATGATCACAAGCATCACCTTAGATCCTAGATCGGTGAGTATAACGACCCATACTTTACATACATTGTTAATACTTCAAAATTTAAGCATACTTATTACAAAATATAACAAAACCACGAAAGGACCGTATAGGTATAGTGTCTTTAGAATCTGGGAAACATAAACAACTGGTTCACAAAGCGTCTACACTGTCTCCCATTTATTTTATCATATATATAGTCCCTTTTGGCATATCTTACTTAATAACATTTTTCCTGAACTGGGGAAAGAAAACATTCAAAAGGGTGAGCTCAAATTCTCAGTAAAGGTAAACAAAAGAAATATCAATCACATCAAAATAAAAACATAACATTTTGGAAATCTGCAAAAGAGATCATAATTTCATAACATGGGATAAAATATGGTAGTGAAATGTAATCCCAATAATCATAACATAAAACATAAAACTTTGTGGCCTACACACATAATCATAGATAATCATTTATTATTAGTCATGACTCACATCCAAGACTATCTTAGTGGAAAAGTCCATTTATGAACCGAGTTCACTCCTCATTTCAGTCCTGTTTAAATGAACTGGTATAACCTACCGTTCCAGCCATGTCTATCTCATGACATATAAAATCTGTACCCAATGCATTGGAGTGAGATATAGGTCCCACCCATCTCATAATGATACCATTCTTATGCGTTACACAAAACCATAAATCATACATCATTGCATAACACATGTAATAAAAATGGGAATCTTAAACATCGTGAAATCATAAAACAATTCATATAAGATAAAGGAATTTATAAAAATATTTCCATCACAACATAATCAAATAAATTTAATAATAGGGATAGAGACAGAACCCTTTATTATCTTAGATGGAAAATAATTTTGATAAAAAAACGTGAACTCCATTCTTGAGGAAAATATCCTTTCTATTTCAAAAAGATTTTCCTTTCATAACATGTCATACAATTTTAAACTAAAAGAAGTTGATTAAAAATAAACTTGAAAACTTGTAATGTAAGATTCTTGGAAATAATGTTTTAAAAATCCAATCATGAAGTATAAGTTAAAAAACATTCTTCTCGTACTTTTGTCAGAAAAGTCAAAAAGTATCTTGTACGAAAAACGACAAAAGATTCCTTTCATATCTTTTACTAAAAACTCACCGAAGGGTAAAATTGGATTTAAAAAATTGTAGGTGGATGGAAAAATATTACATATAGATGAAACATGGATGTGGATGATAAAATACACCCTAGTGAATTTCAAAGTATAAACAATCTCGGATAAAAATGAGATTGTGATATTTCCCATACCTTTGGTCCAATTTGCTTCGAAAGTGTCTGAACCTCCTGTATAATGATTTAAATAATTTTATTTACTTATTCCATAATCATAATTATTTTTATGATATAATATATGGTCATATTCTTAGCTTCTTATTAGTAATATTTCATTACTACTTGTTATTCGGGTGTTTATTACTTTTTGTTCTTATGCGCGTTTTGTCAAATAAATTCTTATTTTTGTTTTTAGGTTATATATACCTTATTTCCATAATGGTATTAGTGTAATATATATCATATTAATTGATTAAATTCATTTATATAATCATTATTAAATGAAGATCATGTAGAACGAGTCACATCACATCGTGGAGACGGTATTCCGTACGTACGCACGAGCGATGATATCGTTCCCATGATTGTGGAATTGTATTGGAGTGTATATATACTATTTCAGAATCAATATCACTTTACAATAATCATATATAGTAATTATTTACACCATTATACCCATCCAAGTAAGGTGGTGGTGGAAAATAGATTACACCACGACGTGGAGATGATATTCCGTACGTACGCACGCGCGGTGATTTCGTTTTCTGTAGGGTGGATAGATGGTGAAATAGAGTTGTTTAGTACTTATAATAACATATAATTATATGAGTTATACTGATGTTATTACTTCATAATGAAAAAACTAAAGAAGAAGAATTGGAAAAAGAAATAAAGATGAATGAATCGGTAACGGACATGACCTATTCTTTGAAGTGGTTCTTTGAGACCTCCTTTTAGGGCATTAAAATTGGTCTTTGAAGAAGACCAGGACCTCTTGGATGTATCTAGGAAAGTGGGGAGAAGAAATTGGCAGGGGTTGGTATAGCTTGAAGGCTCAAAGTGGTGTGAGGAAGAGAGGGAGGAGGTGGCCTTTTATAAGGGGGAGAGGGGCACCTTTGGAATAACTAAAAATATTTTTTTATTATAAAGTAAAATTCAGTTCTTAATAGCTCCAAATTGATATATTTAGAAGATAAGGTGGGTATGGGTCAAAATACCATTATCCAATAGAATTTAGACAAGTTTAGGTATAAATTTTAACCTTATCATTTAGATTTAACTTTAAGTTAGATAATTTAACATTTACCGTGTCTTCTTGTTTTCTTACACTATAAGGTTAATAAACATACTACATCAAGCTAAACTTACCCCAAGTTGTTTATTATTAATATATATATCCTTATCTAAGTAATTTGGACGAACCTTAGATTTTTAGGAATAAAATAACAATTAATAATATAATATTTGTTTTAAAAACAATTTTATGTCAATTTTGACACTATTTAGTAATTGATTTTTTTGAAAATCATAACAGAATGATTAGTTCTAAATTTTTTTATTAAATAAATAAAAACATGTCATATTAACATATAAAATTATTTTAATGCATAAAAAGTATAAAATTACATTTATTTGGGTATTTATAACATCAATTATGTCAATATTTCATTAATAAGATAATTACTGCATCATCATTGTATCATAAATAAATTAAATTATTTAATGTCTAAAAATTACAAATAAAATACCATTATTTAGGAAATATTTTTATATTTCTAATTAATATTTATAGTTGAATGTATCTTATGTATAACCACATATTAAAAATGATTTACTTATTAATCATTGATTTTAACTATTTTAACCCTTCTTGAAATAAATTAATAACAAATGTCCTAATCTAATCCAAATGGGGCTAAATGGTCATATTTTATTCCTAAGGTTGTTTTTGGTCTAATTACACTTATCCAATAGAATTATGTCATGTGTTATGGTAATAATAATAACACTTTTATCCTTAATTACCCTATTTACTTTTAACCGTGGGAAAAAAAGTAAAAAGTTACTATTCACCAAAAAATATTTTCATCTCATTGAACCAGATTTTAGTCCTTGATATTAACCGGGTCTCTCGGATTTTTGAAATTTCACCCACAGAAGCGGTAAAATTATGTTTTATGAAAAATTTAGTTTTTTAACTACCACTTAGTGGTTTCACTATTCATCAAAATTGAAAGTTTTCAGAAAAATACCAAAATTTCACCCTAGGCTAATATCGATATTCTGAATCCAAAAATGAAGTCCAATTTGAAAAATAAAAATTTATAAAATTTCAAAAAGTGGTTATTACTATTCATAATGGATAGTTTTAATAATATTTTAATAGCATAACGTTGTTTAGTGAAACTAGGTATTGCGTACGACGCAAGCTATCGAGGAAGGCCGTAGTTGCGTGTAAAGCAAGCCAAGCTAGTATTGTGTGTAGTGAAAGATTCCTTTGATAAAAACAAAATATTTCTCATAAAAGTATCGGGCGTTACATTCTACCCCCCTTAAAATGAATTTCTCCGTCAAAATTCGTCACTTTGTAACAAAAAGATAAGGATACCTCTCCCTCATCATATCCTCAAGATCCCACGTAGATTCATCTAATTGGTGGTTCCTCCATAAAACATTCTCCAATCGAGTGGTCTTGTTTCATAGGACTTTTTTGCTACGATCCAGAATCTCTATCGGTTGTTCTCCATAAAAAAGATCTTTCTCCAGCGGTACAACTTCTGAGCTGAGTACATGTGAAGGATCAGGTATGTACTTTCTCAGGAGAGATACATGGAACACATCGTGAACTTGAGATAGATTCGGTGGAAGCGCCAATTGGTATGATACCTTTCCAACACGATCCAGTATTTCGAAAGGACCGATATATCTAGGGCACAACTTCCCCTTCTTTCCAAATCTTATGACCCTCTTCTAGGGAGATATTCGTAAGAACACTTTATCACCCACTTCAAACTCTAGGTCTTATCTTCTGTTGTCGGCATAACTTTTTTGTCGACTCTGAGCTACTCTTATGTGTTGTTTAATAGATCTGACATTTTCTGCCATTTCATCAACGAGATCAGGTCCTAATAGATTTCTTTCTCCAACTTCATCCCAACAAGTTGGAGTCCTGCATTTCATTCCATAGAGAGCTTCATAAGGAGCCATATGAATACTGGAGTGAATGCTATTATTATAAGAAAATTCCACCAAAGGTAGGTGTTGATCCCAACCACCTTTGAAATCCATAGATCAAGCTCTAAACATATCTTCTAC
Source organism: Viscum album (assembly GCA_963277665.1). Taxonomy (NCBI): domain Eukaryota; kingdom Viridiplantae; phylum Streptophyta; class Magnoliopsida; order Santalales; family Viscaceae; genus Viscum; species Viscum album. The sequence continues at coordinate 1,478,560,479 of OY728157.1, forward strand.
AGTTTGAATTGTTCTCTCAGACTGACTATCTATCTGAGGATGATAAGCAGTGCTGAAACTCAACTCTGTATCTAGAGTATGCTGAAGACTTCACCATAACTTCGAGGTAAATCTCGGATCCTGATCAGATATAATAGAAAGTGGTACTCCATGAAATCTTACCACTTCCTTCACATATATCCTGGCAAGATGATCCCGAGAGAAATCCTCTCTAATAGAAATTAAGTGTGCAGACTTTGTAAGACGATCAACTATGACCCATATAGCATTATTGCCTTTGGATGTTTTAGGATGTCCTATGACAAATTCCATAGTTATGTTTTCCCATTTCCAATCACGTATGGGTAATGGTTGTAACATCCCCTTAGACTTCTGTCTCTCAGCTTTAACCTGCTGAAAAACCAAGCATCGAGAGACATATTCAGCAACATCTCTTTTCATGCCATCCCACCAGAAGTACTTTTTTAGATCCCTATACATCTTTGTGCTTCTAGGATGAATCGAGAATGAATAACTGTGGTCCTCATCCAGCAGATCCTTCTTTAATTCTGGGATAGGAGGAACACAAACCCGATTCCTAAACTTTATTATGCCATCACAATCAAGGTTGAATTCAGGAACATTTCTCACCTTCTTTTGTAACTCTACATCATTTTTCTGCGCCTCTTTAATCTTCACATGAATAGATGGTTGAACATTCATTTGAGAAAGATATGATTTTTCTCTTTCCATTATAATTCCAATATCCATCCTTTGTAAATCCATAAATATTGGATCTTTTGTGATCCTCATCATGGATAAACTGGAACGGTCTTGTCGACTTAATGCATCTGCCACCTTGTTTTCTTTCCGAGGGTGGTAATGAATTGATCAGTGTAATCCTTAATCAGCTCCAACCATCTTCTTTGGCGCATATTCAGCTCCTTTTGTGTGAAAATATACTTTAAACTTTTATGATCAGTATAAATGTCACACCTTTCTCCATAAAGATAATGCCTCCAAATCTTTAATGAAAATATTACCGCAGCTAACTCCAAATCATGAGTTGGGTAATTTTTCTCATGGATTTTCAACTGTCGTGAGGCATAAGCTATCACCATATCATTTTGCATAAGAACACACCCCAGTCCCTTCTTGGATGCACCACTATAGATCACAAATCGTTCTCCACTACAAGGTAGTGTGAGAACAGGTGCACTGGATAACCTGCTTTTCAACTCCTTGAAATTCTCTTCACATTCATCCGTCCAAACAAACTTAACTTCTTTACGAGTCAACTTGGTGAGTGGATTAGATAATCGTGAAAAATCTTTCACAAAACGTCGATAATATCCATCCAAACCAAGAAAACTTCAGATCTCGGTTACTGTTGTTGGTCTCGACCATCTTTCGATAACCTCTGTTTTTTATGGATCCACAGATATCCCCTCTTTTGAGATTATGTGACCCAAAAATGAAACTCTTTGAAGACAAAATCCACACTTGGTAAATTTGGAATAAAGCTTATCCTTTCTCAGGGTCTTCAATATAATTCTCAAGTGATCTTCATGTTCTTCCTTTCTCTTTAAATATACAAGAATATCGTCTATAAAGACTACCACAAACTGATCAAGATAGTCTCTAAATACTTTATTCATCAGATCCAAGAAGATAGCAGGGGCCTTAGTAAGAACAAATGGCATCACTATAAATTCATATTGTCCATAACTTGTACGGAAAGTTGTCTTTGGTATATCCTCCCTTTTGACCATTAATTGATGATACCCTGATCGAAGATCAATCTTGGAAATGTATTGAGCTCCGCATAGTTGGTCAAATAAGTCATCAATGCGTGGGAGAGGATATTTGTTCTTGATAGTGATCGTGTTTTGTTATCGATAATCAATGCATAGTATCATTGATCCATCTTTCTTTTTAACAAATAAAATAGGTGCTCCCCAAGGTGATTCACTAGGGCATATGAATCCCTTATCAAGATTTTCTTGGAGTTGCTTCTTCAATTCCTGCAACTCAATTGGGGCCATTCTATAAGGTGTCTTTGAAATAGGTAAAGCACCTGGTATGAGTTCTATTGAAAACTCAACTTCACGATTTCGTGGAAGAACCGACAATCCCTCTGGAAAGACATCGTCAAACTCCCATAAAATGGGCATATTCTTAATCGTGAGTTTCTCACCAACCATTTGAGATAAATAACGTTCATTTAGTGGAATCAAGACCCATAATATGGAATAAATTTCCACTGGAAGGTTATGTTCATCCTTGCATCAATAGACGATCATAGATTGATCTAAAATATGAAACATTAATTCCCATCTTTGGAAATTGATATGAGATTCATATAAATAAATCCAATACATGCCAATAATAACATCAAATTCCACTATAGGAAGGATCACAAGATTTGTAGGAAGCACTTTCCCACAAAATTCAATCGGGGAAGAATTATAAACTTTTGATGCGACTGTTGTGCCATTAGGTGTTGTCACAGCTAACTCAACATCTAATTGTTGAGGTAATATGGTTATACCCTTAGAATAATTTTCATAAATAAAAGAGTGGGTGGATCCATAATCAAATAAAACATTTTATACTTTAGAGTGTATGGTAAGTGTACCTTTCACCACATCGTTATCGTACTCTACATCGCTGATAGAAATTTCATGTGACTTTCCTTTGTCTTTAGCCTTATTATTTTTTTGATTTCGATCATCATCAACAACCCTTGGATTAGAAAATTTATTGGCATAATGCCCCATCTCCTTTCACTTGAAACATTGAAGTGTAGTAAGTTCATTCTGTGTGTCCCTTCCTTTGTTTGCATCATTAGACATCTTCTTCCCATCATTGTGGCATTCGAATGCCCGATGACCTTCCATTCCACATTTGAAACATTTAATTGTCCCTTTAAGACAACTCCATCCATGTTTATTTCCACACTTTTAGAATAAGGGAAAGCCCGTCTTCTTTTCAGTGTGCTCTTTATATTTTCCTTTGAATTCCATTTTCCTCTTTATATCAAACCCATATGACTGATGGGTTACTCCAATATCCATCTCAACTTTGAGATCACATTGAACGATTTCCTCATAGCTATTGAAGACCCTTCTGGATAAGGCCCTTCGATGAATTGGTTTTAAGCCACTAAAGAATCGATTGATCTTACTCTCGGGTTGGATAATAATACCAGAAGCTTACCTTACAAGTCTTGTAAAATTTTCTTCATAGGTACCAACAGATTCATCATCCTTTTTCTTCAGTTCAAGAAACTCTTTCTCCATCTTTGTTCGGAGAATACGTGGGAAGTACTTATTGAAAAATAAGTTCTTGAACTCGTCCCATTCCTTGGACTCAATTTCCTCTCTTTGCCTCGTATTCATTATAATATTACACCATTGATCAGTATCACCTTCCAAACGATACACTGGTTAGATGACTTTATCATGTTCAGAATATTGAAGAACTGAAAATATCTTTTCAGTAGTACTAATCCACAGTTCAGTAACTAATGGATCAGTAGACCCACTGAATGAAGGTGGATGCTGCCTCATGAAGGATTCAACAGAATGTTGCTCCTTCCTTTTCTCGTTTGGAAGTCTTTAATGATTAATAGATTGAGAAAGTGTGTGAGCATGGCTACAAGATTTTTCATTCCATCTACCATAATGTTTGGTTGCTCAGGGGGACAATCATTGCATTCCCCGTCGCATTCCGCATTAACACGGTTCCTTTCGGTTCCAGCCATTGACTAAAACCAAGAAGAATAGTGTGAGAAACACTAATTATAATAGGAAAATGACATAATCAAGAATAAAATTTCACACTTGAGGTCATATCCTAGGTTATTCATGGACATTTCTAAAACACTAAGATTGTATTCTATTCTTAGACTTATCCTTAGGGTTCTTACCAAGTCTTTCATATCCTAGTTTCCAAAGGTTGACTATAACATTCCTCTAATACCAAATATAAAGACCCATACTTTACATACATTGTTATTACTTCAAAATTGAAGCATACTTATTACAACATATAACAAAACCATGAAAGGACCATATAGGTATAGTGTCTTTAGAAACTGGGATACATAAACAACTGGTTCATAAAGCGTTTACACTGTATCCCATTTATTTCATCATATCTATAGTCCCTTTTGGAAATATTACATAATAACCTTCTTCCTGACCTGGGAAAAAATATACAAAAGGGTGAGCTAAAAAGCTCAGTAAGGGTAAAAAAAGAAATATCAATCACATAATATTCATAAGAACATATATTTTTGATATCTTAACCTGCAAAAGAGATTATAATTTCATAACATGGGATAAATCATAGTAGTGAAATGTAATCCCAATAATCATAACGCAAAACATGAAACTTTTTGGAATACACACATAATCATAGATAATCATTTCTTATTAGTCAAGACTCATTGCCAAGACTATCTTAGTGGACAAAGTCTATTTCTGAACTGAGTTCATTCCTCGTTTTAGTCCTGTTTCCCTGAAACGGTTTAACCTGCCGTTCCATCCATGTCTATCTCATGAGATATAAATTCTTTACCCAATGAATTTGAAGGAGATATAGGTCCCACCCATCTCATAATGATACCATTCTTATGTGTGCCACAAAATCCTAAATCATACATCATTGCATAACCCATGTAATAAAAATGGGATTCTTAAACAACATGACATCATAAAAAAATTCATATAAGATAAAGGAATTCATAAAAATAATTCCATCACAAAATAATCAAATCAATGTAATAATAGGGATAAAAATAGAACCCTATATTATCTTAGATGCAAAATAATTTTGATAAAACACTTGAACTCCATTCTTGAGGAAAATAACCTTTCTACTTCAAATTTTTTTTCCTTTCTTAACATGTCATAAAATTTTAAACTAAAAGAAGTTGATTAAAAATAAACTTGAAAACTTGTAAAGGAAGCTTCTTGGAAATAATGTTTTAAAAATCCATTCATTCCGTATAAGTTAAAAAAATATTCTTCTCATACGTTTGTCGGAAAAGTAAAAAAGTACCTCGTACGAAAAATGACAAAAGATTCCTTTCATATCTTTTACTATAAACTCACCAAAGGGTAAAAATGGATTTAAAAATTTTTTGGTGGATGGAAATAATATTACATATTGAGGAAACATGGATGTGGATGATAAAATACACCCCAGTAAATACCAAAGTATAAACAATCTCGGATAAAAATGAGATTGTGATATTTCCCTTACCTTAGGTCTGATTTGCTTTGTAAGTGTCCAAACCTCCTGTATAATGATTTAAATAATGTTATTGATTTATTCCAGAATCATACTTATTTTTATGATATCATAAATGGTCATATTTCTAGCTTCTTATTAGTAATATTTCATTACTACTTGTTATTCAGGTGTTTATTACTTTTTGTTCTTATGCATGTTTTATCGAATAAATTATTATTCTTTTTTTTAGGTTATAGATACCTCATTTTCTTTTTGGTATTACTGTAATATATTCATTCATTCAATTCATTTATATAATCATTATGAAATGAAGATCATGTAGAATGAGTCGCATCACATCGTAAAGACAATATTCCGTACGTACGCACGCGTGGTGATTTCATTTTCCATATGATGGATAGATGGTGAAACAGGTTTGTTTAATACTTATAATAGCATATCAGTATATTATTGATATTTATGTTATTAATTCATAATTAAACAACTAAAGAAGAAGAATTGGAAGAAGAAATAATGATGAAATAATCGGTAACAGACATTACCTCTTCTTTGAAGCGCTTCTTTGAGACCTCCTTTTAGGACACTAAAATTGGTCTTTGAAGAAGACCAGTACCTCTAGGATGTCTCTAGGGAAGTGGAGAGAAGAAATTGGAAGGTGTTGTCCGATCATGATGGTTCAAAGTGGTGTGAGGAAGAGGGAGAGGAGGTTCCCTTTTATAAGGGAGGAGAGGGGCTCCTTTGGAAAAACTAAAAATATTATTTTATTATAAAGCCAAATTCGGTTGAAAATAGCTCCAAATTGATTTATTTCGAAGATAAGGTGGGTATGGGTCTAAATCCTCTCATACAATAGAATTTAGAAAAGTTTAGGTTCCTATTTTACCCTTATAATTTAGATTTAACATTAAGTTAGAAAATTTTACTTTTACCGTGTCTTTTTGTGTTCTTACACTATAAGGTTAATAAACTTACTATAACAAGCCAAAAGAACCCCAAGTTGTTTATTATTAATATATATAACCTTATCTAAGTCATTTGGCCGAACCGTAGATTTTTAGAAATAAAATACCAATTAATAATATATTATTTGTTTTAAAAACTATTTTATGTCAATTTTGACACTATTTAGTAATTGATTTTTATGAAAATCAAAACAAGAATGATTAATTCGAAAAAAGTTAATTAAATAAATGTCATATTAACCTAGAAAATTAGCGGAATTCATAAAAGGTCTCATATTACATTTATTTGGGTATTTAGAACATCAATTATGTCAATATTTTATTAATAAGATAATTACTGCATCATCTTTGTGTCATAAATAAATTAACTTATTTAAAGTCTAAAAATTACAAATAAAATATCATTATGTAGGAAATCTTTTTATATTCCTAATTAATATTTATAGTAGAATTTTTCTTATGTATAACCCTATATTAAAAATTATTTAGTTATTAAACATTGATTTTAACTATGTAAACCCTTCTTTAAATAAATTGATAATAAATGTCCTAATCTAATCCAAGTGGGCCTAAATGGTCATATTTTATTCCTAATGTTTTTTTGGTCGAATTACACTTATCCACTAGAATTTAGACATGTGTTAGGGTAATAATAATATCATTTTTACCCTTAACTACCCTATTTACTTTTAACCGTGGTAAAAAAAGTAAAAAGTTACTATTCACCAAAAATTTATTTTCATCTCATTGACCCCCATTTTAGTCCTTTATATAAACCGTGTCTCTCGGATTTTCTAAATTCTCTTCACTGAAGCGGTAAAATTAAGTTTTATAAAAAATTCAGTTTTTTAAACTACCAATTAGTGGTTTCACTATTCATCAATAAATGAAAGTTTCCAGAAAAATACCTAAAATTAGGCCTAAGATATATTTGATATTATGAATTCAAAAATTATTTTTATTTTACCAAATTCAAAACAAATCAGTTACATTAACTAATTTAAAAATTAATTCCCGTTGTCAAAACAAATAGCGTGTTTTTAAAAGATAATAACTATCAAAAAATTGACACTTGTTTATGTCTGGTTTAAATGTGAAGTTACATCCAATGAACAACATTGTATTAAATTGTAAAAATATATTATAAATATACTTTAAAACCAATCAAATTAATAATTTATCACTATTAATTATTTCGATTAAAAAATTGTTTTTAATTAAAATTTAGTAATTTTCACTATTCATCAGAATATGAAAGTTATCCGAAAAGTACCAAAATTTCACCCTATACTAATTTTGATATTGTAAATCCCAAAATGAAGTACATTTTGAAAAATAAAATTTACAAAATTTCAAAAAGTGGTTATTCACTATTCATAATGGCTAGTTTTAATAATATTTTAATAGCATGTCATTGTTTAGTGAAACTCGGTATTGTGTATTACCCAAGCTATTGAGAAAGGCCGCAGTTGCGTGTAAAGCAAGCCAAGATAGTGTTGTGTGTAGTGAAATATTCCTTTGATGATTTATATAACATAAAAGAGAAATATTTCTCATAAAATTCTCGGGTGTTACAGATATGATCATATAATATACCCACTATCACCACCTTTTTTAACCCTGATCCAAGTCAGAAGCCTCTATTATACAGGGAGGCATGATTGAGGAAATGTGACCCACTAGGCTAGAAAACCATTGGGTGGATCTCAGGTCATAACATTACATGGTACAATCAGAGCAGTATTCTTTTATTCAATACTATTTGGAGACAATATACAAGGGATGAAAAAGTTAACGGGTTTCGGTAATGGGATGTGTCTGATAGTAGGTATACCATGTATGAAAAAAATAAAATTTCTAAAAATATAAATTTATAATATATAGATTTTGATTATTAAAATTTATTATAATCCACCATTGGGTGATGAAAATGAATTGTTATATGGTTATATTTATGATTTAGTGTTCTATTAGATTGAAACCCAATGAGATGAGGGTATCCCATATCATGAATCATTTTAGAGACTTTATAGGAATCACATTCCATTAATTATGACATTCCTTATAGGATTCATTTCTTTATTGCATGATTGGGGATATGTTCCTTCTATGATATATTTGATATGCCTTATTTTTTTATAGATGTTTTGAGATATGTATTGAGATACATGGTTGGTGGATACAATGAAATCCATAACCTAAACAATATTATTCTAATAAGCCTACAACATACACCCTAATTAGGAAAATATATCTCATTGAGTCATGAACCATTGGTTTCATGGAATGGAACATGTTATGGTTCTGATTAAATAGACTCTATCATGAAATTTATTAGGATAAGGGTACCATGTATGTTGTTATTGGTGATCCTAATAATTAAATCATCCAATAGAATTTTGATATAAATGTGATACAAATGAAATTTAATTGTTTAAATCAATGAATATTACTCTAAACTTACCTTAACAGTTGGAATTATGAAGTATCTCTTGCTTTATTATGATCTATTTATCAACAACACCTAACTCAAGGATTGATCAGAGGGGTGTGATTATTTACTAGGATGGATTTTATATATCCTATTTTAAATATACATTGTTTTTTAATTTATTATTGTTCTAAGACAAGAATTTTACATTTTAGAGGTATGACATCAGAACATCCTCCATTTTTGTACAAGTAGGGTAGTGGAGACCATGATATAGAGGTTGTGGGGAATGGGATACCAGTATATGTTCCTATGGTTTTAATTGATGCACCAATGATACTACTATACATTGGTTTCAATACACAATTTCCTGAAAACATTATGTTTTATATTCAAACTATTTAGGGTGTACCACAACCAACCCCGAATATAGTAGAGTGGACATGTGAGTTCTAGTAGCACCATCCTCCAAGAATTTCAAGAGATGGAAGACCACATGATATGGAATCATGGTTACATGCCATTCTATCTATCATTGAGAATCTCGATACACCTATTCAGAGGGGATTAAGGTTTTCTACTAATATTTTGTGTGATTACAACAAGATATCATTGGATTTTATCACTCAAATTAATCATCATCAGGATATATATTGGAGTGTTTTTTATATGGATTTCTATGATTACTCATATACTAAGATTTTGAGGGTTGATAGATCCATATATTTCAGGCACATGGATTAGGGAATGTTAGTATTTAGGTATTATTAAACCTAATGATCTATAGTGCTTAACACAAATTATGAAGGGTGAAGTGTTATCAAAATCAAATATAATCACGGATTGTCTCTCGTGTGACATTGGATAGTTGGTGAATGTCTTTCTATTGTCTTCTATTTTAGAATAGTAAATCAAGTGCTTAATAGAGAGTGTTAACTGAGATATGTTGTAGGTGTCAGACAAGGAAGTTGGACACCTATATCTTGTTATATTTTGAAAAACACCAAGAATCATCAAATGGACCTGATGTGTGGTGATATTAGTATCTATACAACATAGATAGTTATCTATATGAGTATGCAATAGTGTAGTGGAACGGGTCTTATGAAACCTTAGTACATGAGGGACCTAGTCGACTTCTGATCCTGCTAAAATTTGGACCATCTACAATTCCTTTGTATAATGTTTCCTCTAGTGGATTGTGAAAGAGTGAATGTACCAACTCCATATGTAGGATAATGGTTAGAAACTTCTCATCAGGTAGTGGGCTGGAGTAAAGTTGATCAATCAGTCTGAGGTAGTGGTTTTGGTTTGGGTTTCCATACCCAAAATTTTCAATGATATCAGAGCATATCTATTTTAGGCTGCTAGGATATACCACATGGTTGCTATTCAAGCCATATATAAGAATTTCAACTGACACCTGATGAGAATAATCTGGAATCTTCTATTCTGAAAGGTACTATTTTAGTAGCCTCTACATTAGAATCTATTTTATTCAATATAGTCCCCTCTCATATATTTATATATATTCCCATTATGGAGATAATTAGTATTATATTTCTGTTTTATGATGACATTATGATGCTTGATAATTCAATTGGGAATTTTAAAGAGGATATAAATATGTGTAGGTAGTTCCCCATGAGATTGATGAGTTTCACATCATACATGACCTCTTTTTCCATGAGATGATTCATATAGACATCATTCTATTGATGGACCTGTTGGTTCTCTTTTATGATTTAATTGATTTATATCACTGAAGGGTGACCTTCACATCACCAAATAAAAGAGACTCAATTTAAAATGGTGAATGGGATGCCCAAGAAAGATGCATTGGACCCAAGAAATCTGGTATAGGAATAATGAAAACCCAAATTTTGAGTTTTTATTTGGATGATTAGGGAACATGTTAGGATTCTTTACATCAAGTGGTTTATTGTTTTGGGTAAAATTTCCATGATTAAATTTCAGGATTAACTCTAATGAGTGTGGTAGAGTACTATATTGAGCTAGCGCTAGGACCTGCATCTGTATCCATTCCACCATATAGGGTTCAAACTACTGAGAAGTATGATCTCAAGAGGAAGAAAGAGGATTTAGAGGAAAAGATTTCTACCTTACCCAAAACTTATCTCGGGGATTCAAAATTCATTTTTTAGAAAAAGGTGGATTGAACACTCATGATATTTTTGGATTATCTAAAATTTAACCAACTATTATTTATGAACCAGTTTCCTCTACCACAGATAGATGATTTTTTGAACTAGATCCAAGGGTCTTAAAACTTTTCAATGATCGTTTTGTTATCAGGTTGTCATCAGGAGTGTTTTAGACCCTGAGAAAAACCTCACATAGATTTTCTTAGAAATTATTGTTTGTAAGAGTGCTTTGTTATGAAATTATGTCTAATGAATATGGTATTAGTTTCTAGTGTGATGATGAACTGAGTAATCTATCCTTATATGGATTAATTTTTTCTAGAATTCATGGTTGATATCTTCAGGTATTCTCACACTAAACCTGACCATGCCAATCAACTTGAGATCATACTGGATACACAAAGAGAGTATAAATTATATTCTAAGATCAAAAATTTCAACTTCTAGATGTATAATATTTACCTCATGGTAAATATTATCTTAGAGAAAAGTGTATCAGTTGACCTAGAGATGGTGAGATATATAGTTTCCTAGGTGTATCATAAAATAATTCTAATATAGGGTGTTTCATAGGGATAAATGGTAATTAAAGGACCATTAAATAAGAATTATCAATCTTAGAAGCACCTATTAAGGGATTCAAAAAAATGGTGTTATGTTTTTATGGTCAGTTTCCCTTGGGAATTTATTTATAAGATGAAAGTGAGATAAACATTATCATCGATACCAATTTTTAAAACCTAAGGAATAAGATGAGTTGTTTTCTACAACGGATCATGTATTAGGCTTGGAGAAGTTGAAATGAAGGAGGAGAGAATCATGGTCTACAGGTCCTAATAGTAAAAGACATATGAGAGGAACTAACCAATACATGTTATCGAGCTATCCACTATGGTACATGACATATACTTGTGGACACATTATTTGATGGAGTGACAATGTTTTGTGCACAAAGACCATAAAAGCCTCAAATAAATCTTTACACAGTGTGAAATACATTTTATGCAGAAAATGTGGGATGAGTACCTATTCTATATTGACTTCCAAATTTTCTATATGCTAGGTAAACGAAATGTACTTTTCAATCCACTGAGCAGGATGACTAAGATACAATCATTTTATGAGTCTAGTTGTGAGTGAAATCTCAGGGACATGTTTTCAAAGGTGCACTTGGAGGTGAAATAGATTCATGATCATAAGTTCCTTACATTCATATCTATGACATATATGCACATCGTTAGAGTGATGATGGGAAAAATATATAATTCATATGAATGAGCCCTATGAGAGAGTGCGGATGGTGAGGATCTTTCTCCTTATTGGACTATAGTTGAGAATGATGTTTGGTATATACATTATCATGTATGGGTTTCAATATAAATATGTGAGGAGTTGATCTTTGACTTTAATTCTTCATCAAGGGTAGTTCATATTGACATTACCATGAAGTTTCAAGATTTTACATCACCAGTATTGGTGATAAGGTGTGAAAAGATATGTAGCTAGTATTTTATAATGTTTTCCTCCTACTAGATATTGATAGAAGAACACAAGTGATCATCCATACATTTACAACAACATCCCATTCCCATGTGGAAATGGTAAGAAATTTTGATGGATTTCATGACAAGGTCACAAGAGTCACCGTGAAGGTGTGGTGATATATGAGTTATTGTTGATAGACCCATGAAGTTTTCTTATTTCCATCTAATCATAGACACCTTCTTAGTTTATAATCTTGGGTGGTTATATATCCATTAGATTATTTTCCTTCATAGAGTCTCTCATAATATCATTTCAGATAGGGATTCTCATTTCACTTCATGGTTCAATAAAGGGTTATAGAGTGTGTTTGGTAAATAGGTGATTCCGTTCACAACATATAACCATAAGATAGATGTCCATTCAGAGCAAATAATTTATGTTCTCGAGGGAATGATGTGAGCATCATTACTTGATTTAGGTTTCTATTGGGAGAAGCATAAACCCCTACTTTAATTTTGCATATTGAATATATTTCAGGATACTATATATATGATACCATAAGAGTATTTTTTATGTCCCATTACAATCATCCAATAACTAGTAAAAATTTGGAGATTCTGGGATGATTAGACCGCATCTCATTCACATGAAAATAGATCAAGTGTAGATGATTTAGAAGTAGATGGATAGTACATAGTTTCGACTTAAATCTTATGACAATCCCCATATAAAACCTATAGAGTTAGATTTCGGTCATTATGAATTTTTATGTGTCTCTCCAAGGATGGGACACATGATGATTAGAAGATAGTCTATGCATTCACTTTGATATATCATGCGATTTGTAATTCTGTCTATAGTTGGTCTAGTAGATATTTTTTTTGTCAATTACCTTATATAAATGGATCCATAAAAAATATCTTCCACATTTAATAGATGTCCTATAATCATTCAGGACTGAATCATGCCTTTTAACCATAAGGTGGTTGAGCTGTAAGTAGAGGCATCCTTTGAGGAGAAACATATTTGTATCGCTTATGGGAGCAAGAAGGTTTAACCTGGTCAACCAATTCCCATAGTATGAGTTTTATGGTAGCACGTTGGATTACAAGACAAGATATGGGGGAGTAAGGACGTCATATATGCTTACTAACCGAATTTATTCTCAGCCAATTCTTTACCACCATTAAGAGAGAAATTTAGTGAAGAATTTCATTATTGGGGGATGTTTATAAGATATAGGGTATTTTTAGAGTTATAAACCCCTTGAATTTCAATTTAAATTGTTTTTACAGATAAGTCTATATACTCATTGAGGTCACGGGTGTATTGAGAGCATCTGAGGCTTTCTCATAGCCCAAAACCCAACGCATTGAGAGAAAAATCGTTGATGCACAGTTGAGAGAAAACATGCATTCAAGCCACATGATTTAATGAAACTGTGTGGGGATGGACAAAGGGATCTAGGAGATTAACAATTTGAGGAAAATATGGGGAGGGAGGTGTAGGACCATTCAAACACTATAGTGTTTTGATAGTGGGATTTTTCATGTTTTGCGCACGGTTAGAAAAAATTGTGCATACAAGCCATGCAACCTAGTATTTTAATGAAAACTGACCTTTTTCCTTTATATATTATTAAACATAAAACCAATTTCATTTCATTCTTTTGGAATAAAATTTGATGTTAGAGACCTTCTTGAAGCCAAATTATATGATTTTCTACCGTATCTCCATATTACCTCAGAATTGGGAGATGTTCATCTCATTAGATCCACACCAGTGAGTACTCAATTGCTTTTCTATTATTATTCAACTGACTTGTTATCAAGAGAGTTATTTAGATGCAATATAATATGTCATATTTTCAGTATTTTCATATTTTATTCATTTTTTTAAATATGGACTAAATCCTAGCTTGATTGTAGAAGAGCACTCCACTATGGACATACAACACGCCGTATTGTTCTTTTACCTTATGATCGGGGTGTTAATATATATTTTGTTGTGCCACACACTATATTTTTATGATATTAATATGAATCTAAATTATTACATGTTTAACATAGATATTTTTAAAACTTCTAATTAATTATAACCAAGGATGAATGGTTAAAGGTTAATAACCATGAATCAAACCACCCCTTGGGTGAGCAGTTTAAATAATTTGACCACTATGGGTGGAATATGGGGTTTTATTACCTTTTATGTGTGTTTTCTATTCCCTTTACATGGTATAATGAATAATTAATTTTTTATTTTAATTTTACATGATTTATGAAAGGGAATGCAAGACCATGTACCTTGGATCTATCCAAGAAATTTAATGATTTTTCATATGTTTCTTCACCTACTGATATTTCCCACATGATATAACTTACATACTAAGTCATATAAACTTATCCCTTTTCCCTATGTCACCTTATAAGGTTTTTCTTATTTGAAAAAATCATGGTGATAAAATTTAAAATAATTAAATGATATTAATTTATTTTTATAATATGAAATAGGTAACAAGTGGGTTCAGATACGAATTCCATGGATGTACTCATTTGGATACTGCCATACATACGCCCAAGTGACACTTGGACTCTCTAGTGGACTTCCAAGGAAGGAATCATGGGGATGACTTTCATACACCCAAGTGTTACATAGGCTGCTTATATACTTCTATGTATGTACTCAAAGGTTTGATTCTATATAAATTCCAGTAGCTAGACATGATATCCCATAGTGGTCCGCCAAGGATGGTCTAAAATGAGAAGGATTCTATCACACACCTAGGGTGATACCTAGGTTCTAATGAGGATCCATGGATGATTTTTTTGGTGTTTTTAGATGTTATTCCTAGAAAAAATCCTGATTTCCAAATAAGGAATTACTAGGATGAGAACAGGTTGTTAATTTATTAATTACTAAATGATTTATACAAATAATTTTCCTAGGGAAATAAGATGATTCGATTTTGTTGGATTAATATAACATATTTATGGAATTTTTAGGAATATCTTAATCACATATCATTACGAGGTATGTTAGGAAATGTTCTAGGTCATGAGACTTATTTATAAAATGAGATAGGACTGATAGTTTCTTCAAAGATATTCTAGTTATGGTAGCTTAGGGAAGCTATCCAAAGTAACTCATAACATTATAGATTCATTTACATACATCACATATTTTACATATTTTATTACAACCTTATTTTTTTACTATTATATATTCACTATCTAGATTGAATTTTTCACCATTGGTTGTGGCCTACTGGGAATTTATCTCACATCCTAATCTGGATGCATTTGGTAACTGAGAGGATTATATGTCTGAAGGTATGTATAAGTGAAAGCACCCTGATACAGGTTTCTAATTTCTTATTAGGAGTGGGGGTGGACAAGACCGATCTGGGGATCATGATGCTAGTAGGGGTAGATTAATTTTTATTTTGTAACATTTGAATAGGTATTGTACTCTAGGCTGTATACTTATTTTTGCTTCATTTTAGAAACAAGACATAACATAACATTTATATATGACATTACCTATGGAGTTTATAAATATATATATATATATATTGGATATTTATCTTCTGTTCTATTATTATTTTTCGTCCAATACAATGGGTTACTTTTCCAAAATGTTATATTCTTTTATTTTGTTGTGTTTTTATTATTCATATATTTCTTCTACTTTTATATGATATTACTATCTACTACTCCACTTTGATATGATCGTACATTCTCCCCAATATAACCCCCTTTTTATTCTTACTACAAGTTGATAGCCTCTCGTATATGAGGAGGCAAACTTGAGGCTATGTGACCCACCATATTGGGGCACTGTTGAGGGGAACTCATTCAAAGACATTACAATATTCAACAACTAAATTCATGTTCATAACATCAACTTCACATTGAGATCAAGGTAGATGTAAAAATGATTTCATTATATTGACTATACTATAATGTAATTTAATTCTATAACCTAAATGATGTTTAAGTGATAATCTAAACTTTACACAATATTCAAATTTATTAAAAAATTTACTAAATATGATTCTAGTCTAGAATAACCATTAAATAAAGGAAAATTATAATATTAAAAAAAATATAAAAACTTTTGAACAATTTATAAATAAAAACTTATTATGAAAACATTTATAATTTTTTGTTTTAACATTATGGAAATTCTTTAATTTTTGATAATTAACTTGTATTCATTATAATTAAATTCTATATATTAAAATTATATTAAATCCAATAAGAACTAATTAATTCCCCTTAGGCCTACATGCTATGTAATAGGTTCACCTCTACCCAACAATAAAAAAAATATATGATCAAATAATTAAATTAAAAGGGGATTTCCCCTTCCAATTTTTTTTAAATATATGATATTATATGAATTTAAAACTATTTATAATACAATTTATTCCATTTAAAAAATTTACTTAATATAAATATCACATTATTTTATGTTATTTATACATTGTTCATAGTAATCATTAAAACTTATTTTGAAGTGTATTTATTAATATCTAAATAAGGTCCTCATTTATATTTAATAATTAAAAAACTATTAATTAAAAAAATAATTTTTAAAATAATTTTTAAAATTTTTTCATCATTCAAAAATTTATATCTCTTTATAATGTATTAGTAATGATTTATAAATAATCCCACTTATTACTAGATCATATGTCATTCCACATAATTTGGAAAGTGGTATTTCATGTATTTACATTTTATTTTGGGATAAAATATTCTATAAAAATTAAATAATTACAAAAAAATGTAATAATCAATTTATTTATAAAACCATTATAACATAAATATTCCCAAAACGACCTTTAAAATGACTTATAAACCATTAAAAAAATCAAATATGTAAGAAACTAATTTTTTTATTTTTTTACCCATACACTACTATCCATTCATGCAGAATGGAAAGCGCACTAACCCTTACCCACAAAATCAATGTAATGCTAAACCATTTCTCGATCTGTTGAGTAAATGTAAGTCAATTTTTAACATTATGTGGCATAAAAAAGAACTTATTAAGGGTAATATAGTTTTTTAGCACGATCGTGTAATGGTATGAACTTTATGTAGCAGTCTCTATGTAGGGGTTCTAAGGACTTTACATTTAAAACTTATAGAAATGTTGTAAAAGGGTACTACCTTGGTTACCATTGAATATCTATATCATCTGTGAGGGTAATAACACTCTTACCTTTATTATAAAAATTAAAACGTATCATTAACTTTACAAAACACCTTCATGTTTAAGGCCATGTTTTGACGACACTTACATAGACCAATCTATGTGAGGGTAATTCATAATGACCCATACACATACAAATTTTCGTAATGGTAAATGCTTTCCCATCCTTATTCATATCAGAATTGATAGGGGAAGGCCATGGGTACCATTACATATCCTAGAAACCTAATGGAAACCCCTTTATATGAAATCATATTTCTATAAAAAATAAACTACTCTTTTTTAAATTCACTTTTCTATTTCAACCCACATTTCATAAAACATGAACATGATAATCTTTTATACAACATAATATTTTTATTATATTTTAATAATTATTATTATAAAATAATGAAGTGATTTAAATCCCTATTTCCACAGATCTCCATGAAATATAATATGAAACATTCATATAAAAATATCTATGAAGAATAATATAAAACTGATTATACATTTCACATAAGATCCAAAAAAATCCATTGATCATTCTTTTCATATTACTTTTTAAAGGAAACATACTATAAAACATATCCAATACAACTATGTAGTTTGTATATGGGTTTCACTTTATTACCTTGGAATTCAGTGTCTAAAAATTCCTCCATGGAATGCTTCTACCTCTATAAGGAAAGGCGGATTAAGAAATATCTTCATGTTAAAGTAGTTTCCTCCAAGAATGAGGATCTTAATCCAGACTGACTATCCATCAAATGGATATATAATCAAAAAAGATTACTCTATGATATTTATCATTTAGAGATTTGTGAAAATTTATGAATGAATACATGTCTGATATGAATTTGGAAAATCAATTTACTCCAAAATGTTGTATCAAATGATACCACTGATTAAATTTCAACCACGTTGAACATTTAACTCTAGTAAAAAAATTACCTTTGGCACTATAAATAATATTCCACTTTCTATATCAAACTAACAATTTTCACGCAAGATAATATATATATATATATATATATATATATATTATATATATGTTTGTGTGTGCGTGTGTGGATTTAGAGAAAATATCTATAATTGTTTCATAATGAAAATCCAAAGTTCTCAAAAACAATTGTGTAATGAAGTGTAAAAATAATTTCACATCAAATTCCCCAACACATAACCAGTTACACTCCAAATAAATTTAATTCATTAAGTTTATTTATTTACAAAGTCAACTAAAAATGTTTAACATTATAATGTTCATATACACCCCATAATTGAATAAAATCATTGAACCATCATTTTTAAAAAAAATCAACCATCCTTTGTAAATCCTTAACATATAACTACATAAAACTATTTAAAAATTCCCATAGCAGGAGTGGATACCAAAAAGATTGAAGTGGAATTATTTTTGAAAAAATAATCAATAATTATTTGAACAGTCTCCTAGATAATTTAAACTGAAGTTCTGCTTTTCACTATAATGATCCAACTGAGGATATCTTCCTATAATGAAATTGTCTCTTTATATATTTGGTATAATATTCTACTATCCTTCATGAACTAATTTTTAAAAATTCAAATTATTTCAATTTGTTCCATAAATAAGTTTTTGTGTATCACTATGAAATGAACTTATTGAATTTAGATTATATGTCTTTACATAATTCACCCTTTTACCTTATAAAAGATATTTTCCATAATATCCCAATTTCCCATTTTACACTAGATAGAAGGGACTTTTTGGTTCCCTGATGTGATCCATTTCCCAAAGGATAATTTACAAGGTATATATTAACACATTATGTTACTTCACATTATTACTAAAATTAAAAAAAAAGACATATACAACATCCTTTCATAGTTTTTAAAATTTATTTTTTATAAAAACATTAGAAATCACTAATAAGTATTGAAAATGTATATATCTAAGAGTTATTAGAATACATAAAAAATCATGAAATTATTACCGAGGTAGGCCACATTTATTTTTTATTTTCCTATTCTTGAGACACCGATAGAGTTAATGTATTGACAAAGATAAGATCAATCAATTGTGCATGATTGGGGGGATTTTTATTTTTATGGGGATTTATGATGTGTACACAATTGAAGCATAATTATGTATAATGGAATACCCCTATACCCTACTACCAAAACCAACATATTCCCCCAATGTTTAATTATGTTTTTGGAGAAAATTTTCATCAATTTTTTTACGATTCTACTGGTCATATTTTATTTAAGGGGTTATATTTAATTTTAAAAACAACCCCTCTTCCACACATCAAAAAAATAATGTTCATTATTTTGATTGTTATGAACATTCACAAGAATTAATAAATTTTCTATACCAGAATCTAGGTTGGAAATAAAACAGAAGTATTTAAAAATGATGACATTTTTAATATAAGAGTTTTTTGAAATTTGGGAAAAAATTTATATTCTATATTGTAGTCATCAGAAAACTATAACCTAGGTATGAAAAAAGATTTAAAATTTTCATAATATCAAAGGAAATTCCCACTATACATAGTTCAAATAACATAAAACATATATGTGAAGAAATAAAAATTAAAAAATAAGGAATAATAATCCCACAAATTTGGTGATTGAATCATTTCAGTTCATTAAAATTCATTCTCCATATTTTATTTAAAATGATTTCTCTAATTATCATATTCTAGTTCCACAATGATTTTAAATAATAAATATTATTATACAATAAAACAATAGTTTATAATGATATTAAGGATATATTTATGTTATCGTAGTTTCTATATAGATATTTTTTTCCTGAAACACTTATTTTTACATGAAGATAACAAGAAATTATGTTATAGTGGATTTAATTGTAGGTTTACCATAATGAAACAGCATGGAGGAAAAGATTTAAATTAGGAAGACAAGCATGAGTCCTGCATTTATTTAATGAAAAATATATCAAAGGATAAAAATAATGAACCATTGGTTTACTCCGATGAAGAATTGATTTTATATTCATTAGTTATAAAATTATAATGGATAAAAACTCAAATAAAGAGATATTAACCAATACTTTTAAATTACCCTAATAATATTGCATTATTGTTTTCATATTGAGAAATAATGGAATGTTATCATCCCCAACAAACTAAATAGATCCTTTTATATTCTCACTATGAATATTGAATGGGACATACTTCCTGGCTATTCAGATTCCATATAACAAACTACGCTTCAAATTCATGTATATAACACCATTTTAGGTGGATATTGAGTAAATTATAATAATACATGCCAAAGGACTATAATATTTATCTATCTTTGGAATGATAGAAACAAAATCTAATATACGAGTTAAATATCATAAAAATCTACCACAATGATCTCTACCTATAGTACTTCTACCTAAATACTTTATTAATAACCCAGTGAAGGGAAACATAATAAGGGGTGAGATCAGATTCTCTATAAGGGTAAATAAATAAAATGTGTAATAATAACATGAAAAGACGGTATGGAACATGAGCGTAACATTCAAATATCATACCATACATACTATTGATAGTAATAATGATAGGAAATTCTTAAGACATGGATTATAATATAGGTAATAGAATAAGGTATGAAAGAACAAAATGGTAGAAAACAGGTAATTGCGGAAGACACAAAATCAAATAATATGATTTCTATAGTTTCCAAGGGTTCATTTCTATGACCATAATTGTAGTATGGGTTCACCCCCATACAATAATGGTAGTCATGGTTCACTCCCATCAACAAATTAGTATCATGAGTTCACTCCTCATACCATCTTGGTTGTCTTGGTTCACTCCCATGGCCAACTTAGTAGTCAATGTGCATTCAAAACCCCATCTTAGTCTATCTCATGACATATAAATCATTACCCATTACATTGGAGTGACATATAGGTTCCACCCATCTAATAATGAAATCATGAAAAAATGTTCCACAATATAAAAAAATAATATCGTGACTCATGAAATAAAATGGACATTATAAATATGTAATTATATAATAACAAGTTCAAAAATACAAGTTCTATAATAATTTAATCTAAATAATAACACATGAATGGTAAATGTATTTCATAAACATATTACCCATGAAAGTGAAATGGTTTATATAATGATATTACAAGTTAAAGTAAAACAAGATTGATAAATTCTATCATATTAAGAATAATCAACTCATAGAAAGAATATGAATGGAACCATTAGATTATTTCCTTGACGTTAATGTGTAACATCAATACCTGTCATATTAGATGGAATATAATACATTGAAAACATATAAATGAGGCTAGAAAACATTTTGAAAACAATTTTCAATGAAAAAATACATAGTAAAGATGAAAATAATTTGAGAACAATTTTCATTGAAAAAAGAATAAATAAAAAATCATAAAAAATAACCTTATAAAAATTAAAAGGAAACATCAATGAAATTACTATGGATAAATCCATATATGTCATTCAAGTTAAAAAAGAACAATCAATTTAATGGTCAAAATATTAGAAAACTTCCTTTTTTGGAAAAGATAAGAAGATTACATTAAAGAAAATGGTAAAAGAAAAAAATGATTTAAATTTATTTCAATTATTATTAGAGAATCGTACAATATTCTTGGAACCTCTTTTTAGAAAACAAAGTTTTTTAAGGTACCTTGATTTCTAAACAAAGAGAGGGCAAAGTCGGGCTTTCATAAAAACAATTTATTAACTATAATATGTTCTAAAGAGTAGTAAAATGGAAAAAATAAGTGGAAATATCATTAAGAACCATAAAAAAAGAAAATTATTGAATTTTCATGACATATAGAATAATATATATTATCAAAGTATGCCTGAACGTAAACAATTTTGAAAAGCAATGTGATTTTCAAAATAAACACTTATAACATGGAAACATGGGATCATAATATCCATGTAAGAAATGGAAATTAAAGGAAACACAAAATATCAAGAAAAGAATAATATTTAGGATATATCATGTAAAATTGAATTATATAAACCTTGAATGAGAATTTATGTGCATAAGAAAACATGTGTCTCAAAAGAAGGAAAAATGCGACAAAAAAATTTACACAAAATTTAAACTTTTGAAACAAAACCACAGAAAAGAAAGACCATAAAATTGATATTTTAATATAAATTAATTTAATTATATGATTAATATAATTAGACCATGGACAATATATATTTCACACAAAATTAAAGTGGGGAGAACATAACATGTTTCTCACAAAAATAAAAAAGTGAGATTAAATCCCCTTACCATGTTTCTTAACACTATTAGTTCTCATTAAGAACACTAGTATAATAAATAAAAATTTATTATAATTCATTTAAAGTACCATATTATTATATCTAATATCATATATGTTTTTATTATGATATTACATTAACTAATTTTTAAACATCCTATACTAAGGATTCACTTCAGATAATATTCTTTTCGATCTTTTCATGTGTCTTACATTGTTATATCATTGGTCCTTATACATTTATCAAGACTAGAAAATGTAAAAAATGATATAAATATCATTTATATTCGTATATTTTTATTTTAATAATCAACAGAATATAGATGTTAAAAATATAATACACCATTCATGGAGACGGTAAGCCGTACGTATAAGGCCCCAGCCTTAAGCCTTACTTAATCTTGAGTTATTAAAAGATTACACATTGAGGATCCTTTCAGATTTAGAGTTTTAGAGAATTAGAACATAAAACATGCATTAAATTCCACATTTAAACAAAGTGGTTACATAAAATATAGTATTCATTTTTCCCATCAATGGAAACATATTTAAAATAAAACATGGATTCTTTCTTGACACTTCCTTGACACTATCATCATATCATGTACCCTTCCCTTGACATTTGAGAAACATTTCAAAAATCATGGGATGAGCATAAAAAGCTCAGTAAGGGATATAAAAATATGGAAAGGAAACATGAGTACATGTATACATAAGAATGAAATCAGACTTTACCCATAAAACATAATCACATTAACATACCTCATAAAATCATGAATAAATCACAGAAATCATAAGACATAAAGATAACTTGAGGCATTCATAACATTCTTATGTAGGGAGTAACCCTCTTGGTTACGTTTGGAATACCCATCACAGTATATTCCCTAAATATCTCCAGAGAATCCTTAAGGTTTAACCCCTTCGTGTTACCCAATGCATTAAAGAGCTATATCGGGCTCACCCGCCCTTAGTTTATCATGGAACCACCCGTTTTCATAACAATGACCAAGAACCATAACATAAATGTATCACATAAAACATGAATAAAGGAAAGATAACATTTCCACATTTCAATCACAATATAACATTTTAGGATATTGAAATAATGAATCCATTTAAAAAGAAACCATTTCCAAAACCATTTAAAACATTTAATAAAGAGATTTTTGAACCAAAGTGTCCCACACCACCTTGAAGCTTTTAAAATTTTAAACCATTAATATCCATATAAATAAAACCTTAAATCCATTTTTAAAACATGGATATTAATAATAACAAATCATTAAAACATTTAACGCGATATTTTGGTTAAAGGGGTTTTACCAAAACTAGAGACACTTGAATACAATAATTGAGGAATAACATTTAGTCAGAACTTTATAATATCATGAGAATAAATGGATTCATGATATAATATTCCAAAGGATAGTATATACACCATATAAGAGTTAATTGGTGCACATCAACAATGAAGTCTCATTAGAAATGTCAAATGTGATGAAATCCCTTATAGAGAAGGTATTCTTAAATTAAGGATAAATCAATCTCAAAATTATGTGTGACAAATATAAATACACCAAATGTTAGTGGATATTAATTGTAAAATAATAAATGTTCATTCACACATATTCAAAGGATAACATATTCAATAACTACATGTTGAACCCAAAGGAATCGAAATTGGGCTAAAAAGTTCCCTTGGTAAAATTCGACAGCCTAACGAAATTACTTCAAAATTAAAAAAATGAGTTGATGAGAGATAAAAAGGGCATCTCATCACTTGGAAATAAAATTTAAATCAATAAGGATATAAAATAACATATCCCAACATAATAGTATGTGAATTAAAAGACATAACAAAAAAAGTCTTTTAAAAAGAGGAGGGTGAAAGGTCCCCTTACCGAGTTGGGTGACTCTCGAAACGTACACCCCATTGAAGAAGGGTCATACAATGAATATGTGAATACCCATAAATAAAATTATACTACACAAAGTGTATAATAATGGTATGTACATACACCACTCAAAGTAAATAGTGGCAAACGTATCATAAATTTCACGAGAATAAAAGTGAGATGAAAAATCCCTTTACGAAAACTCGGCAGCCTAACAATGCCGCTTAAATCTTCCAAAAAATGGAGTGATGAGATCAAATAGGGTATCTCATCATATTAAAATAAAAGGTACAGAAAGAGAAATATATAAGAACATCCCCCATTATAACAAAGAGAATCTTAAAACAAGTGACATAAATGAGAGTACTTAAAAAGAAAGAGAGAGGTTAGATCTCTTACGAAAATTCGCATCCTAATGGTGCCACTCAAAACTTCCAAAATTGATTGATGAGAGAGAATAGGGTCTCTCATCATATGAACATAAAAAATTACAGTAAGATTAATATAAAATAACATCCCAATCACAAGAAATATGAGCTTAAAAGTAATTACATAAAAGAGTGTACTTAAAAAGAAAGAGAGGAGTAGAATAACTTACCTCGGGTCCGACTTGACTCGATCGTTATTTAACGTCCTGATTAATAAAAATGAGTTAATTTATACTTGCTTAAGAACATTTTTCAAGTTCATTATTCCTTTTATATAACTTATTTCCATGTTATAATCCTTATGTAATCATTTATGTTAATAATGTTTGTTTTTTCGATATTTGGTTCTTAAGTCGAAAGTGGACTTCTTACAATTACATGTTGTTCGTGTGGTCAAAGGTTCATTATATCCAAGATGATATTCATGATTTGGATATCATATATATCATATATATCCAGAATATACATGTATTTATAATATTACATAATCATTTAGAGGTAAGAAATAAAATGCACCGTTCATGGAGAAGGTAAGACATACGTACGCATGAACGCTACATTCATTTCTATGTCATATTAATGGAATTAAAACTAAATGAGAGGTATGTATATTTTAATTCCAGAATTATATTCATCATTTATATGTAACATAAATCATATATAATAACTTTAAATACATCCTTTATACATCCCACGTATGGAATTAACGAATCAAATCACTTTGAGGGGGCGGTAGTCCGCACTTCCTAAAATGAAATTATCGTGTTTACCCACAATGGAAACAATAAATGTATGATACAAAAGAAAAATACAGAAACGTAAGTAAAACCTAAACATATTATATATCATATATAAATATAGTGACATCTTAATGGCCACCTTTTAAGGTGTTATATGAGTGTTGAACAATCATCGTTTCGTGAGGCAGAAATTGGCCATCCACAGAAACAGTATGTTCTTTAACCATTTGATGTAGGTGTGTGTAAGTGTTGCTCTAATTCATATTATAAAAAAATCCTAGTATATTGAAGATACTGGAGTTGTTACAAAATAAATTAATAAAAAAAGTTTAGGGGGTTGGAGAAGCAAAATAAAACAAACGAACACAAGTGAAGACATTACCTTAAAATCGGGTATCTCTTTTTGATTTGAGCTCAAAGGCTTCCTTGGGATGACTTCTGCCCAAAGTGAGGCTTCTAGGAGTAAGAGAGGGATGTGGAGAGGCAAAATTATCAGGTTTTGGCCGAGACAAATGCTTTGGAACTGTGGGTAAGGACGTAGAGGAGGGGCACTCTTGGAAAGTAAAGAAATGTTACTTTATTTGAAAATGGGTTTCGGATTTAAAAGGTCATATATTGATATAATTAGAGGATAAGGTGACAAGGTTTCGAAATAAACCAATAAAATAGGTTTTGGACATGTTTAGGTCATAGATTTTACATTATCTTTTCATTTTAGTTAAATCCTTTATTAATGAGGTAATCGCTGCATCATAATGATGTCATAAATAATTTTATTTATTTAATGTATACAAATTTAAAAAAAAAATAACATGAGGTAGTAAATCTTTTTATCTTTACAATGACTATTTATAGTCAAAAATATGACTTGTATGACCCCATGTTAAAATTGTTTTAGTAAAACAACTCATGTTTGTGTCATTTTTACTTTTACATTAAATAAAAAGTTATTTATGTCATTTCCCAACCAAAGTGGCTCCTTGGGGTCCACAAGTTGACCCATGGATTGTCTTGGTCAGCCATGAAACATACAATAAGTGTAGGACATGTGTGAAGCTCATCTCATATTATTAAAACATTATTTTTACTTTAAACTACACTAATAACCTCTAATCGCGATTAAAAACTTAAAAGTTACTATTCACCAAAAAATTATTTTAATTCTATTGAACCACATTTTAATTCTTAATGAAAACCATGTATGTCAGATTTTTGAAATTCAAATCACAGAGGTGGCAAAGTCTCATTTATATGAAAAAGTAGTTTCTTTTACTACTACTTAGTGGTTTCACTATTCATAAAAAATTGATGTTTTTCAGAAAAATACCAAAAATTCACCCTAAGTTATATTTGATATTACGAATTCAAAAATGAAGTCTATTTTACAAAATAAAAAACACATAATTTGAATTAATTAATTTAATAATTAATTCTCGCAGTCAAAACAAATAACGTGTTTTTAAGAAACAATATGTATAAAAAGATTGACTCTTGTTTAAGTCCAATTTCAAGATGAAATTAATTACAACGACCACTATTGGATTAAATGTTAAAAATATATTCTAATTGAACTTTAAAACCAATTCAAAAGATAATCTAATCATATAAATAAATTATATTAAAAATAGGTTTTGAATTAAAATACAACATTTTCACTCTTCATTAAAAAAATGAACTTTATCGGAAAAATACCTAAAATTTACACAAAGTAAATTTTGATGTCCCGATTATAAATAAGATTTTTATTTTGTCAAATAAAACACATTAAATTGTTAAAAAGTCGATTTAAAAGAGGCTCGCCATCGAAAGAAGTTTAATCGACCTTTTAATGAATATTAGAATGTTTATGCTTAAAAATTGGATTCATTCGCATTTTTAATCCTCTAACATTTATTGCAAGGAGTAAAATTATTTGACAAACATATATAATAATTTTTTTAGTTAGTTCTGTTCATTCCTGCCATTACAACGACTAGGCGTTAAGTACCATTTAAAATAATTTTATTTTATTATTAGAGTGCAACGTAAGATTACCAAGAAACTCGTTGTTGCATATTGGGTACGCCATCGAGCATATTGTCCCCTTTAAAGTAAAATTAATATTTTATTCACAAATATGGATAAATATAAAAATTTCATGTTCTTTATTTACCTGGGGTGTTACATTCTTCCCCCCTTTTGGGAATTGCATCCTCGCAATTTCAAAATTGGGCTCGGAAACATCCTTGAATGTCCCACAACAGAACAAGAGTCTGTAAAACAATCACTTTAAAAGAATGGAAGAGAAGTACAAATGTCACCCGAGTTAACCCACACTAGGATTTCATGTATGAAAACATGGACATAGAGGAGAAAAATAGGGTCATGTTCTGATGGATAGTGATAGTAAACATGTCTAGGAGAAAGTTTACCATAAGAAAATCACAAACTGGTTGTGGGTTAAAAGGTATTCGTTTCCCCAGTATGAAAATTTAAGAGACAACTTTTTTTTTAAGTTACACTTCATTGACGAATTTATTTTTGAGCTTAACTAATTCATATTGAAACATAATTACTTCCACGTATACTTTCATCTTTTACTAGATTCCTTAATCAAACTCATATTATCTCCAAAAGACGAGTATTTAGGAAGACTTGTTCACATTAAGATTACTATAATCAACTTCTTGAGAATCACCTAATCCAAAAAAGAGAACTATATACTTCCCATGTCTTTATACTTTAACCAATCCAAAACCAAAAAGGTTAGTACAAGATCAGATAATCCAGAAAAGGATAACCCTTTATAAAAAGAAAATCTATTCTTAATCTGAAAAAATTTTCCAACAAAACCCAAAGTTCAATGAGGACCATTTGATAAACAATTTTTCAATAAAATTCTTCAAAGTAAACCAAAATAAGATTGAAACCCAAATATTTGAAAGATTTAGTCACATAGTCTTCCAAGGTACAAATTATCTTTTATCTCCAAAGAACATCAGTTGCTCTTAAATTCTCATATTGAAAAGTAATTAACCTAATCACATATCCTCGATGATAGGTTAATAATTTCCATAGATAACCAAAAATAAACATACTCTTGATTCATAAAATCATCTAACTAAAAAGAATTAGTCAGACTAACCAGGGACTTCACATAGTCCAGTGGTAGGCGATAAATACCAGTCACACTTTGGTTGTGGATTCGATTCCCGCAGCTTTGTCCGATGCGACGGGTTGTCACACGGTCTGCATGTTGTCCTTTTTCCAAAACTATATAATTCGTAAAACATTCCCCAAAACGAGATAAAATCATCAAAAATGATCATAACATATTTTAACCTCAATTTTATCTCATGCCTTTCATTTTCCATCATAACATATAATAAACCATAATCACCTCAAAAGTAAGGATCATATAAACCCTAATGGTTACCTCTATAATTATTACCTGAACTTCCACATATATTGGTCATCCCGTACATGATGCATTACGAAACATACCATGGTTCAAGTGGTTGATCATGACTCCTTGATAGTTGGTTTAGAACAACCATGGGTTTCCTCATTGAATCCCCCATTTTATCTAGTATCTTAATCAGAGAACCAAAACAGTTTCCTTCAAACCTGTTGTCTCTTTGGTGCCTGCTAGATCCATCCATTCACTAAAAATAGAAATGTCAGTGTGAGTATATCAACAAAACCATCATGTAGTAATGAGGAAGGTAAACACTAAGATATACTTACTCATTCACTTTATCTAAAACTAGGACTCTTTCTGAAATCCTAACCATTATGGTAATGTCACTTGTGCTTAGAGAATACCCAATCCTCTAAATTTATCTAAACCGACCTTTGATACCAACTATAAGACCCCATCCCTAAACCTTACTTAATCTTGATTTATTACAAGATTACACATTAAGGATATTTTCAGGTTTAGAGTTTTAGAGAATTAGAACATAAAACTTGCATTACATTTCACATTTAAAAAAAGTGGTTACATAAAAGATAGTATTCATTTTTCCCATCAACAGAAACATATTTAAAATAAAACATGGATTCTTTCTTGAAACTTCCTTGACACTATCATCATATCATGTACCCTTCCATTGACCTGTGAAAAAAATTTCAAAAAACATGGGATGAGCATAAAAAGATCAGTAAGGGATATAAAAATAAGGAAAGGAAACATGAGTACATGTATACATAAGAATGAAATCATACTTTACCCATAAAACATAAGCACATTAACATACTTCATAAAATCATGAATAAATCATAGAAATCATAAGACATAAAGGTAACTTGAGGCATTCATAACATTATTACGTAGGGATTAACCCTCTTGGTTACGTTTGGAATACCCATCATAGTATATTTCCTAAATCTCTTTGGATAAACCTTAACGTTTAACCCCTTCGCGTTACCCAATGCATTAGAGAGCTATATCGGGCTCACCCTCCCTTAGTTTATCATGGAACAACCCGTTTTCATAACAAAGCCCAAGAACCATAACATAAATGTATCATATAAAACATGCATAATGGAAAGATAACATTTCCACATTTCAATCACAATATAACATTCTAGGATATTGAAATAATGAATCCATTCAAAAAGAAACCATTTCCAAAACCATTTAAAACATTTAATAAAGAGATATTTGAACCAAAGTGTCCCATAACACCTTGAAGCTTTTAAAAATTTAAACCATTAATATCCATATAAATAAATCCTTAAATTCATTTGGAAAAAATGGATATTATTAAGAACAAATCATTAAAACATTTAACACGATATTTTGGTTAAATGGGTTTTTCCAAAATTAGAGACACTTGAATACAATAATTGAGGAATAACATTTAGTCAGAACGTTATAATATCTTGAGAATAAATGGATTCATGATATAATATTCCAAAGGACAGTATATACACCATATAAGAGTGAATTGGTGCATAACAACAATGAAGTCTCAATAGAAATGTCAAATGTGATGAAATCCATTATAAAGAAGATATTCTTAAATTAAGGATAAATCAATCTCAAAATTATGTGTGACAAATATAAATACACCCAATATAAGTGGATATTAATTGTAAAATAATAAAAGGTCATTCACACATATTCAAAGGATAAAATATTCAATAACAACATGTTGAACCCAAGGAAATCGAAATTGGGTTAAAAAGTTCCCTTGGTAAAATACGACAGCCTAACGACATTACTTCAAAATAAAAAAATGAGTTGATGAGAGATAAAAAGGGCATATAATCACTTGGACATAAAATTTACATCAATAAGGATATAAAATAACATATCCCAACATAATAGTATGTGAATTAAAAGACATAACAAAACAAGTCTTTTAAAAAGAGGAGGGTGAAAGGTCCCCTTACCGAGTTGGGTGACTCTCGAAACGTACACCCCATTGAAGAAGGGTCATAAAATGAAGATGTGAATACCCATAAATGAAATTATACTACAAAAAGTGTATAATAATGGGAAGTAAATACACCACTAAATGGAAATAGTGGCAAATGTATCATAAATTTCACGAGAATAAAAGTGAGATGAAAAATCCTTTACGAAAACTCGGCAGCCTAACAGTGCCACTTAAATCTTCCAAAAAATGGACTGATGAGATCAAATAGGGTCTCTCATCATATTAAAATAAAAGGTACAGAAAGATAAATATATAATAAAATCCCCCATTATAAAAAAGAGAATCTTAAAATAAGTGACATAAATGAGAGTACTTAAAAAGAAAGAGAGAGGTTAGATCTCTTACGAAAATTCGCATCCTAACGGTGCCACTCAAAACTTCCAAAATTGATTGATGAGAGAGAATATGGTCTCTAATCATATGAACATAAAAATTTAAGTAAGATTAATATAAAATAACATCCCAATCACAAGAAAGATTATCTTAAAAGGAATTACATAAAAGAGTGTACTTAAAAAGAAAGAGAGGAGTAGAATCCCTTACCTAGGGCCCGACATGACTCGATTGTTATTTAACGTCCTGAATAATAAACTTGAGTAAATTTATAATTTCCTAAGAACCTTTTTCAAGTTCATTATTCCTTTTATATATCTTATTTCCATGTTATAATCCTTATGTAATCATTTAAGTTAATAATGTTTGTTTTGTCGATATTTGGTTCTTAAGTCGAAAGTGGACTTTTTACAATTACATGTTGTTCGTGTGGTCAAAGGTTCATTATATCCAGAATGATATTCATGATTTGGATATCATATATGTCATATATATCCATAATATACATGTATTTATAATATTACATAATAATTTAGAGGTAAGAAATGAAATGCACCGTTCATGGAGAAGGTAAGACATACGTACGCATGAACGCTACATTCATTTCTATGTCATATTAATGGAATTAAAACTAAATGATAGGTATGTATATTTTAATTCCAGAATTATATTAATCATTTAAATTTAACATAAATCATATATAATAACTTTAAATACATCCTTTATACATCCCACATATGGCATTAACGAATCAAATCACTTTGAGGGGGCGGTAGTCCGCACTTCCTAAAATGAAATTATCGTGTTTACCCACAATGGAAACAATAAAGGTATGATACAAAAGAAAAATACAGAAGCGTAAGTAAAACATAAACATATTATATATCATATATAAATATAGTGACATCTTAATGGCCACCTTTTAAGGTGTTATATGAGTGTTGAACAATCATCGTTTCGTGAGGCAGAAATTGGCCATCCACAGAAACAGTATGTTCTTTAACCATTTGATGTAGGTGTGTGTAAGTGTAGCTCGAATTCTTCTTATAAAAACATCCTAGTATTTTGATGATACTGGATTTGTTGCAAAATAAATGAATAAAAAGAGTTTAGGGGGTTGGAGAAGGAAAATAAAACAAACGAACACAAGTGAAGACATTACCTTAAAATCAGTTAACTCTTTTTGATTTGAGCTCAAAGGCTTCCTTGGGAAGACTTATGCCCAAATTGAGGCTTCTAGGAGTAAGAGAGGGATGTGTAGAGGCAAAATTATCAGGGTTTTGTGGAGCCAAATGCTTTGGAAGTGTGGGTAAGAAGGTAGAGGTGGGGGCCTTTTATAAGAGGAGAGGAGGGGCACTATTGGAAAGTAAAGAAATGTTACTTTATTTGAATATGATTTTCAGATTTAAAAGGTCCCAAATTGATATAATTCTAGAATAAGGTAAAAATGTTTCTAAATACTCCAATAAAATAGGTTTTAGACATGTTTAGGTCAGATATTTTACATTATCTTTTCATTTTATTAAAATCCTTTATGAATGAGGTAATCGCTGCATCATTATGATGTCATAAATAATTTTATTTATTTAAGGACTAAAAATTATAAAAAAAATATCATGATGTATGAAATCTTTTTAGATTTACAATGACTATTTATAGTCAAAAATATGACTTGTATAACCCCATGTAAAAATTGATTTAGTAAAACAACACATGTTTGTGTCATTTTTACTTTTACATTAAATAAAAAGATATTTATGTCATTTCCCAACCAAAGTGGATCCATTGGGTCCCCAAGTTGACCCATGGTTTTTCATGGTCTCCCATGACACATCCAATAATGTTAGTACATGTTTCAAGCTCATCTCATATTATTAAAACATTATTTTTACCTTAAACTACACTAATTACCTCTAATCGCGATTAAAAACGTAAAAGTTACGATTCACCAAAAAATTATTTTAATCCCATTGAACCACATTTTACTTTATAATGACAAACATGTATGTCGGATTTTTGAAATTCAAAACACAGAGGTGGAAAAGTTTCATTTAAATGAAAAATCAGATTCTTTAACTACCACTTAGTGGTTTCAGTATTCATCAAAAATTGAAGTTTTTCAGAAAAATAGCAAAAATTCACCATAAACTTTATTTGATATTACGAATTAAAAAAATGAATTCTGTTATAAAAAATTAAAAACATATATTTTGGATTAATTAATTTAATAATTAATTCCCACTGTCAAAACAAATAGCGTGTTTTTATGAAACAATAAGTAACAAAAGACTGACTCTAGTTTAAGTCCAATTTCAAGATGAAATTAATTACAACGACCACTATTGGATTAAATGGTAAAATATATTAAAATTTAACTTTAAAACCGATTTAAAAGATAATATAATCATATAAATAAATTATATTAAAAAGATGTTTTGAGTTAAAATACAACATTTTTCACTATTCATTAAAAAAATGAACTTTATCGGAAAAATACCAAAAATTTACACAAAGTAAATATTGATGTACCTATTATAAAGAATAATTTTATTTTGTAAAATAGAACACATAAAATTGTTAAAAAGTGGATTTAAAAGAGTTTCTCCATCGAAAGGAGGTTAATCGAACTTGTAAAGAATATTAGAATGTTTATGATTAAAAATTGGATTCATTCGCATTTTTAATCCTCTATCATTTATTTTAAGGAGGAATAATATTTTACAAACATATATAATCATTTTTTAGTTAGTTCTTTTCATTCCCGCCATTACAAAGGCTAGGCGTTAACTACCATTTAAAATAATATTATTTTATTATTAGAGTGCAACGTAAGATTCAAAGAAACTTGTTGTTGCGTATTGGGTATGCCATCGAGCATAGAGTCCCCTTTAAAGTGACATTAATATTTTATTCACAAATATGGATCAATATAAAAATTTCATATTCTTTATTTACCTGGGGTGTTATAGTACGTATGCATGAACTCTATTTCCATTTTTATTATCATTTTTAAAGAATGAAATGAAATAAAATAAATATATAATACAATTAAAGAATCATAATAATTTTATATATATCATATAATTTCACTAAAATGATCCTTAATGAATTCAATGTAGTGTGTAAACAAATCACATCACATTGAGGGTGAAGTAGTCTTCACTTCCTCAAATGAAATAATCATATTTTCATCAAGTGGAAAGTAATATGTTTTGTGTTTTTGAATGTAATAAATATGATTAAAGAAACAATTAATATAATATATAATATATATATATATAAATATAGTCTATATCATTATTTCCACCATGAGAGGTGGTTTAGGATATTGAACAATCACATTTTTGTGAGATGCATGTTCGTTGTACACATAAATAATATGTTTGTTACCCATTAGATGAAGGTGTGTGTATTTGTAGGTATAAAACATATAAATAAAACATAATATTTTTTTTGGAAACATTTTTTATTCAATCATGTTATAAAATGAGTGTAGGGGTGTTGAAGGAAAATAATATAATGGTGCTTGAGGGAAGGTGTTACCTCTTAATCAGGTAACTCCTTTGGGTTTGTTCTAAAAGGCTTCCTCGGATGTCAATATGATCAAATAGAGGCTACAGGGAAGAAGGGAAATATTTTTTGAAGTTTATTACGCTGATATGGGAGAAAAATATTTTTCATGAGAGGTTTGATGAAGAGGGGGAGGTGGTTTCCTTTTATAGGAAAGGGAAATGACACACTTTGCCTTTTTGAAATCAAGTTAGTTGTACCCATGGTTTTTACTATAAAAAAGTCATAATGAATATACCAAACTAATTAATTTAAATTTAATGGAAGAATAAGGTCTATATAATGGTTCTTGTACATGTTTATAGGTCTTTTTCAACATAAATTTAAGGTCTGGTCCTTAGTTAATATAAATTTTAACTAATCCTATGTAATTAATTTTAATATTATTCACTGCTCAATTTGGTCAAAAACTAATTTGAACATATAATAAATTATAAATTATTTTGATTAAAAATATTTAATCAATTATTTCAAAATTACAATAATATAATTTTTAGAAATTTACATAAAATTAATCCCACTGATGGGACTACACTGTGGGTCTTTAAATTTAAAAAATGATCAAAATATTGCAAAGTTTTAATATCATATTTCTACGTAAAATTGAATCTATTTACCTAAATTGTATTAATTGAAAAAATATTATCTAAATAAAATTTTAATCCGATTTAAAAAATAATTTTAAACTATAAATAAATTATATGAAATGCAGATTTGAATTATAATATATAATTTTAAACTATTCATTAAAAAAGGAAACCTTATAATAAAATATCAAAAAAATATCCTAACCTAATTCTTATGTTTCAATTTAAAATTTAAATTTTATTTTTTCATATTAAATCAATGAAAGTTCCTTCCATTGGACTTAAAATGTTTCCCCAAAAAAGGCGTTAAAACTACCTTTATTAAAAATATATGGTTTTATGCATAAAATTAAGTTTGTGCATATACTATGTCTATCCAGTATATTAAATGGATACCAAAAATTATTTTATTCATTATAGAACATATTTATTACATTAATATTAATCAATAAATATAGTTAATTTAACTTATTAGGGTAAAATAGTTTTTTGACCATAAAAATATTAATATTTTCCTTTATATTCAACCTGTTTTCATATTCATTTCTAATTAATTAAGAACCAATGTCTTCAAATTATATTTTTTAAACCATTTATTTTCATAACATAGTTAATATTACTTATTGATGCTAATTCAACTACAATGATATCTCTTATTATTTTAAATTATAATATTTTAATAATAAATTGTTTTTTTGGTAAAACTCAACCTTGTGTATTATACAATCCATCATGGAATGCCATTCATACAAGTAATGCAAGCTAAAAATGGGTTTATGTGTAGAGATTTATAAAAAAAAATTAGTGTAATATTAACTTGTTTTTTCATATAACATGATCCAAACATTGTGATTTAATATAAAATATTCTATTTTTAGAATTATGTGAAATGATAATT
Source organism: Viscum album (assembly GCA_963277665.1). Classification (NCBI taxonomy): domain Eukaryota; kingdom Viridiplantae; phylum Streptophyta; class Magnoliopsida; order Santalales; family Viscaceae; genus Viscum; species Viscum album. Next base: position 1,478,597,117 of record OY728157.1, read on the forward strand.
ATTGATGAGGCTAAATTAATTCAAAAACAATTATTCAAAAAATCATGGGGTGTTACATTCTAACCCCTTAATATGTGTTTCACCCACAAAATTCATTTATTTTATCAACATTTTAATATAAGAATGTTTCTTTCATAGAAACACACATCATAAAAATGGAAACTAAAACATCCCTTAAATGGGAATGTCAAAACCATACTTGATACACAAAGTAACATATAACTAGGATTCCACATAACATATTATAGGTTGGGAGTGAATATTGGACATTGATATAAAACATAAATATTTATAAAGAGATATTGAGTTCATGAATGATAACCTAGTGAATGATCAATGAAAAGATGAGGGACTCAAATTCATAAATATGCAATGATTTAAAAAGGCTATTGGTTCAACAATATTAATGCATTATAACAATAAAATTTATTTTGTTCAATATCCTAGTGCTCATTAATTATTTTATAGACTAATAATATGAGGAAATGTACTTACATAATGTTTTCTATTGAACAAAATTTCCTTCCATAGTAGTTATTTGATCAATTTCTAATTAATAGATTCCTTCAATAAATGGCATGAAAAAATAATCATTCTTTCTTGAATTGATAAAATACACATTTACTAGATCGTAAAGACCATAAATTAATGAAATGAAAAAAAATTATCTATAAATATTATTAAAACATCCACATGGTTAATACGTTATTAACTAAACATAAATGTAACACTATTGTTTCATCATAAATAGTTATTTATCAAACATAATTATAAATTAACCAGGACAATTCATAGGTGAGTGGTAAGTGTGAAACCCATATTGTCTTTCATTCATGGGTTCAAGACCGACCTTATTGGACTTGAATTGATTTCACCTAAAATACATTATATCATTATCTAAAACCACGCTAATATAATTCTCAATAAAAATAAGATGGTCATCAATGAATTAATGTTAATAAAAATGTTTCCCTTTATAAAATTTTTTAAATAAAAACTCAGTGAATAAATATTCCCCCAAAGTTTAACATATACATTTCTTTAATGGTTAACCATATAACCATTCTCAAAAAATGAAATTCTGAAACATTTGAAATATCGTCATGAAACCATCTTAACATTGATCCACTATATATCAAAAAAAAATGTATTTCTTTTCCACATTCGAAACAGGTGAATACCGTTATTATAAATTGTCTAGGAACACGATAACAACCTAAATTACCATAAATACTTCTACAAAATATCAATTATTTCCTATTCCATGGATTCTTGGTTATATTATAAAAATCCAATAAGTTTAAAATTTAATCAATGATAGAATAAACTAATTCTCAACATGTCCTTAATAAGTTCTAAGGTAATAAGTACCAGCCAATTTACTTATTAATATCCCACATATCATTATCCAAACTACATTATCATAACATATGAAATATATTATTTTTTATATTTCCCTTAATCCTTTATTTCTATGTAAATCAACTTTCTTGTATATCACTTTTCTATTGCATTGGAACTATTCAACGTGGTCCTCTAAATCCGTATTAAAAAACATAATCTTAAAAATCCTTATATATTTCACCTTTAATATAACATACTTATTGGATGTATATACATAAAATATTTTATTATTCCACTTCATCCTTATTACCTTAGCAACAATGCCACATCCTATTACACAATACCTATCTTCTTTCACATTTTAGTTATATTCTCTTCATCATTAGCATTATAACCATTACCCATACATCATTGATGGTCTACTTTAGGAGATTTCCTCTTGGGACATTAGTTGAATAATGACCATTTATTCCACACATAAAAAAATAATCATTTGATGATGCCATAGTATGGCGAATTTTCTCATCCATTTCATTAATTGAACTGATCATTTTCCTTGTATTCACTTTCATTGTGTCCTTTACCAGACTCAAATCGTCGTCTTGTTCCTATAAGACATTAAATAGGTGATTAATTTTTTTTTTTTAAAAGATAATCATCCTTAATATATGGTCTCTAGTTCCCTAACTCTTAGCAAACTCATTCATTCTATTCCTTGGTAAATTCAAGATTTGGTTAAGATACACATTTCTAATCCTGATACATGAATATTGGTTAGTCGTGATCACAACATCTTTTACTATAGTGATCATCCCACAAGAATTATCATCAAAAATTTGTCAATCACAATTAATGTTAATCCAATTTTTTCAAGTACCCTCCATTGACTAAAATTAGAAGCATAGTGTGAGAATTACTTATCATAGAAGAAAAACATATAGTCATTAAAGGAATTAATTAATGGATGTAAAAATAATTATTCATTCCATATTATATGGCACCCTAGGTTCAACCTACATTATTCATTGAAAAGTTATATCAGTTAAGTCTTGATGGATCGTGAAGAATTTGTGAATTCCCTAATCATATCACTTGGGAGTGTCAAACTAGGTGTGCAGCCAGACCCAATTTCATATACAATAATACCTCAAGTCAGGCTGAGAACGACTCATTAATGTTTTTACCCATAGTTAAATTTGTACTAAAGACACATCTACTTTTATTAGCCAAGTAAGTATTTATTTCTAGTAAATGAATCAATTAATCCATTACGAAAATTACCAGACTTTTTCAAAAACATTAAAGAATATTTATACTTATCTTTAGAGACATCCATATGCATATCCTTAGAAATATACCTAGGGATCTCACTAACGGTATATCTTCTTAGTTTCCAACGGATGACTAAACCCTTCCTTTAACACCCACTATAGAGACACCAGATTAAGATAGATGGATATTACACAATTGAAGAAGAAAATTCAGTAAATTTCAATAATACATGACCAACGACCATATTAGTTTATTGTATGTAGAAACATAGAAACAAAATATTTGGTCCCCTTGAAATATATTTATAATCTCCCATAATGTTTTCTACCATTAGCACTTCTACCTAAAATATTTCTATAACACCTGAGATTTTATGAGAAATATTTAGTTTTTATGTGTAATGTTATATAATGGAATATTTTACTACACAGAACACGGTCTTGGCTTGCGTTACATGCAAGACCAATCTTCCTCAATATCTTGCATGGTACGCAATACCGAGTTTCACTAAACAATGATATGTTATTAAAATATAATATAAACTAGCCATTATGAATAGTAATAAAAAATTTTCTAAATTTTATAATTTTATCTATCAAAATGGGCTTCATTTTTGGATTCAGAATATCGAAATTAGCCTAGAGTAAATTTTTGGTATTTCTCTGAAAACTTTCAATTTTTGATGAATAGTGAAAAGACCGGGTTACTATTTAAAACCCGACTTTTTATTTTAATAATTATTTATTTTATTTAAATTTATTTTAGGTCAAAATTGATACATAATACTTATATAAATTTAATGTAATTCATTGGAGTCATTTTATAATAATTTTATATATATAAAAATTTCATTGAACATTTCACCGTCATTTACCCACATCCTAGGAGAGTTTAAAAATTTACATAAAACATAATTTTACCTCTTCTGGGAGTAGAATTTCAAAAATCCGAGAGACAAGGTTAATACCAAGGAGTAAAATGTGGTTCAATAAGATAAAAATAATTTTTGTTGAATAGTATCTTTTTACTTTTATTTACCACGGTTAAATGATAATAGGGTAATTAAGGGTAAAAATGGTATTATTATTACCCTAACACCTGTCCAAATTCTATTGGATATGTTTAATTATACCAAAAACAACCTTAGGAATAAAATATAACCATCTAGGTCAACATGGATTAGATTAGGACATTTATTATTATTATATATAACGAATAATTAAAAAATATTAAATCAATGTTTAATAACTAAAACATTTTTAATATATGGTTATACAAAAGATAAATTTGACTATAAATATTAATTAAAAGATAAAAATACTTTCCTACATAATGGTATTTTATTTATAATTTTTATACATTAAATAATTTAGTTTAATTTTGACCCAATGATGATGCAGTAATTACCTTATTAATGAAATATTAAAATAATTGATATTATAAATACCGAAATAAATGTAATTTGAGACTTTTTATGAATTAAAGTAATTTTATTGGTTAATATGACATGTTAGTATTGATTTAATTATCTTATTTTGAACTGATCATGCTGTTATGACTTTCACAAAAATCAATTACCAAATAGTGTCAAAATTGACATAAAATAGTTTTTAAAAAAATACTATATTATTAATTGTAATTTTATTCCTAAAAATATAAGGTTCAGAAAAATTACTTAGATAAGGTTATATATATTAATAATGAACAACTTGGGGTCCATTGTTTTGTTATAGTATGTTTATTAACCATATAGTGTAAGAAAAAACAAGAAGACACTGTAAAAGATCAATTATTTAACTTAGAGTTAATTCTAAATGATAAGGTTAAATTAGTAACCTAATTTTTTTAAAAATCTATTGGTTTAGAGTATTTCAAACCATCCGCACATAAACTTCTAAATAAACGAATTTGGAGCTATTAAAAACCGAATATTACTTTATTATCAAATAATATTTTAAGTTTTTCCTAAGGTGCCCCTCTCCTTTATTATAAAAGGGCACCTTCCCCCTCTCCACCTCACACCACTTTGATCCTTCAAGCTTGGTCAAACCCTGACAATTTATCTTCTCCACTTCCATAGAAACATCCTATAGGTCTTTTTCTTCTTCAAATACCATCATTAGTGCCCTAAGAGGAGGTTAAGAACATGCGCTTCAATGAAGAGGTAATGTCTGTTACCGATTAATTCAAATTTATTTCTTCTTCTACTTCCCCTTATTTAAATGTTTCATTATGAAGTAATAACATCAGTATCAATCATATACTGATATGTTATTATAAATATGAAACAAACCTCCTTAACCTTCTATCCATCCTACAGAAATTGAAATCTCCACGCGTGCGTTCGTACAGAATATCGTCTCCACGCCATGGTGTAATCTATTTTCCACCAACACCTTACTTGGTTGGTTATAATGGTGTAAAAAATAACTATATATGATTATTATAAAGTTATATTGATTCTGAAATTGTATAAATTCACTTTAATACAGTTCCACGATCATGGGAACGAGATCATCACTCATGCGTACGTACGGCCTACCGTCTCCACGATGTGATGCGACTCATTTCTACATGATCTTCGTTGAACAATGATTATATAAATAAATTGAATGAATAAATATGATATATATTATACTACTACCATTATATAAATGATTTATCTATAACCTAAAAAGAGGAAAAATAATTTATTCGACAAGACATCCATAAGAACATAAAGCAATGAACACCCGAATAATAAGTAGCAATAAAATATTACTAATAAGAAGATATTAATATGACCATGTATGATATAATAACAATAAATATGATTCCGTAATAAGTCAATGGAATTATTTCAATAATTATACATGAGGTTCGGACACATACAAAGCATATCAGACATATGGTAAGGGAAAATATCACAATCTCATTTTGTATCCGAGATTGTTTACAGTTCTGAATTTACTAGGGCATATTTATCATCCACATACATGTTTCCTCAATATGTAATATTATTTATACACTCCTAAAATTATTTAAATCTAACATTACTCATTTTTGAGTTTTAGTAAAAGATAGGAAAGGATTCTTTTGTCATTTTTCGTACAAGGTACTTTTTGACTTTTCCGGCCAAAGTACGAAAAAAATGTTTCATTAACATATATGGCATGAATGGATTCTTATGATTTTTTAGAACACTATTTACATGAAGGTTCCTTTACAAGATTTCATTTTTATTTTTAATCAACTTATTTTAGTTTAAAATTGAATGACATGTTAAGAATGGAAAAAAAAATTTGAAGTAGAAAGGATATTTTCCTCAAGAATGGAGTTCACGCATATTATCAAAATTATTTTCCATCTAAGATAATATATGGTTCTGTTTCTATCCCTATTTTTTCATTGATTTGATTATCTTATTATGGAATTATTTTTATGATGACCTTTTATCTTATATGGATTATGTTATGATTGCATGATGTTAAATAATTCCATTTTTTATACATGGGTTATGCTATGATATATGATTTATGATCTTGTGGAACATATAAGAATGGTATCATTATGAGATGGGTGGGAAATATATCTCCCACCAATGCATTGAGTAAATATTCATATCTCATGAGATAGACATGGCTGGAACGTTAGGTTAATCCGATTCAGTGAAACAAGACTGAAACGAAGAGTGAACTCAGTTCAGAAATGGACTTTGTCCACTAAGATAGTCTTGTAAATGAGTCTTGAGTACTAAGAAATGATTCTCTATGATTATGTGTGTATACCGAAAAGTTTCATGTTTTATTTTATGATTCATGGGATTACATTTCACTACTATGATTTATCCCATGTTATGAATTTATAATATATTTTGCAGGATAATATTTCCAAAATGTTATGTTATTATGAATATGATGTGATTGATATTTCTTTTGTTTACCCTTACTTTGCATTTGAGCTCACCCTTTTTTATGTTTTATTTTCCCCATTTCGGGAAGAAGGGTATTAAGTAGGATATTCCAAAAAGGGATTCTAGATATGATGATATAAATGAGAGATAAGGTAGATGATTTATGAACCAATTGTTTATGATCCCCAGTTTCTAAAGACACTATAACTATACTGTCTTATTGTGGTTTTTTGATTTGCTGTAATAATTATGCTTCAATTATGAAGTAATAACAATGTATGTAAAGTATGGGTCATTATAGTTGGTATCAAAGTAAAGTTATAGTAAACCTTTGGAAACTAGGATGTGAAAGACTTAGTAAGAACCCTAAAGATATATCTAATCATTGAACAAAATATTAGTGTTTTAGAAATGGCCATTAAAAACATATGATAAGACCATAAGTGTGAAATTTAATTCTTGATTATGTGGTTTTACTATTATAATTAGTGTTTCTCACACTATTATTCTTGCATTTAGTCAATAGCTGGAACCCGAAGTAGTCGTGTTAATGCGTAATGTGACGCCCAATGCCATGATTATCCCCATGATCAACCAAACTGTATGGGAACTGGAATGAAAAATATTTTATCCATGATCACACAACTTTCTCAAGCTATGAATCATGCAAGAAATCCAAATGAGCAATGGAAGGAGCAACATTCTGTTGAATCCTTAATGCGGCAGTGTCCATCCTCATTCAGCGGGTCTACTGATCCATTAGTGGATGAACAATGGACCAATACCACTGAAATGATATTTTATGTTCTTCAATGTTCTGAACATTATAAAGTCATATAAGCAGTATATTGTTTAGAAGGTCAAGCTGATCAATGGTAAAATCTTATCAAGAATATGAGGAAAAGAGACGAAATTGAGTCTATGGAATGGGAAAAGTCCATGAAATTTTTTTTCAATAAGTATTTCCCTCGTATTCTTCAATCAAAGATGGAGAATGAGTTTCTTGAACTAAAGAAAACAAATTCTGAATCTGTTGGTACCTACGAAGAAAATTTTACAAGACATGCAAGGTATGCTTCTGGGATTATTAAACCACCTGAGAGTAAGATCGATCAATTCATTAGTGGATTAAAACCATGTCTCCGAAGGGTATTATCCATAAGGGACTTCAATTTCTATGAGGAAATTGTTTGATGTGCTGTCAAGGTTGATATGGAGATTGGAGTAACCCGTCAGTCATATGTGTTTGATAAGAAGAGGAAAAAGGAATTAAAAGGGAAATCTAAAGACCATATTGAAAAGAAGATGATTTTTCCCTTATGGTCAAAGTGTGTTAAGAAACATGAAGGGAATGTTCTAAAAGGGACAATTAAATGTTTCAAATGTGGAAAGGAGGGATATCGGGCATTTGAATGCTACAATGATGGGAAAAATTGTCTACTGATGCAAACAATGAAAAGGTGACACAGAATGCACCTTCTACACTTTAATGTTACAATTGCAAGGAAATGGGGAATTATGGTAATAAATTCCCTAATCCAAGGGTTTTTTATGATGATCGACTTCTAAAAACTCTTAAGGCTAAAGACAAAGGAAAGACATATTCAATTTCTATAAGCGATGTGGAGTAAGATAACGAATTGGTGAAAGGTACACTTACCATCCACTCTAAATAATAAAAGTTATTATTTTATTATGGATCCAAACACTCTTTTATTTCTGAAGAACTTTCTAAGGGTATCGTAGTATTACCTCAACAATTAGATGTTGAGTTAGCTATGACAACCCCTAATGGAATAAAAGTCGCATCAAAAGTTTATAATTAATCTCTGATTGAAGTTTGTGAGAAAGTGCTTCTTTCAAATCTTTTGATCCTTCCTATAGTGGAATTTGATGTGATTCATGGCATGGATTAGATTTCTTTATATGAATCTCATATCAATTTCCACAGAAGGGACATCACATTTCATATTCCAGATCAATCTATGATCGTCTATCGTTGCAAGGATGAACATAACCTTCCAGTTGAAATTTCTTCCATCTTATTGGTCATGATTCCACTAAATGAAGGTTATTTATCTCAAATTGTTGGAGAGAAACTCACAATTAAGAGTAAACCCATTGTATGGGAGTTTTATGATGTCTTTCCAGATTACATTCTGGGTCTTTCACCCAATCGTGAAGTTGAGTTTTCAATAGAACTCATACCGGGTGCTATGACCATTTCAATGACACCTTATAGAATGACCCCAATTGAGTTGTAGGAATTGAAGAAGTAACTCCAAGAGAATATTGATAAGGGATTTATATGCCCTAGTGCATCACCTTGGGGAACACCTGTTCTATTTGTTAAGAAGAATAATCGATCAATAAGACTCTACATAGATTATCAAGAACATAACAAGATAACTATCAAGAAAAAATATCATCTCCCATACATTTATGACTTATTTGACCAACTACGCGGAGCTAAATACTTTTTTAAGATTGATCTTTGTTCAGGGTATCATCAATTAAGGGTAAAAAATGAGGATATACCAAATATGGATTTCCGTACAAGGTATGTACACTATCAATTTATAGTGATTCCATTTGGTCTTACTAATTCCCCTGCTATCTTAATGGATCTGATGAATATAGTCTTTAGAGACTATCTTGATCAGTTTATGGTAGTCTTTATAGACAATATTCTTGTCCATTCAAAGAGCAAGGAAGAACATGAAGATCATGTGATAATTTTATTGAAGACCCTGAGAAAGGAGAGGCTTTATGAAAAATTTACCATGTGTGAATTTTGGCTTCAAAAACATTCATTTTTGGGTCACATAATCTCAAAAGAGGGGATATCTGTGGATCCAGAAAAAACAAAGGGTAACGAAAGATTGTCAAGACCAACAACATTAACCGAGATCTGATGTTTTCTAGGTTTGGCAGGATATTATCGACATTTTGTGAAATAATTTTAACTATTATCTAATCCACTCCCAAGGTTGACTCAAAAAAGAGTTATGTTCGTGTGGACGGAGGAGTTTGGAGAGAATTTCAATGAGTTGAAATGAAGGTTATCCAGTGCACCTCTTCTCACACTCCCTTGTAGTGGATAAAGATTTTTGATCTATAGTGATGAATCCAAGAAGGTATTGGAGTGTGTTCTCATGGAAAAATATATGGTAATAGATTATGCATCATGATAGTTCAGAATCCATGAGATAAATTACCCAACTCATAATTTGGAGTTATCTGTAGTAATATTTGCATTAATGATTTGGAGGTATTATATTTATGGTGAAAGGTGTGACATTTATACTGATCATAAAAGTTTAATGTATATTTTCACACAAAAGGAGCTGAATATGCACCAAAAAAGTTTGGTGGAGTTGATTAAGGACTACGACTACTCAATTCATTATCACCCTGGTAAAGCAAACAAGGTGGCAGACGCATTAAGTCGACAAGACCATGCCAGCATATCCATGATGAGGATCACAAAATATCCAAAATTTATGGATTTACAAAGGATGGATCTTGGAATTATAATGGATGGGGAAAAATATTATCTTTATAAAATGAATGTTCAACCATATATACATGTGATGATTAAAGAGTCACAAAAAGAAGATGTAGAGTTACCAAAGAATGTGAGAAATGTTCTTGAATTCAACCGTGATTGTGATGGGATAATAATGTTCAGGAATCGGGTTTGTGTTCCTCCCATCCTAGAATTAATGAAAGAGCCGCTGGACGAGGCTCATAGTTCTTCGTTCTCTATTCATTCTGGAAGCACGAAGATGTATAGTGACATGAAAGAGTACTCTTGGTGGGATGGCATGAAAAGAGATGTTGCTAAATATGTCTCTCGATGCTTGGTTTGTCTGCAAGTTAAAGGTGATATAAAGAAGTCTAAGGGGATGTTACAACCATTACCCAAACCCAAATGGAAATGGGAAAACATCACTATGAACTTTGTCACTGGACTTCCTACAACATCCAAAGGAAATAATGCTATCTGGGTTATAGTTGATCATCTTACGAATTCAACACACATCATTCCTATTAGAGAAGATTTATCACTTGATCAACTTGACAGGATATATGTAATGGAAGTGGTAAGATTGCATGGAGTACCACTTTCCATTATATATGATCAGGATCTGAGGTTTAACTCGATGTTCTGGAAAAGTCTTCAGCATACATTAGATACGGAGTTGAGTTTCAACACTGCTTATCATCCTCAGACAGATGCTCATTCTGAGAGAACAATTCAAACTCTAGAAGATATGTTAAGAGATTTTTCTGTGGATTTCAAAGGTGGTTAGGATCAACACCTACCATTGGTGGAATTTTCTTATAATAATATCCTTCACTCCAGTGTTCAGATAGCTCCTTATGAATCTCTCTATGGAAAGAAATTCAAAACTCCAACTTGCTGGGATAAAGTTGGGGAAAGAAAGCTATTAGGACCTGATCTTGTTGATGAGATGGTAGAAAAGTTCGATCTATCCAACAACACATAAAAGAAGCTCAGAGTCGACAAAAAATCTATGCCGAAAACCGAAGAAAAGACATAGAGTTTGAAGTGGGTGATAAAGTGTTCTTACGAATATCTCCTTGGAAGAAAGTAATGATAGTTGGATAGAAGGGAAAGCTAAGCCCTGGGTATATTTGCCCTTTTAAAATTATGGATCGTGATGGGAAGGTAACTTACCAATTGGCGCTTCAACCAAATATCTCTCAATTTAATGATGTGTTCCATGTATCTCTCCTGAGAAAGTACATACCTGGTCCTTCACATGTACTCAGCTCAGAAGTTGTACCACTAGAGCAAGATCTTTCTTTTGAAGAACAACCGATAGAGATTCTGGATCCTAGCGAAAACGTCCTACGGAACAAGACCACTCACTTGATGAAAGTTTTATGTAAGAACCACTAAATAGAAGAAGCAACATGGGAAGATGAGGATATGATGAGGGATAGCTGTCCTCAGCTTTTTTTTACAAAGTGACGAATTTCGAAGGCGAAATTAATTTTAAGGGGGGTAGAATGTAACACCCGATATTTTATGAGAAATATTTTGTTTTTATAAGTAATTTTATATAAAGGAATCTTTCAATACACACAACACTATCTTGGCCTGCGTTACACACAAAATCAACCTTCCTCGATAGCTTGCGTGGTACGCAATACCGAGTTTCACTAAACAACGATATGCCATTAAAATATTATAATAACCAGCCGCTATGAATAGTAATTCCCAATTTTTGAAATTTTATAAATTTTATCATTCAAAATGGAATTTATTTTTGGCTTCGGAATATCGAACTTATTCTAGGGTGAATTTTGGGTATTTTTCTGAAAACATTCAATTTTTTATGAAAAGTGAAAACACTAGGTTACTATTTAAAAACCGACTTTTTATTTAAATAATTTTTTTATTTAAATATATTTTATGTAAAAATTGATACATAATTACTATATAAGTTCAATGTAATTCTTTAGAGTCATTTTATAATAATTTTAGATATATAAAAAAATTTATTCAACTTTTCATCGTCTTTTAGCCACCTCTTAGGAGAGTTTGAATATTTATATAAATATTAATTTTACTACTTCTATGAGTGGAATATAAAAAATTATAGAGACACGGTTAATATCAAGGTGTAAAATGTGGTTCAATAAGATAAAAATAATTTTTGGTGAATAGTAAGTTTTTACTTTTATTTACCACAGTTAAAAGTAAATAGAGTAATTTAGGGTAAAAATGGTATTATTATTAGCCTAACACATGTCCTAAATCTATTGGATAAGTTTAATTCGACAAAAAACAACCTTAGGAATAAAATATTACCATATAGGTCCCCTTGGATTAGATTAGGACATTTATTATTATTTTATTTAAAGAAGAGTTAAAATAGTTAAAATCAAAGTTTAATAACTAAAACATTTTCAATATAGGGTTATACATAATATAAATTAGACTATAAATATTCATTAAAAAGATAAAAAATTTCCTACATAATGGTATTTTATTTATAATTTTTAGACATTAAATAATTTAGTTTAATTATGACACAATGATGATGTTGTAATCACCTTATTACTAAAATATTAATATAATTGATATTATAAATACCCACATTAATGTAATTTGAGAATTTTAATGATTTAAAATAATTTTATAGGTTAATATGACTTTTTAGTATTGATTTAATTATATTTTTTTGAATTAATCATTCTGTTATGATTTTCAAAAAATCAATTACCGAATAGTGTCAAAATTGACATAAAATTTATTTTAAAACAAATAATATCTTATTAATTGTTATTTTATTCATAAAAATCTAAGGTTCTTAAAATGACTTAGATAAGGTTATATATATTAATAATGAACAGCTTGGGGTTTGTTTTTCTTGTTATAATAAGTTTATTAACCATATAGTATAAGAAAACAAGAAGACACGGTAAAAGTTAAATTATTTAACTTAGAGTTAAATCTAAATGATAAGGTTAAAATAGTAACCTAAACTTCTATAAAATATATTGGTTGAGAGGATTGAAACCCATACCCACCTTATCTTCGAAATAAATCAATTTGGTGCTATTAATAACCGAAAATGTCATTATTATAAAATAATATTGTAAGTATTTCCTAAGGTGCCCCTCTCCTCCCTTATAAAAGGGAACCTCCTTCCTCTCCTCGTCAAACCAATTTGTGCCTTCAATCTCGTCCAACCTCTGAAAATTTCTCTTCTAAACTTCCCTAGAAACATCCTAGAGGACTGTTTATTATTCAAATACTATCTTTAGTGCCCTAAGAGGAGGTTAAGAAGATGCGCTTCAAAGAAAAGGTAATGTCAGTTACCGATTCATTCAAATTTATTTCTTCTTACACTTCCTCTTATTTAGTTGTTTCATTACAAAGTAATAACATCAGAATCACTCATATACTGATATTTTATTATATATATGAAACAACCCTATTTCACATTCTATCCATCCTATGTAAAATTAAATCACCGCGCATGCGTACGTACGGAATACCGTCTCCACGCCATGTTGTAATCTGTTTTCCACCACCACCTTACATGGATGGTTATAATGGTTTAAAAAATTACTATATATGATTATTGTAAATTTATATTTACTCTGAAATATTATACATACACTTCAATACAATTACATGATCATGGGAACGATATCATCACTCGTGCATACGTACGACCTACCGTCTCCACGATGTGATGCCACTCGTTCTACATGATATTCATTGAACAATGAATATCTAAATAAATTGAATGAATAAATATGATATATATTATACTGATACCTTTCTTTAAATTATTTATTTGTATTCTAAAAATAGGTATAAGAATTTATTCGACAAGACATGCATAAGAACATAATGCAATGAACTCCTGAATAACAAGTAGCAATCAAATATTACTAATAAGAAGATAAGAATATGACAATTTATGATAACATAACAATGAATATGATTCTATAATAAGTCATTGACATTATTCAAATCATTATATAGCAGTTTTGGACATGTACAAAGCATATCGGACCTAAGGTAAGGGACAATATCACAATCTTATTTTTTATCTGAGATTGTTTATACTTCTGAATGTACTAGGGCATATTTATCATCTACATCCATGTTTCCTCAATATGTAATATTATTTCTATACTCCTAAAATTGTTTAAATACAATATTACTCATTGGGGTGTTTTAGTAAAATATATGAAATGAATCTTTTTTTCTTTTTTCGTACGATGAACTTTTTGAATTTTCTGGCCAAAAATGTGAAAAATGTTTTTTTAACTTATATGGAATGAATGGATTTTTATGATTTCATATAATATTATTTCCATGAATCTTCCTTTATAAGTTTTCAAGTTTATTTTTAATCAAAATCATTTAGTTTAAAATTGTATGACATGTAAAGAAAGGAAAACTGTTTTTGATGTAGAAAAGATATTTTCCTCAAGAATGGAGTTCAATCATTTTATAAAAATTATTTTCCATCTAAGATAATATAGTGTTATATTTATATCCGTATTTTTTCATTGATTTGATTATTTTATTATGGAATTATTTTTATGATGTATTTTTATCTTATATGTATTATGATATGATGGCATGATGTTTAAGAATCCCATTTTTATTACATGGGTTATGCTTTGATATATGATTTATGATCTTCTGGGACACATAAGAATGGTATAATAATGAGATGGGTGGGAACTATATCTCCCTAAAATGCATTGGGTAAAGATTAATATCTCATGATATTGACATGGATGGAACGGTAGGTTAATCCAGTTCAGTGAAACAGGACAGAAACGAGGAGTGAACAAGGTTCAGAAATAGACTTCGTCAGCTAAGATTGTCTTGGAAATGAGTCTGGAAAACTAAGAAATGATCCTCTATGATTATGTGTGTATGCCACAAAGTTTCATGTTTTATGTTATGATTATTGGGATTACATTTAACTACTATGATTTAACCCCTGTTATGAAATTATGATCTCTTTTTGAGGTTAAGATTCCCAAAATTTCATGATCTTATGAATATGATGTGATTGATATTTCTTTTGTTTACCCTTACTGAGCATTTGATATCACCCTTTTTTATATTTTTCCCCATGTTAGGAAGAAGGGTATTATGTAGGATATTACAAAGAGGTATTCTAGATATTATGAAATACATGGGAGACAATGTGGCATTATGGACCAGTTGTTTCTGTTTCCCAGTTTTTAAAGACACTATACCTATACGGTCCTATTGTGGTTTTGTTATATGTTGTAATAAGTATGCTTAAATTATTAAGTAATAACAATGTATGTAAAGTATAGTTCATTATAATTTCACCATAACCTAGGGAAAGGAAACAAAAGAAGGGATGATATCAGATGCTGAGTAAGGGTTAATAAAAGAAATGTGTAAGCATAAAATGAACAAAGTGTATGAAATATAGCCATAACATTTGAATATCATAAAATCAATATTAGAGGTCATAATAAATATTTTCAATACATAATATAGAGGTCATAACTTAGTTAAGAGCATTAGTCATGA
The DNA here is from genome assembly GCA_963277665.1 of Viscum album. NCBI lineage: Eukaryota > Viridiplantae > Streptophyta > Magnoliopsida > Santalales > Viscaceae > Viscum > Viscum album. The sequence goes on from OY728157.1 coordinate 1,478,612,704, forward strand.
AAGCACAAAATAAGAATAAAATATAGAATCATTGAAGAAACATATGCTTGTAATATAATATATATAGTACCTAAGGCATCACGACCAAGACCATCTTGTCAATATGGGTTCACCCCACACTATCTGGGTATCCATGAATCACTCCCATTTCCATATTATTTCCATTATTTCACTCCTCATACCATTTTTGGTAGTCATGGTTGACTCCCATAGCCATATTATTAGTAACAGTTCATTCCCAATACCATTTTAGACAATCCCATTTTATATAATTGTTTAACCAATGCATTAGAGGGTGATATGGGTACCAACTATATCATAATAAAATCAGATATACATGATTCCAAGATCACAATTAATCATTTAATACCCCATGAAATATATTTGGTATTCTAAACATGAAAAAATAGAATAACATTTGGGAAAATATACGTTTCATAATAATTTCCACCAAATTATTACCTGAGAAAGAGAAACAGATTTTATATACATTTAAAACATGAAAATGGAATAGGTTTCACAATGATATAATCTATGAATGAGATATGGGCTTCCAAATGTCGATGGAATTAACCATAACTCATTTATTAAATGAGTATGAATGGAACCATGAGATAACTTTTTAGAAGGGAATGAGTAATATCAATTGATTTCATACATGATTGATAATAATTTTTAAATATCATTAAAAATGGTTTCTTCAAGTAATTATCATTTATTATTTTAAAAAAGGATTTTTAATATATAAAAATATTTAATTCATTTTCTTATGAAAATTTCATTGAAAACTTATAAACAATACTTGAAATGATTTTGAAAACCACTTTCCTTGAAAACAAATAAAAAAATCATCCAAAATTTTATAAATCATTATTTAGAAAAACATTAATATCATATAAGGAATTCATAAAAAAAAATTAAACCATTTTACATCAAAAAAATATGAAAGGATCTTGGTAATGTTTTCAAAATTGTGTCTTTTAAAATACATTGAAAATGTATAAATATGAATTGAAAAAATTTTAAAACACATTTCTGTGAAAACATATAAAATATGTTTGAAAAAAATTCTTCTTGATGATTTACTTTTAAAAACATTTTCATAAATATTTAAACATTATAAAATGAAGAGGATTCATCAAATAAATGAAGATGAGTAAATTTTTACATGTCATACGAGGTAGAAAGTAGATTTCATTATAATGGAAAAAATATTAGAATAATAGATTATTCATAATTTTACAAAAGGATTAATTTAAATTATTGGTACAAGAAAAAATGGGTATAAAATTTTCTTAAATATTAAATTATAATGGTATAATATTAATGGAACACATGTTTAGAAAACATGGTTTTAAAGGAACATAAATTTCTGACTAAAGAGTGGGTAAATTTAACCTTTCTTAAAAATGAATTATTAACTATATTATGTAACGAATAGTAAAAAAGGTACCAATAAATGAATATATCATTAATAAATAGAGGATAAGAAAATTCTTGAATTTTCCTGATAGATGGATCATAAGATTTCAAAAAAGGAAGAAAAAACATAATCAATATTTAAAAGTGATGAGATTGTCTGAATAAACTCTTATAACTTGGTAGCTTGGGATCATAATCTCCACGTATAAAAATTAAATAATAGGAATACCTAAAATATTATTAAATGAATTAAATTCATGATATTTCATGTAAAATGGATGTATATACACTTTAAAATAGAATTTATGTTCATAATAAATCATGAGTCTCAATGAACGAAAATTTATACAAAACTATTTCCATGATTTGGTAACATTTGAAAAACAACCCCCATTAGTATAAAATCTTGTTCAATATATAGATCACACAAATTTAATGAGTGTAAAACACATTATGTATGTCATGGATATTAAATGTGAGATGAAATCCACTTACCTTTTATCTTGAATCTCATTTTACTCGTTAATAACACTATATAATAAATATAAATATAATTTAAATAATTTAGAGAACCCTATTTTATATGTAATTCCATATATGGTTTTTTTTCGACCTAATATTACCTCTTATTAACCATCCTATGGTAGGTTTTCACATCAAATAATATTTTCTTTATTTATTGCATTTGTCTTAATTTGTTATATTGTTTCTTCTTATACTTAAATATTGAATCAAGAATATAAAACATGATAAAAATATACTGAATATATAGTATATTTTTATTATAATAATATTTATAATATTGATTTAAAAAATGGAATAAATCTTTCATGGATACAGTAATACGTACGTATGTGTGAACGTTGTTTTCATTTGTATTATCATGTCGAAAGAAGAAAAGAAAATGAAATATATGAATATATGTATGTAATATCACTAAAGTAAAATTATAATTATAATTATATATATATTATAGGATCCCTAATCCCATATTTAATACATATCATGTTGTTTCTAAATGAATCACATTGCTTTGAGGGAGTGGTAGTCCACACTTCCTCAAACAAAATTATCATATTTACACAAAGTGAAAAGTAAAAAATTATATGTGATGTAAAAGGAATAATGAATCTTAATAATATAATAAATATATATAATATATAATATATATATATATATATATATAATTTCTATTATAATTTCTACCATGAATGGTGGTAAGGAAAATTTACTTATATTCATTTTGTGAGGCGGATGATCGTCGTACACATAAAATGTATGTTCATTTCCCATTTGGTGGAGGTGTCTGTAAGTTTAGGTAATACTATTAGGATAAAAAATTATATAATATTTAAGAGAAAATTTTTTATAATATTATGGATTAAATAGATATGTGAGGGTGTATAAAGAAAATAAATTAATTGAGCTTGAGAGAAGGTGTCACCTCTTAATTTGGTAACTCCATTTGATTTGTGCCAAAAGGATTACATGGAAGTGATTATTCCCAAAGGGACTCATCCAGGAGTAATAAAGAGATTTTTGTAAGTGTATCTTTAAGATATTGGTTAAACATATGTGTTTTGATAGCTATGAAGAAGATAGAGATCTGTTGGCACATTATATGGAATGGAATGGACATAAGTTGCATTTTTTAAAACAATTTCGGTGTACCCACCTTTTTCCTAATAAACTTCATAAAAACCAAAAAAAATAAATATTGGATGGTTAATGGCCAAAATATTTCCAAAAAATGGGCGATGGACATGTTTTTATATACATTTTTGTATTAAATTTAAGGAATACTCCTTAGTTAAATTTATTTTTAACTTTACCATTGTAATTAATTTTAATTACTTTCAATAATAATTTTGGTCAAAAAATAAGTTGAACATATTATAAATTATAAATAATTTTTACTTAAAATATGGATTCTATTTTTTAAAAATATAATCACACGATTAAATTATATTAATTAAAATTTAATTTTATTGATGGGAAGTCAATGTAGGTTTTTAATGTAAATAAACTAATCAAATGTTCTCAATGTTTTTATATACAATTTCAATTTGAAATTTTTTCCAACGAATTTAAAAGGATAAATTAATAAAAATAATATCTAAATAAACTTTTAATCCAGTTTCAAATATAATTCAAATGTATAAATATATTAGATTAAAAAACATTTTTTTATTAAAATCAAGTATTTTTAACTATTCATTAAAAAATAAACCCTTAGAGAAAAATACCAAAACAATTAACATAACGTAAATTTTATGTTTTACTTACAAATAGTAAATTTATTTGATATACTCAATCTAAAAATAAGAAAAATAAATATGATTTATGATTGGTTATCCATTAAAATTGTTTTAAGACAACATTTTTAAAAAAATAGGTTTTTATGTATAAAATTTGGTCTATTTTTATATTACGACTATCCAATCTACTGGATAAATGTAAAAAATACTTGACTGAAAGTATTATATATATATATTTATATATTACCTTAGTATTACTCAATAAATGTAGTTAATTTAATTTTTTTGGTTAAAATATATTTTTGACCATAAAAAATATTAAATATTTTGATATTAAATCAGTTTTCATATTAATTTTTAATTATTTGATAGTATATGAATTCATCTTTTAATTGTGTAAACCATATATTTTTATAAATTATTAAATATTATTCCTAAATTCTAATTTAACTTCTTGGTTATATCTTATTATATTAGATAATAACATTTTATTAGAATATTATTATTTGGTAAAACATAGTTATGCATGTTACGCAAGCCATCAAGGAAATTTATTCTCATATGTAATGAATGTTATCCTTAGTGTTCTATGTGTAGAACACTAAAATTTATGTTGTTAATAGTTCCTAATTAACTTAGGGGTGCTTATTAACCAATCAAAATAGAGTTATTTAATATAAAATTTTCTATTTTATGTGTTATTTGAAATAAAAAATATTGCAAAGGCTAAATTAATTTTAAAAAGAAAAAAATCCCAAAATAGTGGGGTGTTACATTCTAGGAAAAAAGATTAGGATTGAGTTAAATAGTAAATCCCATTGTCCAACATTAAATTCACTATTTCTGATGATAGATTCTTGTGAGTCGTTGTTTAGTTCAATTTAAATTCTAGCATTCTAATAATATTCTCTCTTGATGTTCTCTATCTCACTAAACTCTTATAACCTCCATCCTATAGAATAATTTTAATCTTTTTTCCGGTCCATTACTACAAAAAATTACTTGGAATAGAACATCATTTAATGATGACATTCCATTCCAAAGAGTATCCTGTAAGGATACATCTTTATTGGGGGCCCTATAGGAAGTCTTGTGATAACATAAAACCTCTTACAATTTGATTGAAAAATATTTCCATGATTTTGAGATAGTTTTATTGATAAATTATTTAACATATTTGTTGAAAAATTTATTATTATCACTAGAATCTTGGTGATTGGAATTTCTAGTACAGTGAGCACCCCCAAACATCTCCATTAAATCCATTAAAATATAATTCTAAAATGTGTTCCATTTTCGGAAATGAATTCTATAGAACACTAATTCTTGAAAAGATATTTTTCATTTTAAGATTAACAATATTAGAATTACTTATTTTTAAGAGAGAAACATCCCAAACCATATTACAAAAAATTTCTTTTTTATTAACAATATTTTGACATTATTTTTGAACAATAACCAAAATACCATTAATGGGATATGTATTCATTCTACAATTAAGATAAAAATCACAAAAAAAATCCACAGAAACCACGATCCATGAGTACTTACATTGGAAATAGTCACGTCACATAACTTACCATAACCATCCCCAGATCCATTTTCACCATTTTTTTCCTTTCACCACCATTGTAATTTTCGACCTTCGTCACATAAGTCACTAGAGAAACTAATCATCAGATATCATCATCACCGATATAAAACACCAAAACTACACAAAACACCATATATCATCCACAATAGAATCAATCCACCATTGTATAGTGAACTCGCATTAAAAAATTTTAAATGACATCTACATAGAACCCTCATAAACAATAGATAATGATACCACCATAACAAAAAATTAACTATATAAAAACTAATCACACAAATCAAAACATTCAAATAAAATGAATGACTAGATCAAAAACAAATATAATAAAAAAACTAGCCATCGCCACTTATTTTATCAATCCTCTAGGAAAAATATTCTAAATTCACAAGTATATGTTTATTCTTATAATAGAATATAAATGGTCCCATAAACCCCAACCATAGACATAAAAAATTTCAACCTCCAGAATTATTTTTTATGGAAGGTTATATATTCTAGAAATATTTCCCAATATTTATCATTAGTCACATCCCATAACTAGACTCCAAAAATCATTGAATAGTGTGTTCTAGTAGAAACCAAACCAAATATCCTTATTTATAGTTACTTAACCTCCATGATTTCTACACCAGGTGATGTGGGAAAACTCTCAGTAATGGGATGAGTTTCATCCTTTACCATTCATCTCCTAATAAATCTATCAGGGAATCCTCTAATGATGTATGTATCATACCATAATTAATAACTCATCTTAGAAATAAATTTTATATTGGATACAATGGGAAAAAATGGGCATGAAAACAAAAATAATAATGTTCCTATATTTTTTATACTTCGATGATTTCATCAATAAAGTATAAAAATATCATCTATGAAATAGATGATTATTTATTTGGGTTCTATGTATTAGGTATCATTTATTATGATCTATATATTAACAAACACCTTTTCAACTCCTATCATATTCCCTAAATCATAATCAAACTATTTTTTAATAATAATTCACCTTATAAGCCGTCTATTGGAATTCCTTTTTTCCAGATGATATTTTAAAGCAATGTGGACTATGAAAATAATTACCCTGGAACCAAACAAATATTTTCTAAACTTATCCAAATAAAAAATGAAAATAACTAGTGTCCTTTAAATTATAATATATTTCTATTAATTATCTTATGACAATGTTAAAGAATGATAAACAATATATTATATATTTTTTTAATCATCCCAAAATAACACAGTCAACCACATCACTAGCTCACACATCTCCTCAATAAAAAACATCCATTTTGGGGTATTGATCATAGCTGATGTTGCGAATTTCTCCCTGAGTGGGTTAAAGTAATCAAGTAATTTCTCATCAAATAAAATTGTTTACCCTTAATAATAAGTGATCACAATGGGGTTTTTATTTTATATAAATATTTAATGAATATCTAGTAGAAACCAAGATGTACCATGAAACCTCAAATTCCATTCACATATATATGTGGGGAAAATAATTTTTATCAATATGTTTTTATTATCAATATTTAACCATGTATTTGAAATCTTAGGAACCAAAAAAATTCAATCACTTACCATGAATTAGACCTTTTCCAAGTTTAAGATATGTTTTGTATCTTAGAATCATTAAAAAATAGTTTCACGATTGTGTAAACTGTTTTCCAAATCACTTCCAAGAATTTAAAAATCAAAATAAAACCATTTTTAACAAATACACCATGTAAGTAATAATTGATTTACTTTACATTTTGAAAGTGATCGGGGAACCAAAAACTCTAATGGAACTTCACAAATAATAAAATTTACAAAATGGACATGTGAAATTGGTTTTCTGTTGATACTTTAGAGATATAGAATATATATTTATGACATCAATAACTATTAAAAATGAAATGAATTCATTCCTACCAATCCTATATAATATTTTTTCCATTATAGAATTAAGAAATGGTCATTCATAGTGTAATTATTAAGTTTCCTATAGTGTTTGTAGATCCCCCTTTTGTTTTCTATCATAACATGAAGTTTCTCATTTTTTCATTTGTAACGATGGTGATACTGTTTTTTATTGATTTCATAGTTAGGGATCACCCATGGAGTACTGATGATTCAAAAAAATATTCCAAACTCTTTTAATATAAATACTACCTCTATATACACACATTTCAAGTTGGGATTCATAATTTTATATTCTTCAACTATTTTTTTATGGTCCAGTTCCATTAGAATTTTATACATTCAATATAATATAGTTATACCCATAATATCAATAGCAATATGGACAATGCAATACATAAACTTACTCAAGACACATGATTGGTAATCCTCTTTATTTGGATCTAATTTGGAAGTGACTGTGACTGGTCATATTGAGAACTCTACCAAAAAATGATCATTTTAAATCTGATAGAATGTGATTGAGTTCTATATTATGTTCTAGTTAACTTGAAAGAAGAAACATGGATCTATAATGTATGAGGTTCTCATGATGGAAAATAAATTAGGAATTATATAATTATATCTCTAACATTATTATTTCTAAAATATGTCACTAAATATTCATATTCTTTCATTGGGGTCAAATTGTTTTTACAGAAAACTCATCATGGTGTTCTAGGATTTCTACCTGAAACTTTTCTAAATGACTCTTCTACTAAAAAAACTATTCCCATGAATGTTTATACAGTGATATTAGGTTCCCCATTAATTGTTTTATGCATCCTAAAAAAACCTCTTCATCCTCATAAAAATTATCTTTAAATACTAACAGTTTATATTTAGATTTTTTTTTTCTTTAGTGGGTTATTTGATCTTTTTGAAAACATTAAATTCTTTTTTTGTTAACCTAAGAAAAAAATCAATTTTCCATTTAATACATCAATTATAACTCACCCAATTTCTAGAAAGATTTTTATAGTAATTATAGGTACCTAATAATCACAATCTATATTCAATATCAAAAAATCAGTATAAAAAAAGAGCCTTCATAATCCCAATAACTAGCTATCCATCATAACAATGTGATGAGTGATGGATCGATATGTAAGTTGAAAAACAAATGTGGAAGGATTTTGTTACTCATAATCATCACTGACGAAACCAATAAAATGGAATAATTTACCCATGATTAAGAAGAAAATTAAACAATCCACCTCTAACTCTTAATGGGAAATTGATGAAATAAATATCCCTAGATATTAATTATTGTAAGGTATTCAATACAACAAGAAAAAACATCTATCCACTATAATATGATATTTATAAAATCATTCCATGTTTATATTTTTTGAATAATTTTTTTGAGAGATTTTATATGAGATAACCTTTGAATTTAGGCCTCAAGGAAGGGTATGTCAATGATTAATTTCTTGAAAACCTTTAGAATTACAAATATTTTTCTATCCTGAAATTCATTTTTTATTCTCTATAAAAAATTAATGATTTGAAAAAATTATCCAATGATTTTATGCATTATATTAACTTACTATTTTTAATTTTTATTCTACATATTTTTTTAATTTATGGGTCCTTTATCTTGTTTTTTAATTGGAATATAATTTTTCTAATGGTTTGTAAGGGATGGTATCCAGAATTATACATTAATCATCTTCTAGATTAAATATTATTGTTTCACCAATTTTTTATTTTTGGGATGATTTAGAAACATTCAAAAATTGCTAGTGGATTTTGAGAACAATACCTATTATTTCAATAATAGAATTATACCTAAAAATTAGATTTGTAAATGTTTATAGTTTAGTATTGTCTCTATCACTAACATATATAGTAAACTATCCAACATTAAACACTTAGATTTAAAATAAGGCTTATGAGTATGATTTATTAATATCATTTTATACATTTTTTCATCATATTTACCAGTCAATTGTGTATGAATCCCCAAGAATTCATCATGAGAAATAGATATTTAATACATTGGTATGGGTTGGTGTTTATAAATGGGTTGATGTTTGAATCAAGGAGTGGAGATCAATTTAAATGAACTCTATGCTCTTTCTGGGAAAGGTTCATATGAGTCATATATACTTGGTGGAATGTGTGTTAGATTAGATAATCCCAATGTTACACCATTGGTCCAAAACCAAAAAATTCATTCTCATGTTCTTGAGAAGGTATATCAAAATTAGGAAAATAGGATTGTTAGTTCCCAAACATGCCACTACGGTGACATTTCTTCCTATGTGTGTTTTGATAATTTTCAGTTTAAAACCTAGTAGATTAAACCTCATCTTGTGCGAACAGAATAGTTGCATTCCGATTTTTTTAATATTGATCATTTTTTAAATTATTTGTGAGTTAAAGTGTTGAAAATTCATTTCATATCATATAAATTATTTTAAAATAAAATTCCTCTTTGCTGATTGGTCTACTACTGGTTTGTGTTATGGGGTTAGACTAGCATAAAAATTTTCTATAAGAATATGTGGAGTGAATTTCATTTTGAGAAACTACCTAATTAGACCCCAAAATATATCCAAAGTATTATGTTTGAGTTTAACATCATCCAGATTAGTGTTATATATTATTTTCCTTATTTCTATAATTATTCTTCTAGTGAACTATTTAATTACAAAAGTATTATAAAGGTAATCCCCTGTATCAAATATTTCTATTCCATATATTTGAACCATGTCCCAGTATTTAACTTTAAGAAAAATGGGAACACCCTTAGATAATGGACTTAGTTACTGAACCCTCTTAGTGGTATCTTATAAATAGAAATTTAGAATCCATAATGAATTAAATAGATTATTATTTAGTAATTCTATTGAATGATGTAAGCTTAAACAACAATGATTGATTCATATAGTAATTCATGGAATGTTGTAATATGGTAATTCATGATGGGTTGTTAGAGAAATAAGAAGACACAAATTATATCATACTAAGCCTCTATATTAGTTCATTTATATTTGGAATGACATTGTCTGGTTTTTGATGATTCTTATTATCATTGTTTTCATTAAGATCCTCAGTCCCATTTTTATTATTTAGTTTTAGTGAATGTAATAGTTTTTTTATTTTATAGATGATGGGATGTAAGTGTTTTCATTTAGGACTTGTTTTCATTAAATGATTAAAAATATTTACTATGATTTTTTCATGATATTGTTTCATGTATTTTTGATTCTGTGGTTACTTGTTATTTCCTTGAAAAAAATGCCAAAATTTGACCCTGACCCAAGGTAGTTTACTAAGAATGATGAAAATTAATTATTTATAATATTTATTAATAACATGTAAATTAGAAAATAGTGGTTAATTCATAGGGAACGACATTCAATATTTCTGTATCTGAAAAATTATAAGAGATAATACACAAGAAGATAGTAAAAAAATAAAAATGTAAATAATGGTGGTGAGTGGGAAATACATGGAACAAAGAGACTAACAAATAGTAACAAAAGAAAGAGTGAAAAAAATAAAAAAAAACTAAAAATCCATAATAGATGTTGCAGAACATGAATTTATGGGTTTTTTATAATTTTTTATATATTTATTTATTTCTCCATTTATTAACAAGTATTTAAAAACTATTGAAAAGTGTATCACTAATTATTTCAATTGAACAACATGTGGGTGAATGTGTCATATAGTCTCTCAAATACAATATCATATAAGGAACAAAATGATTATACAAATTTTTTCCCCAAGGTAAAATTCTTGTTTAATCCTAACATTCTACAATTGATGAACTATTCTCCTCTCAGATTCATTCTTAGATAACCATGTAGTTATAAAAATATAGTTAGGAATAATACTCATACGATTATGATGCTTTAAAAATGTTTTTTTATAAAAATAATGAATATGATGGTAGGTTCTAGAGATATGTTTCAAATGTAAGATATTAAATTATATTCTCAAATAGAGTCTTAATTTCAACAAATATCATTTGAGTTCAACGGCTCAATTACTCGTGAAAACCTAAAATTTTATTCCTTTATCAACTCAAGGGAAACCACTATTCATATTCAAGGGGTGATGTATTCCATGTTGTTTATTTTTTTTTTATCTCATGACTTTTTTTATCATCAAAATCACTTTTTAACACAATTTTACACTTATTTAAGCTCAAATTTGGTATCAATCAAACTTTTTGGCATTTCTATTACAAGAATGACCGGACATAGTGGTTTCCTAACCAAGAAGAGGCATCTACATCAGATGTGGATTCATCTCTATTACAAAGGATAATTATTTCTAGTTTCAATATCACAATTTTCATGATATGTCCAAGATTTAATACAAGGATAATATTAATCCAATTTCAACAGTGGATACCTTGATTGGAGTTTTTCAATAGTGGGTTTTCTTCATAGTTTGATCAATATCTTTAGCATTGGTTATAGATCAACCTCTACCTCATCCGCCATTTAAATATCAGACAAAGGATCTTCATTATTCTATGGTTATATCCATCAACAATATATACTTATTGTGTGATATGTATTAACTCCTTTTTAGGACATCTCTACCAACACCCTAGAAACAATGACATCAGTTTACATGTATGCTTATTTTGTTTACGTTATAGTTTTTTGTAAATTTAAACCCTTTATTTTCATTCTATATTATGATTACCATTATAGAAATTTTTTTCATTTAATGTAATTTCTGTAAATTACATTTAATGATGTAGTAACTATTTTTGAAATTTAATGGAGATTTTTTTTCTTAAAATGGAAGCATATTACTACTTTTTTTAAATAATAGACGAAACTAATTTTATATATCTTTTTTTTCAAAAAAAAATTTACAATACAACACATTAAAGGAAATTAATTTTATATTTAGTATCCATCTATCAACTAATATGATTTATGGTGCTCATGCATACATTATTTATAATTATTTTTCATCTTCAGGTTCTCTTAGTTCTAGATCAGTCTTGGACTAAACATTGTTCTTTGGTTGGAGGTTACCTGTGAGGTCATATAGAGGCATATTTCATTTTTATTTATTTTAATCTTCAAAATTTTCTTTTATTTTTGTATATTTATTTATTTTTTATGGGATAAACCATTCCCATTTATGTAACATTGATTCGTGACATAATCTTCCCTCCTAGTAGGACTGAGAATGCCTCTCTGGCCTTGTCACGAGAGAAATCTAGTAAATGGTTTGGGTTTTACCTGAGTTGTATCATGAAAAAAATGGTATCAGATCATACATATGTTATTTGGGATTTTTATTATATTAATGATAGGATTTTATGGGATTTTGGTAGAGTTCATGGGATTGTTCATAATCACCTCCACTTGTGATGAGACCTGAGACACTTGAGGGAATTAGGTTTCCAATCATTAGTTTTGGTTTTGGGTTTCTCATGTTAGTGTTTTTGAAGTTTGATATGATTTTTTTAGCTAGGGAATGATAGTGGAAGAGACATGGTGATACACGGTGACTTTACATTTCATAGAGAACCATGTGGATCACACATTCATGGTTCACTATTCTTCTAGTGCTCATACTCAGTGCATAGTATACTAAAACTTTTGGTTGGATTTTACAAGAAAAACAATTAATTATTTTAGTTATTTTAGTATTGGTGAAGATTTTTTATAATTGTTGTCAGTATGAATAGATTCTAAAAAGAAGATTATATTATTTTGAGAATTTTTTTCAGAGTGAAGAAATGGTGTTTAAAATGGAAAAGGTTTTTTAATCATATGTTTAGATTCAAAGGGTAAGGGGAAGTATTTCTCTAGATTTAGAAGTATATTTATTAGATTTTAATTTATTTAAGATTCTAATAAATGGGAAAATGGATTTCAAAAATATTATTTTGGTGTTTAGGATGGTTTTTGGAGGGAAATGATATAAATTTTGAAGTGGTGAATTGAATTTGAAATTTAGAGAATTTAAAAATGGTGAATTTTAGAAGAGGCTTATCGGAATGTTTTCATGATATTTTTGTTTGTTTTATATCTTTGGATATTTTTCTGTTTTTATTATTTAATTATTTGTTGAATTATAAACGTGGTATTTTTTTAAATGATAATTCTTCAATTTCTGTTTTAATTTTCATTTTATTTTTCGATTTACATTATTTAGAGTATAGTCTTGAGAAATACCTAAAAGGTTTCAATAAATTATATTCCAATAATTATCCCAATATAGACACCTATTAGAATAATAAATTCATTCCTTTATCCTTATTTTAATATCATCTATATTAATTGGGGTCTATTAGTGGTCATGTAGTGTCTTGAGGAAATTGAGAGTATCATCATGTTTTAGTGATCTCTAGTTTTCATTAGGGTGGTCGTAGTATGAGGGATCTATAAAAGACTTATAATAGTGTAGTGAAAGGTGGTCTTTCTATCATCGTGGCGAGTTGGTGTCTCTTGAGTGCCCCTCAATACCACATTCATCAAATTTTTTATTCTTATGAAAGAATTTGGGATAGACATAGATATTAAGAAATGTAAATAGATGGTGGGTGGGGTATGTTGACCATTTCAATGAGATGGATTCATCTTCTCTAGAGTAAGATATCATTTGGTGTAATATATTTTTATATGGGGTCTTTATCTATTGATGAGGGATCACACTGTTATTTTTTTGTTAAGCCTTAGGGTGAATCCCTTGGAAGATGATAGTTCAGTTTCCTTTTTCACTCCTGATGGTTTATAATCTAATAAGAAATCATAATAATAGGAACCTATCCCACACTAATATCCCTTTTCAGATCATACTTCCCATCCACTGAAAAAATAACACATTTTTTGTGTTGTTAGTTTGATAAATCTAATCCATCTTGATGTAATTACCTAAAGTATTGTTGACTGTGTGGTAGGACATGATACTAGAATATAGATTTTAATATAGTGATCAACTTCTTCTTACTATGGATTAATAGATGCATCAAGACAACATGGGTCTATTCATAGGTATCAGAGGGTTGATTTTAACATAGTGTATGAGTGATAGGGTGTGATGGATTTTATAAATATATATATTTTTCGATTTGGTAGTGGATAACATTAAATTAATCCCCCATTATGTATTTTTTTGTTCTTTGGTTCCATTTGTTTTGAAGATCTAGGTGGCCTCTTTACTGAAATTTTCAATGGTTCTGTATTTTTGAATATGAAATCATAAAGGGTTATTATTTATTTTGATTATTTTATAGTGAAAATGATTTGGAGAATAATTTTTATTGGGAAATTATGAATTATTGATTATCCAAGTTCCTTATTCGAATCTTTGTTGTTGAAACCATGTCATGTTGGTGGGTTGTTTCATTGATAATTCCTCCAAGATTAACTATTGTCCTAGTAATTTCCTTAATGGTGGGGAGGAAGAACTCTTTACCTCAAGTCTCTCCATTTTTTCAATATATAGTTTTGTGAAACTTATAATGTCTAAAGGCAACACTAGGGTTCTTGGTTTTGTTTGGTCATTATAATTTCGAGTGCCGATTTGTCTTCTCATTTGGCTGGGTGATTTTTTGGAGGTATAACATGTACTTTATGGGGATAATTTTCACACCCTAACCTTAAACATATTAATATTTTTTTTTAATTTTATGTCTATTTTTTGTTTCTTCTTCTATGTAATTTTTCATTGAAACCACGAGATTTTGGGCATTAAGATCATGCCTCACGTTTATGGTACAGTTTTTTCCAAACATTCATGTATATTTTTTCAATTTCTATATTTTTTTACAGTACCAACAACATGGTTGAAACACAATTTTTTGAAAAGTTTGGCCAACTCATATAAGGTAAATCATGAGCATAGTATAGTATACATGACCAGTACAATGTTTTCCGAGCACTTCAACCCAAACAGTGTGTTGTGTCTTGATTAAAAAACAATTTATTTATATTATTATTAGTTATTGTTTAATTATAACTTTTACTATTGTTTTAATTATTATATTTTGTCCTCCACCAACTTTCAACTGTCCGGATCATGTGACCCGACCCCCCTTCTTGTAGCTATGTGTCACCCCCTTGCACGACCACCGATCCACACTATTTAACCCCGATATTCCAAGAGTGATCAACTCATGTAAGGGTCCCTCTGCCACTATCACCTTCTTATTCCCATTTTTCAATCACCTCACTATATAGTGAGGTTGTCCAAACCCTAGGTGTTTATAATGGTCATATTTTTATTATTTTAATTTTTCGAGGGCTTTCATTTATTTTGTGGGGTTCTATAGCCCCGATTGAGATGGGTTTGTGTCTCACAAATAAATGTAAGTGAGTTATTCATCTATTTTAGGTAGTTTTTTCTCCATTATTTATCTTTGGCCAATTTTTAAAAATTTATTTTGGGACTCTATTGTATTTTATTTATGTATTCTGGATATTTGGGTTTATGAGGCACAATAAAGTTCAGTTATAGTCATCACCATTGATGAATGTATATATGCCTTGAGTTTGGGGTATATTGTATTCAATTTTTCTTCTTTAATTGAATTTTAACAAGGGTTTTAATAATATTAGGATTCCCAATATTTATAAAGTGCAATTTAGATTCCCTTCATAAAGGTGACCTTTACACATATGCACAGATACGATTTATATACATATATATCCATTCATTGTACAAATTCCATCAACGATAGGGGAATATCTACATTACAAAAAATTCTATATATATGTGAGTGAATATTTTTATAATCATAAAATGTGGGCATCTCTTGCTTATATGAACTCCTTTTAAGTTTATTCTACTTACCATCATCAGAGAAAACATGTTTTGTTGCATGTTCCCTATGTATGGACATTAAATTAAATTCCGTGATTGATTGAGTATATTAAATGTGTTTCTATGATGTATTATCACATTCCAATGAAATTTTATTACATAATCTGGAAATATATTTTCATTTGTTTTACATAATTTACCTATGAATCAAAATGGTTTTATCTTATTTAAACATGTTTTCAATGTTACTTGAATATGTAGTGTATAATAATTTATCAATTGGTTTTTATATTATTTATAGCAAGGAAGATATAAATATCTAATGTTTTTCTCTTAGAGTGATGTGCATTAGTTAGAACATTCGATTTATTTTTTGAAATTGTAAAGGGAAACATGATTCATACACCCATGGAATAGAAATTTGATATATATACATTATAAAATGTGTTCCTAGTGATGTGATTTTACCCTTAATTGGTGACATGGAAATGGTATTTGGTTATGGTGGGACTCTAGAACTGGGACAATGAATTTCTTATTTTTCTGTAATATTTATTTGGAGCATGATTATGTTATTCCAAAAAAACTCACTTTGATTTTATTTTAAATGTAATTCATTGGATATTTATGAGGGAGCCTTACATACACATGTTTTGATAGTTGACATTTCATGCTAGCTAGTGGACCAGGGTAGATAACCTGAATAGTTTTGTGATGTCATCCTCTGTGGAGCCAATTAGTGTGTCACCATGTATTAGAGTAGTTATTGATGAAATATTTCACTTATAGATAATCATTTTGTGAGATGTATTATAGCTTATTTCTAGGTCATCTCGACTAAGACCCTTGTACCCATGACACATTTTTTCATGAATGATACATTCCAATGTTTTATAGTGTTTTTATTAAGTGAAACCCTTTATTTTTATTCCATATTATGATTCACATTACATAACAAAATATCAATTAATATAATTTATTGGAATGAATTTTAATGCTCTGGAAACTATTTTTGGAATGTACTATAATGTATTTTTCTTAAAAATGGAATTCTGTTACTCTTTTTATATGAATATAATGCAAAAAAAAATTCATATGAACTTTTTAAGACATGAATTATTGGACATTAATTAAGTGGAAATTCATAAGGAATTTTTTTCCTTGGAATCCTAACTATAAATATAGGCTCTCACACCAACATTATTTTTCATTTTTTCATTTTCTAGTTCTTCCAATTATAGATCCCTCATTGTATGGTCATGTTTCATTAGTTGGAGGTGACTCGAGAGCTCACATATAGGTATGTTCTCTCTTTATTTATTTTTCACCTATATTTGTTCCTTTACATTTATTTATATAATTCTCATTTATAGTATAAACATCTCCTATTAATGTTAATTTGTTTTCCGACACTGGTTTCCATCCCAGGAGGATAGGGAATGCCACTTTTTCCTTGTTTTGGGTTGACTTTAGAGGCCGGTTTGGGGTGAAACCATGTTGTTTCATGAAAAATGAATACTAGAAAATTAGGGTCTTAAACATAGTAGGATAACCATATATTGTTTTTAACACTTACTTTTTTGTATGAAGATGTGGAAGTAAAACTAGAATGGTTGGGGTCTAAAACTAGTAGGGTACTCTGATAGGAAACCATAGGAACATAATGGGTGAAAAAAGAAGATAACCATTGATTATTATTTAGCTAACCTACTTTTTCTTACCATCTATTGGCAGATAGACATATGATGGTAATTTTTTGGATTACACGCTATAAGACTCCCATGTAGATCACCTGCATTATAAAATGGGAAACAATAGTTTACTAGGTAGGGATTATGCATTTTCTTCCCTAATGGATTATCCTATTTGTTGATAAATAGTAATAAAAGATATGGTTGGGGTATAAAAAAAAATTTATTCCAATATATTGTTTTTATATCATTTATTTTATTAACTATAGAAGAATTGAAGAATGAAAATGTTGTCATTGACACCTATTTGGATTCGAATATATAGGTATCAACCTTATATATATTAGTAATTAGATCACAAGGGAAGAATATAATGGTTCATGATGACACATAGAGTGAGTCCCATCTATGTTTGTCTACAATGTAATTTTTTTATAACATAACTATGATGAAATATAATAATTATTAGGTCTCACACATAGTTGGATTCCTAGATAAGAGACCAATGTTGTATAAAGGGAATGAAAGAGATAGAGGAGGATTATACTTGAGATACTCAATTGGTGTGTCCTTTATGCCTATAGCTAAAAAGTCAATGGTATTCCTAGGTCTTACAAAATGTAGGAGGCACATGTTTGAAAATTTGTTTAGTGAAATATTTGACAATGATAGACTGAACGAGGATCAAAAATGAGATTACCTTTTAGATCATCTAGTTTTTTGTAACTACGTAGACGAAGATATGGTTTGGGAATACACATAATATTATTCATGCATCTAGTTTTTTACTAATTGTTTAGTAACTAATAAATTATGGATGAATGTAATGGTTGGTGTATAAACATAAGATACCCACATATGGTAGTTTACATCTTTTCAATTATATTCTTGATAAAGAATGATGATTACATAGACTAGGAATTACACCAATTATGAGGATTATTTATAATTATTTAACCTCTATCTATTGATAACTAGATGAGTAATGAAGGATATAAATTATGGGGAATGTAACAAGTATTATCTGAATGATAGGAAACCAATGTTATAAAAATAGAAAACCAATGGACATGGTGGAAGGATTAGGAATGAAATTCTGTAATATTTTATAAATTTTGCTAGTATATAGATAGTATATGTTTTTGTTTGGGATTACATATTATAGGAGGCACAAAAATCATGAATCATAGAATATATATAATCTTTGGCCATACAAAGAATCTGGGAGAAGTATATCAACTCAAGGAATACAAGGAATATAAGATGATTATCTTAACTAAAGGAGCATAGGAGGAATCCAAAATGAGTATATTATCTCAATTTATATTATAAAACAAGATATTTACCTCAAAAAATGTGTATATAGAGGGGTTAGGAACCTAGTAAGGGGACCTAAGAAAACTAAATCTCATTTATAGGGACCTAGGATAATTGGATTTATGGTGGAAAACCTGGAATAATTAGATATAATGATGAATATTTGGGTTAATTCAATTCTTGGTGGAATACCTTGGTTAATTATAACCTATGTGGAATAGCAACAGAAATTTTAGCCTATGTGGATGAAATGGGTGAATAGGATCCCATGGCTATGAACACAATGAATTATAGCCTTGGTAGAAGACCCATGACTATTGGAGCCCACATGAAATACCATGGTGAATTTGAAGCATTTTTATGGGGATGTGATAAATTGTCGCCATAATGGGGTACTTGGATGAATTATTTTTTGAATGGAGGAACACAAGATTAAGGTCACTCTAATGAGTTTACTTCGGAATATGATTTCCCTAATATGGGTACATTAGTGAAGGATCGCCCCAGTTCAAATAAATAGGATAATATTAAGCCTAATGAGGGTACCTAGGTGATGAAATTACTTAGTGGTTCGTTAAGGGAGAAATATCACCACAATGGAGCCCTGATTCAAAGGGTTCATCAAAGTATATTACCATATAGAAATAGTTTCCTCCATGTTCAGGTAGAATGAAGTGATTCACCTTTGTGGATGTAGGGAGTATTGTTTCTTCCTTGTTAAAGTAGAGAGAGTTTGTATAAACTAGTTTATGAAGGGGTAAGGATTTCATTCTATTTAATGTAGGTTGAGGTGATCATTATATTTTAGGAACGGTGAAGTAACCTCCAGTTACCCATGTTATTCACTCTATTATAAAGTTACCAAAAGAGACATGGGATTCTTTCTCCCTATCATGGTGCTATCCTGAGGGACTACCATATAGAGCTCTATTATATGTGACCTTATGGTCCCTTCAACCATGTATAGAATAACTATGGGTTATGTTGTCATACATAAATAATTTATCGTCATATGAATCAAATACCCAACCCATTGTTTAATTTACATAAATAATAATCTTATATGCTACTGGAAAATGGATTGGGTGACCTAGGTGAGAAGATATTTTGGAACATATTAATCATTAAAATGGTATCATATATAAATCCTAAGAGGTATATTTATAGGAAGAAAAATGAGATATAGTAAATTTGAAGATAGTGGCGGATGGTCATTCACAATAGTCAAAAAGGGTGTGGGAGGAAGGTGTTCTTATGAATTTCATAGCCATACATATTTTTAAAGTATCATGGGATCACATGTAAAGAACTAAGAGAAATAATATAGAAACATGATTAGACTTGAGAGATAAATCTTTGGATTTTTTTCTTAGGAGTGAGTGTCTGAGCATGATGACCTAGGTTCCCAGTGTGGTGTGGTTGAAATAAAACATAAGAAATCTATGGAACTAGGTGAACGATTCATCTGGCTGAAGTATACTTTAGAATATAATCACATTCCAGTGTAATGTTACATAGGACCATTCACAGATCATGGTGTATATGAACATGAGATCATATGGGAAGTTTTCCTAGATATAAAATTACTTTATTTTTTCTTAACATTAAATAATTACATTTGAACTGATGGTATATTTTAGATCCAAGAGTAGTCAAATAGAAAATTTGGTAACCAAATACTCACGATGAAAACGTTCTTACCAATGTAATGGTTTTTCCATGGATTAAATGTTCAAAATAACAATTTAATATAGAATATTGGAAAGGATAACCTTTGGTCAGTAATTGTTGAAATTACCTGGATGACTCCTAGTGGGAGGTTCTCACCACTATATCATGTAATAGTGAAATGTTTTTAAATAACCCTCATTCATTAGTGTGTGTCCAGTCATGTGATATATTTAAATTCCACTTTCTTCTTCATTAGCCTCATAGGTTATTCTCCTCTTAATGATGACATACATGACCTATATGAGGAACAAATCCTAGATTTAGTTTCAATGTGTACGAAATTTTTTTTCCAGTTCCCATCATAATTACCTTATATTTCTGTTATATGAAATGAAACAACAATGACAAAAAAGACCGAATTTTGGTTTATAGTACATAAGGTTCATAATATCAAGAAGTTTATCCTATGTTCTATAAACATAATAAATTTATAAAAATCTAAAAATAATATTATAAATGTTCTATCAAAATATCCCATTCCATGAAATTTAATCTATATTTGGGCCATATACTAATGAATACACCACATATTTTCTTTTTTGATTGGTTTTATCAACATACACTACATGTACAATAAATTTCATTCCATGATTTTTAGAATTGGCTTGGAATAATTATTAAAATTTCTTTTTTGGATGTTTCAATGAATTCCTAATATAATTATAATTTATCTATAGAGTAAACTAAATGTATTTCATAGTATGGTATTGTATTTTTTTTTGATTTAATTTCAATCATAATTACTATATCATAAAAAAGATGATGTCAATTAAATATGAAAGTAATTGGAACTCAAATGTAAAACTGATAAATTTTTAAGGAGTAATGGGTCGTGAAAAAAAAACATTGAATAAATATATAGATATGGATTGTGGTGTGTTTGTAGATGGTGTTTCCCAAAAAAATAACAAGATATAACCTTTAAAAAAAACTACAGTGTCTGTAGTCTTACAACATAATCAACACACACTATGTTTGTGAATATATATATATATTGTAATAAAAAAATATAAATATAAACTACATGTATAATATATTTAATTTAAAATTTATAAAATTAGATTCTACGATTTTAGGATGAATGAAACTTGAGTTGGAATTTTTCTTGTATAATGTTATAGACATGATATCCAACTATATTCTGAAATATAATAATAATAATTACAAATTTGTAAGAAATATATAATATAATAATTATTAATTATAATATAAATAATAAATTTTTTGACAACTACATCAATTTTGTTATTGGTTCTTGAACCTATGATGAATCAGTTTTCGGGGAAAGACTCAAGCATCATTGTAAAAAAATATTCAATTTTTTAGAATATTTAAATTATATATATATATTGATGGAATATATGTTATTTAATAATATTAAATAAATTATTAGAAATTGATACTAATAAATAGTTAGAGACTCAAACCTAAAACGATCTAGTCTCATAGAATACACTTATTTTTCTCCAAAAGTTTGTGTATAATTATTTTATTATATTTTTTTATAAAAAACATACATGAAATTAATTTCAAATAGAAATTAAAAATAATAAGTATTATAATAATTTTTGGAAAGAAATTTCAACCATTAATTGAATATTATCTTTAAATGCACACATCCATCAGCTCATGATTCATTCCTAGACTATCTGTTTATAATTTCATTGTTATTACATTAAATTAATAAAAAATAGATTATGTATTGTGAAAAAACATTATTTGTTCGCAAATATATATATATACATATAATGTTTATTGTAATTTATAATTTATATATTATTCATAAAATTATAAAATAAAATGATCATTAGGTTTTCCCCAAGAAGTTCTTATTTATATGGTCATTTCCATGAGCAAATATCTTTTTATAATCATCCATATTCTATACTATGATAATAATTTATCAATGTGAACAAATAAGTTATTACTGTAGCTGAAAATAAAATTTAAGATATATTTTCCTCTAAAGGGAGTCATGGTGGTATACAAAAACCTCTCCCAATGTGTCGAATACCACGAAGGATTAATTATTTTAAGAAATATCATTTTATTTAATTCATGTTGAAAAATATTTTCTGAATAATTTTTAGTTCATGTTTGGATGGAGAAATAGATATGTTTGTATATTTTTTCCTCATTCCATCCATTTATATGGGTCTAAAAATTTTTAAAGACCATTCGAGAGAATGTAAAAATCTATCAATGTTTTTAAAATATAAATGAATATTGAAATTTCATACTGGAATGGAATTATGTAATAATATTTTAAATTTTATTATATAAAAAAATCAATGTGCAAAATTAAATTCATAAAAATATAGATTAAATTCATAACATTATTTTTATGTTTGAGAAATATTTAGATATCCAATTTAATCATTAAAAATTCCTCAACCCTATTTTAATAATGCTTTTTTTTTCAGAAATTCTATTAGTGGGAATTGTAAAATGGTTCAAAATGACATATTAATTTCATTTCATGGGTAAAAATCAAGTTCTCTATCGAATTATCCACTTTAAATAAAATATTCCCTTTGATATTAGTTAATAAAAGTTATTTAATATGCCAAAAAGTTATGTAGTTGAATTACACAAAAAAATTAACTGGCCTGAATGTTCTGATTGGTTTGGGGTAGAACCACCAATAATGGTAAGTAAAATATAAAAATTAGTATTCTGAGATAGATTAAAAAATAAATCGGGTTATTGAAATGGTACAAGTGAGAAAATTTAATGTAAATAACTCACCCATATTAATAACATCACATTTGAAAAATAGTTATTTGAACCCAATAATTAACAATATAATCATAATATATCTATATATTGAACAAATTATATGGATAACACTCATACAGAATTTGATGATTAAAAAAATATGTATTTGAAAATTGTTCATTAATAGTGTAAGGTTCATCAAATTGTTTGTTAATTATTGAAAAAATGATGTGTAAACCAGGATAAATAAATTACTAAATCTATTGGTCAAACAAATTCTATGTATACAACATTTAATTTATTGGAAATAATGTAATTTTATATGACCCTTATAATGAAATTCAATTTATCTTATTTTTAACTAATTAAATTATATATTTAGTTAGTGTTGGTAAGGATTTATCAAATAAAGAAACAAGATTTGAACGTGGTTCATGAATTTAAAACATTATTTAGAAGGTATAGAAATGAAATAACAAATTAAAATTAATATACTCTATAAAACACTATAGATATGGGTGGAAGGTAATAATTTAGAATAAATTTTAATGTTTTCAATGATTTTTTTTAGATCATAACCATTCATTTTGTTACAAATAATTATTTTTATCATTGAATGATATTGTTATTGGGGTGATTTCATATATTGGTACTCATGAAATAACTCTATTGAAATCAAATCCTTGCATTGGAATGTGATTTAATATTAATTTCATGAATTTCTGGCCTAAATAAAAATTATTGAGAACCCCATGGTCATGGTGTTTCATAATCATTGTCATTTTGGTATTACTTCATTCCATTCAACTTATCATAGTAAATTAGAGGGAGGAAAATTGAAATGATCATTATCAACATGAAATGAATTAAATCAATATATGAATATAAATAAAAAAATTAAAATTTAAAAAAAGTTATAATAAAAAATAGAAATACTATAGTAATTATAAATAAATTACAAAACAAATATTTATGGATAAGGTAAAAATATAATATTTGAAAATAAATAATTAAACCTTATTCCATGGTATATTTGGTAATGAATCGTTGACTATAACCATGTCCTTACTTGATCAACATTCCAAGATCCATAGAATTAATACCCATATAGATCATAGAATATCAAAAATAGTTATGATGTATCCTCCTCTTCATTTATCAAATAATAAATCCCCCTTTTTGTTGGAAGATATAATTATATGAGGGGTAGATAATTACATGAAATATACTAGGTCAATGGCCCCATTTTATATGTCCAAATTTTAGATCCTTTTTAGTAGTCCTTCATGGGTAGATGAGTGGTGGTTTAAATGTACATAAAGTGTAAAATGACAAAGATGGTATTGAATACTGTTTAAAATCAACATATTCCACCAAAAATATATGGTATTTGTTACATGAAATGTACATCACCATTATGAGTGGCATGTACGTATGAGTGGGGTATTTATGTGTACTTTTACATGGTTATATTGTGTATTTAAAAATAAAAAGGATATGTAACTATCAAAGTACATTATGTTAGTTTTTTAAATTTTTAAATTTTCTTTTTTTCTCTCTTAAATTTTATCATACCATTAATTAATGATGATTTTATTTAAAATTCCATATATATATATATATTTAATTTTCATGAATTACTCAAAAACATTCATACAAGTAAAAAATCAATGGTGAGATTGATCATATTTCAAATTAAATTTAAATTATAATTAAGTATAAATTAAGTCCCTCCATCCACATGTTTCCATTATTTTTAATATATTATTATAAATTAACACAACCCTTAGTTGTCCATATTTTACATTGGATGATTGTTCTGTGATGACTTGTTATTTTATGTTCCATTGTATGAAATTTCATTCAAGTATTTGATTTTGTACCAGACTCATAAAGTGATGGGTGGGTCCAAAATTATATAGTTCCTCAATATATTTGATAAAACTTCAACATTAGAGAAATTATGCATGTAAAATGATTATTATATTATGATATTAGTAGATAGAAATGTCACATGAAACATTATGATTTCATGACATTTATGGGAGGACTTCATATATAAGGCCTTTTTACCACATGCATTTTGATTTATTTTTATCATTTTTTATTTATATATCAATCTTTTTGATTATGATTCTATGTTTAATAATTATATAAATCTATGAATCATGATTAATAATTTAATATCCATGTATATAATATTATATTATTATCAATCCCTTTTCAAAATTATTAGAACATCATTTTCATTTCTGTAAAATACTAGGAATACCAAAATATTATGAGTGATGAAAAATATATTGATTGTTAATGGTTCTTAAATATGATTAAATATTTTTTTTTAATATTTAATGAACTATTCTGCTATTATATCACAATGTAACAATATTTTTTATTGTGGGATTTAGTAAATGTAATAATTGTTAATGTTATGTATGAATGAGTCAATATAATCACACCAGATCAGAATTGAAGGTTTGAATTAGTCACTATAATAAAAAATAAATTTATATTCATATTACACACACACTCACATATATATCCACCAATAAAAATAAAATTAAACTCATATCATTTGATTATTCCAATTTTTTTAAACATGTCATAGTTTCCTTTCGATGTTCTTGATTGGTAATCCAAACGGTCTGACAATTCTTCTGAGTTTAACATTAAAAATAATGAAATAAATTAATAAAATTTATATAATAAATTAAATTATATTAATAAATAATAATGAAAATCTAATATGTTTTAATCTATCATTAAAAGATCATTTTTTAAAATATTTTATAAAATTGACTGTTTTTTTGAACAATAATATTTAAAAAAACCTAGAATGAATTTTATAAAAATAATTGGAGTTATGACATTGTTAATTTATTTAGTTCACACTCTCTCCCTTTAAAATAAAATATAACAATATTATTATTATATGACTCAATATTCTTCTCCGGAAAACATTATTTTTCACCAAATGTTGTCCCAATCAAGGGTTAATGATCACATATTTCATTTGAAGAAGTTTTATTCATTATATTTGGCTAATAATGAATAATAAACTCAAATTGATAAATTTATCATAAATTCATTATTTATATATCAAAAATTATCAAAATATTGATTTTTAATTTTAAAATAATGATAAAAAAATGATAATGTATTAGTTGGTGTGATGTATCATGTTCAAAAAAATTTAATAAAACATTGTTAGCATCTACAAATCCAGTCATGTATTGGTGTTGTCATGAATAATAATTTTTAATATTAAAAGGAAAAATATTTTAACTCATATTATATAATTTATTTTTTCCTAGTTTGTTACGATAATTTCATATTAAAAAAATGTTTTACTCCAAATGGATTTTGATTCTACAACAGTATTTGTATTTTGATGATAAAAATTGAATTAAATATATTTATACATATATATTGATTCTATCATTATATAAAACATGAAATAAATATTATATTTTTCATTATTTATTATGAAATAATTTTTATTATGTAATTTATTGTACAGAAAATGAAATAAGAATAACTAAATGAATTATTTAATGCATGGGGAATTGATTGAAATATTTTTAAAATAAAATTCATAACAATATTTATATAACATGACATCATGTGATATAAATCTCTTTAATTTTTTGAGAAGAAATTATATTATTTTTCATATATTTGTGAAAAATATTGATATTTATAATTGAATTTCATAAGGTTACATTATGTTGAGATTTGTTTTTTTGTGAATTTGTGTACACATGTGAAAGCGTCTTTAATTTGGGAATCAATTTTTTTCATATTTGTAACTTATTGATTAAAAATAACATTTTTTTCAATGATAAACTAGTGATATTAATCATGTCATTTGTATTTTGTTATATACCATTCTATCATGATTACTATAACCTATCATGAATCTAGTTAGTGCATTACTAGGCCTTAGGCATAGTCCTCAATCACATAAGGATGATAAAATTTTCTATGGGATTAAAAGTCATTTTTGAGGAATGAATTACCCTCAATACTTACCACCCTCGTTATGTTTATTTTTTTAAAAATCCTCATGAGTTATTTCTAAATAAAACTTTTGACAAACACATGATAACCATGAACTCTAAATCTATATAGATAATAACAAAGAAAACATGTATCATTATAGGATATACGTAATAAATTTAAAATTAGAAAACAAAAATAAATCTATATTCCAAAATTATTAAAAAAAATTGTTGAAGAAACTACAAAAAAATGAGTTCAATATGGAAATAATCTAACTATAAAAATATTAATTTTCACCATTATCCATCGACACAATAAAGATATTAACAATGAACATCCAAACACCAAAATTATCTATCACCTCTATAGTCCCACCAATGATTCAATTGTTCATTTATAAATATATAGGAATTCATTCCATTACTCATGTAATAATGAACATAATCTATATTCCCACCACATTATGCATGTTGTGGGTGAGTAATGAAACATAGTAGGTTATGCCTATAATTATTCCCATGACCATTTTTCTTGTGAAATAATGGTAATCTACTATTTTTAATATATAATATTTAAACTCATTAATATTTAAGAAACTGCAATAAAAATATTTAAATAATGTATAAAAAATTGAATATATGAGTTTAAGAACAAAACAAACAAACCCAAAATAATTATATGTGATGATAACAATTCACATACCAATTATTTTTTTAGCATGGAAAAAAAAATAAAATGAGACTTATCCAATGGGTAAAACCTAGTAATTGGTGGAATACTACCACCAACCATGTGTTTTTCCCCAGCACTATGACCAAGTTATTAACTCTTTATCTTCAATGTTGGTCCACCATAATAAAGTTGGAATCCAAGTCCCATCCTTTTACCCACACCTACACTTCTGGATAAAAAACAACAAACCAATTTAAAAAATATATGAAAGAAAACAACAATAAACATATTTAAAAAAATAATTACTAAAGAACCATTTCACCCAAAAAAACACCTTCCTAATAATATAATAATAAAAAACATATTTTATTATACAAAATAAACTCCATATATTAATCCAATGAAAATAATGATTCAAAAATATATATTAATCATTTTAAAAAAACATTCTTTTAATTTAAATCCATTACTATATCTTAATTGGACTAATAAAAAAGAAGACGACACTGTTAAGATACCACAAATAATATATCCACTAATGAATAACCACACCTATTAAATCAAGTTTTATCCTTCCTTATTGATTTAAAAAAACATAATAGTTTTTTGAAAATCATCAAAAAAATAAGTTTAATTTTTCCAAAACACAATGGTTATGGTTTTTAGAAGAGGAAAATGTGAAGAAAAAGTGGACTAAAATGCTTTAGGTGTGGGAAATAGGGGAATCTGGATTGTGATTGCTAACATGAGTAACCTACTACTATGATGGAAGAAATTAAGACTCTAGTAATCCCTTGTCAAATTTTTCATTAATAAAACTGCACAGAACCAATGAATTTTTCAAACCAATGCGCTAAGCTACGGGTTTTTTGAGATTTCCAAAAACCTCCAAGGGAGTAAGGGAAATCTTTTTCCATCACTACGAAGGATGTGAATCCCAAAAATGATGTGGTGATAGGTACACTAGTAATTCATTCAAGAATAAATAATTAACGTTTTTATTTTGGTACTATACATTCCTTAATATGATTAATGTTTAGTAGAGATATTCAAAAACCAACAAAATACATGTGAGTGGAGATGTAAGTGAAAATAGAAAATGGGGAAATTATGGAATCCCAAGTATATAACTCCTCTGATTTTAATGTTTATGGGATATATTTTCCATAAAATATTGTCATACTAACTTTGATGGAATTAGATGAAATTCTAGGCATGGATTGGCTTTCCCTATATAGAGGCAACCTAAATTTCCATGATAAGGAAAGCACTCTCTGTAGTGTGAATCAACCCTTGATTCTTTACAAGTTCATGGAGGTGGTGAATATTGTTTAGTACCACAATCTCAAGTGTGGATGTTATTTACATATGTGCATGTGTATCTAGATGAAATGACTGAGTCTATGGAAAGGATCGTCCTTGAAGACATGCCCATTATGTGGGAATAAACTGATGTGTTTGTCGAGGAATTTCTTGGTCTTCCTCCTAGTCATGATGTTTAATTTCTAATCAAACATATAACAAGGGGATTTCCATTATTCAATATTCTATATAGAGTGGAAATTATGGAAGCTGGTGATAATAAAAAACAACTATAGGAGATTCCAGATTAAGGATTCATACGAACAAGTACTTCACCAAGGGGTGTACCAGTCCTCTCTCTCATGAGTAAGGAGTGTAATGTGTGTTTTTAGTGATTATTATGATCTGTACAAGATAACGATAATGAAAAAGTTTCCCCTTCTTCAGATTGATGTCTTTTTTTCAATCAGATATATAGAGAACCATAATTTTTTGAAGTTGGATTTGTGGTCGGGATATTACCTTGTTATGGTGAAAAATGAGGATATCCCCAAGATTTCTTTTTTATACAAGGTATAAGCACTATGAATTCATAGTAATTCCTTTCAAAATCACTAATGCTCCAGAAATATTAATGGAATTTATGAATATAGTAGTTAGATATTACCTCAAAAAATATTTAGTAGTATTATTATATGATAGTATAATATACTCAAAATTTAAAGAGGAGCATGAGTAGAATTCGAATATTATGCTATGACCTTGAGAAAGGATGTGATTTATGACAAGTACAAAAAATGTTAGTTCTAGAAGAAGGAAGTATCATTATTGGGGCTCATCATCACATGAAATGTGACATATATAGTCCATTAAAAGATATAAAAAATTAAAGAGTGGTTGATTCAATCAAATGTGATAAATATATATTGTTTCTTGGGGATATTTGGCTATTATCTCCGATTTTTGAGACATTACATGCGATTGTAAAAACCTCTATCCATGATTACCCTAATGGGTGTAATTATTGAATAGAATGATGAATGTGATAAATTATTCATGGATTTCAGTATGAGTCTTATCACTGTGCTTGTTCTCACACGACCCACATGTGGAGATATTTTCATGGTATTCAATGATTCGTCGAAGAAGGGTTTAGGTTTTGTGTTGATGAAAAATGAAAAATTCATTGTCTATGATTCAAGGTAGGTAATAGTTTATGATCAAAACTACCCAACACATGTGTATGGTTGACTGTAGTGATTTTAGATTTAAAATTTAGTTGTATTAGATATTTGGGGGAAAATGTGAAATATATATAGATAAAACAATCCTCATGTATATATTCACACAAAAATAGTTATATATGTGCCAAAGAATATGGTTAGAGATAACAAAAAGACTATGAATTCTCTATCCACTGCCATCCTGGGATAGTGAATAAAGTGACAGATGCTCTTAGATGAATGTATTCGATGTCAGTAATCCTAATTTAATGGGATCTTATATTCATGAATTTGGAAAGGATATACGTTGGAATCATAAATGAAGGAACATCATTAATCCTTTCACAAATTATTGCTAAACCATCTCTTTATGAGAGGTTAAAGGAAGATCATGGAGTTTATGTGGGAATTCATAACAAAGTTTATGAAATAAGGAATGGTAAATACTTGGATTTAAATGATAATGATGAACTTTTTTTGTGATCTAGGTCTATACTATGAGTACCATCAAATCATGAGTAAAATAAAGAGATATTGGATGATTCACATATATTATCCTTCCTAAGGAATCCAAGAAGAAAAATGATGTATCATGATGTCCAAAAATAATATTTGTTGGAAAATATGAATAAATTTATGAAAAAATATAAATTAATATTTCTTGTATGTTATCTTGTGAAATTGGAAAATAAACAATCCTAGGGGATGATGCAACCATTTCGCATACGTACGTGGAAATGGGAAAACATCACTAGGTAATTTTTCACTGATCATTCAAAAAAAACCATGGAATAATGGTATATGGGATTCCATGGATCTTTTTACAATAAAATAATACTTCATTGGGAAAAGAGGAATTCTAACCAGATCTACTCAGACAAATATACATAAGTGACGTGGGTTCAGCTGCATAGAGTACCACTATCGAATGAATCCAGTCAAGATCTCATATTCACCTCTATGTACTGGAAGAGTCTCTAGCTTGCTCTGAATTTAGAGTTGAACTTCAAGATGGCCTATAACTCTCAAACTGGTGGCCAGTATGAGAAAACTATCTATACAATTGAGGATACAATGTGTGCTTTCT
Organism: Viscum album; assembly: GCA_963277665.1. Taxonomy (NCBI): domain Eukaryota; kingdom Viridiplantae; phylum Streptophyta; class Magnoliopsida; order Santalales; family Viscaceae; genus Viscum; species Viscum album. Next base: position 1,478,644,419 of record OY728157.1, read on the forward strand.
CAATGGAAATCAATGGAGGATGAGATCAACTTATTTATTTGGTTGGGTTCTATTACAACAATAGTTTCATCTCATGTATCCAAATTGATTCATAATAATCCCTTTATGGGTAGTGGTGTAGGATGCTTTCTTTCTAGGATGAAGATGGTGAATGAAAATATTTATGTCCTTAATTGGTCTTGGAAATGGGGGAAAAGGGTAAGATCATTTAGAAACACATCAAGGATAACTAGAGTCGAAAAAGTGCTATGCTGACAATAATCAACGAGAATTAGAGTTTTAGTTTGGAGACATTGAATTACTCTGCATATTTTTGTGGAATAATGTGATTAAATTTGGGAATAAGTGAACTTATTCGATGATACATAACACCCTTTGTTATGCTTGATCACATTGGTGTAGTGGCCTATCGACCAACACTCCCACCTAACTTATATGGAGTCTGTGATTTATTCCATGTTCAGCTCTTGAGGAAGTACATGCCTAACCCCTCACATGTATTCAATCCTGAGGTGGTCCCATTAGAGAATTATCATTCATATGAGAAGAAGTTAGTGAAGATCTTAGATTGAAGAGACGATGTTCGATGAGATACGATAAAGTACCTTGTCGATGTGTTGTGAATAAACCAAATGCTTGAAGAAGTATTCTAGTAACTAGATGAAGTGATGAGAAAAAATTAAACTGAATTGTTTTAAGAGAGATAAATGAAAATTCTGAGGGTGAAATTTCTTAAGGAGGATATTGTAATGACCCAGACTGTTATAAATGAAGATTCCATTTTTCATTTAACTAAATGTCTTATTTTGTTATATGGTTATACAAAACACTTGAACATCCTTGGATATATCGATGGATTTAAATGAATATTAATAATATTTCCATAGTTAATATAACTAGTAAACAATGATCACATGCTTAATATAAATATAAGTCTTAAATAAATCCAATTTAAAAAGACAATGGAAGTGATGGCCGCATACAATAAGATTAAACCCTATGATTCCTATTTAATGGAGATTTCAATGGATATATCATCATTGGGATTTTCCCTCCACTAATCCCAAGCTGAGATCCAACAACATAAGAATGACTGAAACCCTTTACGGGAGATATTCACACTCTTCTTGATCATGGCCCTATCCTTATTTGGAGAACTCCCCCATGAAAGTCTCACCGTCATGCACATTGCTATTATGGAGTAAAACGGTGTAATAAAGTGATATATATAATCACCATAATAATATTAAAATGTATATTATAACAAATAATAATTTTTATTAATTTTTATTATTTATTTGTAAAATATTTTTAATTTTATTAAATTAAATAAGAATTTTATTTTCGGGTAATATTCCTATTCAATTAAGGAATTTATTTTTCAAAAATAAAATCTATTTTAAATAAAGAGTATTTTAAAAAAAAATTAATTAAATATTTTTGATTAATTATAAATGTTTATATAATTTTTGTGATGTGAAATGCACTTTTTATAAAGGTTGTAAAAATTTTATTGTAAAAAAAATCAATCATTTTCAATAAATGAAAACTATTATTTTAAAAGTGAAAATTAAATTATAAAAAAATATTGACATAAAATGAAAATTATTTTTGGTATTATAATGTTGAAATTATCCAATGTTGAATTTATCATAATTTTCAGAGATAGTCAAATTTTTGGGTAAAAATTAACCGTTTTTATAAATATACTGTGTGTATTATGATATCATAATGACCTAAAATTGATGTAATAAATACAAAATGGGTATATTTTGTTAAATATATGTCATACTTATAAAATAATGTCATTTTATATTTATGGTATTTATTTTATTATACATTTATGAATTCATCAAAACATATTTGGTATTTTATGTTTTTAAATTCATTTCATTAAAAATGTGACTCAGTTATACATAAGAAATGGTAATACTATAATATGATCACACCATTTCCTAAATAAACTATTTAAAAACACTATACCTAGAAAAACCATGGGAAAAACCCATTTTAAGGTTTTTTTTGGAAATAATTTATTTTGTAGATTTCAAAACCTAATTCTTAAAAAATCACTCAGTTTTCCTAAATAAACTAACTCAACTACCTTTTATATTCACTAAAAATGTATGGATTGTAAAATTACTCCCCAAAAATCTCTATATAATCCTCCCATGGTTCCAAAAATTTCTCTAGGATCTACACTCATGCTTTTTTGGTCATACCCTTATGGTAAGGGATCATCTATTTTTCACTTTTATTCAATAATCTCTTCAATGATATGCCCTTTTATTTTTCCCTTACTAAAAATGGTGTATGTTTTTTCACCTAACCAGTAATTCCACTATTATTTATACAATATTATAGACCCCTATAACTCTCCCTAATCTCTCCCATGTAAATCTGTAACCATGCCTAAATTTTTTTAGTAACCTTTCATTTCTATTTTAATTCAAGATTAATAATTATTGTTCGCTTTCTTTTTCTAATAATTAATTTCTAGAAATCCTTACTTGTCCCTATTAATTTAAAAGTACTGTAAAAATGTTTATAGAGCCATTTATCTCTCATTAAACCATTTTGTGTATTTTTATGTTACATTGTTGTGATGATGAATTTTGACCCCAATTTTCCTGGCCAAACGATTTGTGTAGTGAATACTATACCCATTTCCTATCAAGGTTTTTCACATTTATGAATGTTTAAAATATTAATGGGGATATAAATTAATTTATTACACTCTCAATGATCTAATAGTAAATTATGAAGATGAATGAATCCAGTTTTTATGATCTATATGGAACACATAAGAATGAGAATGAAATGTAAGTGATGGGTGCACCTGGAATTATAAACCACTCCAATGCATTGGGTAATAATTAGTATCATGACATTCCATGTTGGGATAGGGTCATACCTAATTACTTTATGATACATTGTCAACCATGATGTCTTTTCAGTTTGTCATTGACATATAAAGTAGTGTTTTATGTTGATTCAACTTTTCCCATGTTATTATTATCATGCAATATCATACCTTATTATTCACATTCATTTATGCCTCATTGTTATACCTTTTAGAATATTTATTATTATCTTCATGTTTTTCCATGTTTATTCCCTTGTTGGTATTTATTCCTCATTCAATTATTATGTATTTTCCTAAGTTATCCAATGGTGTTTTAAGCTCAATCGCATTAAAGAAGTTTTCAATAAATAAGGTGTAATTCAGGTTTAGTGTTATACTACTACTTACCTAATTCCAAAATACAGAATACTTCCTGATGAATCATGTTGTATTAATTTTAATTTTATATTATTAAATCATATATTAATTTTTAATAAAATGAAGGGTTGGTATACATCCCTATATGGAAAATGTAATTACATAAAAACATAGTCAGCTTCCACAATATAGTTGTAATTAGATTAGTTCGAACTGCATCTCCAGGTCCAACATGATTATCATTATTAGAAGGTAAATCCCTAAATGGAGTATGTGCATTAATATTGTTAACAATTCATCTGTTATGCAACATTTCTAAATAATATGATACATTAGATTAAATCATAATAATATTAACCATAATGTATGATAAAAAAAATAGTAAATAAATTAATATAGATAATCTCATAATCATAAACATGGATTCATTTGGAATATCAATATTTTCAACTCTTTTATAGTTTTTTTTAAAACAATGTGATTTAAAATAATCATATCCCCCTCCAACATTACAATTTATATTTCAAAAGAGACAAATACAAGTACAATCCAAATACAACACGTGAGACCCCATTTTGGGTGGCTGAAAATAATGAAGACCTCAGACATCACCCCTAACCAGGTTCACCCCCTATGGATTAAAAGACGAAACATTAGAGTAAAAAATCCCAGGAATTTTGGAGAACCCAAGGGAGGCCTAGAAATCCGCCACATTTTTCCCTTCACTCCATGTATGAGTGAACCTAACACTGTCAAAGAGGAGACCCTTACAATGTCTAATGGTATAGGTGATCGACCAAAGAGTGGTACCCCTTCCAAGAAAAGCCTACCAGACAACCTTTGATTCTATTTCATCCTACCTGACATTATGTTTCATCTATTTACACATGGATAGTCCAGTGAGAACTATCTTGTGGAATCACTGGGAGACACAACAATAGAAACGAGAAAAAACAAAAGAATGAATGAAAGAGACATAACAATTTACGTTGTTCGTGAATAATCCCTACGTCCACGAGAGAGGAAGAATATTTCACTATTCGGGAGCACAAATTACAGAGGTTTTTATCCAGTGGTATCCCTAGCCCAAAACTGGTCTATAAAAATGGAGAAGATGATCATTGTTCGAAAAAGTGGTCTGCGTCGCTACAGTGAAAGGCGGATGGCATTGTCAAAAGTGATACAGTAATGTTGACCCTGAAGTGCGCACCACTACAGTTCCTATTGGTGTTGGTCGGTCAGCATCGTTACAGTATTCAGAGATGCTACTGTTGCATGCCACAAGCATTTGGCCCAACCAGATCGGGCAACACCAATCCAACAATCTCCCAATTGTAGCCTGATCCACTGCACTTCACTGCTTCGATGCAACTGATGAAGACAACTTACTTAATCTAAGTTCATCCTCTTCTTCACTCACTAGTGGCGTGCTTTCCATTCACAGATTCATGAAATACAAACTATTTTCCTCTTGTGATCTCATCATGTCCTCCATTATTCTTCCTCTCGTCCTCTGTTCATCAGTAGAGACCAACAGAGGCACAATAGTGCCTCAACTTCAGTATCTCCATAGGCTTTGTCAACATCTCTACCGGATTGTTGGTTCCACATATCTTCTACAAAGTTAGCAACCCATCCTATATAAAACCTCAGATGAAACGGTACTTAAACTAAATATTCTTCATCCGGGAATGAAACATTGGGTTCTTGGAAAGATGTATAGCACTATGACTATCATAGTGCAATACATTCTCCTCTTTCTTTCTTCCCAATTAATCCATGAAGTTCTTCAGCCAAACCATCTCTTTCACAGCTTTTGTTACAACAATGTATTTTGCCTCTCTGGTGGATAAATCCACCACCTTCTGCACTTGTGATATCCAACTTACCGCAGTTCCTCCATAGGTAAAGACAAAAACTATGGTACTCCTCCTGCTGTCAACATCACCTCTATGGTCAGCATCCACATACCACTGAAATGAATTTAATTTCCCAAAGCACAGAGATACCTCCTTGCTGCTCTTCAAATACCATAGTATCCACTTCACAATTTCATAATGTTTCTTTCCAGGGTTAGCCATATACCTGCTCACAACTCCCACTCCATGAGCGATGTCAGGTCGAGTACAGACCATGGCATACATCAGGCTTCCAACAGCTGATGCGTATGAAACTTTTTCCATGTACTCCACCTATTCTTTCGTCTTTGGTGATTAATCCTTTGATAGTTTGAAGTGGCTCTCCAGTGTAATAGAGACTTCCTTTACTTCTAGCATGCTGAATCTTCTCAAAACCTTACCAATGTAATTAGTCTGTGACAACATTAATGTTCCAGCTATGCGGTCTCTCTTGATTTCATTCCCAGAATCCATCCAACTTCTCCAAGATCCATCATTTCAAACTCCACATCCAACTTCCCTTTCATCTCATTAATCCTCTACATACATGATCCTGCAATGAACATCTCATCCACATACAGAAGAAATAAAATTTATTCATCACCGAAAGTCTTGATGTAGCAACATTGACCCATGCCACATGGTTTATATTCATGTTTAGACATTAATGAATCAAAATTCGTGTTCCACTTCATGGGTGCCTTCTTCAATCCATTTAAGCTCTTCCAGAGTTTCAACACTAGGTCTTCCATTCAAGACACTTCATATCCCTCTGGCTGCTTCATGTAGATGTCCTCATCCAGATCTCCAAGAAGGAAAGCAGTCTTGACATCAAGATGCTCAAGATGCAAGTCTTCTGACTCCACAATGTTGAGAACCACCTGGATGGTGGTAAGCTTCACTACAGGTGAGAATATTTTAGTGAAATCTACTCCATCCCTCTGTTGAAAACCTTTCACCACCAGCCATGCCTTGAACCTCCTCTCACCATCATATTCTTCCTTGACCCTGTAGACCCACTTATTCTATAATTCGTTCTTTCCTCTTGGCAGAGGAGTCATCTCCCAAGTGTTGTTCTAATGCAATGAGTAAATCTCTTCCTTCATAGCCAGCTCCCACTTGGTCGACTCCTTCAACGTCATTTCTTCTTCAAATCATTCTAGTTCTCCACCGTCAGTCAATTATTAATAGTGCAATGATGGTGAATACCTATGGCTAGTCCTTCTCACCCTTGCTGATCTTTTCAACTCCACTGGAGTAGTAGGTTACACCATTTCAGATCTCTCATGCTCAGACACACCTTCAAGCTCCACTTGCTCTTTTCACTCTGATTCAATGTTCCAATTTTCATATTCAGCTTCATGATGACCTTTGGACATGACACCTTCATTAAATACCACGTTCTGGCTCCTGATGACCATATTCTTGTGACAATCCCAAAACCAGAAACGAAACACATCAGCACCATATCCAATAGAGAAACATGGCTTGGACTTAGAATTCAGATTGTCCCTTGAGTTAGCATCAATGTGTACATAAGTCAAACTGCCAAAGATTCTTAAATGTGAGAGTTTTACCTCTTTACTAGACCATAGCTCCTCGGGTAGGCGTTCTCCCATTAGTACAGATGGAATTCTATTGATCTGATACGATTCCAGGTTCACTGCATCAGCGCAGAAGGTTTTGGGAATCCCTGAGTGCAGCCTCATGCTCCTGGAACATTCATTCAGTGTCTGATTCATTCTCTCTACCACACCATTCTGTTTTGGTGTTCCTGGGATTGTCTTCTCCCAACAAATTCCATTTTCAGAACAAAATTCTATGAACTCATGACTGTCATACTCTCCACCTTTTTCAGACCTCAAACATTTCAGCTTTTCTCCTGACTCATTTTCCACCATGACATTCCAATTTTAAAATAACTTAAACCCATCAGATTTATTCTTTATAATGTAAACCCATACCTTCCTTGTTGAGTCATCGATGAATGTCACATAATATTGTGACCCTTTGAGGGATGGGACTGGTGCAGGGCCCCAAACATCTGTATGTACCAGGTCCAGCTTTCCATCCTTCGGTGCTCTGCCTCCTTTTGCAAAGGACACCTTCTTCTGCTTTCCAAAGATGCAATCTTCACATAAGACTACTTGAACCTAATTCAGCTCTAGTAGCAACCCTTTTGTTGCCAGCACCATCGTCCCCTTTTAACTCATGTGGCCGAGTCTGTAGTGCCACAGTTGAGAACCTCCAACAGCCTCTAGTGATGCAGCCATGTCCACGCAAGTTTATGTCATGTTGTACAGGGTGCCATTCTTTTCTCCCAGAGCTATGACCGTAGCTCCTTTGGTGATCTTCCATGCACCACCAGTGAACATGGTAGTCAACCATGCATCATCAAGCTATCCCACAAAAATGATATTTATTCTTAAACTACGGATGTACCTCACGTTTTACAGAACCAGAAATCTCCCACTATTGGTTTTAATCCGTGCATCTCCTTTACCCACAATTTCCAAGGGCTCATCATCATCAAGATGCACCTTTCCAAAATTTACAAAAACAAAATTGTTCAGGAAACCCTTCTCCGATGTAGAATGGAAAGATGCCCAGAGTCTAAAATCCAAGACTCCATCGGGCTGTCCACGCTCAACAGTAACATCTAATCAGTTCTTTTAGCTGTATTGTTTGCTCCACTGGTTTCAGGTTCCTTCTAGTTATCTATGAACTCCTTCTTGACATGTCCTTTCTTCCCGCATGTCTAGCAGGTAGGACCAGGACCTTTTTCCTTGTATCTTCTCTTTCCTCATGACTTCAACCGTCCTTAACGACTGTCCCACTATGGGTACCTTCCTCTCCCTTGAACGATCAAAGCAGAACCAGATAATCTGCTTGATTCTCTTCTTCGAACATCCTCACTAAGGATTAGGTCCTATATATCTTTCAGAGCCATCTTCATATTCCCCAAAGTGCTTCTCACAGCTGTTACAATTGCTTACCATCTCTCTAGTAATGAAGATAGTAAAACCAGAGCACATACCTCATCACCAACATCAATGCCCATCGATGACAACTGACTTATGATGGTATTGAATTCGTTGATATGATCTGCAACAGGTCTCCCTTCAACCATTTTAAGGTTGATCAATTGTCGTATCTAATGCACCTTGTTTTCCATAGAAGTCTTCTCGTAGATATTTGTGAGGGATTTCATCAGGTCCACATTCGTCTTCTCCTCTCTGATGTTGAACACCACATTTTTTTCCAACATCAGGCGCAAAACACCCAGAACATGTCTCTCCAGTAGCTCCCACTCCGACTTCTCCATGTCCACTGGCTTCACACCCAGAAGTGGAAAGTGAATCTTTTTCTTATAAAGATAATCCTTGATCTACATCCTCTAGAAACTACAATCGGTTCCATCGATGTGATCGATCTTCACTTTGCCTTCATCTAGAGCCATCGTTGGAAACATTTGAACATCCTTTGATACCAGTTGTTGCGGAATCGCCGGGAGACACAATGACCAAAACGAGAAAAAATGAAAGAAAGAAAGCAATGGACACAACGATTTACGTGGTTTAGGAATAATCCCAATGTCCACGGGAGAGACAGAATTTTTCACTATTCAGGGGCCCAGATTACAGAGGGTTTTTTTTCAACGGTACCCCAAGCCCAAAAATGGGCTATAAAACAATGGAGAAGAAGATCACTGTTCGAAAAGTTGTTTGCGTTGCTATAGTGAACAATGGCTGGCAATTTCAAAAGCACTAAAGTAATTTTGATCCCGAAATCTGCACCGATACAGTTGCGAGCCACAAGCATTCGACCCAACCAGACCGGGCAACACCAATGCAACAAACTGCAAGAGCCTCTGTCTGGACCGACCAACCACTACCATAGTGAGCCGAGAAAGCCAACACCACAATACCACTATGATCACGTAAGACCCCACCTCCACACATGACATCCACAACACAGTACTCAATAGTATTCATCTTGAAAACATCCTCAGGAGGAAACCAATGCATCAAGCTCCCCTGCACCCTGGAACCATTCCTCTTAGCCTCTTCTACTGGAGACTGCAAGCAATAAAACGAAGGTGCATCCATCCCAATACCTGCCGCACCAACTAGATTGATTCGCATGCACATGGTTCTTTCCTACACTTCCCTCCCTATAGACGACATCCCTTCATAACTAGACCGGTATATAACATTACATAACACCCATAAAATCGCATGGTAAACGAATGCTCATGCCTATTCCTCCCTCATATTATCACTTCTTCCTTGAAACCATTTATCCATGAACTGCTCATGATTGCAAGCATGGAATGAAAACCCTGTGAACCCCACAATGAAACTCCAAAGCTCACGGGCCCAATAACCATCGAAGAAAATATGATTCATGCTCTCCTCCATCCAGTATTCACAGAAATGTCACCATGATGCCATACTAATTCCCATCCTTTTGATGATATAATCTGATGGAATAGCATTGCACTGCTTCTTCTAAGTAAAAAAATTAATCTTTGTGGGAATATTTTTCTTCCACACCACTCTGTTCCATCTCTCCTGATGACCCCTATCCAGGGTTCTTATTTTAATGTCTTTGAAATTGAAATTTCCTGATGATGAGGGGTAGACACGCCCCTATCCTTATTTGATTTGAGCAGGACAGTGTCAAACACATTCTGTTGAGAGGAATCGAGGACCGATCTGAAAATAGAGGATGTGTACTAGACTCCCTAAAGAAAATATATGGATCCAGGAACCCTGGATAACCATGCACCTTCCTTGACAAGTTTTGATGCCAAAAGAGGGAAATCCCCTACCCAATAAACCATTGGGAATGAAGAAGGATCATGGAAATGATACTGCACATCACAGAACACAGAGACGCCCCCCCTGGCCAAAGGATCAGCCACACCTACCTTGTATCTCTGAGACATGCATCTCCCCCACAGGGTAAGTTCCTCAATGATTTTTAATACATGCTTCACACATACCCCATGTACTATATCCAACATGCTCTTGACATTGATCCCTCTATTCTCAAGTGGCTGAGATAACTTCCCCCACGTGACCCACGACCTTTTCCTTTCTAACGAGGCATCCCAGATAAACTGATCCATGATTCTATCCATAGACCTGATGACCCCCTTCGTCACACTCGTAGAAGCCATTTCCTGGACCGGCATCACAGAAAACACATTGTTCACTAAATTGAGACTCCCCACAAATGATAGAAAATGGTTTTTCCAATCAAAAATGTGGTCCAACATCTTATTCACCACCTTTTCAAAATCCCTGGCATGCAGCCTACTAGAGGAAATTGGTGTACCAACATATTTTATTAGGAAAGAACCCTTCCCCATACCCAGCTCACCACTTAACCTCGCCACCCTTCCTTCACCACAAAAAATAGAAACAATAAAATTACTCTTCTCTCTATTAACAATGTGGCCGCTCCATCAGAAATACTCACCCAGGATTTTGTTATCCTTTTGAATCAACCCCCTCACGAAATTCCTTAAAATGAATGTATCATATGCATAAATTAAGTGTGAGAAGTCTGGACTTCCATGTTTCTGCCTGAATGGGGAAATCTCCCCATTACCAACCCATTTATTAATCATCCTACTAAGGGAGTCGTGCATCAGTATAAAAATAATCATAGATAAAGGATCCCATTACCAAAGACTATGAACTGTTTTGAAGAAACCATGCATTACCCCATGAAAGATACTTCCATCCACGTTGAGAAAACACACCTGAAGATGATATCACACACCCACTTTGAGAATCCCATCTTGGAAAAAACCCTATTGATTAATCCCCATTCAACCCTATCATATTCCTTGCTCATGTCAAGCTTGACAACCATGTTATATCAACAATATTTCATTGTCAAATCCCACATCATCTCTTAAGCCATCGCCATAGCCCCCTATATCATATATTCATGCACAAAACCGGGTTGTTACATGTAAACCCATTGAGGTAGACAACTTGATAGCCTCTGGTTGATCACAAAATCCAAGACTTTGTAGGGGAAATTTAGCATACCCACAGGATGATAATAATTGAGAGAAGAGGGGGCTTTAGTTTCGATAAGTGATTCAAAGAAGTCGCAACCAAAACCTAAGGGATAATACCACCATGAAAGAAATCCTGAATATCCCAAACCATCTCCCCATTATCAACCTCCACGGAACCCCTGTAGAAAGACCTCGGGAACCCCTCAGGACTAGCTGCACTATCCAGATTCAGATTCCACACATAGGGAATCTGTCCACCATCAGATTCTCCTAGTATGAGACAATATTCAGATTCTCCTCCCAAGGAAAGGCCTCCTAAGAAGGATACCCCCTAGACATACTTTCCTTCGGACCTGCCAGAAATTCCTTAAAAAATTCTAAGCCAAACCCCCAATCACCTTCCTGTAATCTGAAAATGAGTCGTCCTCTATTGCAAGGTTAGGCTTCACAAAGCGTCGCTTCTCCCTAATGCACTTATGGAAGTAGGCAGTATTCTTGTACCATTCCCTGAGCGATTTTGTCTTGGATCGATCCCGCTCCATATGTTATTGACCCATCAACATCTACGCCAAGATTTCCTTCTTGTCTGTCAGTTCCTCAAACATAACATCATCCCAACAACCCTCTAAAACGTCCTCCAGATTCTCAACGTCCTACTTAAGGGTATTCGGATCCCTATCCCATGGGGGGAGCTGTCTTGGGGTTATTTTTGGGTGGATCTACACCCCAAGATAATCATATCCCCCATGATTGTAAAATAAGGTCGTAATAATGACATGTTTTCGTGCATCAGGTGATCATTGGGTCAATCCTAATGCACCCTTGTCAGATTTATTACTCCTAGGTACATATATTCTACAACTATGCCTACATGTAGTCAAAACATGGATATATTATCTATGAAAAAACATAGGATATCTTCCTTTAATGGTCATGAGGATATTATTCTACACATATCATTAAATTAAATCATAGATTAATTCTCTATAATTTTTGTTATCTTAAATGTAGTTCATAAGGTTTCTACTTAATTTTCTCTAAGGTAATCTATAGCAAGATAACTCTAGTAGCTCAGAGCTGGTGTTTATTTTTTTATAAATTCATAAACTATAATGAATAATATCCTAAATTAATGAAGATTTTAGTAGTTTTTGTTAAATATATACTTACATGAAATTCACATTACAATTTTTAACATAGAATACACAACGAAATCTCATTGAATATTATGTTATTTTTCTTAGAGAATCACTCTATATCAGTCAAAAATACATCATGGTATACTATGGAAAATCAAACATAAGAAATGAGTTAGCCCATATGCTTTATAATTGTAGGAGTATAGTTAATGCTACAAATAAATATTCCATAATCAATAAATATTGGTAAATAACTGGACAACATGAAATTTAATAAAAAACATGAAATAATATGACAAGAATAAATAATGTGAAATAATTCCATATAAATAATCACGTTATCTTGAAACATGAACATGGATATTATAACTAATCAAATAATGAAATTAATATCAATAAATCAATTCATAATGATAAAATACATAATGCATGAAATCTAAAAAATACCATCATGGCTTGTTATAGGGAATGTAATATTATTGAGTCCTATGCCAATACATATAATGCTATCTTGGATTGTACCAATACATCTATACAAATAGGTAAGTCCTCATCCAAAACAATATATATATTTTCTCATGTGACCTTTTGATGTATCAAGGGTCTATATCAGTCCCTTTCAATCACATACTAAGTTGATTGAAATATTTTTATTAAAGGGGTCAAACATAATAAACATAAAAATTTGTATTTAAATGGTTATATTATATGTAAAGATTTTCTTGAAGGAATAAACATTATCATAAACCACCCACTCTAAAATGAATTTTTCCAATATACTATATCCTTAGAAACACTGATCATAAACCCTCAATATAAATAATAAGGATTGTATCATTGGAGAATATCACCCATTAAAACATATGTAACCTCATGTAATGTCCTCTTAAGAGAAAATTAATTTTAAAATATAACTTGAAACATCTATTGGGGATTCTTTAATGAAATTATGGTCAAAATGAATGTAAATTCTATACATGATGTATGAGTAAAAAAAAGTTTATTACTTTTTATATTTTGAATGTTTAGAAAAGATCCTTAGTTAGAAGGTTTAATAGAAATTTATTTAAAATCATTTTTAATAAATAAAATAATGGGTAAAAATTTCATTTGTAAATACCTAGAAGAATGGTAATTTTTTTAAGACATGATTATAAATGTAAAATAATTTTTAAAAGAAGAGGGGAATAAAGTTGGATATTATTAAAAACTTTTTATTAATCATTTTATGTACCACGAATAGAAAATTATAATATTAGTTGATATAGTTCATTAATAACCAGATTTTAATAAAATATATTTATTTTTAATATATAAATATAAAATAAATCATATAGCGAGACAAAAACTAATAACCACAAATAATGGTGAGATTATGAAATCAAACCTTATCACTTTGGTAACTTTTGAATCCTCAGACCCATGAAATAAATTAATTTAAATTTTCAGAAGAAAAGATACTTCATAATATAACACAAGAAAATGGATTTTTATACACCACATAAGATAAATAAGTAGTGAATAAAGTGTTTGTCTCACAAATGTAAATGTGATTGGAGAAACTCTTACCTTGAGTCCAACTAATCATGTGTGTTCGTTATCATCTTGAATAATAAAAATAAGTCAATTATTTAGTTACTTAATAAAATTTTAATGTTTCATATTCCTGTTCATTATATAATTTTTATTATATATATGATTATTTAATAAAATAAAATTTCATCAGATGTTTCATTGATATTTTTATTATGTTTCCAAAATGAATTTGGTATGTTTACTATGATAAAAGAATAAATTATTTAAAAATAAAGATAATATTAATCAGGATATAATTAAAATATTTTTACATATATTATAATCTAAAAAAATTATGAAATATTGTTAAAAAAATGAAGCATGTTATGATCATAGAGACAATAAGTTGAACGTACACATGACTAATGTTTCCATTTTTCCGTGAACATTATACAAATAATGTAATTTATATTTTCTTTAAAAAGTGATAAAAATTATATATATATATATAAATATTATTTCTTAAAATATACTTATATATGCTATCTATGTGGGGTGTTAATGAATGGACAATCACATCATTTCATGAAAGCAATTGTCCACAAGTACATGAGAGACATTATCAATTTTTAATGTAAGAAAAAACACGATAGATTAAATTTCAAAATGATAAATATTCGAAGAATATAATTAAATTTTAATATATATATCATATATTTATTATCAATTTCCTTACAACATTATATGTAAAATGTTAGTGAACGATGAATCACATCACTTCGTTAGGTTGTAATCCTTCATACACACAAGAAACATTATGTTATCCCAAAGGGAATATAAAGTAAAATGTTATATATGATACAACGAATGATTAGATATGAAAAATATATGAATACCATATATATACATTATATAAAAAATTATACCTATCTTTGAGAGGTTGCAATAGAATAACTAATTACATCAGTTCGTCAGACGGTAGTCCATCGTACACATGAGTGAACATTTAAAACCCCATTTGATCGAGGTGGGGTTGTTTTAGGTAATGAAAATAACATAGAGAAACATTATAATAATTAATATAATATATTTATTATATAATTATGGTTAAATATTAATTTAATTATGTAAGGAAATAAATAAATAAAAACTCATTAATGATCATTACCTCATTTTCAAGAATTATCGTTAGGATTTCACCAATGATTTCCTATGTTGGATTTATGCCTAAAATAAGGAATATAGGATGTGATTACGACTGCGGGTATATTATTTATTTTGGAATTAGAGGACTCAAATTGGTATAATGGTGTGAATAATAGGGGATATATGGTGTCCATTTATAAGTGTGGTAAGTGGTACACTTTTAATTTTTTTGATAGAAAAATGTGTAACCACATTTTTACAAGGAAATATGGTTAGAAATGTGGTATTATAGAGACATATAAACTAGAGGGTTTTAATATTTCCATATAACATACTTTATAAATGTTTTTACTTCATGTTTACCATTATATATTTAGTTTAAAAACCATTTAAATCTATTTTTACAATAATGATAGTAAATAATTTGTAGTGTTTTTACTATTAATTATAGTAAATAATTTTATTATACATATTATAAAATATAAATTATACTTAATGAAAATTAGAAAATAATTTTTTTACAAATTTACAATTACTAAATTTTAGAATTTTAATTTAATATAAATCTCGCAAGAAATATGAGAAATAAAAATTTCGAAGAGAAAATCCCCATCAGTTTACAAAATTTTTATATGAACATTAAATATTAAAATGATTGAAATAAACAAAATTGGAATAATTAATATATAAATAAAATAATTTTACATTAAATAAAATAAAAAATATAACATATCAATATAAATAATTTAAATAAGAAAGCTATTTTCAATTAAATTTATGTATTTTTCATTTTTCAACAACAAATGATACTTTTAAAAGCACCCAAAAATATACCTAAGATAATTTTGATATTATAATTTTACAAATTATTTTCATTTTTTAATATTATTTTTATAAAAGTGGAAATATTAATTTTAAATTAGGTTCACAAAGAGAAACTATTACGTCTTTTAAAAAAAAATTAAATTTTCAAAAAACATTTTTTTCATTTAAATGGATATTATTTTATTACTAAAAAATTAATATCAATAATATTAATACCTTATTTAGTATTAATCACACCCTCCAATTTAAAGGATACTTTTTAATGTTAAATTATATTATGGTTCATTTATCCTTGGGGGTTGCGTGTTCTACATGATATCAAACATAATATAACTAACGAAATAAATTATAAGGGTTGTTTAAGACTGGTGTTGCATGTCACTTATGATATTGAATACAATTCCATTGATTTATTCATTCAAGGAGTTAAATCTATTCTAAGGAATAACGAATGTTATATACTAAATTTTTCAAAAGTGTGATAAAATATTTATCTAATTCTTAACTTTCATTTACACAGTAGAAGTTATAGTCATTAGGGTGGAATGATATTGAATATCAAGATTTATATAATTTCATATTCATGTTTTTTATGTTTTATTTCATCTATAGAGGTAAGAGCCAACAAATTCAAGCATCAATTTTTTTATATATAGGATCACATAAAATTTCTATTCTTGCTTGTGATTATAAACTCACATAATGTTAAAGAAGTGGATTATTTAATCACATCATTAGTATTAAATTATATATTATTTAATTATATATGATTATTTGGTGATATAATTTATATTTGTAAATTAGAGTTGTATAATCAATATATGTCTACATTTTTTTCATAAGGTCCTGGGAAAAATATTGGGTTTGGGAAATGACTGGTTTGTTCGTGGTACTATATGGTTTGTTGGGAAAAGGGATATTTGAGTATATGAGCTCTTGAAATTGATGTTTATTTGACATGAAAATATATATGATGCATACACAGACATGATAAGAATATTTTCATATATGGTAGTTGGTGGTTTAGAATAAGTACCATATAGAGCGTATGCCAAGTGATATTAATAAATTTTCTATAAATGTAAATGTTTTTGGTTTATAGGGTATATCATATTATTTTATTTAGATGTAGTTAATTATGTCATCTTGGTTGATGATAATATACTAAAATAGAAATTTAGTCTATTATCCATCAATATAGAATCAATATTCTTACTTGATTTTATTTTTATAAAATTTTAGGACATTATTGAAGCATGATTAGGGTTATATTATTTGAGAATGATAGTAGGGTTCCATAAACCTAGTCTTTAATAATATGGGAATGTTAGGGTGTAAGAATTGGTGGCAAAGTCTATAATTTATAAGAGATTCAAATGAAAAATCATTTTACTGGGATTTGTGAAAAACGTCATATATAATTTATCGATTAGGTAGGGAACCAAAGTTACAATTGATCAAAAATAAATATTGTAAGTGCTATTTTTGTTATAGATTAATGAGTTGAAACTACGCATCACATTTGTAAAATATTATTATACCCTTATAATGATTGTATAATGATGTGTATGGGTGATGATATCATTTTAGAGTGTTAATTAATGTAGCATGGATGCCAAGAGTTATTTAGAACATTTATTTATTCTACATTATCATGAAAATCTAACTCAAGATGTCTGGTTGATTTTTCATATAATAATTTAGATTATAATGAGTATATTTGATGTAGAAGCATAATAGGTGCCTCATGATAATTGTTATATCCATGTATGGATTGCATGTTCTGATGATTATAAATATAATTATATGAATAATGGGAGTGGTCTTGGGATCACATTAATTGATCCATATAGTAGGGTAGTATGTGAGGTTATGATTAGTCGTAGAAAAAAACTTTTAGATATCTATAGAAGTTATAAATCATTGTGAATGTTAATTTTCATATTTTATTCATTCGATAAATGTGAGTGAGTTTCATGAGAAAAAAAATATGTGTGTGATTTCAAGACTAATCATAAAATAAATATAATGTTTTTTAATTACTTTTTTTAAAAGTACAACCATCAATCAACTATAACACATACAAATTAAAAAATGAAGGAAGATATTTTATATAGAGATATTGAGTTTAATAAATTATTTGTATTCAATAAATAAATGAAAATTAATCTTGGTGATTCATATTGATCAAATTTATAGACATTGCCCATATATTTGGGATAATGTAATGAGATGTGTTTTGGGTCCCTTAAAAACCATATATATTAATGATTATTCATATGTGTTAGTGAAACTTTTATATAATATATGGATATTTTTTTCATGACTAATATGATAAAATTCACAATGTTCTATTGAAACCACAATGGGTGAAAATGCATTGGTTTTTTATAATATTATTGATGAATCATGGGAAGGTGCGTGAAATCAAATTTTGACTGTAATATGGGAGAGATAGTTCACCACATATCTTATAATGGATTATTCGACATCTCTATTAATAACTCAAGTCCAGTGTGAACAATATTTATTCTAAATACATTAAGATTGATATGTTTTGTTATAAATACCAATTATTGAGTTATTAAATGATCTATTAGTTTCAACATTTAATTATGAATGATTGGGTGGAATGTTAGTTTCAACAATATATGGGATAAATGCTCCCACTAGAGTTTCAAATCAAAAGTAATGTGGAATCTTTTTTAGTAATCAAAATAGATACTTGGGAATCAAATGAGAGTATAAAAAATATATATTAAATAAGTTTTTGTGTAATTATTTGTGACTAAGTAATTACATGATATATTCATAGAATTTTTGGTAGATAACCAATGTGATCATGTGTTTATAGTTATCCTAAATAAACTAGCTCAGGTGGGTATGAGCTTTGAGAATTCCATGAATAAAAGGGTAAGGAAAACATTATAATGGTTATAGTAGAATTAATTTATTGATTTGAATTGTTTAAAATTGATGGGTTCTATATATATGATCACAAAAAAAAATTAATAGTACCATAACTGTTATGAATTAATACATCAATATAGGTTTCTAGGAATCATTTATTAAGGAAAAAAGCCTTCATATTTAATGAATGTGTATATTATATGATATTTTCTTAGTTAACTAGTATGAGTATTGCTATTAGGATAAAATGATATAACAGTGGGTCTCCTTCATTATTATATAGTGTTATCACATATCACGATGATTCAATTAGACCTTGAAGAATGGATTATAGGATGGTTTTAAAAGGGTAAATCATGAAGAGACGATGATTGATTATATTTAGGAGGAGATACAATATGGGAATCTGAGTTCTCAATAAAAGGGTGTTAAGGGAAATCATATCGTATGGGTAAATCCACTATTTTAGGTGAACTATAGGGAATTATAGGAATTGTATCCAGGAATAACCAAAATTATGAAGGGATGGATTCATGAACCACCCCCAATAGAAACCCTCCATAGATGGTATTAGTGTGATTATGACCCATGAAGCCCACCTCTAATAGGCCATGAGTTAGTGAGTATCATTGAAGTCATAAAAACAGATATATGGGGTATTAGTGACGTAGATATAGGAATATAAAATAAAACAATAAATCAAATCTGTATTATATAAAATAAAACCCATTATTCAATGTGTTTAAATTCCATAAATAATAAAATGTCCCAAAATGATATTCAAAGTATTTCTTTTAATGCACTGAATATAACCTTTATGTTTGAAATAATTTATAATAGAAAAAATATTTGGTGTTTTAGTATGGTTACCAGAATTGTGTGGTGGTGTATATGAAATAAAAAATAATGTACAAGAGGTATAATAGATAACACAAACAACCCCAATGTTGAATTAAAAATCTTTTTTCATTAATAATTTCAACATATTATAACTACAACATCCATACCAGCAGACAACCAAAACTGTTCTATAATTAATCAGAACACAAACCATATATACTAACACTAATATATAGTCAAACAATAACATAAACATAACATTTTATCACATCCATAAAAATATATATATTTATCACTTACTAATGAAATGAAATTTATCATGATATAATATAACTATAATTAATAAATTATCCCATAATCATATTATTCTAAACATTAACAATTCCAGTTTTACTACTTAATTTCATATTTTAATTAATAGACTAATATTTATCATATCTAAAATCATGCACATAACAAATATAATTTATCTCAAATACATTCTATACTACCTGTATTCTATTAAAAACAACATCTTTTTCTCATATAACCACTCTAAAAATATCACATTCTCTACTAAAACCCACTACAAGAAGTCAAAGACTTCTATAAAAACAACACTCCACCCTTCCATAACAATTCTTGCTAAACTATCCACATCGGTAATACATCATTACTGTAAAATCTTAAAATGGAAGTTACATCACACCAACACCACAATTCCTACCAATAAAAACTCATACTAAAATAATTATAACCACAACACCAAACAATAAAATTGTAAGTTGAAAATGAAATTTTTTAGCAGTGAACAACATCAAATGATTTCATTTTTACTATACTCTAATATAATCGTAATAATTCAGATTAATAATATCTAAACTATTTATAGATTTCCATTCCTTTTGATTTTTACCATCATTATGAAATTAACCAATTATGTATCGTGAAAGATAAATTCAACAAAAATAAGAAATAAATATTCATAGAACCAAAATACTATAACATCATAGACAATAATACCACCATTAACATGTAAATGATGTAAAAATCAAGTGGGTAACAACTTCCCATTAATATAGATTAACCATATCATTATCATTATTACTTAAATTCTGTACATTTATCTAATAAATGAATATTCATGAAAATTTCTTATTAACACATTAATAATAATGGGAATTCTAAAATCACGTACCTATATATAGGATTTAAATAACAAAACATCATAATAAGGAATAATAATATTTTATCCACTACTTTACTCTAAGAGATCTTCCATAACAAACAAGCCTTAAAACCCTATGAAAACATCCATTAATGTGTAAAAAATTGATTTATAGCTTATATAATGACCTTTGGGTGATGATAAAAGTGTAGGGGTTGACAATAGATGTAGAGATACACACCCTAATCACAAGATCTAGTAGTATAGAAGAATGTTATTTTTGTTATTTTTATTTTTAATTTTGATTAAATGTGACATATAATTAACTGATGACGAAAAGAAGAATTTTATATCTGTTATATTAATTAACAAGAAAAATAAATTTCTACATTGGATAAAATTAGAATCCATGTTGAAACGACTTCAAAAATTAAAACCCAATTAATTTTCTAGGCTTCTTGTTTGGAACCGATGTTGAAGATGAATTTTTAATCTTAGTCATACAAAATAACTTACATAAAAAATCGATAGTCCACATCATTTATAGAGTATGTAATTTGGAAATACCTCAAAAAAATGAATAAGTTAATGTAATTTATACATCATTTATTTTATAAGAAACATTGAATATTATTTTTTTATGTCCATCCTATAAAATGACTAATAGAAAAATAAATCATTTTTAATTGGTTATTTTAATAAATGGCGTAAAAATATTATATTAATACTTTAAGAAAACACAAAAAAAAAGCATAAATAGAAAAAATTAAATAAATAGAAAAAAATGAAAAAAATGAAAAATAAAAGTATATATTATTAATTTATATAATATTTTTATTTTAATTATAAAAGCTTTATATTTTCAAATTTAAATTTAAAAAAATATTCTAAATATGAAGAGATTAGAAGAATATGAATATAATTTATAAAATAATCATCCCTTCTCACTATAGATTACTTATCTCACATCCATTATACAGGTGAGGATCATAAAAAATATATAAATTTAATATTATTTATTAAAAATAATTTTAAATATAATTATAAGATAAATAAAATAAAAAATTATTACAATATATAACGTTGTTAAAATATGATAATCTCCCTATATTAATTATTTCATTCACTTGTCTCATAACATAATAACCACATTCAATTACTCCATGATGATTATATTTCAGCTTCAAAAGATGTTATCAATTGATAATATCATTGTATGTATATGTTAAATTTTATTACTTTTACATGAATTCACCATTGTGCACTCATAATTGATCTTTTCATACCTCTTTTGTATTTTTTGGTTATAATGAATTCATGAACTATCATAAAATAACAAGTATTAAATAAAATAAAAATTTATTAGAATATAGAGGATTTAATATAATACAAATTGTTTCTATAATACATACATGATAAGTTTTTCAAGAATCACCATATATGGATCATAACTAGTAAGTAGACTTTTCTTATGGAAAAAACACATGCATACATAAATGGTCACAAATATACCAAAAATACAATGATATTGGTTATTTTATTAATATATTTAAAACTATATAAAATATATATTTCAAATAGGTAAAGGAAAAGAATCATATAAAACTATATTTCTTATTCTGAAATATTTTAGAAATATATTTTACTATTTTTTCATCCATAATTTTCTTTATTGTTGGAGAAATAAACTATATGCCAATAATTTCACACATTTTTTATCGTACTAAATTGAAATTTAAAATGGACCTTAGGTCATTAAATAGGTTTAAGTAAAATTAATTAATAACTATCCATTATAAAAACTAGTAAATCAATAAATATGGGGTGATCCATAAGAAAGGACTTCCAGGATGTGTGTGACCAACATGAAAATAAAATACTGTGAAGAAAATATAATTAGTGAAAAATAATAGAGAAAATGGTAGTGGTGTATACAAATAACTAGTAACCAAGATATTAATAAGAAATATCACAAGAAAAAGAGAACAAATCATGGGAAATGAAGTGATAATCCAGAAGATAAATAAGGTAATCAATTTGGAAGGGTTTTATTTTATTTATTTTTGTCAATTTTATTCTTCCTTCATCCATGGAAAAATATTGAATAATCTATTGAAAATAGGTTATCCTATTCATTGTAATGAACTTCATGTGGGTGTATAGATTATATAGTCTCTTAATAATAGAATCCACTAATCCATGAAATGATGATACCCATTTTTCACCAAGATCATCTTCTATGTTAATATTAATGTGATTCACATAATGAGTTATATTATTCCAAAATTGATTCTCATATATAAAAATAGTTACAAAAATATTTTCAATAACATTTCTATCTCATTCCCCACATTTTAAAAATGATCAGTAATAGAAGAAAAACGAGGATGATATGTTTGAGAAATAAATTATAAATTTTTGAAATAATATTAATATTTTATACAATATCTTGACCCTATTTATGTTTTATAAAAAAAATATTGTTTAAATTATCAAAATATTTTAATAATTTAATAAATAGTATAATCAAGGAATTTGGGAAAAAAGAAGAGATAATAAGTTCTACGATAGAGTGTTTAAAACCCCTCTTAATATCTAATGATTGTCTTAGAAATTATCTCCTAATAATCTCATTGATCATTCTTCCATATTTTAAATATAATAAATTATTTGTTCTTTATCATTACTTCTGATCCCATCCTATCACCCATAATCTTATGTTATTCTACACTATCCTTAATAAACTGTGTCCTCAATAATGCAACCCCTCCAAGCTCAAAATCATATATCCCTAATTATCAATCAATTTTTCATGTCGAGAGGGAATATTTCTCCTTCACTATATCTAGTAATATAATACAATACATCCATAATATAATTCATAACCCCTTGAATTTATATTCTTTATATAGACCATGATCCAACTCTTTGACATTCTCCCTATGGAAATCCAAAGGGTGGGGATCAATCGAGTCTCGAATCTATTTCTATTATCTCCTTCATGATTTTTATAGATAATATTTCCTAATAAAGAAATAAAGATAGAAAATATTAATGATTACCTTGAGGATATAATATCATCTTTGGGAAGTGGGATTCATATCTGATAGGCACCCGACCTTGATTTATTTATTGTTTTGGACTTATTGAAACTTTTACACCACACCAATTAATCTATTTTCTAGGATGTTGTAGTTAATATATATAGTCATTGAAATGCATTACATGGTTATAATATTAATAATATACCAACTTGTATTCCTTGTTTTTAACATATAATTTCAATACTCATTGTAAATACATGGGAAATTTCTTATCCAATACCACAATTCTGGTTTTATCCCTTTGACTAATTGAACATGGTTGACCCAGATTTATTAGTGTGAATTGTAATGTTTAAAACTAGAATGTGGTTTTCTTGAAATCATCTTGCATGAATCTTTATAAAAGGATAGTTTTGGTGTTTGGGAGTAATTCAGGATCATCCATTCTTCAATATATACAAGAAACACACACAAACACAATTATTTTAAATAAAGAATTTCAGATATCCATTTTATACAATACATAAATATTTGGGGTCCTAAATAATTGATGTAGCATAGTTCTCAACCTACAACTATTTTGAGCTTCTAAATAATTATAAAATATTGAAGGAGAAAAAAGTCATAATTTAAAAATAGATTGGAGTTTTTGATATGATGAACCTCAATTTTGATCAATGGATCGATTGCTTCTATTGAGTTGAAATTTTCTTCATCCCCTGACTCATGTCCATTAATTGTTAACATTTATGTTGTCGTGTCTTCTGCGTATGTCATCCCATCGATTGGCCAAGCATCATTTCTTGTAATATTCAAGATCATTCTCTGACATAATTTTATAATTATTCAAGGTCATATTAAGGATTGAGCCCATTGTTCAGCATCTATGTTACAACCAGGAAAAAAATGGTTGTTTCTTAATCATGTGAATGTATCTACCTCAGATGTAGGATTATCTCTTTTGTAGAAGATCTGTGGTTCAAGTTTCAACATCACATTTGGTTGTGCTTTATTTTAGATTTAGAATTAGGATATTCATCATTCATCATCTATGATGGATTCTTTTTGTATTGTTCTTCAGCTATGGGTATTCTCTATAATATGATTAGGATATTCATCACTGGTATTTTATTGGTATCTCCCACAACCACTATGTTAAATAACTTATAGGTGGACGTTTCTTTGCATGATTACATAGATCTGACACTCTGTTATCTTCCATGAATTTTTTTTGTCGATTAATTTTCTTTATGGTCTATTTTAGTGGTTTATTAGCTAGAAAAATATCTCATTTTATGAAAAGTGTCTATAATGAATGGATATTTCTTCGTGAATACAATCACTTCACATAGTAGTTTTCTTGTGGGACTTTTCCTACAGTCAGATAATTTACCACGGTACACCATGTAGTTAAACACTATTTGAGTGAGTGGAAGCATGATTCTTCCCATGATAAGTTAACGAGGAGGGCATAATAACTTCATGACTCATTTCTTAGGTTTTCTTTCTATGTACAATTAGTCTATATGTTAATAATGTGGTCAAAAATCGAATTTGAATATTCTTAGCATGAAAAAATCTAGATGTATTTGACTAGTTGACAAAATACACACCCCTTCACGTAGTAGGTTGGTTAGAGTTATTTATCTGATCATAGAAATTGCCAAAATAAAATTTTTACTCATATAAAAAAATAAAATTTGGTATTTAGTGAAAATATAAAATTAAGAATTAGAAATTTTGTCACACAAAAAAATATCATTTTCAAATAAAAAAATTCCAAAACATATTTAAAATTTAGAAGATCAATTTCTGGATTAAATAATTAATTAATTTTGGACTCAATAGAACAAAATTTAAAAAAAATATCAATGAGAAAATAATATTTTTTTAAAAAATAAATTAAAATTTAATCATGAAAAAATATAATCAATTAAACACCAATAATATAATTTAGAAGATATATTCAATGAATTGAATTTTTATGTACAAAATAAACTAGATTAAATATTTTCTTATTGAAAAATACATTTTATGTGTCTTGTTAGAGTCTAATAAAAATTATTGAAACATGAAGAATTGATTTGAAATCCAATTTTGATGAATATCTAGGCAAGATAATATGAAACATTCATCTATATACATGAATGAAGAATACAATTAAAATGAGCATACTAATCACCAAAGATCCCTAAAAACCATTCTTATTCATCTGTATATACATTTGATAAATATAATATAGTGCAAAATATAATCATCCCACTTTCAAAGTGTATCCATGTGTTTCAAATTAATCACTCGATGTGTTAGTAGGATCCAAACTTCTATTAATGTTGTTAAAGTACCTATATTTGTTGATGATATAGATAAAAGGTGTTTTGTACAAGAAATAGGATATCTATCCATGAAATATAGCGATTATATATCCATAAAATATATAATATAGTAAAATTGACTTTTTGATTTATCATTTATTCATTTTTTAAAACACATGAATAAATATATTGTCTAATAGTAATGAAATGTTTTCATTTACTCCAAAAATTTTCATCTAATAAAACAGATAATTAAATATTGAAATTTCAAAATGAAAACTTATATCATTGGTAGTGTAATGTATATTCACATTTGTTCATGAAAATATAAAATTTCATGAATGAAATATTATATACATATCTAATATATAAGGCATTAGGGAATATCTCCATAAGTGTCACCCTATTACTAAATCATAAAATAATTTTTGTTATCTCTCATTATTTTTTAATTTTAACATAACAAGTGAGATAATATCCCCAACACCTTTCTCATATCTTCAAGAAATTCTCTTTAAAATATATAATTAAATTAACATTTTATCACATCATATGAAAAACCATGTGAATACCCATCCAAAACCCATATGGATTAATATTAAACACCTTTAGAATAACTATCTGAGTAAAAATAAATCTCTTTTTATTCAACAAAAAATTTTGACCCTACTATAGTTTATAGTGTTGAAAAAAATTTGAATCTTCATCTCCACATAATTAAGAAAATAGTGGTGTATAGAAATGTATCAACGAAACTCAAGCTATAATGTGACATGAAGTGACATATGTCAAACATATTTATTTATATACAAGTGTTCACATGTCTTTATAATATGAAAATGTGCATTTCTAAATTTTACCTTTTCCTAACACATCATGTGATATTTGATCTGGAACATGTCAATCCCATATATCCAACTCATATGTTATCTAATTATAGATTTTATATTGAATTGTTCAATGAATACATCACATGTCATTCATCCTTATGAATTAGGACATCACATGTCCCATATCGAAATATATTACAAATATCGCCGACATTCAACACACTTTAATTGGATAACTCAAGTTAAGGACCAAATGTTATACTCATTATTAGAGTCCCGGCATGGTTATTTAGTATCCAAAAAACATGATAAAAACATACCCAACCCCCCTTGTGTTATATTAGTTAATATATTGAATTATGTTTTTAGGGTTTCAAGGTGTGAACGTTCTTATAATATATATCTCACTATCCATAAGTTTTTGGGACCCAAATATGATTCATTCACCCCCATCATACCTAAAACATCTATAAGAAACCCCATTTTGTATACATATTTGGTCATCCGGTGCACAAAAAGATGGTCATATTCTTAGTTTTTTTCTCAGGATCATATTTTTGTTCTTTGAAAACAATCCTAATCACACTGACCTTGACAGTTCATCAAAGACTATATTCATCCATTATGAACATTTGATATGGATAAAATGAATCACATACTATGAGAGTTAAATCATAAATTTCACTTCAAGTAATTTATATTTTTATATAAAGTTATGTATCCAATATGAAATAATGATAAAATATAGGTTTCCATTAATATGGTTAATTTAAATATTTATAAACACATTTATAATATCTAGTAAAACCAACATGAGCACCAATTTAACATATCATATAGGAAAAACTTCTAGATCTACCTTATGTTTTCAATACATTATAGATTATTTAACACATTACATCATATATAATTCACATAAAATCCCTATATAACTCTATAATAAAACATTTACACTAACTATTTAGTGAGAAAAAACTATATCAGGAACCAGTTTGAATAATTTTTGTATTTATGAATAATATTCCCAACAATTCAAATTTTTAGACATATTCAAACATATTAATGAAACAACATCCAATTTTATGATTCCAACTTCTATTACCTATTTAAAACTCCTAATTCCATAAACATCATCTTTTATACCCCATTATATAACAGTTTTGTCTTGAACAAATGTAACTTAAAAAATTATTGATAATAATTCTTCATAAACTTATTTAGTATAATGTGAAAAACTACTTTGTTATGATAAGAAATGTAACACATTAAATTTATATTTTCCTCCATGCAATAAACTATTTTTGGATATCAATTATAATGAACTTTTAATTTTTATTTCTATAATAATTCATGAAATATTGTATTTAATTTTCATGATAACTAAATTTAACTCTATAAATTTTTCTTTATCCTCACATATCCTAATATCATTCAGGATATTGAGTTAAAAAACATTAATCATAGACCCATATAATATTATTATATTCTTTTCAAATTTTAAATAAATTTAACAAATTAAGGTTTTATTTATCATAAAAAGTTCTAAATATTTTAGGATATTAAGTGGATTTTTTAAACTAAATATTTATGTTATAATTTATTTTTTAGTTTTGAAAATTTCTAAGTCAAAACATACTTCAACTAACCTCTAAGACATATATTCTATTCATAATATATTTATAAGATACACAATCCCATTTTTGTTTATAAATATCATTTTTTTCTTTTTGGATGAATATTTTACAAATAAACTATTATTTATATATCATTTATTATATTCTATGTTTTTGGATCATTTTCATTTGACAAAATTTCATTATTAAAATATACATATGAGGGTAGCAAGAATTAATTTCCATATATTTTTATAACATGTCTAAGTGAAACTATTATTCTATAATAAAACATATATATAAATTTTAATATACATACTTGTTATATAAAGTTAGGAATCAGAAAAAATTAGTACTTATTTAATCATGTCAAGTTTTTAATAACAAAAATTTGTTATCGAACATCTTCTCTTATTACATAAGAGAAATAAGATGAAGGTAAACCTATTTTATTTAGATATATTTGATATTGAAAAAATTTATTACATTTAAATTTATGATATAGTAACTCTTTACTAAATATCAGGAATATAATCTATATTTTAATCAATTATTTTATTTTTAAATCCTATATATTTACAACATGTTATATAATATACATTTGTAATCATATAACCATAATAGTTAATAATTAATTTCAATGAAATTTACACGTGACATTGACATTCCATGGAGTTTTTTAAAATCCTTCAGGTATTATGAATAGTCCCACATTTTATAACTATTATTCCTTCTTTACGAAAACCTTATGATTCAAAGACCTTGATTGAATTCTGGAATATAGTTTTTAAATTTTCAACTAAATTTTATTCTTCTTGTTTGAAAATTTACATAGATATAAAATCCATAAAGTTCCAAAATCCATGCATCATATTCGATGTTCATCTATTTTGAACACTTCATTAATATTGGTTAAATATTTTTTGAATTCTGTTTTATATTCATAACTTCTCTATAATCTTAATAGGATAAATTCCTTAACTAGATGAAATTATTTTCAACTAATTCATTTGAAATATTGAATGAATCATTCATTGATTCCATAATCATTAAAAATCACTTTTTGAGAAATTTGAACACTTAGTTACTACATAATGACCTATTATAATATATATTTCATCCTATAAGAACATTTCTTAAATAACCATTTTAAAATTATATATTTTATTAAGTTACCAGAATAAGGTGTATAATTAATTATGCCTCTCCTTTTCTTGGATATAATCCTGAGACTTTTCTTGATAATGATAACAATAATTTAAATAATAGACTAGTTAAATAGAGTATCATGTTTTATTAACAATTTATTACATATATTTATTAAATCATCTGCTACAAAAATGATAATATCGTTTTATAATCAATTGTATCAATTAGTGGAGGAAACTACATATTTCTTGTATTAATGAGTATGATTCACTTTTTTATATAACCAACTAAATATTTATGTGAGGAACCATCACAATCATATCACATTTTACTATAGGATAGATGATTAGATGACCCTTTTTCCATACCATCATATAAAAAAACCCAAACATATTCTTCTAGTTTCCTTCCAAAGGTTTTCCCAGGTATGTGTAACCCATAGTAAATGTCAAAAACAGATTAAGATAAGACAATCCATGGGAACCATTCTTTGGAAGAACATAAATTGTGATGATCCAATTTGAACCATCAATTTCATTCTTCAAAATTGATAATTCAGGGGAACCCTACTTAGTAATATCCTACCTAGTTTAATGATCAATGTCTTTTACGTTTCATCCATTGAGGGAATCTCACACTTTCTATTTTAAGGGGATTTTATTCTCCTTATATTATCTCACATTATTATGTTTTATATGTGAATGATTTTAGTAAATTAGTTTACAATAATATTCCCTCCACCTAATAAATATTTTAAAAACACATTCATATATAACTCTTTACCCAACACACATTTTTTTGTAACTTACATATAAATTGATGTCAACCATATTCCTACATATCCGGATGAATCATAGGCTTCAGGTAAACCAACAGTTAATTTATTTCCCATTCATTTCATGCATAGATTTTATTTATTTTTATATAAATGTTATATAATGTTAAAATCGAAACCATTCTTCATAATGAGGTAGAATATATTATTTATAGATAATAAAATGAGTACAATAGAGGTTTAAAACTGATATGATACATGAATCTGAAAAATATAAAAAATAATTTATTCGTAACCCCCCCCCCCCCTCAATATTGGATTTATATTTTTATCATTCCCAGATTGTATCACTGAAATTGGACATGTGGACCAGGAATCCATTTTTTGAAATCATTAGTAAGTTGACCAGATGATTGAATATGGATGATTGTGTTCTTATTCTTTTCAAAATTTTACTGAAAGAAGTTCAAAAAAACATAAATATGAGTTTTCTACTCATGAATGATTGGATTCTAGGAAATCATGATAGAAACATGATTTTCCCACCAGATATGTTCCAATTTTCTAAAAGAAAATAATTTCTCTTATAGAATCTAATATGCCCAAGTATTCTCTATATCAACATATGTCATGGAACGATACTCTAACTCTACACATGATCAAGAGATAGCAGTCAACATCTTACTTAAATAAGATATATAATATCCTCCAATAAACATGAATAAACCACTCATAGGTCTCATTAAAGATATAAATATAGCATAATTTTCATCTAAAATTACCAAATCCATGCATAGCCATGATTATAATATACGAGACTAAAACATGGTTTCCATTTCCAATATCTAACAATATGATGAATATACTCCCACTAATTATTTATTAGTTTTATATAACTAGACTCACATTCTTAACTACAAAGTCAATATCAGGTCGAATCATAGCCATGTAGTTAATATTACCACCATTTTTTCAGTATTCTTCGGCTTAAAATAACATATCATTATCAGTACCATATGAATTTTATCAAATTTCAAGTGGTTATTCAACTATGTTGGCCTAATTCATTCCAATCTTTTATTGAATATCAATAATATAATTTCTATGACATAGAATAATTCCTTAAGTACATATAGAGACCATAATCACCATGAAATATTTTAGTGGAACCAAATCATTTGTATGAAAATTTATGTGAATGAGGGATTTTAGTCGATCAATTTCACCATTATCACCACCTACCGTGAGAATTTCATCCACATAGACAATGAAGAGAATTTTTCTTAGCATATATAGATTATAGAAAATAGAATAATATTTTATGCTTTAACATATGGTAGTGATAATTAGAATGGGTAAAATGTGTCTAAATAAGGCATAAGGTGACTGCATGAGGCCATACAATGATCAAAGAAGGTGATAAACCTTGTAAGACTACCCCTGAGAAAAAAACCACAATGGTTGCTCCATATACACATCTTCACGAAGAAAACAATGACGAAAATAATTATTCAAATTTATCTTCAAAGGATCCGGACTTAAACATTACATAATATTGAATTAAATGAATAATTCACATTGATGATATTTCCAGGTTTAGAGTTTTAGAGAATTAGGGCTTAACAATTACATCTCAAAAGATTACATGGTAGAAATTTCTAGACAGTTTCCATTTTTTTCATAATATAAAAACTCTCAAGGAAACGAATCATGTCTAGTTCCATGTTTTAGATAGCAAGACTTTTCCTTGATCCCATCCATGACCCTATTCATCTTTAACTCATGTGAAATAATTTCAAAACATGGGATGAGAATAAAATACTCAGAAAGGGTTATAAAACAATGAATTAAATCATTTTTTCATAAATACATGAAAAACATGAACTCTTTTACTTACCTCAATAAATCATATGATTTATGAAAGACACATAGAAATCATAAATCATAGAGGTAACTTGATGCATCCATACCATACTTACATTTTAGCTATCTCAGCTACATATGGAGTTACTTTGGAATAACCATCATAGTATATTCCCGATATATATTAGGAGAAACATTCACATTTACCTCCATCATGTTACATAATGAATTTGAGAGCTATCTCGTGCTCACCCACCCTAGGTTTATCATCGAACCACCTGTATACGTAAATAATTCCCAAGAACCATAACATGATCATAACATATAACTTAAGCATAAAAGAAAGATAAAATATCCATATCTCAATAATAAAATATCATTTCAAGATATTGAAATAATAAATCCATTCCCAAAATCATTTTCAATATCAAAATACGTAAAAATAGTATATTGTTTTTATTTTTCATTTTAAAAACATTCTAGCTTGTTAAGGAAGCCAAAGATGAAATAATACTCATGGTGAAGGAAAGGTCATTGTCACCACATACGTTAAAAAAACATTCCATTTTTTAATTTAGTAAAATGATTCATATAAAAATACTTCCATTGAATGAAATGAAAATTCAATGGTGTTTATAAAGCGTTTAAAAGAAAATTGTGTATTAAAATACAATATGCCTCAATGAATGGAGATTGCGAAGAAGTCCCTAACCTCGCATCCGACATGACTCGATCATTATTTAATATCCTGAATAATAAACTAAATATAATTTATACTTTCTTAAGAACCTTTTTCAAATTTATTTTTCCTTTTATATCACTTATTACCATGTTATATACATTATTCAAACATTTAAGTTAATATCATTCATTTTGTCGATATTTGGCACTTGAGTCAATAATGGACTTCTTATAATTAAATGTTGTAAATGTAGTCAAATATCCATTTTAACCAGAATTATAATCATGATTTAGATATAATATATATCATATATATCTAGTATATACATGTATTTATAATTTTACAAAACATTTGGAGGTAAGAAATGAAATGCACCGTTCATGGAGATGGTAAGTCGTACGTATGTATGAACACTAATTTCATTTTTATTTATTATTTTGATGAAAATAAAACATAATGATACATAGGTATATTATAATTATAGTATAATATCATATATAATATCATTAAATCTATCATTTATACATATCACATAAGTCATTAACGAGTCACATCACTTTGAGGGGGCGGTGGTCCGCACTTCCTCAAATAAGATTATCGTATTTACCCACTATGGAAACCTTATATTTTTGATATAATTGTGAAGTTAAAAATCATAAAAAAATCATAAACATAATATATATCATATATACATATAGTTCCATCAATAATGGCCAACATTATAGGTGGTAAGATGTAATTGAACAATCATCATTTAGTGAGACGTTAGTTTTCCATCCACATAAACATTATGTTCTTCATCCATTAGATAGAGGTGTGTGTAAGTGTAGTTCAAATAATTTACATAAAAAAATTCTAGAATATTGAGGATACTAGTATCATTACCAAATAATGGAAATAAAATGAGATTAGGGGTTGTAGAAGTAAAATAAAAGAAAACAATTTAAGAGAAACTATTACCTCTAATTTGGGTAGCTCTCTTTGGTTTGAATCAAAGGAATTATTGAAATTCCTTATTAATAAGTTAAGGCTTCTAGGAGGAGGAGATGGATGTAGGAATATTAATTGGGAAGAGTTTGGACGATTCAAATGTCTTGAGAGGTGTGAGGAATTGGATAGAAATGGTCTCTTTTTATAAGGGAGAGGAGGGGTTCTTTAGGAAAGTGTGAAAACATTATTTTATTATATAATGATATTCGGTTTCTAATGGTCCAAAAATCATTAAGGTTGAATCTAAGAGGACTCATATTCGAAATAAAATCATCCAATCATAACTGAACATTTTTTGGATAATATTTTAATCATTATAATATTATTTATTTTAATCATAATGAGGTAAATATTGCATCATTATTATGTCATAAATAATTTAATTTATTAGATATCTAAAAATTAAAAAAACACTATCAAGGAGGAATTATTTTTTTATTTCCAATGAATATTTATAGTAATAAATAGGACTTATTTAACACTATATAAAAATTAGTCACTAAAATATTTGTGTTAATGTCAATTTTGTCTTTACATTTAATTATTTAATCTAAAGTGTCATTGTCTTTAATAAGTGGCTCCATGGGGTCCCAAAATCGATCCAAGGATGCCCATGGTTATCCAATACTCATGAAATATGGTTAGGACAAGTGTTAGTGTAATTTTAAATTATTATAAAATTCTTTTAACCTTGAATTACCCTATTTACCTTTAACCGTGGTAAATAAAAGTCAAAAGTTAATATTTACCGAAAAATTATTTTCATCTTATTTAACCATATTTTACATCTTAATAAAATCCATGTATGTCCGATTTCCAAAATTCAATTCACAAAAGATGTAAAATTTCATTTAAATGAAAAAAGGCAGTTTTTTTAACTACCACTTAGTGGTGTCACTATTCATCAAAAATTGATGTTTTTCAGAAAAATACCCAAAATTAAGACTAAGTATTATTTGATATTCTGAATTAAAAATTGATATCTGTTTTTCCAAATTCAAAACATAGAAGTGGCATTAATTAGTTTAAAAATTAATTCCCGTTATCAAAACAAATAGCGTCTTTTTAGAAAACAATAACTATCAAAAGATAGATACTTGTTTTTGTCCAATTTCAAAGTGAAATTAATTCCAATGAACAAAATTGGATTAAATGGTAAAAATATATTTTAATTTCACATTAAAACCAATTAAAAATATAATATAACCATATAAATAATTTATATTAAAAATATCTTTGGAAATAAAATACAATATTGTTCACTATTCATTAAAAATGAACTTTATCAGAAAAATACCAAATTTTTTTTACCCAAAGTAAAATTTAATGTCCCCATTCTAAGTAAAGATTTTATTTGGTCAATTATATTGAATTAAAGTGACAAAAACTATATTTAAATTTGGGTTCTCCATTAAAAGGCGATAAATCTTCTTTTGCATGTAAATTATGCTTAAAATTATATTTATTCACATTTTAAGACTCGAACTTCTATTAGATAAATGTTAATACATTTAACAAATATGTATAAAAATATTGTAGTTAGTTTCATTCATTCCCGCCAATACAACAGCTAGGAGTTAACTACCATTTAAAATAATAATATTATATTATTAGTGTGCAACATAAGATTCCAATGAAACCAATTATTGGGTATCAGGTACGCTATCGAACATAACAACCCCTTTAAAGAAATATTAATATTTAATTCACAAATATTAATAAATATGTAATATGTCTTATTCTTCATTTACATTGGATGATATATCCCTCCCCCCTTTTGGGAATTACATCCTTGCAATTTTTATTCACTTATCAATATATGTGGGGGTATTTATTCATCATAGAATTTTCAGATTCCCATGTCGCCTCTTCATCCTTATGGTTTTTCCACAAAACCATTACATGGTGAATTACCTTATTCCGCAATACTTTCTCTCTATGGTCATGAATATGGACTGGTTAATCTTCTTAAAAGAGATTCTCTTCCAACTGAACTACCTCTGGGCTCAAATCCTAAGATGGATCTTGTATAAACGTTCTCAACATCAATACTTGAAAAACATTGTGTACCTGGGATTAAATTGCAGTTAATGCCACTCTATACACAACTAATCCAACTTTTTCTAGAATTTCATAAGGTCCAATGAACCTCGGACTAAAATTTCCCTTCTTACCAAAAAACATCACACTTTTCCATGGAGAAACATTGATAAAGACATGACTGTCTTCTCTGCGTTGTTCTCATGTGCTTCTGAATCAACTAAACTTTCTCTGCCATCTCTTCTACCAATTCTGGTCCCATTAGGTTCCTTTCACCTACTTCATCCCAAAATGCTGGAGTTTGAAAAAGATTTCCATATAATGCCTCAAATATTGCCATATGTATACTTGAATGAAATATTTAATTATAAAAAAATTCAACCAAAGAAATATGTTGGTCCCAACATCCCTAGTAATCCAACGAGCAATCACATAACATATCCTCCAAGGTCTGAATTGTTCGTCCTGACTGCCCATCTGATTGAGGATGAAAAGGTGAACTAAAAATTAATTCAGTACCCAATGACTTCTGAAGGCCTTTCCGAATGTTAGAAGTGACCCCGTGATCATGATCGGATAAAATTGAGAGGGGAACTCCATGCAACCTGACTATCTCTTTAACATTCAACCGAGAAAGTTGAACTAGAGACAAAGTATCTCTAATAGGAAGGAAATGAGCAAATTTAGTCAATCGGTCAACTATAACTCAGATTGCATTATTACCTCGAGATGTATTTGGTAATCCCACAACAAAGTCCATAGATATATTTTCCCATTTCCACTCTAGAACCAGTAAAGGCTAAATCATTCTTTTCGGTAACTGTCACTCTACTTTAACCTACTGACAAGTCAAACACATCACAGTAAAATATACAATATCTCTTTTCATTCCATCCCACCAGTAATACTTCCGAAGATCTCTATACATCTTAGTTCTTCCAGTATTAACTGATAATAGAGAACTATGAGCTTTACAAAACAACTCATTCTTCAAATGTGGATCTCAAGGAACACATAATTTCATTCCAAATCTCAAAACACAATCATTATCAACGTTAAAATCAGGTAACTTACCCTTCTGAACCAACTCTACATTTTTTCTGCAACTCATTGTTTTCCTTCCGCGCTTGCATTATTCGGTCTGGTAGAGATGATCTCACTGACACCTAAAAGAAAACTGAAGAATTTCCTGCACCATCAACTTCTCTGCCATAATTCATTAAATAAAAAACCAAAGGATCTTGTTCCAAATGTATCATGGTTAATGAAGTGCTACTTTTTTGACTCAAAGCATCAGCCACTTTATTTGCTTTTCCCAGATGGTAAAGGATCATGAAATCATAATCTTTGATCAATTCCAACCATTTCCTCTGTCTCATGTTAAATTCTTTCTGAGTGACTATATACTTAAAACTTTTGTGATCAATATATATTTCACAATTCACTCTATACAAATGATGCCTCCAAATTTTTAATTCAAAAACAACATCAGCTACTTCCAAATCATGTGTAGGGTAATTTACCTTGTGTGGTTTCAACTAACGTAAATCATAAGCAATTACCTAATCATTCTGCATTAGCACACAACCCAGTGATTTCAACAAAGCATCACTATAGATAAAAAACTCACCATTTCTGGAAGGTAGTGCCAAAAATGGATAATTCACCAATCTCCTTTTCAATTCCTGAAAAGAATCATCACATTCTTTTGTCCAGATGATCTTAACACCTTTTTGAGTTGACTTAGTCATCAGACTAGATGACCATGCTAAATTTTCAACAAAACTCCAGTATTAACCTGCCAAACCAAGAAAACTACGAATCTCAGTTATATTTTTGGGTCTTTGTAATCCTTCAATAACTTTGGATTTATTAGGATCAAAAGTTACGCCTTTTTTTGATACAATGTGACCAAGAAATGAAATTTTTTGTAACCAAAACTCACACTTCCTGAATTTCCCATAACGATTATTTTCTTTTAAGGTTTGCAAGAGATCCCTTAAATGACTTTCATTTACCTCCTTACTTTTTGAATAAACCAAAATATCATCAACTACCACAACCACAAACTTATCCATGAACTCATGGAAAATTATATTAATAAGATCCATGAATACAACAGGTTCATTGGTTAACCCAAAAGGCATAACTACAAATTCATAATGGCCATATCTGGTATGAAATGCAGTGTTTGGAATGTCTTATTCCTTTATTTTAAACTGATGGCACCTCGAACTCATGTCGACCTTCGAAAAATATTGATCTCCCATGAGCTGATAAAAAAAATCATCGATATGAGGCAAATGATTCTTATTCTTAATGGTGATGCTATTAAATTGTATAAAATCAATGAAAAGTATCATTGAACCATAATTCTATTTTACAAACAAGACAGGATCACCCCATAGTGATGTGCTATGTCGAATGAAACATTTCTCTATTAACTCATGCATTGATTCTTTATCTCTAAAAGTTTAATTTGAGTCATTCGATAAGGGGGTTTTGAAATTGGATTAAAATCAGGAACCAAGTCAACAGTAAATTCAACTTCTCGATCATGTATAATACCAGGATACTCATCAATAAAAACATCAAGGTAATCATTTACTATTGGCACATCATTAATATGAACAGTTCCTTTGTTTTCAATATTATGTGCAAGTTAACATTCATTTCCCTCTTTTACAAGTTTTTCGACTTCCTGATATGTTATCAAAAACAAGGGTTCATTCATGGATTCAAACTGAAAATAATTTTGAAAATAAACCTCTTTAGATCTGCATCAGAAATTCAATCCATGCCCAATATAACATCAAACTCTACTAGAGGAAAATCAATAAAGATTTCAGGAGGATTACATCCACACACAAGGACATGAATGTTCTTATGTTTTCTATTTGTCTCAACATTTCCTCTAGGTGTTTTTACCATAAGTTCAGTAATCTTATCAGGAGATGGAATTCCCAATTGACTAGAAAACTTATCAGAAATGAAAGAATGTGTAGACCCTGAATCAAACAAAACATTGGAATAATCTGAAAAAACTAACAATGTACCTAATGCTACTTCATTTGATGGACCACATCTGCTGAAGTAGTTGCAATGGATTTCACAACCCCTTTCTTCTTATAGTCTGGCTGCATTCCTTCAGTTGAGTTCTTTTCAGGACACTCATTTGCATAATGAACCATTTCATTTCACGTAAAACATTTTACTGACTGTATATAATTTTTCGTCCAACCATTATACGGATCTTTTTTAGTGCAATTACGAGCCTTATGCCACATTTCACCACATCGGTATCACATACCATAATTCAAAAGACATTCCCCAACATGATTTTTACTACAATTTTCTTAAACTTTAATCTTATGTTTCATACCATCAAACTTTTTTGAAGAGTTATTCCCTTTCTCCTGCCACCTCTAACTCTTATTATGTTGTTTGTCAAAGAATACTTGATCATCAGAAAACTCCATTAACACCTTCTCCGAACAACGAAAAATCATTCCATAACATTTAAACTCACAAGAAACTAAAGACCTTCGATATTTTTTATTTAATCTTGAATGAAAATGGTTTATTTTACTGTCAAGATATCGTATGAAATTTGGAGCATACCTTGCTAGTAGATTGAATTTTTCATCATAAGCAGCCACTGATTCATCCTCCTTCCTCAATTCCAGAAATTGTTTTTCCATCCTAAGATGAACCACCTCTGGAAAATATTTCTCAAGAAACATACCATTGAATTAATCTCAATCGGGAGCATAAATCTCCTCACTATAACTAATATTTTGCACCATCGAACACCACTGATCACCATCACCTTCAAAATTGTAAACTGCAAGACTATCCTATTGATGTTCTGAACAACCCATGACATCAAAAATATTATCTAATGCTTAAATCCACGTTTCAGGTAGCACATGGTCAGATGATCCTCCAAATGATGGGGGATGTTGCCTCATGAAATTATCCACTACTAACATCTTCCTCTGTGGTTGATCTGGATGATCTCGTACATGGATACCACCACCGTTTATCGCCCAATTAAACTATTCCATCACCACAACAAACTTTTCAGTTCTGATTCCAACCATCTCATGTTGCTGATTTGGAAGGTTGTCTTCTTCTTGATGTCTTCCCAACATAGCTACCATGTTTCCTCTGCAGAAAACCATTCTGACAAAAGAAATATCTTAGGTGAAACACCATGGTAATCTGTAAATACTATATGATTTCAATATAAACATAAATTACATTATTGAAATTTTTTTAACAACAACCTAACTCCTAATGTAATCTAAACTGACCTTTGATACCAACTATATGGATACGGTCTTAAACATTAAATAATATTGAATTAAATGAATAATTCACATTGAGGATCTTTTTAGATTTATAGTTTTAGAGAATTAGGACATAACTATTATATCTCAAAATATTACAAGGTAGAAATTTCTACACCATTTCCATTTTTTGTATAAAATATAAACTCTTGAAATAAAGAGACATGTTTAGTTCCATGTTTTAGACAACATGACTTTTCATTGATCACATCCTTCACCCTATTCATCTTTACGCCATGTAAAAACATATCAAAACATGGGATGAGCATAAAAGTCTCAGTAAGGGTTATGAAACAATGAATGAAAACATTTTTTCATAAATACATGGAAAACATCAACTCTTTTAATTACCTCGTGAAATCATAAGATTTATGAAAGACACATAGAAATCACAAATCATAAAGGTAACTTGCCGCATCCATTCCATACTTACATTATAGCTATCACAACTACATATGGAGTTACTTTGAAACACCAATCATAGTATATTCCTTAAATATATTAGGAGAAACATTCGTGTTTACCTCCGTCACCTTACCCAATGCATTGGAGAGCTATCTTGGTCTCACCCTCCATAGGTTTATCATGGAAACACCCGTATACCTAAATAATGACCAAGAACCCTAACATGATCATAACACATGACATAAGCATAAAAGAAAGACAGCATTTCCATATTGTAATAATAAAATAACATTTCAAGATATTGAAATAATAAATCCATTCTCAAAATTGTTTCCATTAAAAAAATATGTAAAAAGAGTATATGGTATTTATTTTTCCTTTTAAAAACATTCCGACTTGTTAAGGAATCCAAATATCAAATAATTCTCACGACGGCAGAAAGGTCTTTTTCACCACTTACGTTAAAAAACATTCCTTTTTGTCATTTAGTAAAATGATTCATATAAAAATATCCCCTTTGAATTAAATGAAAATTCAAAGGTGTTTATAAACCGTATAAAATAAAATCATGTATTAAAATAATATGTGCCTCAATGAAAGGAGATTGAGACGAAGTCCCATACCTCGTGTCCGACTTGACTCGATCGTTCTATAATATCCTGAATAATAAACTAAATTTAATATATTATTGCATAAAAATATTTTTCAAGTTTATTATTCCTTTTATATCACTTACTACCATGATATAAACATTATGCAATCATTTAACTTAATAACGTTTGATTTGTCGATATTTGGCACTTGAGTCAAAAATGGACTTCTTATATTTACATGTTATAAATTTAGTAAAATATCTATTATCTCCAGAATTATAATAATGATTTAGATATCCTATATATCATATATATCTTGTATATAAATGTATTTATAATTGTACATAACATTTGGACGTAATATATGAAATGCACCGTTCATGGATACGATAAGCCGTACGTACGCATGAACGCTACATTCATTTATATTTCCTATTTTAATGGAATTAAAACATAATTATACATAGGTATAGTATAATTATAGTATAATATCATATATAATATCATTAACTCTATCCTTTATAGATCCCACATAAGGCATTAATGAGTCACATCAGTTTGAGGGGGTGGTAGTCTGCACTTCCTCAAATGTGATTATCGTATTTAACCACTATGGAAACCATAATGATTTGATATAATTGGAAAGTAAAAAAGAATAAAGAAATCATAAACATAATATATATCATATATAAATACAGTTCCATCAATAATGGCCACCATGAGAGGCGGTACGATGTAATTGAACAATCATCGTTTCGTGAGGTGTTAGTTTTCGATCAACATAAACATTATGTTCTTTATCGATTAGATGGAGGTGTGTCTATGTGTAGTTAGAATAAATTTCATAACAAAATCCTAGTATATTCAGGATACTGTTTTTGTTACAAAATAATGGAAATAAAAATAATTTAGGGGTTGGAGAAGTAAAATAAAAGAAAACAATTGAAGAGAAAATGTTACCTTTAATTTGGGTAACTCTCCTCGATTTGAACCAAAGGACTTTGTGAAATCCCTTCTTCCAATGTTAAGTCTTATATAATGAGGAGAGTGATGTAGGAAGATTAATTGGGATGAGTTTGGAGGATCCAAATGGCTTAAGAGGTGTGAGGAATTGGATAGAAATGGTCTCATTTTATAAGGGATGGGAGGGGCTCTTTAGGAAAGTGTGAAAACATTATTTTATTATATAATGATATTCAGTTTCTAATGGTCCAAAAATCATTAAGGTCTAATATAAGATGACTCATATTTGAAATAAAGTCATCCAATAAGATTTATACTTGTTTTGGATAATGTTTTAATCATTATAAACATATTTATTTTAATCATTTATTAATGATGTAAATA
This sequence comes from Viscum album, assembly GCA_963277665.1. Lineage (NCBI taxonomy): Eukaryota > Viridiplantae > Streptophyta > Magnoliopsida > Santalales > Viscaceae > Viscum > Viscum album. Next base: position 1,478,687,100 of record OY728157.1, read on the forward strand.
CTACATCATTATTGTGTCGTAAATAATTTAATTAAGTAGATGTATAAAAATTATAAAAAAATACTGTCCTGGAGGAAATATATTTATATTTTCAATGAATATTTTTAGACAAAAATAGAACTTATATAACACCATATAAAAATTAATTACACAAAGTTATTTATTAATGTTAATTTTGTCTTTACATTCAATTAATTAATCAAAAGTGTCATTATCATTCATAAGTGGCTCCATGGGGTCCCGAATTCGACCCAAGGATTCCTATGGTTGGCCAATACACATCAAATATGTTTATGACAAGTGTTAAGGTAATTTTAAATTATTATAAAATTCTTTTAACCTTGAATTACCCTATTTACCTTTACCCGCGGTAAATAAAAGGCAGAAGACACTGTTCACAAAAAATTATTTTCATCTTAATGAATCACATTTTACTTCTTAATAAAAACCATGTATGTCAAATTTCTGAAATTCAATTCACATAATAGGTACAATTTCATTTAAATAAAAAAGTCATTTTTAACAACCACTAAGTTGTTTCACTATTCTCAAAAATTGATGTTTTTCATAAAACGACAAAAAATTAAGCCTAAGAATTATTTGATATTCTGAATTCATAATTGATTTCTATTTTTTCAAATTCAAAACATAGAAGTGTCATTAATTAATTTTAAACTTATTTCCCATTATCAAAACAAATAGCGGGTTTATAAGAAACAATATCTATCAAAATATTGATACTTGTTTATATCCCATTTCAAAGTGAAATTAATGTCAATGACCAATATTAGATTAAATGGTAAAAATATATTTTAATTTCACTATAAAACCAATTAAAAATATAATCTATCCATATAAATAAATTATATTAAAAGGCACTTTTGAATAAAAATTCAATAATTTTCTTTATTCATTAAAAAATGAACTTTATCAAAAAAATACCAAAAAAATAACCAAAGTAAAATTAGATATCCCCTTTCTAAAGAAGGATTTTCGTTGTTAAATTATAATGTATTAATGTGACCAAAAATATATTTAATGAGGGTTCTCCATTAAAAAGAATATAAATCGACATTTTAATGTAAATTATGGTTAAAATTAGATTCATTCACATTTTAAGCCACTAACTTTTATAGGATAAATGTAAATACTTTTAAAAAATATGTATAATCATAATGTAGTTAGTTTCATTCATTCCCACCAATAAATCTTCTTGGAGTTAAGTACAATTTAAAATAATAATATTATATTTTTAGTGTTCATTGTAGGATAACAAAGAAACCCGTTGTTGCGTATCAGGTACACTATCGAACATATCAACCCCTTTAAAGTAAAATTAATATTTCATTCACAAATATTAATAAATATGAAATATGTCTTATTCTTCATTTAGTTGGGATGTTACACAGATGATGGAGATGCCCGTGAAAAGAGGCAGCAAGGTGGATAAATAAGAATATTGATTGCATCTTACATATAAGAGATATAGTGTCAATGAAATAAATTTAATATATCATCACATAATACCTATAAATAAATCATTCTATAAGATGATTTGGATAACTAGTGGCACTAAAGTTCAATTAATAGATCAACTTTCAAAAAAATTCATGTATATCTATTTGGAGATAGAAAAGATTCCTATTATGGTTTGTTTCCAAGGCCTCATGTTCATCAATCATGGAATTTAATAATATGAGATGCTATTTGTTTATTATAAAAAGTGTGAATAGATGAATGAGAATCTAATGTCAAAATAGTGTGAGAGTTAGTGAGAGATAATACATAATAAAAAGCTAATGAACTGTTATTTTTTTGACACGAGTGTTTACATTTATTAAGATAAATGGGTAAAGTTGGAGTAGAATGACCAGGATCTGGTGGATCATTGTGTGTGATACCATCATCAGGCTCCAGTGTGGCTAGTATGAAAGGGTTTTGAGGGTAAACATTTCTAAAAGAGATTCAATGACATCAGTAGTTGGTCATGATGTTGGTGGAGGATTTATATACTTAGGAGAAGTTATGGAAGAATCTGAAATACCAGGTGATGGTGGGGAATCATGAATAGAAATTATAGAGTTTTCCGTAATGAAAACATCATTGGATGTGTTGTAATGACATAATTATGGAGAAAATAATCGATAGCCATGATGGGTTCATGAATAAAAAATAATGATACATTTTTTCATGTGAATCATTCTAGAAAAGGGATGGATCTCTATCTTGTACATTATAGACATTTTCAAAGATGTAAATAATTAGAAAATGTGATGATGTTCATGGAAATTAATAATGGAAAAGACTGTCCCCCATATAAATGGATATGGTAATTCTATAGATGTGATATGTTGCTGTGAGAATGGAATCAACCCAAAAAATTGTGTGAACATTCATTTGAAATAAAAGAGAATGAGAAAATTATAACAAATGATGATTCTAACATTCTGCAATGTAACACCCCGAGTCCATTTACCCTGAGTAAGTGCATTATTACATAACATTGGCATGATCACAAAAGATCATGTCTCAAAATACCGATTATTTTAGAAGCCTTCAAAACACTAGATATATTCATAAGTCTTACATTACATCATAAAGTGAAAAATAAAAATAATATAGTCTCTATATTACACACTCATATCATCTTCAGACTATCCCTTCAGGTCAGTCATAAAATATTTCTTCACATCCTGGGAAAATAAAACATAGAAAGGGGTGAACTTAGATTCTCAATAAGGATAAAAATATAGCGAAAACTTTCATAAATAAACATAAACCTTTAAGGTAATGTATAACTAAAACAAAAGACTTTTAAACGTGAACTTTAGCATAATATGGAAAAAATAAAATGAAGTAATACCATTTAATTATTTATATGGATATTCTACTAGTCGAATAATCACATGAAATATCAATACCCACTTTCATAATGATGGAATGCATAATTCCACACTATTATAACCACGTAGCCAGGGCCTCGTGCCATGACTACAAATAAGCTTTTGTCAAGGCCTCATGCCAAGACCCTAGTTTGTCTCATGATACCTACCAATTCATCGAGGAGATACAGTGGGCTTCACCAATCACTTATTATGTCCAATGCATTCCTTATATGAAAAGGTTTAAACATATCATAAAAATTCTCAAAAACCATAACATAATCGTATCACATAAATATACATATAAAAACAAAACATTTCCACATTTCAATCAAAAGATATCAATAAAACACATTAATATAATCTAAATATTATCAGAACCATTTTCAGTACCAAAATAAAAAAGTAATACTTGGTATTTATTGTTCATTTAAAAAAATTATGGCTTATAGAGGAAGCCGAAACTCAAATAATTCTCACGACGGTAGAGAAGTATTTGTCACCGCATACATAAGACAAAACATTCCTTTTATCATTTAGTAATAATGGTTCATATAAAAATAATCCTTTTTAATACAATTAATAGTCATAGGTGTTTATACACCGTATAAAATAAAGTTTTGTATAAAACAAAATATGCCTCAATGAAATGAGATTGAGACGAAGTCCCCTACCTCATGTCCGACATGACTTGATCATTCTTTAATCTCCTGAATAAAAAAATATAGTAATTTTATACTTTCTTAAGAACCTTTTTCAAGTTCATTATTCCTTTTATATCACTTATTACCATGTTTTGAACATTATGTAATTATTTAAGTTAATAACAGTCATTTTGTTGATATTTGGAACTTGAGTCAAAAATAAAGTTCTTATAATTTCAATTTGCTCATGTGGTAAAATTTCCATTATATCTAGAATTATATTCATGATGTAGATATCATATATATCATATATATCCTTTATATACATGTATTTTTAATATTAAATAACATTTAGAGGTATGAAATTAAATGCACCGTTCATGGAGATGGTAAGTCGTACATACGCATGAACGCTACATTCATTTATATTTCATATTTAATTGAATGAAATAATAATGATATAAAGGCATATTATAATTCCAGTATAATATCATATATAATATCATGAACTCCATCCTTTATACATCCCACATATGGCGTTAATGATTCAAATCACTTTGAAGGGGCGGTAATCCGCACTTCTTAAAATGAAATTATCGCGTCTACCCATAATGGAAATTATAAAGGTATGACATAAATGAAAAATAAAGAAGAATTAGGAAAATATAAATATAAAATATATCATATATAAATATAATTACATCTTAATGGCCAACATGAGAGGTGTTAAAAGAATATTGAACAATCATCATTTCGTGAGGCTGTAATTAGCCACCCACAGAAACTGTATGTTCTTTAACCATTAGATTAAATTGTGTGTAAATGTGAATAAAATATTTCTCATAACAACATCCTAGTATATGGAAGATACTGATTTGGTTACAAAATAAAGAAATAAAAAGAGTTTAAGGGGATTGAGAAGAAAAATAAAACAAAAGAACATAAGAGTAGACATTACCTTAAAATCGGGTATCTTATTTTTATTTGAGCCAAATGCTTCCTTGGGAAGACTTCTGCCCAAAGTGAGGCTTATACGAGTAAGATAGGGATGTTTGGAGAGTATTTGGGAAGATTATGGCAGATCCAATTGGCTTTGAAGGTGTGAATAAGGTGGTAGAGTTGAGGGCCTTTTATAACAGGAGAGGAGGGGCACTGTAAAGACCCGTAAAATTCAAGGGAAATTTTTTCTTAATTTTCTTTGGAATTTTACAAGAACGCGGTTTCTAACGGCACCTGATTCCGAGGCCCGGAGTGCCCGGAATCGATTTCCGATGTTTGGCTCGGGTACGTTCAGTGAACGAACGAGCGGGAATTTCTAGCTTTTGATCCGGTGCTCGGAATTGAAATCCGAGGGCACCGATGAACTCGCAGCGCCGATATTCGCTTAAGGAGACCTTTTCTGAGGTTGCGTTTATTTCGGGTTGAGAGTTAGTTTTTGGGAGATTTATAAAAAGTTGAATAAAAAAATGTGGAATTCTTTTTATTTTACTTTTGTTGGTTTACTTCTCTCAAAGGGGGTTAGGGGTGGGACCCACACCCACTTAACCTCCCTTGAGAGGATTACGTGTGGTGGGACCCACACGAAACTAAACCTTTCATTTTCTCCCTAAACTCCCCTTTTAAATTAAGTTGGCAAGTTGGGTTAATTAATGGCTTGAGTTGTCTTAATTCAAACCTTTGAAATTCAAATGGTTTGGTTGAGTTAATAAAATAACCCTTAGCTTATTCTTTCTTTGGTTAGAATTATTTAGCCAACTTGTGAGGATTTTTGAGAGCTCCTCCTCCTTCTTCTTCAACTCTGACGAAGAACACGAAGAACCTTCGAACTTCGACGAAGAACTCCACTTTCTCGGGCACCGTCTTCCGTGACGACATAACCGCGACGTCGACGTTCTTCTTCCGTGACGCCGACCACCGCGACGCTCGTCTTCCGCGAATCGTTATCGATCATCGAACTTCGTTCCAGAACCAAGGTAGGGGTTTGTTTTTTTTAAATTACTTTTATCATTCCCTTGAACATGAAGGAATAAACCGTTGGGCGTAGTTCCAAATTTTATTAAAAATTTGTGAAACGTTCATTGTTGTGTTATTACGATTGGCCAATTGATATCGTTTTAACGGGAGGAGACAGGACCTCACAAACACGGCCGATTCTCCTCCCCCTTCTAATCTTTCGTGTTGTTTTATCGGAGACAGCGCAGTGTCGTCGCACCGCGCAGGAACAAAAGAATTTAAGGCCGGTTTGGGTCTCGACGAAGAAACGCGGCGCTATAATGCCGCGCCTTTGAAATCGGATGAGACCGCGGCAGGAGTCGGGTCGCGGAGGAAGGGCGTGACGCCATTATGCCACGCCAATCGTTCAAGGTCTGAGCAAGAAGGGGCGGCCGGAAAACTGGCCATCGGCGGAAGAGGAAGAGCCGCGGCCGGATGGCCGCGGCGGAATAGCCAGAGGGGGCCGGCCTCGCCGGCCGCTGGAGATCAGGAAGGGCCGCGGCCCTACGGCCGCGGCGAAGCAGCCAGGGGCGGCTGGCGCCGGCCGCCGGAGATGGGAAGAGCCGCGGCGCTGGCCGTGGCGGAGAAGAAGAAGGCGGCCGGCCGCGCCGGCCGCCGGTTCGGTCAGAAGGCGGGACCCGCGGGTCCCGTGGGTTAATTAAAACGGCCGGCAAAAGCCGGCCGAGATCCGGAAAAGGGGGGGGGGGGGTTTCACCCCCCGCGTGCGGCACGTGCGCGGCACCCTGGTCGCGCCGCCGCTGGCCAGGCCGCGCCGCCACGCCGCCACCGGCCGGGCCTGTTCCAGCCGACCGGGTCAGGCCGACCCGGTTCGGGTCAGACCCGACCCGGGACCCGGACCCCCCGTTTTCGAGACAGTTTCGGTCTTTTGGCCATAACTTGAGCCACGGACCTCCGAATTACGAACCGTCTGCGGCAACGCGATACTTGGATCGACACGGTCGTTTTGGTATATTGCACTCAAAGTTTCAGAACACTTTGAGTTCGGCCGGGTTGGTTCGTTCACGAAACCAACCGGGCCTTCGGAGCGGAAACACTCATATCATGAGCTAAGGACGTCCGATTGATGTGCCGTCAGTTTTGTTGTGTTCCTCTTAGTGAGACGGTTCTTTTGGCATGCTCCACCCGAGGTTTGGATGCAGGTGGAGTACGGTCGGGTTGGTTTTGCCTTAAAAACCAACCGGGCCCCGGGGACGAAAATGCCAATAACTCTCAGACCGGGCGTCCGATCGACGTGCCGTCTGTTGCGTTGAGTTCCTGTTGACGATACAGAACTTTTGGATACATCAACTCTGGACTTTCTGACAGTTGATGTATCAGCCTCTCGGCTCGTGGAGCAGTCCCTCCGAACGAGCTTGCTGTGTGCGGGAACCCTAGTGCTGGCTGCGACTGCTTCTCTGACAGCGACGATTGTGCAGAGATCCTCCGTGGACTCCGACGACGACCATGCAGAGATTCTCAGTGGACTGAAGCGATGACTGTGCAGAGATCCGCAGTGGACTGCGACAACTACTGCACTCAGCGATCCTACGTGGATCAGTGCTACAGGTCCTGCGTGGGCCCGATCCTGTGTGGGTCTGATCCTGTGTAGGTCACTACGGGGGTTAGTACCCATCGATCCTTCGTGGGTCCGAAGACTTAGATGGTTCAGTGATCATCTTTATCGTCATCCAAAGACGTATACCTGTGTGAGCTGAATCTTCTGTTTTACTCGATAGAGGTGGTGCGCTTGGTTGTAGCGGTAGACCCGCGATACTGGAGACGAGCGTACGGAGTACGGAGACCGGGTAGCCGGCTAAGACCTGAAGACTACTCGACCGACTCGACTTGGAGTGAGTCGACTAGCCTAGTGGACGGAGCGCCCGATATTTGGCGGCAGACCCACGGTGGACGGAGCGCCTGGTAATTGGCAGCAGACCCGCGGTACTCGACTGGAGGAGTACCTCTGTAGGTTATTTGAGTGAGCGCCCGGTATTTGGCAGCAGACCCTCAGCGGACGGAGCGCCCGGTTGTTGGCGGCAGACCCGCGGTACTCGACAGGAGGAGTACCTCAGCAGTCTTAGGTTAGTGAGCAGTATCTCAGAGTCGTGACAGGACACTGTACACTTCAGAGATGGGGCTTTTTAGTAGTTACGTTTTTGATAATGAAAATCCTGTGTGAGCTGAATCCTAATACTTTCCTGTGTGGATTGTGTTGTGTTATCCTGTGTAGATTACGTTTTTCTTTCCTGTGTGGAATACGTTTACTTTCCTGTGTGGACTGAGTTATACTTGGGCTCGGAGGTTGGAGCGTATTTGAATTGATGACTTAGGTATATGTATGGGCATATACCTAAGCAGTGTTGGTTGTTACTTCGAGATTGTACCTTTCTTTGTGGTTTATCCTTTGTGGATTTTGAGAGACCTTCAGGGGTCTCGGGGTCCCTACTGAGTAGCTTATACTCACCCCAGCACGGGCTTTGCCCGCACTACGTTGTTTTGGTTGCAGACGACGGACAGCGTTGATCTTGGCTGAGGCTTACAGAGCGGGACGGTACCCGGAGGTGGACCACTTGGCGGGACGTGCTCGGAGTGGACGGCGGGACCCGTGGAGCAGTGGAGCTATCTGTACCCACCCTTCAGGTGGGATTTCCATTGGACAGCTCGGTGTAGCGGCTTTTACTTTTCAGTTGCTGTTTTCCCATTCGAGTTGTACTTTACTTTCAATTTGGGTTTGTATACTGGCCCATTTACTTTTCCGCACTTTCAGTTGTACTCTGCTTTTGTTTAGTGTTTACTTTCCTCTTGCTTACTCTATGGTGTTTGTTTACTTTACAAAGGCAATGCCTTCCCTTTTTACCGGAATTTACGCCTTGGTGCTAGTCTCCAGCCCCTGGCCTATGGAAGGCGGGCTTGGGGTAGTCACGGCACGGACCCCGAGGGTGGGTCGTGACAAAATTAGTATCAAAGGAGTTCGGTTCTACCGTGAACTCTGATCTTTTCTATGTGAAGCAATAATTTTTAGCGTATTGAGTGTGGTTATCAGTCCAGGGAGTCCACTGTTGGTGCGGCGGCCGACGTATCCATACACCAGGACCCTGACTTCTGATTTTCGACTTAATGCACGAAAACATTGATTGCGTGTGTGTTTCAATGTTTTCTTTTTTGATTACTTATATCAGCTCACCAGGTATAATGTTCTGACCGTGGCACACCTGTTCCCTTTTCAGGATTGCCCCACGACGACAGCCAGCTAGGGTTCCGAGAGTCGAGTGTGACGACAGCCCACCGAGCGACGAGGCCTCGGTGCAGGGCCCTTTGTCAGCAGTGGCACCAGAGGTAGTTCTACCCGCCGAGCCCCCGATGCTTCCAGCACCAGACGTTGACGATGCACGTCGCCTCAGCGCACTGCATCAGTTTCAGCGCCAGCGACCACCAGGTTTCACGGGGAGACGGATCCCCAAGCAGCAGAGGACTGGCTGGAGGCAGTCGTCCGAGTTTTCAGGCTAGTGAGGACACCAGCAGACCTCATGGTGATCCTCGCGGTGATCCTACTGCACGCAGCAGCAGGGCGATGGTGGAGCCTGATGCTCCAGGTACACGATGAGGCCACCCTCATATGGACGGACTTCGAGAGCCTCTTCCGCTCAGAGTTCGTCCCGGCCACCCTCTGTGCGGTGCGCATCCAAGAGCTTCTTCAGCTGCGGCAGGGCAGCTTGACGGTCGCCCAGTACGCGGCGAGGTTCACCGGCCTTTCTCGGTACTCGACAGACATGGTACGGGACCCCTTCTTCTGGGCCCGGACCTTCGAGCAGGGATTGAGACACCAGATCAGGTCATCACTGATCTCCCTCAGCATCCCGACCTAGGCTGGAGTGCTAGAGCGAGCCCTCCTGATCGAGAGTTTCCTGGCTGAGTCCACAACGAGACCTACCACAGGGCGGCAGATAGCGGAGTCTTCAGCAACAGGTAGCCGACAGATGACTCGGGGTTCCAGGCAGACCAAACCTACTAGTGGCCGACTTCACGACTCAGGCTCAGTTGTGCGGGGAAGCCGGGGTGGAGTTAGAGCCAGGCGTGCCGAGAGTGGGCAGTGTTACTCATGTGGCGGGATTGGTCACATGGCTCGTGACTGTCCGACCCGCCATGCTGATGATCAGCAGTTAAGTGAAGAACCTCCCAGGCAGAGGAAGAGGTTCGACCGTGGCGGTCCACAGGGAGGAGGCGGACGAGGCAGAGGAGCTGGACGAGCAGCCGGTGGTGGGCGACGCTTTGAGGCTCTGCCACCACCACCACCAGGAGGTCCACCACGACCACAGGGAGTAGGTGAACATGCGAGAGCTCAGCTTCAGGCAGCCGAGGCCTTCGATCATGGAGGTCTGGGAGCCGATGGACAGGAGCAGAACTAGTGGATACGTCCTTTGTACTTCTGGTTCCTTGTTGCTTTTGTGTATCTTCTTGTATTATGAGCTGCAATATAAAAAAAACACATACCTTTGTGATATTTTCGTTCCTGTCCTCTTTCGTGATGTTACTAAGAGGTTCCAGTTTTGGCTGTTGACTTGACGCTCACTTGTGAGACATCTACTGGAGGAGACCCAGTTACCACACACTAATGCCGACAGTGTGACTCAACCCTTGGAGGCGAGAGTAACGGTTGAATCTCTTAGTAGTAGCGCCGAGGCCTTACGACGTCATCCTTGGTATGGATTAGTATCATCCATGTTAGGATTGACTGTATTAGGCAAAGAATGTGGTTCATCCAGGGGATGGGACCAGATTTCTCTTATCGGCAAAGAAGAAATCTTGCAGCTCTGGTGGGACCGGAGATGGTCCAGGCCACGACAGAGAAGGTCCAGGTCATCCAGGAGCGGATGAGGACAGCACAGAGCCCGCAGAAGTCATATGCTGACAGGAGGCGGAGGCCACTGGAGTTCGAGGATGGCGACTACGTCTTCTTGGGGGTCTCACCTCGACGTGGTATTCGGAGATTTGGCCGAGGCGGCATGTTATCTCCGCGCTTCATCGGACCCTTCCAGGTCCTCAGCAGGATTGGTGAGGTGGCTTATCGCCTGGCTCTACCACCTCAGTTGCACCGGGTGCACGACGTCTTCCACGTGTCTCAGCTGAGGAGATACGTGCACGACCCGACGCACATCATTGACCATGGGGAGCTTGACGTTGATGATGGGGCGACTTTTACGGAGGTCCTGGTGGAGATAGAGGATCGACAAGAGCGGGTCCGGCGTGGGCGATCGATTCCTCTTGTGCGCATCAGATGGAAGCATGAGAATCTCCAAGAGAGAACATGGGAGCGGGAGGCTCAGATGCGAGCTCAGTACCCACTTTTGTTTCCCTAGTTTTTGATGTATCTTTACGGGGACGTAAAGCCCTAAGGTGGGAGTAATGTAAAGACCCGTAAAATTCAAGGGAAATTTTTTCTTAATTTTCTTGGGAATTTTACAAGAACGCAGTTTCTGACGGCACCTGATTCTGAGGCCCGGAGTGCCCGGAATCAATTTCCGAAGTTTGGCTCGGGTACGTTCAGTGAACGAACGAGCAGGAATTTCTAGCTTTTGATCCGGTGCTCGGAATTGAAATCTGAGGGCACCGATGAACTCGCAGCGCCGATATTCGCTTAAGGAGACCTTTTTCGAGGTTGCGTTTATTTCGGGTTGAGAGTTAGTTTTTGGGAGATTTATAAAAAGTTGAATAAAAAAATGTGGAATTCTTTTTATTTTACTTTTGTTGGTTTACTTCTCTCAAAGGGGGTTAGGGGTGGGACCCACACTCACTTAACCTCCCTTGAGAGGATTAAGTGTGGTGGGACCCACACGAAACTAAACCTTTCATTTTCTCCCTTAAACTCCCCTTTTAAATTAAGTTGGCAAGTTGGGTTAATTAATGGCTTGAGTTGTCTTAATTCAAACCTTTGAAATTCAAATGGTTTGGTTGATTTAATAAAATAACCCTTAGCTTATTCTTTCTTGGGTTAGAATTATTTAGCCAACTTGTGAGGATTTTTGAGAGCTCCTCCTCCTTCTTCTTCAACTCTGACGAAGAACACGAAGAACCTTCGAACTTCGACGAAGAACTCCACATTCTCGGGAACCGTCTTCCGTGACGACATAACCGTGACATCGACGTTCTTCTTCCGTGACACTGACCACCGCGACGCTCGTCTTCCGCGAATCGTTATCGATCATCGAACTTCGTTCCAGAACCAAGGTAGGGGTTTGTTTTTTTAAAATTACGTGTATCATTCCCTCGAACATGAAAGAATAAACCGTTGGGCGTAGTTCCAAATTTTATTAAAAATTTGTGAGACGTTCATTGTTGTGTTATTACTATTGGCCAATTGATATCGTTTTAACGGGAGGAGACCGGACCGCACAAACACGGCCGATTCTCCTCCCCCTTCTAATCTTTCGTGTTGTTTTAGCGGAGACAACGCGATGTCGTCGCACCGCGCAGGAACAAAAGAATTTAAGGCCGGTTTGGGTCACGAAGAAGAAACGCGGCGCTATAATGAAGCGCCTTTGAAATCGGATGAGACCGCAGCAGGAGTCGGGCCGCGGTGGAGGGGCGTGACGCCATTACGCCGCGCCAATCGTTCAAGGGCCGAGCAAGAAGGGGCGGCCGGAAAACCGGCCGCCAGCGGAAGAGGAAAAGCCGCTGCCGGACGGCCGCGGCGGAATAGCCAGAGGCGGCCGGCCTCGCCGGTCGCCGGAGATGGGAAGAGCCGCGGCGCTGGCCGCGGCGGAGAAGAAGAAGGCGGCCGGCCGCGCCGGCCGCCGGTTCGGTCAAGAGACGGGACCCGCGGGTCTCGCAGGTTAATTAGAACGGCCGTCAAAAGCCGGCCGAGATCCGGAAAAGGGGGGGGGGGGTTTCACCCCCCGCGTGCGGCACGTGCGCGGCACCCTGGCCGCGCCGCCGCTGGTCGGGCTGCGCCGCCGCTGGCCGGGCCGCGCCGCCGCTGGCTGGGCCGCGTCGCCACCGGCCGGGCCGGTTCCAGCCGACCGGGTCGGGCCGAAGCTATTCGGGTCGGATCCGGGTCGGGTCGAGCCGGAACGGGCCGGCCCGGTTCGGGTCAAACCGGGGGGGGGGGGGGGGTCGGGCCGGGTCGGCCCGGACCCGGACCCCCTGTTTTCGAGACGGTTTTGGTCTTTTGGCCATAACATGAGCCACGGAGCTCCGAATGACGAACCGTCTGTGGCAACGCGATCCTTTGATCGAGACGGTCGTTTCGGTATATTGCACTCAAAGTTTAAGAACACTTTGAGTTCTACCGGGTTGGTTCGTTCACGAAACCAACCGGGCCTTCGGAGCGGAAACACTCATATCTTGAGCTATGGACGTCCGATTGACGTGCCGTCAGTTTTGTTGTGTTTCTCTTTGTGAGACAGTTCTTTTGGCATGCTCCGCCCGAGGTTTGGACGTAGGTGGAGTATGGTTGGGTTGGTTTTGTCTTAAAAACCAACCGGGCCCCGGGGACGAAAACGCCAATAACTCTCAGACCGGGCGTCCGATCGATGCGCCGTCTGTTGCGTTGAGTTCCTGTTAACGATACGAAACTTTTGGATACATGAACTCTGGACTTTGTGACAGTTGATGTATCAGCCTCTCGGCTCGTGGAGCGGACCCTCCGAACGAGCTTGCTGTGTGCGGGAACCCTAGTGCTGGCTGCGAATGCTTCTCCGACATCGACGATTGTGCAGAGATCCTCCGTGGACTCCGATGACGACCATGCAGAGATCCTCAGTGGACTGCAGCGACGACTGTGCAGAGATCCGCAGTGGACTGCGACGACTACTGCACTCAGCGATCCTACGTGGATCAGTGCTACAGGTCCTACGTGGGCCCGATCCTGTGTGGGTCTGATCCTGTGTAGGTCACTGCGGGGGTTAGTACCTATCGATCCTTCGTGGGTCCGACGACTTAGATGGTTCAGTGATCATCTTTATCGTCATCCGAAGAAGTATACCTGTGTGAGCTGAATCTTCTGTTTTACTCGATAGAGGTGGTGCGCTTGGTTGTAGCGGCAGACCCGCGATACTGGAGACGAGCGTACGGAGTACGGAGACCGTGTAGCCAGCTGAGACCTGAAGAATGCTCGACCGACTCGACTTGGAGTGAGTCGACTAGCCCAGTGGACGGAGCGCCCGGTATTTGGCGGCAGACCCACGGCGGACGGAGCGCCTGGTAATTGGCAGCAGACCCGCGGTACTCGAATGGAGGAGTACCTCTGTAGGTTATTTGGGTGAGCGCCCGGTATTTGGCAGCTGACCCTCAGCGGACGGAGCACCCAGTAGTTGGCGGCAGACCCGCGGTACTCGACATGAGGAGTATCTCAACAGTCTTAGGTTAGTGAGCAGTATCTCAGAGTCGTGACAGGATACTGTACACTTCAGAGATGTGGCTTTTCAGTAGTTACGTTTTTGATAATGAAAATCTTGTGTGAGATGAATCCTAATACTTTCCTGTGTGGATTGTGTTTTGCTATCCTGTGTAGATTACGTTTTGCTTTCCTGTGTGGAATACATTTACTTTCCTGTGTTGACTGAGTTATACTTGGGCTCGGAGGTTGGAGCGTATTTGAATTGAAGACTTAGGTATATGTATGGTCATATACCTAAGCAGTGTCGGTTGTTACTTCGAGATTGTACCTTTCTTTGTGGTTTATCCTTTGTGGATTTTCAGAGACCTTCAGGGGTCTCAGGGTCCCTACTCAGTAGCTTATACTCACCCCTGCACGGGCTTTTCTCGCACTACGTTGTGTTGGTTGCAGACGACGGACAGCGTTGATCTTGGCTGAGGCTTGCAGAGTGGGACGGTACCCGGAGGTGGACCACTGGGCGGGACGTGCTCGGAGTGGACGGCGGGACCCATGGAGCAGTGGAGCTATCTGTACCCACCTTTGAGGTGGGATTTCCAGTGGACAGCTCGGTGTAGCGGCTTTTACTTTTCAGTTGCTGTCTTCCCTTTCGAGTTGTACTTTACTTTCAGTTTGGGTTTTTATACTGGCCCATTTACTTTTCCTCACTTTCAGTTGTACTCTGCTTTTGTTTAGTGTTTACTTTCCACTTGCTTACTCTGTGGTGTCTGTTTACTTTACAAAGGCAATGCCTTCCCTTTTTACCGGAATTTACGCCTTGGTGCTAGTCGCCAGCCCCTGGCCTATGGAAGGTGGGCTTGGGGTAGTCACGGCACGGACCCCGAGGGTGGGTCATGACAGGCACTCTTGGAAAGTCATGAAAGGTTACATTATTATTAACTACATTTCAGATTTTAAAGGTCCCAAAAAGATAAATTTTGAGTATAAGGTGATACGGGTTCACAATAAACCCATCTAATAGGATTTAGACAAGTTTATGATTTATATTTTACCTCATCTTTTCATTTTATTTAAATCGTTAATTAATGAGGTAATCGTTGCATCATCATGGTGTGATAAATAAATTTATTTATATAATACTTAAAAATTAAAAAAAAAGTTACATGATGTAGGAAATCTTTTTATATTTCCATTGACAATTTATAGTCTATAATATAATTTATTTAGGAAAAATTAAAATTGTTTTACTTGGGTGATACATACTTTTGTTATATTTTCCATTCTTTAAAAATAAAAAGATAAAATGACACTATCACACAAAAGAGTTGCCATGGGGTCCCCATGTTTAGCACAAGGAATCCCATGGTCGGTGATGACACAACCAGTAGACGTAAAACACATTTTGGGGTCACTGTATATTATTATGATATTATTTTATTACCCTTAACTACCCGAATAGTAATTAACCACGAAAATTATAGATAATTGTCGGAGTTGCTATTCATATTGTCCAATTAAAAAAGAGTTTTAATTAAATATTTTGAACTTTATGATTCCAAATATGGAAAGAATTTTACAAAATTCTAAACACAGAAATTTCAGTATGTAATTTAAAAATAATTCTTTTTTTCAAAACCAGAGATGGGTTTTTAAGAAATAAAATCTAACAAAATATTGACTTGTTTTTACATCCAATTGAAAAGTGAAATAATATCCAATGAAAAAAATTTATTAAGTGATAAAAAGATATTTCAATTATACTTTAAAACCAATTAAAATGAAAATCTAACTATATAAATAAATTTCATGAAAAGGCAGTTTTGAATTAAAATACAACATTTTTCATTATTCCTTAAAAAATGAACATTATCATAAAAATACCAAAAACTCACCCAATGCTATAATTGACATTACAAATTCAAAAATGATTTCCATTTTACGAAATTGAAAACATATAAGTTTCACTAATAAAATATATAATTAATTCCCGTTGTACAAACAAATAGCGTGTTTTTAAGAAACAATATCTATTAAAAGATTGACAATTATTTATGTCGAATTTCTTAGTGAGATTAATTTTAATGACCACCATTGGATACAATGGTAAAATTAAATTATAATTATACTTTAAAACCACTCAATATTATAATTTATCACTATATATTAATTTGATTAAAATAAATGTTTTTAACTATTTGTCACTATTCATCAAAAATTGGATGTTCTCAGAAAAATTACAAAAATTAAAATTAGGCTAATTTTGATATTTCGTATCCAAAAATGAAGTCCATTTTGAAATATATAATTTATATTATTCAAAATGTTGGTATTACTATTCATAACATCTACTTTGATTGGTCGCGGTGTGTTAGAATATCAATCTTGCGTACAATACAAGCTATTTCATTATTGAAAGAGAAGAGTATCGTGAATGCTTGTGGTGTTAAATTCTCCCCTTCCTTAAATAAATTGTGTCCTCCCAATTTGAAAATGTTCTTCGAAAATAAAAGGTTGAAAATATAAAATACCTTTGTGGAAAACCCACATCGGAAATAAGGTTAATAAAATTTAGCCTTAATAATAGGGAATGTGAAATGAAAAAGTCACCACCAAATTATGATCTAGTTTAGGAGAACATTGGTGGAAATTAGTGACATATAATTCAAGGAAAACATAAATATTTGTAGAGAGTGATTGAGGTCATCAATCACAAACAAGTGTAAAATTGAGGGCCTTAAAGCCTTCAATATATGTTGATTTAAAGTATCATCAGTTCAAAAAAACATCAGTTATTAGGATAACACATTATTTGTATTAATATCTCTTTCCAAAAGTTTAAGAATTAATTTATTCATAGAATATGATATAGGTATATATATATATATACTTTACGTGTAGAGTTTCAACCTTCAACTAATTTCTACCACAAACTCATCTTTCACTCAAAAATAATATATAACTCAAAAAATTATATTTATCCTAATCATACATGGTTCAAAATATTAACACATACCATGTATATTAGGAAATTTAATTTTTTATAACCAGAGACTTCTTGTAGGATAGTTGTAGGAAATAAAGGCATCTCACACTATGGTTGTGGGTTCGATTCCTACAGTTTTGTCTGACGCGACAGGTTATCCCCCGACCAGTAGGTTGTCCTTTTACTAAAACTATAGTATTATATTATTCCAAAAATAATCTTCAAAAATTTTTTAACCTTAAATAATACTATCCAACGTTCTACTTAATCTATTAAAACCTTTATATTTATCCAAAATACCTGTGTCCAGACTCCCTCTAAAAGGTCTCTAAATTCTAAAATCAATTGTAACATCATATTCCCCAAATAAATTAATGTTTCCATTATTGTCACATCCTAAAAGTATGATTACCTTCATAATATTAAAACCTTGATGAAAACAACAAGAACTACAATACAATCCTTATATATATCACATTATTCTTATAACCAGAATTCAATCCTTGAGTCCAAATAGACAAATACATTAATTATTCCACTTCAACTATAGTAACAACATAAGATTGGCCTTGATCCCTTGGCCTTTTCTGAGGTAATATTCCTTGGCACTTAGGGAATTCATTCGCATAATCCCCATTTCTCTATAATTGAATAATTCAACATTGATAACCACTTTCTTTCCCTTACAATCACGAGCCTGGTGACCTATTTCTCCACATTTATAACAAACTCCCTTTCCTTTTAGGCAATTACTAGGGTGATTCTTCCCACAATTATCACATAATGGAAAATCCTTCTTTCCCTTTTTCCCTTTATCGGTCTCTAGTTCCACCGTTCTCTTCTTCTCTTTCTTTAATTTATTGTCAAAAGACTTAGAGAATTTCTTTTCCATATTAATAGAAAATGATACAATGTATTCGTATAATGAGAAGGATTATGAGACCAATTCTTGACGGAGAAATGGTTTTAATCCATCAAAGAAATGGTCAACCTTACTTCTTGGGTTACGTATATAATCTGCAGCATACCTCGCTATCCTTGTAAAGTTGGCCTCATACATTGCGACATTCTCATCCTCTTTTTGTCTTAGACTCACAAATTGCCTTTCTATATCTGCTCGATGGTCACGAGGAATGTATTTTTCTATGAAAAGACCTTTTAACTCCCTCAATTCCATATTTGATACTTGTTCATCTTTCTTTGTGTTTTGAATCAATGACCACCATTGATCAACATCTCTAGTGAGGCTGTAAACTGCCATGATAACCTTTTCTCTTTCACTACTCCCCATGGCCTGGAATATTTTATCTAAGGAATTTATCCATTGCTCAGCTACTAAGGGATTTTTACTCACATTTAATGTTGGTGGTTGTTTTTTCATGAAGCGGTATAACATTGATCCTCCACGTTGCAGATCGGGGTGCTCCATACGAGTAAGGTTATTATTAATAACCTGAGTGTGTTGTCCTGGTATGGTGATAAGCTGATCAGCATCAGTTGTATCACCAGTTAGATTATAATTATCTTGATCAGAAGGAAAAACCCTACATGAAGTGTGTGCATTGATACGGCTTCCATTCCATCCACTAGGCACCATTTCTAAACAATTACATAAACTAGATTAGTTTATGAATCGAAATACATAATAACAAACTTGAAAAACACCTAATATAAATTGAACTGTTTATGGATATAATACATAATCATAAAAATGTTTCTCTTTGTGGAGGTATATACTCATAAACCGTTCATAATGATTTGTAAATAAAATGATAATTATCCTAAGGATATCCCCCGAGAGTGTCGTAACCAAGAGTGAAGCAGGGCCCGTTGTCGTGCACAAGTTCATGTTCGAGTCTAACTCAAAGTGGTGTTTTTTGGTTTTTACCTCTAGGTATATCTGTGCAAGAGCCGCCTCTACCTTCTCATATCTAGACCGTTATTTAATGCTAAAAAAACTCACAAAATCTCTGCAATACCAAAATTCAAGGATGTTTTTCTATACAAAGCCTCAAAGTCTATCTTAGGGCTATGTGCTCTAATCAGAGTTTTTCTAAATCTAGCTTCCAAGGTTATTACTAAACTTCCTCTAATACCAACTATAATTCCCCGACCCCAGTTACCCAGAGTCGGTGCATTATTACGTAACATTGACATGATTACAAAAGATCAAGTCTCGAATGACCGATTATATTAGTAGGCTTGGAAACACTAGATATATTCACAAGTCTTACATTACATCATAATGTGAAAAATCACAGTAAAATAGTCTCTATAGTCCAGACTCATATCCCCTTCATACTATCCCTATAGGTCACTCATAAAATATTTCTTTAAATCCTAGGAAAATAATACATTGAAAGGGGTGAGCTCAGATGCTCAGTAAGGATAAAAATATAGTGGAATCTTTCATAAATGAACATAAACATTTAAGGTAATGTATAACTAAAACAAAAGCCTTTTAAACATGAACTTCAACATAATATAGAAAAAATAAAATGAAGTAACTCGATTTACATATTCACATGGATATTCTACTAGTCGAATAATCTAATGTAATATCAATAACCACTTTCATAATGATGGAATTCCTAAATCCATTATATCATAACCACGTAGCCAAGGCCTCGTTCCAAGACTACAAATAATGATTTGTCAAGGCCTCAGGCCAAGACATTGGTTTGCCTCCTGAGACCTAATGATGCATTGAGGAGATATAGAGGGATCCACCCGTCACTTATTAAGTCCAATGCATTCCTTATATTAAAAGGATTAAACATATCATAAACTATGCCCAAGAACCATAACATAATCGTATCACATAAAACATGCATAAAGGAAACATAAACATTCCACATATCAATCAAAAGATATCAATACAACACCTTAATATAATCAAAACATTATCAAAACCATTTTCAATACCAAAATAAAATAAAAGTAAAACGTGGTATTTATTTTTCATTTAAAAAAATTTATGGCTTGTAGAGGAAGTTGAAACTCAAATAATGGTCACGATGGCAGAGAAGTCATTGTCGCCACATACGTATGAAAAACATTTATTTTGTCATTCAGTAAAAAAGCATCATATAAAAAAATTACATTTGAATAAAAGTCAAAGTCAAAGTGGTTTATACACCGTATAAAATAAAGTTGTCTATAAAAGAAAATATGCCTCAAGGAAAGGAGATTGATACAAAGTCCCTTACATCGTGTTCGACTTGACTCGATCATTCTTTAATCTCCTGAATAATAAACTACAGTTAATTTCTACTTTATTAAGAAACTTTTTCATGTTCATTAATCCTTTTAAATCACTTATTACCATGTTATGAACATTATGTAATTATTGAAGCTAATAACAGTCGTTTTGTTGAACTTTGTTACTTTAGTCAAAAATAAACGTCTTATAATTACAAGTTGTTCATGTTGTAAAATATCCATTATATACAGAATTATATTCACGATAAAGATATCATATATATCATATATATCCATTATGTACATGCCTTTATAATATTACATAACATTTAGAGGTATGAAATGAAATGCACCGTTCATGGAGACGGTAAGCCGTACGTACGCAAGAACACTACTTTCATTTATATTTCATATTTAATGGAATGAAATAAAAATTATATAATGGTATAATATAATTCCATTATAATATCATATATAATATCATTGAATTCATCCTTTATACATCCCACATATGGAAATAACGATTCAAATCACTTTGAGGGGGTGGTAATCCACCTTTCCTAAAATGAAATTATCACGTTTACGCATATCATAAATCATAAAGGTGTGCCATAAATGAAAAATAAAAAATCATAAGTAAAACATAAACATAATATATATCATATATAAATATAGTGAAATCATAATGGACACCATGAGACGTGTTAAATGATGATTGAATAATCATTGCTTTGTGAGGCAGTAATTCGTCACCCACAGAAATAGTATGTGCTTTAAGCATTAGACGAAGGTGTCTATAAGTGTAAATAAAATAGTTCTCATAACAAAATCCTATTATATTGAAGAACTGGTGTTGTTACAAATTAAAGGAATAAAAATAGTTTAAGGTTTTGGAGAAGAAAAATAAAACAAAAGAACATAAGAGAAGACATTACCTTAAAATCGGGTAACTCTTTTTGATTTGAGCCAAAGGCTTCCTCGGAATGACTTCTACCCAAAGTGAGTCTTATTGGAGTAATATAGGGAAGCTGAGAGAGTATTTGGGAAGAGGATGGCTGATCCAAATTGCTTTGATGGAGTGAATAAGGTGGTAGAGTTGGGGGGCTTTTATAAGAGGAGAGGAGGGGCACTCTTGGAAAGTCATGAAATGTTACATTATTATGAAATGATTTTCAGATTTTAAAAGTCCCAAAATCATATATTTCGAGGATAAGTTGATAAGGGTTCTCAATACACCCATACAATAGGCTTTAGACATGTTTATGTCTTATATTTTACCTTTTATTTTCATTTTATTTAAATCGTTCATTAATGAGGTAATTGCAGCATCATCCTAGTGTGATAAATAAATTTATTTATTTAATACGTAAAAATTATAAAACAATTACCATGATGTAGGAAATATTTGTAGCTTTCCAATGACTATTTATAGTCTATAATATCATTTATTTAGACATAATTAATTTTATTTAATTGGATGATACATACTTTTGTTAAACCTTCCTTTCTTTAAAAATAAAATGATAAAATGTCACTATCACACAAAAGTGATTCCATGGGGTCCCGATGTTTGGCACAAGGAATCCCATGGTCGTCCATGACACATAAAGTAGCATTAAGACACATGTTTGGGTCATTTATGTTATTATGATATTATTTTATTACCCTTAACTACCCAATTACTAATTAATCATGATAACTAAAGATAATTGTCGACGTTACTATTCATACTATCCAAAAACAAGAGTCTTAATTACAAAATTTGGACAAAATGATTCCAAATATGGAATCCATTTTACAAAATTATAAACACAGAAATTTCAGTAATTAATTTAAAAATAATTCCCATTGTCAAAACCAAAGACGGGTTTTTAAGAAATATAATCAATCAAAATATTTACTTGATTTTACATCCAATTGAAAAGTAAAATAACATCCAATGAAAAAAACTGTATTAAGTGATAAAAACATAATTCAATTATACTTTAAAACCAATTAAAATGATAATATAACTATATAAATAAATTGGATGAAAAGGCGGTTTTGAATTAAAATATAACATTTTTCACTGTTCATTAAAAAATCAACAATATCAAAAAAATACCAAAAATTCACCCTATTATATATTTGATATTACAAATTCACAAATGATGTCAATTTTACAAAAATAAAAACATAGAAGTTTAATTAATAAATTATATAATTAATTCTCGCTATACAAATAAAGCATGTTTTTAAGAAACAATATCTACAAAAAGATTAACAATTATTTATGTCCAATTTCAAAGTGAAATTAATTTTAATGACCACCATTGGATAAAATGTTAAAATTATATTCTAATTATACTTTTAAACCACTCAATAGTATAATTTATTAATATAAATTCTTTTGATTAAAATAATTGTTTTTAAGTATTTTTCAATATTCATCGAAAATTGGATGTTCTCAGAAAAATACCAAAATTTCAACTTAGGATAATTTTGACATTCCAAATCAAAAAATGAAGACCATTTTGGAATATAGAATTTATATAATTTAAAAAGTGGGTATTACTATTCATAACGACTACTTTGATTGGTCACAGTGTATTACAATCTCGAACTTGCATACAATGCATGCTATTGCATTATTGAAAGAGAAGCATATCGTGAAACTATGGTTGTTACATGCAACACTTTATTTTAGAGGTGTATTAGGGAAATAATTCTTATTGATATTTCCATGGTCATTACAAATTTATCGAAATGGGGCATAAAAATAATCATGTCTATTTTCAAAGTGAAAAAAAATTTAATGGAAAATTAAGTTTGGAATTCATTATAATTGGAGAGAAAATAGTAAATTTTTTAAAAAAGCCTTTTCAAAAAAAATATACTCATGTCACTCTCAAAAAATCATCCATGAAGTTGATAAAACTATAAAAACTCATTTTGAAAGGACTAGGATTGTGGACCCATTTTTTATAATGAACTAAAGGAAATGGACTAGTTTCACAATTAATATCCCATGGTAAATTCATGACCATTTGATTATTGGAAGAATAAAAGGATACATAATCAAAATGAGAAACATGAACCAAATCAAAACAATGTGAATGATGAATTGTTTGAGGTTGATGGCCAAAAATATAATAGAGCTATATGAGATGGTTAGAAGTGAAATGATAGGCATGTGCTTTTACTGAGTCAAGAATATATAAGCCACTCTAAATTCATTCACTATTAAGCGTTGGAGTCGTTAAGTCTCCTACAATAGAATCATATTAGATGATAAGATGGATTTGAACTATAATTAATATATAAGTTTACTAATAAATAGTAAATTAATAGGATAATGTGGAAAAAACCAACCTAAAGTGACATTCTAGAACTAATCGTGAAAATCTCATAACCATATTATCTATGAAACCTTCTATATAAATATTTATTCTATGACCAAATAAATACCGGATGATATGGTTGGGTAAATTCACCACCTAATTTTCAACCCATATTTCAATTTTAGATCATTGTACTTTAATATTATTCACCATTAGAAATTTTCTAATATTTTTCTCTTTTAATGATAACATCATTAACCTTGGATGATACTATCAATGATTGCACACATCTTATGGGTGAATGTCTTGATTAATCAATTGTCATATGGTGGAATAATAATTTTATTGTTACATTGAAGTGTATGGGTTTTTATTTTCATATCATTTCATCCCCTCATGATTCCAAATATGTACCATTCAGATAGTGTAAATACCTAGTCAACATTATATTTTCTATGTTTCATAAAACCATAGATCACAATGTTAATCATGCATCCATGACCATTAATACTTTCAAGTACTAGTGGGATTATTTATTTCTTTTTTTTCTGATCCAAACAACATCACTCATATATCTACAGTTTTTTTTGTATCTCATAGCTCTTAAACTAAGAGATAACTTGACACCCTCTTATGACAATGAGTGGATGTCTATTATCTATGATTTCAACGACTTGTGGACAATTCCATATACTTATAATGATTCTCTCATTCAATGATATAATATTTTCTTGTTCTCCATCCTTCATGGGATCAATTCCAAATTGTCAACCACCATTAACATCATATTTCTTAATTAAATCATATTACATTCATCCTTGGTTTATAATCGCTTTGTTTTTGGGAGTCCTTTACCAGAACACATCATTGATCTCTTCGATCATCCTGCTATGGTCTCCCATGGCCCCAATAGAGGTGGTGGAAATTTTGGATGCCATGGTTGACATGCAGGGATGTGTCACACAGGGATGGGTTTCATAGGTAGGTGGCATACAGGGGGTTATTTGAGAAGGGTTTGTCACATTAGGATAGGTGATGTATAGAGGGCCATCATTACGATGCGTCATACAAGGTAGTGTCACGTGTGGGGTGTATAATAGCCTATAATTTAAGGAGGAATGAAGAAGTAAGGGAGTATAAAGGGGGTGAAAGTGGGTAAAGAATGGGTGACATGAGGGGTGATAGGAGAGAATGAGTGACAGGAGGGGCAACTGACCAGAATGAAAAATTGGAAAACCCTATTTTATAATATGTTAAAATTGAATCATGAAATCACAAAAAGGTAGGTTAATTTATTTATAGATGTAAAAATGATTTCAATAGTGTTTTAAACTGATGTGGTACAAGAATATTAAAAATATCTAAAAACATATAATACATTTAAAAAAGATAGTAGAAAACCCCATTACATATAACCATAAATTTTTTATTCCTTTGCAAATATGAAAACCCATCATCCAAATTAATCAATAATCTTAAATATATCCCATAAATATCTTCCCAATTTTTATAATTCAGAAACATACCCTATGTAAATCTTTCATCAGAACATGGTAAAAGGATACATAAGAATGTGTGAACTCAGTTTATTAGTAAGGGTAAAAATGGATATGTGTAAGCATATTCTGATAATAATGGATTGATAACATGATAAAAATATGTTAAAACCATACCATGTATATCTATGGTAATAATATTAATTCATGGAATAAATACAGGTAGCTCATAAGACTTGTTCTATAAGGTAACCAAAGAACATTAATTATGGGAAATCATAATTAAGATAAGAAATTGATTTTTGACCACATATTTTCATAGAAAACCTAATGCCTAGAATATAGAACATGACCTTCATGACATGTTAGTACTGCGATAACAACTTGCGTGCATGCATCGGGATTGGCCTAACCACTATTGTAACCTATTTTTATAACATTGTTTAAACACCAATGTACTATTATTTGTAGTCCTGTCCTACCAATAAATATACCTTTTGATCTCGTGGATCATTTTTAATTACATAATAAAATGTAGGGAGATATAATTCTTAAACTTATCATAAAGAAAACCATATTTATTTTTTCCACAGGTTTATTGACATTTATAATATTGTATCCCATTAAATGAAATGGGTTTCATAAGCATCATATCATAACCTATAAAAATTTCCTATTATATATAATAATTCATCAATTTTTTCATATCATAACCCATTAAAAGGGAAGTTGGTTTTGAAGTAATTTCCACATTGGATAACCCATGGAGGAAAAATAGGATTCATAGACAACATTCTATCATATATAAAACCATTCAGATAAACAATATGAATGGTATCCTTGTATTATATCCCAAATAAGTCCTAAGTTGAACAAATGGATTTAATCAATGATGTAAAATGGTTTTAAAAGATAATTAAATATATTTATTAGGTAAAATATAAGTTTCAATTTGAATAACACTTTTTCAAGCATTTTTTTTGAAAATCCATTTTTTTAAAATAACCTTGAAATCTGATAATTCAAAAATAAATAAATAATTTATAAAATTTATTATGTAAACTATCCATTCTGAATGGGAAAAATGATTAAATAGTAAATTGTATTGAAAACAATTTTATATTAAAATCATAATGAAAAATTTTAAATGAAACTTCTATACAATTATTACTCATGAGAGTAGAGAATTTTGTACATCCCATACATGTTAAAATGAATATTCTATTCACATTATTAGTAACATCCAAACTGCAATAATTTGAAAAATACATTGTTATTAATTTAAAAACATTTTTGTAAAAATGAAATTAAATAATCTTTTAGAGAATATTGAAAAAAAATTTGATACATTTTTTCATAAACATGGTTTTGGAAAAAATTGATATTTTTCGACCAAAGATATCAATAAATTAATGTTTTATTAAAAACAATTTATAAATTGTTTAATGAACAAAAGAGTGTTAAATTGATAATTTTACATGAAAATGTCATGAATAAACCACGTATAATAAAATAGAATATATTTATTGAGATTTAGATCATAATATTTTAACATTGGAGAATTAATCATAAATATTCCTAATAAATGATGATATTAAAACAAGAAAAACCATTACAACTTTTGTTACATATAATCAGAAGCCCGATAAAATAATATCATAAAAGAAAAATTAAAAATATCACGATGATAAATAAATTATTTATATTCTATGTTTATAGGTGATTTATATAGTCTTCATAAAATAGTATATGTGTATAAAATAACATATGTCTCAAGGATGAAAAATGGTGACAAAAATTCCTTATTTTTTATGTTATGTATGAACTATAAATCTTGTGAAAGATAGATTTACAAATAAAAATAAAAATTTAATGACCCGTAAATTTCAAGTGAAATTTTTTCTTAATTTTCTTTGGGATTTTACGAGTACGCAGTTTCTGACAGCACCTGATTCTGAGGCCTGGTGTGCCCAGAATCAATTTCTGAAGTTTATCACGGGTATGTTCAGTGAACAAATGAGCAGGTTTTTCTAACTTTTGAACCGATGCTCAGAATCGAAATCTGAGGACTCCGATGGAATCGAAGCGCTGGTAATTGGTTAGGAACACATTTTCTGGAGTTGCGTTTGCTCAGATGAGGTTATTAAAAAATGGATTAATTAAGGAATGAAATAAAAATTTGTACAACATTTTTTATTTTCTATTCTAAGTAGTTTAAACCTATGCATGGTGGTTGGAGTGGGACCCACTAAATCCTAACTCCCCTAGGTTGGATATTAGTGATGTGGGGCCCATATGAGTCCCACCCCATCAAATCCCTTAAACCTCCCTCGATCCCTTAATTGTGTAACGCACCCACAACCCAATATAATGGCAAGTCAACCCACAAAGATTAATTTGATTATTAAACTCTCTTCAATTAAGTAAATTAATTGAATGAGATCTTTTTGAATTTCAAATTAATGGCATGTGTGTGTTAATAAAATAAGTCAATGAATTATTTTATTGGGGGGATTGATTCGTTGTGCGGAAAGAAGGAGAGGGCTCATGCACTCTAAAGAACATATCCTTCCTCATCGAAGAACATGAAGAACACTGAAGCTTCAATGAAGAACGTCATCTCATCTTTTCATCTTCTTTCCGCGTCGAAGGAAGAGAGACACCACATCCTTCATCGAGCGAACACCGACGACTCTTATGGAGCCTCGTCCTGCGACGCCGTATTCCGCGACGTCTTTTTCCCGCGACGAACCTTGATAGACGACTTCTTCGAGGTAGGGATTTTAATTATGTATGAATTAATTCCCTTGTTTCTTTCGTTATAAATACAAAGAAAGAATGCAGATCAACTTATTATCATGATGATCCGTGAATTTTTTATTTGTGGGTTGGGAATTTTGGTATGCTTCAAATTTATTAAAGAGATCGTGGAATGATTTGATTCAATTTTATTTAGATAAAATTGATTGTTTTCTCTTTATAAACCCTGTGTAATCGTGGTTTATTTTCAACGCCTAATGTAGTGGGCATGGGCAGAACAAACAAAGCCGAAACACCACCCAGAGATTGTTGTCGATGTGTGATTTGATGGCGACAAGGAAACGGTGCCACATAGGCGATTTGAAGACTTCGTAGATTGTTTTATTGATGTGCAGATCGACGGGAGATGACAGAATGGGCCACTGAGGTGATTTGAAACCTCCGCAATAAAGATTGGGTCCCGGGAATACCTTAGATGCAGACGGCAGCTAAAACGGACCACCGGTGCAAGTCCGGTGGTCCACAGAGAGTGGCGGCAATGGCGTGCCGCCAGAGGAGACTACTGTGGCTGAGCCGCGGCGGACTAGAATGACATTGTCGTTCCGGGTTTGGGGGAGGTTGCGTAATTACGCCGCGCCGTTTCAATCAAGGAAGGCGGGGAGCCAACACCTCCCCCCATTTACCGCTTGGCCGAAATGGCCAAGCTGACTGGCCACGCGGGTCGCGCCTGCCCTGGTCGGACCGGCCACACCCGGCCAGGCCGCCCTCGCCGGGTCGGGCCGCCCTCGCCAGGTCGGGCCACGCCGTTTGGGCCAGGTCGCGCCACTGGGCTGGGACGCCTCAGCTGGGTCGGGCCGCGCCCTAATGTGCTCAACCCAGACCCGGGTCGGGTCGACCCTGTTCGGGCAGACCCAGGGGGTCTCGGACCGGGTTGGAACGGGCCGAAAACCCCCTAAAACGGGAAGGTTCGTTCAAACGCCCGTAACGTGGGATATGTACCTATAATTGACTCAAAATTAGTTACAATGAGATCCTCGGATCCAAATGGTCGTTTCGGTATATTACACTCAAGGTTTCAGAAAACTTTTCGTATAGCCGGGTTGGTTCGATCATGAAACCAACCGGGTCCTCAGAGAGGAAACACTTATAACATGAGCTTTGGTCATCCGATAGACATTCTGTAGACGTTTTTAGATTCCTCTTAGTGAGACGGTTCTTTTTTATTACTCCCCGTGAGGTTTGGACATAGCTGGAGTACGGTCGAGTTGGTTTTAGCATAAAAACCAACCAGGCCCTGGGACGAAAAAGCCAATAACTCTCAGACCGGGCGTCTGATGGACACGCCGTCTGTCGCGTTGTGGTCCTTTTGATGTGGCGGAACTTTGTGATACATCAAATCTGGTCTACGTGAAAGTTGGTGTATCGACCACTTGGCTCGTGGTGTGAACCCTCCCAGAACGAGCGTGCTGTGTGCTGAAACCCTAGAGCTGGCTGAGACTTGACGAGTGCTGATCGATTGACTCAGAGTGTTTCGATAGCCCAGTGGGGAGCGCTTGGTTGTTAGCGGAAGACCCACGGCAGAGGAGCGCTTGATTGTAGCGGCATACCCATGGTGGGAAGCGCTTGGTTGTAGCAGCAGGTCCACAGTACTCGACAGGTGGAGTACTACACCAGTCCAAGGTTAGTGGGAAGCGCTTGAATGTAGCGGCAGGCCCACTGTACTCGATAGAGGAGGAGTTTCCCAGTAGCTATGGGTTCAACGCTAATGACAAAAATACTAGAATCCTCCGTGGGTTCGACGATGATGACTACAGTACTTGTATCCTATGTGGGTCCCATCTAGATGAATCAGTGGCTACATCTGATCATCTCTATCACCTTACGAATAAGTATACCTATGTGAGCTGAGTCATGACTTTAAATCATTATCTTCGATATGAATGACTTTCTTCGTATGTGAATTGAGTTGTGAATTCTTGTGTGGATTGGATTATTCTTTCCTATGTGGATTAGGTTTTATCTTCCTAAGGGGACTTGATTGTACATGAGCTCGTGAGTTGGAGATGAACTGTATTTGATGACTTAGGTATATGTATGGGCATATACCTACGTAGTGTTTTATGTTACTTCGTGATTGTATATTTACATTGTGGATTATACATTGTCGATTCTGGGAGATCTTCGGCGGTCTCGGGTTCCCTACTGAGTATTGTATACTCACCCCTACAAGGACATCGCCCACACTACATTGTGTTGGTTGTAGAGGATGGAAATCACTGATCGAGGTTGAGGCTTGTAGTGCTGGATGGTTCACGGAGGAGGAACTCACGACGA
This sequence comes from Viscum album, assembly GCA_963277665.1. Taxonomy (NCBI): domain Eukaryota; kingdom Viridiplantae; phylum Streptophyta; class Magnoliopsida; order Santalales; family Viscaceae; genus Viscum; species Viscum album. The sequence goes on from OY728157.1 coordinate 1,478,717,044, forward strand.
GTCGGTGCCCAGAGGTGGATATCACATCAAGTTGGTGCCGGAAGTGGATTTTACGACGATTTGGTACCTAGAGGTGGACCACTTGGTGGGACGTACACGGGCCGGATGGTAGGACCCGAGGAACTGAGGAGGCTATATGTACCCACACTTCAGGTGGGATTTCCAGTGGACGGCTCGGTGTTCCGGATTTACTTTTCAGTTGTTGTACTTCCTTTCCAGTTGTACTTTACTTTCAGTTTGGGTTTGTATTCTGGCCCACTTACTTTTTCGCACTCACTGTTGTTCTCAGTTTACTTAGTTTTTACTTCTACTGGCTTACTCTGTGGTGTTTGTTTACTTTATAAAGGCGATTCCTTCCCCTTTTGTCGAGATCTATGCCTTGGTGTTAGTCGCCAGCCCTGGCCTATGGAAGGCGGGCTTGGGGTATTCATGGCATGGGCCATGAGGACGTTTCGTGACAGTAAACCCATATAATTTAAAGGACAATAATCATAAAATACATTAATGGTTATTATATACAACACATAAGAGAAACACATGGTGAATCTGTCTTGTGTCTGTGAGAAATAATGAGTGAGACGGGAATACAATACCATAAGTCGTGACTTCTATCATTCATGTTTAAAAATATAATATAATAAATATTAGTGTATTAAATATATATATATATATACGTCACAACATATAATATTTTAATATGACATTTTATTACACTTTTATAAACTATTACATGTTAAAGTCATGTTTTGTCCAATAACTGCTTTGTTTTTCAAATATGTTTTGACTTGTTTTTTGGGTCTTATTAGGTTAACAATGGTTTAATAATTTATATAATTTTAATATAATATATATATAATATATATTCATAACTTATGTATTCATTGGAATCTATATAATTTTTTATATAAAATAAATGCAACTATTTATAGAGATGGTAGGTCTTTTATACGCATTATCATTGTATTAATTTCCTGGTGTGATTGAAAGAAATAAAGATAAATGATATATTATAAAAAAAATATTTATTTATTATATAAATATAAAATATTTTCATTTAACGTATCATTATTACCTTCTATGAAAATAATGAATGGATCACATAACTTCTTGAGGCGACTATCCGTCAAACACATGAGAGATGTTATCATATTCCCAAAAAATGAGGAGTACATGTTATCTGTGATATAATAATTATATAATAATGATAACATAAAAAATAATATATAATCAATAAATTCATCATTATTAATATCTTTGAGAGGTGGTAATGGAAAAGCTAATGACATCAGTTAATGAGGTAGAAGTAATCCATATACATGAATGATGATTTAGTTACCCATTTAATGGAAGTAAAGATAGTTTTAAATAATTCCCATAAAGAAAAATTCATTATTATATGAAATATATTCAGGTAATTATAAATTAATTTTATAATAATATTATAAAAGGTGGAGGAGTGAATAAAATGAAAATTATCGTTGATTAAAATTGCCTCTTCTTTGGGTATCCACTTAGGTTTTAATTTGATATATTTATGTCCAAAATTAGGCTTCAATTAATAAACTAGGGAATTTAGGAAGTGTTATTTTTTTGTATTTTATGAACAAGATGGTTTTCATGGTGTGTGGAGTAGAGGATAAGGGGTTACATTTTATAAGTGATGTGAGTGGCACACATGTAATTTTTTGGGAAAAAAGAATTTCACCATTGTTTTTGGCATGTAATAAGGATTACATAACGAAATATTATATAGAATATAACGTATAAAGTTAAAATATTTATAGAAAATGGGTTTATAATAAATATTTTATTTATTTTTAGTCTATATGTTATCAGTTTAACCACTGGTAAACCCATTTATTCCTTAACCACAACATGTAATTTTTACAGTTTTTACGTCTCATTTTCATCAAAAATAAATTTTAACATAATATATTATATAAATGATTATTATTAAAAAAATTAAATAAATTTTTAAAAATTCCATTCATTAGAGTGGAATTCTATAATTTAAAAGTCATTTGTTAGATGCAATGAGAAAATATTTTTAAAAGTGGAAGTGTTTAGATATATACAAAGTTCTTTTTATCCCATCATAAATATGAAATTTATTAAAATAAAACAATTGGACTAATATTAATATAATTATACTAATTTTATATTTAATTTATGTTAAAATATAATTTATCATTATAAATAATTTGAATAAAAGGGTATTTTTTAATTATTTTTGAGAATTTCATTCAATATTGATCAAAAAATTATTTTTTTTCATAAAATTACTAAAAAATTAACCATGTGATAATTTAGAAATTTTTCCTAAAAAACAATTTTATATTAGAAAAAAAATTCTATAATGGTTTCAAAAATTAAAATATGATCAAAACCTGACTATGTGTTGAAAATCAGGTTTTTGGGATGTCTATTTTTAATGCCCAAGATGATTTTATGTTAACTCAATGTATAATAATAAAAATTATTATATGAAAGAAATTATCCATTACTGATATATAAAACATAAATTTCATATAAAAAATTATTAATTTAGGGATATTTTAATTATTTAAAATAGATAATCATTATGAAACTTACAATATTTAAAAAAACCCTTTTTATACCAAAAAATAAACATATAATTACATCCAATATATTTTTAATTATAAATAAATTGAGTAAAATAAATATAACTAAATAATATTTATGTTACATTAAAACATAATGGGGGATATAAATTGCGTAATTTATTAAAAAGATATGATAATTATACAAAAAAAATCAATATTTTTTTACTATTCATTAAAAATAAATAAGTTTCAAAATATCAAAAAATCAAAATTAGATAATTTGTTTTTTGTTTCAAAAATGAAATTTATTTTAAAAAATATATTTTCTATAATATTTAAAAAATAATTTTAATTTTTTTCATAAACAATTTTCATATCATTTTTTAGGATTAAACATTTTTTAAGAATATAATTACAAAACTAAAAATTGGTGGGATAATTACTGAACATTAATGAATAATTTTATAGTCAGTTGGATATTTATTTATTTATTTAATAAAATATTTTGTTCAATTCATACACTTATACTTAGATAAAAATATATAATGATCATTTTTAAGTAAAATTATTTCATGGTTCAGAGTAGCTCGGTGTAATGCACACTGTCAAAAAACTCATTAATACATATAATAAAATGTAAAATAAGTGTAAACTATAAAAAAAATATCCAAAATTTTAAATTAATTTATATAGAATATATTTCATAATGTCTCAGTATATTACATTAAACTCCCCTTAAAATTAATTAATGCCTCAAAAATCATCTCAAATGTAAAACGTTTATCATTTGAATATTTCATTATAGAATCCCACATTTTAGAAATAAATAATAAAAATTTCCTTAAAAATTAAAATGATTTTAACATAATGATTACCTCAATTAACTCATAACTAGGTTTCTACATAGATGAACACAGCTGGGAAGTGAATATTTTGAAGTAGAATAAAAGAAAAATTATAGTGAGTGAGAGAAAATTGATCCCAAGAAAGTGGGTGATCCAAATATGGTTATTGAACAAAACACCATAAACCAAAAACGCATGAAAACGATCCTTGATATCCTAAAAGAAATGATAACCTGAAAATTTTTTATTTAAAAATATTTTTCTGAAATTTGATGATTTTTTAATAGAATATATACATACATTATTTCATTCCCCTTCAGAAGAAAAATATAACCCTTTGGCTATAACTATAACAATATACACTTTATATCTTAGTGGAGTAAATGAAGGTAAAATTTTTATTCCTAAAAAACTAGTGGATCATAAGATCTATATGAGAATGAATAGTTATTCTTTCTATATATAAAAAATGGTTATAAATGGATATCCAATATGGGTCAGCAAGGATATTTTGATGTAACAAATTAATATCAAAAACCTCATCCAAATATTAATGTACGTTATTACAGAAATGGTTAACCTCATAACCCATCAAAAATTAAAATTTTAAAAGAATGTTTATTTTTATTTCACAAATCAAATTATCAGTAATCCCACAAATTTCATAATGTAGATCTTCATTTTTATATACCAAAAATTTGAATACCTTTGTAATATATTTTCTTGAATCCTAGTAATAAACATAACTATGATAACCCTTAATAAAAAAATACATTTATCATCATTAATTGAATAAAATCACATATTATTGATTATATTTCATAATTCTAGTAATGTTTTAATGTCGATCAACGATAAGATAAACCACTGTCTCCAAAAAAAAATTAATTACTTCCAAAAAAATTAAAACTATAAAATTTACTTTATTCATATAGATCATGTCTTTATCCCAACATCATCATATCAAAATGAAGAGAATATTATTTGGTATCATTACCTTAATCATTTTACTTTAATGATGTATCATCATTCCATTAATTCTATTTTATAGGTCATTAATTTTATGAATCATTTACCAAAATTATTTAATTATAATACATAGAAACATAAATCATTTAACGTTATTCATAAACCATTATCTAGGAATAATCATATTATTCCTTGATACATATTTCCATTCATTAGGCACTCATTGACTCTTCCACACCAACCAAAATGCTTTTAATCATACAGCCTTATTGATTATCCTTATGATATTTTCCCTGAGGACATTGATGTGTATAATTCCCATAAATTTAAATATTAAAACATTCATTCATTGATAATACCATAGGGAGACTAATATTCCAAAATATTATGTTACTTGAAAATTTTATTTTTCCTCTAAAATCGATTACTTTGTGTCCTTCTCCTAACATAAAAAATCATCTTCTTCATTTAGTACATTTCATTGGGAACTTCTTCCTATATTCTTGACATATGGGAAACTGAATATTTTTTTCACTATGGACTCCGTTACCGAAACTCTATTTCAACCCTTTCCATTTCTATTTGATTAGTCCTAGAGTTTTCTAAGGTGGATGATTTTAATAATATATCATTATTACTGATTATAAACGTTTATAATATCATTCACTCCCATCCGCATGCCATTTTGATTCTTATTAACAAAAATTCTTTCACAGTAAACATTGATCGAGTTCCTGATGGTTCTCTCCATTTACTATAAACAAAATAATTAGGGATAGAAATATAAATCATAATGGGAAACCAAATAATCATAAATATAACTTGTAGGATTTCCAAATAATTAAACCTTATTTTTAATCTATAAGGCCCTATGTTAATACCAGGTCTTCAATATTCACCATCTATATAAATACATCTTGGTAATTCAGAAAGAGTTTGTGAATATCTAAATCATATTCCCCATTATCATCAAACAAGGAGTGTAGAAGTGCTAATTTTTTTTCACAATGTAATGATGTATTCTTCCCCAATGTTCTATTTTGGGAGTAAATAAACCTATTTTCTACTTTTCTAGAGACACATCATGTTTTTTGAATCTAGACCGGGATGTAATTTTATAGAAATCAATTTCTCTATCATTCACCAAAATTACATGATATTTTACTATAGTTTTACTAATCCATAGTCTTTTCATTAAAGACAACCATAGAAATATCCTTATAAATATACCTTGGGATATTATGAATGATTTATCATTATAGTTTCTTAAGGTTCACTAAAGATTTCCTATCATACCAACTATTAAGAACAATAAAATTCATACATGGATATTACTTTATTTTAGATGAATATTCTATATAGTACACACAAAAAAACCTAAGGAATGTAATAGTTTATTAAATTCTGAATCTTGGAACACATTATTTTTAACTCTTGAAATATATTCAATTACTCCCATAAAATCTTCCCCTTTAGTACTCTTTATGAACATTTCGTACATAAACCTATTTTCATAACCCATGGAATGGAAACAAAATAATTGGTGATCTCAGATTCATAGTAATGGTAATCAAGAAGGATAGATAAGAAAATCATCAGAATGAAGGTATGAGAATATAAGAATATATTCTGAAAACTATACCTTGTATATAAAAGCTAATAGTTTTGAGTTATCTCATAAATATTGGATGTACATAAGATATGAATCATACAAGAATAAAAGAACATGAGCTATGAGAGGATAAAATTGGCAAAATACATATATTTATTGAATCATATAATCATAAAAACCCTTTTTTATTGTTACTAACTTAGAAATTATTAGTATGTTAGTCTTGGGATAACCAATCATATACCTGCTTCAAGATTGTGATAACCAAAAATGTATCCAATTTTTTGTCTTAGGATATCCACCCATGTTCTCCTTTTTTTGACATTTGGATAACCACCCACATTCCCTCTGATATCATAGAACACATATCATTACCCAATTCATTAAAAGGATATACATATCCAACCTTTCTCATAATGTAAATCAAATTTATATGTTCTATATGATCGTAGAAATTCATCATATCATAACCTATGAAATGAAATTGGTTTTATAAAATTAAAATCATAAACTATGTAAAAGACAATGATTTCATAATTAGTTAATAAATACCTCATATCATAACCTATGGAAATATAATTATGTATCAGAATAATTTCCCCGTGGTATAACCCTTGGAAGAGAAATTATTTTCATAAATATCATTCCCTTAAAGAGAAAAAACATTCTAATAAATAATATGAATAATATCTTTAGATAATATCCCTAGTGAGGCCTAGGTAACATCAATATATATCATCTTCGAATTTATATGATTTTGTATGTTCATTTAAATAAATTCTATAGAAAATAATATATTACTATTTAAATAAAACTTTTCAAATCATAGATCATTTAGATAGTAATTTTCATTTAAAATAACCGTGAAAAACTATAATGTAATATTTTAAATATAATTTAAAAAATTTCACGAGGAAAATATCCTTTCTACCTTGAATAAATATAATATGTAAAACATTTTTAAAATTCTTTAATTTTAAAACATCCTTGAATAATTATAATGTAAGATTAAAAAAATTATTATTCGTGATGTTTGTGAATTTCATTCAGGTCATACATGTTAAAATTAATATTCCATTAATATTTTAGTAAAAGTCGAATTGGAATTATTTTTAAAATAAGGTGAATGATACATTAAAAATATTTTTTAATGAGGATATTTTAAATTTTTTATGATTAATAATTTAATGAGGTGGAGTAATAAATTAAACAAAAATTCTCATTGATGAATACTACCTCTTCGTCATGTATCCTCTATGGGTTTTCACAAAAACTATTACTAAAATAGATTTATTTCTAAAATAATGAATATAAAGTGAGATGATTGAGGTTAATAATTTTTTCTAGGTAGTTTCTAAACCAAAGGTGTTTTACATTCTAAATGGGAGAGGAGAATGGGTGAACATTTTTATGATAGGTGAGTGGCATAATTTTATTTTGTTGAAAATAAATAATTCCACCAACCATTTTACCATTTAAAAAAAGTTATAATAAAGAAAAAATATCAATAAAAAAAATTAAATGGGAAATATATTATATTAAAAGTGTTCTTATATTGTTTTTCGTTTTCAGCCGCTATAATTTTAATTTAACCCCTTGTAGGACCATTTTTACCTTAACCGCAGTAAATAAATTATTCTAATTTTAATATTCATTATTTTAAAAAAAATAATTTGAACATATTTGATAATATAATTTGTTATGATTCCATAAATAAAATCCATGTTTTCAAATTCCATTCACTTAATTGGGAAATTTTATTCTAAAATTAATCCCACAAATGCGATGAGAAATCATGTTTTCAATACAAAAATTTCTAAATGATTACAATGTTTTCATATTCCATTTCAACATGATATTGATTCCAATGATAAAACATATATATATATATATATATTAATTAATTAATTTTAATTTAAATCCAATTTGTTATATATGTTATTTTTATAAATCATTTAATCGAAAATCAAATTTTCAATTAAAATTAGGTATTTGTTCCATTAAATATCTAAAAATGAATCATTTTTTAAATTCATAAAAATTCAACGAAAGATAAGTTTTAAATGAAGATTCCGAAAATTAATTTTAATTTTAAATATCATTTTCAAAAAAATAGTAAAAATTAAAATAAAATCAAAACCCAAATATGTGATGAAAAACTGGGTTTTCGAGAAGTGTATTTTTCTAGCACATGACTACTTTATATTAACTCTTTCTATAATTTCATTAATTGTATGAATATTAATTAAAATTTAATTATATATAATATATAAATTTAATTTAAAACATTTCTCATTACTAAATATTTTAATTTATTAAAATAGAGAAGCATTATGCACTTTAAAATAATTTGATGAAAACCGTATTTTTTGAACCAAAAAAAATCTTTTTCTAAAATTACATATTAATTTTATTAAAAATAAATTAATTGGATTTAATAAAACTAAAAAATATTAATTTTATATTAAAAAATAACGAGGAATATAAATAACATAATTTATTTAAAATAAATGATAGTATTATGAAAAAATCATTGTTTTCAGTATTCACTTAAAATGAATATATTTCAAAACATCCAAAAATATAACTATAATTTATTTATAATTTGATGACATAAAAATAAATTTAATTTTATCAAATTTTATTTCTAAAATGAATGTAAATTAATTATAATATTTTTTCAAAAATAAATCAATAAAAATCATTTGTACGGGAACATATTTTTTTAAGATTATATTTACGTTACAAAAAATTTATTGATTAATTTAATAGAATTTAAAAATAAATTTATATTCAGAAGGAAATTTATATTTATATTTAATAAATAAGTTATTATTATTCATACCCTCATATATAATGGCTATATTATAGGGATCATATTTAAAATATTATAGTTGCATGGTTTGTTGATGCTCAATGTCCCATGTTTGGAAACCTATTTAAGAAACACATAATTGTATGTTACACAAGATTATCTCGGTGTTTCATATAATGAAATCTATAAATAAATTTAAATCAATTTGATAAAATACATATATTTCATAATATCTCAGTTTTTTATAGTTCATATAAATGTTCAGAGTTATAATAATGGATGTTATCCACATCAATAAGCGTGAAGTGATAGATATCCAACCACATTCCCCCTCCTGGACATGGATTAATCAACGGGGCAGGTATGTATTCTATCCCCAAGTCACTCTACCTTAAGATAAATTACTTCTGAGAGAATAAAATTCATTGAAACTCTAAAACATAATATAAACAAAATATATTCAAAAAAATAAATTCCAGTTCATAAGATTAATTGCTAGCTAAGGTAAAGGCAAGTGTAAAACAATAGTAATTATAGAGGGAATCCTAGAATGTAATTCAAGGTTCAATCCTTGATGTTGTTTAATAAATAAAGTAAATCGTACACAATAAACATATTTCATAAATAATTTACCTAATTAGATTATAGTATGGAATAAATATTATATTAAAAAAAATTTATAATATTTTAGCATGACATATAAATTTATAAACTGTTCATAAATCATCTATAATTATATACACTTTTTTAATATTCAATGTTAATATCATGGATATTCCAAAATAGTTACGATAAAAATTTATAGTCATTTTAATATTTCTGAATAAAAAACATTATATTAAATAATATATGAACAATTTAATACCCCCAATGCATATAGGATCTGTTATGGGTTCTGCTATAAACATTTTACTTAATATAAATATCATATACTTTAACATCATTTAAGCATCGATCATATTAATCATCAAAACACTTTTTTATGTAGTTTTAATATTATCCAAATAAGGTCCCCATTCATTTTGAACAATACAATATAATTAATTATAACTAATTAATAATTTAAATATAATATTTTTATATTTTTTAGTTATTCCATAATTTATAACTCTTTATAAATAATCTATTATGTTTTATAAATAAACAAATTTATTATTATATCATTAGTCATTCCATGTAATTCGGAATGTGATTTAAAATATTAACTATAATATTTGGGATATAATATTTCAGGAAAATATATTTAATTTCTTATAAAACATTTATATTTAATTAATTAATTAATTAACCCTTTATAAATTAAATATTCCCAAAATTCATTTTTTAATTATTTATAAACCATTAAAAATTCAATATATTTAAAAAATGTAACTTTTTAAACCTTATACAGGAACCCATTATTGTATATTAAAAATATCACCTACCCATACACAAACATTATGCATAATGGTAAATCATTTATAGATCCCTTCGGTAATGGATAGTAAATTATTAATATTAAATGGCTTAAAAATATCATTACATATTGTTACTACCGTTATGCAGGTGGCTTTCGTAAGGGCAAGAATTCTTACATGAGATGTTATATAATGGTAATTAAGGTTTTACCTTCACACAATCTTCTATCACTGATGAAAAAGGGTACTACATTTGTTATATTTACATAGTCGTATCTTCTGTATTAGTAAGAACATAGATACCTTTTAAATATCCTTTAAAACCTACGATTACATTTAGAAACCCCCTTTATGTATATGGTTATGTTATGGTCACCCATATAAAGGATGATCTATGTATGGGTATGGCATAGTGACCCAGATGCACACCACAATGTATAAGGGTAAGAACTAAGCCATCGATATGCATCTCAGATGCGTAATAGTAAGGGCTTTTTTACCTTTATATATCACAAATATATAAGGGTAAACCCTTTATATGAGATTATATTTCGATAAAATAATGAAACTAAAATTATTTTATTCTCTTCTTCATTTCATCAAACATTTCATAAAACATGAACATGATTCACTTTGATACCACTAATGGTTTTTGTTAGATTATAATAATAATTATATTATCTTATGTAAGTGATTTAAAAAACTATTTCCAAGGATATCCATTCAATATAATATGAAAATTTTATATAAAAATTGAAATGGTTAAAAATAAAAAATTGAAAATACCATTCAATGAAGATCAAAAAATCCTTTGATCTTGGTTTTCATATGAATTTGATAAATATCAAACAGTGTCAAACATAAGAATACCACCAATGTAGTTTATCCATGGGCTACACACGAATCCATCAACCTTCAAGTATGATCTACACATCCCTTATGGTATTATAAAAACTCTCTGAGAGAAAGTTGAATATAAAAGATATTTATGATTGGGGAGTTTAGCAAAATATAAGGATCTTATTCCACACCATCCATCCATCATATGAATGTATAATATATGACATATAATTATGATGAATAAGATTTATCATTTATATATTTATTAAATTAATGAATACATACATGTTTTACATGAATGAATCATATGCATTAAATCACAAATGTTTTATCAAATTAAAAAATAGGATTAAATGATAATGATTTTGGAGATTGATCTATCAAAATGATTAACATCAAATTAGGTATGGTAGGTAATATTATTCTTCTTACCTTAAAATCACTATTTTCTTCAAATACATATTATATAAAAAAATACCTTATATATATATATGAGTATTTAGGCCATATATCCTTAAATTTTTTACAATAAGAATAACATTTTCTCCAAAACTTATTTGTGTCAATATGTGTTAAAATAATATCACATAAAATTTTTCAACATAGAATTTGATAAAAAACTAGAAAATTCAATTCATTTTGTTTATTTATTTTCAAAAAACAACTAAAAAAATTATGATCATACCTATGTTGAAATACACCCCATGTGTGATGATATTCACTGAACCATCCTTTGTTAAAAAATCCTTATTCCGTTGTGAATTTTTCACACCTACCTTCATCAAATAAGGGTAAAATTACCATTCTAGGAGTTTAGACTAGTTATATTGGTGTGGAATTAAATTTATAGAAATATTCACATCTAGTTTGAATAATATCCTATGTTATTAAAACCCATGATAAACATTCATATATAATGATACAACTGAAAATGTCTTCATAGAAATAAATTTTTTCCTTTTTTATTTGGGTTTAATATGACATTCACCATAATGAATGCATTTTTTATAAAGACAAGTTATTTTAATTTTTTCCATCCATATGATGTTTTATAGATTTGAGATATATATTTTTTGAATTTGGATTATATTTACATAAAATCACACACTATTCCTTTATCTAACATATTGACCATGACATCCTTATTTTCCATTTTAACCTATATTACCAGGACATTTTCGCACCCTTATGTCTTTTATTTCAACAAGGATAATTTATAAGCATGATATTCAAACATTAAGTTTCTTAAAATATATATTCCAATTCAATAAAAGTATAAATTATGAAAATTCAATTCATTATTATCAAAATATTAATCTCATAATAATAGTGTAAAATTCACCTAGAAATAATGAAATTATAGAAGAAATAATGTTAGTGGAATCCCTCAAAATGAGAATGGAATTATTCCATTGGAAGGGAACACTGAGTTTTTATTTTCTGAACAATGAGACATCTAAAAAGTTAGTTTATTGACAAGGATAATTTCCAAAAACTGTTCATGGGGGATGAATTTTGATTTTCACAGGATTTATGTAGTGTAAAAAATTGAAACATAATTCTTTATATTGTAATAACCATCACCCCTACACATAAAACCGACCATTTCTCCTATTGTTGAATCCTATCATCGGAGACTGTGTTTAATGTTTTTTATTTATAAGTTAAATGATTATTTAATTGGTTGCATTTATGTTAAAAGAAACACCTTGGTCACACATAAAAACTTATTTTAAAACATTATATTTTTAAAAAGTTTATTATTTTGATTGTTATGAATAGAAACAAGTTTTATCAACTATTATCATATAGAATCATTGAATGAAATGAAAAAAAATTAAAACCAAGACAATTTTTCGTGTAAATTGTTTTTTATAATTTTTATTAAATATATTATCAATATTCTAATCATATGCATGATAACAACTAGGTACAAAAAAATATTCAAAATTATTATAATATTAGGTGAAATTCCTATCAAACGTAGTTCACGACAACATGTAACATAAATTTGAGGAATTAAAATAAAAAATAATAAAAACATTACTACCCTAAATGTAGAGATTTCATCATATCTTCTCATTCAAATCCGTTATAATTTTTTCTTTAAAAGGATATATATAATTAACATATTTCAACTCCTCTAAAATTAAAAAAACAACTTTTGTATAAAAAAACACTCAATAAATAAATTAACCATATATTGAAGTGATGAGTGTTTTTATCTGTATATGTTTATCATGAAACTCTACCATTTAATTAAAATGTATATGAAATTATGATCTGATGAATTAGATTATAGATTTGTCTTTTTTTAAAAACCTATAAGACTTGATTAATATTATATAGACTAGTAGTATTCGAAATGTTATTAAAAAAACCAATTAATGAACCACTGTTTGTCTCTCATGAATCCCTGAGCTTATAGTTTTAGGTTCAATGTTAGTAAAGGCTCGACGTTTAATGAATGTGAAGAGTGGGATGACCATTTTCTATCCTTAATAGTAATTGGATAATTTCATCACATTGAAAAAATGGAAGGTTTAACTCACTGACAAACTAAATGCCTTAATTAACTAGCACACTTAGAATGGTGAATGATCAATACCCCATGGTTTCCATCATTCATGGACAAGGATTTAGGCTTGAGTTAAATAGTAAATACCATTTCCAATCAAAAATTAATTATTCTTGATGATAGAGTGATGGATGACTTTTTTTGTTCATTTTAAAATTGATAATTATATGAATATTCACTCTTGATTTCAATGATCGAACTCTACTCCAGGAACTTCCTTCCTCTAGTATAATTAGATATCATTATTAAGGGACTTCACTAACCAAATTTACATGAGGTTGAAATTTATAATAATATTACATGTATTTAAAATTATTATACTATAAGGATACATCCTTATGAGGTCTTATAAGAATTTGTGTAATCTCTTAATGACTCATCCACTATAACTGACCAATATATCAGAGAGTCTGAAATATTTTTCTATATATAAATTAACATACATATTCAAAATTCTATACAGACATCTATATTTTTAGTGATCTGTTTTTATAGTAATTTGAGAACTCACATACTTATCTAATAAATACTTGAACATATAATTCTAGAGTGGGTTCCATTTTCTATAACAAACCCCATTAGAATATTAAGTCATGAAAAAAAATTCTTTATATACTTAGAAATAATATATGAACGGTTATATGGTATAGAAACTTCCTCAACCCACTTGGAAGCATAGTATAAATCCAAAATTATGTAAAAATTCTCATAATATGGTGTAAAATGTCCCATAATCTTCAAAACATAGAAATAAAAAATTATACCTGCTTGAATTTCATTTTTTGGAAGATACTATGTTCTACCATCTTTCCCAAGCCTTCAATATTTTTGACAACCTACCAATATACACCTAAAATACATGAAATTATTTTCACAGAAGAAATATTCATCAAAGATATTTTTGAAATTTCCTTGACCTCCTTGATATCTACTACATGAAGTTACTGATATCCCTCAATAATGTGAACCATTTTCACCTTGAGCACACATATCTGATGAATTCCATTTTGAAAATCCTCTAAACATAAATGGATCATCCCATAATCAATATTAAATCATAGATATTAATTTCTTTATTTGATAATATTAAATATCATTAGTCCTTACACATATAACAAGAAATATGGTATAGTCTATAATCCATGAATATTTCTTCACTGATGCAGAAAAAATATTCCCTCTAGGATTGTGGTGTTAATTTCGTTAGGTTATTCTACATGGCTATTGGGTAATCAAGAATGATTTTTATAAACCATATTCTCAACTACTGTTATATTATAATTTTCTAAAAGAAAATCCCATTTAATAATATATAATCTCATGATATTTCATTTGAAATATTTTTTAGCCCGAAGATTTTTTAGAGTTGAGTTGTCAGTGAAAAAAATACATTTTATCCAAACAATTTTTACTAAACTAATCAAAATAAAAAAAATTGCCAAATATTTTTCATTTTTGGTAAAATTATATTTGGAATATTCTAACATATTTCTATAATAATAATCAATATATAGTATCTTCTCTTTCATATTCAAAAAATCAAAACATATAATCATATCACATGCATCACACATCACCTCAAAATGAATATTAAATTTAGGGTAGTAACCATAAGTGATTTTGTGAGTTTCACCTTTATAATCTTAAAAGACTCTCAGAATTTTTCTTCAAATGAATAATTTATCCCCATAACATGAAGTTATCACAACAGAATTGTGATTTTAATGAAACCCTTAATGAATCTATGATAAAAACTAACATGTTATGTGAAGATTATAATTATATTCACAAATAAAAGTGGGAAACATGCTAATTATTTACATTTTTTATTTTCAACATATATCCATATCATAAAAAACCAATATCCTAACAAAAATGTTCATAAAAAATTACCCTATAAACCATTTTAGATAAAATGGATATCATTTTTATTTTAATTGTGAGAGGGGAACCAAAAAATCCCAAGGGAATTCAATGGTAAGAAAATATCCAAAATGGACAAGTGAAAGTGATGTTCTCTTAATCAATAGAAGATATGGAATATATATATATTACCAGAATACTTCTCATGAAATAAAAATAATCCATTCATAGAAAACATGACTAATATTTTTTTTGCAAAATAGAATAGGGAAATATTAATTCCTAATGGATCTACTCAATTTCCTATAGTCAATGAAAAACCAAATTTTTATTTCTATTCTATCCTAAAATTTTATCTTTTTTTCCATTTATTAAATCTTGAACTAATATTGTTATCAATAACAATGAAATGGATAACCCATGTTCAACGTGAGATTTGGAATATTATTCCAACATCCAGTAATCTATCCACATCCACTTACAACAATAATTTTAAGTTTCTTCCTACATTCTATATGCCTAAACTCTTAGATTATGGTCTAGTTCCATGTGTTCTTTAGGCATCAAATATAACATAATTATACCCTTAATATCAGCCATAGTCAACCCAATAACAAACATGAACATTATTAAGGCACTATATAGTTTATCTTCTTGAATTTTTTCTAATTTGAATGAGAATATTACTCGATATGTTGAGTACTCAACAAAGAAATGAACTTTTTAAATGAGAAGGTATGGTTTTGAGATCCATGTTGGGTTTAAGATAACATTATGGGTGACACTTGGATCTCAGATTTATATGATTCTCATGATTCCTATTAAATAAATTATAGTATAAATAATCCTCTTTATTACTATTTTTCTTGGAAAATATGTCATAACATTCAAATTCATTAATATGGGTCAAAAAATATTATATGAAAACTCATTTTATTGGACAAGGATTTTACCTTCAAACTAAAGTAAAATATTCTCCACCTTTCTACAAGTAATTAAAATTTAGAATTCTATATGAATATAATGTTCTGAATTATATTATTTAATCACCCTCATAAACTCATCTTCATCCTCGTAAATAGTATCGTTAACTACTAATAGTTCATTTCAACAATTCATTTGGTAGTGGGTGGGTAATTTAATTTTATTGAAAACATTAAACTCTAATTTCTATTCAACCGTATTAAAAATTAATTTTTCCATTGAGATATCAATGATAACTACACTTTTTTTGAGAAAGTGAATTTTATTAATGATAGGTACCTCCTAATAACATTCCACATCCAATATCATAAAATTCATAGAAGTAAATTTCCATTATACTCTAAGTAACATGTTGTCCTCCCTACCAACTAGCCGCGTAAAGGATCAATATGAATGTTTTGAAATCAAAGTAGAGTGTTCTGGAAAACCAAATATCATGCGATGAAACAATGAAAACTAAATCATATTAATTTATTCTCTAAGATAACATATAATATAAAACAATATATATATATATATCTAAAGGTACAAGGGATAAAAAATCCTTCATGATATTAATGATTGTGAGGTATTAAATACTAAAACAAAACAATTCATTTCTCTATAATGTCATCAGTAAAAAAATATTCTAAGATTTTCTTTATTGAATGTATATTTTTGAGTTATTTTATCAAATATGGACTTGGAATATAGGCCTCATGTAGGGGAATGTATGTCTTTAGTTTTTTAAAAACCATGGGAAATTTAAATAGTTATGTATCTTTATATTCTATTTTTAATTTCTATGGAAAAAGAATAATTGCATTGATTTTCCACAAAAAATTAACATTCCCATTAATTCCCCTTCATGATTTTTCATCCCAATATTTTATTTATTTATTACAATATTGTAATTTTTTTCAATTGGCATAGTAGGATTGAATGTGTTTTCAGTGTTGAGATCCATAAATATAAATTCAACAATTTATAGACTCAAATTTACAATTTCATCATGTTTTTATTTATTGGGGGCTTTTGAATCCTTTTATGATTCATGATGGGTTTAGAGACCTCACATATTTTTTATAACCACTAAATTCTCACAAGTATTATAGTTCAGTGGTTCTTGATAGTTTACCCTTGTATCTACCTCTAACATCACTATCAAAATTTCCGGGGTATAACTATAGGTGATTAACATTGTCTATATTTTATGAATTTAAAAATTATTTTTTCATACCTAATAACCAAATCTGTATGAATATATTAAAATTAATCTTGAGAAGAATAATTTTCAAATTTTGTTTGGGGAAGGAATTTATTCCTCAGTAGGTGTTGTAATCAATCGGATGAAATAGGACAATGAACTCCCTTCTCTCTCTAAGAAAGATCAAGATTGTTGATATAGAATGGGTTGATTGTATCTTATAACAGAGTTTTACAATGCTACATCCATGTATCAAACCCAAAAAAATTCCATTTTTAGGTTATTGGGAAGAAATATTTAAATTTAGAAAACTTTATTGTGAGTTAGCAAACATTCCACCATGGTGAAATTACTTTTTAAGTGTGTTGATATAATTTTTAGTTTAAAACTCAATAGTATAAACCATATATGTTGATAAATGATCAATTTTCTTCATAAAAAAATTTATTCTTATTGATCATTTGGGTTATGAATTATGTGTTAGAGTATGGAATACTTTTTTCAACTCAAATTTGGTTTTGTAACTAAAATACCCTCTTGATGATTGATCCAGTAAATTTTATGGGTATGGGGTGAGTGATGAAGAATAAATTTTAAAATGTTTTATTATTTAGGTAAATTTTTTAAATCACACCACAGTGTAATTATATGGGAAATTGTCTCATTTTTATTTTTTGTGGTTTTTTACGCTTAATTGAAAAAAATGGCTTAATTTTGGTCTGTAAATATTTTATTTTTATTCTCTATTACAGGTGTTAAGTTTTATACACTGAATAAAATTTAGAAATATCCATAGGATTCCTAATATCCTTGGATTCATTTAATCCTTATGTAGCTAACAAAAATTTCATATTTTGGGGGCCCAAATATATCTCATAACTAGGACTCGAAATCTTCACACATATATTTAATTTTATAAATAGATTTAATCTTTGATTGGGTCAGCCTAATAAATATGAAATCTGTTATTGAACATGACTATAAATAATTGAACATATTTTTGTAGGTTTCTAAATGATAATACGTAGGTTTCAAGGACATAATGGCATGGTTATTTATAGTTTTAGAATATCAAGTGTCTGCTTAGATAGATTAAATTTATTAGGTAAAACAACCATTCCTATCACCCCACATGAAAAATGAATATGATATTTTTTGGAATGAATAGAATAAATTTATGAGAAAATTTAACAGAGAAACACTATATGGAATATATCACTAATTTAGGGTAAAACTCCAAAACATTCAAAGTATCATTTTCGATCCAAAACATTCACCCTGTCTCACTATAAAAGAGTGTCTTCTATCATTTTCAAGGAGATGGAAACCTAGGGGTAGTCATGGTTTTTCAATGTTGTATATTCTTAGTGTATTAAATTATATAATATTAGTTTAATTTTATTTTATTTGTATTCTTAATTACAAATCATGTCATATATATCTATTATATTTTGTATTTCTACCACTGTGTTCCCATCTCAGCTCCACAAAAAATAGACAATTAACCTCTGTGTTTGCTCATGAGAGATAATTATTAGTTGTATTAGTATATTGTGCATTATTTTCATTTCTCATTATTATATTTTTGTAGTTTTTGTAATGGTTAAAATTATTATGGTGAGCTGTCATTCCTTTTTCTCTATCTTTGAAAATCTTCATCTCATTTATCATTCATATGTCTCATCACTATTTGTGTCCAAAATATGGTATATCATGGAATAGATTGTGATGGTGTGTGAAGAGGTCTCCATGTTGACTAATGGAAGGTAATTTTATGTTATGAAGAGGTCTTGGTATGGGGATATTACATTTCAAATTAGAATATAAGGTGTGATAGGTCTTGATCATGTCTTTGAGTTGTATATCAAGATCTTTCAGAACAATGATTTAAACCCCTGTGAACTCCCAAGAAAAATTAAAAATATTTATTCTTATAACAGAAATATTATTTTTATTTATTTTATATTTATTATATTTATATTTTATTCATTTAAAACTTATACCCATATATATTTGTTTTATTTTTTTATATTAGTTAGTTTTACATAGTAAAAATAGGAAAATAGTCAGCGTTAGTGTCTTCCTTTTGATGGACCCTAGGTTGTAAAATTATGGTTCATTATAAATATAATAATAATTTAATAGAATATTTTTTCATGAAAAAACAAATTCTATCAATTTGGAACCTTTTTGGGGAGGTCAATTGCTACTTACACTATTTTTCTTAAAAACACAAAAAAAAATCAAAAACAAATACATTAATTTATTTCCTATCTTTTGTTCATTCTGATTAAGATAGATTACATTATTAATTTTCATATGATTGTCCTTGTATTTAATTTTCTAGTAGGGGAGATACCTTGAATATTCAAATAGAAAAACATTCATTGAGAATACAATATAATTTCAAAATATTCATAAAAGAAAGCATTTTGGTTGCATCATTAGCTGCTAAATATGAAGAAGATAAAATTTAGTTGCTTGAATAAAAACAAACTGAACCAAGATTAAGAAAAATATATAAATGTTTATCCATTTAAATTTAATGTTGAAAATCCAAGGAAGACTTGTATATTACACTTGATGATTCTATCATATCTCCTTGTCCATTTCCTGAACAGGTTTTTGAATATGTCATGACATCTGATACAACTAGGTGAACACAACATGATTATTAAGAACACTGGTTAGACATCGTTGAAGGACAAAAGGGGTGTGATTGTTCAATATATCTTATAAAAAATTCATATCTTATATACCTCTATCATTTTTTGGAAGAAGATATAGAAGATTCCCCTTCTGATACCGATCCTCTGTTGGCCTTTCCTGAAGTGATTTCCATTCAATTTACCTTACTAGAATGAAAATATATTTTTGTTAATTAATCATGATTTAATATAATTCAATTGTTTCCTGAATTCCATTTTCTGAAATTTCTAATGAAACATAAAATATGTCGACCCTAGAAGATAATGACGAGGCCAAATAATTCATGTCCAAAGAATATAAGGACACATTATTTCTCCTTCCCCAATCATCAATGTTATACAACATGGAAATGGGGAAGGATCTATTTTCACCTTATTAAAGTGTTCCTCTATAAGATGTTTTTGTTGGAGATAATTTCAATAAATAATTTCTGGTGTTTCATATGTAAGAACCCTCATCCACTATTTAATTAGGGTTATACTGTTGCAGCTACCTGACCAAGGGAAGTAAAAACCAAGTACTTTATTTAGGGTAAGACCACACATTATCCAGTTTCATCTCGCATTAAATTTTATTTTTCTTTATGTTTCTCATATTATTTTATTTTATTTATTTTATTTTTAATGTGTAACAAGCATGGATCATAACTCAAGGCTTCCATATAAAAAATAAATGATGTTGTTCCTTTCCATTTATTTATTTTATTTGAAACCCAAATAAAAATATGCATGAAAATATATATCTAAATTGAACTAAAAATATCCTTGTAAATGGATTAAGTGTATGGTCTGTTAATAATCTTTTATTAATATTTTATGTTCTTCTATATTATTTAATTTTAGTTTTTTCTTAATATTTTAGGTTTTTCATTTTATTTTTTGTGAGTTTTTTAGATTCATGGGATGAATTTTATACTAGTGAAAAATCAAACAATATTTTTTCTTCTAGAGTATAAATTTATTTTATTATAGATAGATTTAATTTAATTCTAGATTTATTTTTGTCATGACTTTTAATCAATTCATTTGATGAAGTTTGATGGATTTTGAAGCTCATGTTATGTAGTACAATCTAAATTGAAAATCATGCCCAACATGAGTGGTTTCATAACCTATTTGAAATCATATTACATTTAAATTTTTATTA
The DNA here is from genome assembly GCA_963277665.1 of Viscum album. NCBI lineage: Eukaryota > Viridiplantae > Streptophyta > Magnoliopsida > Santalales > Viscaceae > Viscum > Viscum album. The sequence continues at coordinate 1,478,738,552 of OY728157.1, forward strand.
AATTTATTGAGGCATGGTGTTCCATTCATAACTTTATGTTTTCATATTTTCAAAACATTTAGAGTTCATCGAAATTATTGAGTATGATTGAGGCACCAATTTGAATGACTTTTTTCATTTAACTCTAATTTTGGCCTAACTTTACATTTATCCTCTATTAATCCATTATAAGTCATGAAATACTATATTATGAAGAAAAATTACAATACATTTATCCCCTTAATACATATTCAATAATATAAATTCAACCTAATAGTTTAACTCATGTGTGAGGGATGGATAAATGAGACGTATATCGCATTCCTGAAGTATCTATTTGAGCTAAAAAAAGTGATTATTTATTTTATTTCATCATTAGTGTATTAAATTTCATGAATGAATGAATAATGGGAGGGCCAAATGACATTAAATTTTTGGGATAGGTTTTCAGAATTTTTTAATGATCAAAAGCTACCTCACTTTTTATGAAAAACGATTCTACAGAGAAATATAATATCTAATTTCTTGCTATAACAATAATTAAAAAGGGTAAAGGTAGATAAAAATTGACATTAATTATTGTGAACATCCAAAATAAACTAATAGGTTATTTTTAGTGATTAATTTTTTACCCGATCGATGAGCACACCATTCTAGATAAAAGTTTTTTCATGCATTTACATCGCATTAGAGTGTAACCCTCCTCATGATTCCTCTAGTTTTTTTACTTTTTAAATCCACCATAACTCAATAATAGAAATAATCATATAAATTAAATAATTTTTTTATTCATTTAAGAATATGTTATGTGGGTATGTTAGGGGTATATCAAGCCTATGGAAGCTACACATGTTATCATTAATGAGAAAAACTCCATTTAAAACTTTTTTTTTGAAAAGAGAATAATTTTTCTTGGGAGGTATGTTCAAAATGATTGTTAGGATTTACAAGATATTTAATATATTATTATGAATTTTTGTATTTATATATTTTTATCCATTTAGTAGTCATGTAATTTTCATTGATATTATCACTAGGTATTGTTGTTATTAATAATTTGGGAAATCTGTTTAGACCATGGAATTTGATTATTTATCATGAGTGAAATTAATATGTGTCATGGGTTGTGAATACAATATTTTAACATATTATATTCTATAATCAATTGTTTTAAATACCATAATAGATTTATTTTATGTGAAATTATAACATTTTTATGTTTTTTTGGTATTTTTAGCCTAACTGAAAAAATGGGGTAAATTTGGTGTTTAACTATTTTATATTTATTATGGGTATCATCCATAACATATTCTACACTAAATTAATGTTTGAAATTACTTTTTCTAGTATTCCTAGTATATTGGTATTTATTTTATTCTATGGTATCCAAATATCATTCCATATTTTGAGGGCGTCAAACTAGCTCACAAATTGGGCCTTTAAAACTATGTACATATCTATGAATTTAAATATGAGATTGTAAAATGGATTATGCATGCAAAAAAAATCATAAATTCTATATGTATCTAGATATAAAACAAATGACCATCTTTCAGAAAGTTTTCTAATGATAACCCACTTCACTAATGGACATAAGGTCATGGGAAGTTGTAATTTTTTAATACGAAGAGTCTTTATGGACATAATTAATTTTCCATAGTTAATACACCATATCTCCCACCCCACAAGGACAATTACAAGGGTATTTAGTATAAATAAATTGAATAAACATAAAAATAAAATTAATTATGACACCCTACCAAAAGTTTTTCATTATGGTGGGATACAACTTATCATATTTCAGAGTAACAATTTTGGGAAAAAACATTCACCCCCTCTCCATATTAAAGAGTTTTACTTCTCATTTCCAATGATTTTACAACTTGGGGGTAGAAATTTTTGGAAATTTCATTAGAATTTTAGCATTTTAATAGTAGTTTAATTTTATAATATTATTGTTTTCATCAAATATCAATACATCGATTTCTATTATTATAGATTTTTCTTCCACCGTGTTTCTTTCTCAACTAAAATAAAAATGGAAAACAACCCTAAGTGCATGTTTGAGGGAAGGAATGGTCTGTTGAATTATATTTTTGTGATTAAATTTATTAAGTCACTATTAAATTATAGGACTTTTTAGATGGTTTAAATTTTTATGGTGAGAGGCCTCCACGCCTCTCTATTGTTGAAATTCTTCTTCTTATTTATCATTCAACATACCCATTAATATTTGTGTCATGAATTTGATGGATAATTTCCAAGATATTTTAGGTAAGTTAAAAGGTATCCTAGTCTACATAAAGAAGAATGTTTACCTATATAATGATGTCTCTATATGGGGTGATGAAATTAAAAATGAGAATGTGAGGTGTGATGGGTCTGGACCACCTCATTTAGTTGAATATTGAGATTCTCGTTGAAAAATTATTTCAATCCTGATAAAAACCCAAGAAAAAATGCCTTAATTTCTTCTTCTAACAACATTAATTTTATTATTTCATTTATATTATTTATGTTTATATTTTATGAATTTCAACCCCCCATTTATATTAGTTCTATAGTTTTATATTAGTAATCTTCATAGAGTTTCAATAGGAAAATCATGTGCAAAAGTATAATTCTTGTGATCGACCCTAGGTTGTGTTACTATGGTGAAATATCCAAATAATAATAATTTAATTGAACTATGCTTTATGAAAAAAAAAATTCTAGCAGTGAAAATATTTTAAAAATTTTCTTTAGAAATATGTGGAGTGAATTTTTAATCAAGTCATTACCTATGTGGACCTTTAAATCTATCCAAAATATCATGGAAGTGTTCACCCTCATCCTGAATAATAATAGAAATTTTTTCCTTATTTAAATTATTAGTAACATGAAATATAATTACATTACAAAATTTTTATAAATATAATACCATGTTTAATATATTTCCACTTCTAACAATTAGAAAAAAATCTCAGAATTTATCTTATGAAAAAATGGGAACACCCTCAGCTTATGTTCATACCCACTAAACCCTATTAGTGGTAGCTGTTGAACACTAATGTTGATGTCCTTATTTAATTCAAGATGGTATTCTATGAGTATTATAATAAATGGTCGATAGTTTAAGAACAATGATTGTATCATATCACAATTCATGGAATATGGTGATAGTGTAATGCATGATGGGTTGTTAGAGATAGAATTAATCAATGAATCTCTTATAATATGCCTCTATATTAGATCATTTCTATATGGTTTGACATTCTATGATTTTTTATTACTACTATTGTCTATATTTTCATGATTATATTATATATCATGTTTATTATTTGGTTATATAGAATATAAATATTTTTTTTATTTCTTTGTTGATAGGTTAAATGTTTTTCCAATACACTCTGTGTGAATCAACAAAATTAATGGATATTTAAGATGATTTGTTTTTCATTTCTGACTTTTTTTGGTTTTCTTGCTCACATGTCACTCACATGAAAATGAATCCATAATTTTACCTATAGCCTAGGTATTTTACTCATATTGTGAAAAATCATTATTTACAATCCCTATTAATAATTAGATAATAAGTGGCTTGAAGATGAATCATAGGGAATAATATCCACAATGTGTGTGTGACATAGGTGATAAGAAAAAACTCTTCATAAAATAAGGGAAAATTATATCAGAATTTAAATTATGGTGGTGAGTGTAAGGAACAAGAAACCAGGAGATTATTAAATAGAAACATAATAATGATAGAGAAAAAAAAGAGAAATAGGGTATAATCCATAAAATAAGTAGGGTAACATAATTGGATGATTTTATTTTATTTTTATAAATTTTGATTTATTTTTTCACCCATTCTCATTTATTGTGTAAGTTGTTAGAATAAGATGATTCATTATTTCAAATCATCCACCTATGGGTGAATATATCCTTTAGTATATCAAATACCACATCTTATAAACCACGTAATGATGAATCCAATTTTACACAAAGGCCAAATTATCAATTAATCCAAATGTTCTTCCCTTTATAAACTATCCTCCTCTCAGATATATTATCATATGACTATGTAGATACAAAAATATAGTTTCAAATAATACGGATTTTTTACTGTGTTTCATAATTTTTCAATAGAAAAGGAATAGAGATTTGGGTAGGTTATTGAAATACATTTCAAATGTATGAATTTATATCCTATTATAAAATAGAGAATAAATTTTGAAAAATCGTGAATGTGTTTAATGGCTCCATTGTTCATGCCAATCTATAATCTACACCATCAATTGATATAATTATAATCACTATTCATCCTCAAGAGGTGATGTCTTCTAACTTGGTTATCCCTTTTGTTTTATATGATAGAACTATATATCATCTTAAAACACACATTCAAACATAATTTTCCTCCTCTTAGTGATCAAATTTTTTCTCAGCCTCAATGTTTGGAATCTATATTACCATCATGGTTATGTTAGTTGGTTTGTTAATTAGGAAGATATATCTTCATCGGACGAGGATTTAACTCAATTAGTATTGAACATTATTTCCTATGTCAACATCAGTATTTTTCAAGATTAGTCTGAGCTTCAATAATATGATCTTCTTCATAAATTATTTGTAGTAGATTCCAAGTTTTTTATTCTTCAGTAGTGGGTATTCATCACTACAATCTCAAGATCATCAGCTTTGGTTTCATATTCACCCGCACGTCATCCCCCATTTATATATCTGACAAAGGGAAGCATATTTTCAATAATAATAATTTTTCATCAAATAATATTCATCGATATGCCTCATTAAATGACAAATCACTATTTTTATAGTTGATTTATTAGAATAAAAACTTGTAAGTGTTCTCATGATTTGTAATGTCGTCACAAGGCATGGATAGTTCTTCATGAATGAAATAACTTCCTCTTCCTAGGCATGGTAAGTTAGTTTTTTAATTTTTTCACATAATTTATCATGGTATTCTACCTATTAAGTTGGAGTTTTAAAGTGTGTACATTTTAATTCTCTTCACAGTCTAGTAACTTGGAAATAAAGATCATTTCTAGCTTCATGTGGTTAATTTATTTGACATGAATTCTTAATTAATATTTAATTCAATCTATTAGTACTTAAAATTAAAAAAAAATTAGGATGGTAATGTCTGTATTCATGTAGTTAGTTAAATTATTTCACCTCCCATCACATTGTAGGTTTCTCGTGGTTAGTTCTTTACCTATAGTAACACCTTTTATAGAATTTTCAACAGATCAAAAAAATAAATTCACAATTAGGTGAAAATAAAAAACTATATTTAAAATAAATTTCATAGAAAACCCAATGTGTTTTCAAATGTCTAAATTCTACAAAATTATCTTAATTTATAGTATACAATTTTGGAAAAAATAATTTATAAAAAATAAGAATGAAATGAAACACATCATAATAATATTCATAATGAAAAACCCCAAAATAATTTCCTTATGAAAAACTAATAAAAACAATATAAACAATATTTTCATCAATTAATCACCAAATTAATAATTTTAATAAAATATAAATTGAATTACATATTTCATAAAAAAATCATCCATATAAAATATTTTATTAGTGAAAACAAATTTTCATCATATAATCCATAATTTCTAAAAAAACTAGAAGTTAAAAGATGTGTTTAAATCATTACACATCAAATGTGTTTAAATATACAAGTTTATAAATGAAAATAGGTATTAAATTTGATAAAAATGATATATTGGTACGATTTATAGTAATATAAATACATATAATATACATTAATATATATGAGTCCCAAAATTTATGATATTTCATTCCCTAAGATATATCTATCTCAAATGATCACACTATCATCATGCCTAAAAATGATGCCCCAAATTATAGGAATATGTAAAAATAAAAACATAAATAAAAATGATGATATTTTAAAATTCCCTATAGAAAATGTGGCATGAAGAGTCAAAGGTAATACAATATCCTTTTCTATTTATGGAGTATCATATTACTATTGATATATTTCAAGAAATAATATAAAAAATTGTTAAAAAAAATTCTCGAAAATATAAAATAAATGATATAATCAAAGAATTCCATACTGGTATGTTCTTAGACAATTATATATAATAAAAGAATAAAATTTCCACACATTTAAAATAATATAAAGATCATTATTAGGGAATGATACTATAGTAAATGTGTATTTAATATCTGGTAGTGTATCCTATGATGATCCTTATCCATATATTAATGATTTATGGTATTCCCAATATAATGTATTTTCTCAAATTCAATTACATTGCACAAGGAATCCTCAATATAACTTCTAGTATATGAGAAATTATGGAAGGGTGGTGGAACATCACAATATGTAGGTAGATGTGGTTTGTGATATGAAGTCTAAGATAAAGTGTGAGATGTATTGCCTGAAAATACTTTTACATGTCTAATAATATTAAATGTATTGATGATATATTCATATATACCATTATATCACCCATATTATGAAAATTATTTATAAAATAATCTATTCTCTTCTTTATATATATTTTCACACAAAAAACGTATATTATGATAATATATTTTTTAATAGATACACAAATAAACTATCCTTATAAATTTCTATATTAATATATATTTCCTAATATAATAGAGAAACTATTCACTATATCGAAATGAATGAAGGTTCCCTATGTGATATGATCATAAATGTTTTTTTAATATATAATATCTAAAAAAAATTATTATTGAATTTAAAAATATAAATATTTTAATTCAAAATATATAACTTCAACGATGTTTTTAAATAAACCCTTTAAATATTATATATTATATTTTCCATTTCCCATAACACATTCCATTTCTGATATCTATATGGGGGGAATGATAAGAAGTATCTATGGATCCTAAATATCGATCTATCAATTTTTTAAAATTTTATCAATAAATTTTTATTCAAATAATGGATACCCTCTATGAGATAATGTTTGAGGGTATGTGATTTTTTATTGGATCATTTGATAAAAACCCTCAATTCATTTAAACTAATGGTAATATAATTAGTATGATATATTCAGTTACTATATAGAAAACATCAAACAACTGACATTGTACTTAACAAAAAAGGATTAATTATTTATAATTAAATCTTAATTATTCCATGTATTATCATTTAAAAAAGTATATGTATCAAAAAAAATTATTTTTCATCAACTAAAAATTATGCCGAATGTTATTATAGATTTAAAATATATCCATCCACTTGAATATATATATATATATATATATATCGTCATGACTTCTTCAGTGTAAGGTAAATAATATTTCATCGGATGAGTAAGAAAAAAAAACCAATATTGGTAAAAACATGTCATGATAAATAAAATAATTAGATATTACCATTTAGAAATGGTATCCCATAGTTCTTCTTGTGTCTTTTGGTTGACACATCTCCTATTGGAATCCAAAATGATTATTTCTCATCAGTCTTTTATAGCTACAAAAAATCTAAATAATTTTTTATTTATGTAAATTAGATTACTATTACATTCATAATTGATTGATATCCTCTTGACCTTGCTACAAACTATTTACAATTTTTGTAAACATGTTCTACATTTTTTACCAACTCTAAAAGAATTAAAAATCTCTATATAAGTAAACTAATCTTTTGTAGGGGAAAGTGAATGATTCTTATCAGAATTATATGGAGGGTCCTTCATGGAAGATAATGGATACTCATATATTTAATCTTAAAGTATTATACAAATGAAGATAAAAAACAAGGCTGATTTTAATGTGACTAATACGTATAATATTAAATAAAAATTCCAAAATGATATAACCAAAATTAAAAACATTTATATCATATTAATTGTAGTAGTTAATTAAAATGTAAAAAATATTGATAATATTAATGAGATAATTAAAATATAGAAAGATGAAAATTAAACAAAGGGAAAAGACTATAAAAATACAACGGTTGTATATAAAATTGAATAACATTTAGTAAATTATACAAAGAAATTTTATAGTAAAAAACTATTTCTTATAGTCTTTAGGGTAATTTTATTATATGATAAAAAAATATAAGATATGAAATGATATAAAAAATAATAAAATAGACGAAATTAAAATTATATATAAAGCCATTTGTTACCTAAAATGTATAATATTCCAGTAATAATACAAAAATAAATATAATTAAACTAAAATAAAAATAATATCATATTTATTTGACTATTTAACTAAAGTTATAAATAAATATTGAAAAAATTAATGAGACATGAACTGATATAGATATATGAAAACAAAAGTTATGTAATTTTTTAAATGACATAAATATCATAAAAATTGTTTATTTGTAATCAATTTTGAAGTACCAAAAAAATTATCAAATTAAAAAAATATATTATCTACATAAAAAATGGAATTTAGAAATAGTATATCATACATATTGAAAATGTTATAAAATTAAAAAATAAGTAAATATATAGTAATTATAACGACCCATACTTTATATACATTGAAATAGTTCAAAATTGAAGCATACTTATTACAACATATAACAAAACCATGGAAGGACCATATAGGTATAGAGTCTATAGAAACTTGGAAACATAAAAAACTGGTTCATAAAGCATCTACATTGCCTCCCATTTATTTCATCATATCTAGAGTCCCTTTTTTCCATATCCTACTTAATAACCTTCTTCCTGAACCCGAGAAATAAAACATACAAAAGGGTGAGCTCAAATGATCAGTATGGGTAAATAAAAGAAACATCAATAACATCATAAGAACATAACATTTGGAAATCATAACCAGTAAAATAAATCATAATTTCATAACATGGGATAAATCATAGTAGTTAAATGTAATCCCAATAATCATAACTTAAAACATGACACTTTGTGTCATACACACAAAATCATAGATAATCATTTCTTATTAGTCTTGAATCATTTCCAAGACTATATTAGTGGACAAAGTCCATTTGTGAACCAAGTTCACTCCTCGTTTCAGTCCTGTTTCACTAAACCGGTTTAACCTGCCATTCCATCCATGTCAATCTCATGAGATATAAAATAATTACCCAATGCATTGGAGGGTGATATAGGTCCCACCCATCTTGTAATGATACCATTCTTATGTGTTCCACAAAATCATAAATCATACATCATTGCATAACCCATGTAATAAAAATGGGATTCTTAAACAAAATGTCATCATAAAAAAATTCATATGAGATAAAGAAATTCATAAAAATAATTCCATCACAACATAATCAAATCAACGTAATAATAGGTATAGAAACATAACCCTATATTATCTTAGATGGAAAATAATTTCGATAAAACAGTTGAACTCCATTCTTGAGGAAAATATTTTTTCTACGTCAATTTTTTTTCCTTTATTAACATGTCATAGAATTTTAAACTAAAATAAGTTGATTAAAAATAAACATGAAAACTTTTAAAGTAAGATTCTTGGAAATAATGTTTTAAAAATCCATTCATGCCATATAAGTTAAAAAAAAACTCTTCTCGTACTTTTGTCAGAAAAGTCAAAAAGTACCTCGTATGAAAAATGACAAAATATTCCTTTCATATCATTTACTAAAAACTCACCGAAGGGTAAAATTGGATATAAAATATTGTAGAAGGATATAAATATTACATATTTAGGAAACATGGATGTGGATGATAAATATTCCCCAGTAAATTCTGAAGTATAAACAATCTCGGATAAAAATTGATATTGCGAGATTTTCCCTTAACTTAGATCCAATTTTCTTTATAAGTGTCTGAACCTCTTGTATAATGATTTAAATAATGTTATTGAATTATTCCATAATAATACTAATTTTTATAATATCATATATGGTCATATTCTTAGCTTCTTATTAGTAATATTTCATTACAACTTGTTATTCGGGTGTTTATTACTTTTTATTCTTATGCATGTTTTGTCGAATAAATTATTATTTTTCATTTTAGGTTATAGATACCTCATTTACAGAATGGTATTAGTGTAATATATATCATATTCATTCCTTAAATTCATTTATATAATCATTATGCAATGAAGATCATGTAGAACGAGTCGCATCACATCGTGGAGACGGTATTCCGTACGTACGCACGAGCGATGATATCGTTCCCATGGTTTTGGAATTGTATTGGAGTGTATATATACTATTTTAGAATCAATATCACTTTACAAAAATCATATATAGTCATTATTTACACCATTATACCCATCCATGTAAGGTGGTGGTGGAAAATAGATTACACCACAGCGTGGAGACGGTATTCCGTACGTACGCACGCGCGAGGATTTCATTTTCCGTAGGATGGATAGATGCTGAAATAGGGTTGTTTCATACATATAATAACATATCAGTATATGAGTGATACTTATGTTATTACTTCATAATAAAACAACAAAAGAAGAAAAATTGGAAGAAGAAATAAAGATGAAAGAATTGGTAACGGACATTACCTCTTCTTTGAAGCGCTTCTTTGAGACCTCCTTTTAGGGTACAAAATAGGTCTTTGAAGAAGACCAGGACCTCAAAGATGTCTATAGGGAAGTGGAGAGAAGAAATTGGTAGGGTTTGTCCGAGCATGAAGTCTCAAAGTGGTGTGAGTAAGAGAGGGAGGAGGTACCCTTTTATAAGGGAGGAGAGGGGCACCTTTGGAATAACTAAAAATATTTTTTATTATAAAGTCAAATTAGATTTTAATAGCTCGAAATTGATATATTTAGAAGATAAGGTGGTTATGGGTCGAAATCCTCTCATAAAATAGAATTTAGACAAGTTTAGGTATCAATTTTAACCTTATCATTTAGATTTAACTTTAAGTTAGATAATTTAACTTTTACCGTGTCTTCTTGTTTTCTTACACTATAAGGTTAATAAACTTACTATATCAAGCCACACTAACCCCATGTTGTTTATAATTAATATATATAACCTTATGTAAGTCATTTGGCCGATCCTTATATTTTTAGGAATAAAATAACAATTAATAATATAATATTTGTTTTAAAAACTATTTTATGTCAATTTTGACACTATTTAGTAATTGATTTTTGTAAAAATCATAACAGAATGATATGTTCAAAAGAAGTTAATTAAATAAATAATAACATGACATATTAACCTATAAAATTAGTGTAATTCATAAAAAGTATCAAATTAAATTTATTTTGGTATTTATAACATCAATTATGTCAATATTTCATTAATAATACAATTACTGCATCATCGTTGTGTCATAAATAAATTAAATTATTTAATGTCTAAAAAATACAAATAAATTACCATTATGTAGGAAATTTTTTATCTTTCTAATGAATATTTATTGTCGAGTTTATCTTATGTATAACCCCATATTAAAAATGATTTACTTATTAATCTTTGATTTGAACTATTTTAACCCTTCTTTAAATAAATTAATAATAAATGTCCTAATCTAATCCAATTGGGTCTAAATGGTCATATTTTTTTCCTAAGGTTGTTTTTGGTCGAATTAAACATATCCAATAGAATTAGGACATGTGTTAGGGTAATAATAATAACACTTTTACCCTTAATTACCCTATTTACTTTTAACCATGGTAAAAAAAATTAAAATGTTACTATTCACCAAAAATTATTTTCAACTCATTGAACCACATTTTAGTTCTTGATATTAACCATGTATCTCGGATTTTCGAAATTCCACTCACAGAATCGGTAAAATTATGTTTTATGAAAAATTCAGTTTTTTTAACTACCAGTTAGTGGTGTCACTATTCATCAAAAATGGAATGTTTTGAGAAAAATACCAAAATTTCACCCTAGGATAATTTCGATATTCCGAATCCAAAAATGAAGTCCATTTTAAAAAATAAAAATTTTAAAATTTCAAAAAGTGGTTATTACTAATCATAACGGCTAGTTGTAATAATATTTTAATAGCATATCGTTGTTTAGTGAAACTCGATATTGCGTACGACGCAAGCTATTGAGGAAGGTAACGGTTGCGTGTAAAGAAATCCATGCTAGTGTTGTGTGTAGTGAAATATTTCTTTGATGAAAACAAAATATTTCTAAAAAAAGTCTCGGGCGTTACATTCTACCCCCCTTAAAATGAATTTCTCCCTCGAAATTCATCACTTTGTAACAAAAATAATAGGATACCTCTCCCTCATCATATGCTCAATCTCTAATGTAGCTTCTTCTAATTGGTGGTTCCTCCATAAAACATTCACCAAACGAGTGGTATTGTTTTGGAGGACTTTTTCGCTACGATCCAGAATCTCTATCTGCTGTTCTTCATAAGAATGATCTTGCTCCAGCGGACAACTTTTGAGATGAGTACATGAGAAGGATCAGGTATCTACTTTCTCATGAGAGATACATGGAACACATTTTGAACTTGAGAGAGGTTCGGTGGAAGTGCCAATCGGTAAGCTACCTTTCCAACATGATCTACTGTTTCGAAAGGACCGATATATCTGGGGCTCAACTTCCCCTTCTTTCCAAATCTCATGACCCTATTCAGGGAGATTTTCGTAAGAACACTTTATCACCCACTTCAAACTCTGGGACTTTTCTTCGGTTGTCCACATAACTTTTCTGTCAACTCTGAGCTTCTCTTATGTGTTGTTGAATAGATCGGACCTTTTCTGCCATCTCATCAACAAGATCTGGTCCTAATAGCTTTCTTTTCCCAACTTCATGCCAACAAGTTGGATTCCTGCATTTCTTTCTATAGAGAGCTTCATAAGGAGACATCTGAATACTGGAGTGAAAGATATTATTATAAGAAAATTCCACCAAAGTTAGGTTTTGATCCCAACCACCATTGAAATCCATAGTGCAAGCTCTCAACATATATTCTAGAGTTTGAATTGTTCTCTCAGACTGACCGTCTGTCTGAGGATGATAAGCAGTGCTAAAACTCAACTCTGTATCCAGAGTATGCTGAAGACTTCACCAGAACATTTAGGTAAATCTCATATCCCGATCATATATAATAGAAAGTGGTACTCCATGCAATCTTACCACTTCTTTTATATATATCATGGCAAGATGATCCAGAGAGAAATCCTCTCTAATTGCAATGAAGAGTGCAGACTTTGTAAGACGATCAACTATTACCCAGATAACATTATTACCTTTGGATGTTTTAGAAAGTCTTGTGACAAAGTCCATAGTGATGTTTTCCCATTTCCATTAAGGTATGGGTAATGGTTGTAACATCCCCTTAGACGTCTATCTCTCTGATTTAACTTGCTGACAATCCAAGCATCAAGAGACATATTCAGCAACATCTCTTTCCATGCCATCCCACCAGAAGTACTCTTTCAGGTCCCTATACATCTTCGTGCTTCTAGGATTAATAGAGAATGAAGAACTATGAGCCCCATCCAGCATATCCTTCTTTAATTCCGGGATGGGAGGAACACAACCCTTATTCCTGAACATTATTATCCCATCACAATCAAGGTTGAATTCAGGAATATTTCTCACCGTTTTTTGTAACTCTACATCTTCTTTCTGCGCCTCTTTAATCTTCACATGTATAGATGGTTGAACATTCATTTGAGAAAGATATGAGTTTCCCCCTTCCATTATAATTCCAAGACCCATCCATTGTAAATCCATAAATATTGGATCTTTTGTGATCCTCATCAAGGATAAACTGGCATGGTCTTGTCGACTTAATGCATCTACCACCTTGTTTGCTTTTCCAGGGTGGTAATGAATTGAGCAGTCGTAATCCTTCATCATCTCTAACCATCTTCTTTGGCGCATATTCAGCTCCTTTTGTGTGAAAATATACTTTAAACTCTTATGATCAGTATAAATGTCACACCTTTCTCCATAAATATAATGCCTCCAAATCATTAATGCAAAGATTACCGCAGCTAACTCCAAATCATGTGTTGGGTAATATTTCTCATGGATTTTCAACTGTCATGAGGCATAAGTTATCACCATATCATTTTGAATAAGAACACACCCTAGCCCCTTCTTGGATGCATCACTGTAGATCACAAACCTTTCTCCACTACAAGGAAGTGTGAGAACAGGTGCACTGGATAACCTTCTTTTCTACTCCATGAAATTTTCTTCACATTCATCCGTCCAAACAAACTTTACTCTTTTTCGAGTCAACCTGGTGAGTGGATTAGATAATCGTGAAAAATCTTTCACAAAACGTCGATAATATCTAGCCAATCCAAGAAAACTTCGGATCTCGGTTACTATTGTTGGTCTCGACCATATTTCGATAACCTCTGTTTTTGCTGGATCCACAAATATCCCCTTTTTTGAGATTATGTGACCCAAAAATGAATCTTTTTGAAGCCAAAATTCACACTTGTTAAATTTGGCATAAAGCTTCTCCTTTCTCAGGGTCTTCAATATAATTATCAAGTGATCTTCAAGTTCTTCCTTAATCATTGAATAGACAATAATATCATTTATAAAGACTACCAAAAATTGATCAAGATAGACTCTAATGACTCTATTCATCAGATCCATAAAGATAGCAGGGGAATTAGTAAGACCAAATGGCATCACTATAATTTCAGTGTCCATACCTTTTACGGAATGTTGTCTTTGGTATATCCTCCCTTTTGACCCTTAATTGATGATACCCTGAATGAAGATCAATCTTTGAAAAGTATTGAGCTCCGCGTAATTGGTCAAATAAGTCATCAATGTGTGGTAGAGGATATTTTTTCTTGATAGTGATCTTGTTAAGTTCTCGATAATAAATGCAGAGTCTCATTGATCCATCATTCTCCTTAACAAATAGAACAGGTGCTCCCCAAGGTGACGCACTAGGGCGTATGAATCCCTTATCAAGATTCTCTTGGAGTTTCTTCTTCAATTCCTGCAACTCAATTAGGCTCATTCTATAAGGTGTCTTTGAAATAGTCAAAGCACCCGGTACGAGTTCTATTGAAAACTCAACTTCACGATACGGTGGAAGACACAGGAATTCCTCCGGAAAGAAATCATCAAACTCTTGTAAAATGGGCATATTATTAATCGTTAGTTTCTCACTAACCATTTGAGATAAATAACCCTCATTTAGTGGAATCAAGACCCATAATATAGAAGAAATTTCCACTGGAAGGTTATGTTCATCCTTGCATCGATAGACGATCATAGATTGATCTGGAATATGAAATGTGACTTCCCTTATTTGGAAATTGATATGATCTCCATATAAAGAAATCCAATCCATGCTAAGAATCACATCAAATTCCACTATAGGAAGGATCACAAGATTTGCAGGATGAACTTTCCCACAAACTTCAATCGGGGAAGAATTATAAACTTTTGATGCGACTGTTGTGCCCTTAGGTTTTGTCCTAGCTAACTCAACATCTAATTGTTGAGGTAATACGGGGATACCCTTAGAAATTTATTTAGAAATAATAGAGTGGGTGGATCCAGAATCAAATAAAACATTTTCTACATTAGAGTGGATGGTAAGTGTACCTTTCACCAAATCGTTATCGTACTCCACATCGCTGATAGATATTGCATGTGACTTTCCTTTGTCTTTATCCTTAAGAGTTTGTTTACGTCGACCATCATCAACAACCCTTGGATTAGGGAATTTATTGGCATAATGGCCCATATCCTTGCACTTGAAACATTGAAGTGTAGTAGGTTCATTCTGTGTGTCCCTTACTTTGTTTGCATCATTAGACATCTTCTTCCCATCATTTCAGAATTCAAATGCCTTATGACCTTCCTTTCCACATTTGAAACATTTTCTTGTCCCTTTAAGACAACTCCCTCCATGTTTCTTTCCACACTTTGATCATAAGGGAATGCTCATCTTCTTTTCAGTATGCTCTTTAGATTTTCCTTTGAATTCAATTTTCCTCTTATTATCAAACCCATATGACTAATGGGTTACTCCAATCTCCATCTCGACTTTGAGAGCTCATCAAACGATTTCCTCGTAGCTATTGAAGTCCCTTATGGCTAACGCCCTTTGGAGACTTAGTTTTAAGCCACTAAATAATTGATCGATCTTACTATCAGGTTGGATAAAAATACCAGAAGCGTACCTTGCATGTCTTGTAAAATTTTCTTCATAGGTACAAACAGATTCATCATACATTTGCTTTAGTTCAAGAAACTCTTTCTCCATCTTTGTTCGGAGAATACGAGGGAAGTACTTATTGAAAAATAAGTTCTTGAACTCGTCCCATTCCATGGACTCAATTTCATCTCATTACCTCGTATTATTGATAAGATTCCACCATTGATCCGCATCACCTTCCAAACGATACACCGCTGAGATGACTTTATCATGTTCAGAACATTGAAGAACTGAAAATACCTTCTCAGTAGTACTAATCCATTGTTCAGCAATTAATGGATCCGTAGACCCGCTGAATGAAGGTGGATGCTGCCTCATGAAGGATTCAACATAATTTTTCTCCTTCCATTGCTCGTTTGGAAATCTTTAATGATTCATGGCTTGAGAAAGGTGTGTGAGCATGGCTACAATATTTTTCATTCTAGCTCCCATAACGTTTGCTTGCTAAGGGGGACAATCATTGCATTGCCTGTCACATTCTGCATTAACACGGTTCCTTCGGGTTCCAGACATTGACTAAAACCATGAAGAATAGTGCGAGGAACACTAATTATGATAGGAAAACCAAATAATCAAGCATAAAATTTCACACTTAAGGTATTATCCTAGGTTATTCATGGCCATTTCTAAAACACTAAGATTGTGTTCTATACATAGACTTATCCTTAGGGTTCTTACTAAGGCTTTCACATCCTAGTTTCCAGAGGTTGTCTATACCTTTCCTCTAATACCAACTATAAAGACCCATACTTTACATACATTGTTAATACTTCAAAATTGAAGCATACTTATTACAACAAATAATAAAACCATGGAAGGATCGTATTGGAATAGTGTCTTTAGAAACATGGAAACATAAACAACTGGTTCATAAAGCATCTACTTTGCCTCTCATTTATTTCATCATATCTAGAGTCCCTTTTTGGCATATCCTACTTAATAACCTTCTTCCTGACCTGGGGAAATAAAACATACAAAAGGGTGAGCTCAAATTCTTAGTAAGGGTAAACAAAAGATATATCAATCACATATTAAAAACATAACTTTTGGAAATCATAACCTGCAAAAGAAATCATAATTTCATAACATGGGATAAATCATAGTAGTGAAATGTAATCCCAATAATCATAAGATAAAACAAGAAACTTTGTGTCAGACATAGATAATCATAGAGAATCATTTCTTATTAGTCAAGACTCATTTCCAAGACTATCTTAGTGGACAAAGTCCATTTCTGAATTGAGTTCACTCCTCGTTTCAGTATTGTTTCACTGAACTGGTTTAACCTGACGTTCCAGTCATGTTTATCTCATGAGATATAAAATCTTTACCCAATGAATTGGAGGGATATACAGGTCCCACCCATCTCATAATGATACCATTCTTATGTGTGCCACAAAATCATACATCATACATCATTGCATAACCTATGTAATAAAAATGGGATTCTTAAACAAAATGTCATCATAAAACAATTCATATAAGATAAAGTAATTCATAAAAATAATTCAATTACAACATAATAAAATCAATTTAATAATAGGTATAGAAACATAACACTATATTATCTTATATGGAAAATAATTTTGGTAAAACACTTGAACTCCATTCTTGAGGAAAATATCCTTTCTACTTCAAAAACATTTTTTTCCTTTCTTAACATGTCATACAATTTCAAACTAAAATAAGTTGATTAAAAATAAACATGAAAACTTGTAATGTAATCTACTTGGAAATAATGTTTTAAAAATCCATTCATTTCTTATAAGTTAAAAAAACATTCTTCTCATACTTTTGTCGGAAAAGTCAAAAAGTACCTCGTACGAAAAACGACAAAAGATTCCTTTCATATCTTTTACTAAAAACACACCGAAGGGTAAAATTGGATATAAACTATTTTATAAGGATATAAATATTACATATTGAGGAAACATGTATGTGGATGATAAATATTCCCCAGTAAATTCTGAAGTATAAACAATCTCGGATAAATATTGAGATTGCGAGATTTTCCCTTACCTTATGTCCAATTTTCTTCGTAAGTGTCCGAACCTCCTGTATAATGATTTAAATAATTTTATTGACTTATTCCATAATCTTAATTATTTTTATGATATCATTTATGGTCATATTCTTAGCTTCTTATTAGTAATATTTCATTACTACTTGTTATTCAGGTGTTTATTACTTTTTGTTCATATGCGTGTTTTGTCGAATAAATTCTTATTTTTCTTTTTTAGGTAATATATAACTAATTTCCATAATGGTATTAGTGTAATATATATAATATTCATTCATTCAATTCATTTATATAATAATTATGCAATTAAGATCATGTAGAACGAGTCGCATCACATCGTGGAGACGGTATTCCGTACGTACGCATGAGCGATGATATCGTTCCCATGATTGTGGAATTGTATTGGAGTGTATATATACTATTTCAGAATCAATATCACTTTACAATAATCATATATAGTCATTATTTACGCCATTATATCCATCCAAGTAAGGTGGTGGTGGAAAATAGATTACACCACGACATGGAACGGTATTCCGTACGTACGCACGCGCGGTGATTTCGTTTTCCGTAGAATGGATAGATGGTAAAATAGGATTGTTTAAAACATATAATAACATATCAGTATATGAGTGATACTTATGTTATTAATTTATAATGAAAAAACTAAATAATAAGAAGTGGAAGAAGAAATAAAGATGAAAGAATCGGTAACGAACATTACCTCTTCTTTGAAGCACTTCTTTGAGACCTCCTTTTAGGGCACTAAAATTGGTCTTTGAAGAAGACCAGGAACTCTAGGATGTCTCTAGGGAAGTGGAGAGAAGACATTTTCCAGGTTTGGAAGAGATTGAAGGCTCAAAGTGGTGTTAGGAAGAGAGGTAGGAGGTTCCATTTTATAAGGGAGGAGAGGGGAACCTTTGGAATAACTAAAAATATTATTTTATTATAAAGTGAAATTCTGTTTCTAATAGCTCCAAATTGATATATTTCGAATATAAGGTGGGTATGGGTCGCAATCCTCTCAGCCAATAGAATTTAGACAAGTTTAGGTATCAATTTTAACCTTATCATTTAGATTTAACTTTAAGTTAGAAAATTTAACTTTTACCGTGTCTTCTTGTTTTCTTACACTATAAAGTTAATAAACATACTATATCAAGCCAAACGAACCCCAAGTTGATTATTATTAATATATATAACCGTAGCTAAGTCAATTGTCCAATAAATCTATTTTTAGGAATAAAATAACAATTAATAATATTATATTTGTTTTAAAAACTATTTTATGTCAATTTTGACACTATTTAGTAATTGATTTTTGTGAAAATCATAACAGAATGATTAGTTCGAACCATGTTAATTAAATCAATAACCAGATGTCATATTAACCTATAAAATTAGTTTAATTCATAAAAAGTCTCAAATTACATTTATTTGGGTATTTATAACATCAATTATGTCAATATTTCATTAATAAGTTAATTACTGCATCATCGTTGTGTCATAAATAAATTAAATTATTTAATGTCTAAAAATTACAAATAAAATATCATTCTGTAGGAAAATTTTTTAGCTTTATAATGAATATTTATAGTAGGATTTATCTTATGTATAACCACATATTAAAGATGATTTACTTATTAAACATTGATTTTAACTATTTTAACCCTTCTTTAATTAAATTAATAATAAATGTCCTAATCTAATCCAAGTGGGACTAAATGGTCATATTTTATTCCTAAGGTTGTTTTTGGTCGAATTACACTTATCTTATATAATTAGGACATGTGTTAGGGTAAAAATAATAACACTTTTACCCTTAATTACCCTATTGACATTTAACATTGGTAAAAAAAAGTAAAAAGTTATTATTCACCAAAAATTATTTTCATCTCATTGAACCACATTTTTTTCCTTGATATTAACCATGTCTCTAGGATTTTCGAAATTCCACTCACAGAAGTTGTAAATTTATGATTTATGAAAAATTTATTTTTTTTAACTACAACTTAGTGGTTTCACTATTCATAAAAAATTGAATGTTTTCAAAAAAATACCAAAATTTAACACTAGGATAATTTCGATATTCCGATTCAAAAAATGAAGTCCATTTTGAAAAATAAAAATTATAAAATTTCAAAAAGTGGTTATTACTATTCATAACAGCTAGTTTTAATAATATTTCAATAGCATATCGTTGCTTAGTGAAACTCGGTATTGCGTACGACGCAATCTAATGAGGAAGGCCGTTGTTGCATGTAAAGCAAGACAAGGTAGTGTTGTGTGTTGTGAAATATTCCTATGATAAAAACAAAATATTTCTTAAAAAAGTCTTGGGCGTTATAGTAATTGTTATATTAGTATTTTAATAAAATATTATTTTCCCAAATTCCTTCTCTATGTCCATTCCATATGTAAGAAACTATGTTTCTGTTGTGTACATAAAAATAATTTTATAAACATTCCATGAATGATGGGATATCATTTAATTCATCATTATCATCAACATTTTTATTATAAAAATATTATTCTTTATTTTAATGATTATATAACACGTTACATTTTTTGGATTAAGAATACGTATTTTTTTAAAATTTTTTACCATGACAAAAGGGTTATCTGTGAATTAAATATATTTATATATACTAGTGTCATGCTGAATTAATTAGTTTAAATATGGTTTTTACTAATAATCCCGTTATTGTTGAACAAGATATGTCAATATTTTGGATAATAAATCTCCCTTTATTTCTTTAACAACTCCAAAAAATGACCCTATTATAGAGAATGAGTTTTTTAATTTTCACGTGAAAAATGAATTTCATTTTTGAATACCAAAGGAATGAAATTATAAAATAAAATTCTATTGTACATTTCTTTTATATAAAAATTCTTGAAATTACTTTCGTAGATGGAATTTGTTGTTTCATATAATTTTGGGTATCTTTAATATTAACTCAATGTTTCTAATGCAGTAGATATACCATAAACAATCTCTTTAAAGTATGGAAATTTTTTTTATGCGCATTTAGATCCCAAATATTTTTTATTATAAAATTTTTTTGACACACCAATAAAAATTATTGGTTATGATTGATAATTATATATGATATTCAAGATTTATTAATCTTATTGTATTATATTTTCCTCTATTAGTGACATTATTATCAATCCACAAATCCACTTTCCCCAAAAAATAGATCATTCATTAACAGATTTAAAAAAACCAATGAGATCAACTATTGAAAATTTTTCCACACACAAATATTTCATATTTATAGAAATATACATTTTATAATTGAAATGTTTTTTTTGTTATGGATTCTTATAATACACATTCAGTAACATTTTATATATTTTTAAATGATAAATCCAACATAAATATTTAGGACCCAAAGAAATATTTATGATAGAAAGTGAACCATTAAATATTCTTGTATATTTAATAAGATTTTAAAAAGTAAATTAACATTTGAAAATGTATATCTAGTACTTCATTCTACAAATTTATTAATTAATTCAAATAAACCACTTTCTTATGAATTGAATATAAAAAATAAAACACATCGATTATATCAAATCTGAAATAGATGAGTAGTATTTAAAATAATGAAAATTGAAGGATTTATTGTATCATAACATGATAGTCATGGCATTTTATTCCTATTAACATCAAATATTTTAGTGAATTTATTTTACAATTATCAAGTAACACAAAAGAACATTGATTCCTATAAAGAAATAAAAAAATTGTCCTTCTAAATAACTGATAATGAATGAAAATATTGAGGTAACCCTATTAATTTTATTTTTGTTTTTGGAGTTAAATCTACTTTTATTTCCAATAACATTAAGTATAATCCACTTTTAAAAGATTCCATAGTATTCCATTAAATATCTAAAATTGTTCTAATAAATCATTCTCATATATTCTTCTCAACATGCATCATATCAATGTTATGTTTAATCTCATGATATACCATATATGGTTGATAAAAAATATTTATTATTTATTATGTATGACATTACCAGATCTTCTTGTATTTCCAAATAAGATATCAATGTTTTTCACTCACTCAATATACTGATTAATTTTTAAAGAATATAGATAAACATCAAATTCTTATCATATATTTTATTACTTTCAAAATATTTTATATTAGTAATCTATAGACATAACCATTAATGACCCATGTAATATATTTTCACCCCTATTATAACTGATATCATAATGTACCTATACAAATTAAACAATTTTTATTCCAATTAACACTATATCAATAATAATATACATATTCTACAAATTCATTTACTGTGTGAATAATATTTTCAATTAATTGAAACTTACATATGATCTCCAAACCATAACTTAATGGTTAAAACTAAATATCTATATCATTTCTAGTTTATTTTAGTCCAAAAAATCATTAAACACAACATGTTATAAAACCTTTTCATATGAAATTAATTACATAAGTTGTGATTTAACAAAAAAACTATCCATGAACTATGGATGATACTAATTATATCATAAAGATTCATTCTAAGAATACATAGTCCACGTCATAAATTTTTAATTTGATTTACAAATGTAGAAACTTATTGATCAATTTTCATCCATCATGGAAAATTAGGTACATGATGTATTTTTTCTGTAGATACAAAACAAATTAAATTCTATCATAACCATTTTTGCATCATGTTAATCACTAAACCAAAATATTATATTAGAAATTATAGTAATATACTAAATTGACATAGCTAGAGACATGGTTCTTAAGATAAAAATTAAATATACTATGAAGGAAATTTTATATTAGAAACCATTTTTGCATCATGTAAATCACTAAACCATGTTGTCCCAAATTTAATATACTATGAAGGAAATTTATATTCAGTCATATATAGAACATAACTATTACGGAGGTTTTATATCATATTTTACCACAATATAATAAATAAAAATATATATTTTATCTTCATATATTGATTCTAGAAGATTAAGAATATAAAATTTTATTGTCTTTAATAAGTATGTCTTTCAATAACAATATTATGTTTGTAAAAATCTTATCAATCCATATATTTCTGGGATCCAAGTTTACCGTTCATATAATTATTCATAAATTTGTGAATTTTAGAAAATATAGACACAATAGTTTTTACGAATGATGATATTAGTGGTTTTTCATTACTATTCTCTAAATTTCTTCCTCATATATATCAGAATTAATTTCTTTAATTTGATCATTTATTTCAGATTCAAAATATCTAAAATCATTAGATCATGAATTATATATTTTTTTACCATTCCATATCCATGGACTATAAATCATATTAAAGGAAATATAAATGAAGAGATTTTTGATTTCAATAATTTCCAAATTTCCCATATTTGAACATTTTATGAGTTGATTGAAAAAAGGGAGTTGTTACGAACACTTGATGAAATACTAAAAAATAATCAACACATTCCTCATACTCATAACAGATTGGTTGTGAAGTAATCAAACTATTATTACATATCAACTATATCATATTATATATATTTAATAGGAGTTAAAATATTTTTAAATATAAATTTAAATTGATAAATAATTGTATAACATAAGTTTTTTAAAATAAACAAAAAAAACATTATGAAAAATTACATAAATTCATATAGATAACAAATATATAATTTTTTTCATACATAGAAAAATAGTTTTCTATTATTGGTGACATTATCAATTAAAATATTTATATATGAATTAAAGTTAATTTTGATTTAAAAAAACTACACATAAAAAAATTTAATAGTTATTAGTATATAATATTAATTTTTAATCCACATCTAACATAGTCCCTTTATTGAAATGTATTCATTACATTAGATATAAATCAAATAATATTAAAAAAAATTATTGTTAAAATATTATATTTATAGAATATTGAAAAAAACTATTTTACTAGTTTTCACTTATTGAAAAAATATATAAAATGTGACGTGGAAAAATTATAGAAAAAATCAGAGCATAAAAAATTTTATAATATATTTCTATTAATTTATTTAAATGTTTTATAATTATTTAGTAATTATATAAATGAAAAAAATACCAAAATAGTATAACCCAGAAAAAAAATGAAATATAAATACTAAAACTATGATAAAGTAAATTGAACATAGAAAACCCCTAGTATCCTCAATGCTTCCATATGTATTGGTGGAAAAGGAACACTGTAAAAAAATGTAATATAAAATAAATAACCTAACATCCACTAAATAATATAATATAGAACTAATGGAAGGAAAAATGAATGGTAGAGGGAAACGATAATATAAATTGATTGAGGGAGAATACATAAGGTCACAAAGATTACAAAATGATAGGTTAGGGCTAATATTTGGAGAATAAGTTGAAGGTGTTATGATTGAATAAATTAAAATATAATAAAACTCCTGATATTTTTGTATTTTTGTTAATGATTTTCAATACAAAATAATAAATAATAGATGATGAAAAATTTTGTTTTTACATCTATTATTAAATTTAAGACATTAAAACCCAATTTTAACATAGGTTATTCCATAATGAATGTACTAAAACATAATTAGTGTGTTTTTAAATTTTTTTTTATATATCTAACTTAAAATATCATTTATAAAATTCATTATTTATAACTAATGTTATAATAACATTATTTAAAATAGTTTTTTACTCGCAGTATCATCCATGTTAATATAATGATTAAAGGCCGCCAAGGAATTACCAAAATGCTCTCATGAAATATAATAGAGTGAATTGGATTTTGAGATAGTCTGTGTAATATATGTTTATTCAATAATTACGTCAAATATATATTTATAACTATGAAATAAAAGATCATGGAGAAATAGAACAACATACACTACAATGGTGGAAAATTTCAAAATCATGATAAATAATTTTTCGAAATGTATGAGAATAAATCATCTAATATGATAAATTAAATGAAAGTCATGGTGCAACTATTTTCTCTATTACACAATTCTTCAACATATATGATTCAAAGTGTACGACTGGAAATCTCCTTTAACACTTAAAAATTATAGACACACAGTATATTCCAATGACCATAACCATAGTAGGAGAATCATAAAAGACAATAGGACTAATAAATCACTAACTAATTCATTCATAGTAAAATTCCTCATACCATTCCAAAAAAATAAACCTTATAGACAAACCTAGAATTACCATCGGACACTCTGTGATACAACCTAAAATCTTTATACCTATATTATTATTATATAGAATTAAGTTCCTATTTTAATGTAATGGATGGATTTACTATGGGATCATTTATGTTTTTTATTCCATTTGTGGTGTTTTTTATATCATATGATTGGAATTAGATTTCATGTATTGTAGGGTGAAGTCTTATATAGTATCAAATGATTTTATAGTTTGGGTATAGGGTTTAATGTTTGTGGGAACATATGAAGAGGTTACAACAACAGTTAACAATGTTAAGTGACATCATCTTCTTAGTAAAAGGTTACATGGAACCCACTAGACCTGAAGAAATCCCCGATAGACTAGTAGTGCCATTTTGTACCCAATGAACATATATTAGGTAACTACTATCTTCTGGTATTGTTTTCTAGTGATAGATATAGGGTATTTTTACCCTCACATATTTTAATCTCATAACTTATTCTCCTCAATTGCATTTCTCATTAGTGGATTATGATCCATCCCATGGACTCCCTTTGGTATTCTAACCACCTTCCTTCTTAATCTCCTTTTTAAAGTGAATCTATAAGATTTTTTCATGTCTAATATAAGGCAATAATTTCATTTTCTTTTAATTTTACCTTTTTTTTTCGTTTCTTTTGTATTTACAATATCATAAATTGGGGTTTCATAATAAATTACACTAGATTATGGTGAAACTAATTATAATGAGTGTTTATTTTATTTAATTCCATGAAGGGAACTTGTGTGTGTTTTTATTCAACATCTAATTACTTTATCTACTATTATTTAGGTATGATTTCTTCTAATGTTATCATAATTTAGGTTGAAATAAAAATAATATTTTTAGGAAGTTTTTTATGTATTGAAGACGATATATGTTTATGTTAATTCTATGAGATCACTCTATATGTTTATCTTGGATTGCATTATTCTTTTCTATCTGGATATTGTGATTAACATTCATTAATGAAGGAATTTAAATATATTATTTTATCAATTTCTTATAGGTCTAATAGATTTTGTTAATTTATTCCTATGGTATTGATAGGTGGACTTGATCCTCTAGTTGATTCTCAGGTTATGGTCATGATATGCTTGCCTCTATCATTCCTTAAAAATTTTAATAAAATTATTATATATTTTTAAAATTTAACATAATGGTTTAGATTAGTTATTTTTTTAAAATATATACATATTTTAAATTAATTTATATGGTATTAGGTAGGTACCTTTACTCCCTCGTGGTATCTTTGAAACCATTTGTATACCCTTTTATATCTAATTAATTCTTATAATGTTTTAACTTTTTAGTTAAAATTATTCAAAAGTGTGATTTGGGTGATAATTTATGTGTTATGTCACATGATGTTATTATATTAATTAATTCCATAACTATATTGGTATTATACATGAAGTGGAATTAGAAGAATTTTTTTATATTTCTGATATTCCACATTATGGAAATGTTTTCTGCTACGGGTTACACCAAAGAATAAACATTATTAGTCATTTATAACAAAATTTATGTTTAGCTCAAAATTTAATTGTCAGTTTTTTATTTGAAATCACCTCTTCACACATAACCTCGAGTGATATTTATGCCTACAACCCATATTTTTTTTCCTTTTTTAAGAAATTGGTTTAGAAGAGATGTAGTTATTGGTTTAATTAAGTGATAATAATTAAATTTACCCAAATAATATTCTATTTATATTATTAATTTAATTAATTGAATAATAAAAACAATAATGATTCATTATTGGTGTTAGTATGTGGTAATGTTTTTATGTAAATCCTAGTTTTGATTATGGTTCTTTTGAAAAAACACTCTTTAATTTGAGTTTTTATCCTTTCATTAAATGTTTTTTAAGAATATTATTTACCATTCACTAACCCTTATTTTTTCAAATTATTAATTCAAAAATACATTTTGTAAACATTTTTAATATAATAATACATTTGATTACATTATTTTCATTAAAAAGTAGAACATTTCCCTTAATCATATAATAATTAACACTCATTTGAAAATAATTTGTAATAAAGGGGTTCTTGACACAGCTAGTTTATAAAAGATGATCACTATGCAAGTTTAATACTTTCTTTAGTTGATATTGGTTGTTAGTAATTCACTATGAACTTCCACATTTATACACTGGTTTGTGCCTCTTTTATCATGTTTACACTATTTTTAATTTATTTTCATTTAGTATTTTATTCAATTATTTGGATTTCAACTAATCTATATTAGGGGTAGATTATATCATACATTGGGTTTTGATTTGGATTTTTATTATCATTTTTTTCCTATATGTTCTACAACATCTAGGAAAATGTGTTCTTACACTTCCTTGATTGTAATCTATCTTAGTCACTTTGATGCATGTATTATAGGATAACTGGGTATATAGTGAATGATTATAGTTTTTATTTTTTTAACATATTGTTTCATTGACATATTATGTATCTTTGTTTAAATAGCTTTTATTCTTTCAATAATCGCGTATAATGGTTCTTATAGATATTATATGTTTCTTTTTAAATGATCATGTGTATTTCCAGTATATTTTATAATGCTATTATAAACTACATGGGTAGATCTAATAACCATTATATTGTATGTTAAATACCATGGATCAATTATTACTACTTATTAATTTATATAGATTAATAGTCTAGGGTACTCTTTAATCATTCTTACTCATTATAATGATTTCCTAAGCAAGGTCTATAATATTTTCATGTCATGTTATATATACTTATATTTCCCCCTATGATGGGTTTATATGCCCATTACCCAATACAAAGACACATATCACTCTATATATATGTGTGTGTGTGGGTGAGTGTATACAGAAGTCTATTATGTAGATATTTGAAATTTTCAACTATTATAGGATTGTGTTGGTATGTTTTCTCAAATACTAAGATAAGCCCAAAGTAGGTGGTAAAATTGTGAATCATCCATGTATAGGTATTTATTATCTAATGATGGTATTGATATATGAATTTATTTAAAATATATTTTCTAATATACTTTTTTTCTATCAATAACTATTTTATTGTATATGTATGTAAATTTGTAGAGATGTTCATTCATACACTCCATATATAATAGTTGACTTAGGAGTTAATTGATATTTTTAATTAAGAATCTATACTCACAAATTATATTTAATATTTTATTTAAATTTAAATTCAATTCTTTTATTTAATGTTCCAAAATGTATTCCAGTGATTTAGGAGGTGTGTGGATGTTTGGTTGTTGATTCATTAGATATAGACTAGTTATTACTTTAGAGTTTGATTTGGAGGTGTGATGGTTAGAGACTATGTTTTGAATATTATTGATCCCCTAATTCTTATCCTTTACCTTAGGACATATATAGATTAAAATTTATTTTTATTACATCTATATTATTTTTTGTCTTCTGTTTTTTCATTAAATAAGAATCCATTTTGAGTGTTATGATTTAGTTCTATTCATATTTATATATATAATCTATTTGGTATTTTGATTTATTAATGGATCATACAACTTAAAAATGACTCATGTTATATTTCTAATTGGATTTTTCCATGACTATTATTTAGTCCAATAAGAGTAAATCACTCCCCAAATTTAATATCGTGACCCATGGTACTAGTTTTTAGACCCAAGGTATCATGGAGTTCTCCTATTGCCATTGAAATCATAACTCATGTTTTATTATTTTTATTTTGGTTGAGTCACTTGATGTTGTTTAAGAGTAGTATTAGGTTTTTTTGTGGTTTTTTTGGTTAAAGGCTTAGATAGAATATACATGAGAAGTAACCAATAAAATGTTCTGCGAATCATCTTTATGGAAGAATATCATGTTACTATGATATGTCTAGAAAATTATTATAAACGATGGGTTTGATTGAGAATTTAATTTCATGTATAACGTATGGTAGGATGGAAATAAAGTAGTGTGAAAAAAGTCTAACTAGGTTATTTTATTTTCAATTCATGCATCTTGTTATGAGAAGATTGGTATACACAGGTAGAATGTCATGGAAAATGTATTATTTTATATATATTTTTATTATATGTGAAATTTATTATAGGGTTAAATTAACCATATCATTTTCAATAAATTTAAATATTTGTTTCTAATATATATATATATATATCTGTGATTAAAAGGTAAATATGAATCAATAAATAACTCATATACCTTGATAAAATTTCCTATTCATATTGATATATTGTCTTACCTATTTAAAATTTCATTATCAATCAGGTACTATGTTTCCTATCATTAATCTATTATTGAAAACGAAACATAATTAATATTTAGTTTCATCTATTGGGAATTCCATTTTTTTGGGAATTGGATCCCTAGATTTGTCCCCTTTAAATAATTTTATTATCATTACTTGTATACAATTTGATATATATGTTTTTTTATTATTACCATAACTGTGTTGATGTTCATATATCTATTGTTCACATATTAATGTTCTTTGATTATGTGTCACAAAAAAAATTTATAGTTGTTCTTGGATATAATGAGAGTCATTTTATTCTATAATAGTAATCATAAACATATTCTTGATGGCCTAGAAACATCATACTGATAGGTAAAAGATTATGACTGCAAATCAAGTGTTCGAGTATCATTAGTTTTGTGACTTCTTATCCTGATGATCACACATGGTTATCTTGGGTACAATATATCATGAGGTATGAACGTCCAATAGGAACACCACATTTTTATGGTTTCACTGGTAGTTTCTATTTATAAAAATGTGTATCAGTCTAATGAATTGAGATTGTTATTAATGTGTGTGATTTGATCATGTACATTAATGGAAGGAAAAACCCATGACATTGATGTTTTGGTCGAGTAACTTGTGTCGGGTTTATCATTAGTGGAATGACATTGGAATAATTATCATGGTATAATTTTTCACTTATTTATTTAGGAAGAGATATAGGATAGGTCTAAGTTTACCATGATAGTAGTATCTTCTTTAAATCCCATACAATAGAATTAGAAGTTAAATATATCATGTAAGGTAATGAAATATATAAATTATCAAAATGATGATAACACATGTATGCATCATGAATTATGATATTTTAAAAGATAAAAGGATGATATGACCCAATACATGTTCACAAGTGGTAGTCATAGCTATGACATTCCATACCTCCTCAGGGGCCTTGATGGTTTTCTAGAATCAACTATTTGTCTTTGAATTGTCCTCACTGCTATCAATATATGGACGTTGAGTGTCACAGATTGACTATATCAAAAAGTTCCCCTTTGTTGATGAATAGTTTTTTAGGATGATAGGGACCCACATTCTAGGGCCTGTGAACGTACGAGTATGATCGATCACATGATAACATAATTCAACTATTTTATTTATGTTTATAATGATTATGATATAATTAAGTTATCAATGTATTCATATGTTGTTTAATCATAAATGTGAATATGTGAAAGTGTAATTTTTTCAATGAATGTAATAGGTTCAATAGACATTAAATTATTTTGGGATCTTATGGGACAGGTTACTAGTTCGAATTTTATCATGTAATATATTAATATTTAACAAGTGAGTGATAATATTTTTTTCATCTATGGAAATTTTATTTATTGCTTGGTGTGATCAAGGTTCTAAAATGATGTTTATTACATTTTGTGGGACCAAAATAGTCTCCTGGAAAGAATAACATAGGTATAAAAGAAAACATTAGCTCTTGAACTATGAGATCCACCATTTGGATGAAATAGATAGATAATATCTCATTTCCACTCCTTTCAAGCTCTTAGTTATTTATTATAAAGAATGAAAAATGGAATATTGATCTTTTCATCATGATTTAGATCATGTTGTCAATGTGATCATAGGTTAACCATGAATCTTTTTAATTTATATTTTTTTAATATAGAATTAGTGAAATATGATCTAGAAGATGTGGTAAATGTGTGGATGATCTAGAAGCCACCGATCTTGGAACCAATGATCCATGATAGTCCAATGGTGCATGAATAAAAATAGAGCTTTCGAAAAAAAAATGTACCATTTCAGCTTTCATTAATTAGTATTTTTAATTCATAAATTTAATTGAACATGGTCCACTATGAAATATAAGTATAAAATATTATTAATTAGGTGTTTTTACCTTGAATATGAACCCAAAATTGTAAATTGTGTATTTTTCATGCATTCACTTCTCCTTAGGATCTGTCAATGAATATCAGAGTGAACATGAAATTATTTAAGTCTAAAGAATTAAAATTTCTATTATATTTTCTACTATTTGTTATTTAGTTTTCAATATATTCTACATAAATTTATGGTACATCGATCGGATTTTTTTGGAAAGATATTAATAATCGAAGATCGATCGATATGATGTCAAACATGTCATAAAAATTTAAGATTTATTTTTTTTATTCACTATGATGGACACCAATATGATGTATTTTTATCCAAAGCATGATACAATGACAATGTGTGTTCTATAGAGATACATGAGGCTAGATGGGGTAGTTCTTTGGTAATATAATACTACAATATAACCATGACACATTTTTATAAAATCAATAAATGGGGAGGCAAAGCATCCGTTGGAAGATTTTTTAGAACAACTAGGTGTTTTTCCACACCAGAATGGGATTAGTTGTATTATCCATACCCTTTATAGGTAACGTGATTTTTTCCACCCAGTTATTTTGTTTTTCCCACTTAATATATATATATATATTATACTATGATATATATTTTGTAAATTATATATTATCAAATATTGTATATATATGATGTCTAAATAAATATATGTGTGTATGTATATATTTCCTTAAAAGGATTCCCTAACATGAGATATATGAATCAAAGAGATCATGGTCTAACAATCCTAAACCATTAATCCTATCACATGTTTTATTTAATATTCATCGATATGCTTCATGTCCAAATAGATTTAAAAATTGAGGTTTTTTTATGAATTTATATTTAATTTTCAAGTATTTAATAAAAAACATTCGAGATTATGGGATGTATCAATAAAAAACTAAATTATTTTAATTAAATTTAAATAATTAAAAATACCCTCAAGTTTTTTTCTAGAAAATTTATCTTTTCTTATGAAATATATTTTTATTTTGACTGATCATGATAAAAGACTGACCCATGCATATTTTTTATTTTTTATATAATAATTTAATTTAATGCTTTTAATTAAATTATTATTTCACTTTGAAAATATGTTAACATCCATCAATATTTAATTTTAATAAGGGAATGTGTGTTTACCTTTATGTGATAAAATTAATATTTTTCACCCTTAGTTCCCCTAAAGCACATGGGAATATTATATGTAAAGATTTTTGGGGTAATGGAAAAGGAGTTAGATTCATGATTCAGAATAATCATGCAATTTATGATCATGGGAGTTGTAGGAGATACAATTCAATTTAGTTAATGAGAAATAAAATTTTCCTTGGGTCTTTTTCTTTTACTATTATGTCACTAGAGTAAAAAATATATAATGGTTCATGATGATTTTATTATTGATTTTTGAAATCATTTGGATGGATTGTTATTTTTTGAATGTGTATTTCTAACATTTGATCACATAGTAAAACAATAACAAATAATGAAATTATAAAATGAAAATGTATGGTAAATGTTTTCAAATTAAAAGCATGGTTATGTTGTGAGTGAGATGATATAGAATATTAATATTAAACAAAAAAAGAATTCATTTTCTGGTATTAACATACTGATCCCCTCAATGTAAATATTAAGCCACTAAATCCATTCCATCTGTTAAATAAGAAAAAACCAATTGTTTAAGGTTCCCGTTAGCCTTAGTTGAGGTTGTCCCATTCTATAGGGGAATTATAACGAGGGAGGTTTTTCGACATAAATAATATTGGATGTAACAGAGTTACTATATAAAGATTTTTTCAACATTATATTAAATGGTTTTAGGATTGAAAAGTAATTATTTATAGGTTATGGGACTCTAGTAAATAGATCATGGAGTGATGAGTTAATTTGGATGGGTAGTTAAAATCTTGCCTTATACTTTTATTGTATAATTAATTCTATAGGTCGAGCTCTGAAGAGTGTTTTATGGATCCTCACTAATATAATACCCCAAAAATTGAGTATTCCTAATCTCATAGGTGAGGGCTAT
Organism: Viscum album; assembly: GCA_963277665.1. Lineage (NCBI taxonomy): Eukaryota > Viridiplantae > Streptophyta > Magnoliopsida > Santalales > Viscaceae > Viscum > Viscum album. The sequence goes on from OY728157.1 coordinate 1,478,772,080, forward strand.
TAGAATTTGATAAAATTGTAGAATGAATTTTAAATTAATATTGAATATTCATATTGTTAGTTAAGATATAAGAACTAATACAATGGTGTTAATTTTTGTAAAACAAATTCATGTAGTGTCTTATATAGATTGTGATTATTATTGGGAAATGAACATTTCAACATTATATCTAATTTATTATAATAGTACAGACACATATTAAAAGTACTATTATGTAAGAAATTATATGTGTTGGTATTGACACTACCTCTTGAGCCAAAACATGATTTGAGGGTGAAAAAAATGGTAATAGGAGACAAATGTATACCTCATTTGATGTTTTAATCATAATCTTTTCATCAATGGACAATGCGTTGTTTATATATTAGATGTTCATGGATGGATTCACATGTTATATCATCTCTGAGAATCTCGTGAGGAGAACATGAATTTAGATATGAATGGGTGATTATTACAATGAAAAAATGTAAAGAGAAATATAGATCGCAATGATTTAACACATATATTTATAATATATATATATAAATAAATTATTTTATTTTATTTAAATATTAAAAATTTATAGTTGATAGAGATAAATAATTATAACGTATTGGTAAAGGATTACCATGTTAATAATAAGTTAAGGTAATTTTAATCTTTAGTTCTTATGATGAACATGTAGAAATACCCGGAGAAAAATACTATGGAAAGTGTGATACCAAAGTAAAATTCAAAATATACTATAGAGAATAGAAATTTGTCATTATATAGGATCCAATCTAAATTTCATGTCAATAGATAATTATGTGGATGTTTAAATGCAATGAACTTAATTGGAGATTCATGTATTGTCTTCTTCTTTAGGAATATTCATCATCGTATATAATGTCTTTTTTATGATACATGGGTACTTAATACAATTTTACAATCAAATATATTTATTTAAAATTTTCAACCATGTCAATATTGAATCATTAAATAAGGATAATTCTTAATGTTACTGAGAAAGTGTGATTCTTTATTTAGTGCTTCGAAGTGCATGACATATAATTGACATGATTAATGGTTTTTGTTTAAATTTTCTTTATTATAACCAAGAATATTTATCTCACTTGTCATTTACAAAAATTTATACAATATCCTAGTTTGAGAATGACTGTTTTTTGGGGTTTCTAATACTCAACTAAAAAATCAGTAATCCCAGGATCATTTGAAAAAATGATAAATACGAAATATAACACCTAGTTATTCCTAAACGCCTCAAGATAATTATTTTAGATTTAGAATTAATCATATTTTTCATAGACAAACCCCATATAGAATGAGTCACATTATTGATAAATACCTTTGGAATTATATATGTATTTAATTATATAGTTTGGGATAAATAAACCATTTTCATTAAAGGTAACCCACACAGAATTTAGAATATTTTCAGTTTGAGGCAATAAAATATTAAACTGTAATGTTAGTGGTAAATATAATTAAAATAATTAATATAAGTATTATTAATTAATGTAATTTTAATTTGGGGAATATGTATGGTTAGAGGATATGAATTTCTTTACGCTCATGCATTTAATAATATTTGAACCAATCATTTAGTGATCAAGAAAAATACAGTGGATTTATTCAGAAACTCACAGTACCTAATACATATCAAATATTCGAGGTTACTAAGAAATATCATGGATTAGTATTACATGAAAAAAAATGATGAAGAAAATTTATTTTGGAGTAATTTATAAACACATATTTCCTTTCACACAACATAGTATTGATGTAAGTAAAATAGTATCAATGTGGAAAAAAAATTTCATTCATAAATCATCCATATTTTGAGACATATATCAGAAATAGTGGTGTTATACCATAACTATATGAGAAATATAATAAAAAGTTATTGTCACATCTGTTATAGGAATATATTAATCCATTATGTTATAACAGCATGTGTTTATATGACATTTTCTCCTTAAGAAATTAAAAAAATTCATTATGTTAATCAAAATGTGCATCTAAATTAATTATCCTAATGGTTTTTAAGGTTATTACAAAAATCTAGGATATAGAAAAGTGATAGTCAAGTAATAGAATATTGTTTTCTATAAAAGTGTGATATTATATATTTTAAAAAGTGAGAGCTCTATTGACTTGGATTTATTGAATTTCATAAATTTAGAATTTTTTAGCATAAGAAAAAGTTCCATAATATAATGTGGAAATGAAATGTTCTCTAGAAACGTTAACCATATAAAGGTTAAAACTATAGTTGTGGTTCTAAATTCATCATGGATAGTGATATAGTATTCATTTTGGATAATAAGTCCAATAAGTAAGAAACATATAGGAATAATCTAATATTGAACATATCAACTAAAATTTAATATTTTATTCTATTTATCAAGTTACATGTTTATAGTGTTTTGAATGATTCAAATATTTATATTATATTAGTATTCAAGAGAAAAAATATATGGGTTGTACAAGTGTGGTTCCAATAAGGAACAATTAATTATACCATGTTTTCATGAATAAATCCTTTATAATTTTACTTGTCATAGTTATATTCTATGATCATCTCACATTGGGAATTGAATATCAAGACCACCAATAATAGAAGGAGTACATATTATACAACCAGAAAGTATTGGTGACATAATATAATATCATTAATGGTGGGAAGATTCTAATATATATTTTATTATTCTTTTATGAAATAAGATATTCGAATGTTCATATGGAATGAATTTTTTCCATGTGTCTACAATAGAGTTGTTGGAGAACCACAAATTTATAAGTAAAATAAGTTTGATAATAGATGAAAAAACCATTGTAACAATAGTTGGTTAAGACTGGAATAAAATTATATCTCCAAATATTGAATTCATGTAGAAAAAAAAATTTAGTGAGTAATATACACTAAGGTATATCTAATAGTGGGTTTACACCAATACAACGTACAATTAATGACATATTGTTGAAACATACATGTTCAAACCTTTAGAAATGTAATTTTAACCACTTTCACAGAGAATAAATCCCTCCAAGGAGACAGGGATGGGACAGAAGACGAAATTAATGTTGTATGTAAAATTAAATAAACTTATATGATGTATATACCCCATATTCCATACGATTAATAAGATATTATATTTCTAAAATTTATTTTATGGTAGGAAAATATCAGTTAAATCCCAGAGAACTGTTTGGGAAGTAGTCAAAAATATTCAGTTCTACTTGAGAATGTATACAGGTTATATACCAATTCATGGAGAGGAAGGGAAACTAGGTTTAAGGGGAAATAAAATATTCTTCCCTTAGATCAATATGATCAAATATTAAATTAAGGTGTATGCAATGATTTAGTGAACCTAATTCATGTTATTTTTAGACATATCAACAAATGAGAAGTATATTGTGTCTTATGGTGAAAATATATAATCGGTTTAAAACGCAATTATTTGTTTTATTTCTATATCTTTTACCTACAATATAAATTTTTATTGTAATTATGATATTTATTTAAATTCAATTATCCAATATGTAATGTTTTTGTTAGCTTTAAAATGGGTATTAATCAAGGATATCATATCACAAGGGATTTTAATAAGATAGGTGAATTCATAGTTAGTTTACAAGCCATAGGGGAAAATATGGTAGACCCGCTGACTAAAACCATGTCTCATAAAATTGTTACTTTCACTTGAGATCTAGTGAGTTAGGAATTTGTTAAGATTTTATTCTACTGTTAGTGGCAGTTTAATGGGTATGTTTTCTAGAAACAACACTATTATATAATCTTATTACCATTACATGGATATAAATTTATATGAACATGTGTTTTTTCTTATCATAACAGTGTTTATACATCTACATTCACTATTTACATGGTAATTTCTGTATATAACATGTATTATGAAACATATAGAGTAGTTCTCAGCTATAATGAGAACATTGATATACAATGAAATTACACTTAAACATATTTCATATTTTGTTGAAAATACATTCTTATTGGAAACATATAATGATTGAATATCTGGTTCAAGGAGCTCAATAGTATTGAGACTTCACCTCCTGAAATTCAAACGAATTGATCTTGATTACATGAGATCGTAAGGATTTACCCACCAATAGTAACACCACATGTTTCATGTGTCATTGGTAGTTTCTATCAACATACATGTGCATTGGTTTCCTAAAATGATAATGTTATAAATGTGTACCATTTTCTCCTATACTTTTATGTATGTGAAAAAAATGGAATTGAAGTCATGGAAATGTAGATTTTTTTTGGTGTCTCATCAGTGGTATGAAATTTGTTCAATGACTGAGATAAATTTTGTTAATTCTAAATTGAGGAAGTGATATCACATGGGAACATGTTTATTAGATTATCATTACCTTCCCAAAATACCTTTAAATGGTAAAATAATTTATTTACATATATTACGGTCATGAAATATATAATAAATCAACTAGATGATGACATAAGTGTGCATCCTTCTTAATGAGATATCATGAGACAAAGAGATTAAATATCACTGAATGTAATCATTGGTGGTAGTCATAGCTATAAAAATTATTATAACTATAGGGGTGATGATGGGATACTAGACCCCACACATGGTTTTTGAGTTACACTCACTACTATCAAGATATTTTATTAGAGGATCCCACATAAAGTGCATCCCAAAATAAACCTATTAGGATGAATATGTGTATTGGATGAAGTGGACCCCATGTGCGAGGGTTGGTGGATGATCGAGTATGATCAATTATAGGTAAAAATAAATCAATTATATTACTCAAGGTTAGAATAATCACGATCCAATTCATTTCCCAAGGTATTCACATGTTGTATCATAAAAAAAGTGAATCATAGAAAATTTAGATTTTTGAATGAACATAACACATTCAAGGTTCATTAAATTAGTTGTGGTTATTATCAGATGATTAAATGGTTAATATTATTTCACATGACATGTTAATGTTTAAAATTGAGTGATAAAATAATTTTTAAATTTATAAATATTATATTATGTCATTAGTGTGTACAATGATATAAAATGAAGTTTATTACATTTTAATGGCCAAAATACAATTTTTGAATGTATAAAATTAGTATAAAATATAATTTTAGCCTCTTCAATTGTGAGATCCACCATTTAGTAATATTCAGAGATAAGATATATCATCTGCACTCTTCTCAAGATCTTAGATAGGGATTATAATAATATATTAAGGACATATCAATCTTATCATCTCGATCAAGTACGTGTTCTTCATGTGATTGATGGGAAATGGTAAAACTGTTCGATTTCCAATGATAGCACCTTAGAATTATAGATATATCATTTATGATTTTTTTCTCATGTGTGTTCAATATAGAGGATTCCTTTTATCCATGACATGCCAATAGTGAGAAAATCATACGAGAATATATCAATGAACAATGTACAATATACACATTCATATTTTATTCACAATGATTAAATATAATATCTCTTTATCTGTTTATAAATGGTATTTATGGATATATTGTTTTAAACATTAATATGGATAAAAAATTAATTCTAATTTTCCATGATACCGTTATACCCTAGGTTCCATTAATTTTTTCTGTTTACATTATCACTTTTAGAATTCCTAGGGAATTATTAATGATAAATTTTATATCACCATGAAATATAATAGTTTTTAAATTTCATTATATTTTTTATTATGTTTAAATAATTTTACTAATTTTTTTCCGTATTACACGTTTAATAATTTTATTCTATTATATATTTTTAATTTATTCCCTTGAATACGATTTTCAATTATTCTTAGTCATGTGCAAATAAAACTCCTTCCCTATGATATGAATATGTATATGGGGATTGATAATATTTTTACAAAATTAAATTATTTAATAGAAATAATGTTTTTATTTGAATAATATAATATAATACAATTTTGTTTAAATATAAATATTAATTGAAAAATGGACTTTGTACCTTTAAATCTAGTTTTTGTAAATCATTATGTGTGAAAAAAACTATATATTTTTGAAATGCCATTAATGTTTTGAATTTTGAAAAGGAATAGGCTCTAGTGAATCAAGATTCACCGTTAACTATGTTTTATATTGGGAAAGGGGTTTGAAATTACATCATTTCATTCGAATAATGGATAAAATTTTAATTTTGGACCATAATTTAGAGTTGGTTTCAAAATCAAATGAAATCCATTATAATGATATCTTTTAATCAATGTTTTAAAGGGAATGTTCTTTTAGAATGTAATGAGCAATGTACTTTCCCTAACCATAAATTTATAGCAGATTGATTATGAAAATGTTGTATTTTATAAAAAAAATTGTAACTAATGAGATAGTGAATGTATTTATAGAAACCCAGTTATAATTATATATTTCATTGAAGAAAAATTAAATGGATTGTATGGAATATGTAAAACATATTAGAATATTATTGAATAGTGTACCATACATGTAATTCTTCTCCTAAACAAAAGATAAACCGAAAATAGTAATATACAAGGAAACTCTGAAAGTCATCCACTAGGAACCCCACTTAATGGGTAAGTGTAGAGTAGCTACTAGAATCCATAGAAGTACATCTCGCCTAACTAGTCTCACTAGGACACATCGAGTCCTTGGCTACCATGTCCTCCATCAAGGTGGTGGTCTTCTGCACTAGACACAACAAGTGCTGGCGAAGCCCATGTAGGGATAAGTAACAAAATACATAGTAGGTACCAAAACACAACGAGGAAATACAACAATTAAATCCATAAGAAAACCACGATGTACGATCATGAAGAAATAAATATCACAGAAGGTATATTCGTGAGTAGGAATGTATGGCCATAATTCATATCATCGAACACCTTAGGCTACTAGAGAACATCTCCCCAGTGAGGATAGTGGGCCTATCGGGTCACAGAGAAGCTTCTTCCTAATAACTATGGCCAGTTTTGGAACTCATCCCTAATTAGTACCACTTGTATGGTGGGTCACAAGGAATCCTCTACCAACCATGGGCATGTCGGGCCATAAAAAAGATGCTTCTCAAATTGGCCATACTAAGGTGATCCTTATATTGAGTACCATGGTTCTGCCGGGTCACAAAGAGCTTCACCCAACAATGGATCTCTCATTTCATATAGGTTCTCTTTCCACTAGGACATCAGAACTGTTCTACATAGGGTCTCCTGTCAGCAGTAATTATGTATCATCCAATTAAAATGTTTTCTCATGTAGGGAACTTGATTCTAGGAAAACTACTTCTCAAGAAATTTTTTTATTAGTACATCCATTAAATACTTCATAGATAAAGAAAAATTATCTTCCTTATCTTGAGGGTTCCAACACCACAAATGGATCATCAATAGGATTCTCGTATTGAATGATATTGACGTTTTTTAAAATATGGTTGGTTGGGTCCGGGTTCGGTCTTACCCGGTCAGACTGACCCGACCCAACCTGAGGACCACTAATGCATCCCGGGTCTTCCAAACCAACTCAGATCGATCTCGGCCTATTTCTGGCCTGTCCCACTAGGGAGGACCAACTCTTGGCTGGCCAGGATGCGGTAGGAAGCCACGTTTACATCCCCATGCCCCGTGGGTTTCCCGAAAGGCTGCCTCCTCTACCATGATCAATAGACTATTACCTATTCCACGTGCGACATAGAGAGGTACCACATCAGTGGTTCTATGTCGGTAGTGCCACATATGCGGTGAACTCAACGTGTTTGGGTGTCCGCATACACCAACTGGAAGGCCTCTAGCATGGAGGCTAGTGCCTACTCCTGCACTGTTATGTCTTGATAACAATGATAAAACTTCTCCTGATGCACTGTCATGGTGCTCTGCCACCCGCCTACGGCGAATTCCCATGGATTCTTCCCCAGACCACCAAGTCCTCTCTAGTGGTCCGTTCATCATGTTGCTTTCAACTACAACCTCTAGGGGATTCCATCATTCCTACGATGTTTTGAAATCCATTTTTTCTCCACTTTGAAGATGTCGCCTTAATGAACACAAAAAACAAAAAAGGAAGAGGGGATCAGGACTTGTTTTTTTTGGTCTGTGACCTTTGGGTTAGACGTTTTGAAAACATGGGGTAATGTTTTTATGTTATAACACAAAAATAATTTATCTCAGTATAGAAAACCAATGAAAAACACCCACCTGTAAGAACGAATAATCTACAGATCAACCTGTTTTTATTTTGATCCATCTATGTCATTTTAGAATGAATAATGAAGAAACATAAAACAAAGAAACCCTACATCAAATGATTTTATTACTAAAATGATCTTCTCATGGGGATTCATGTTCCATTCAAATTTGTGGGAGTTCATCACCCTCCTGTATCATTCTTCGAAGTGTGTTGACATCGCTAGTGATTCACCGGCGTTTGCCATTTACTGTTGGATATGATTTTATTTGTAGGTTCTTTAGATTAATTCCATATTTTATTCCCCAATGTTTTATATAATTAATAGGTATACTAGTCAAAACTTATCTATTTCGCTGTGTTTCTATGTCGTTTCGTTGTTTCATTAATGAAACAATGTGTCTACTTTGCATCCATTAAGGAGACTCATTAATGGTGCTCGTCACCTCTCATACCCACATTATAGTTCTAGTGTTCCAATTCTCAACAATGATAAATGAAAATAAATTAACCCTATATGTTATTTAATTATTTTTTTAAAATTTCTAAAAACTATCTTTTTGTTTAACCCTTTCTGGTTGAAGGTATGTCCATTATAGGAGAATTATTTCATTCTATGTTCAACTGTGTAATTAAATTTTCTATTTGAGTAGAAGTTTAAATTTTATAAAAACTTTCTTGCACATTTACTTAAATGAACTTAAATAATATCAAAATTTTATTTTGGGCTCACCAGGCCTTAGAATCAAGTGTCATCAGAGCATCTGGTCTCAAAATATTTCCTCATAATTTAAAAAAATACACAGAAATTTTGGGACAATACATTACTTCCCCCTTATTGAGATTAAAATCCTTTAATGAAAAAACAATCCTATACAAACAAATTGGGGTACTGAGCAGGAATCTAAGCCTCTCAATCGCATGTTCTCTTGTGGATATTTCCATGCTGCCACAGACATGCACTATGGTAATCAACTGTTCATTAATGTCCTTATCTCTTCGATCCTCTACCTATAAACGGATCTCTATAAATTTCACTCCATCCTCAAAGTCCTGTTCTCTATAGTTAAGATGTGTGATGGATCATACACGTAACTTCTAGCTGCAACACGTAAAAAACATGTTACAACTGGTGACTATTTAGGGGATGAGCTAGGTGGTACTCCACCTCTCCGACTCTGTTAAGAATCTGGAAAGTTCTTATGAACCTCAAATATTACTTGTCACCCCATCCATATATCTACGAACCTTTTTGGGGTGATAACAGAAGGAAAACATGTTCTCCCTCCTCAAAATCCAAGGGCCCCCATCTCTTATCAAAATATAATTTATGCCTACTCTATGCAGTCCTCATCTGCTCTGGGATGATCTGGACCTTCTCAGTGGTAGCCAGTACCATCTTCAGACCCATGAGCATTGACTCATCTAGGTCTTCCCAACGTATAAGTTATCTTCATGGCCTCTCGTACAATGACGAAAATAGTTCCATTCGAATGGTTGCATGATCACATTTGTTTTATGAAAACACCACCAATGGCATGTGGTCCTTTGAAATGAAACAAAAATCAAGGACGCAAGCATGAATCAAGTCCCCTAGGATATATATGGTTTGAATCCTCTGAAAATATGTTTGGTGGTGAAAAGATGTTCTCATGCACAGTAGAGTCTCGAACACCTCCGGCATTCCATTTAACAAGAGGGATGTAAAGCGTGCATCATGGTCTAATACAATCATCGAAGGCCCCTCGTATAGTTTCAATATCTTTTAGACATAGAGGATTGCTATGGAATCTACTGATTCCTGATTCCATATGGGTAGGATGTGATCCGACATGGTGATTCGGTCAAAGATCACTTATACTGAATCTTGGCCTTGGGACGTGTGTGGTAACCCATCAAGAAGTCCATCAAGACACCATCCCATATCCACTTTGGTACCTCAAGTGGTTCGCCCAAGACTATTGAATCCTGATTATCAACCTTTACTTGATGACAATTTATTCATCATGAATCAAACCCTTCCATCTTTTTCTTTATCCTTATCCACTAGTACTAACATTAGAGGTCCTAGTATATCTTCCCCACACCAGAACGTATCTCCAAAGGGGATGTATGAAAATCCCTCAACACCTCCTCATAAAACATCATTTGAACCATATTAGGACATTTTAAATGGATAAAATGCTCCCCACAAATCAAAAATCCATCAAGAACATGTCTTAAGGATAACTGGGAACATCGGTCCTCGTAGTCAACATCATGAAGTTGTGCCTCCCTGAATCACTATTAGATTTGAGGAGTGACAGTCATCGACTGAAGGTAATCTACTCTTACATCATCTAAAAAGGATATATGTATTGTGTCTAGCTTGTCAATTTCATTACTCAACAGCTGTAAACCAGACCTTACACAGAGCACATCTATTGGCTCATTTCCCTTCCCATGTGTATAGACTTTCTCATTGTCATAGTCCAATAAGAACTCTATCCACCAGTTCTACCTCTTGTTTAGGTACATCTGGGATAATATATACCCATGACTCTGGTGTTTGGAAGAGATGATAAATTATTAACCAATAAAGTAGTGACACCACATCTTCATAGAAAAGAGCACTCCTGCTAACTCAAATTCATGGGATGCATAGTTCTGTTCATGTTTCTTCAAAATACTTGAGTCGTAGCCCATCATGACTCTCTCCTATATTAGGACACAACCCATTCTAGTCCCTAACTTATCGCTGAAGACTACATACAAAACACCCTATTGTGGTAATCTCATGATATGGGCACTCTTCAGGCTCCACCTTAGGTCTTGGAAACTCTGCTGGCATTTCTCCATGCACATGAAGGGTTTTCCCTTCTGTGTAAATTTTGATAACGGTGCTGCTACCCTAGAATGGTTTGGCATGAACCTCCGATAGTATCCAACCAACCATAAGAAACTAAGAACCTTGGTCACGCTTTGGGATGGCTCCAAAGCTGGCACTGAAAATATATTTTCAGGATCCTCAGTAACACTAGCCTCTGAGAATAAGTGTCCTAAAAACTAGACCCCATGAATCCATAACTAGAACTTCGGGAGATTACCATTATGCTGGTGCTCTTATAGTGTATCCAGGACTATATGCAGGTGTATAGAGTTCTCCTCTTCCAACATCGAGTACATAATGATGTCACCAATGAGTACCACCATTAAATGACTGAGTGTAAGGAAAAAAAATTATATTCATGAGTCTCATAAACGTTGTTGGGTCATTGGTCTCATCGAAATTCATCACAAAAAACTCATTGTTGTTGTACCAACTTCTAATGATTGTATTCAGAGTGTCCTCATCCCATACCTAAATTTGATGATAGCCTAATTTGTGGTTGATCATCAAGGAAGACCTTTCTCCCTTTAGTTGGTTGAATAGGTTATAAATCCTTGGCAGGGGATAATTATTCTTCATGGTCACCTGGTTCAGGTGTCAGAAGTCTACACATAGCCACAAACACCCATATTACTTCTTTGAAAACAACATTGGGGTTGCCCGTGGTGAAACGTTGGGCCTCACAAAGCCCTTATCGTATGAGTTCACCAACTACGCCCTCAATTAAAGAAGCTCTACGGGAGTCATCCAGTATGCCAGTGTAGATATTTGTGTCATTCCGGGGTATAGGTCTATGCTGAATTCTACCTCCCTACAATTTTTTAGTCCCAAAACATCCTCATAAATGAAATCCTCATACCCATCCACTACTACAATAAATCTTGGACTCCCCTCATCCACCACAAAAATAGTGAGGCTATCCAATTGGTGAGAGATGGTCAGCACCCTCTTTAAGGAAAGTAAACCATGGGCTTCAAAAGATCCCTTCTACACAGTGAATTGAAACTTGGACCCATCCTCATGGACACACAACACATTTCCCCTAACACATTCAATCTGAGCATGGATTTTAGATAACTATTCCATACACATGATGATGTCATAATGCCTCAATGCCACTATAAGGAGATCAAAGATAACACTATAGCCTCATAGAGTAATCTCATAGTAATGGAAACCACAGGTAATCATCGAATACTCTATATTAGTCATATCTAATCATCAGGATCGAGCCAATGGATCCAACAAAATATTTTTCGCATAGAATGTGATCTATGGAGAGGAATGAATGACTGGTACTTCTGTCTATAGAAACTGTAGCTAAGGTGGAGAAGAAACAGATCGTACCTCTAATAATCTATGGAGCTCCATTTTCATAGGCCTCCACTGCTTGTTGCTAAGCTCTCCCTTGTCCACCTTCTCCCTGAGGTTGTGGTGGACCACATGGGGGTGGTGGAGTTGGTACATAAAACTACACACATCTCCTTCTTCTTCGAATTCTCCCCTTCCACGTATGAATCCCTGCAGACCTCCTCCTTAGAACCTTTTCCTATGCCTTGGATGTCCCATGACGGTCTAATGATTGTCTATATAGCTGGTTGGGCAGTCATGATCCTTGTGTCTCTACCTGTCACACAAGAAGCACATCCTTATTCCTTGCCGAGTCGCTCTGCTCAGAGATCCACGTACTCCCGACCCTGAATCATAAGGTTGTCCAATGAAATATCTAACCTTCATTGGTCCCCTAATCTTCTGTTGACTTCTCACTATAGAATTCTATGTCGCCTGATGACTGATGGTGTCTCTGAATAACAGTACATGATCTTCTAGGAAGATCTCCATAAGAAGGGCTTTCTCTATCACCCCTACCTGAGTAGGGATGCTAAGAGACACCATATATGCCATGATCTACCATCTGATTTCATGGTCAATGTTATGGGCCCTGCTGAAATGGTCTCACACAATGTATGTGTAGTATAACAAGTGGTCTATAAACCCCATAGAGTACTCAGCCACTAACATGCTGCCATGTTGTAGGTGAATCAACTGCATTATGTGAAATGTGTGAAAGGTCATGAGGAATAAATCCTATAAGAAAATCCTCTAGAAGTCAGCCCAAGAGTGGTTCACCTCATCATGTGTCTGAATCGTCAGACTCAACCATCTCCCTACCAACCCTTGAAGAAGGAATGCATCTAATATCTTCATCTAGTCGAGTAGTGTCCTCACTAAGCAGAAGACCCGCGTCACCACCACCAGCCTATCCTTAGTAGCCTAAGGATATGTATCTCCACTAAACCTAAGAGGTCTCTATATATAGAACTCATTAAATGGGATAAGCCTGGGTGTTTCCAATACCTATAAATCCATTAGTAAAATTCTATCAATGGGTGGTGGAAGCACTAGTGAACCACCCGTCGACGCCATCTCTACCACTGGTCTCTAAATAGACTCCTCAAAACTCAGTGGTTTACCTCATAGTTACAAATTGGAATCCTATTTGGCTTTCTATGTGGATGAATCTTGATATAGATCAAGATGTTCCATGATCAGTAGATTATAACTGGTGAGATAAATATTATTCAAGAAGAAATTAAAGAAGCACTCAATCCCTATATGATGCGTGTGTTAAGTGTTTTTTTATATATTCAAAATGAATAATTAATGGTCCTAGTGTATGAATACGTCTTCCACTATGACTACAATGGAATCCCTAAATCTGAATGTTTAACTTAAAACATTTAACAATATATCCAAAACACAAAACAACAAACTCTAGGTCTTTGAGGTTGAATCAAACACCTATTATACCACATTTTCCCAACCCATACCCTAGGACCCATGATACGACATACACTAAGACCAACTCCTAATGTCTAGGATTTGGAAACTAGAGCTGGAGGCATCAACCTGCATGTGAGAGGCATATTCATGAGTACCTCTATGCATGCCCACACAACCACATACAAAAGCTGGAAAAGTATACTTTCATTCCACTAAACAACCACTGTGTAAATGTATAAAATATAGGTCAAATTGGCCAAAATACAAACCCAATAAAATATAGTCATAAAAATGGAATGTATATGAAAAATAATAAATTATTACACTAAAAACCCCACATGATGGGTAAGTGTAGAGTAGCTACTGGAAGCCGTAGAAGTACGCCCCACCTGCCTGGTCTCACTGGGAACCACCGGGACATAGGACACAAGTCCTATATCAATGAGATAGTCATTTTCATGAGACCCAACACATGAAGGTGAAGCTCGTGCTGGGTTGAGTAACAAAATACTCATTGGGGACACAAAATCCCACAAGGAAATACATCAAAAAAATCCATAGTCAAACCATGAATTATGACAACAAAACATGATCATGAAGAAAGACAGCTCACACCATGTATAATCTAGAGAAGGAGAGTAATACCATCAGTCATGTTATTGAACTCTTTAAGATTCTAGAGAACTCCTCCTCAGTGAGTAAAACGGGCCTTCTGGGTCACACATATGTTGGTTCCCACTACCCTTGGAAAGCTATGGTACTCATCCCTAACGAGTACCATGGGTATGTTGGGTCAAAAAAATATGCTCCCCACCGTGGGCATGTCGGGTCACTCAGAATCTTCTTCCCACCTTGGCCTTACTAAGGTACTTATTCTATTGAATACTGTGGGACTACTTGGATACACTAATCGACTCACCTTTATGGGATTTCTAGGTCACACAGAGCCTCTTCCCCCTAGGCCATCATAGCTGATCCCCACAGGGTCAGTTTTCACCATTCATTAGGTCACATCCAACCACAATAAATCTACATGTCGTGATAATGACTCTAGTAGAACCAATCACGAATCCATTATTCGTAATAAAACATTAATTAAAGCCTCCACAGAGTATGCCAAATGATTTGCCTCATCGTGAGAGTTCCAACGCCACAAAGGGTTTCTCAATCAGATGCCTAGTTTGAAAGATATTGTTGTCTTTCCAAAAAGGGGGTGGTTAGGTCCGAGTCTGATCTTACCAAGTTGGACCATCCCAACCTGAACCGTCTTGGAGACCACCGATCTGACTGGGTCCACTGACCCGACCTGAACTTGGCCCGGCCTGGGTTTGGCTCATTGGTCATGTGCCATTAGGCCATTGGTCCAGCCAGCCACGATGGGGTAGGTCCGGTCTCCTAGGGTAGACCGCTCCCTACCCGGTCTACCTCCCCTACTACACAAGTCATCCCCGGAGCTGCATCCTCCACCACGATCAATCGATCGTGTCCTTTTCTATGTGTGACGTGGTGTGGTGCCACATCTTCCTGCTTCCAGCCAATGGCATGGAGGTTGTCGGCTACTATCGCACTGCTAGTGCTTATGCCTACCATGAAACATCGCACATTGTTCCATCATGGCACATCTCCACCCGCCCGCAGCTCCAACCACATGACACTACCAGTGGGTTCTTTGGAGGACCACTAAATCCACTTCGTTGGTATGTTATTCACGCTGATTTCACCTATATCCTTTGGGGGGATTTTATATTCCCTGTTATGGCCTCAAATCCTTCATTCCTCCTATTCAAATATTTATCCACAAATAACACACTAAAACCACAAGAAAGAGGGGCTTAAGCCTTCTTCATGTCAGCCCACACCCTCCATGTTAGAGGTTTAGAAAACATGGAATTATGATTTTATTTTATATCACAATGTAATTAATTCTTGTATTGAAAACCAAAGAAAAACACCCTCTCTCAAGAATGAGTGATATGTGGATCAACTTGTTCATGGGTTGATCCACATTCATCATTTGAGAGTGAAGAACAAGGAAAATTAAAACAAAAAAACCCCTACCTCAAAGGTGTTCATCACTGAAGAAATTTACCCATGAGTATTCAAGTTCCATTTGAATTTTTCGGCATTCATCATCCTTTGAGCCCTTTCATCAGGGTGTGATAACATCAGAAGAGTTTCCTCAATTATCATGATTCTTCATTTGATGGAATTTTTTCCATAGGTTTGTCAAAGGAATTCAAGGTCTAATTCCAAAACGTGTTATCTCATTAATAGAGAAACTTTTTGCAACATTTCTATAACAATGTTTATTAATGAAACAACATTTCTATTTCAATTCAATTAAGATTTCTTATTAATGGGGATCATCACCATTTAATTGCTGCACCTCTGGGATGGCATTCCACCTCTCAATGGTGATAAAATAATAATAAAATAACTTTTAAATGATTTTATTATTTTATGGGATGTTTGAAAACTGTATTTTATGATCGACCCTTGACGGTTGAAGTTAAGTCCATATAGGCGAATCCTGAAATTTTGAGTTCAATGGTGCCCTAATATTTCATATCAAATAACTAGTTTAAAATTTATAAAAACATTCTTTCACATTTATTAAAATGAACATGAAAAAGGATAAAAATTTTATTCTGGGCTCATTGGGCCTCAGAATCAAGTGTCTTTAGAGCATTTGGTCTCGAAATAATACCATATAATAAAATAAATACACAAAAAATCATGTCCATTACATTCATATTGAATTAAATTTTTTTAGGATTATCTATAAGACTTTTTGGATGAGGATTGTGGTTATATATAGGTTGTGGAGTTTAATGGTACTTATGAATTGGTTCCACCTATAGTTTATAACTAAAACTGACATCAATTACTACATGGAAGGTATAATGGTACTCTCTGTCCTTTGAAAAGTATTTAATGGTCTAGGAGTGCCACCATGTACCTAGTTGGGATGAAATACGTACCATGATTACTATGAATGGTTATTTTAATTACATATGTATGGTTTGTTTATCCTTTGCACTTATAGTATTATTTTTTATCCCATTTTATCATTTCTCCCTAGACGATTATGATACATCATCGGTCCTCCTTTTTCTTATTATACTCTTTAATCATGATTCTTATTTTTAGGTTAATCCTTGATGGGATTTTATGTGAAACTTATGGTAAAGAATACCTTCCATTCCATTCTTACCTTTTCATTGATCATATTATAATTTATCTTATAGGAAATACATGTTTCATGTTGAATTCCACCAGATCATAGTGGAATTCTTCCTAAATGGGTTATTATCCTTCTATTCAATAAATTAGTATTTTATAGGTGTTACACCAACCATTCATCAATTTTTATTTGAAGGTAATTGATGTTTGATTTCTTTTAGTATTATATTTATTAGTGAAGAAAATAATGGAAATATTTGATAGTGTTTTTTAGGTTTCATTGGCATTATATTTTTGAGTTAATTTAAAATTTTGATCTCATAGGTTTTTATAAGATTTTTATTATTCATTGTTTATGTTTTTTTCATGATTAGGTGTAATTGGATATGGAATTGATATAATGGATTCAAGGATCTAGTTGGAGGTTTTTTGGACCTAGTTTAGTATCACTTGTGGTATTAGTAGTTCGTCTCAACCATTAGTGTTCTTCTTAGGCTATATATATAATATTTTCCCTCTTTTTTATTGAATTTATTAATAAAGAGTTTTATATTTAAAAAATAATAATGTTTTGGATACCAACTGTTTTTTTGTTATAATATAATTTTTATAAATTATTTTACATGGTAATAAGTAGGTAACTTTACTCGTGGATGGTTATTTTGAGAAAATGTAATATTATTTTTTATATAATCAATTCATTATTAGTATTTACCAATACCGTTAGAATTATCCCAATTTGAGAATTATGTGACCATGTTTTTTTATGAAACAATATCCTATTATCAATATGAATTTTACTTGTTTTTTGTTATTATACTTAGGTAGAAGTAGAAACTATTGTGGTTACTATTGAGAAAACCCACCTTGAGAACAACATATATGATAGGTTTTATTTGCCTGAATAAACCATCATGGTTAGTTATAACTAAAATTAAATTAATATACTAAATTATTACTCATATTATTGATTAGAAAACACAACGTCCATCATAATCCTAAATGAACATCCAGACAAAAAAACAAAAAACCCTTACATGTGATTATTCTTTGCGGGTGATATGGTGAATGGGTTTATTTATTGAGATGTAAATTAACATGATTTGTTTGTTATAATATAAACCTTATTATTAGCTTATTAAAATATGAAATAATATTCATACATGTTATTAAGTGGATTTTTTATTATGTAAAACCATGTTTTGAGAGTATTTTTCTATAAAAACACCCACATAGTGGATTATTTAAATAAATTTTTCCTTAGAATACATATTTTAAACAGAAAGAACATTTTATATCTCAAACCATTATCTCAAAATACTATTTGTTGTAATTTTATTAAACCCTAATCTCTTGGATGTGAATTTTCTCATAGTGTGACTATCTTTAGGGGTTTCTTTTGATCCTCTCCATAAATAGTTATTTTTAGATGTCATTTTCTATTATACGATAATATTAACTTAATGCCTCAATAAATCACACAATAGTTCTCAAATTATAAATTATTAATACCAAGAAGATATGGATCCTTTATGTTTGGGTTACCCATCATCATGGGGATCAGTTTGAATGATCCTAGGAGAAAACATTGAGTGAGTTTTGGGTTTTTTGGTTTGTAGATGTATATTTTTGTGAGAGACTTATTCAAAATTAATTTTCATGACATTTTTTTAAATTATATCACTTTAGTGGTCTCATATTTTCATGGTGGTATCATGTGGTCTCATTATACCTACTCGTAGTTCTTCTATACTACTATTTGGTTTCCCTACCACCTATCATGGTATCATCATAGTTTTTATAACACTTATCCTATTAATTGAATAATTTTGTGTATTTTTTAATTCTATTATTTTTTGTTCATATGGGGTAATGTGTGTAACTTTTCTGATTTACTATATGAATGGGGAGTGTCACATATTTCAATTGTGTATCCCTGTCACTAGTCTGTGTCTGACATCACCCTCTACATCTATAATGACATGTTTGGTGTCTTTCATGGACGAATGTCTATGTTTTGGTGACTATAATTATGTTTTTCAGTTCACTTTCTATATCTGTTTAGGTATTTATTTTAATCATGATTAATTATATTAATTATCTACCATTGTTTTACATATGGGGGTCTCACGTGTTATATTTTATCCATCACATTAGTAATTATCCATGATGATATTTGATGGGGTTCCCCACAATGTTGGTTTAGTGTCTTTAGTGGAAGTTTATTGGTTTTAGATTCCACTTTCCTTGTATTTCCTTCTCTCTATACTTCTGCATTTTTGGAACTTGTCTCATTAAATGCATGCTCTAATGGATGGAATCACTAACATCCCCCACAATTTAGTAGCATCATAAAACGAGGAAGTAGAGTTTTTATAGGTAACCAAATAAATATGGCGCATAAGTCATGGTGATAGGATGATGATGTGAGTTGCTACCAAGCATTGCGTTCAAGGATTGTGACATAAATAATTTGAGGTGGGGATCAGAGTGATTGGGAGGATATGATAGGGCCCTATGATGAGATCATATCCAATCTGATCATTTATTTGTGAACCCAATCCCCTTTTAATCGGGTTAAAACTAAATATCTAAAATGATTCATTTTTAATGTAAAGAAGAATTGTAATCAATTTTAACAAAATAGAGAATGATAATAAGTTATTTTCTATAAAAATTGAATATTGAGACTTAATAAAATATTAGTGAATGCTTTTTTAGTAAAAAATTGGGAACAAAGGGTTTTTTTGTTAGCCAGATTGTAATAGTGAATCACCATAGAAAGCTATACATTTCTAATCTATATACTCTTCACATATAATCCTAGAATCACTATTAAAATAATCCATGGTTAGTTAAATTTTTTCAATGTTCATACCTTATATAAAACTAATATATTTACTAATATAGATCCTATTTTTAATTTCAATAAATATTTATTAGGGATATAGTTTTTCATACCTTGGATTTACATTTTCATTGAAAGTAGCATGATACTATATTACATATTGTACTATATTATTTTACATGTTTAATAAATCATCCATGATTATAATAAAATATGGTTACTTTCATTATTTTAAGATCCAATAGTATTGTATATTGAACTTCACTATTGTTTTAGTTTTTAAATATTTTTAGCACATTATTGGATTGATCATGCTGGTTGATTAAAATTTTAATGTTTATTTACACATGTTTTATAATTCCTGTATAACATGGTAGTTTCTTTGATAATGAGAATTTTATATGATAAATCTTGTATATTTTGGTTTTAGAATTCTTGATATGGTCTTATGACTAGTAGAGTACATGTTAAACTCTTGGGATGGGTTATTTCAGTCAAAATGAGTACACATATTGATGATTATCTTGGGAACACAACTCATAAACATTCCAGACCTATTTCCCTATTCATTGAGAAGAGTTGAAATATTTCAAATAGATTTTATGCGTAATTTCATTTCGCATAGTAAAAGTCATGAGTTCCTTGATTATATATATAAGACCACACCCACACACACACAAACATACACACATTTTTTGGGTATATATATATTCAAATTACTTTATTATATAAACATAATTAATCTAGATCCTTTAATAGGTAGAAGTACTATTACATCTTATATACTGAAAAAGGACCAAATAAGGAAGTAAATGATTAAACCCATTCAGTATAGAGAGTTATTAGATGTAGTTGGTATTGATCTGAAACCTCACTGCTATTGATATGCTATAATAATTTATTTATTTATTGATAGTACTATTTTTTTTTATACATATGTAAATTTTTAGGTAAGTGTATACATAAAATTTTAATATCATTATTCTATTAAGACACAACTGGTGGTCCACACATAATTATTTGTTCTTATACAATACATGGACACTCTAGAGAACGTAAGTATGAACATCCTATATTTTAGGAATATATATGAATTCTCGTGTATGAGGATACCTTTGGACGATGTAAAACACAATTTCAAATTTTTTAATGTTATGAACCATTATATTAGATACCTATATATATTCAGGTACTAATTACCATGTACTAATTCCCTATAATCCCAATTCATAAAAGGATTATCTTAAAAAACTAAAAATAAAATTTAATGGATTAATTTTTATAATTAGGAATCAAAATCATCCCAAAAGAGTTGAAAAAACAATTAACAATAAAACCCCATGAGATACCTCTCAAATTAGAATATCACCAATAACTAAAGCACAAAACAAAATACAAGAGGGAACACCATCAGTCACTGTATCATAAAATCTATCATTCATAAATATAGAAAACTAGTTAAAAAATATATATTGGGAACTTCTCTAGGAGTCCTATTTATACATAAATTCTTTTTAGCCACTATGCCTCTATAAAAGACAGAACAATGAAATTAAAATATTTCTCAAAACTTTCTCTAGAAGATATTTAATTTTGACTGACTTCTTCATAAATGTTGGATCATGTTCAACATATATCTATCCCCCCGATAAATGACATGAGAGTAATTATTAACATACATTAGAAGCTGTGATACATAAATATTTCTTGAATCCAGTCAATCTGTAGAAAATTTTCGAAATTATTTTACACTTCCTTAAAACACCCCAACACCTCAAAAGGACTAATGAATTGAGGATATAACATACTCCCTTCTCCAAACATATTTTTTGCAGATGAATAACCTTTATTAAAACATGATTAGTGGACAAAAACTCTAGAGGTATTCACCTGTAATCATTTCAATACTTATATTGATCTTAATCACAATTCATTCATTATTTAATCATATAAACATTCGCAGTCAAAATCATTAAAAAATATTTTCTAAGATTCATTGACACTCCTACCTTTTTCTAACACAACATTGATTTTTTGGGATTCTATTAATGACTTGAATAGAGAAATTAGAGTGGATGGATGTTGCAAATTACTATTTGTAAAACTCAATAATGGTTTGGTACTTCACCCATGAGTATCCAAAGTCTACAATACATTCATAAATCATATCCTCTAGTGTCAAAATATTTTATAATGTTGGAAATTCCATTATAGTGTAGAATATAATGTAATGAAATAATTGAATGAAAAAAAATGTTGAAGAATCTTCCATACTTGTGACATAAAATTAAGAACCAAATTAGAGATGATCATCCTTTAAACCCTGTAGAGACACCCAGTCTCATGTAAATACAAATATTCCAAAGAGTCTATTAAACAATACACATTAACTAAAATGAAATAAGATGACATTTTCAATTGTTCAAAAATTACCACAATATAATAAAAACATCCTTGATATTGGTGAAAATCATGTTAAAATAAAATTATATTTCTTTTAAGTTCCATTTAAGAATATACTTTGGCTACGCAAACTGGCTATGAAAATTGCTGCCTGGATATCATGCGCTGATAAACTACAAACCAATAAATGAATTCAAACACATACTTACTCACTGATAGTCTCCAAAAATAACTCCTTAATAAATGTTAAATATCTTCTATACTATGATTTATTACTAAGGGTGATTTATAAAACTAAAAAATTAAGATCTCCCACATCACCTGAGGAATAAATAGATTCCCATGAATCAATAACATTTTTTGATCATCCTAAAACCACCCAACATGGGTATCATGAAAGATGATATTATAATGCCAAACCTACACCTGAAGATCCACCAACTATGAATCTATAACAACCTACACTAACTATTACTATAACATCATATGGTACAACAAATCTATACCGACCGCATTCTTTAAAACAATATGAAAATTCACAAGCACTTTCGTCACCGTCCCTACTACCCTACACAAATAATAAATTCCACTATGATTCATTCTTCTCATCACATCAATAACCTCATTACCATACCTTATTTTATATGATATGTCAAATTCACTATCATATGGTATATCTATCCAATAATATAAATATTGGTTTATATCCAATTAAGAGAAAATATACCATATGATTTTTTGATTTGCAATGACTATAAATTTATTACCAATTATGAAATACCATTATATATTCAGATGAAATACTACTGAAACAATGTATACATATTGTGTGGTATAATTGTATTCCTGAAGATTTAACTTCCAAGATACATAAGAGATGACCACCATATATTAAATAAAAAAACAACTGATATGAATTTTAGAAACATTAGTAAAAACATTAAATAAGGTCCCCTCTTATTGTAAATGTAAGGAAGAAGCATTAATTAGCTTATCCATTGGGTACTCAAACATCATATCACATTGATAAATCCATATAAAGGTATAATTGATCCTTTTAAATGTTATCCAATGGTACATAATTTGAGGGAAATTAGATATAAACTATATATAGTATCCTATAATTCCCAGACAGCTTCAAACTCTGAAAAAACCTTGTGATATACCAATGAAACAACAACTTCATTCTATAAATGGCCCACCACTATCATTTTTTATGAGACATAATGCATTATAAAATCCACCTATTATATCCAAATTTTGATCTTGGATATATTTCTATATAATATATGATTACAAAGAACATCTAAAAAGATCTTAAAGTCATAAAAAGATTCCCCATTGGTCTCAAATATTTGGGGATATCATCAATGAATAGTACATAAACCTAATAAATAAACTCACAAAACAAGGGTTTCATCATGACAATGAATATTGTTGAGTAATTAATAAAAATAAAACATATTTCCATGAAAATTAATTTCCCACAATCAAAATTGAATTTATTTAATGGGATATCATCCTCTTTCACCCTAAAATAATAATACCCTAACATTAAATTAACCATTATGGATCGACTAGATCCTTTTAACTGATAAAATTATTAATTTAAACCTAATAGTGATATATGTTCATCAATATCACCTTTTTAACCATATATTGTCCATAAATAGTGACACATCACCATTTTCCTTCTAACAAAATAATATTGAATCACAATAGGGTTACATAGTAGGTTATATGAAACACTTATACAACATATCTAAATTCGAAATATAGGACAAAATAAATTATAAGGTTAAATAAAATAAGGATAAATCAAAATCAAGATACACATGGTTTAAACTCTAAAAACATTATATCATGTTGGGGGGGTAGTTTCATAATCACATTGGTAACGACATCGAGAAAGGATTCTGAGAATTTCTCAACAACAAATGGGAACACTGCTTCATGAACCTCTACTGATCCCAACCACATATTTTTTACATATAAATATAATTTATCCTTACATATATGTATAATATATTGACTTTGATCACTAATGACTCTTTTTGATCATATTCTACATTAATGAAAAAAATTATTTAGAATAATTAAATAAATAATCACAAAAAAATAACCATTACATTCCATAGATGACATCAGATTACTATATCAAATGTTAAAAAATATCCCTAAGTGACATATTACCCATATAAGTATCTTAAAAACCTAAAAAAACTCCAAAAAATAGATTAAATACCAACTATCCTAGATCACACTAATGGAATTGGATGTATCTCCACCATAAGTCCTAGATAATATGCCATGCTTTGAGAAATAATGAAGTGTGGAGAAACAAAATCAAAAAATGAATAATCCATGGAATATGATATGAATATAGTACCTCAAATTATTTTTGGTGTTCTATATGTAGGAAACTACATGGAATAAAACTAACAATACGTTATTTCACTATAACATTTATCCAAATAAAAAACGACCATGAATTTTTTGAACTATATATTTAAGGAAGAGGGATATCATCAGGGTATTCATTCTAACATTGTTGGTTTTTTATAATATATTAGAGGAAACAACTATTGATTATACATAGTAAACAGACGATCCATTCCATTTTGGACACTAAACATCATTGGTAACTCAATATATCACTGATCATGGCCTCCAAAATGGAATCATAATGGAATGGAATTGCTGATAAAATACCAAGAACTAATTTCCATATAGAAATATAAATAAAGTGGTATAATATGAATAAATATCCATAAATACCTTAACATACCAGATAGATAAGAATTCACATCTAATTTATTACATATTTCTAGGTTCATTGACTATCCTATCTAGATGGCCAGTTTCATGCACTCATTTTCTCTATCACATTTTCCTTATAAAAAACTCTAGATAAGTAAAAAATTGGAATAGGGTCTACTTTAATATGATCATTGGACACATATCCACCACAAAATATGATGCACTAATATTATCATTAGAGATAATATCTATAGAAAAATATTAAAAATATTCATGAACACGAATATAACCACAAACACACTAAAGATACACATTAAAAAATATAACAACTCATGCCACCAATCCACCTTCAGAATTGAGTAATTTTTTATCCAAAATATACTTTTAGAAATCATCCCACAAAATTTAATGATCCCCACACTCGCCTAATAACTGTATCTATTTCTTATGAGAAAAGTCCTTCAAAAAAGGAAACGTATAACATGATCCATTACTACATCAACTTATTGATCAAACGTAAATAAATATCAATATCATACAACCACTAATATATATCATGATCAATGATAATCTCCTCACACATATCTAATCCTTAACACAAAATCTCATAAAAATTTTTCTTCGTGGAATCATCATCTCCTCCTTGATTTACCCTCCTATGATCAATTAGGGAACAATATTGTACATATTTAACCTGAACCACGCTTGGATACTTCTCAATAACCATATATAAAACATAGAAGAAGGAATCTCCTTGGAACATTAATAAAGGAATTTATAACATTTTTTCAATTCGATTAATTTTATCCCTATTGCAAATTTCCAATATTCATTCATTGGTAAAAATATGAAAAATGGATGTATTAAAACTAGGTCAATACCTTTAAATCCACATCATCATAAATTATATAGTTTGTAATCTTATGGCCCTTATGTCAGATCTGGGGGGAACAAAAAATACAATTTTCTAATTAGTTTCCCTTTATTATGTTGGAACTATACTAAAATAATTCCAATTTCACAGGAAACCCATGCACTCTACATCATTTAATATCACCGAACTGGATCCAAACTCTCGACCAAAAATTATTTACAACTCTATCATCCAAATTCACCACCATTACCCCTCTTTTCCGAGTACTGAATATGATAATTACCCTATAAACCCACATATAATTTGAAATAGATTATTGAATAACATTATGTTTATCTATGAACATATATAGATGAAACATTCCTTATAAACAATGAAACATAAGATAAAACCACTAATAAAATTTATTATAATATATAGTTAATCCTTAACAATAATATGTGAAAATATCATACATACTCAGAAGCCATCAAAAAGAAAAATCAAAAGTATATCCAATGGTAGTAACTCTAACACTGATCACAAAACCATGGGGTCGTATGTTCTAACCCAGTGAACAAATACACCCAAGAAAATAGTAACAACATTGTAACAGCCCGAGATTTTATGAAAAATATTCTTTTCTATTTTACTAATGTCTTGTGTTGTACGCTACACCAAAAGGAGCTTGCACAACACGCATCCTTGTCTTGCCTTGCATTACACGCAATCACGACCTTCCTCGATAGCGTGTGTAATACGCAATACCGAGTTTCACTAAACAACGATGTGCTATTAAAATATTATTAAAACTAGCTGTTATGAATAGTAATAACCACTTTTTAAAATTCTGTAAATCTTATTTTTCAAAATGAACTTCATTCTTGGATTCGGAGTATCGAATTTAGCCTAAGGTGAAATTTTGGTACTTTTCGGATAACTTTCATATTCTGATGAATAGTGAAAATTACTAAATTTTAATTAAAAGCAACTTTTTTAATCAAAATAATTAATAGTGATAAATTATTAATTTGAGTGGTTTTAAAGTATATTTAGAATATATTTTTACAATTTAATACAATGTTGGTCATTGGTTGTAATTTCACATTTAAACCAGACATAATCAAGTGTCAATCTTTTGATAGATTTTGTTTCTTAAAAAACACGCTATTTGTTTTAACAGCGGGATTTAATTATAAAATTAATTAATGCAACTTCTATGTTATGAATTTGGTAAAATAGACTTCATTTTTGAATTCGGAATCTGAAATATAGCTTAGGATGAAATTTTGGCATTTTTCTGAAAACTTTCAATTTTTGATGAATAGTGAAACCACTAAGTGGTATGTTAAAAACGGAATTTTGCATAAAACCTAATTTTACTGCTTCTGTGAATGAAATTTCGAAAATCCGAGAGACACGGTTAATATCAAGGACTAAAATGTGGTTCAATGAGATGAAAATAATTTTTTGGTGAATAGTAACTTTTTACTTTTTTTACCGCGGTTAATAGTAAATAGGGTAACTATGGGTAAATATGATATTAATATTACCCTAACACATGTCCTAATTCTATTGGACAAGTGTAATTCGACCAAAAACAAACTTAGGAATAAAATATGACCATTTAGGCCCACTTGGATTAGATTAGGACATTTATTATTAATTTATTTAAAGAAGGGTTAAAATAGTTAAAATCAAAGTTTAATAAGTAAATCATTTTTAATATGGGGTTATACATAAGATAAATTCGATTGTAAATATTCATTAGAAATCTAAAAAGATTTCCTACATGATGGTATTTTATTTGTAATTTTTAGAAATCAAATAATTTAATTTATTTATGACACAAAGATGATGCAGTAATTATCTTATTAATGAAATATTGACATAATTGATAATATAAATACCAAAATAAATGTAATTTAAGACTTTTTATGAATTCCACTAATTTTCTAGGTTACTATGATATATTAATGTTGATTTAATTAACTTGGTTAGAACATTTAATTCTGTTATGACTTTCAAAAAAATCATATATCAAATAGTGTCAAAATTGACACAAAATAGTTTTTAAATCAAATATTATATTATTAATTGTTATTTTATTCCTAAAAATCTAAGGTTCGGCCAAATGACATAGATAAGGATATATATATTAATAATAAACAATTTGGGGTTCGTTTGGCATGTTATAGTAAGTGTATTAACCATATTGTGAAAGAAAACAAAAAGACATGGTAAAAGTTAAATTATTTAACTTAGAGTTAAATCTAATTGATAAGGTTAAAATAATATCCTAAACTTGTCTAAATTTTATTGGTTGATATGATTTCGACCCATCCCCACTTTAGCTTCTAAATAAGACCCTTTGGAACCATTATAAACCGATTTTGACTTTAATATAAAATAATATTTTGAGATATTCCTAAGGTGCCCCTCTCCTCCCTTATAAAAGGACACCTCCTCCCCCTCCTCCTCACACCAAATTGAGCACTCAAGCTCGGCCAACCCCTGCCATTTTCTCCTCTCCACTTCCCTAGAATAATCCTAGAGGTCCTGGTCTTCTTCAAAGACCAATCTTAGTTCCCTAAGTGGAGGATTCAAAGAGGCGTTCCAAAGAAGAGGTAATATCCATTACCGATCTTTTCAATTTCTTTCTTCTTCAACTTCTTCTTCTTTAGTTGTTTCATTACGAAGTAATAACATCAGTATCACTCATATACTGATATGTTATTATAAGTATGAAACAACCCTATTTTACAATCAATCCATCCTACGGAAAAAGAAATCACCGCGCGTGCGTACGTACGGAATACCGTCTCCACGTCGTGGTGTAATCTATTTTCCACCACCACCTTACATGGATGGGTATAATGGTGTAAAGAATAACTATACATAGTTATTACAACATCATATATCACCGCTCGTGCGTACGTACGGACTACCGTCTCCACGACGCGATGAGATTCATTCTCCATGTTAACTATTTAAGAATGATTATAAAGTATATATAAGAAATAATAATGAAATATATGAAATTTTAAAGCTACTGGATTTATGTATAAATATATATGTATTTCATCTACTTACTTCCATTTCAAGATAATAAGGAAAGTAAAACAGCGTTCATGCGTACGTACGGACTACCGTCTCCATGAACGGTGTTTTTCATTTTATTTAACTATCTATTATATATATATATACTGAAAATAT
Organism: Viscum album; assembly: GCA_963277665.1. NCBI lineage: Eukaryota > Viridiplantae > Streptophyta > Magnoliopsida > Santalales > Viscaceae > Viscum > Viscum album. Next base: position 1,478,801,166 of record OY728157.1, read on the forward strand.
ATGATATATAAATCATATTTTATATTCTGGAAGTAAGTAAATCATGATATAAGTAATAATGATGTCAAGAACAACAAGTCAAAACACCTACGATAAATGAAACGATTTTACCCAAAACGCTTCTTTAACATGGAATTTACAAAAGAACGGGTAATATAATGTCATAAGTGAACCATATATGATATCATAACAATGAATATGATTCTGTAATAAGTCAATAACATGATTTAAATCATTATACAGGAGGTTCGGACACTTACAAAGCAAGTCGGACCTAAGGTAAGGGAAATATCACAATCTCATCTTTATCCGAGATTGTTTATACGTTGGTATTTACTGGGGTGTATTTTATCATCCACATCCATGTTTTCTCAATATATAATATTATTTACATCCACCTACAATTGTTTAAATCCAATTTTACCCTTCTATGAGTTTTTATTAAAAGATATGAAAGGAATCTTTTGTCGTTTTTTTATACGAGGTACTTTTTGACTTTTCCGACAAAAGTACGAAGAATGTTTTTTTTAACTTATACGGCACGAACGGATTTTTACGGTTTTATAAAGCCTTATTTTCATGAATCTTCCTCCAAAATATTTCATGAATATTTTCAATAAAATCTTTTTCTTTTAAAATTGCATGATGTTTTGTGAAAAGAAATTGATTTTGAAGAAGAAAGGATATTTTCCTCAAGAATTCAATTCAATTGTTTTATCAAAATTATTTTCCATCTAAGATAATAAAGGGTTCTGTTTCTATCAATATTTTTACATTGATTTGACTATGTTGTGATGGAATTATGTTTATGAATTCCTTTATCTTATATGAATGGTTTTATGATGTCATGTTGTTTAAGAATTCCATTTTTGTTACATGGGTTATGCAATGATGTATGGTTTATGATTTTGTGGCACACATAAGAATGGTATCATTAAGATATGGGTGGGACCTATATCTCCCTCCAATGCATTGGGTAAAGATTTTATATCTCATGAGATAGACATGGCTGGAGTGGTAGGTTATACCGGTTCAGTGAAACAGGACTGAAACGAGGATTACTCGATTCAGAAAGGGACTTTGTCCACTAAGATAGTCTTGGCAATGAGTCTTGACTAACAAGAAATGATTCTCTATGATTATGTGTGTATGCCACAATGAGTAATGTTTTAAGTTATGATTTCATTTCACTACTATGATTTATCCCATGTTATGAAATTATGCTCTCTTTTGCAGGTTAAGATTTCCAAAAAATGTTATGTTCTTATGAAAATTATGTGATTGATATTTCCTTTGTTTACCCTTACTGAGCATTTGAGCTCACCCTTTTATGTTTTCTTTTCACCAGGATATAAAAATGGTTTTAGGTATAAAAAGGAAGATCTTTATGGGAGATGTTGAAGATATTCCACCACAATTAGAAGTTTACGTTCCGAGTTTCCAAAGACACTAAACTATTACGATCCTTGTGTGTGTGTTTTTGTTATGTACTAAGTATTCCGCAAAAGTAATGTAATGTCAATGTACGATAAGCTTCGGGTCTCTACAGTTTGTATCAGAGGAAAGGTTTAGTCAACCTTTGGAAACTAGGATGCGAGAACGTTAGTGAGATCCCTAGAGATATTTCTAAGGTATGTCTAGGGATGTCTCTAAGGTTAAGTATAAGTATAGGTTATAGTCCTAGAATTGCGCTAACGATCTTCGAATTTAACCCAAGATGTTAGATATTGAGGGTACTAACCCTTTATTATGTTGTTTTCCCTAGCATGATTTTTTCCTCTCACACTATTATTTTTGGGTTTTAGACGATGGCTGGAACCCGAAGGAACCGTGTTGATCAATGCAATGGACAATGCAATGATTGCCCTCCTAAACAAACAAATGTTATGGGAGATGGAGTGAAAAATCTTATTGCTATACTTACACAAGCTATGAATCATTCTGGACTTCCAAATGAGCAGAGAAGGGAACAATATTCTATTGAGTCCTTCATGAGGCAACGTCCACCTTCTTTCAGTGGGTCTACTGATCCATTAGTTGCTGAACAATGGATTAGTACTACTGAAAAGATATTTTCAGTTCTTCAATGTTCTGAACATGATAAAGTCATCTTAGCAGTATATCGTTTGGAAGGTGAAGCTGATCAATGGTGGAATCTTATCAAGAATACGAGGCCAAGAGATGAAATTGAGTCCATGGAATGGGACGAGTTCAAGAACCTGTTTTTCAGTAAGTACTTCCCTCGTATTCTTCGAACAAAGATGGAGAAAGAGTTTCTTGAACTGAAGCAAAAGGACGATGAATCTGTTGGTACCTATGAAGCAAATTTTACAAGACTTGCAAGGTATGCTTCTGGAATTATCATTCAACCTGAAAGTAAAGTTGATCGATTTTTCAGTGGCTTAAAACCAAGTCTTCGAAGGGCATTAGCTATAAGAGACTTCAGTAGCTATGAAGAAATTGTGCGTTGTGCTATCAAGGTAGAAATGGATGTTGGTGTTACATATCCATCTCATGGTTTTGACAAGAAATGAAAGATGGAGTTCAAGGAGAAATCTCAGAATAATGATGAAAAGAAGATGAATGTTTCTTTATGCACAAAGTGTGGGAAGAAGCATGGTGGAGATTGTCTTAAAGGGACTAGAAAATGTTTTAAGTGTGGAAAATAAGGTCATCGAGCAGCTGAGTGTCGAAGTAATGGAAAAAGGGTTTCTAATGATGTGAATAAAGCAAACACTGCAGAGAACGCACCGCCAACACTTCAATGCTTCAAGTGCAAGGAAATGGGGCATTATGCTAATAATTGCCCTAATCCAAGGGTTAGTGATGATCAACATGAGCAACCACTGAAGGCAAAGGACAAAGGGAAATCACATGCGATCACTATTGGCAATGTTGAATATGACAACGATGTGGTGGAATGATTAAGCGTTTATGTAATGGGATTCCAAAATAATGTTGTATCATTGAGTATTGCAATATTTATTGATGTGGTATTCAAAGTGATTGAGATATTTTTTGGAAATAAGATGATATGCGCATAATGAAGACGAGAAAATGAAATGTTTAATAGTATTCATGAGCTCATGATTGATATAAGGACAAAGTGATATCATGGTTTGAGTATATAGAATTTTGGGGATTTTGGTATGTGGAAAGTGTTAACTTTTAACTGCACTCATGTTTTCACTAAGGTATTCAAGAGAATACACGATTAAGGACTTTGAATGTTTGGAATGTGACCAACAAGACATATCTTATGATATGTGGGGATCAACGACAGTATTAAATCTCTGGTAATCATTGTCACTATATTTTGAGAGTGGACTGCAGTATTATGTAAAAGCCTAAAGATTAGACTGGATTATGTTGGACATAAGTTAGTATTGTTTAAGGATAGATGATTTTCGATATTATTGATGGGATGTTATAGTAACGTAGTTTTAGAAAAAGGGACAACCTGCAGGACGGGCGACAGCCCATCGCTTCGGACAAGGCTGTAGGAATCGAACCCACAACCGAAGTGCGACTGGCCTTTATCGCCTAACACTAGCCTACAGGAAGTCCCTGTTTAGTAGAAACTAGTTTTATTATATTAAGCAGTATGATATATGAAGTATAAGTCCATTTTAGGAACCATATGTGATTAATCTCACTATAGAATGACTTATGTATATTTAATAACTTTTTCTAACCTTTTGTTTGAGACAGATGGAATGACCCATCATTCTATCACATAATCTTCTAACACTTCACAAATAACAAATTCAACTTCATTTATTTAAGAGATGAAGTAGAAATTGTTCAAGGCACGAACAAAAGTGAGATTGTACCAAAATAAAGTAAGTATTTATTTTAAGCAAATTTTCAACTTTAGGGAAATGATCTTGAAAACCAAAAATGTTGTCCTAGTGATCTTATACCTGATGAATCAGATGGTACCTTATATCATCACAAATCTATGGATTTGTGATTACTGGCTTTTCCATAGCCATGTTCTCTACCACTCTCCATCAGAACATGATGGTTAGATTTCTCTTCCATATCCATATTTTCACCTATGTGGAAACCCAGTGATTAGTTTATTTGGGTAATCGTTACATTTCATACTTTAGTTTTTAAAGCCAAGTTTTGGTATTCCCTTTTACGATGTGGGTTTCTATTAAAGAAACTTTCGAATAGTAAACCATTTATAACCCCGACGAATTTCGAGGGCGAAATTCATTTTAAGGGGGGTAGAATGTAACAGCCCGAGATTTTATGAAAAATATACTTTTTTATTTTACTAATGTCTTGTGTTGTATGCTACACCAAAAGGAGCTTGCACAACACGCATCCTTGTCTTGCCTTGCATTACACGCAATCACAACCTTCCTCGATAGCGTGTGTAATACGCAATACCGAGTTTCACTAAACAACGATGTGCTATTAAAATATTATTAAAACTAGCCGTTATGAATAGTAATAACCACTTTTTAAAATTCTGTAAATCTTATTTTTCAAAATGAACTTCATTCTTGGATTCGGAGTATCGAATTTAGCCTAAGGTGAAATTTTGGTACTTTTCGGATAACTTTCATATTCTGATGAATAGTGAAAATTACTAAATTTTAATTAAAAGCAACTTTTTTAATCAAAATAATTAATAGTGATAAATTATTAATTTGAGTGGTTTTAAAGTATATTTAGAATATATTTTTACAATTTAATACAATGTTGGTCATTGGTTGTAATTTCACATTTAAACCAGACATAATCAAGTGTCAATCTTTTGATAGATTTTGTTTCTTAAAAAACACGCTATTTGTTTTAACAGCGGGATTTAATTATATAATTAATTAATGCAACTTCTATGTTATGAATTTGGTAAAATAGACTTCATTTTTGAATTCGGAATCTGAAATATAGCTTAGGATGAAATTTTGGCATTTTTCTGAAAACTTTCAATTTTTGATGAATAGTGAAACCACTAAGTGGTAGGTTAAAAACGGAATTTTGCATAAAACTTAATTTTACCGCTTTTGTGAATGGAATTTCGAAAATCCGAGAGACACGGTTAATATCAAGGACTAAAATGTGGTTCAATGAGATGAAAATAATTTTTTGGTGAATAGTAACTTTTTACTTTTTTTACCGCGGTTAATAGTAAATAGGGTAACTAAGGGTAAATATGATATTAATATTACCCTAACACATGTCCTAATTCTATTGGACAAGTGTAATTCGACCAAAAACAAACTTAGGAATACAATATGACCATTTAGGCCCACTTGGATTAGATTAGGACATTTATTATTAATTTATTTAAAGAAGGGTTAAAATAGTTAAAATCAAAGTTTAATAAGTAAATCATTTTTAATATGGGGTTATACATAAGATAAATTCGATTGTAAATATTCATTAGAAAGCTAAATATATTTCCTACATGATGGTATTTTATTTGTAATTTTTAAAAATCAAATAATTTAATTTATTTATGACACAAAGATGATGCAGTAATTATCTTATTAATGAAATATTGACATAATTGATAATATAAATACCACCATAAATGTAATTTAAGACTTTTTATGAATTACACTAATTTTCTAGGTTACTATGATATATTAATGTTGATTTAATTAACTTGGTTAGAACATTTAATTCTGTTATGACTTTCACAAAAATCATATATCAAATAGTGTCAAAATTGACACAAAATAGTTTTTAAATCAAATATTATATTATTAATTGTTATTTTATTCCTATAAATCTAAGGATCGGCCAAATGACATAGATAAGGATATATATATTAATAATAAACAATTTGGGGTTCGTTTGGCATGTTATAGTAAGTGTATTAACCATATTGTGAAAGAAAACAAAAAGACATGGTAAAAGTTAAATTATTTAACTTAGAGTTAAATCTAATTGATAAGGTTAAAATAATATCCTAAACTTGTCTAAATTTTATTGGTTGATAGGATTTAGACCCATCCCCACTTTAGCTTCGAAATAAGACCCTTTGGAACCATTATAAACCGATTTTGACTTTAATATAAAATAATATTTTGAGATATTCCTAAGGTGCCCCTCTCCTCCCTTATAAAAGGACACCTCCTCCCCCTCCTTCTCACACCAAATTGAGCACTCAAGCTCGGCCAACCCCTGCCATTTTCTCCTCTCCACTTCCCTAGAATAATCCTAGAGGTCCTGGGCTTCTTCAAAGACCAATCTTAGTTCCCTAAGTGGAGGATTCAAAGAGGCGTTCCAAAGAAGAGGTAATATCCATTACCGATCTTTTCAATTTCTTTCTTCTTCAACTTCTTCTTCTTTAGTTGTTTCATTACGAAGTAATAACATCAGTATCACTAATATACTGATATGTTATTATAAGTATGAAACAACCCTATTTCACAATCTATCCATCCTACGGAAAAAGAAATCACCGCGCGTGCGTACGTACGAAATACCGTCTCCACGCCGTGGTGTAATCTATTTTCCACCACCACCTTACATGGATGGGTATAATGGTGTAAAGAATAACTATACATAGTTATTACAACATCATATTGATTCTGATATATTGTATAATCCACTTCAATTCAATTCAATATTTATAGAAATGATATCATCGCTCGTGCGTACGTACGGACTACCGTCTCCACGACGCGATGAGATTCATTCTCCATGTTAACCATTTAAGAATGATTATAAAGTATATATAAGAAACAATAATGAAATATATGACATTTTAAAGCTACTGGATTTATGTATAAATATATATGTATGTCATCTACTTACTTCCATTTCAAGACAATAAGGAAAGTAAAACAGCGTTCATGCGTACGTACGGACTACCGTCTCCATGAACAGTGTTTTTCATTTTATTTAACTATCTATTATATATATATATATATACTGAAAATATATGATATATAAATCATATTTTATATTCTGGAAGTAAGTAAATCATGATATAAGTAATAATGATGTCAAGAACAACAAGTCAAAACACCTACGATAAATGAAACGATTTTACCCAAAACGCTTCTTTAACATGGAATTTACAAAAGAACGGGTAATATAATGTCATAAGTGAACCATATATGATATCATAACAATGAATATGATTCTGTAATAAGTCAATAACATGATTTAAATCATTATACAGGAGGTTCGGACACTTACAAAGCAAGTCGGACCTAAGGTAAGGGAAATATCACAATCTCATCTTTATCCGAGATTGTTTATACGTTGGTATTTACTGGGGTGTATTTTATCATCCACATCCATGTTTTCTCAATATATAATATTATTTACATCCACCTACAATTGTTTAAATCCAATTTTACCCTTCTATGAGTTTTTATTAAAAGATATGAAAGGAATCTTTTGTCGTTTTTTTATACGAGGTACTTTTTGACTTTTCCGACAAAAGTACGAAGAATGTTTTTTTAACTTATACGGCACGAACGGATTTTTACGGTTTTATAAAGCCTTATTTTCATGAACCTTCCTCCAAAATATTTCATGAATATTTTCAATAAAATCTTTTTCTTTTAAAATTGCATGATGTTTTGTGAAAAGAAATTGATTTTGAAGAAGAAAGGATATTTTCCTCAAGAATTCAATTCAATTGTTTTATCAAAATTATTTTCCATCTAAGATAATAAAGGGTTCTGTTTCTATCCATATTTTTACATTGATTTGACTATGTTGTGATGGAATTATGTTTATGAATTCCTTTATCTTATATGAATGGTTTTATGATGTCATGTTGTTTAAGAATTCCATTTTTGTTACATGGGTTATGCAATGATGTATGGTTTATGATTTTGTGTCACACATAAGAATGGTATCATTAAGAGATGGGTGGGACCTATATCTCCCTCCAATGCATTGGGTAAAGATTTTATATCTCATGAGATAGACATGGCTGGAGTGGTAGGTTATACCGGTTCAGTGAAACAGGACTGAAACGAGGATTACTCGATTCAGAAAGGGACTTTGTCCACTAAGATAGTCTTGGCAATGAGTCTTGACTAACAAGAAATGATTCTCTATGATTATGTGTGTATGCCACAATGAGTAATGTTTTAAGTTATGATTTCATTTCACTACTATGATTTATCCCATGTTATGAAATTATGCTCTCTTTTGCAGGTTAAGATTTCCAAAAAATGTTATGTTCTTATGAAAATTATGTGATTGATATTTCCTTTGTTTACCCTTACTGAGCATTTGAGCTCACCCTTTTATGTTTTCTTTTCCCCAGGATATAAAGAAAGGTTTTAGGTATAAAAAGGAAGATCTTTATGGGAGATGTTGAAGATCTTCCACCACAATTAGAAGTTTACGTTCCGAGTTTCCAAAGACACTAAACTATTACGATCCTTGTGTGTGTGTTTTTGTTATGTACTAAGTATTCCGCAAAAGTAATGTAATGTCAATGTACGATAAGCTTAGGGTCTTTACAAACATGTACTCACACACACATGTAATAAAATTAATGTTTAATGAATTGGATTCTCCACAATATATCTCATGAAATTCTGGAAAAATTATTCTAATTTTTAAATAAATAAATTACAGTACCAACTCATCTCTTATTCCATGTTAGCATTCACCAATAATAAAAATGGATCACTCACTAAATAACACATAAAATAATAGTATCATACTATCAAAATAAGATAAATTAATTAGGTACACCTTAATCACTTACCCATTGAAATGATCACCCACTCATCCCATTAATATTCATATGGGAACACCCATCCCTTCCATATTCGTGTAACAACATTCACACAACAACTATCAAATTTCCATAGCAATATAGTAAATAACACAACCCCATTATAACTATATATATAAAAAAATATTTCCAAATATCCTATCACAACATCACAACATCACATCACATCCTTAACATAGTAGGGAAATGTAAACATGAATGAATTTAACCATATTCCCTCATTAGCCTATACACATCCCCCACTATGTATCTAAATTACATCAATATCAATGAATAAAAATTGAATTTGTATGTCATGCACTATGTATCATAACCACTATCCATCACAACCATTACAATGTTTGGAAGAGATTATAGGGAAGGGGTAGTAGTAAGTCATATGTTCCCCTTATAAATAATATATTCAGAAAAATACTCATAACCCAAAAACATATGGGTGTACATAAGGTTAACTCACATCAGTATTAGTGTGAAATAAATAATAATGAAATTACATGATTTTTATTATACCTAACATTCCAATATAATTGTTGAATCCAAAATATTTTGGTATCTCATACTATTACTTATTATAACTACATCATCCCGACCACATGACATAAAAAACTATTTCCAAATCTAATAACAGTAGAAACTAAATAAACTACATTTGAAAACCCCCCAAATAACAACATTAAATTATATTTTTATCACGTCATTAATAATTTCAAATTTACCACTAATAAACCACATTACATTTATTATGCCATTATTAAACACTAATTCATTAATTTTTCTTATTTCACATAATTACCTACATTTAACATTATAACGGATCACCCCATTAAATATTTAATAAAACAACCCACTATTAATCATAACTAACCTCATCCCAACACCAAATTTAATTCAATTTTACAATATTTAATGTTACTGGGAATATATGAAAAACCCAAAATACCCTCCCAGAAAACAAAACCCACCCCCAAAAAATCCAAACTAAAACCCCCCATAATAAGTCTATAGAATTCACAGAAACATCATTCCATTCCTACCACATCAACCATTCACAAATTTCTACAACAGTAGAAAATCATCACCCCAACATCAATCATAGAAGAAAACTAAAACTAGTGCCCCATTTTCATTCAAAAATATTCTGTAATAAATATTTTTTATCCATTAGAAGGGAAATATATTATGAAAACAACATGAATATTATTTCCGTACTAAATTAAATCAAAAAATTCCCTTTTAACGATACTTATATATTCACGAACTCTTAATACATAATAATATCAAAAATATTTCCATATTTCCATTCCATTAATTTGTTACCATCCTTAAACAATTAACCATATTTGAATAGTGAAAAAGAAATTTATTCACATTAGGAGAAATATTATCATTGAATAAAAATAATATAATATCATATAAAATAATTCTAGAAATTATATGAAGAACATTTAATGATAATGAATAACAAAATCTTCAAATTAATATTATATAATTATTTCATTATCTTTAGCAGGTTAATCATGAAAATCAATATATGGATGTAATAAGAATGATAATTAAATATTCACAAATATATAATAAATAAAATCCTAAAAATCCCCACCTAGATCGAATATTTTGGGAGAGTATAAAAATAAAATGGAATAACTAAATGATGAATAGAAACACACTAAATGTGATGGATCACAATACCTAAAATATCATAAACTTCTAAGAAAATTAGACAATAATTTACAAAACCAAAATAACCACATTATCCTAAACATCATGATGATTGTAAATGCATAGGTATGGAGAAAATATGTTAGATTGTGAGATATATACCATACCATGATATGCATTTAAGAACACCAAGGACAACCAAAATGGATTGAAATACACTGAATTATGTGCCATTGTTTTTATGGATATTAATGAAATGGAATATAATTTCAGAAAAAATAATTTTCTTAAGATTGGGAAATAGGGGATCCAATTGAATCTAGTAGGGTTACATTATAATGGTGACCATATAAAAAAACATGGTTTGAACCTCCCTAAATATTAGAAATTGAACAATGTAAATTTGATGAACCTAATAGATGTCATGGTCTTACAAGGTTCTTCATAATCCATTCCTAAGTACCTGATGTTAAAAATTTATACCTTGATGATCTCTTTGAAATGTGATAATCCTTTGATAAAAACAAAAAAAAAAGTTCCATTCAACATAATAAAATGATATAAAATTATAAAGATATATAAAATCACCATCTAATACCATCATGTTGTTATTCCATTTATTATAATCAAAAATTTTAATCATAGAACAACCTATAATATCCCCCCAATGAGTTTCCATGATGTAAAATAAAAAAAACACTTAGCAACCAATAGATCTCATCTAAACCAAAAATACTATAATTTAATGTCTACGGATTTAGGATATAATTAATATCCTAATTATATGAAAAATTTGATAACCATTGATCACAATATATTTCTAAAACTTCTATTATACTTATAATTTTCCATGAACCAATAAAAATTTTTCTGGTAGAAACCTTTAATTCCAATTTCATTTCTGTTGTGAATCCTCATCTTATATTCCTATACGCAACTTAAAACCCAAAAATATAGAAAATAAAAATGAATAATACATTTAAGGATTGATAAATAAGATTATTGTTCTTCCTAGATCTGAAATATAAGTGGAAAAATATTCTCTAGTTAATGAGGGACACTAAATGTGGAATAAATTTATGTGGTATTGGTGGATTCCTTACATGGTTACTTAAAAGTCTATAGAACTGATCAAAATCTCCAAGAATGATTTAAAATTTGTGTATATTTATACTTATGAGTAAATTACAATGAAAAAATTACAAATATGTGATATTGTACTATAGAAAGAGTCTTGGGAAAGAGTGTTTGAAACACGTATATATTAATAAAAACTATATAATATTGGGGTTCAAAATCAATGAATATGTGTATTTATTTTTACAAAATTGGATTAGATATCACCATTGCGGAGGATGGAATATTTGGTGCTAATGGTGTATAATTTTTGTATATCTTTAATGATATTAGTGTTAGGATGTTCCAACTAATTAATCAAACATTAATATATATAATGATGGGGTTTTTGGGGTTACTTATATTGAGGAACGACCAATGTTTATGACTAATAAGAGTAAATTTTCATCTATATAATATATATTCCCCCTGATTTAGGTGTAGTGGTTATACGGCCATGACTAGTGGGAACCTAGTAAAAAATAATATCAAATTACATTGAATATAGAAAATAATTGGTAATGTACATGGATGATTTTCAATGATTTAAATCTAATTGGTGAGAAGTTTATAAAATAAGTTTTCATCAGATGATGATGAAATAATGAAACGGAAATATTTCTATTAGACTAAGATACTATAGAATCATAATTGTGGAATATAAGTTTTGTATAAAAATATTTTTATATTTTAAATTTTTTTTAATGGAAGTTTTATCAATAGAAAATATGATAGAATAGAACATGATGTGAATTTTATTTATTATTTGAAAAATGAAGTAATTAGTTAGTAGAAACTGATCCCATTGAATAGTTTGTGGGATTGTACAACCCAAAATTATCAGTATTATTTGATTCATGAACAACAAGATTTAAAATATACAACAATATACAAATGAAATACATAGATAAGTGAAGACAATTATATAAATTAAGGAATATCTTCACATTATTTCGAAACTAAACACATAAAAATTAAAAAAAATCAATTGAGAAAAAGTCTAAAATAAAAAAACTTCAATGGGGAAATATTGATCACCCCAATCTGATATAATTATTACCCCTATGAGAAAATTATTGAAAAATAAACAAAATATTTGTAAACCAACTGACTTTCCAGAAATTCGAAATATAGATCCTTGAGAGGATTTTAGGTGAATTAAGAATGATTGAATTCATTGGTATTTATTGAAAGAATTCTGAATGTTTTAATAGAAATGTTACTTTTGGTAATTGTAACATGGCCACTAGGAATAGTCACCTTACCTTTAGGAATAGTAACATGAACTTTGGTTTAGTCATATGACCTCAAAATAACAAAATATAATATAAATTTTTTTATAATGATTAATTTAATGAAATTTAATTATTATTGGGACCTAAAATATAACCCAACAATAAAAAACTCAACAAAAATAAATTCACATTATTAATAAACAGTATATTAATGTATTTATTGATAATCATAATCATTATATTAAAAATTACAATTAAATATGATATAAAATTATTTAGATAATATAAATAGATTTTTTAGAATCGTCACAATAGAATTATACATGGGTGATTCATTTAATTTTCTAGAATATTTCAATTTTTTTGGAAATATTAAAAATATAATTTTTTCAAATATTGTGTGAATAAAATCACATCATTCATGATGTAATAATGAAATAACCAATTTTATAAATTTGGGATCGACCAAATATAGTTTTAATTACTTAAATTGATTATTAAATTCTCATTAAAATAATAAAAAATATTTTCCCAAGTCTAATGTATAAATTATTCAATTGAATTTTTTTTTTCATTTTATACCATTCCTTTTGATTTAATTAAAAAATTAAAATAATAAATTTATTTAAATTACAAAAATCATGTCATTTTATTTACAAATATTTTATTATATAAAAAATGTTATATTTAAATGGTTTACATGGATTTTGTATTTTATTGTATATTTTATTATAAAAAAACCTCCCCTCAAGTATAAATAACCCCTCGCCCTCCCCTTAGAATAAACTCATCCCCCACATAAATAATATAAAACCGTAAAAAAATACCCTCTCTCTAGGTCCTTAAAATAATTTTGTATATTTTAGATTAAACCAACTATATTAAAGAAATTATTTTTGTATTGTGAAAGATAATCAACTTCGATAAAATAGTATGTTTTTATCAACCCTTCTTGAAATTTTCACTTCTCTTCCTATTCTTCCCAATTACATTCAAACCCCAATCTTATAAGATTAGTTAATAAGTTTTTTTCCATTATATTAATGATTTTAACCTACTTAAATTATCAATTTTTACATCATATTTATGATAAGGTTGTAATATTATTTTCTTATCACCACCCTAATAGATGATTATGATAAAAAAATCAATATATAAATTCATATATATAAGTATTTAAAATTTTATATAGTTAGTATTTTTAAATTATAATTAGATATTAATAATTACCCATAAATCATAGAAATATGGGAAATTTTAATTAAAGTATAATACAAAAACATTACCCCGTTAATGATAGAAATAATGAAATATAATATAGATAATGTAATAGATAAATAAGGATACAAATGAACATAATTCCCTTCATCTTCTAATTCTTTATAAACATATTTATATTATCCATAAGGAGTAAAATAGAGGATACGATGTATGATTTCAGGTAAGGGAATTCTATGTTTCCTCATTCCATTCATGTACATCTTGTGTGGTATAATCTCTATATGTTTAATTAATTTCATTTCATATAATTTTCTATAGGTCAATTACTAAAAAATATTCTTTTATGATTGGGGGACCATAACACCCAATTATTCCACTTCCTTAATCCAAATTTTATACTATTATGTTGCCAAATTCATTTATGAAATTTCTCTATTTCACATGAAAATATATTATATTTTGATTACCCAATCCATTTTCTTCATATTTCGGTATTAAAATATATATAAAAAATTTTATTTATTTTGGGATTTTATGGTAAAAAACAAACATTAAATTTTTATTGGTTTATAATAATTCAATGTTTATGTCCTTGATAACATATTTATTAAATTGTTTTATATAAAAACTTTTCTTTATTATCAACTAGTATTTGATGAAATTATTTTTTTGGTGCCACAATATGATTTACATGGGAATATTCGAGGAACCTATAGATTTTATGGAGAGAATCTAAACCAAAACATCCCATAATACCTTAAATTCGGCTGCTTCATCAATCCCAGGTCCTTTATGAATAGGCGAAGATTTTTAATATCTATGACCAAGTGTTTCTTTAATTAATTCACTAAGGATTGATTGTAAACCTATATGAAAAGACTATATCAGTCATGGATGGATATTCAAGCATGTAATGTACTTGTGGCATGTTCACATTCATTAATCATAGACTCATGTAGCCACACACCTCACAAAATGTTGGAATATATTTCTGAACACTTCCCATCTTCACAAAACCTCATTTTCTATAAATACTATCTTTAGTTTGATATTTGTGGGATACCCTATATCTATTAAAATTCAAAAGTTTATCCTAATTCACGAACCACCCATCCTTCATGAACAAAATAGAAAATTTATCTCCCAAGGTATCTTAAGCTCTTGAAACACTCTTCCTTGTGTTATTAAGAGTGTCTTCATGGAGTAGTGATTCATTTCATGAGGCCTTTTCCCTTTTCAATTAAAGAAAGTCCCTTGGGGAACATGAGGCTTCACCAATAAATTAGATATCATGAAACACTAATCCTTTGAATTAGGAAATCCCTATGAGGCAAGGTCATCATGATTCATTACACATCCTCTTTCATAAATCACAGGACCATTGTGAGGACCCGAAACCTCATTTTTCTTTGAGAAGCACCCAATCTTTAGGAAGAAATCACCCCTCAATCAATACATCACTCTTAGGAAGGGTCAACATACTTCATCAAGTATCCTACTTCAAAAATCCCATGGCCTTCATGATGAACATGATCTTCATGAAATACTTATTTTCATGGACCCCTGCTTTGAATATTATATCTACTAGGACTCTCCAAGGTTCCTTCATTCTGCTGACCCTCCATCAGGAAGGTCAAGTGGCTAGGGCCACCACACAAATCCAGGACCACTCCAGCTACACCTTAAGTCCCTATGTGACATGTTCCACCCACTCATATGTCATCACACATTACCCTAGGTGTGGGTCAAGCCTTATAATTACAATTTTATTTTCATCACTTGTACTTTAGTCCCTTATTCTTCTCTTAATAGGTACTATAATGTGATCCTCGTGATCGAACACTCCCCTCATCATTGCACCCTGGAAGGGATAATTCCATTCCCACCCAAAGCCGTATGAGAAGTGGTCACATAATCACAATGTGTAAGGAGTTATTCCCACATATACAAGATTCATGATGTAAAACTACCAATTTATATGGCCTAGTTGTATAAAATTCCCTTTCATGACTACATCCACAACATATGACATAAAACGGTGGCCTTAACCTATGAGAAGAACACATAATTCTCAATGTACGAGTAGTAAGGGATGGTCCCCACACCTCACCCAATAACATGGAACATGATCCTCTAAGAAAACTATATTCATAATACTATAACTATACATCAATGATGAATTTACTTTCAAAGGGAAAATTAATTCATAATCCCCACAACATCTCTGATTGACAATACTTTAATGATACAAGCATCCTTTCCCCCATGAAGTTGAACTTCATGGATATATCATGTCAATAGGAAAAAAACTACGACATCAAACTATGTGTATTTTTAATCAGATCTTATCAAGATATGTATGTCGGACACCACCCAGAAGATCAATCATGAAAAATGGTATTCTTAGGTTCTCCCTCCTAGGGGTGTACTTCCATGTTATTCCATAATGGAAATTCAGATCAACCAACATGTGTTCTCAAGGGAAATCACTACCAATAGTAAACATAGGTTATATATATTATTGGAAGGAACCTCCCTGATTTACCAAAATTGGAATTCTGATCAACCTATGGGTTCTCCCACAAGGGGAATCCCGACCAATTGTAATCCTAGGTTCTCCGTCATAGGGATATAAATCCATGATCTACCACACAGAGAGTTCTAATCAACATCTCGGGACTATTTCAAGGGGCATCATAAAAATCAATAAACCTAAGTGATCCCTCCTAGGGTTGTACCTCCCTGATCCACTTCACGGGGCACTCTAATAAACATATTGGGTTTTCCTCATGGTGAATACCAACCAATAGTAAAAAATATGGTCACCCACCTAGTGACTTAACCCCCTAATCTACCTCAAGGGGCATTCTAATTAAACTCTTGGGTCTACCTCATGGGTAATCTAGACCAATGGTAAAATTATGTTCTACCTCCTAAGGAAATACCACCCTAATACACCTCATGTAGAATTTTGATCCATCCAACCGTGGTCCACCTAAAGGGGTGTTTGGGTAAAAAAAAATGGTTTTCCTCAACACGAATCCCATCCATTGATAAACTATATCAGTGTGATGACTACCACCTCTAGAAAAAACCTCCATCTCCATTGGGTGTTATGATCCATCCAAATTATCCCCATAATACATTAAACCTGTGACCAACCTATCCTCACAATTCTTTAACATTGTTTCCATCTCAGATAGATTTTACACTCACACCCAAATCTATAATACATACTCCATGCATATAATGATATATCTGAGGAAAAAATATTTGGTTGACTTACCCCTAGAATCAACTACTTCATGTATGACATAGGATTCCAGGGATTCCATTCCTATGGTGATGCAAAATAGATTCCCTCTATGTGGGAAAATATTGGTGATTAATGATCCTAGCATCCAAAAATTCCCAATGATTCCCAATATGCTTACGCTCTTGACCAAAGGGTTCATCACTATTAGAATGAAATTAAAATTTCTCTAAAAAGTATTGTAATTAACCACTATAACAAATAATATTATACTAGGAATGAGTTCCATGAGCATGAATGATATTTATGATGGATACTCACACTAGGAAATGATCTCCAAAGAGGAATCCATGGAGCGATAAAAAGATATCTCATCAACCTATTTTGATAAAGGAGAATAAAAAATTGGTGAAATTGATGATTATATCTAACCTTTAGAATGTGAGAATGTGGAGATACCACATTGAAATGTGAACATGTATTATGTGACATGTAGGTGGTCCTCCAAGTGAATGCTTTATAAGTAGAATTGGTGAACCAAATGTGAATGACTTACCCTGAACCCATGGATAAAATTCATGTTCTTCATGACATCATGGTTTATATGAATATTCTACTTACAATTAAAATCACCTATAGAAATTGAGAACCCAACATGTAATTCTTATCCTCAACATGGGGGTTAGAATCATTGTGGAGTCAGTTGATTTTCATATCACTAGAACTAGAAATAAAGAGATAAGTCTCACTAAGAAAAATGGTTTTCCTGATATGGATCTCACCCAAAACTAGGGAAGTAATCATTTTCCATTATTGTTGTATGACATTCTCAGCATGGAGCCTTCTCTACTTCAGAAGCAAGGAAGATGTTGAGGCACTGGGTATCACCTTCCTAGTACCTATACTTCCAAATAAATCCACCTGCCTTATTGGCCCCCAGATAGTAAAAATTAATTACCTATTTCCCTAGAAATCGAGGGAGTGGAAATATATTTATGTAAACCCCACATAACTCTGACTTCTCTATGACATCTGATTAGACTATGGATACTAGAATCCAACCCCTATAATACTGTCATAAATCACCTATCAATGGGTAATAAAAAACCTCATATGTTGTTATGGGCAGGTGGGGTAATTCCCACAATGAACATGTCCTTCCAGGACTAGGATGTAATAGAGCCTTGTCGGCACCACCACCCTCAAGAGTCATGCTTGGGGATGCAACCCACCATTACAACATTAAACCTCTTTGAGATTCCCTCTCTTTATTGATCATTTGACTTTATTTACTACACTGAAGAGGTGGAGGATGACTGAGTTTACCAAGCTATGAGTACTACACAGGAGCCACTGAGGATGTCTCCAACCAAGCCACATAAATTCTAACAACGAATTGTCCCTCAGACCAAGTAACAAGTGGAATTCACCACTTCTCTTCCTTCCCAGGTAAGAACCACATGATTCAAATATTGTGGGAAGGTTCAAGAGAATGATTGGAAAGGAAAATCATCTTCCACAAATATGGATTTCCCTTCCCCCATCAGAAAATTTCTTGAGATCACTACATATGATAGAACTGGATCCATTTTCACCTGATCATGATCGAGACTCCATCCACCTCATAGGTAGGCCGGGATGACTATTTCAATCCATAATACTACCAAAAACCTCTATAGACCATCCCATAATGTTGTGACTCTATGGAGAGGCCTTCCTCACATTGTGGAAAATGAATGTGGAGACCCTCCCTTTTGTTTCAGAAATCAACACATATGTCCTCCAATGCCTTCTCTGGTCAAATAGGAGTCCCTAACCTCTCTTTTAGAAATTAGTATTGAGGTCTTCCCTATTCTAATAGAAAACAAAGTAAAGGTCCTCCTCACTATTTTAGTAATCAATACAGTGGTCATAAATGTTCCTCAGAAGCTTATGTGGTGGTCTTCCTTTCTCTTGCACTAAACCAAGTAGAAATCATTACCTCTATTTAAACACCATGTTTGAAGATCTTATTTTAACTCTAAATGTTCAACACACATGTCCTCCCCATTACCATTTTAACTAGAAGAATGGCCCTCTACATGATCTGACCTAAATATTCAGAGGCCACACCATATCAAATAGGTAGCCTTCTTTGAATAACTATATTTGGGTTGAAGGGAAAACACCCACCGCTGAATATAATATTTGGGAGACACAAATTTTTTATCAATCCCATTGAGATGTCCACTTATGAGGACATAGATGTCATGGTGATGGGGTTTCTACCTCACTTTCCAGAGTCTAGTTTAGGATCTTAATAGGTAAATATCACACTATTTGAAGGAAAATTCATAGGATCTAGTCACCAATCTATATGTAAATGTAAGTGCATGAAGATATTTCTCACCTACATGGTCTCACTGTGGATACATTCCATCCATCACCAGTCACCCTCTATAACTATACCAAAGATAACAATGTTTTTTTATATTCTGGTATGAATCCTACAGATGGTGAGAGCTCTATTAGAATGTAGACGATTACCGCTACCATCACACATGAGGAAATGGAAAACACACCATCATATAAGGACATGATGATACACTTGGTACCACTACAGATACATTTCTTAGAGTTCATTGAAAATATGGATTATGCCATGAATCCTCTACCAGTCACCTTCCATAGAACTAATTGACATCGGTGCCACTACCTATCTCCCAACTATTTTTGATTAGAGCATGGTTCTCAAGAAAGAGGTACCCAGAACTGGGAAATATGGATTGTGGGATGTTTTGGCCACAGATCAATTTATAGAGGATTTATAGCTTCTAATAACCACCAAATTTGACATCCTTGTGTCCCATACCTCAGGTTAGCCTCTTTGTTTCTACTAAATCATTTGGACAATGATGCACCAACTCCACTATCATTTTTTGTACTATATAGGAATCCTAGGGAACATTGAGGACATTTATTAGTTGTGTCGAAGGGTGGATGTAGTAGGTCTTCTAGTGTCCCATCACCCCACTTCGTTCGACTACACCTAGACCCAATAAAATAGATGCATAAAGATCCGCATAGTCTATGATAGATCATGGAATAGGAATCTCTGCATGTGTACATCTGGTGTTGGGGATAGTATGTTGTGCTCCACTTCACCCCCATCCAATGACATTATGACCTACCCACAAAGGATGAGGGTTCCCTTATGGGTATCATTGATGTAAATATTTTTTTTCTAATGTTACATAGTAACTGGGATGAAAACATAAGGTTTAAAAGGGAAAACACACCCTGAGGGGTAGTGAAGTACTAGGAAGTCCCTTATAATGGTGTCCATTCTCGCTTGTAGAGGTAGGAACATGGAATCTAGGATCCCAATCAAGATCCATAATTTATCTCCTGTTGGAAAATTTTAAATGGAAATGATCTTCTGGGGACATAAAATCCACCTGAGGATGCATTGAAAGATGAGGAAGATCCCACTGTATAATTCATTCTCTATTTATTTTCATTTTTTAAGAAGATCGTCATCAATTATGTGGACATTCGATAATAAATCATAATCCAACTCTACGATATTATGTATCCACTAAAATTGAGAAACAAAAAATTTTACTCCTTGGATAGTTTCCCCTAGTCAATATTGGTATCCATGTGCATCCATATAGATTAGAGGCAAAGGTTTATGAAAATTGGAAGATGTATGAGTCGTTGAACTTACCTGAGTAGCATAACTACCATCCATGAGATTCATATCGAAACGCTCCATGATCTAATGATCCTAATCAATGATTTGATGATCCTACCAATTCATCGGTGGCCAGGAACACCTATCAAGACATGAAAACATGCATGGCTCATTCAATTTCTTATATCACTAATTTCATCAATGCCCTAGATAAATGATAGGTGGTGACCAACCCTAATTGTAAATCGTATCCCACATTGGTGGATGAAAAATTATCACCCATAGTGTTTTGGAACCCTAGCTACACCTCATTTAATGGGATGGCCGACCCATTTTATCCATAAGAACACTTCACCTTAATGTGTGGGCCTATGTAGGAAACCCCGATGTAATTGGAGGCTTCCAAGCTCTAATGTTTCTTCATTGAATTGGAAGGAATTACATTTTTCAGGGAAAACCATCTACCTATAGGCTACATCAATGGTGGGTAAGACCTTCATAAGAAGTTCCATTTTATTTTTAGCTTCACCATGTGAAAGGCATGTGTTGATGACCTCTTAAAGTGAAATTAATGGTCTAATTGGAGAGTGCTAGATTTTTTCACCTATCTATAAGGCCTCAATAATCACATTACATATCATTGTTTCAATTGATGGAAGTAGTGATCTATTTGGGGAATATTAATATTGAAAATGTTCCCACTCTCATCACCAAGTTATTTCAAGTTGGGGTTTGGGAGATTTTTATAAGGACCAGTGTTTTGAGGGATCCTTGGAATATGATAAGTAAGAATAACCATTACCTCTACCAGTTTTTGTGATTAGATATTCCAAATTAGAGACTCCCTCTGATGTACCAATAGAGACCTCATATTCACTAGAGTTTCTATACAATTTTCCCTAGGAGCCACATCGGGCGTAGTCTTATCAGGCTCCCCCTGTCAAAGTATTGATCATTAAGGAACCACCTCAATAAGAAGAACCACCGTAATGGGAGAATATGGCCCCATCCTCTCATCGGGATTGGGTCCCTCCTTAGGGTTAGTCTCTAGAGTTCTCATTACAGATAGAAGAAACCATAAATACTATTTTAAGGATTCACATTATTTAGGATGTTTCATAAAAACCATGTAAAAATGGATTTTCATGTTTCCATAGAGATGGAGGCCCCCGAATGTGGGACACAATGACAACCGTGACCACTTAACATACCATTATATCATTTGAAACGACCTGAATGATTAATGTGTGTTAAATTATTAGATCTCAGACCATGTTTACAATAGTTTCATCATTTTGGGGGATGTCCCGGTGTAGATAAACAATATATCTACTAACCCTAATAGTGAAATTGAGGATTTAGGTGAATGGAAGCAGGACTTCATCCATGGAATGCATATGTTTGTGGTATGGTCGGCATGCAAAGCTATATCCTGCACCCACGATGTTATTTGTGCCTGCTTGTGTAGGCCAGATCATCCTATATTTTCCACACAATCCCTGACCACCACATACGCATCTAAAGAAAATTCGTACAAATCCCAAATGTGAATACTAAAAAACAAAAGGGAGACTAGATTCCCTATATGGTTCCAAAACCACCTCATGTCATTCGCGATTTCATTCCCAGAAAGTTGGGAACAAAACCTATGATCTATATAGAATTTAAATACTACTATATTTAAGAGGAGTATGCATCAGTGAGAATTTTCAAATTGGTGGACACCAACATGAATCTTGAAGAAGTTTATTATGGGGTAAACCCCTCACGTCCCTCCAACCGAAGCCATTATATTATAGGTTAAAGACATGGGAGATGCTAGAATGATTCGATCAGTTTTTCAGACCAAGCCACGCATGATACTAATACATGGACATCTTTTTCATTGATATTATGAGGAAAAGTCTTCCCAACCCACTCTATCACATGCACTAATATATTGAACATGTTAATAGGGTTGGACGATCATCTGCAGCTGACCAAGTTAATTGATTGGGAAGAGAAGCCGTGACAATAACATGGTTAATAGTGTCCATCTAGATCCTAGTCTCATCTAGAAAATAGTTATAAGAGAATGTCATCTAGTAAATAGTATGATATTTCTAGTAATAAATAGAAACTTGTTATATAGTCAGAAGAAAAAATTGTGCCTCCTACAAAAATGATCTCCCTCTCGGTAGAAACATGCATTTGGCATAAAAATATGACATGTTGAAGAACCTCCCCAACATACATGTGATGATATTAATCCTTGATGTCCTATTATTATCAATGGAAATGTGGGAGGAACTCAACGAGACCGTCAATATCACTATTCATATTGATACTAGAGCATCCACCAAAAATAAGTACTATGAAGAGGAGGTCGATCATGAATATTTTCGAGCCATAATCTCATTATATACAGAGAATTTGGTAACCCTCATCTAGGGGAACATGCTACCATTATACAATAAAAATTAGTTCAAATGGGTGGAATTTTACTTCACATTAGTAAACACACATTTGTGATTAAAATCATCCCATCCTTAATGATCAACTAGTTGAGGATAACCATCGAATATTTTAATCCTTATAAAGAGAATTTTCATGGATATGACAAGGTCGAGCATAGATAATGTCATAGAATTCAATAAAATACCTTGTTTATAGGCTTGATATAAAGTGATGAATTCATGAATTTCTTATGGTATACCACCTACAACACACTGCAGGTAGGACTTCTCTTCATATTCAAACGATATTATCCTCTTCATATCACCAGTCTCTTATATACTCCTTCATCATTCGATTATGGGTAATCCATGGTGATGTTCCCCCCTTTAAATATTTTGAAGCCTAGTATCTGGATGATAACTATTATATGATATAAGGGTATCATGTCCAGATAACTGAGTTTCTGAACAAAACCGATGCATCCATACTTCAGGAAGACTTGGAAGATTCTTTCATCCATTCAATTAATCTGATAAAACCTAAAATCTCGGATATGGGATGTTTATTTTCTCATATCAAAGAGGAATGATTGTTTGCTTTTTTAAAAAGACGGAATATTAAATTATTATCTCTAAGAATTAATAGGACATGATTGGGTGAGAGTTGAATGGGCCACTCCTATGAAGTACTGAGTGGTTTACTGTATGGAGACCATTTTATGGAAGTATCACATGTTCTACATAGTAGGTATGAATTGATAAAGGATTACACACTAACATTTCATTGAAATTAAGCATGGACCACACATTCACCATCGAAGTCTTGATGGAATTTGATTGATAGCCACTATCTCTATGGTTTCTACTGAATTGGAACCCATCAGTAGTGATTCTATGTCGAACCAATATGATACCGTCCCCCCACCTAAGTCATTTGGCCACGATTAACCTCATCCTACTTAATATCCTCCATCATATAATTGATAATATTTGTAAGATTATCCTCCTACATTTTAACATGGAATATTCACCACCATAAAATATTTTGTATATCGAACCATGTCATAGAGAAAGGTCTGAGGCCAATATATATTAGTGAAATTATATACCTAGTGGAGCAACAATAGTATGTGGATTTCCAAAAGTAAAATCACAGTTTATTTTCATTGAAAAATAATTTGAGTCTACGACTAGATCATCCATTAATATTCCACTATCTTGGTCTCTGAGGGATTCATCATGAGTTTATGTAGACTCCATAGAAAATTCAATCCACCCAACATTCCATGGCCAATGTGAAGGATGAAAAACTTATCAAATAAATCTTTGTTAGGGAATTCCAATACTTAGATGGCTAGCCAAAATCATCCCGTGAAATATGAATAATGAAAATACTAGTTTTTGTATCATCTTCTAGAACATGAACAACTATAAAATTAAGGATGAATTTACCCTTCTAGTGAAAAAACTGGTAATTGTTGTGATAACATGGTTTTTGTCCCTCTCCATCATTAATGGATATTCTTAGAATAATTATATCTGAATGGTACCAGAAGAAGAGGAGTATACTAAATTTAGTGCAACAAAATGGATTTTTTACAATAATGTGATGCATTTCAGGTTAATGAATGTTGGTTCAACATATCAGCCAACCATTCCCCACATATTCAAACGGATCATCTGTTTCTTGGTGTAATGATACTTGGATGACTTGGTGGTTAAAACCCACATGCATCCGGACTATCTCAAAGACCTTGTAAAAGCGTTCACCTCCGTTCACTCTCGAAATATTAGGATTAACCCCTTGAATTTTTTTTGGGGTTACATCTGAGAAAATTATTGTCTCCATTATTAGATATAGATGCATTGAGATTGAACTAGAGAAAATCGAGTCTCTCATACATATATCTCCTCTAAAAACCATTGAGATCTCTGAGGCCTCCAAGTCCACTTAGTATATATATGATGATTCCTAAAGAATATATCCAAAAAGTTTCATCTCATTTCAAGGATTATGAAGAAATGATCCTTCTACCAGTTGTATATGGATTTGTATACCACCTTTGAGGAAATCATGATGTATCTTCTATGACCTCCGGTTCAGATGTTGCATGTATTTGGGAAGGATTTGGTCCAGTATGTGACACCCTAGAAATATCATTTGGTTCCCTCCTCACCCACAATAATAATAATGGAGAAGATAATGGTGTTTAATATCATAGTTACAAGATCCTTGATATGGAGATTAGATACTCCCCTTTTGAGAAAATCTTCCTCACCCCGGTTTTTGCAGTGTAGAGGTTACAACATTTTTTGAACCATAACAATATGTAGATGGTTTAATTTGTGTACCCTCTAAAGTACACCATAAATATACACATGTTAATGGGTAAAATATCATTAGTGGTGGTGATACTTCCATAGTTTTACATCATGTTCATTCTATATAATGATGTAAAGGGGCATACATTTGAAAAATTTATGGCCTTCCATCCATACCGATAAGAAATAACTCTATATTTCAAATATTCAGATGATTAAATATACTCTATGTATAAGGATATTATATTCTAGAAGATTCATTTCTATGGTTACACATTGATCTCATCTAGTAAAATTATTGACAATACAATTCTCAATAGACTATTCTTTGAGATCTTATTCATCATCTCAACAGATGTTACCCCACAATACTAATTTTTATATCATAATAGTACACCAACAATGATGAAAAGTATAAATATATCAACACTAATATTGATAAATAATATGAGATTGATTTCCCATACATCCATGTTAATGGTGACACTTAATTATAAATCAAATAGACTAATGGAGACTATATCATCAGAATTCCAATGTATGTGCCGCTTTTAGAGCACACTCACAAGCTATATTCCTAGTTCCCTTCTCAAATAGAAGTGAAATAAGACCCTTAGTAATAGAATGGTCATTCCGACACCCTAGAATGTATATCCAAAACTTTTGAAAATCCTGATTAGGATGACTTGATCATTCATATGTCACCTTAGAGAGTCATTATACATATCATTTTAGGTGAGGATGACATAAAATAGGTAAACCAACTAGCTGATGGTTCTTCCACATCAGAACCCTTAGGTTCTCCCAGAACATCTGATTCATCCAAATAGAAATAATATATTTATTATTATCTCAAACATGGAATTATCCAACTAGATCAAGAAATGCATTAGATAATGTTTCAGCACACACCACAGTTTATCATTTAGTGAGGGAGAAATGTTGAGTAAATCCTCTAATGAAAAGGGATTGATATAATCCTCTTCTATTACATCCAAAGGGGTTATATTCCCCCAGATATTTGGAAGCTAATGATGAGTTCTATGGTTCCCATCGAAGCTTCTTGAGACTATCCCATGAGGTTCAGAGGCTTGGCTACTTCTGTCCTATGAGGGTTCATGACTGTATCGTGTATTCCAAGAAGTTCTATTCATTAAAGAACAATGTAATCTTTGTGCATTATCCACCAAATCTCCTCTACACAACCTTGTAATTTTTTCCCTTTGTAGTATGGTGGCTCGATATTGTGGGCCCAGACCCACAAGAAAAATCTCATCAGTAAATGTACATTCTGGCCAACATAAATTTCTTCTACACGAGTGAAGAAGTGATTCATATAAAGGAATTCAAGGACTAATACATAATCGAATTCATGTGATCCCACACCATCCATAAAATTTATGTACCTCATGATTTTCTCACATAGAAAATCACCAAATTCTAGGCATCCAAACTGAATAGGTTTTACACCAAGTACAATATATAGTCTAACTACACTTCCCAATACAATGAGTAGGTGAATGTATAGATCAAAGACTTTAATAGAACACTCTATAACATTATTAAAAATATGGTGATAAAAAACAAGAAATTTTGGATCGATAAGATCCACAACACCATCTATTCAAATTAGGATGATGACTATAAATTCCAACCACGCGAATCAATTTTCCATAGTTCAAAAATTTATGGTTGTATTTATCATTATTGTTAATTTTAAATTTTTCCTAAAATATTTATGTTATTATAATATTCTAGATGAAATAACAGAGTCATATATCACTAAATTGGAACCCTCAAAGAGAACAGGCTCCAAGCCTCTCACAATCGTGAGACAGACCTGAACATGATAAAATGATCACTCCACATGATGGTTCTCCTCCACTCCTTCATACATGGTGACATGTTAATAGCTCTCATAATACCAACAATACATGTATAATAATCATCTAATATTATATCCCAAGTGGGAGGAACATTACATCATACACATTTTCAATTGCAATAGTGAATACTCTTTGATTACCATGGACGAAGAGTGTATCACTCCTACCACTAAAGCCTAGTTTCTCAGGAATTAGTTTTCATGTAGAGATCTCATTACCCATATTAGATATAAAAGATATAAAAATACCATGTTCCACATCATAGTATTATGTCATTAAACAATATAACCCCCCTCATCCATGTCACATTACATTATACTATGTGGTTTTTCCGAAATCTAGGACCTTTATCTAGGTTCCCAACTACAAGAATCAAAATATTAAACTATATGTGTGACCCTAAAGAAATTTTTCTGTGAAATTGTGTTTTTAAGGCCCTCATTTGGGCCAGGTCTGTTCTTTTTTCCACACGACACATATTCTGTTGGGAAACTAAACTTCCTCAGTTCATGATGTTAAATTGAAACATTACATTAGAATATTTTAGGATTAACTCTTTGAAAAACAAAAAATTAACTCACTTCCATGAATCATGATATTATAGTTTACTTTTACCCCATCTTAAATTAGTATGCCTCTCATTGAGGTATGAACATTACCTCATGCTCTGAACATGGGATTACCTGAAAGAACATTAAGAGTTCTCATGCTCCCTCATCAGAGAGGTTCACCCTGTCATTGTTGGTATCTTACCACATCATTTTTTAAAACATTTTTGTGATTTATTCCCAACATTATTAGATATGTAGACATTCCTAGACTTTTTATCTCTAGAAACAACCTCGTCTTATAATCATCGTAAGAAAACTAATTTAAAATTTGTGATTGGTATGGGATTTATGATCATAAACTAATAATATCCACCAGTCATGGCATCATAACTTCTAACAATGTGTGAGTCTTATATTGATTATTTTGTGTTGAGGTTGACCTCCTTGGTTCTCATTCACATCGATTTTTTCATTATTCCAGGATACACATATCAATTTTTTATTCTCATGATCAGGTCCACACTTTATGACCTTAAATAAAGATATCATTACCTAATAATTAAGACCATAAAATAATATTCACAGTCTATGAAATATGAACTTTAAATATTTTGAAAACTCAGGTTTTTAGCACACTTTCTACTACAACCCCTTGGAATTTCCGATTGCATTGTGGCATGGAACCTAGAGTGTGGAATCCCAAATAGATATTCCCTCATTCTATTTTCACACTTTGAGTCATTTTCATTATGGATTCCCATCATCTTTTAAAATTAAAACCGGCTTCCAAACAGTGATGGCGTGTGGGAAAAAATGGATCACAACCACTATTGGTCAAATGCCCTGATAGATCTCTAGAATAAATTAATCGGTCATGTGTTTTGAATTTGGTAAATATTTATTCATGTATTTACTCTCTCTATTTTTGAAATGTGCGGTTGTGGTCCTTATATTTCTAACATGTTCAATAGTTGATCCCAACCCATTGGTTATCCATCATCTTTATCATTTATGTCTTAGCCTACCACATTTACTATTTCATGTTTCTTAGAGAGACTCTAACACCATTGGTGTAACCCCTTCATGAATCTGTGCATGTCGAGTAAGTAGGTCAGTGTCGATGGGACATTCCCAACCTAGATTCTCCTTTCACTTTCAGTGTGAATCCATGTGTCAGGAAAAATCCTTCACTATTCATGGTTTTCCACACCAAGAATGACCCAGGTAGGATCATTATACATGGTAGGGTTTGTTCCGAAATGGACGATCAAATCAAGATCCGCCTCCTAGAATCATTAATTTAAATGGTGTTTGAATTTTATCTATAATATGTTGTGTGGAGGTGTAACTCCTTGTTCCCAATTCATGTTGGGTTATCACTCCACCACACTCAATATATCCTCTTGGGATGATCCTCTTAGGGTTCAAAACACTATGGCTGTCATATTGGAGTCCTAGTTCAGGAATCATTTGAGTTTTTTCATGAATTTATTTTGTGTATTTGATCATTATTGGACCTAATTCATATAGGGTTTTTTCCCGCACAATGCATACCCCTTTTAGGATTCTCACTTATTTTGGTCTGAATCCATGAAATTAATCTAATGGCCCTAACTCTATGCATAATAATGTGAATCTATGTGAAATTTTTCTTAGGAATATGAGGTTTTGTTTAGGGCCTTCTTGGTTATCATTAATTATAGGTTTTTCATTCCACTATAATATGCATCTCAATTTGAGAATCACTTTCTCCATGGTCTAATCTATTCGATCATAAAATAATAGAATTTGGTATGATCATTAAGACCACACACTAATATGAATCATATGGTTTAGGAAATATGTCCTAAAATATATTAAAATGGTCCATGAATTATGTATAAAACTATTTTAATCCCCTATGGTATGATTTTTGTGACACTAACTTGAAAAAGATGGCATACTAAATGAATGAAATTAAACTGAAATTATACCCCTTGAAAAATTAGGATTCCTATAATATATACTGTTTACCTCAGCTAAAATCTGGATTCCTCATACACTATATATTGGATAGTTGAGAATCAATACCCAATTCCCTAAACATGGGATTCCCCATGATAATGATGGGATTTCACAATATCCCTCACTAGAAAGGATTCCCACATAGTTGTTGGTCTCTCAAACCAATGTTTTTTAGAACAACGTGTGTCTTGATTCCCCTGTTTACGGGGTACATAGTGATGTCTGGACTTCCCATATCCAGGACTAACCACAAATTCAGAAACCCATTGTCTCTATGGATATGGACAAGAAATACTACCCTAAATTGTATGATGCTTTTTTAGTTGATAATTTTGTGGTACGTGAGATTCCTTAGGATCATTCACATAAGGATTTAAAGTCTTTAGTTAAACATATGAATTCATGGAATAAATAGCTTTTTCAGTCCAAACATCATGAATTTAAATAGATGGACCATAGTACATGTAACATTACATTAAACTCTCAAATAGCTTCAGTATTATTTCACATGTTGTAGGACCTCATTCATGTTGGGATTTTACTCTAGAAAAATATGAACATCCAAGTATGTCCCTCCTTTATGGTACATATTGTATAACCATAAACTATGTATAGACAACATATGAACAATGTGTGGCCTAATTCCCATACTCATGGGATACATAGTAGCACATACAATTCCAATCTTGAATCCCATGTACTTATTCAATACAATACCATCCGTTATCTATGGTAAAATCACCCCACATCCCACAAGACTTATTTTAGGTATATGTTCCATTAAGTCTCATTAATCCATATGTAGGATAACATTCCCCCATAGTTTGTTATGAGAATGAAAATAAAGAGAAACATGAAGTGAAATCTTTCTACCATCCTGATTGAATGATGCTAAACTTTATTCTTACCCCGGTCATGGTTGGGTAGAATCAAATTGATAATTGATTTTACCCCATTCCAAATAAGGATTCCATTTATGAAAAATACTAGATAATGAAACATCACTAACACATGAAGTTAATAGTTAGACTTACCCAAAATAAATTTTTGATTCCTCAGATCCAATAATGAAATGATTAAAATACCTCATTTGTGAGAGTGACATATGCCAGCGTTGGTCATCTACCATGTCGTGTTTCAAAATAAAGTGTGACTTGATTATCATATTCATGGGATATTTAGTGAGACCATAATATTTTATCCTTACTCCATCTCCCTATAAAATGGTCTATGAAACATCACCTTAAACTATTTTCCCCCTTTCCCTTGTACTTCACATGGAATGCCAGGCCCGCTTGGAAAATTCTGGTTGGGTCGAAACCCTTTTATACACTTCAAAATACATTTTGTCACCTCATTGTCACTATATTACTTTCAAATAATAAAAGAACCCATGATTAAACATTATGACTCTAAACTATGTGCATGCATCCTCTGTAATGTATCTCGTGGTGTTATGCCTCCTTATCCCTCCATTCATGTTGGGTTTCTCAACAAGACACGTGGGACATGCTTCTATAGTGTGTTAATAGGTCCATGATTCATGAACATAATTCTAATCAATTGTACAATAATTATGGCAATAAATTATATGGGATTTTTATATGCGTTGTTCTATATGGAATCAGGTGACCTCATAGTCTCCTCCATTCCTGATAGGTAACTTTCCCATGATACTTCACTCATTCCTTCATCGCATTCTCTTTATAGTCAATGAAGAATAATGATAAACTGCTTGTAGTAGATCCAAGTATTATTTTAATAACCTAAAATCCATGGTTCATGTTCTGTGACTTTAATAACTATGTTAATTGAATGTGATTCTAGGATATCCTATAAAGAAAGTCTTTATAGGATTCATATTTATGCCAATTCACTAATTCCTTTTTGGAACAGCACTGAACTACTAATATACTCTATGAAGTGACTAATAGATTATATCCTGACCTAACATGAAGAGGAAATGTCGAGTGGCCCATTACCTAATCCACATTAATTTAATGTCTTGGTAACATGAGGTAAAAATGCGAATCATATCCTAATCACATGATAATAAACTGTACTATTCAACATCCACAACATATTATGATAAAATAAATGCGCCCAATTTTTTCAATATCATGTTGGCTAGTTCCAATACTATTTTAATCCATTTTCACATTCCATCACATTATATGCATGCTTCATAGGACCTTTATTTGGATCCTCATCATCCTCCACATCTGATAGGGCCTACCCCCTTACGGTATAGTGCCTGGCCAAAATGGATCACCAACCATCCGAGGCCAATATTCGAAAGGTATTTAGGTGAAATTATAAGACAATATCCAGGTTTCAAACATGGTCATTGGTTGGCCCTAGGTTGTTTTTTCCCATTCTAGGATAAATGGTACAAATGTTGTCTATTGATCACGTTCAATATTTACCCTATATTGTCTCGCTTCTCCTATTTAATACCAAATTATTAGAATCAAGATTCACACTATTAATTCCCCTTTGTTAAGGTAGAATTTAATTCATTGGTGTTATCCCATTCACACAATATCACACATTGGTATAGAAATTCATCATATCTCGAGCACCATTTTCTGGATGAATCATATGTCTGGCAAATCTAACTTGGTGGAAAATAAAAAATCATAAACCTTGAGTGTTTGATGATTTTATAAAACTATATTATGAATGAGAATTTATATATTCATACCTTGTTTTGTACACCAAAAATTACACACATGAGATTAGGGATACGACTTTGGTTGTCCTAGAAATATGATTATAGTGATTTATTAAAAGAAAAATATGTGTTCAATCCTAAGAAACAATGAAATCCAATGTTTCTAAAGGACATCCACATATTGGAGCCACTAATTTGGAAATTTACATCAGTGTGTGAACTCAAATATGGAGTAATTAATCTCATCCATACATTATTGTGTGGTATCTAAGAACCATTTATGCACTGCTAGGTCTTATTTCACCTAGTCATCCTTGGTGTGGATTCCCTACGCTCTAAACCACTTATAGTTCTGACCAACCTAAACAATTAGAGAGTAAAGATGTAACTCCTGCTGTTATGGCCTTGGTTGTATTAATATTATCTATTGGGTTGTTAATCACCTCATCATGAGTAGTCACAACTACCACACTCAACAATGGCAACCCCTTCTAAAGGGAAATCACTCACTAAACATCCTCAAGTGCTTTGGATCCATTATTCCAATGAGTCTTCTAGGATTTTTCAAGAGTATTCCATTCATCATGTGAACACATTGATATAAAGTATGAAGATAAATCATGAAAGATACTATATTTCACCCCATCTGTCCCCACGATGCCCAACAAGTGAGGAAGAGATCCCACCAATAGTGGAAGTTCAGTTATCTTGGTGCCGATGATGAAATGCCCCACATACCTTCACGGTTTTCATAACATAATATAATTCTTCTTAGGATCCTCTGACCATCAATCCTCAAAGTCATCAAATGGTTCAGGTGTATATAGTGAAAACATTTTCACTATATTATCAACTAGATCCTCTAGGTGCAGATATTCGACCACGATATGATGAAGATCTATCTGTGGGATCAGGTACTCCCTATCCTCCTTATGAGTAATGGAAGCCTCCTCTATACATTCTAGTTCCAATGAAGTATATTTAATCATCCTAGATTTTTTTATCTATCCCAACTAGAGGCACAACATCATATTCAACCACGTCATTCGTAATAATCAATTATTCTGAAGCAGATGCATTCAAATCCACCTTTCGAGTATCCTAAACAACATTAACAGTGGCCACCTCCCCCATCATGACATTACCCCTAAGAGCCACATAAGGTGGTTCCACTATCACAAGTTTTATCACAGTATATCCTTCCTAAAAACCCAATATGGGCCTCACTTATACCCCCTCTATCATGGGTACAATCTTAGTTGTCCATTCCATGGTTAACTCAACCTCCATAGTCTCATTGACCATTCCCTCCATGATATTAGTATTCATCATCAACACCTCCAACTAAAACATTATTAATTTTTGAACTGGTTGATGAGTCCTAATCACCATTCAAATATTTATTCAAATAAAAATTCATTAGTCATGAAAAGGTTGGGCAGGTAAAAGAAAGAAAGTAGTAGAAGAAGATACGTGTGTGAATTGTATAGTCTATCGAGGAGCTTCCAAGGGTTCACAATTATGTCCCAAGGAAGGGTTCACTACAAAATCACTAACTCAGTCATAGGGGCTAATAGTTGGATGATCATAGGAAAAAATCTGTAGGCAACCCCATACATTCACCTTGAAGGGTTGTGGTCTCGTCTACCTTTATTTCAATTATATTACATACATATCCCCCATTTATGTTTGATTCATGCACAAGTGTAAAGTGGAGTTAGGCATAATTTCTATGAACTAAATATATCAAAGTCCCATAAGTTCTTGATATTTTCCTTTATATTATAATTTATTCATCATATAGAAGATCCTTCATTGAAATTTATTCCAAAAGAGTGATCCGACTTCTATGGTTACGACACTGACACAACCATATCCACCATCAAAATATACTACGGAGAAGTTATGTCCAGCAGCACCCTTATCCAGTTGGTCATAATTCTTATAGTGACATGAGAATGGACTAGGCCCTCCAAATATGTAACATATCACTCTTACTCATCCCTGAACATGTAGAATATATCAATGGAATGACTAATCTATGTGACAGACATCCCATTTCTGTTCAATTGCTTCTATATCAAATGAGTTTTTTCCAAATTTCTTGTAGACATCCTAATTATCCCACATTTTAAGAAATATAACATCACTGTGAATGTTCAATAAACACATTCACTTCTCAATATCATGATTGAATGTCTCGGAGTACTCCTTGGAGAGTATTACTTCTTTATGATACCTGTTTCTTATGGTCATTAATACCATTATTTCTCCACTCAATATATCTCTCACATTTTCTGTCCCATGAACTACTGGACATGCTACTGATACTCTTCCGGCTGGGCTAGTTCTACTGCCATGGTGTGCAACAACCACCATTCAGCCCCATCCTCGGCGTTAAAGAGAAACACCTTCTTTGAATCGGGTTGCCTGTCACCTCAACATGTCCGCAAGATATGAAATCTTTCAACTATATGCATACTCATGAAATAGTCCATATGAAGTGGTATGTTGTGGTAGAAAATTTCACATCATTCCAACCTCACACATGAACTTGCTCAAAAGTTTCCTCATCTCGAAAGGTTGAAACTTCAGATGCTCCTATGAGTACACCTTTTGTGTTGGGATCTATTGTAACCCAAACTAGCTTGTGAACAGATGCATGTTGTATGACTCAAAAATCAACTTGAAGTAAACTCTCTCCATGTGTACCCTACCTTGAAAGGCCATGAGGTATGATCTTGTCTTTTTTTCCTTGTACAATCATCAAGTACTATAACCATTGGGAGGGGGTAAGGGAGAAACATGATGTGCTCTATTATCCCAACATTCTCCAGCATATCCACTATGCCTACCATGAAAGGTAAACATCTCATGATATTTAATATCATCAATCATAAGATTGTATAATATGGAGTGATGGGATTTTAGGACACATATCCCCTAATTTTTACTACTACCTAGTTGTACTAATTTTGAGGGTCCCACACACATGCGGCGGTGTTTTCCCTTCACTAATGTGGTGATGTAATTTGTAAAAGTTTTTATATAATTAGACAACCAGATAACATGCTTCCCCATCACTAGCATCACCAGCATTAAAATAGTTTCCCATCCAAACACACATATGATCATTCCTCACTAGGAGCATACATCTATAGATTATAAATGCAGTAAAGCATTCCCAACATACCATAAGATGATCTCCAACTTGATTATGTATCCCCCCATCTAATACTAGGTTGCCTTTATGATCCTCTAGTAAGATCCCTCCACTTCCATGTCAATATCCTTTGAGACATGTGTGTTGTCTCATCAGAAGATTCATTACTAGATCTCCCCCACCCGACTGTATTTGATGATGGTTCATTTAAGAAAAAACCAAAACCATTTCTTGGGGGAAACATCCCTCGTTTCTATATTATCTTCATTTTTGTATTGAAAAATATACAGATTTGTCATACCTAGATCAAACAGCGAGTCTTGGTCACCCCAAAAATTCTCCATGTAGAGAAACACATCATACATCACCACCAGAATTGGGATTCCAACGATTTTATGAATGCCCTAAAGGCTGATTTCAACCTCCCTGTGATGTAAATGGAACATGTTGGTTCCCATTTACCACCTTATCAATAGTTTATGAAAGATTTATTATGGGGTTATACTTAAAATTTTGAAGCCCATGACACACCATAAGTTCCTTATAGATTTATCTCATCCTCAAATTTAGTCCGTGATGCACACATCCAGTAGTCTCATGCTCACTGATCAGTGATGTTTCTACCCTGTCGTATATCCCATCCATTATTACATCCCTTCGGTTGATCCCCTAAAGCCACATTGAGGTTAGTATCATATTGTGGTAGGGATGAATCATCCTCCATCTTCTCCCCATCAACATTAATGATGTGGTTTTAGATATAGTCTACTATGAATGGAACTTGGTGCTTCCATATGTTCCCTACAACATTCCTATTCAATAGGTACTACCCTAGAATGCCTCTAAATTAGTAGGATGGTTCATTTCTTCTCGAATATAAGATAAATACCTCATCCTTCAATCTAAATCCTTCATGTGGCTACCTTTTTCACAACATGTACTCCCTTTGAGCCTCTTTGAATAGTGCTAGAAGTGATTCATGGTCTGAGGATCATTGAATAGTTTTCCCAATCTTGATGTTCCCATCAATGTATTCCCTCCATAAAGAATCTATGTTGGTTCCATGAGATTCCATTAGATTCATTACATAATTTTTATTTTATTCTTGTTCTTGATGGAATTCATGATGGTCTTGGCGATGGTCTTCATAACATACTCACGGAGAGTGGGATTTAGGAATGATCATCACAAAATGTGGTTAATTAACAATATTCATTAATTATCCATCATAATCTGAGCCACTTTTTTCCTTGTTGGATCCCATTCTATGGAGGCATTTGTTTCATTGAAATCTGCATTCATTGGGAATAGTCGAGGAACCCATGACCGATTCGGAGAACAGTCAACCCAAAAGGCCCAAAATTCATTAAAAGGGTCTAGTTCATGAATGCCAACTCCTTCATGAATTTCATGATCTTTGAAAAGTACATGGAATAGTGTTCACTTTATGAATGTATGAAGGTGTGATGGTAAACATACACCAATGGACTCTCAAATTCTAAGAGGGTTTCAAGAGGAAAAAATATGTTAGGGTTATATTATGATGGAAAATGTCAGATTGGAATATACATTCCCTATGATGAAGACCATATCTATTGGTGAAAGCCTACCATATTCAAGAAACCCCATTTCCTATATGTAACCCCCCATCAGTCCAATATTTGAGGATGAACCCATGACTATTTGACATTCCCAATTGATTCCAATTCTCAAAACACCAAACATCATGAAACAAATATAAAATAGATCTCCCTATGTATTATGGCTTCATGAAACCCCATTCTATGTGTTCTTAAGGACATCCACCCCTTCTAGAGATACCTTTCATGACGTCCAATTTCAATCATAACAGAATAAGGACCCTTCTGGAACTAAATCCTTCACAAAGTATTCATCATTCATGAATCAGTCATCCTTTGAATCATGGATTTACTTCGAGGTAGGGTTAATAGATTTTGTGAAACATTCTCCTTTGGGATGACCCCGACCTCTGTGCTCAATCCAAACCTCATACCACATCACTAGACACATATTCATTATGAATAACACATCTTCTCTATTAGGATATCAATAAAAGGCATGGTCACCCTGCTTCACGAAGCCTCCTCTATTACAAAGCCCATGACCATCATAAGGAATCTCATCCCCATGAATCACTTCTTCGAAAGTTTCCATGGATCCAAAAACCTCTCACCCATGCCTATATATGGTTCCTACATTCTTATGACCCTCCTTCATTATGGTTGGTTTCTTGGGGAACCCCGCACCAATACATGACTTATTGAACATCACCTCAAGTCCCTATGTGACCTGTTCCACCCACTCATGTGGCTTCTAACGTCATCTTAATATTGTACTGAGACACCCACTAACCTTTTTCATATTAGAATAGGTACTCTAGTACCAATTTCTTCTCAAATAGGTACTCTAATGTGGACCTTATCATCGACCACTCTTCGAGATGTTGTACCATGGCAGCACCAAAGCCATTCCCTACCTAACAGAACATGAGTAGTGGTCATGTATGCTTGAGGGTTAAGGAGTGAGTCCTCCCATGTCCTATCTAGTTGAAAAAAACGTCATAGTTCTATGTCATAGTACTATGATGCTGAAAATCATGATAATGTACTTATCATATGATATATAAATGTTTCCTTAACCTACTTAAAATATATATGATTATTTTTATATGAGTGTCTTGGAATTTTTTCACACCTATACCACTCATATGGATTTAGATCAGATATAAAGCCTCAATGCATAATACCCACACAATCCATCATAGATAAATCCTATTTTTATGGGTAAATTCAACTTGTAAGCCCCCACCCCGTCCCTCTTGTACAGTAATTTCATGACACGATCATGCATATTGTATTATGTTAAACATCATGGACTAGTACTACAAGAATAAATTAAACGTTTGTATCAATCTATGTGGTATTTCATTCAATTTTTATGAAAATTATATGTAGCAATCTTCATTAAGGTTCTAACCGATAGATATATTTATACCTCCCACCTAGTGACATAACTCGATGATCTTCTTCATTGGGTATTCATCTCAATCTCATGGGTCTACCACAAGGGGAATCTGGACAAATTGAATATATAGGTTCTCTATAATAGGGTTGTGCCTCTAAAATCCACAACAAGGTGAACTCAGATCAACCTCTCACATCAGTCTCCAGGGGAATCCTGACCAATGGTGAACCTAGTTGCTTCCTCCATGGGATATACCTCCATGATCCAACTTAAGGGGAATTGTGATCAATAACTTGGGTCTAAATCATTTGAAAAAATTGACTAATGATAAACATAAGTTCACCCTCATAAGTATTTACCTACATAATACACCAAAATAGTTATTAGGGTCAACCTCTTAGGTCTTCCACATGGGGCATCTCGACCAACAGTAAAACAATAAGCTCCCTCCTTGGGATGTACCTCCTTGATCCACCTTTAGGGTTGTTCCGATCAGCCTATAGGTTATTCCTCAAGGGTTATCCTAACAAACGATAAAATATATTTTCTTCCACCTAGTGATGTACCTTCATAATCCATCCTAAGATGTATTCTGACACATCCATCACCGGTCCTACTAAATTAGTGTTCAAAAAAAATTTATTCCCACCTAAAGG
The DNA here is from genome assembly GCA_963277665.1 of Viscum album. Lineage (NCBI taxonomy): Eukaryota > Viridiplantae > Streptophyta > Magnoliopsida > Santalales > Viscaceae > Viscum > Viscum album. Next base: position 1,478,840,739 of record OY728157.1, read on the forward strand.
GAAGTCCTATCCATTGGTGAAATATCCATCTATAACATCATACATTATATGTACACCCCTCTATGGTTCACATCATAGGGTGTTCATATTAACCACTTGATTCCACCATTGTGGTTCATTCTGATCTATCCAACCTATCCTCGCAAGATGTTAAACCCAAGGATTACTTATCCCAAAAAATGTAACCCTATTAATGTCTCTAAAATATTTTAAACACATGAATTGTTCCATAATATGTAATCCATTCAAGACATTTCATACCAGATGTAAAAAATTCTTGGAATAATTATGCCCATGGTGTTAGTTACATTGTGACAAACATGGGATGCATTGTGTTATGTGCCTCAAATGTCTCATATGAGAATCCATCCAATAGAAAGGATACAAGTGACCTATGTTCCCAAAACAAATCATTCCCAATGGTGCCTAATTTGAATGCTCTCTTGACCAAAGGATACTTCCCTATCATGACCAAATCAGAATGTCTAGACATATGTAGTGTAATTAACCAATGACCAGAAAAATATGTAACTAAGAATGAGTTCCATGAACATGAATTAAATACATGAGGGGGAACATGACTATAAATCTATCTCCAAGGAATATCCATGGAATGTTAAACAGAAATCACATCATCCCATTTTGATCATATAGTAGGAATTTTTTCGGAAATTGATGAATTCCACCCACCTCTGGAAAGTGGGACATCCGGGCTACAACACTCCAGTGTGAACATGCATCACATAGACATGTAAGAGTGGCCCTAAATAATTCATTATAAAAAGATTTATTATGATAAATGTGTCTCACATTAAATATAATATAAAAATGGTTCTCGATAATTTTCCTCGAATTAATTTTGTAAATAATTAATCCTATGTGATGACATGTTTTACAATACCATTGTGAATAACATTTCTAATTATGTTTTCTGACACCATAGTGATATTCCTTTGTGATTTGATATGAATATAATAGTTTTATTTTGGATCCATATTTCAATGTAATGAATCATATACTTGTGATTATAATCTCATTTTACTCCTCATTAATTATCAATGATGATCATTGAAATTCCATTTTATTTTTTATACCATATTTTGAATTATACTCTCCCCATTATTTTTATTCATGTACCTGTTATATATGACCTTATAAGGGTATCATAGGACAATATCATAAAAAAATTTATTATCTATTAGGTGATATTTTGTATTAATAAATTGTTCTGTTTTAAATTTTCAAGGAAATAAACTATAAAACACCATCTGTGTTATTAATTGTTTTACTATATAATGATATATTTATGAAAAATGGTCGGATTAAAAAGGTAGTAGTAGAAAAATGTTATTTTAATTTTGAGAATTGTGATTAGAAAATCCTAGTAAAAAACCTAGGTATATTTAAAAATATATGATAAATTTTTAGAATTTTGGTGATCTATTAAGTGAGAGGATTAAAAGAAGTGAAATAATTATCTGGATACTACAAGCGCATGTGGATCTAGAATAGTTATACCTTTGGGTAACAACCCAATAAATGGTACATTGGGATTTTAATTGATCATCACGTAGTTCATGGAGGAATGCATTCTGCACATAGGGTTTGACACACTTGGGGGATATGATTCATTAATCATATTCTTTTTATAAACATTTTTTTAAGATATATAAAAAATGTAATTTTTTTTGAAGACATTAAATAAAGAACATCTTTACAATTATTTTTATTGGACAAAAAATCCCATTAGAATTTCAACATTATAAAATGTAATAATTTTCCCAATAAGAATTTCTAATTTTATAAAAATGTTTGGAAATACATGAACAAAAAAATGATGAGTAAAATAGATTATGCTCTAAAAATATTCCTCACATGATAAATTATGGAATATAAAACATTACGAGGTGATGAATAAACTATCTTGGGTTATGAATAATAACCTGAATAAATTTTAGTATCCAGATTCACTATGACTGGAATAACAGGAATAAAGGTCCATTAATAAATAATCATATTAATTTTTTGGTTTTTCGAATTGATATATTAATTAAAAAAACATATAACCTATAATTATAAGACATTTTCAATACTCCTTTACTTAGAGTTAGAAAATGTCACCTTGAAAATATACTACATAGAATATAAGTATAATTAGTAGAGCACATTGATTAAGAACATGAATCCATAATAGATGATGGATGATCGAATATTGTTAGAATTTAGCTGAATCTTTTTCATTAAATTTTTTCCTTGTACACTGAGAATAAAATGGAGCAGGAATTATTAGAGCTAATGAAGATGGAAAATGAATCAAAGGGAAGCAATGAAATTACATTTACATGTCTCTATCGATACACCTATACATATTTATTGATCAAAAAGGAAATTTAATAGTTTATTTGTTGGGGTAAGACTGAATACATAGAAAAATCATGAAAATAAAGAAGGTGAAATTTATATGGAGATATTGGGGATGTATTTGATGGCTAAAATTGAGTTGTGAGAGATGAAGTGATTTTATAGGATGAATGAACATAAGAGAGAAATGAAGACAAATTCAGGGAATAATTTTCATCATTGAAGAGGGGGAATGATACTAAAAATACCCCCTGCAACCAATGTGGGATGAACCAAATTCAAGGCTCAATTATAGTTAGTGGAAAGTGATTTAAGTGAAAAAGTTGTGTCCATATATCTCATAACATTCATAGTGAGGTGATGTATAAAAATATCAATTAAAATGATAATTTTATGATGTTGAAACCAATACCAAATGTTTAATGCATCATGTGTGGATTTCATGGATTCATTTCAAATAAATTTCGAAATTATTCAAAAATGGACGTTAAAAACCCTAAACCATAGAATATGCAATGAAATAAAGGGATTTATTTTATAAATAAAATGTTTGATGTAGGTGATATAAATGATGTGGCGAGTGGTACACTCTTTTATTTGATGAATCTAGATTGTATTTTATTTTTCTGTGTTTTAACAAATTCTATTATTTAATAAAATACTACGAAGAATATAAAAAACCTAGAACTGAAAGAAGTAGATATATCTGTCAAAAGTATTAGAGAAATTATCTGATCATCAAAAGTTTATACAAACTATAGTATCAAATTTGGTGGTGAATATCTGATTGAAACTCAATTATTCATTCCCATGGTTTAATTATACACAATACTAGGGACGGACTAGATCTCAATGCCTAATTATAAGATCAACCATAGAGGAAATGAAATTTTTGTGGTCTGAAATGGATAATGCAGAGTAATTTTCAATTTGTAGATATCATATACTAATCTATAACAAGAAGAACCTCTTATATCATTTTTTATGAAATCAATTTGTGAACAAAAAAAGTAAATTGAATGAAAAAGAAAAGAAAATTTATAAATTATTTGGGAATACATTGATATATTTACAACAGAGTTTCCTAGAAATCTCCCCACAAAGAGAGGTAGAGTTATCTATTAAACACATAATTAGGTCAATGAAAATATCTATGACCGAGTATAAAATGAAATATGTTTAATTGTTAGAAATAAATATGTGCCTATAATAAATTTTTGGAAAACGATACTTTTAAATAGTGGTTCTTCTTTGGAGAAACTTTTTTATCAATGAAAAAATAAATATGGACTAATATGGATACATATTAATTATAGAGAACATAATTGGATTAGAGTGAATAATAAATATCCACATTCAAGGATTGATGATCTATTTAACCAGCTTCATGGGGCTCAACTGATTTCCAAGATTGACCTCTAATTGGGGAATCATTGAAGGGTGAAGAATGAATACATCTGATAGACTTACTAACAGTCACGATATGGGTATTATTGTTTTTTCTTGTCCTTACTCATGGATAATTCTACTTCTATGTTTATGAATTTTATGAATAATTTATTTTAATATTACCCCGATAAATTTATGGTGGTCTTTATTGATGATGTTAAAATATATTACAAGATTCATGAGGATAATGAGGATTATATAAGGAAAATATTACAAATTATTTAGAGGTATATTCTATTTCGTAAATTTTGTAAATGTGCATTTTGGTAACAACATGTTTCATTGTTGGGGAAATTCATGACTACTGATGAAATCTATGTTGATCATTCCATGTAAAAGGATGTATATGAGTGGCCATATTCTAATACTATAACTGACATTAATTGTATCCTTGGTTTATAAAGATATTATAAAAGGTTTTTGAAAAAAAATTATAGCATTCTTAATCCACTAACCATGTTAACTCAAAAGAGAGTAATGTTTATTTGGATAAAGGAGTGTGAATACATTTCTATGAATTAATAAAGAGACTGGATAGTGATCCTATGATAATATTACCCCAAAATGAGGAAATATTTTTCATTTATATTGATGCATAATTAAAAGGACATGGATGTGACCTCCTAAAAAATGAAAAGGTGATTTATTATTAACCACGATATCTAAATAATCATGAACCAGACTATCATATACCTGACTCATAGATAGTTGTAGTCATATTTTCATTGATTATTTGGATAGACTCTATTTCTGGGTAACATTTTATATATACGCTGACCACTAATGTTTTAAGAATAAACTCTCATAAAAGTACCTCAACATACATTAGTGAAAATGGCTTGAGATAATAAAGGACTATGATTACTCAGTTTACTATCATCATTGATGTGAGAATAAGGTAACTAATGGTATTAATAAAAAATACTACAAATCTATCTGTGATGCAGATTTAGAATGACTCTGTATTCTTGGATATGTGAAGGATATACATAGAAATAATAATGATTGGGAATACATCCAATATTTAACAAATGATTTCCAAACCATTTATCTAATATAAAATTAAGGAGGAAAAAATTGATGATCTATAGCTTCAAAATAAGGAAAATACTATAATGGAGGGGGATTTTCAGGAATTACACATCGATAAAGATTGACTAATATGGTTTGGAGCTAGACATAATGTTCCTTTATGACCTATGATAACGAAAGTGTTATTAGATAATTCACATAGATAATTTTATCCCATTCATCATATAATTACAAAAATGTACCAATATATTTGAGGGAACTTATGGTGAGTGAAAATAATGACGGAGATTGGTATGTGTACCTCAATTTCCATGGTATGTCATCATGTAAAAGTAGATTGAATCAATCCAGGGGGATGATGAAACCATTTCATACTCCAACATGTATTTGGGAGAATATCACCAATGGTATTTTCAGTGGACACTTGAATACAATCAATAGAAACATTATGATATGGGTTATGGTAGAACAACTCGCAAATAATGCTGACTTCAAAACTATTTGAGAAAATATCAATCAATACCATATGAAAAATATATATGTAAAAAAAGTGTTGATGATACAAGGGATACCATATTTAAAACATATAATCATGATATATGGTTCACTTCAAAATTATGTAGAATTATTTATCATTATCTAAATACTGAATTGAATTTTAGAATGGAGTATCACCCCAAACTGATGGAACATCATAGAGGAACATTTATACACATAAGTACCAGCTAAGTGCCAACTCAATGAAATTTAAATGTTGATGGAATGACCAATTCCCATTAGTTTAGTTCTTATACAAAAATAACTTTTACTCAAGTATTCTAATTGATTTACGTGAAGCACAATATAGGAAGAGATATAGAGATACTAATTCATGGAATATATATGGTTAAATAATGATTCTTGGACTCAATCATTTGTAATAGATGAAAGAAAATGTTAAATCCATACAATAGAATATAAAATATACTTAGAGTTATAAAAATATCTATGTTTATTACCACTGAAGTTGATTGGAGTGTAAAGATCAAGATAATTATTTTCTTGAATATCACCATGGAAGAGAGTCATGTGTTTTGGAAACAAAAAAAAACGTATCCATTGGTACATTGGCCCCTTTGAGATCCTTTATCACATTCGAGTAGTTTTCTATAGGCTAGAACTTCCACGAAATGTGGCTTTAGTTCATGATTTGCTCCATGCATCCCTCATGAGTAATTACATTCCTAATCCATCATATATACTAAAAACATATATGGTATAACTGTATAAATTCCTATTTTATTTAGAACATCAAGTTAATAACATTTACTATAGATATAATGTGATACATATTAAGATAAATCACCTTGTCAATGTACTATGAAAAAAAATCAAAATTATGAAGATCCAAAAAGGAAACCAAAAAAATTATGAAATAGATATACCCTAATATATTCTTAGCATATAATATTAGCTTAAATTCTAAGGTTGAATTCTCTAATTGGGGGAATAATTTAACAACCTAACATTAGTAGTCATATTTTCTTTTTGGAAAACGTATCTCATTTTATATAGCATTTTACTCTTGCAACAAATATATAACTAAAAAAAACATTATTTCATTTATGAATAATTTTATATTAGATAATAACTAAACCCTTGAAAATACCAAACATTATTAGGTGGAAAATTGAAAATAGAAAAACTAAAATGGGAAAATATGGATCACCCTAATTTTCTAGAATCATCACCCCCATGAAAAACACTATGAAAAAACATAATATTAATAAACCAATACCATCAATAGAAAATGGAAATATAGAACATTGAGAAGAATTAAGGTGAATAATGAATAATGGAATGAAGTGGTATTTATATGAATTGATGTTACCACTTGAATAATAATGTGAAAATTGAGAATAGTAACATTACATTTTAGAGTTGTAACATGATTGTTGGAATAGTAACCAGACCTCAAAATAAAAAACTATAATATAAATAAAATTTATCCTGAACAATTAAATAAAATATATTTTTTATGATTAAAAAATAAACTTGAAGATAATAAATCAATGGAAAATTTAAAAAAAAAATTGATTTAATATATTTCACAAAAATCATGTTTTTTATTAAAAATTAAAATTTCCTATGTTAGAAACTTATTTTGAAAAAATAAAATTTAATTTTGAAATTCAACAAATCAGAATTTTCATAGAGTTATTTTTTGAAAATATTCTTAAATAAAATAATATATATTTGAATAATTAAAAAAATTATTCATGACTAGTGGATATTATATTACATCATACGAATTGTAATAATGACCTAATAAATTATATGAAATGGGGACCGAACAAATTTGTTAATATGTTAAAAAATCCAATAAATTAATATATTTATCCTAAAAATTATCTTCCAACTCATAAAGAATAAATAATTCCATTAATATATTGTTTTTTCATTTTTCACATTCCCTTTTATTTAAATTAATAAATTAGAACTATAAAGTATTTTAAATTCAAAAAATAATTTTATTTTTTTAAAATGGAAGTTTATTATATAATTTTTTTCGATTCAATAGATTAAAATAAATATGGTATTTTATTAGATATATTATTATAAAAACAAACCTCTCCTCATGTAAAATGACCCATCATTATCCCCTTGGACCCCCCACATACCAAACCCAACAATATGACCACATATCATCTCTCATGACCCTTATAATACTTAGGATGGTTCTAGAGAAAATAAAATCTAGTCATCAAGAGAGTTTAGTGTCTTAAAAGAGAAGAAAGTCTGAGAAAAGGGCATATCTTTATCAACACCTCTCTCATTTCCCTTTTCTATTCCACATTTTCCAAATTATTTTAAAACCCAAATATTATAAGGCCAAATAAGGTTTATATTAATATTATTTTAATTATGTTGGATTATTTATATTATCTTATTTAAAACATATTTATATTTTATAATTCTCGTCCTCTTTTTTGATAATGTCCTAAGAATGATCGGTAAACCACCCACAAGGACATTGAAAATTATTTTCTTATCTCCACTCAATTGGGTGATTTTAATAAATTATTAATAATATATATATATATATATGTTTAAACATAATTATTTATATTCATTGGAGTTAACTGTATTATGTTATAAATAGAAATTAAGAAATACCATTAAATTGAAGATAGATGTTAAATTTTATGGATATTATCTTATCGAAATGTTTCACCTTTAAAACTAGAAATTTATAAATATTGACAAATGATTATAATTGATAATTGGTGGAATATTTGAATATCATTAAATTCTAGTTTCGTGTTTTAATAAACTAATGTTCATTATCTAGGAGGTGGAAATGATTCAAAATAAAATGAGATTTCAGTTAATGGAATTCTCTCTATCCATTTTCTATTAAATTACCTATTTTTGGTATGTTTTAGAAGTGATTAATTATATCCTTATAATAATACCATTATTATATTAACATTACTATAAAAAATATTTTTCAATTAGAGGCCATCACCAGCTTAATTGTTCTCATTTTTTTAATCCATATTTCATACCCTCATTCTCCCAAATTGTTTTACTTGATCTTACCTCTTTTACATGTAAAATAATACATTTTAAATATGAAACCAATTTTCTTATCTATGAGTGTTAAACAAGATTTGAATAAAATTTAATTATTCGTGGATGTATATGTATAAAAAAATTCCCTTTTCATGGGTCAAAAATGATGTAATGTTCAACTATTTAATATTTATGTTTGAAATGATTTTATAAGAAAATAATTATATATTTTTCATGGGATATTGATCAAATGATTTATTATGATCAATTTGGACCAAATTAATTTATACATATTAAAGGGCTTCCCTAATAGAATTATAATTAATTGGGAAAAGAATTAATCTCTTGAGGTGAATTGAATTATGTTACCTTAGTGAATAACCTTTGTAAGTATATTTCATGAACCCTTAGTAACAATTCATGGGGATATTTTTATGAATGTATCAATTTTATATTATAAACATATTTTAATGTTATTTAACATGAAATTATTGTTAAATTATCATGTCATGCTTCATTAATAATACATTATGATCATTCACTATCAATTTCCTTTGTTTATAACTTACTGGGATTTATGCTCACACATTTCATTTAACATATATCCCTAGGATATGATATGTAGTAAAGGTAACATGTAATAAAAATATGAATATGTCTTTAAATAGGACTAGATGATTCCTTATGTTATTCATGTGTTACATTCCAAATTTCCATGAAACCAAACCTTAATTGAACCTATGTGATATTATGTGTTATTATGTGTAGTAAATTATTTTTGAATTAAAAATGTGTAATTCCATTGGGATTTTATCATATTACTTGTAGATAAGGAAATTGAAATTCTCTAATATTATTTCCACCATAATCATGGTATCCCACCTGGGTAGGGTGTTCCTGGAGTACAATAGTATCATTGAATCCTACTTTTTTTAGTAGGGGAATTTAAAAATTTTATTTTTCTATATATTGGATGGATTATATAGAAGAAAGGTAATATCAATGGGGTACATTCTTCCTTTTTTGATATTTGACCATACCTCTAATCCATGGTTCGATCAAAGATTCTTCTATTTAATTTGAATCCTATAATCAAGGATAAATACATGTATACATCAATAATCAATATTTCTGTATAGGTGGTGATACATTTCTCAAAATCTATAAATCATGGATACTGGTAGGGTTATTTATATTAACTGATTAAAGGATAAACCACCCACCATCTTTATTAAGATAAATCCTAATTAAAATAGGTTGAAAAAACCTAATTCATTTAACCAATTATATTATTTTTTCATGTGTGGTATGGTACCTAATCTAGTGTAGATGGTACATGGAGATCTAAATTCATTTAAAGTGGGTTCAATTATTTTTAGAAATAACATATAGATCTAATTAGTTTTGGAATAATAATTATGTATGTGTGAGTTATATTTTAAAGACACTGAATAATATTTTCTTTTCTAATATATAGATAGTATTTTGAAACCAAATAAGCATTAGATTATAAGATAAATGGTAAGGGTCCAATGTGTGATTTATTTTATAACATTAGAGAGTTTTTTGGGAGTGATTTATGTAATAAATTAGTCAATTATGAGTTATCTATGAGGTATCTAATGAATAGAACGTGGGAATGTGTTCTTTGGACCTTGAAACTTCCCTTATGATGTTAGTTTTTGGTTTATCGTGGGATAAATCATAACAATCTCTCAAAATATATTGCATGAATATAGAAAATTATGATGGGGGTAGATTAATTGGTTGATTAACTGATAAATATAACTCAATGTAGGATTATTATGGTAAATATAAAGGAATGAAGATTATGTTTTGTTTATCCATTTTATTAGTATTGTGAATTTGATTTTAGGTGATTAGAAAGGCCATTGGGTGCATCTTGAGAACTCTACCTAGATAAGAATGCTAAGAGGGTGAGTCAATGATTAGTAAATAAAGAATCTATTATTGAAATTATGGAAGTAATTGGAAATTTATTAGAAAGTAAAACGAGTTAATGTGAAATGGGATAAAATGTGGATTCCAATCCTATGAGAGTCATCCAATGAGTGTGGATGAGTAACATGATCTTATATAGTGAAAATAGAAAACATGATGCATTGTTTTTTGTATTCATGAATTATAAATATTGTATTACTAATAAATATTAGTGTGGGATAGTGATAAAATACATGAAATGGTCATTGATTCTTTTGGGTATTGAACCAAATGCCCATATAATGATTGAACAGTGGTTACATGGTAGAAATTGGATCATGGTCTATAGTTTTTCATGACAATTTTTACCAATGTACTAAAACCTACTAGGGAAAGATAAGAGAATGTCGTCGGGGTTACTTAAATGTGTTCTCTAGGTTCCATGTAGAAAAAATCTATTTGGAAGAAGTATAATATGGGAAAATGGGATTCTTAAGTGTTATGGCCAATGATGTCAATGTGATGTGATTGGGGCTCTGGTTGAAATGAACTAATCGAGCCATTTATAACATAGACCATTATATATAAAATACGATGACCTATTAGTAGTTGGTGATCAATATACCTGAACAGGTGTAAGAAATTTTAATACACCAAAATTGAATGATGTATGTAGGGTCATGAATCATAGTGGTGATGTGATTATATTATGACATTACAAAACCAATACATATTGAGTGTTTCAACATTTATTATTATATTTTATAGGAAAATATATTTATTTATTTCTGTATATTTTATTGTATGGGTTATGGTGTCCAACTGTAATTTATTATCACACACAACATTTAAACCTTTGTTGACATTGAATGTTTATAACTAGAATATGGGATAGGTCATGGACTAGTGATATTATATTTTGGGGGAACCTCATAGAGAATGGATTTACTACCTTGGAAGTGAACTACTCGTGTTATTTACAATTATTTTTATTATACAATATTTTATATATGTCTTATAATATTGTATTATATAGGTCCTTATTAAAATATTTATGTATAAAATGAATGAATAACATGTAATATGTACATCTTAGTATTGGTAAGTAATTTTATTTTTGATTATATTTCATTTGTATTTTTTATTATTATTATTTTCCGTATATTTATATAGGTTATTTGTTGACTATTATATCGTGGATATTTTCCACTATGATATAGATCAATCCCTCTCTACTAGCTGATATAATCTATAATATCTTGGACCTATCTTAGTGGTTTGTGTAATATGATTCTATATGGATAAATTACATTATTAACATGAAATTTATAAATTCTATATATTTCTTCCAATAAAAAACATTTTTTTATTTTTTAAACACATGGATGCATTTCATGTTATTATTTTGACATATGAACTATAACAGATCATGGGTGACAACATATATAATTATTTCAATTATTTTTCAGTTGTTATATTTATCAAATTATTAAAAATAACTTTTATCACCTATAAGTAAAATAGTTAGATGAAAATTGATAATAAAAATTGGTTGATTTATTGAGTGAGAGAGAGTGGTGGGGTATTGTGAGATGATTTAGATTATTATAAAATAGAGTTTTAAGGCCAAAAAAATTAAGTTGTTGATAAATGAGATACAATGATTGACAATTATGGGAGTGAATATAAAACTCATGAAAATATAAAGGATTTTGGGTGATTTAATAGATCAAAGAATATGAAATTAATTTTTGATTCAATGAAAATTATCATAAAATATAAAAAGATAAATTATTTATGCCACAATATATCTGAAGGCTAAATAATTTTTTTTTTTAATTTATATATTATGATGCTAATCGATCATTTGATTCTTTTTGGGAATTAAATTCTGTTAGGATAATAATGATACCATATTATTAAATTTATAATTCAATTTACCAAAATAGTAACATAATCTGGGCCATGGATGATCCCAGTCATAGTAATGATATAGTATTCCAATTTGAAGGATGAAAATTTTAAAAACCATGAATTCCTAGATTTATTTATTCCATTTTTCCTTATCACGTGATGAAAAAAATAATACTTAAAAATATTTTTAAATATTAACTAGTACATGAATTATTTAGTATCAAAATGAAACAAACAAGAAACATTAGTTTACCGCTATAAAAAAGTCTTGTTATAAAAATTAAATGGAACAAAAATAGAGATGTGGAAAAATGAAATTTTACAATCATTATTTGAGAAGTATTTTACATAAGTGGTGGGATGAAAAAATATAAATGAAATATGATAATAATTAATAAAATATTTATGAATAAACAAAAAATGATAATGAAACAAAACTAAAACACCAAAAAAGATAATTTAAATATTTTAAACTAATTGATGATGAATATTTTAATGATTTTTCCCCACAATAAATGAAATGATATGAAAATTAGAAGTTGTGGTGAAACCTTTGATTTATGAATAATTACTAAAAATATGATGGATGCATTACATATAAGGATTGATTCAAAATTTTTAATGATAATCTATAGGGAATTGTTATTTTTATGGGTATAATCAAATTTAATAATTTATAAAATATTCGACAAAAAATAACTACAAGAATTTAGTATATGGTGAGTTGAGCTAAAACCCTGGAAATAGCTTCAGTAGATTTCATTAATTTAATCGTTTCCTCAAAACAAAAAGAGAGAGTGATAGAGTTGGTTTTGGAACAAATGGGAGAAGATAATTCAGGTTCAATAATTTTAATTTTTTGTGTGCTATTGAAGTTAAAGGATAAGTTATTTTTACATATTCATTATGTAAATTATGTAAAATATGTAACAATGGTTATTTCATTCCCTATATAATCTAATAATTCGCTTCATAATTTGTTAAACTGTATGTGAAAATTACATAATGACGTGACCTCATACAATATTTCAACATAATTGTTCTGAATTTCAAAATGTTCATGAAAATCATAAAAATTGTACTTTCATGTTTACATTTTATGCAACAATTACATAGAAAATTATCATGACATAGATAAAATGAAAGTACTGAGAAAAGTATTAAATAAGAAAAAACATAAATAATTAACCAATACATTATAATGAATTCACCGGTTCCCACAACACTTACATTACATCACCTAGAAAAAATGAAAAGATACACTATGATTATATTCATGATAGGGTGAGACATATGGATAAATAAGAAGCCATGTGAAATTGATGGTTTAGTTTTGTGGAAAACAATATAGAAACAGAACTTAGTATCTAGGTCTAGAATTCATCCCTCCTTTTTATTAGTAGCAATGAAAAATATTTATTGGAATATATATCACTCAAGTTGGATTTAGTTTCCCAAAAACTAGACTTGAAATTAAACAATGTACATGTTTGGGGAAATAAATTTAAATAATCACAGGCCATGATTTGGAAAATATTTTATTTTTTAATTTTTTGTTGACTCCGGTTCAAATAATGAATGATGTCTTCCTGATGTGAATATTCATCTTTGTCCCTATCCAACTACATCCCATGAAACTATATTCTGTGAATTATCAATCACATTTTTAATAAATTTTTTATCATATCATTAAGTTCCATATATAATTTTAGTACATGTGTAGATTGATCCATTCATGATGAAAACATTGATGAAAAACATGACTTATTTTAATGATCATCTCGCCTTGGTTTTCTCAATGTGATTCCATTTCTCTAACTACATGAACTCATACTGCAATCATCCCAAATCAGACTACTACAAAATAGTTCATTAAAAGTATTGAAAATGGCCATCCATGGTGCTATATATTAACTAACTATCGAAGAAAGATTAAAACCCATGTCTTTTATTAGTGCTAAAAAAACATTGATAAATTTTTTATTTATCGTTATTTTTAAAAGAACTCATAAAAATGTCATTTATTTTTTATTTTTTTGCACCAATTAAGGACCATTTTATCAGAAAATATAATTTTCACTAATAAAGTGTACCTTTATAATCATATATAAAATCATTGATAATGGTCTAATTTATCAGCTCTTTCCAAAGCACAGATAATGGGTTGTACTATAGTATGCTATATCAACACTTTGTAGCACTAGTGGACTATTATATAATAGCACACCACAAAACCAAAAAACACCAAAAAAATTCAACAAAATATTTATCAAATACAAATTTAATATGAAATTAATTTTACAAAACAAATAAAAGGACAACCATTATTATTGACATTTCAAACACATGTTTTGTTAATTAAATATGTACAACATATTACATAAAATAAAAAAACATAAATGTTGCTTTTTATTTTGATCCTGACCTCGAATCATTACATTTACAAAAAAACCACTCAAGAAAACAAACAAACATGTAAAAGAAAAAAATTTATATGTTAGTAATAATATAAAGAAATAAATTAACAGAAAGTGTTAATTTTAATCTTATGACTGAGTTTTACTAGGAACATTGTGTATCAGATTAATTTGTGATTTGTTTTTATAAATAATAGCATTCATTTCATACTCATGAATTACTTATATGAAAATTAATTAAATAATAATCGGTTAATTCCCCATGGGTGAAACCTAGTAATTGTGTCATTTGGGCATGTTTGGGAGGTGTCAGTTTGGAGCCTCCCTGTGCACATTTAGGTTGGTTTTCATTTTTTTATTCTCCTACCATGATTAATGTAATATAAATAAGATTAATATAAAAATAATAATAAAATAAATTAATTAATATTATATATAATGATGATAAAAAGTATTTTCTCATTTTCTCAGTTTTAGCAATGTGATGCACATTTCAAACTAAAATTACTCTAACATATTGAAAAGATGCACATGAAGTTATATCAGTCACACTATGCCACATATTGAGGTTATTATGAATCCTATATGTCTTAAAATACATTTTTATTATTTTCATTTTATATAATGACAATCCAAATTTGTTTTCTTGATTTTGAGTAAATTACTTTTATTTTATACAAAAATGCCTTTTAAACTGGATACACACACATTGAATCATAAGGATCACATCATGTTTCATTTCAATTTGATATAAATTCTTTAAAATAAAAAAATATGAATCATTTTTAAAAATTATCAAGAAAATACAATATTTTTTAATGGTTTTCAGTGAGTGACATTTTTTGAACTAAAATGCCAATTTTAAGAAGATAATACACACTTTGAATAATAAAAGACACATCATGGTTCAGAATGTGGTGAAAATGATTCGTAAACATAAATAAAGACATATGGATTGTTTTTATAAAGTATAAAAAAATTAAAGTGTGTTTTATCTGTTTTGAGTAGGTCAATTGTCTAATTTACCAAAATTAGTGACTATTTTAAACAAAAAGACACACATGGAGACATATCGGTCACAACATGAATAGGATTGAGGTGATAATGATTTCTAAATGTCACAAATAACTTATGTAAAATTTTTATAAAATATCAAAACGATATAATGTGTTTTCTCAGTTTATAGTAGGTCACTTTTCTCATTTACTTAAATGTTAGTTTAAATTGAAAATGTGCAATTTTAATCAAACCAATCACATCGTGTATCCGGTTGATGTGAAACAAATTCCTACATATCAAAAATTACTTATTAATAGTTTTACATAATTACAATGAATATTCTTGCGTGTATGATAAGTTCTTAGTTAGTGACACTTTTTGAACTAAAATATCAATTTAAAACTGTTAACAAAAACTTTGAGTCATAATAGGCACATTTTTTATTAAATTATAGTTTGAATAATTAATACACATCAAAAATTACTTATGTATTTTTACATATAGCATCAAAACAATTTGAATTATTTGTCTCAAATTTCAATAGTTCAGTTGCCTATATCTCAAAAAAATGATTGGAATTTTAAATAAAAAGAATCACTTGGAGTCATAATGATCAAAAAATTAATCATAATGAGGAAACCCAAATTCATAATAGTCTAAAATGAATTATTTAATTTCTTACCTATAGTATAAATACAATTCAAATTTGTTTTTTCATTTTTTTGTTTTTTATTTACCATTTTTACTAAAATGACATTTTAAATATCATACACACACATTGACTCATAAAAATCCATCATGTATCATTTTGACATCAAAATTATAAATATCTTTTAAAAATTACATATGAATAATTTCTATAATTTATCAAAAAAATTGAATGTTTTTGATCATTGTTCATTGAGTGACACTTTTTGAACTAAAATTTCGACTTTAAACTGGTAACAAACACTTTGATTCTTTCCAGAAACATTGTGTATTGGATTGAGGTTTTGAATGTTCCTACACAACATAAATTACATATGGATCATTTTAGTGATGTAACAATACCTTCCAAATGTTTTTTCTCTGTTTTGAGTAGGTCAATTGCCTATCTTGCTAAATTTGATGTCATTTTTAAATAAAAATGCACAAATGGATTCATACTTATCACACCAATATGTGAGGTCTGGTTGATTCTAAAATTACTTAAATAACATACAGATCATTTCCATAAAGTATCAAAATAATATTATTGTGTTTTATCAGTTTCTAGTGAATATCTTTATTATACTTAAATTTCATTTTAAACTAGAGACACAAAATATGACTCATACTCATCACATCGTGTATCGGTTTGACATGAGTCAAATTCCTAAACTACAAAAATTACATGAGAATCATTGTCCAAATTTATTAATACAATCCATGTATTTTTATCTATTTTTAGTGATTGGAATTTTTCTGATCCAAAATTTAAAATCTAAACAAATAATGGAAACATTGAATCATTCATGGAACATCATGTATCATATTTAGGTGAGGATGATTCATAAACATTACGTATGACTTATAAATAATTTTTTAACGTATAAAAACTATAAAAATATATTTCCTCGTTTTTGAGTAGGTAAGTTGTTATTTTAACTAAAATTTTTGTCGATTTTAAATAAAAATAAAAAAATGGAGTCATATCGGTCACACCATGAAAATATTTGAGGTGATGATGATTCATTAACATCTCAAATAACTTATGAATTGTGTTTATAAATTATAAAAACTATAAAAATGTTTTTTATTTGTTTCTATTTGGTAACATTAGATTTTTACAAAAAAAATATTTTTAAACTGGAAACATGGATTTTGAATCATATCAATTGCATCAGGTATCAGTTTGATATGAGTCCAATTAAAAAACATCACAAATTAATTAAAAATTATTTTCTTAAATTATAATGAAAATCCATGCATGATTGATCTATTTTCAATGAGAGACACTTTTTGAACTAAAATTACAATTATAAATTGATAATGGACACGTTGAGTTATACCAGACACATTGTTTATTAGATTAAGGTGTAGCTGATTCATTCATGTAAAAATTTCTTATAGATCATTGTAATAAAATAGAAAAATTATCATAATATGTTTTCTCATTTTTGGGAATGTTATTTTTCCTTTTTACTAAAATAAATGATAATTTTTAATAAAAAGAAGAACATCCAACCATACTAGTCAAACTATGTGTCGGATTTAGCTGTGGGTTATTCCGACAAATCCTAACATTTAAAAAAATTCCAAACTACCAATCTCAAATCAATTTACATCAAATTAATTTTTCAAACATCCACAAAGGAATATTGACTCAATGTTCTAAGCACGAAATCCTTATTGTTATTAAAATCTTGAAGATTAGAGAATGTTGATTTGCCCATTATATCACACTAATCCACTATAATGACCACATGAGCTTCTTACACTCT
Source organism: Viscum album (assembly GCA_963277665.1). Lineage (NCBI taxonomy): Eukaryota > Viridiplantae > Streptophyta > Magnoliopsida > Santalales > Viscaceae > Viscum > Viscum album. Next base: position 1,478,858,869 of record OY728157.1, read on the forward strand.
TCAGGATTTCAGTGACAATAGGTTTTTAGGTAAGAACATAAAATCAAAATGAAATGAAAAATATATATCAAAAAAACAAAATAAGTATTAGTTAAAAATGATAGGTAAATTAATATACAATTAGTATATATAATGATAAAAAAATTAAATAAACAAGTATGAGTGATTATCCATTTCATGATTGATGTATGAATTAATAATTAATTTCATTGTTTTCATTAACTTAGTTGCAAACATGAATCCCAGTATGTCACAGGCATGTTATTATTTCAAAAAACCACCCCTACTGAAAAAAAAGGAATCCACCTATTGAAGAAAATAATTATTATATTATTAACATGAAACTAAAATAAAATAAACATAAATATGAAATAATACATTATTTATATGGAAAAATATTTTAATGTACCAATGTGAATATCACCACTATGATTTAGTAGAGATGGAATCCTTTCTCTTCCTATAAATTCATGAAATATGAAGCCAATATTCTAAAATAAATAAAATATACAAGATATAATGATAATTAAATCAATGTTCTATTATTTAATTTTATAGAAAAATAGAAAGCATATATTGTAACAATACATTTATATCTTCCCAAAGGGGTTCCTTCATTTTATTGTTTTCTCTTGAAGGATTTGAATCATCGTTATGTGAATATGTAATTGTATTAGTAGTTGTTAAACATTTAATCTACATTATATTAATGATGTTGAGAAAATATGGTTTTATGATGAAAACACATTTTATCAGAAACACCATTACATTCTCATTGTACTCTATTTTTTTAAAGGCTCTAGGGAATTGGTTCCTCTCTCAGGAATCAAAATCAACTCTTTGTGGCCCCATATAATGTATCATAAATTTTTCACATTGGGGCCCGAACAAAATTATTTTCATTTCCCAAACAAAGGGTCATCCTCGATTTAATTTTCATCTGACTGGACATTGGATTTAGTCTCCATTATGACAATTCATGAATTCTTATTTTTTTTATCTGAGATACACAATATTTGAACTGGTTGTGATTACATTATAAAAAACTCACATTTATCCCCTTCCACAAAGAAATTCACCTTCACAAAGTCCATTTCATCAACATTTAGTGCATTTATATTGTTAACCCTTTATAAATAAAAAATTAGAATTTTTAATGTATTATAATCCATCTCATTAATATATTCGATAATGTCAAATATGAAATATTTACATAAATTAGATTCCAATCCATAGAACCAGATATGTACATCACATAGGCCATAAGCATAATACCGCTAGTTTTTATCATACTACAATCATAATTATCTTTTGTTGAGAATGCATAACCATTGATTAAAAATACATTATATGATAGAACATTTTCATTCATCCCCTAGTTATCTACTGATTTACTTCAACAATTGAATTATAATTATTAGATAATTCGTGGAATATTTGATCTGATAGAAATTCAATAAATGGTTTATTATAAGGATTTTATATCCATCCTTTAGCTTTTTATGTTCAATTATCAAAAAATGTCTTCATGGACATTAATGTATAGATCAGTATTTTCAGTATTATGTAAAATATAAATGTTGGTTTTCTCATTCTATATAAAGGTAATTGTAACAACATCTCTTCTGAAAATCTCATCACAAATAAATAATATATTTTGGTATGTGTTTGGGAGATTAACGACATCATTATCTGATAGGTAATCAGTATAAAATTCAATATCTTATTCAAAAAAATATTATTCTTCATTACAATCATCTATACAACTTCGATTATTGACATCCCCTTTAAAAAAATTATATATAATGAAATGGTGTACATCCATTTATAATGGATAGGTCCATAGAGTGGATCCTCACTAACTAATTGAACCATTTTTTTGACCATTAAATCAATGAAATATTTTTGAAATAACATATAAAATTCACATAATATGATTGCACACTCTTAATTCATGATTGAAATCATTGTTTGTCCTCTAAAATTACTACATATGGATTCAAAAAAAGGTGTAGAGTTTGGTTAATAAATACTATAAAATTCTATGTAGTTTGCAACAAAAATCAACATGAATTAAATCATTTTTCAAAAAATTTAAATTGTGTGATTTTAATCATGATAACTTCAAATTACTCATTCAAAAAACAATCATGATATTTGATGAATATCCATTCTAAACTTCATCACTATTTTGGAAAAGTTTAAATAACAAATTTTCAAGTCTGGATAGAGTGTAAGATATCAGAGGATGAAAATTATTCCATGGACCCTTCACTAATTACAACTAATTCTTTATCCCCATTTCAATCTAGTCCATCCCATCATTGATTACATATTTTCGTTTTATAGGAACATAGAGTAACATGGAAATAGCACTATCAGAAACACTTTTTTTCCAACATGCGTGAAATCAATAAAATTATTGAAATAAAAAGAATTATAATATACAAATTCAATGAAAATGTATATCTTCTTCCAACTTGACATTGAAAGGATTATTGAAAATTGTCTAACAAAAAGAGTGTAAAAATCATTTACGAAATTTTACAGTTTATCATATGTTACTAGAGATGGAGTTTTACATTATTCAATAATCCAATCAATTTCTATCATCTCTTATTAATATTTATGTCTTTAATGTGAAAATTTTTGATACCATAATAATACTGTCTTCGATAAAAATTTCAACAGTTTCGTGTGTGTATGTTTTTCACAAATTGGACACAACAACATTCCTTTAAGGATATAGGATGATAATTTTACATAATCTGGGAATTCATTAATCATACCATACAATATTTACCTCAATTTTAATTAATAATTTTGATGAGAATCATACATGATAACACCTATATAACACAAAAATTTCAGATCCTCCTTTAGTGGATCAAAATAGGCATTAATATCATTACTGAGTTTCTTTGGTCCAAATACGATCTGAGAAAACATAATGTATTTTTGATTCATGCATTACCATTTTGGAATGTTAAAATTTAAAAACTATATGGTAGATGTACTATGAGTAATACTATGTACACCAAAAATATATAATGCATCAATTGTTATTGCAAGATGAAACCAATTTCAAAATTCATGATACTCAAAATCAATTTTCTTCCACTAAGGAGAATCTACTAGATAATGTATGTTCCCACAATTAATTATTGTATCTACATATCATGTGTATTATTTCATTGTTTCCTAAAATACACATAGACTTATAAATAGCGGAATGATAAGAAATTACGATACATATATCGATGGACTTTATTCATTATCATTGTATCAATCTATGCCACATTTATGGAATTTTATGAGTGATTCATAGTCCTTGAGAAATAATATTGCACTATTTGGAAAATAATTTTTTTTAGACACTATACCCATTAAAAAATAATTATTATTGAGCCATATGTTCGAAATGGTAGTTTATTTCATTCTGGTAGCATATCATTTCGGAGACCATGTAGCTCTGTAAAGCTGGAGTCACTCCATAAAATTTCATATTTTTAATTATATATTACATCAGAGAAGCTAAAGACTAATTTTATTTAGTACATCCAGTATACAATTGTCTTTGTTCACGTCTATCTATCTTCTCAAAAAACATTGTGTGATAAAACATTTCATCTTGAATTACCATTTTCATTTTTTACATATGATCTCCATCATCATTAATAGTAGTTTTCATATCGAATGATTCATAAACCAAGTTATCATCCCAATAGGTGTGTATGTTTAGTGTTTTCCCATTTTTAGTCCCACATCTATAGCTCTGATATATTCCATGAAAAATCAAATTTTCTTCCGACTATTTGAGACTAATTTTTCTTTAATAAAAATTATAATAACATAGGGAAATGATTTAATATATATTCAATGTGTGATATCTTGAAGAAAAGATATACAATTTATATTCAACTTTACACAGATTTCTAATATGATTAGTGTGCGTCTATTTTAAATTTTTATCCATGTTATTGGGTTCATAAAATAATAATTTTGACAATAAATAAAAAAAATACACCTAACATATTCCATATCAAAGGAAAATTTTCTATAAAATAATAATAATGGATACCAAAAATATGATTGATTCAATGAATTTTCGTATGATTTTAATAAAATTGGATATTTAATTTATGAAATTAATTTATCCACATTGGTAGGTGTTATACTTAAAATTCATTCCAATGTAAATTTTTTTATAGTTTATTACTCATGAACTCATTTTCTAAACATTTATCATTTCATGTTTTTGTATGACACCCAACCTACATCACTCTTGGAAATGAACCTATGTTTCATGAATTACTCTAAGAGGTAGTCATCCATGGGTAAACAACTAATTATAGAAGTTTAAGAAATATATAAGAGATGGGGGATGAGTCTCATGAAAGAAAATACAATATCTATTTAGTAGAAAAAACTAATAAGAATGATATTTGACTATTAAATAGAGTTTGGATGAGTATATAGATACAAATTTCATTAATAACTATTGTTTGACACACATTTTTTCATTCATAAATCCCCTGAAAAATTGAAAATATAATATAGTAAATTAAGGAGTAATTAGAATCACAAACATGATAAACAAGAATAATAAAGTCTCTTTCATATACTATATGATATAAAAATATATGGTTAAAAATAATATATAAAGAGTTATTTCACATACATGGATGTTAATAAAAGATTCATAGTGGTGGAACCAATACATGTCGACCTAAAATGATGAAAAACTGAAAATAATTTCTAACCTCGTGAATTTGATAACTTCTATTCTAGTTTTTTGGAAAAACTTATATGAAAACATATGGAATTATTTCATATAATATTATAGGTATATCAAATATTTTAAAACATCTCAAGAATAATGGGATGTCAAATCACCACACTGACACATCCCAAGGATTCGTGGGAGTTCATCACATAAAAACTACCCATCTAAAGGATTATGGGGAGGGAATCTAATACAAACTGACCCATACTTGATATTCTAGGGAGGACCATAAAGAAGTTGGAACAAATAAAAAATGAACAGAGACAATATATATAAAAAAACAAGGTAGAAAAAGCATTTAATCCTTGAAACATCAATCAAATACACACTAGATATACATTTTCTAAATGGAATATCCATACATCACTAAAAAATCTAAGTGGAATCACAAAATTTATTGATCTATAAAACATAACTCTACATCAAATGTCACTACTATAAAAATAAAAAAATAACTATATCGTTTAATACACTAGGAAGCATTTGCTTCGGCTACCCAACCTCCATCGTGAAAATTGACCCATAAACAATTATACAGAAGATGTAAAATGTGATGGGATATCAACAATATGGTTAATTACACTATTTAACAGTGGAAAATGATGAATTATTCATCCATTTTTTCACATTGAAAATAATATCTCACAAGTATTTTATATTAATTCAAATATGAAATTGAGAATGAGATGTTCGTATGGGTTGGGAGAGAACATTGCATGGCTCACAATATAGGTGTTTCATGCTATAAAAATTTCCTCACTCCAAATGAATGATCTCCAAAGAGAAATATACAAAATAGAAAACTCACCACACTCACAGTTGTCGAACATACTCCACCATACCCAAAACCATTGATGTTTTACACCATAATATCCCTATTAGAAAGTATGAAAAGTCATAAATTTGAGAGAAAGTATAGAACGACTGATGTTTGAGCCTTAGATTCATTCGACCCTTGAATAATTTAATACTTTATTTGAGCCTTCAATTCGATCCTCCAAATTCTTCAAGTCTTGATTCAATCATAAATTCATTTGGGAGGAGCACCAATAAATGGTGGATTCTGTGGAAAACGTAAGATATCACCACAATTTAACAATCAGTTAGGGTTTCTAATATAGATTGAAACACTTTTATCATCACTTCCAAAAATGCATTGATAAATACACATTTTATTAATTATTAAGGAAAAAGTGTTGATAACGATATAGCTTTATCAGTGATTAAAAATCACTGATAAAATAAATTTTTATCAGAGACAAAGTTTGAGCATTGTTAAAGATGGATTTTTTAGTTCTTTTTTCAATGTTGATAAGTCACAATCTTTATCATGGCAACAAATGTGCTGATAAAGATTCCCTTTATCGGTACATGTTACTTAAGTTATGACAAATTATTTATAATTATAGTTATAAATAAATTTTTTATACATATATATATATATATTTATATATATTTAATAAAAATAAATAAAAATAAATATAAAATGTGTATTTTTTATTTAAATATATTTACAATAGTTTAATTATTATTTAAATATATAATTATTTATTTATAATTATATTTTTTTAAATAATATTTATATAATTATATATATAAATTTCATTAATATATAGAAATATAAATTTAGTAATTTTATTCATTATTTAAATACATTTATTATAAATATAAAAATTACTTAAATATATATAATTATTTATTAATTACTATATAAATGCCTTTAAAAAACTTAATACTTATTTATTTATAATTATAAATATATAAACGTATAAATATATTAAATTTCCATATATATATATATATAAATAATTTTTTACACATATATTTTCAAAATTATTAATGAATATTTAATCATAAGTGCATGCATGTTAAAAATGAATGAAATTGAATAAATTAAAACTAACTACACATTAACAATATTGAAAAAAATGGACAACTTTTGTGGGTGTTGTATACTAAAAAGAATCTATTACGTATATGTGAAATCAATATAACATATGATTCATCTCTATTAAATTTTAAAATCAAATGACATTCAATAATTTCCATTACACTTTGCAATTAGTTAGTATTTTTATTTCATATTAATTTTTAATTATAAACCATTATTAACTAAATATGGGAATACCTAATATAAATAATAAATACTTTGTGTTATATTATTCATATTTATATGCATTTATATATATATATATATATATATAATAATATTTATTTACATTGTCAATATTTATCTAATTATAAAGGGTATCAATTATCACCATTAAAATAAATGCACTGATAATAGGTACAATTTAAGAGTGCACTTTTTCTAGTACTGATAAAGTCCAGTGCAATTAATGTCTTGTTTTGCAATAGTGTCATGAATCAACCATTCAGGATATGAATCATGAAATAACATGATTTTTTAAAACATTCGAACGTAAATCATCTAGGGTCCCTCTACTGTATGATGTTCCTTTGTACAAAGTGTCTTCACCATTCTTTGTTCGGATTTTTTGTTCATTTTACTCTAGATCAAATTTGAATACACCCTTATATAAAATGAATAAAATAATAAATAAATTGTTTTTCAATCATACATATAATAAATAAATAAATAAATTTTATATTTAAAAAAAATATTCTTTGAATAGAGCAAAATAATCCAGAAAAAATTGAATTCAATATCTTTCTTAGGAATGAAAAAACAACATACTAAAAATGATGCTCGGCCAACCAAGATTCAATTTATAGTCTTCAAATAATATTGTTAAAATCAATTATAGATGAATATTTTAGTTCCACCAAATAGAATTTATGATTTTATCCAACTCATAATTTTTCTATAAATCAGGGAAAGATGTATTTTAATTTTCATGTTTGAAATAAACATTCCTCTCATTTTGTCATGACCTGACCCAAACAGGGCTCGAGCCGCAATTACCCCAATCCCACCTCTATAGGCCAATGGCTGGTGACAAGTGTTGAAGGCAAAACAAATCAGGATAGCCTTTTCCTAAGTACCTATACACACACAGACACACACAACCCACTCAATGAAGAAGTGCAGAGTAAAAGGAAAAGTAAAGTACAAACTGCTATAATCAAACCAACAAGGTGCATTGACCTCAATAGAGTACAAAGTGAGTGCTGAAGGTAAAGTCAAAAGAAAATGAAAAAACACAAACCCAACCAGAAAAGTGCCACAACTCGGCAACAGGTAAACAAAAGTAAAACAGATGGGAGAGTCCCACACCTGGAACCCGACTACGACCATTGCACGCGGTCCAAGATCCCGAACTCCTAAGATATTTTGTAGTCATGATCAACCTATATGTCATCATCAAGGTCACACCAAGTACAGGCAAAGCCCAAGAAGAATTCAATATAAAAATAATTTGTAGGATACCTCGAAGGATCAAGGGAGAAATAAAGGAGTTATTGATGGGTGAGTAGTATATCGAACAAGGATTAGTAAAGGAGTACAACAGAGAGAGCAGTAAGGAGTACAACTCGACCCAACAAGGGGAAGGAAGTAGAATCGTCCTAACATAAGGATATATAAATTGTTAGAAGATGAACTTCCCATCGAGCCTTCGCTGCCTATAGCTGGTAGACTTGTCCAACAACGATAATCTAGACACAGAAATAATGTGGTATTCCTCACGCGTATTTCCCTCTCATGGAAGGAGAGTAACCAAAAACCAAGAAGGGGTTACAGGAGAAATGTATATACATATCCATATGATCAAACAAGAAACGTGATCAAGATGATAAGGGCATGTCCATCTCATAGCTCAGCCAGAGAAGGTAAGTCACAAACAGTCCCAGAAGTAAACACCATCAATACACAGTATCCCGCATGTCTTCCCCAAACTACAAGTCAAGGGGCTCAAATCCCAGCACCTTGAAACTATCCACTTTGGGCGGTACTGACTTGCCCGCACAGTTTTTCGGTCACGTCACAAGGACATGTCTCAATGGGGAATGTGCCCGTTGTTCTTGAGAGTTATGGGGAATGTCATACAACACATCGTCACTATCACACATTCGATAGATTTTCTCCAAGTCAAGGATATCACATTACTGACCCGTACAACCAAGGGTCCCGGTCCGGTAGTCATGGAGAAAATCAACAGACTAGCCTAGAAGAAAGTACTGAGCCTGAGAGAATTCATCAGGTAACACACTGCACAGCCAAGCTGGAGGGTAAATCCTATGAGGTCATCAGGTAACCCACTACCCAGCCCAGCTGGAGGGTAAACCTTAAGAGGTCATGTGGTAACCCACTTCCCAGCCCATCTGGATGGTATACCCTAAGAGGTCTTCCCGTAACCCACTTCCCAGAATTGGGGGGGGGGGGGGTAGGGCAAGGATATAATCCACCTAGCCATCCCATCGCACGGTCTCAAATGTATGAAGTCCCTCGAGGGTAATCTCACCTCCCTGGTCGAACCTCCACGTCGCACGCCGCGACTTGAATCACATTTTGGACATGGGAAAAAGATCGGTGATTCCCACCTTCAGATTATCCATATGGTGAAACACTTAAGGATATCCGGTCATGAAAGGTTTCATAGTCTTTGTCACACGACCAAGACTCTCTTACACGCTTGGAATGTGAAGGAGTCGATATCATCGACTAAAGAAAAGTTTCCAAGTCTTCTACTCTACTGACACAGGGTTACACTGATTCCCCGCGTCACCCTGGTAACACCTCAAACAAGGATCATGGATAAAATCATTTCACATATAGAGTCTAACAATTCTATAACAAATAGTAGAAGAGTAGTAGAGTTTTCCTTTTATCACCTCATGCTCAGCAGGATTGTAGATATCCAAAGCTCGCATTTGTCCGAAGTCCCAATATTCATTTCCTAGAGCCTGACGTGGATCACCTGGTGGTGATGGGAAGACCTCATAATCTCATCCCCCACTTCTATCTCCTCTCGCTCCTCTTCTAGTACCATCCCTTTGGGCCCTACTCCGATCACAATGCTGCCTCTGCTGTGGTGGTTCACCTGCTACCTACCTGATGTTCTCAGCATACCTGGTCGAGAATTCTTGTGCTAAGTGACCCTGCCCCTCAAAACATAGCATCAGTGCTTGCTGGGATACCCTACTGCCCTATATAACCATTGTGGTGTACAACCATGGCCCTGAGTCCACTCACAGAAGGGTATCCTTGGCTGAGCCCCTGTTCTTTGCTGCCATAGTGGTGCACAATCACGTCTCCGAAACCAACGGTGGGAAGGCCACCTGCATCGAGGTTCTTTCATCTGGAGCATGCTAGCTACGAAAGACATCTCGGCTCTGTCGTGCCTACTGCCACCACCAACTATAAAACATGACAGGAATCTCTCTGTCACCAGCGCCTGATCTAGAACCTCGTCATAAGTGGGGATGCACAAGTGTACGTTGGTGACATGAATCTATATACAGACACCCTGATCGAACATCCGCGCTGGGATGTTTCCATCCAGGATGATGTCCGAGTAAAAGCATGCATGGTCTGAAAACCTAGTCACATACTCAGTCACCGTCATATTCCCCTGCTGAAACTGCAAAAGCTCTTACATATGAACAGAGAATAATTATAAGGGGTAAAACTCCTCACGAAATAGTAACTGAAAGTCATCCCGCAAAAGTGACGACTCATCGAGTAATTGAGTCACTAGATTCCACCAACATCTAGCTGCTCCGTGGAAAAGGTTGGCGGCGAAATCCACCGTATGATCTTCAGGTGTCTACACAAGATTGAAGAAAAGAACCAATGTCTCTAGCCAAACCTCTACTACCTGAGGGTCTGGCTCACCACTGAACCTTTGTAGTCTCTACTGCAGGAACTCATGGAGCCTGCTCAGCCCGCACTCAAGCTCAGTCTGCTCTGCTAACACTGTCTACTGCTCACCTGGAGGGTGTGCTTCTACTAGCCCACATGGATAAGGGGACTCTCTTGATCGGTCCTAGACTGAGGCCCCATCGCTCACAGGGTCGTCATCATGAACCAAAGCTGGTATCATGGATGGCTGTCTCTGCGGATGCATCCGGAATGTTATCAGGGAGCACCGCGATCAGATGATCATAAATGTCTATGACAGTAAGAAAAATGGGGAGCTGACTCAAGAAGGATAGTCAAAGAATCAATCATATGTGATGCACAAATCAATTTTCCCTACAATTGGTGTCTCAGCATGCTGATTCAACAAGAGGGGTATTATGGTCCTAGTGAATGGATACGTCAGCCGTCGCACCATCGCTGGACTCCCTGGCCTTAGAGCCGCTCTCAAGACACGTTGACATTATTTCCCTAGATCCCAACCCATTCCTCTTTAGGGACCTCCGAACAATGTGCCAAGGAATGAACCACCTCTGATACACCTTTTTATTGACCAGACCTTACCTAGGCTCAAGCCGAAACTACCCCAAGCCCGCCTCCATAGGCCATGGGCTGTCGGAAAATGCTGAATGCTAAACAACTCAGGGAGGCCTTTGCGTGAGTACCTGTACACACACACGCAGCCCACTCGATGCAGAAGTGAAAAGTAAAAGGAAAAGTAAAGTAGAAACTTCTATAAACAAACCAAAATGGTGCATCGAACTCTAAACAGTACAATGAGAGTGCTGAAGGTGAACTGAAAAGAAAAGGGAAAACACATGCCCAATCAGAAAAGTGCCACAACCCGACAATAGGTAAACAAAAGTAAAACAATTGGGGGAGCTAGGTGTGGGCTTAGTACCCTGTCTTATTCCATGGTTTTAATTTTAGGGTATGGAATGATTGAATAATGGAATGATTTGAGAACTCATCTTTTGCTATTAAAGACTTTTTAAAATTCATGATGTTATTCCAGAGCAGCGCCTTCAGACGGTGTGCGATTCCAAACCCCAGTGTGGCCATCATTAATTTTTTTCAGTTCATTCCCACTGGTAACACCAAATAAATTGGATAGATCCTAAAATGTACCTGGGATAGGAAAAACGAGGTCACCGTTGAGTCTAGATCAATCTATTTACCCAATGAGGGGTGTAATTTTCATAGGAGCGACTCTTCGGTGGAAAATGCCACCAGGGGCATTTTCATAATTTGGTGGCCTCAGGTGTTAAGTTTTATAACTTTTGAATGGAGGCCCAGAATAAAATTCTGATACATCCATTGTGCTTAGGGCATGGTGATTACCTTAGGAGATGTTTAATCTCGACCCTTCTGAGTGTTCAGGAATGGGCCTACTGGTGGGGGAATAAAGTTAATAAATTTAAAATTGACCAAATTCTATACTTAAGTCATAACCCCTCCCATTCCTCCCATTTTCATCCTCTCAAAGAACTCAACCTTGGAGCCCCTATCAACCCCAATCTATCCATCTCCTCCTCCTCTCCATGCTTTTTTGGTCGGCGGATCATTGCGAAGTGACGGGCTATGCCCCCGAGGTAGGATAGTGCGTTTATTTTTTTCAATTAACACATCTACATCGAGCTTTCATTACAAAATTAAATCTCTGTAAAATAATCAAGAGAATCCCATATTCGAGTAGGAATCGTTTAAAGATTACCAACATATTCTTCAGATTGAAAATTCGAGTCCCGAGGAGACCGTAGTGATCTGGAGATTTTTCGAGAGGATATGGGTGTTTTTCCGGTGGTCCTAGACGGTCTGACAGCCCTCCAGGTGGCGACGATATTCAAAGGCGGCGACGCTGGGACTCTCCGGGTGGTGGTGCTCTTCAGTGGCGGCATCACGGGGGGTACTAGGCAGCGGCAGTATTTATCCCGGTGAGGCATTGTTGGCCAGGTGAGGAGGTGTCTGCCGGGCGAGGCGGTGGGCGAGTAAGGGGCGCCAGTTGGGGGGGAATGTAGGGCGTGACGATGTGGCTGGACCGGCTTTTGTCGGCCCGCACGCGCGGGAGACCGGGGTCTTCAGAACCTGGCCAGAAAATTGGGACCCGCAATACGCTTGTCTCATGGTGGTAAAGTCGGACTAGCATAATCCATTCAGGGCGAGGCGGACCGGTTCAGCTATATGGTGGGCCGGTCGAACCGGCCCGGCCGACCCGTTTGGTCCATTGAAAATTAAAATGGCCATAAATCTATGGCCATGTGTTAGATTTGTGAGATGTCTAAGGCTATGAATTTCTAGAATCGATACTAACATTTTGAGATGGTTTTAGGGATTTTTAATTCCCAATTAGGGGTCTCAATAACGTGGCACGCCCATTAAGTGGATTGGCGTTATTCTGGGGGTTCTTGTTTTTGGCGGGGTAGGCACATCCGGAGTCCGTTTTGAGTATCGTCAGTGGTGTTGGGACCCTGGCACCGAGGCAAAGTTTTGCAGAGTTGTTTTAGGCATTGAAACCGGATTTGGGGTGTGGGCCCCACGGCCCGTCTTATAAGATGCATGCACCATTTAGAAAATTTTTCATTGGACGTTCGTTCGGGGCATGCGAGAAATCGATTCTAGGTTTTTTTCTCGAGGGCATTACAATGGCACAATCTACCCGTTTTAATTGAGCATGGCGGAGCGGACCCCACGGTGGTCGTTTTGGGAATTGTCAACGATTTCTATCCTCTTCACCGGGTGTTCGTTTCGGACAAGTGATTAGTCAATCTTGGGTGCTTCTTCAAGAATATCACAATGGTGTGATCCGTTGGCAGTGCTTCGGTACAGTGATTCGGGTCCCACGTAGTACCGCTCGTGTGCGGTATGATGAAATGCATCATTTTCTCTAGATATCTGTTCCATGCATGTAAGCAGTAAATTTTACTTGTTTTTTGATGGGATCTCAATGGTGTAATGCACCCGACTGTTTTCAGAACCGAGGCTCAGGACCACGACATGTTGTTCGGGCGTAAAGCAGTGTTGGACAAATTTTTCGATGGATATCCATTTGAGACAAGTATAAAGTCGATCTCACGTGTTTTTCTGCGAGGATTACAATAGTACGATCCTTTTGGATGTGCGTAGAATCATTCGAGATCTCATTAAATGTGGATGCATGAAAGGTGTACGGGTGGAGGTTACTCCCGCGGTGTTTCCAGAGAACCGTTGGCGTGTGAATGTGAGCACTTTTTTGAGAGATAATTAAATGTTTGAAGAGGTGTGGTTGGTCGTGCTAGGGACATGGTGGATGAAATTTGGAGAACATATTTTTTCTCCCTTTTTGCGTTGACGTTGGACATCGTGTGCGTGATAGCCTTTAGGATAGAAATGTGGTATTCTATGGGTGTATACGGGGTTTCTTGGAGCATCATGTTGTAGTTTGTACACAAGAAAGTTTGTGTATGTGGTTTGGAGATAAGATAGGGCCACACTTCATGAGGATCCCATGTGTGTACCGTGTTTTACATTACATAATTTTCACCTCTCATGACACAGAGGTTCCTTCTGTTAACGATGGTTTCGACCAGCAGGGTGGAGTGGTTTCCCCTAGTTCTTTTCTCGACGGTTTGATCAGAAAAGATGTGTGGGTTCCCTTGTTCCTTTATCCATGTGTGATTTCAATATCACATCCATTCATGTTCTTTGGTAGGGTTATTATGGATTTGGTGTGACCAATACTCTACGTGGGTACCGATCCTCTACCCACGAGGTTGTTTCTAGTAGGGTGCGGAGCCTACTGTGCCCTGGGTGTAGACTCCATAGCCGAATATCGCGATCATATAATCCTTCCATGATATTATGTGATGTGTTTCCCTAGGCAGAGTTCCAGGCATCTTCATGACCCACACTACACGGGCACTGACCCTCTACTAGGTGAGTTGTTCTGGAGTCGGGTCATTGCGCGATACCCACTCTGTGTTCTGTTGGCCAGTGTTGTACCATCTTGTAGGGATGGCCAGAGCAGTTCCATGTATACCTTCCAGGGGGTTGGGCAGTGGGTAACCTGAAAAACTCATAGGGTTTACCCTCCAGTGGGGCTGGGAAGTGGGTTACCCGATGACCTCTTATGGTCTACCCTCCAGCTGGGCTGGGTAGTGGGTTACCCGATGACCTCTTAGGGTTTACCCAGCAGCTGGGTTAAGTAGTGTGTTACATGACGACCTCATAGGGTTTTCCCTTCATCTAGTCTGGGTAGTGGGTTGACCAATGAATTCTCTCAGACTCAGTACTTTCTACTCGGATAGTCTGTGGCTTTTCACCATGACTACCGGAGTAGGACCCTTGGTTGTACGGGTCAGTGATGTGACAACCTTGATTTCAAGAAGACCTCTCGACTGTGTGACAATGACGAGGTGTTGTTTGAATTTCCCCAAAACTCTTAATAATGAGGGGCTCTTTCCCCAGTAAGATGTTTCCTTGTGATGCGGCCTAAAAAATAAGTGGGTGAGTCAGTACTGCCCAAAGGGGGTAGTGTCAAGGTGTGGTGATTTGAGCCCCTTGACTTGTAGTTCGGGGTAGACATGCGGGGTAATGGGCATCAATGGTGTTTACTTCTGAGACTATTGGAGACTCACTTTCTTGGGCTGAGATATGAGATAGGGATCCCCTTACGTTCTTGTTTGGGTTTCATGTTTAAGCATATGGATATTTATATACCTTATTCCAGTACCCCCTTCTTTGGTTTTGGTTACTCTCCTTCTAGGAGAGGTGAAGATGTGAGGGGTATGCCATGTTCTTTCTGTGCTTAGCTACTCGTGGTTGGACGAGTCTACTCTCCTGCTATACGTAGCGATGGCTTGACAATAATTTTAACTTCTCACTATTTCTAGATCCTTGTGTTAGGAAAAGTCTACTTCCTTCCTCTTTTTGGGTCAAGCTATACTATTTACTGTACTCACTATTGTACTCCTTTACTACTCCCTATTTGATATACTGCTCACCCTTAGGTACCTACTTTTATGCTCCCTCGAGCCTTTGGGGAATCCTAATGAGTATTTTTATACTCACACTTGCTTGGGATTTTCCCGCACATGGTGTGCCCTAGCTGACGATATATAGGTTGTTCTTGAAAAAAAGGATATTAAGAGTTTTGGGGGATGGACTGTGTGCGGTGGTTGTGGTCATGTTTCAGTTGTGGGACTCTTCTAGCTGTTTAAATTTTGTTTACATGTTGCTAGGTTGTGTCACCTCTCTAGTTGGGCATGGTCTTTTCCTTTAGTTTTCAGCTTACCTTCAGAACTCACTTTGTAATATTTAGTGGTTTATGCACCTTGTTGGTTTGATTATAGCAGTAGGTACTTTACTGTTCCTTTTACTCTGCACATCTACATTGAGTGGGCTATGTGTGTGTACATGTACTTAGGAAAAGGCCTCCCTGAGTTGTTTAGCCTTCGGCACTTATCGCTAGCCCCTGTAATATGGAGGTGGTCTTGGGGTATCTGTGGCTAGAGCCCCGGTAGGGTCCTTTCATGACACATTTAATACAATTATATTTTTTAACTCATAATAGATGTGCATGGCCATCTTGATAAACATCACATTGATTATTTTTTCTCATCACTGAAGGTAAATTTCTCTAGATTGTTTCTCAAACATCAAGTACATGCCTCTTAACATAGGATATAAAGTAATACTCTATCTTCACTCTATAAAATAAATAGAAAATATAAACTATGAAGACATTGAAATTTGGGCCAACTAATTCTCATGATTTGGATCGATGTGTAATGATGTGAAAACAATGTATATCTAAAATAGAGAGTTTAAATACAAATTAATTTTCATGATAATCAGTAAAATGTTTGTCATAATATTCCATTTAGATATCATATCACTCAATATTAACAACTAAAGTAAATGATCATAAAACATGAAAGTGAAATTAATGAAAAGATCAACCCCTCCACACATCTTTTATTTTACCAAATTTTTATTTTATCTCTTTGGAACTCATGCTTGGGGTATGTCTCACACCCATTATAAAACCCCTTATGATCTCCCGAAAACAAAAATTTTAATAGTTATATTAAGATAATTGGTTTGTTAATGGTGATTTTCTACATCTAAAGAAAAAACAATAATTTTTCTATTTTTTTAAAATAGGGGAATATTGTAAAACAATGAAATATAAACCCTCCCCATCAAATGGAAACACAAACACACTTAATTTATTAACAAATACAATCTCGTTACACCATAATATTTCTTACCATCCCCACACTATAATCAATGAATATAATGAAAAACATACAGATTATGGTAATAAAATAAAATATGAGAATGAAATATTTATCTTCATAATAAAGGTCATCCCTGGTCTTTATAACATATAGAAAAATCTATGTAAGGATATTTCTAAGAATAAAGGGATCAAAATAAATTTAAGAATGATTTATATCTTTTATATCCTTTAGAAGATGAAGAAATTATAAAATTAATTATTCCCTAAGTATCACTCACAAAATTTACTCAAAAAATTATGTGACATATTTTATTTGTATCTTGGGAATTGATGCATGTGATAAAGTATAAATAATTAATGGAAACTAAAACTAATAAGAAACTAATAATTTGAAATGTAATAAATTCAAGGACCCCTAAAAGAGAATAAATTTCATTTACATATATTGAAAAATTCCCCCAAATCCATTTTTTTCAAATTAATTACCATTCGTATAACTTTTAACATAAATTACCCCAAATATATCATTCAAATTCATGTAGAAATAAATCTATTAGATTCCTGATGTTTAAAAAAAATAAATTCTCTAGGATCAATAATTATAGTAAAATTTCATATTTGGGGTGTCTGATCTTACAACTAAAAATTCATGAGCATAATAGTAGGGAAGTGCAAAAAAATATATAATTAAAACTCACACTTTTTTGTTTAATTCATATGCACTATACTGCAACTACAAATTCTTATGACTTTCTTATGTATGTATAATATTTTCATAATTTATGATGTGAACTTTCATCTCATTGTGTTACCTATTCCCATGACCAAATTATTTAATGAAATACATCCTTGAGATACCTTGTTCATTCACAATGGTCCTGAAAATGAATATAAACATGTTAAAGTGCAAGACATGTTTCAATATAACTCAAAAGTATTAGCAGTATTTTTCCAACAATAAAAATTCCAAAATCTAAATATAACATTAAAATATAGGTTTCCTCATATATTTTATTTATTTTTGTTGGAATTAAGTAACCTTTTTAGCTCAGGTGAAAAAATATTGAAATGAGTGTACCTCTTCAATATCCAAAAACATCCTTAGCTATGATATAACCATGAACATGGTCCTCCTTTATTCATTTGTTAGAGTCACACTCTTATTTAGGGGTTCACTTTCTGAACATCTATCGGGCCAATTAGACAATGATTTTAAGACTATAAATACTGAATATATTTTTTTCAACATTAAAAAATGTTATCCTTCTTCAATGTTTTGTGTTCTAGTTGTGCCTCCATCATCAATGGTTATATCTCAAAGATTTCATCATTTCTTTTTTTAATTATCTTCAATTTTATCAATACAAAAATCTTGTATCTCTTTTTTTATTATAGGGAGTAAGACTATAAAACATTGATCATTAATTATTCTTTTAAATCGTCTTCCCTTACATCATATTTCATCATTTACAACTTGATTTTTAAGATCACCTAATCTCTACTAACTATCAAGCATAGTTAAATATTCATAAAATCAATTAATTCTCGACTTTTGGCCACAAATATTCCTCTAAAGATGAAAGGATTCCACTATTCTTCTAGTTTTTTCACTAATAAGTCCACTTGGAAGTTGAATTTATCCACATTGATTATGTTATCATTAAACCAAACATAGGGGTATTTTACCATTGAACTTTTTACTAGATAAAACAAATTATTTTCTTCATTTTCTATACCCTATATTTTAATGGTGGTGGGCCCCATTGTATTGAAATTTTTAGCCAAAAATTACTCATTATGGTTCTTTTGGGTTGAATGTGTTTTTTGATAAGTTTTGAGGTTGTTTCCAGAGTCTTATTGTCAAATAAGGCATGATGAGTTTGAAAAATACTCATAGATTACTATGTAACTAATGATAAAATTAAAAAATCATTAAAAGACAATAACATTGTAAATTGAATTATTGGGAGTGATTATTTTGAGTCTAAATGAGTTGTTCTAGGGATGAGTTGATTATTCAATTGGATCACAGGTGACACTCCAAGTTTTCTTCGAAACTCACAATGGATCATAAAAAGCATTGAAAGATAATAAATTTGTAAATCATTTGATAGCCCATGATTGAATTTTTGTGTAGTGCTATGATCTCATGAATCACACATGATTGTATTTTGTGCTTGAATAGGTGTCTTGGACAACACTCATGAATATATTTGGAGTTCACGTAGGGGTCTTATGCAACACTCGTGACTATATCTAGATCTCATACCTGGATCATGAAAAAAGTGTAAATAGGACTCAACATTGAGTGTTAATGTTGAATGATGTTTTGTAGAGTGTGAATACTGACATGCAATGGGACTTCACATGATGTGTAAGAAATGTAGTTAGGGACTCCCGGTGTTGTGAGGATTGTTATAGGTGCACATTTCATGTCATAAAACAACCTTGGACACTACTCTCCACCTACATTGTTTCACATGTTTGTAGTATTTTGGTGTTTAAAGACCACAAAACATGGAATAAGTGATATCTAATATTTATAATTGATTTTTCAATGATGTATCAAGTGACCAATATGGGCCATATGATGAGGCTGAAAGAATGTCATGAAAAATAATTCTATCTATCACCAGAGTGTCATGGAGCTATCTATACACACCCAAGAACATTCGTCCAGCAATGATGATTGAGGTCCCATGAAAGGCGTGAATGTTTATCGAGGACTCGTTATAAGATCTCATATAATGCATTAGAAAATATCAGACTCGAATATTGCGCAACACATGATCCCAATGAGGTGGAATGTTTCCATTAAATATGGAACTAATGTGGTGGACACTTGCTTATATATACCACAATACCCTTCTGTAAACATTGATGTTTTTTCATTAAAAGTGTAATCTAATTATCATCTAGATAATATACTCATAGTGAGATCCAAAAATAGGGGATCATAGAGAAGTATTATACCCGATTGATATCATATAAGTCTCTTGCATGATATGAACAGATTATTTCACAAAGGTGGAAAATGGACTCGTGAAAGAGGATTCACGAAACCAAAATTGTGTAGATCGAGACCTGTGTAATATGTGAACTATGGTTCACACTAGGTGTTAACTGTAAGGGTTTTTAGTGACCATAGGATTTCACCATGGGTTCTTAGTAGGGTTTGTGGGTGACTAGGTGTTTGTGGTTAATAGTAGTTCACAAAAAGTGTCATAGGATCACACATGGTGTCAAATGATCACATAAGGTGACCAAATGTTCTCACGAGGTGCCAAAGATGACTATAGATTCTCACAAGGTTCTAGAGGTTCTTATATGGTGACCATAGGTACACACAAGGTTACATAGGTTCATAAAAGGTGACAATCAGGTCTCACAACTTGCTATAGTTTCCCACGTGGTTCCATGGGTTAGTGCAAGGTGGAAGGGATTCGCACAAATGTGCCAAGGGTTCACCAAAGGTGTCAGGGGTTCGTACAAGGTGTCAGGGGTTCGCACCAGGTTATTTCACATGGAGTTATATGATAGGCTCTTTACTAGGGCTATCATACTAGATATTTGTGAATAAAGATACATGCATACAATTACCTATGAATTGTTTCATTCTCATATCATTATTATAATGGAGACGTAGAAGAATGTGAATCTACACCATCCAAAAATACCTGGAAAATTTGGTTATTCACTAATAAATTAAAATAAATAAAATGAATACATATAATCAATTTAATATCTTTTAAATAAGAGGTGATTTCTAAGTCTATATTAAATAGATGTATGTTCTATTTTTCTGGAATGTGGAAGTATTTCATCTAGGTGTTTTTATTAAAGTGAAGGAGAATATTTGAAGACAATTCAATAGATCATCTACTAATAGTTGAGAATGTATTCATTAGTAGTAATGAAGAGGCCTATATGTCCATAAACTGTGTGAGGCCTACATGTACATAAACCATGAGTGGATCTTCTCTGGAGAAGTGGGAAAGGAAGAGGAAAATAGTTATCCTATCCACCGATATTGATCCGGAGAAAGAGATAAGTGGATTGACCCTTGGAAATGAAATGAGTAGAAGGAAAATAATTTAATGGTAGTGATCCTTGGAATAGAAATGATCTATCCTAAACATTGTAATTTGGCAGTGATCATTACTGAATTTGGTATAATTAGAGCATTTTCATTGTTTTCTCATTAGATGGATCTATGTGAGGTTGAACCAAGTAAATATCTGTTTGAACATGTTCTTTCTTTATACAATTTATGTTTATTGAATAACTATTAGAAAAATTTGGAAATGATATGATGAACACTAAAGAGAAAACAATGTGACACTTATAATAAAGAGGTTAAGATTCAGTGGGGTAGGAAGAATTTTGAAAAGAATATCCATACCCTGATTCACCCCATCTCTTAGGGTATCCATGACCCTTCTAGACTTATGTAATATCCACACCTAAATCACATAAATAATTTTCAATCCTATTCTATAAGAAATTAATTATAATTTAAAATATACATATATATTATTACATTTTTCTAGATCATTTGATACCACTATTAATTACTTCTTTATGTTTGGAATGGTTCCAATATCATTGTGTTTCTCCTTAGTTGACACTAGCACATTAATGAAATTATAATATGTTAGAATATTGGAAGGTTATTCAACTAATTGGAAATTAAAATGAAATATATATAAATATTATATAAATTTATTACATTATGTATCAATTTTTTAATATTGAGAACTTTCAAAAAATGGAACTCATAGATGGTATAGTTATGGATGTTATTATCTAAAATATTCTTCATCTACATTCCCTTTCTCTTTTATATTTATAATCTAGTTGGGGGTATATTTTTTTATTTTTCTACTTCTCATGTTGATAGAGTTTAAATATTCAAATGGTATGACTTTTGGGATCGTATTAGTACCCCTTATTGTCTTTCTCATTGTTGAATAACATTTTTTTCAAATATAAATTCTGGGTTTATTAATGTTTACCTTTTTCCATTATAGTGAATCTTTATCTTTGTAATGGAAACATATTTCTCCTTTGAATAAGATTATAATTCATTGATGGTGTCCACATTAGAGGTGTTAAATATATAAAAGGTATTTTATAGTTTTCAAATTTTCCTTTTATGTGATAGGCCTTATAGTGATTGATATATAAATGTTCTTTATTGATAAACATCCCCTTTGTGTTTTACCTTACCCTGCCCAAAATTAATTACCATCATTATATTCCAAATAATTATCATCCTTAGTGCACGCACCATAGGATATTTTTTATAGAAAAGCATAGTGTCCAATTTTTTTTATTTCTACAATAAACTATACTTTTTTAAAAAACACTTCATTTTGAATTAATATATTCCTTACTAAGTAATGTAGTTAATGAAAACGAAATACTACTTTAGTTTTTTTGGGAAAATTATAAAATATTGCCTCTCATATTTAAAATGCATTGATTCATATTAACTTATTATAATATAGTTTCTGTATAGAGACAATCAAGATGATTATATACAAATTTATTTGATAATTTCTATTTTCACATATGGAATTAATGATGGCCTCAAAAAGTAGGATGATACGCTATAAATCCCATTTTGCAGATCATTTATGGGATATGGCAGTAGAATTATTTTCATATGACCAACCCACGGTAAAATTCATCAAATAAAGTATGTCATAAATAGTTTATAGGAAAATGTCAAGCTTATTGAGATCACGACCACAACCATGTTCACATATTAACCTTAATAAATCCCCACCATCGCACATCTAAAACATTGGGTGTATACTAATTTAACACTTTGGGTTCCAATTCTTTAATAAAACACACTTGTTTTTACTTCATTTCTCTTTTGAAAATCACTAATGACTAATAATGGGTTCATTTTATACTATACATCGTTTTTATATAAATTTTTGTGGGGATATATATATATATCGATACATGAAGATATATACTTGATAATTTATGTATATGAACATTGATCGATTAATATATATATATATATATTCATATGTGTTTAACATCATAAATGGGTGAACATTACCCTTGAAGGATTTGTTTCATGTTTAGATGATGTTTGAGTTTATCCAGTGATATATGTTGAGATAAAATGACTTAATAATCTATGTGGATCCCACATACATTGTTCTTTGTCATCATCATCAACTATAAAAATTTTATTTCCAATAGGGCATGGCCCAAACCCCAATAATATCAATGTAGTTAGAAATATTGTTGTGACTATGACATGATAAACTAATACATGCTACGAATTCATACATGGTAAAAACTCACATTTGGCTACACCATTTGTTGTGTGATACAATGTAATGGGATTATTATTGGATTATGTTAATCAAATATCCCTTTTAAATTTTTTTTAAGTTTATATTTAGTAGATTTTTTTTGGATTTAAAAAATTATGTGCAATAAAAGATGTGTATTTAAGGGGATTTCAATGAATTGAAACATAAAATATAATTTTTAATGGGGTTTTAAAGAATAAATTTGTGGAATATTTTTTGATTTAAAATGAATATAAATGGGGAATGTAGATTTTTAATCTAGGAATAGGTTTTAAAATTTTCAAAAAGGGTTTTGTATTTGGAAAGTTATTTATGCATGAGTTGTGATGGAATTTATATATTTTAAAAAAAATTAATATGGAATATAGGATCTGGAATTTCTATGTGGTTTTTCATAAGAATAAGTTCATTGATATCAATGTTTGGGAACATGGAGACATACTCAATGAATGAAGTGAATTTTTTTAAAAACAATTTTCAAATAGTTGTTGTTTTTTTATAATATATACTTGTTGTTTGAGAAAGTTAAAATTGCGTAATTTTTTTTATTGATTGTTGTAAATTTTGAGTGTTTATTTTCATTGATTCCCCTAAAAGTGATTTTTAAAATGTTAAATGATTTTTTAATGGTGAAATGTTTATTCAATATGTAATTAGATTTGTTTTTTGTATTATTATTTATTATTGAATGTATCCTCACCCAAAAGCACACGAGCATTAACGAACTAGTTCATCATCTCTTCTAGTGGTATACGAATTTCATACCATATGGTAATTACTATTTGGGTGTGACTCAATGGGTAAATTTTCAATTGTTTATTATGGTACCTTGGGGTATTCTACATCTCATTTGGATAATGAGTACATTGGTGTTAAAATTTTCCAATGGGAGGTGATATTTTTTGGTCCCTAAACTATAGGGGAAGGAATTGGGAGTTCTTTGGGTACCTAGGACAGATTCTACACCAATTGAGGTTATGTATCATCTTGTTTTTTTTGACATGGGAGGACCACCATTATCGTGGCTCGAGGTAAGAAGACTAGTGTTATCATGTGTTTATTAATAACTCAAGGATCAAACCCATGTTTTTATAGGGATATTTTTTATTTATTACTTCTTAAATTATATCTAAAATGAAGGTTTTTTTGTTATACCTTAAGAGGACTATTTTTTTCATTTGGGTGCATTCTTATTGGTTCTTATTTTCTTTAAAAATGGTTTGGTAGGGTTTTTAAGGCCTCTCTTTATTTTTTAAATTCCTATGAATGATCAATTATAAGTATTTGGTGGATTATATTGAGGTGTTTATATTTTGGAAATACAATGTTTCTGATTTCTTATAGAGTCTGATGTCTTGGAGATTAAGTATTGTGTTTTGGTAGAGTGATTTTTTTGTGTTCTCTTTATTTTAAATTTTTTTTTGTCTGGTAGTGTCCTTTTTTAGTAAAATTATTTGTTGATCCATCATCCAATTAATGTTCTTAAATGGTATGGACAACCACTCTAAGTCTCTATCCCATTATTTTAAATTTCTGTTTTGTCTGGTAGGTTCTTCCATGCTTTGATATATCCATAATTTAATATGGTTTCAACTGATTTCTAAATGGGTTAAGAAGAATTTTAAATTCTTTTTATCCATCATCAATGAATGAAATATATTTTTACATGAAAAATATTTGGAATAATTTTCAAATAGAAATTGGGTGGTTTATATTTATATATGGTCGTATATAATATTTTATTAGATAATGTTTTTATTAATGTTGAAATATATTTACGTTCTTCTACATTATATGATTTTCCCAATGTATACTTGTTAGAAATTCATTAAATTACATATTATTTCCATTGAGAATGTGTTTTATTACATTTTGTGGTTATATACAAATATGAAGGGGTATAGGTATATACCTATATCATTATATATCCACGTGAGAATATTTGGATATGAACATATAGTGATGGATATATGTATATATATATATATGTTTATATTTCTATAACATTTATAAAAGAGGTACATGGTTGTTTAAACATAAAGTTTTGATTTTTATTAAAAGAATTCACAAATATATGTTTATGAAACTTTTTGGTTTTTATTTTGGGATTTGACAGAGTTCATAAAATTATTGTCAAATTTTTCTAAGAGAAATTTTTTCTTTTAAAGGGATATTCTAACCGATATTTTTGATAGATGGAAAGATTCATAATGGGATACTTATTATGGAAAATATTTTTAATTGATGTGGATTTAAAAGTGTAATTTTCTTCGGGTTTTTCCATGAGAGACAACCGGTATTAGAGTAATGGGATAGATGATTTCATATTTTTCGGCAAGATACTAGCTAGGTTATGTTTTAGATTTCGCCTTTAAAGGATAAGTGGTATTGTTGAGAGGTTTATATAGGAAGCCGTAATGTTTCTTGAAGTTATTATTGATTAACTTTGAACACTATACCAAAGATCTCATCCTATGTGTCTTGAATTTTTGTTTATTGGGAGCCCACACATACAATTATGGATTATGTTGTGATTTATTCTTATTTCATTTAACTTTTAATCCTTCCATATTTTACTTTTAGTTTTTTCTTATATATTTATTGTATATTTTATCACTACCATATTATCTTGGAAATCCTATTGATATCATTTTTTTGAATAAATATGGTTTTTAAAATCATGATTTGTAGGTGTTAGATTTCATTAAAAGTGTGAATTCTTATTTTTTTAGTTGTAGAAAAATTGGATTAGTATAGAAATATGTATTTCCATGTGATTGAGTTCATATAAAAAAATGAAATTGGTGTTTTAAAAATTGGTTTGTCACGATGTTTTATTTTCCTAAAACAATGAAAAAGTTTATAAATATATGTTTCAAATGAGTAATTTATTTTTTATTTTGGAAAAGGAAATGCATGGACAATGTATTTCTTATCTATTCCGAAATCGTGTTTTTGAAATACTCATAGAACACGATGTTTATAGACTGAGTGAAGTATTTCTTGTTATTGAATGGATTCTAAAAATGGGTTTAGGGTTTGGACAGTAGGGGATAATAGGTTAAATTGACTAATTTGATCAGGTATATCAGTTTCTATTTTAATTATTTAGATTGTGTCGTACCTATTGGAATTTTTACTACCATCTATGGTTGGTGGTGTAAATCTAATGTAGTGTCCAAGGATATACTCTAGTGGAGGAAATTCATTAGGAAAGGGTGTTTAGAGAGTGAGTTGATAGTTTATTTCTACATGTTTAATGTACAGTTTCTATATAGAAATCTTAAACATTTGTTTTTCCTATTAATATTTGACATACATATGGGTAATTTAAGAATTACAAAATAATTTTTTATTAAATATTTTTTATATTGGAAAATGATCTGAATGATTTATTATGATTCATATAATGATTTTTTTTATTAATATAGGATTAGAACACCCCTTGTGTCTGTGCTGGTCCAATTTAGATAGTAGTCTAGGCATGTTCATGATAATTATATTATTTTCACATTAATAATTATTTTTATTATACAATTTTTATTTTATTTAGTAAAGGTGAATATTATATAGTTAGAAATATTTGGAAAATAATGATCCAGGTTATTAATACACTATATTTCTTAATATTTTTAATTATGTATTTTTCTTATTTATTTCAAAAATAGAGTTTGAACGTTTTATACCGTAAATATAAAATTTTATCTAATTTTATAATCATGTTATTTGACGAACAAAAATTCAACAGCATTTTAGGTTGTGGGGTATTCCTATTATATCAACCATTTTTTATATTCCCCTATATCCTTCTCAGTAGAGTCAAATTATGGTTTCATGGTGTTATAATAGATGAGATCATAAAACTAATGGATTCAAACTTATAGTTAAGAATACACCCTAATTTATTGATCTTATAAGATATGAAAAAATGGATAGTAAAGTATGGTACAAGTTCTGCCAGAGACTAATATATATTTATATACACATTAGGATTATATTATTATAAAAAATAGTGATATCATATAAGGCTGGGTGGGATTATCTTGTTGTATGATATAACATATGTCATAGTGACATGTATCAAATGGTTTTATACTCTTGGAACTATCATGGCCAATGAATCCTCATAAAAATTAATATATTATCATTCAAAACCACCAACATAATAAATATAATTTAACTTGGATATATGGCCATCAGAAACCAACAACTTAATTGATGAAATTACTTACAGGGTTATGAACATTTTTATTAATTGAATGGGATGGATTCATACCTCAACTATAATACATATATCATATATAATGGAAGACCAAGACATTTTAATGTGTTTGACATGCCTTGTGGTGAACTATTCCAAAACAACGTCCTTGAAGATGGCTCTCCATTCCATTATTAATACCTAAATACTATCATATCTCTTGAAGGAATTGGCAGATACAATCAAAACTTATTTGATGTTTATTGTAAACCAATAGATACACCTAATAGGAAATAAATATTTGGTCATTCCTTTAGTTTCCATCGGCGAACTCTAGTGATATCAATATTCAATAGAGAATTGTATGCATGTTATTAAATTTTATTTCACACTGTTTTAGTTTCTACAGCATATAAATCATGGTTCCATTTTTCAAATTCATCTCCACTACTAAGAATAGTTTTTAATTAATGATATTAATCCTAGTTGTTTTTGATCCTATTCAAGTATTCAAAATCATGAAATATTTTAATAAATAATGGTTTATGTTATTATAATTCCTTTTGTTTTAATAGTTATAAAATATGATGTTTTTTCATATTATAAAGGTGAAATTACAGCATACAATAGAAGATATCAATATATATAATTCAGTGAAAATCATATGATTATATAAAAAACTCTGAATATGATATTTCAATATAAAATATAATTATTGGGTATTTGTGGATTGAGAATAACAAAGTGTCGTAGAGATGATAAGCTATCTCTATATACTATAAAATATGTTTATATATTTTACTTAATGATTATTCTATCTGTTCAAAATGATGATAGATAATATGTAAAATACAAATGTGGTATTGATAAAAATAGTATTCTATAATTTATTTATTTTCATTAAATATAATATATTTATGAATAATACTTTTTATTCACATTCATTTTTGAATTAATTTTTAATATTTAATTTATTAATAAATAATGGAAATGTTATTTTGGTATGTTTATTAATATATAAATTTGTTTTGATTTAATTACATACAAAATGGTTATAATTAATTCATTATATAATTGGAAAAAATTATTAGAAAAAATTCCATTAATTTCATGTGTTGTTATAATATATGTTTCAACATGTGATCTCACTATACACCATTCTACGAGATTATGGTTTATTGAAGAACTATTTATAACATTAATATAAATTGATATTTTTTAATTTTGGAAATGAAAACATTAATTTGTATTGTAGGAACAATCAAATACAAATATAGTAAGGATAATGGACACCCAGTTTTATATGGTTATCATATAACGTGAAACATTCAAGGATTATATATCAATGATGTTTGGATATTCCAATTAACCAGTACATAAAATGCATGCGATAATAACTATTGAATAAACTCATTTCTCATCTGAGGTCCATGACATATTCCCCTATTCAATTCTCTAACTTAAATGGGGTGGGAATTTATTATAAAAAAAGATTAATCACAAAAAGGTATCAATTAGATATAAACCACCAAACAAAATGATTTTTTATTCATCATGAATTATTCTTCACTTGCAGATCATCAATATTATACACATCAATACATTGTTCCAAAAATGATCATTAATGTATTTAAGACTGAACAACCTCACCATTAAATTAAAGTTATTCAATTAAATTTATTCAATTAACATCACTACGGGATCTACGGTTCTAAATCATCATGATTCCACTTATTCACTTCTATGTTTAATAATTCATCATCTATATATTATGTTCCTTTATTTCAAGTTAAATTCAAATTGAAATTTATACAATAATCACAATCTTGATATTTCATCTTTAATTCTAACGAAAGGACTATTTCTATATTCATATCTCTTATATAAATTATAATTGTTAGTTAATAGCTTATCAGGATACCTCTAATAATTCATGTGACCACCATTTCATCATTTCAATTAAAATTGTCTATTTAAAATAAATAATTGTTTTGGGTACTTCTACATGACAACATTATTTAATTTTTTATTCTACTATTTTCATCTATGAGAGGAATCACAGTGAAACAATATCCATTACGTTTCATGCTCTATTTCAATTCTATCATAATGGAATCTTTCAAAATAATGGTACACCTGGTTTTTCATATAATGATTCCACTGATTGAGTCAGAAAATCATATTTTCTGATTAGACCTATTTTGTTGAGACATTTAATACACTAAATATGTAATAGATCATCATAAAAATCAAAACCCTTGAAATTAATCTTTAAAGAATGTAATATATGTCCAGAGATGTAACATAAAATTCATAAACCCTGAATATTATCCCAAGAATCCTTCATTTCATGATCTATTACATCATGATGTTAATTAAAATAATTTTTGATTTTGATGGTGAGAAGTATTATAATATTCAATAGGAATCTTATGGTTATCCAAATTAATGTTATAAAATTATGGACTTTTCTATTTTTTAGTTCAATCTCATTTAAAACATGATGTACGTGCACATGACATGATCACCCCTTCACCCAAATTTTGAAAAAGTTTTTGAATATATATTTAAATTCATACAAAACATAAAAAGTAGTGTTGAAAAAAATAACATTACAATTTCTCCACATTCAACTCTAGTGACGGAATAACCTTTTCTATTATGGAATGAAATATTTTTTCTACATCCAATGACTTCCAATCATTTTTCTATTTATCAATATTCGACTGAAAGTATCATCATATACATCAAAACCTATCACATGACTTATATATGGAATTAAATTCAAAAGTAAAACATCATATAATTTTTAGATTCTGTATCTTTTTAAAAAAAATTAAAATTAATATATTTCTCCCACATAGATCATAATTCTTATCCTTGATTTTTTTTCTCAATTTATTCCACCTTATATTATTCTCCCCATTTGACAATAAAATTCAAAGTGTTCTTAAAATTAAATTCAAACCATGTTTATATATCAGAGATTATTTAAATAATTAAAATACTAATAAATACAATTTTACTAATATCAATGAATTAGTGTGTCGTAGAATAATATTGGAAACATGAAAAATAAAATAAGTGCTAAAATTTCATTCCTTAATAAAAAAAACTGATAATGAATTTAGATTGATTCCAAATCCCCATGGATATATCCTCTTTCAGTAATCATAAACATAATAAAATATAAATACTTACATGAATAATTATTATCCAAATATAATATTAACTATAATTGGAAGAGGAGAACCATGGATCCTAATTTTAATGGAATTTTTAGAATTCCCTTATTCATATTTTCTGTTTAAAGAAATATGTATCCATTGATTTGGTGAATATATCCCACACATGATGTTATGTTTTTAAAATTTATTTTTTCATAATGTCATTATATACCTTCTACATTAAAAAATGGTTTCAAATGTCAATTTGTTTCATGATAAAGTGTTGTACCATATTCATCATTATTTAAATGGAACATTTTTATTGTATCAAATAAACATTTATTGTTAAATATATTCAAGAAGGTATTCTAATTCAAAATTTAACCATATCAGCTAAGTATATGCCTTGGTAACAAAAATATACTCATATTAATCTATATTAAATTAAACAAAATCATGTTTCATACTTATCATTTTAACCTAGTTTCTTCTAATGAAAAGTGTTCCACCCATTCTATATTTTTTATGCACATTGTCAGTAGCCCAATTTGCATTACAATAATCCGAAAAATGTAAATCATTTACATCCATGATCATGAAATTAAAATTTATTATTCTTTAAATATACCTCATGATAATATTTATAATTAGGGGGTTTAGTTTTGTAGGAAAAATCTAGAGTCACGATTCCATGAATGTATTTTAGAAAATATCTGGTCATGTTAAAGTAAGATAAACAAAACTCTTGAAAATTACTCTATAAAAGGATGATTATACTACATTTATGTCATCAGGGTTTCAATGTTTTGTTAAAAATTCTATCAATTTTGAAAGTATAACATAATATTATGGTATAAAATTATTCATCACATATCATTAATATTTTACTTATAATTGAATATAAATTATTATTGTTTTGAATTTTTAGACATAATAAGTAATTCAATATATTAATATACGAAATATAATATTCATAAATCATTAATTTATTAACCATTTCAAATAAATTATGAATTTTCTTCTAAATATTATCTTATCAATAAGAACCATCATTATAATGTACTCATCTATGTTAATTTTCATGTAGAGTTTTTAAACCACCCATCTTCTTTTAAAATCAATTTTCCAAAAGAGAGTATACAATCATTCATACAAAAAATTTGGTTGTTTATTTAGTTTATAAATATTGTTTTACAATATTTATATATTTGAATGATTATTTCCCAAAAATTTACTACAGGGTTTTTAATTTTAACATCTTTAATCAAGGATATATTTAAAAATTATATATCCATATACATTTGTAAATTATAATATTCTTTTTAACTACCACTATATTGAAATTTCATTTAGACTATATTCATTACACATGAGTTAATTTTTATTTAATATGATTACCCTCAGCCTATATATATTCTTTAGATAAAAGATTCCTTTATTATTGATCACTCTTTAATTTTCACTAATAAGTTGTCAAAATATCGATTTTTTACAAATAACATTATTATTTTTATGTCCATTAAAATCATCAATGGTAGATTTGTATCAATATAATCTAATTTTTAAATCAAGGATTTTCCAAGGTTTATTATTATTCTACATCATAAATTGTTATGTGTTATATTTATGATAATAATTAATTGTTATACAATATCCTTATCAATTATGATTATGTTAAAGAATATTTTCCATAATAATATTGAACATATAATCATTACCGCTTTCCCTTATTGATTAATTTCTCAGATGAATCCCAACTTCACCTCCATTATTGAATAAACTTGATAATAAACATTAATTAGAATATTTTTAGATTCTATGAAATATGAAACATTCTTTTCATTATCATCCTTTCAATATTTATGAGAAAATATTTCATAATTCTCTATAACATTAGTTTTTACAACCATTATATCACTAGCCAAAAATATCTTATTTTTATTTTATTGAAATACTTATAGGACATACTCTAAAATGGGAAGCTCAAAAAACACTATATATTTTATCAATTAAATTATCTGGATAACCCTATTTATTTTTTATGATTAAATTTTCATCAAAAACTCTAATATTATTCAAGTAATATTTCCTTCTATGACCAGTTTCATATGGTGTTATCTCTACTCCAAGAATGAGAAATTATTATTCATGAGTATATATATATTTTTTCACTTCTAATTTACAATAGTGATGTGAGATGAATGTTTTTTTTTCAAAAACATGTTTTCTATTTGTTTTACATTAAAATTTATTTTTCTTGTAACCCCATTATTTTGGGTAGTTCTAACAAAATATAATTCATTTTTTATATTATTTTTAATGGTATTTTTAAAACACATAGGATGTGTACTATAATCCTTTTTCTAATAATAGGATACTCATATTTATTCTAGTTTTGTTTTATAATTTTATTCAAAAATTATTATTATATCCATCACTTTATCTTTTATTTCATAAAAATAGAACATCTCCTGCTACTATACTCATCAATAAATAAGATAATGTAATTCCTAGTAATTTTCATGTTTGAAAAACTAGAACACATATGTCGGTGTAGAGTAGATTTAAATTACCTAAAGGTTGATTAATATTAGGTTTGTATAAATTTATGAAAATATTTATTCTTATACAAGAATCAAAATTTTTTTCTTGATCTCTCTTGATGTTTCTAATATCCACTAATGTTATGAAATGAGAAAATTTTTCCATAATTTTCTATAAATGTGGCATAGCCTATATTTCTATATAAAATCTTATTCATAATATTATAGAAAAAAAATATTCTCTTTTATATCTATCTGATATGGACTTCCATTTATTTTCTAACCTTAAATAATATAATTACCAACCTTTTCTATGATACTACATAATTTTTTATTAAATATGAATTTCATCCCTGATTTAAAATTGTGAATCTAGATAAATAAATTGTTAATAATTCCATCATTATAATGGAATTTATATTTCATAAATACAACTCTTGTAGCTAGGTATATATAATTCCATTAATATTTAATGATATATCATATCCAAAATGAACTATTTGATTAACTATACCCATTACATTCTCAAAGGATTAATGTTACCTATCATATGATATGCACACCCCCTATATAATATGTAGGTACAATTGTTATTTAATGAATTTAAGGAAATTTGATAAAAGAAATATTACTTAATTTTCTTCCATTCCTTATTTGATATTCCCAAATTAGTTTGTATTTTTTTGGTCTATTCTTATTTATTAATTGTTTAATGGATAAAAAAATTTAAAATGAATTTGTTTGGATTGTTTTTTATCCATTTACTTTCACATCCATAAGAAGTTATACATTTTCTCATCATAAAATATACCTCTCTATCAATAGAAATGATCAAATGATATATAAACCATTAAATTATTTTTTATTCTAATATGAGGGATACATTTCAAAACTCCTTTTCTAACATCCAACAAATTATCCTCTTAAATAGATGTTAGTTTCTCTAAAATATAAAATACTTATTCCATGAAAAATGATTATATAAAATATGAACTTCCTTGGGTTTATTTTTTAGGATTTTAATGTACCTTTATGAATTCTGACCATTGCTAATATAACGGTTAAACAGTGATCACATGATTATATAAATTTAGGGCTTTAAAAACTCAAATTTACTCAGAAAAAGGAAGTGATGACCTCGTCCAATATAATTTATCCATATGAACCTCATTTGTTGGAGATCAGAATGGAGGTGGCGTCATTAGGTATCTCTCTTGACCCAGACCAACCGAGTTTCTACCCATTACGCTAAAATGGAACTTCCTACTACAAAAGTGTATGTTGATAGACATTACCACCACACCGATGTGATCCGAGCCTCTGCATGATTATATCACCATCGCACACGTTAACATTCGGTCTTATGCTGGTGTTATATGGGGTTATGTAACAAGACAATTTTTCTCTGATTATGTAGATTATTTTTATAGAGAATATACATTATTTTTATTATTGTTACATGTTAAATAATTTTTGAAGAAAAAATACTAGTTTTAGTTAATATACAATTAAGATATATAGTTTGAGGAATTAATAGAATTTTTTTGAATAAATAATTTTTTATTAAAATATTATTAACAAAATAAAGTTTATTAAATATAAATGATCTTATAATTTTTATTAATACAATTGTGATTTTTATTATAGTTTGAAAGCCATTTTTCTCAAAACCCATGAATTTTCGATAATTGTCTGTTTTTATTTTTAAAGTAAAAAAATCACTTATTTAGAAAATTATTTAGATACAATGAATGTTATTATTGGAATTGAGATGTCTAAATTCTCTAATGGTGACTTTTTCATAATTTTCTGAGACAGGTGAATTTTTGGGTAAAACATAAATACATTTAATTATATATTGTGGTTTATGACATCATAATGACCTAATACTCTTGTATTAAAATACTATAAATGTTATGTTCAGACAATATATGTTTTACCATTAAAATAATTTTATTTTATTTTTGTTTTATTTATTTTACAATGCATTAGAGTACCCTCCAAGACTTATAAAACATTTTAAATTTTTAAATTGATTTCCTTGACAGTGTGATTCAACTCCACATAAGGAAGCCACATATTTTAAGAGGTCTGCACATGGGACTTATAGAAAAAACTCATACTCTCCTTTGGGAAAAACATTGGAAAACCCATCATTTCTTTTGTGGTTTTGATTAGTCTAATGTGTGGGGTCCAAAACCTAAATAATAATAAATTCCTTCTCTTTCCCTATATAAACACACCCATGATCCAAATTCCACTTCCCTAAATGCATTGGGAGATCGACCAACCTCTTCCCTAATCTCTAAAGTATCCTCCCAAGGTTCCCCAAGCTCCAATGAAACCTCTCTAGAGTGTATCCCAAACCTTTGTGATCACACATCCAGGTAAGGGATTTCTTCCTCTCTCCTTTTTTTCTAAGTTTCCTTATGTTTCTATACACTTGTATTTTCATATAAAAATGTTGGGGGTATGATTTAGTATCTCCACCATACTTATATACGTATGAATTATCCATTAAAGACTCATTTAACTCTCTTTAATTCATCCCATGTACACCATTCACCATACCGAAGTTCTATAATAATTTTTTTTCTTCTCATTTGAATTCGAGAAATTATTTTGTATTATGAATATAAATTACATTAAATATGTTGGGACAGGTTTATATAAGATCCCCTTACTTTCCATTTCATGTACATTTGATTATAAACCCATTTCCTTATGATCAAGCATTTTTATGAATTCTTATGTGATGTCATTATGTTGCCAAAAATGCACTGAGATTTTCCAAGACAAAGTCATTGTGTAGTGAATACCAAGACCATTTCTCTATCAAGGGTATTAACCTTTATACATATTTACTAATTTATTATGGATTTTTATATATAAATTCAACATTATTTTATCTTGGAATAAATTGTTAGGTTTAATGAATCTGTGTTATATGATTCATGTGGCACACTTATGCAAGAAATTAAATAATTAAGAAGGGTGCCCCCTGATAGCACTTTAATGCATTGGGTAAAAAATAGTGTAATGATACATCAAGTGAAATGATTTTTTAATAATGATAATTCAAGTGCAATGAGGTTTTACTCATTCTCTATGTGAAATGAGCATTGGTCATGTTAATATCATGTTAAATATTGTTGCGAAATTTTCGTGTTATGGTAATCTTGTTATATCATGCCTTTATGTTCGTGTATCTCTTATGCTCCATTGATATGACTGTTTCTTAACATGTATTTTATTTTTCATTTTTTTCCATTTTACTCACTTACTAGGCATTGTATCTCACTCTTTTATTATTCATTTCCTCAGGTTTTCCCATGAAATGCTATGTATGAAAGAATGATGTGGTCGTGTAAAAGATATTTTCAATAAGATGATGGGGTTTATGTTTTAACTTATTATTTAATGTTCTAAATCCCCAATGAAACAAGACAACTCAATCCTTTATGTTGTATTAATTGATATATTATTTAATAAATCATGTTTATCTGTTTAATAAGGATAGGTGTTGTAATAGTTTGTATTAGTGGATAAGATAAGTAGTTTTGGGGATTATGACAAGAAAACCCTAATGAAAGCCCTAGGGATGAGACTAAGAATAATAAAAACATCAATATGATTTTATGAGTATATATTATGTGGATTAAAAATCAAATTCATCCATGTATGGATATGATTCGGTAGAGGAGGCTCTCGAACAGATGTACCAAGGAGTGAAAACTCCGAAATGGAGTTTTGGGCATAACCCGGGGTATCCTTGTAGACGACAATGGGCTTTTCTTCACTCTTGGATAATAAATCCTAATGGATATGATTTGATTAATTTCAAATCATAGTATAAAACATTTTTAAGGGAATAATTATAAATCCCTTAATAATATATGTAGGGAAGTAGATCATGGATAACATATATTGATACCTACAAAATCATATGTTAAGGAAATAAAAGTAACTTATAAGTCACTCATTTTTGTCTTTGGATTACACTTTATGTGTTAATACTAACATTCCTTTTATTCCATCCAATGGACGGTAATATTAGGACTCAGGCTAACAACCAATGAAAAGATCAATGTGATGACTATTCTAATGAGATGCCTAATGTTATGGGAAATGGAATAAAAAACATCATCATGATACTCTCTCAGTAAATTCAAACAATGAACTGAAACATGGGTAAAGAGGAATTTGAACCCCTACCCAATAATGAACAAGTTTCAATGAATATATTAATGAGACAAAGGCCTCCTACTTTTAAGGGATCATCTGATCTCTCAATCACCAAAAATTGTATCAACTACATTGAGAAGATCTTCCACATCCTTCAATGTTTTGAACAAGAGATAGTACTTCTAGATACATATCATATGGATCGTGAAGTTTATCAAGGATGTAAATTGGTCAAAAATACAAATCCTGAGGAAGGGATCAAGGTGTTGGAATGTAAGGATTTCCAGAAAAAAAATTGACATTTTTTTTCCACGCACCCTCCGACATAAGATGGAAAGGGACTTCCATTGACTCATGAAAAAATACAATGAATTTGACGAAGCATACGAGGAAACCTCAAAATACATGAATGATATGCCTCTAGATTCTTTGTTATACCCGAAAGAAAAATTGATCGCTTCTTTGGTGGGACAAAACATTTCCTAGGAAAAGCCCTATCAAACTCAGACTTTTAGAGCAATGAGGAAATTGTCTGATGTTCCCTCAAAGTTGAAATGGAGATCAATGAATCTCAGAGGTATCAAGTGGATAAGAAGTATAAGGTCGACATTAATTCTGGTGATCCTATGGAAGAATGCAATTGTGCGAAAAACATATATCACCCACTTTCCAATGTTGTGAAAAAATGTACCCTATAAATTTCATGAAGGGGGTGAGGAAATGCTCTAGGTTTGGAATATAATGGAACCTAGATATTAAATTCTGACAAGAAAAACATGAGTTTGTGAAAGAGGGACGAAAATCTCCATTTAAAAGTCAATTCATTTCCAATTTCTTCAAATTCAAAGCACCATGCCACCTTGTAAATCAGTTCCTTATGTTATGGGTTTTCAAAGGCAACCAAAAAACTCCAAGGCAGAAAGGGTGAGCTTTTTCCATCACTACCACCAAATTCACCCCTAAAAAAGAATTGGTGATAGTTATTCTCGTCATTCATTCAGTAATAGTGAACGTACAACTCTAATATAGTTCTATGAATTATTTTTTATTCTGATAGTTTAGTAGAACAATCCCATCTGAACTATAAATCATGCATGTAATAATGTTGGTGAGTACGGAAAGTGGGAAAATCATTTCATCCCATGAATATAACTTGTCCCATATCATAATTTCTGGATTTAACTTCCTGAAGATCCTCGTCATACTCCATCTTGTGGAATTCTATGAAATTATTTTCATGGATTTTCTTTCGTTATATAGAGCGAAAAAAAATTCTGTCAGAGGGAAATCACTCTATGTATGGAAAATTGACCCCTGATTATATAAAAGTGTAAGGAGGAAGGTAAATATTAATTAGCACCACCATCTCAAGTGTTTATTTTACATCCCTATGAGCATGCATGTGAGTCTCATATTATTGATTCTAAAGAAGAAACCATCATTCAATACATTGCTATTTTGAGGGAATTAGCTGAAGTGTATCGCAAGGAATTGCCTAGAATTCCTCCTAGAAGATATATTGAATTATTACTCGATCATATACTTGGAGAATTACCAATATCTGATACTCTTTATAGAATGGATGTTGTCGAGATTGAGGAGCTGAAGAATCAACTATAGGAAAATTTGTATAAAGGGTTTATACTCCCAGGTGCTTCACCATGGGTATCAGATGTCCTCTTCCTCAAGAAGAAGGATGGGTCAATTTTCATTTACATTGATCATCATGAGATCAAAAAAAATCACGATAATGAACAAGTATCCTCTTCCCAAATTTTATGACATGTTGAATCAATTACATGGAGAAATGTACTTGGTAAGGTGGATTTCTGGTTAGGGTATTACCATGAAAGTGTGAAGAAGGAGGATATCCCCAAGACTATGATTTTTACAATGTACGAGCACTATGAATTCATAGTAATGGATTTAGGACTCACTAATGTTGTATAAATTGTCATGGACTTCAGGAATAGGGTCGTTAGAAATTACCTTATCAAATTTATATTAGTCTCTATAGATGATATTAAAATATACTACAAAACCAATGAGGAGCATGACAAGAATCTAATAACTATATTAGAGACCTTGGAAATGGAGAAGATCTATGAAAATTATAGAAATTATGAGCTCTGGTTGAAGGAGATCTATTTCCTGGGTCATATCATCACAAGGAATGGGACATCTTTGGATCCCTCCAAGACAACTGTAATTCAGGGATGGCTGAGGACAACATTGGTAACAAATATCTGATGATTTTTGGGGTTAGCTAGCTATTTTTGTCAATTATTGTGAAATTTATCTTGATTTTACAACCCTCTTACCAAGAAAACGCAGATGGGAGTATAGTTTTCTTGGAGTGATAAATGCGAAGAGAGATTAAATGAGTTGAGAAAGAGTCTTATAACTGCTCTCGTGCGCACACTAACCACAATTGGATAACTTTTTTTTTGGTATTTAGTGATTCTTCAAAGAAGTTCATGGGTTGTGTGTTGATGAAAAATTAAAAAGTCATAGCCTATGAATTATGGAAATTAAATGTTCATGAGAAAAACTATCCAACACCAGACCTGGAGTTGGCTGCAGTGATATTCTCTTGGAATATTTTGTGGCATTGCCTCTTTCGGGAGAAGTCTAAGATATATACGGAACAAAAATCCTCAAGTATATATTCACTCATGAAGAGTTTAATATTCTCCAACGAAGATGGTTATCCTTGATAAATGAGTATGACTACTCAATCCATTACCACTCTATGAATGTGAACAATGTAAAAGATGCTCTAAGTAGAAAGGACCCAGTATTTCTATCATTGATGAGAATTTAAAAGCATCCAATATTATTAGATTTGATGAATATGGATATGGGAATCATAAAGAAGGGAACATCATCAATCCATTAAAAATTAATTTCTCAATCGTCTATTTTGGAAAGGTTTAAGGATAATAAAAAGGATGATGTGGGAAATCCAAAGAAGGTGGAATCTATCAGAAAATGAAAATTCCTAGTGTTCAATATCAATGAAGAAGGAATTGTGAGATTTTGGACAAGACTATATGTTCCATCGAATCTAGAGTTAATGAAGGAAATTTTTGATGATGCACATAGTTTAAATTTATCCATTCACCTTGGAAACACAAAAATGTATCAATATCTATGAGAGCATTATAGGTAGAATAATATAGAGATGGAGATCGTTGAGTGTATATCCAACTTCCTATTAAGTTAGAATGTGATGGGTGAGATGAAAAATTCTAAGGGGATTATGCAACCATTACCCATACCAATTTGGAAATGGGAGAACATCACAATGGAATTTGTCACTGGACTTCAATAGACATCCAAAGGAAAAAATTCGATCTAGAATTTTGTGTATCATCTTACAAAGACTGCATACTTCATTTAAATTTGAGATGATTTCTCATTGGATCAACTAGCACGGATTTACATCCAAGAAGTGGTAAGGCTACATAGAGTACCACTGTTGATTGTATCTAATCAAGATCCAAGATTCACCTCTATGTTTTTGGAAATCCTTAAACATGATCTGATTATTGAGTTGAACATCTGTATGACTTATCTTCCCCAAATTGAAGGGTAATATGAACGTATTATCAATACAATTGAGGAAATTTTGAGAACATGATCAGTGGACTTTGAAGAAGTTTGGGATTAAAATCGTTCTCTAGTTTTGTTCTCTTACAACAATAGTTTCCATTAAATAATTCAAATGGGTCCTTATGAAGCCCTTTACTGTAAGAGGTGAAAACCCTAGCATGATGGGTTGATGTTGGGGAGAAAAAACTCTTAGGTCAAAAAATGGTCAAAGAAATGGTGGAGAAGGTTATGACCATCCAACAGCACATTAAAGCCACTCAGAGATGACAAAAGAGCTATGTTGAAAATCACTGATGAGACCTATATTTTGATTTCGGATACATTTTATTCATCTTTATATCACCATGGAAGAGTGTTATGAGATTTGGGAAGAAAGGAAAGCTTAGTCTAAGGTACATCTTCACTTTTGAGATCCTTGATCACATTGTAGCAGTGGCTTATTGACTAACAATCTCACCGAACCTATCTCAAATACATGATGTATTTCATGTATCACTCTTGAGAATGTACATACCTGACCCTTCACATTTACTCAATCAAGAGGTGGTACCATGGGAGAATGACGTCTCCTATGAAGAGATGTCGGTGAAGTTCATAGATCGTAGGGAAAAAGTTCTACGAAATATGACATTGCCCCTCATGAAAGTGTTGTAGAGAAACCACATGTTGGAATAAACAATGTGGGAATCCGAGAAAGTGATAAAGAAGAGTTACCTAAATTTATTTTAGCGTGTTAAAAGGAAATTTTGACAGTGAAATTTATTAATGGGGAAATATTGTAATGACCCAAACGTATATCAATGAAAATTACTCTTAATCTATTTACATATCTTATTATATTAAATTTTTAAATAACATATGAACATACTTGGTTTTATGTTTTTGGATTTTAAAATACCATTAAAAATTTTGACCATTGATAATATATATGTTAAACAGTGATCACATGATTAGTATAAATATTGGGCTTTAACAAATCCAATTTACGTAGACAAAGGAAGCGTTGTTCTCATCCAATAGAATTAATTCACAAGAAGCCCATTTTTTAGAGATCAGAAAGGTGTTGGTGTCATTGGACTTCACTCTGGACCTATCCCAAGCTAAGCTTCAGCATGTTATGCACGAATAGAACCACCTACGAGAGAAGTGGAAGTTGATAGAGATTAACACCTGAGAAATGTTATTCGAGCTACCCCAGGAGCCTTCCACCATCACACACCATACCATTTGGTCTTATGCAGGTGTTATTCGGTTTTTTGTAACAATACCCTAGCACTATGATTATGTACATTATTTTTATAGAGAATATACATTATTTTCATTATTATTACATGGTAAATAGTTTTTAAATAAAAAAATAATTTTAGTTAATATTAAATTATGATATATATTTTGATGAATTAAGGGTTTTTTAAGTAAATAATATTTTGATGAAATATTATTAATAAATTACTTTTTATTAAATATAAATGATATTATAATTTTTATGAATACAACTGTGATTTTTATTGCGGTTTGAATGCTGTTTTTTTTTACAATCTAGGAATTTTCGATAAATGTCAGATTTTATTTTTAAAAATAAAATTCAGGTATATAGAAAACTATTTATATAAAAACATTATTATTTTTGGAATTAGTTTGTTGAAATTATCCAATGCAGATTTCATCATAATTTTCTGAGATAGTCGAATTTTTGTGTAAAAATTAAATTCTATTTAATTATATAATGTCTTTTATGACATAATAATGATCCAATAGTGATATAATAAAATACTAGAAATGGTATGTTCTGATAATATAAGTTTTAACAATAATATAATTTGATTTTAGATTTGTGTTATAAATTTTCCATAGAATTAGTGGACACTCCAAAAGATATAAAACATTTTTTATATTTAAATTTATTTACTTGAGAGTGTGACTCAACTCCATATAACAAAGCATAATATTTTAAGAATTTATGAAATTGGAATTATAAAATAATGTTTTTCTCTCACATTTGGAAAAAACCATGGGAAAAACCACAGTTCAGATTGTCATTTTGATTAGTTTAATGTGTGGTGTCCAAAACCTAAATAATAAAGAATTCCACCTCTTTTCCTATATAAACCCACCCAGGCTCCCACTTCCACTTTGCTAAAAACATTTGGAACTCAACCAAAAAATGAAATAATCTCTCTATTATCCTCCCAAGGCACCCCGATATCCCAATAACCCTCTCTCAAGCCTCTCCCAAGCCTTTGGGATCACACTTCCAAATATGGGATTTCATCCTCTCCCATTTTTGTCCAAGTTTTATTATATTTCTATACAATTTACAATTGAATTACAGATGTTTGGGTATAATTTTTTACTTCCGCCATACTATCCTCATTATTTTTGAATGATGAGAGACCCCATTCCCTCTCATTATTACCTCCCATGTACACCTATTATGATGCTGATGTTCTGTATGTAATTTCTCTCTTTTCATTTACATTCAAGAATGTATTTTGTATTATGAATCAAAATTCTATTACATATAATGAGACATGATTCTATAAGACCAAATTACTATCCATTTTAATTAAATATGTTGGAATTCCCCTTTCTCTCTCAGCAACCATTTATATGAATTCTTATGTCACGTTGTTATGCTGCCAAAATCGCACCGCTATTTTCCAAGCCAATGACATTGTATAGTGAATACCATGCCCATTTCTCTATCAAGGGTTTTATCCTTTTTGAAAATTTACCTGTTGATTATGTATTTTCATGTTTTAATTGAAAAATATTTTATCTTAGAATAAATGATAATTTTTAATGAATACATATTATATGATTCATGTGGAACACTTATGCATAAAATGAAATGATTATGAAGGGTGTGCCCTGATTGCGCTCCAATACATTGGGTAAAT
Source organism: Viscum album (assembly GCA_963277665.1). Taxonomy (NCBI): domain Eukaryota; kingdom Viridiplantae; phylum Streptophyta; class Magnoliopsida; order Santalales; family Viscaceae; genus Viscum; species Viscum album. Next base: position 1,478,902,648 of record OY728157.1, read on the forward strand.
AATGATATTTTGATATTTCATGTGAAATAAAGGTTTAGTCATTATAATTAAAGATAAATTATTATTTTCTCATGCCTGAGGTAAAAATATCTTTGGATAATGCTAGTATCATGTGAAATGTTGTTTCCACATTTCGGTGTTGTGATAATCATGTTTAATCATGCATTTATGTTCATGTATCTCATATGATACATTGATATACCTATTTTCTAACATGTATTTTATAATTCACGTTATTCATTTTTACTCCCTTACTGAGCTTTATATATCACCCTTTTATTATTCATGTCCTCAAGTAATCCAACGCAATGCTATGTACGATGGAATGATGTGATCATGTAAAAGAAGTTTTTAATAAGATGTAGAGGTTTATTTTTTAAGTTGTTATGTAATGTTCCTAAGACCCAAATACAATTGGCCTCTTCATACTATATAATGTATTATGTGAAATTGTATGTAATAAATCATGTTTAAGTGTGTAATAAAGAGCAGGGTTGTTATATGTATTTTGCTTTTTAAGTAGATTCTATCCATTATTATTAGAATATTTTTTATGTGAATGAATACATTTATTATTCATGTTTAGTTCAATAGATTATTTTTTTAGTCCCATGTATTTTTGGGGTGTAATTGGGAATTTTAATTGGGTTTATATGGTTTTATCTCATGGACTATAAAACAACGATGTTCTTCTGAATATAGTTATATAAAATTTACAAATTATATGACCTGGTTGGTAAAAAGACATAATCCATATGTTAATAAACCAAACACAACTCTCCATTCATTCTATAATATTTGTTTTAACATTTTTATTATATTTTTCTCCCCTAGTGGATCACCCATGTTTTGAAAATATTAATGACGATTTTTATGGTGTTTTAGGAGAATGAAGGGGCTTATTTATGAATAATGGAATTATGATTTTTGATTCATTATATTTATCTGAAAATTGAATTTTTTTAATAAAATGGGATAATATTTCCAGGATTTTTTTAAACTATTTTTATATATGTTTTTTTATAATGGGGTGATCTATTGGGGATTTTATATTGTGTTTCATTTTACTGTGGTTTTTTGGGAATATATTTTAAGCTAAAATTGGAAATTTATAGAAATGTTTCAAAATTAATTTATATGAGAATTTGGAGTAAATTATTAATGATAAAAAATGGTTTCAAATTGTAGTAATATTGTGAAATGATTAAACATTGTTTTAATGAAAAATGGTGAATTATATAACGGTTGAATTAGTTTTGAATAAGTGTTTTTTAATGGTCTGCCTTATTGAAAAGATATTTGATTTATAAATACAGGTTTTTTATTTTATAGAAATTAATTTTTCATTTTGTGTCATTCATTGGGTTTATAATTTTTTGGTTAGACCCTTGGTTTTTAATATGATGCTTTTGAATAAATTCTTATTGATGTATTCAATAAATCTTTATTTTGTTCTATTTAATGAATTCCTATAGAATTTCTCAACAAGTCACACAGAATTTTTAACTTTGAGGTTGACATATTCATTTATTTATCCTATTTCATTAACTTATACATTTTCCTATAAGTTATACAATGAATCCAAGAGGAGTAGTGGATTCATAACATTTTCTGCTCTTGGATACATTCGACCATTTATTAAAAATTATTTAGTTGTTGGTCTCCCTCTATATATGTCAGTCATAATTGATCCATTATATTGAAATATATAATAAAGGGTATCTTAGGTGTTTTTGTTTCTTTACATAGAAAATGGTTCTAGACTATCATTAGAAATTCAATAATTTGGTTTATTAGAAGTAGTTTCATATATAACTATGTTTGGGATGTTTGGTCATTTTATGAATTCCATTGTTGGGATATGGGGTTGTTTACTTTTTTTTATATTTTCATTATCATTAATATTAGTAGTGTTTTATGTTGGATGGCTCGGTTCATTCTCTTACTAGTTCAGTGGAATATTATTTCATTAAAATAAAGTGTCTTGGGGTTATGCATTGTTTTACTTTACTTTTGTTTTTATAGTGGGAAATTTGTTGTTGATTATAACATACATGACCTTGAACCCCCTAATATAAGTATGATGCGTCAATATGAATAATTATGAACAACTAACCATATTCCATAGGCTGTCGACTGGTAGAAATTCTATAAGTAATATATTAGGAGGACTACCATTTTGAAAAGAAAAATAATTTTAGTGGAAAAAATAAACCATTCAATATATTATATCCCTAGTAGAAAAATACAAAAAATAGAATATATAAAATATAATAATCCATGTCCTTATTTTATGTTTTTCAATTAAAAGTCATGTTGAATGCCTTATAAGTAATTAATTGAAAGAAAAACACTATAACAATTATTCAAAAACCAAGACCCAAACCCCATTCTTGTTACACCCCAATATTTAATATGTATTTCTTTTGAATTAAACTTGATATATTTGATATAATTAGTTGTGTGGAAACTTGATTCTATATGAATGTTATATAGTAAATTATTAAATCCAAGATGTTAAATTGGTAGGTATGAATAGAAATAAAAACATTATAAAAAACATGAATAACATTTTTTGAAGATATAAATTTATTAATTAATTCATAATAAATAATTATTCATTTTTCAGTAAATATATTTGAATATTTAAAACTATTTTTTCATCAAAACTATTTTCTATCAAATTTATTCACGTGAACACAAAAATTAATTTCTACCATTTTCACTGATTGAAAATTATTATTTATATTATCACAAAGCCCCTTTTATGGGCCGAGGGGTAACCCATCATGACATAAAAAAGACTTAAGGCAAAAATTACCCCATGTTCTAATGTTCAAGGAAATAATAACACCTTCAAGGAAATAAGGAAGATCCATGGCCCAACATCAAAAGCAATAAAACCATCTTCCACCATCTCACCACTCATTAGATAGTTATCCCGTGCATGAATTCAAGTGGCTGATACTGATGGAAATTTCATACCCTCTCAAACATCCAAATCCAGATAGTGATGAACAGGTGAAAAACCACAACTCTAAACCTCATTTAGAGTAGCCCCTTGTAGAAGAACAATAATCTTCTATTTTTAAAAAATTTATTTTTTTTGTCAATAAATATATGTTTTGAAATAATATTTTATATAATGAATAAAAAGTCTTAAACACTAATATTAAATAATTATATATCAATATTCTTTACATAACATATTAATCAAACCTATAATTGTTTAGGTTGAGTGGCTTTGGAAACCCAAAGATAAAAAAAAAATAGTTCATAAGAGTTCCAAATAATCTCCAACTTAGTTTCTAATAAATGAAACCCTTTTTTGAAATATAACACATAAAACCTATCATCATATCACAAATAAAATAAACCTAATAAAACATGGGTCATATTCTCTGTAAGGGTAAATATGGATGATGTCAATTTAATATCATCATAAAGGTATGCGAACAAGATACTATTTTATAAAAACCACAACCTATATATAATAGATCATAAACATAAGATATGGCATAAATATTTGGAGTTTATAGGACATTAATCATAATTTAATAAAAAAACATAATCCATGATAGCATAACATAGGCATAAGATATGGATTTCTGGCATAAAAATAATCATCGAAAATTTTATGTCAAGGCTATCCAAGAAGACATTCATAACATGTTAGGATTTGGATAAACCCTCACATTCCTACATTATGTTTCTGCTAAACTCCCATGTCAGCTCTTTTATTCTTGGGAAAACCTCTCCTTTACCCTTTTAGATCATATGACATTAATCATCACCCATTTCATTAGAAGGAGATAAAGGTCACACCAACCACATAATGAAAATCATAAACATGTGTTCCACAGGGTCATAAAAATTCATCATGTTATAACCCATGAAAATAAAATGTATTCATTAAAAGTTTAAAATATTATAAATAATTAATATAAATTCAATTTATATCAAATTTTTCATATTATAACACATTAAATAAAATTGGTTTCATAAACATTACATCACATCGTAAAATGTTGAAGAGAAATAGGTTTCATAAACATCTTTTAATCATATTAATAATCCAAAAGGTAAAAATAGAAATGGTTTCATCCGATAATATACCTAGTAATGATTATCTTATATCAATTTAAGACATCATAGATAAAAAACATTTTTTAAAATAATATTACTTTTAACATTTATTGAGGATTTAAAATTATATTTTTAATAATTATTATAAAAAACTAATAATTCTAGAACTCTATGAAATTAATTTCCTTCAAAAATAAAATTTATAAATTGTAATGGATGATTTAAAAAATTGAGTGGTTAAGAAGGTATGATATTAATTATATGTTGTACCTGTTTAAGAAAAAATTCCTTTTAGATTTTAAAAAAAAATCCAAAAGGTCATTTTTTGTAAAATGACATGAAGATCCGTTTGAATTTTTTTTGTAAAAATTCATATATAGTATAATATTAAATTAAACATTAATATAAATATATCAAAATATTATTGAAAATATTTTAATAAAACATTGATATGATATTAAATTGGGTTTTACTTAAGAGGGAAAGAAATTAATATTTCTTCATTTTTTAAAGCATGAATACATAATAGGAGGAAGTGGAAAAGAAAAAATTGAATCTCCATAAATAACAATAACATATTAATATTCATGTGTTTTTTAAAATTTGTGTCAAAATAATCATTCTTTGAATATAATCATAAACAAACTTGACAAATAAAGAGATTGTAATTTTCAAACCATAGAACATTGTTATCTTTTTAATCATAATCACCATTATTGAATAACATCAAATGAAACATTAAATATAATGAGAATAAATATATTCATGTTATAACATTTCAAATTTGATGTATATACACCTATTGAATAATATAAGTATATAACATAACATATGTCCCAAAAAAGAAAATTTGAGGAAAACCCCCAGACCTTAAGCCTCAATTTCTTTCGTATATGATTGACCTCATTTATAAAAAAAATATTTTTATTATAAATATTCATGAAATATAACTATATATTTAATACGATATTTTATTTATTTCTAGAATTATATTCCGTATTTCTTTATTTTTCCATGTTAAAATCATGTTTCGAGTAATAACTACTCCATTTATCATGTATTTTTTTTGTCTTGTATCATCATTCCTTTAATATTTATCATAGATACATTATCATAAATATTTTTAACATGTTAAAAATATAATATATATTCATAATATAATTATTTTGAATAATCAATAAATTTTATTGATAGAAACTAAATTACACAATTAATGAAGATGGTGGGCCACATTTATAGAAGAACATTATTTCAATTTTCTCAATGGATGAGAATAAAGGAAGGTAAATAATATATTATATTTCTAGAATAAATACTATTTTATATATATCACATATACTTATTTAATTTCCCATTACTTCCAAACATTTAAAGTTTAATTGATAAATGAGTCACATCGCTTCGTGAGGCAGTAATGCGCTATGCACACGAACGATGTAATCATATTTTTAAATAATGTATATTAACAAGGTATATTTGATATTATAATTAAATATGTATTATAATATCACAAATATGATACATAAAAATTAAATATATATTTATATCCAGTAGTGGTATGTGGTTATGGAAAACAAATAACATCTATTCGTGAGGTAGTATTCTGCCAGGAAAAATATCAATGAATTCATTTCTAATTTGATAGAATATGAAATAAATTTATTCCATTCAATTAAAATAATAAAATATAAAATTATTTACAATTATGGTCTTATTATATTATATTAGTTAAAAATGAATTGAAAGTGGTGGAATGATTTATAAACCAATGACATATGTTTTGGAATTTCACCTCTTCTACAGAGAACCACTTTATGTTTATACAAAATTCTTACATATGATTATTTCCTATAATAGTAATTAATATAAGATGTGTTAAAGTATTTATTTTAAATATTTTGGTACATATGGGACAAACCAAAGGTATTTTTTATGTGCAAATTGAATATGATAATGGGAATCTAATTTTTAGTGTGGGGGAGGACACACAATATATTTTTGAAAAGATTTATGTCTACCAATGTTTTCCAAATGATGAAACACTAAAATATGGGAAATTATAGGACCTTATAGGTTATAAGGTATATATATTTCTTCAAAATGGGCGTTGGAGAAATTTATATATCATTTACCCCTTATTTTGTTAGTTTGACTCAAAGTAAACTTGTTTTAACCTTACTATGGTAATTAATTTGTACTTTTTTGCTATTAATTATGAAAAAAATTATTTAAAACTTTTTATATAATAAAATTATTTTTATCTAAAATATTAATTCCTTTTTTAAAATTCCATTCATAGAAGTGGTAATGTTTATTTAAAAATTGAACCCACATCTGTGATAAAAAATCAGATTTCCAAAGAGAATTTTTTTTCAAATAATTTAAATGTTTTTATTTAAAATTTTAATATGAAATTTATTAGAATGGCCAATATTAGATAAAATATAATATAATTGGGATACTTTTACTTTTAAAATCATCTTAAAACAAAACAGAACATGATAAATTCTTTGAAAAGATAGTTTTCAACAAAACAAGTAATTTTCACTATTCGTAGAAAAAATAATCTTTTCAGAAAAATCCTAAAAATTCCCCATAATATAATTTTGAAACAAATATTATAAAAATGAATCTAATTTTTTAAAATATATTTTATAATTTTTTTAAATAATAATTTTTTTTTTATTTTGTAATGAAATGTAATGGAAATCATTTCTTGAGAATAAATCTATTTTTTGAAGCATATAGATACGTTACAAAAAAAATATTTATCATTATTAATATTATTTTATTTTATAAAAAATAATAAAATTAAAAAAAAACATTCTTATTCATGTATCCATGTTTAATGACCATGTAAAAGCGGTCATGTTTAACAAATAATATTAATATTTTATTATGGTTTATTAAAAAATATTGTTTTTTGTAAGACATGCTATCAAGGATAATATATCTATTCAAAAAAATGTTTCATAAAATATCACAGTTTTCATATTTCGACATCATATTATTCATAATTTTAATGATATTTCTAAAAAACTATTTTATATTCAATAGTGAAAATTATATTTTCTTAAAAAAAGACTTTTATTTTAATATAAAAGTGACATTATGTTTTTAGATTTTTATTTAATTAAAATAAGCCTCATTTGAGGAAAATATATTTAATTAATTAAATAAAAGGAATTATTATCCTTTGTTATGATAAAAATTTATTTTTAGGCTTGAAAATAGTTTTTTATAAACTATTTTAATATGCATATTAGTTTCCTATTAATAAATTAATTACATATATATTTATATTTTATTCATATTTTATTCATATTTCAATTTATATATTATATGTTGTATATAATTTTTAAATTTTTTAAGGGTTTATAAAAGTCAGGGATTGTAAGTACGTCAAATTTAATGCTTAAAAATTCATTGTTCTAAAACATGTTTTCTTTACGATTTGTGCACTTATTTAAAATTAAATTTTTCAAAAAATATAAATTTAATCTACTAAAATATATTACATATTATTAATAACTATAATTAAAATATTTTAATAGGTTTAACATAAATTTTGATCAAAGTGAATAGTTAAAATAATTTAATATTGTTACCACAATTAAGGTTAAAATGAGTTTATATAATAATTAAAAAAACATAAGGGTAGGATTGCCACACAAACCAATAAAATTATTATTACATGAAGAAATTTGAGCTTCATATTATCGTAACATATAATAATTTTCCATTTTTATCAACATTCCCATTAAAGCGATCTTATATCATTGAAATATTTTATGAAATTCCATTTGTGTCCCTCACATCAGTTATAAAATGGCTTATATTCTCCCCGATGATTCACACCTTTTGAGAATTGTGTTCCAAAAATCACCTTCAAAAAAAATATTTTTTCCCTTACACCTTGATATTTTTTTCATCTCTTAATACAAATCTTTCTAGGCTGAAGGAGTGATACAATGGTGGTCTCTCAAAGGAGAGGTATATATCGTAACCAAGTTCATCCAATTTTATTTATTCTTTTAATAAATAATAAAATGTACTATCAATAAAAATTTATAAATATTGTATCATAAATATTCAAATATGATATTATGAGTATTTAACAAGTAGTTAACACCATTTCTCCATCAAATAAGAGATGAAAGTATTGATCTTCTGTATGTGCAGACTCATATCTCCATTTAGTGATATAATTCATTTTTCATCCCCATAATTTATCATTGGATACTAATTTTTATTTCACAAACACACACACATATATATGATATGATATAATAAATATTCTATAATATTTTATTATTATTTTCCTTTCTTTCAAACAATATAAAAAAATGGTAACAACAGTCATCAATACGTACAGACTTCCATCTCTAATGAGTGATACGTTTTATTTTTAATAACATATTATTATGTATGGTTATAAAAATATATATTTATAACATATAGTATATTAATATATTTATTAAAAATATAGATATTAATAAACCATGATCAAACTTCTGGGATTATGATTTTCTAAACAAAACATATAAGAAAAATAAAGAAGTTAACACATGAAATAAAGATGATAATGAAGGGTTGTTAGTGAATGAATGATAAGATGTCATAATTAAAAAATATATTATAATATAGGTATTATTATGGAACTGATATAGATATATAATATAGTAAAAAACATCAGTAGGTTAGAGCGCTTATAATGAATAAAAACATGATGTAAGAGTTTTAAGATGCAATCACATTTTTTCCGAATTTATTATGTTTATATTTATGATAATGAAATTTTCAGATATACATATCTCAAAATATCTTGTACATTATTATAATATTGTATTTTTATATATTAAGTATTTACTATTAATTATATACTATAAATTTACTCAAAAGAATGGAAAACATTTTTGTGGAAAACAGTTTTCATTTCCCTCTTCATTTTGGAATCATTTATTTCTTGTCCATATTATCATTAAATGGTTTCAATAAAAAATTTTTATTATATAAATATTAATAAAATTAATTTTTACTGAGTTTTTAATTTATTTTTATTTTTTATAAGAATCATCATGTAGTTTTTTGAATTAAAATTTTTGACCTTATTACAAAAAATATAAATGAAATTTTAATTTTAATGTTCGTAGAATTAATGGTTTACTCACCATAATAAATAAATATTTCATTAAATATTCACATAAATGTTTAGTAATTTAATTTCAAAATTTTCATTTCTATTTTTTATTTATTTATATTTTCAATATGTTACTTTAAAATGACAAGCGTATTTTCTTCAAGAAATGTTATAGTGGTGTTTTATTGTTATTATCAGTTATAAAAAAATTACCTAAATGTTTCATATTATTTAATATGAAATTTATACAATAATACAATAATTATTCATTCATTTAATAATGTATTATTATGATTATTAAATTACTATAAAACCCATATCCATTCCACAGGTTTTGTTATAATGATATGATGAACAATTTATGATTCTTTAGAACACCTATTTATGGTATCTATTATATGATTAGTGGGTATAAAATTATATATCCTTATAATCATTGGGAAATAAAGGATATATCATGAGATAATAAGGAATAAAATGGGTAATGAAAAAAATTTGGTAACAGAAATTTTCATATAATACAATGTTGGGAGTGATCCTTGACCCAAGAAATGATGTAGTGGTCACAAAACCATATCCACTATGATAGTCCTAGAAGTGATCTATGATAATAGATCTGATTTTCTATATTTATTTATACACCAAAAAAATTATGTATTATAATTATTTTATGTTTTCATGGATCATAACTGATTATTAGTTATTCTATACACTTATATCTACTGTATTTCTAGTTAATTAAAATTTATATTATGTTTCATGATTATAATATATAAATTTATGACTATGATTTTCTAATTTTAATCTCATGTTATCATACCCACATGTTTATCTTATATTCAGTCATTATCATTGATCAATATCACTTATTTTTACCCACATATTTAATCTAAGCTCACACTTTGATATATTTACTTTCCTCTAGTTATTAAGATATGTTTTAAGATTGTTATGTCTATATAGGGTTCTAGTTATGATGAGATTAATGGGAAATAATATAGATATTTTATGTAAACGTTTTTGATATATCATCTTTTAAATACGTACAACTTCTAAGGTTCAATTGTGGATCATGTTCATATTTAATGGATATTTTTTCCATTATTATTTATTATTTATATATGAAAATCATGGGTTACTATATTTGGTATAAAATCAATTATTGGTAACTTATAGAAACCAATATGGGGAAACATAAGTGAGAACACTTAAGATAATTATTAATATATGATAACATCCCATATATTTGGAAACATGGGAGTGTGGTTTTTTGAGATAATACATCCTCATATGGATACTACAAGTGAACGTGGTTTTGGGAAAGATGCATCTAGGGGAAATAACCCTGAAAATAGTTCGTAGAGTATAATTCACAAATCATTCTGGTGCACGATATATGAGACCATTCTAAGAATATGGTTTTACACTCCCATTGGATATTTTAAATTAATTCACATTTTATTTATGATCCACTATAATGGATTTTAATTGATGGTAAAAATTTATGAATTAGGGTAAACCTAAGGTGTTATTGATTGAAATTATGGTGTTAGTATATAGTAATACAATAAATGATTTTAATTATTATTTCATTTCCCAGTATGATTATTGTTGCTCATATTTTTCATTTTTGGTTTACTCAATTACATGAACTATAAGAAATCCTATTAATGATAGATTTTTTGGAAAATGTAATTCTTTTCTTCCTGATAAATTGTAGTATATATAATCTATAATGAAATAAATGTTTTTATGCCTAATAATCTATTTTATTATATGATTAACAATATAAACTAGTTTGATGATTATGAAACACTTAAAAAGAGAGAAAATAAGTTTCATGGATAACATAGAGGAATGATGATACATAATTATACATGTTATGAATGTGGGAAGAAGAAACCAAGGAAATGACACAAAGGATTGAGTTGATATTATATGTTTTTAAAAATGGAATTAGAGAAACTAAATTCAATGAAAAAATGAATAGTTAAATGGAAGAAAATAAAGTTCATCCTAGATCACAGCTATTATTTAAATATCTTACTTATGGGTAACATTATTATTATCTAATTCAATATAGCAATCCATGGGATAACTCTTAGATTAAGGTTGTGAATAGACTATGTTTTTCTCCATGTTGAATCGCGATAATTAATTAACACCCCATAGATGGGGATGTCTTGTTGATGTTTTTAATAATGTTCTTTTTTAAAACCTTGTCCTCAATCATTATTATAAATTTAAGTGATTTTGAGAATTTATTGTCCATATTTACATATATTAATTATAAATTACTATATTAATGAAGTCAGTTTTTATATTCTAGAGTAACCAATTATTTATTATCAATTCAAGGATAAATATATACTTTTAATGGAAATTACTTCCACTTAAAAGGCCTTAATTCAAATTAATAGTGGGTATTTTTATTTGATGTTTGGGGAGAAAATCAACATTGAATTAATTCCTAATGTACAATATTTTATTATGTCGTTCCAATATAGTTACCTTTTATTCCTCCAAATTGTGATCTTCAGTTTCAAATTAGACTCATACCCTATAAAATAACTATTTCTATAACTTCATATAGAGTGGCCCTAATTGAGTTTTATTAATAAATGAAAAAATATGATAATATTGATTAGGGATTCATTAAGACATGTATGTCACTAAGGAGTGAGCTTGTTCTATTTTATTAAGAAAAAATATTGATAAATGAGACTCTTATTTGATTAATGATAACATAACATGATCAAAATCAATATAAATTATCCACTGCCCTATATTAATGATTTTTTTAATCAGTTACAGGGTGATAAATATATTTCTATGGTTGATTTTAATTGTCAAATTTGAATACATTCCAAATGAAACCTTCTATTTTATTTATAGAAAAAATGACTTTATAGTAATTCTATATATTGTTACTTATGTACTATTATCATCATTGATTTTATTAATATTACCTTTTGAGATTATCTTAAATAGTTTTTTTATAATCTTTATAAATGATATTATTACATATTCTAAGAGTAATTAATATCATTAATATCATACTTTGATTATACAGATGACCATAAAGAGGTAGTAACTTCTTGATAAATTTACCAACTGTCAATTTTTGTAATAGAAGGATTCGTTTTTTGGTCATATAATCCAATGAGAGGGTATATAATAGTGGATCCATAAAAGTTGTATGTTATATAAAATTGGCTCTGACCAACCATCATGACTACGATTTATAATTTTCGAGGATTGGATTGACATTTTTTACACTTTTTGATGGATTTCTATTGAAAATCGAAATTAATTTCCATGTAAACGTGGTAGGGAATTAAGTTCTTTTGGACTGATGAATGCGTAGAATATTTAAATGAACTAAAGGTAAGTTGTTTAAGTACACTTATTTTATCACTACACTTTATTGGATACTGTATTTTGATTTTTTTTATAAATAAGAATAGGGTGTTTTGGATTGTTCTTATGTAGAATGATGTGGTGACAATTTATGTGTCACTCCAACAGAATTTTCCAGAGTAAAATTACCCAATAGATTAATTGGATTTTCAATATGAAATAATTTTTTAATATACTGAGGCATTTTATTTATGTAGAAATGTGTGGATTATATACTTAACATAAAAGATTAATATAAATTTTCACAAAAAAATTGTTGAATATGTGACAGAGAATATGGTGGGAGTTGATTAATGATAATGAATATTCAATAGATTACTACCATGGAAATTTGAACAAAATGGATCATGGTTTGAGTCGAAAGTATCATTCTATCTTATACACAAAAGAATCATAAATGAACCAATATTTTTTGTATTTTCAAATGATCGAATATAAAATGTTTAAGGAAGGGGAGAAATTATATCATGATCAAATGAGAGTTTATCCACCAATCCATGTAATGATTAAAGATATACAAAAGGAGGATGTGGAGATGAAAAAAAGAGTGTGAGAAATACTCCTATTTTAAACCATTATTAGGATAGAATGATAAGGTCTGGGATATGAGTATGTGTCCCATCAACCCTATACAAGAATAAGGCACAATTAAAAAATACTCATAGTGCATAAAAATATATAAAAATACTCGAAAGCTAATTCTGAGAGTAAAAATACGAAGAGAATGATAAAATAATTACCCATATAAAAATTGGAATGGGAAAACATCAACATGTTATTCCACATCAGATTCCCCAAAACCTCTAAATTCCATAATGTTTTTTGGGGTATATATGATCACCTTCTTAATTCATTTTACATCGTTACTAGTAGATAGTATTTATATATTTACTGGATATCCATTATATACATTATATAATTAGTTTTATTATATATGGTTCCACATTCTATAGTATCTTATCAAGATCAAAGGATTTCATCAACATTTTATAGATGTCTTCTACAACCTCTAGGTATAGTGTTATGATTCAATAATTATTATCATTTTTAGATAAGTGATTATTCTAATAGATCTATTTAAACCCTAGAAGATATGATATGATCATGTTCTATATATCTAAAAGTTTTTTCGTATATACACCTTCCTCAAGTAATGTTTTCTTATTACAATATATTTCAATCATGAATTTAGATAGATCATTATGAATCCCTCTATGGAAAGATATATAGAACCCTAACACACTAGAATGATCATTGTAAGAACATGGTTTTATCCTAAGTATGGATCCATTTAATTTTTGTATATTTCTTTATTAATGGACCATATATGGATTCCATATGATGATAGAAAGGTTTTTAATAGTGTAGAAAAACACTAGCACACATAATTAGTATAAAACATGTGACCTGACCAACGTGGTCCTTTCAAAGCATACAGGATTGGATAGATTAGAAACAAGGGTGCATTGTTTTCCCTAACCATCTACAAGGGTCCTCATTCCCCATCAAAATGTCTACCATTTTCAAAAGTATCCATTCACATAGGTGTCACACATTTTTTCAAAATGTGATCTCTAACCCTATGAGTTACCTCTTTATTCTGTGGGAGGTACATGAATGGTAATTTTTTTTGGAAAATTATAAGGCCAAACCATATTACCAATATATTTTGGAAAAAATTACTAAATTTACATAAATGATCTTATTAATCCTAACATATCATATCATTGGATCATTCTATTGGATGAAGGCCTCCATTAAAACACTAGTACTACCTTTTTCCATCTTCTATAGTTTTTTACCCTTATAACTGATCTGAAGTCTAATTAGATCAACGTTCAGCATATTGGATGTGCGTATTTATTATATTATTCCTCTTTAGTCATTTTTGGATTATCAATCTCTTAATTTATTTTTTGATTTGTAGGCTCATATGAGTTATTTCCAAGGATTTGTTTTATTAATATTTCTTACAATCTTGGCCAATATATTGATAGATACTGGACAGGGATCATCATATAATTAAATGGAATGTGGCCTATAACTCAACAATCATGTATCATAGTTTTATAAATTTTCATCATTCCAAACATTCCAATTTCATCATGCGTTGTCTATTTAATTCAAGTGACTTTAATATAGTCATTATAATCATATTCGAATACCCCTTTTATACATGTTATCCATTTTTAGTGGTTATTACCTCAATGAAGACCACCAAAATTAGTGAGTTTTAAAGAATAAGTACTTTATTGGTAGTTTTTGTTTATCTGCACAACTGTTTGGTTATTCACGGAATCGACCTTGATAAAAGAATGTTTTAAATTAAGTAAAAAAATTTTAAATGGATATGAAATTTATTCTTATCGATTGACCATTTTTTGGTAAGTACTTCAACTTAATCCATCAATCTTTAATGGTAATAGAATTTAAATTAGATATATGACATGCCCTAATGAAATATAATATAAGGACGTTGATTCATGTTTTTAGCACAACCATCCATGATTAATAGATGTTGGTGTATTGAACGTAATGAATAAAATAATACTACTACGAATAATCAAAATGGTCATGTTTCTTTGAACCCTTTCACACTAATGAATGGTATTGAAGGAATCATCTCATTTATAAAAAGTACGAATTATTACATCTGATGAAATAATTAATTAATTAATTAGGGTTTTCTTATTTTATACTTATCATAAAATTATAATCGGTGAGGATATAATAGTTCTATCATAGGAGTCCTAATGGAATTCATTCAACACTCATGGGAACCATTCTCATTCAAGGATTCATGTTTCCATCGGAGAGACCCACCTTATAACCCCATGATTGTCTATGTTTGGATGCCCGGTATGACACCATACAATCCCTCCATTATATTTTAGGAATTAGGATTCACTGGATACAGTACATGGATCTAGTGTTACTTCAAAGGACATGTGGATACATGGTTACACCCACAAGGCCCAATCACTGCTTATCCAATTCTACCTTGGATAATAGCCTAGGACATTGATGAAAACACAATATTATAGAATTCCTTGGATGATTCCCATTTTATTTCACTATAACCCATATATCCAGGATGTAGGTTATTACATATTTGGTTCAAACCCTAAGGTCATGGATTTCTTAGTTATTACCTTAGATCCCCTACAATTCATATCATCATTATGGATGTGTTAGTAATTACCATGGTTACTCTATTATGAAAATTAATATTGGATTTTTTTTATACCATGGATCCTACATTATCATTATCTTTATGATAATTCTAGTTTTACCTCATTTGACATAATATATAAACTAAACTAAATTAAATAACAAAATGAATAAGTGATCAGACACCATATGAGGATAAAAAAGGTACTTGGTTATTTAAATTATTATACTTCTTTACATTTATATATGGATGACCACACAATGTTTCAATTTATTTTACCCATACCTGATATTATAGAAGTAATTATTGATGGCATAATTTGATTTATCTCACACCCTATTTAGGACAACATTGGTAACCTAGCAAATTATATGTATAAAATTGTTGAAAAAGGGGATCTTCCTACATTGGACACCTACTATTGCATTTTTTTGGATAGATATTAGTGGAAGAAGACTAAGATAGGGATCATAATGATGGATATTTTTTCTGTTTCTTTTTTCTAATATTGAATAACATATATTTCGTACTACATTATGTATCTGTTTTACAGCATTATAGAAACATGACATACATTATCACTGACTTTTGTATATGATTATCAGTTTTTCAGTGATTTATTATTCCTATTTTTTTCTGGTGTTCCATCTTTTTATTACATTGATTCATCTATTTAACTATTATTATATTTATATTATTGGTCTCCACTCTAGTAATGAGATAAATATCACCATGAACACACCAAGGCCCTCATAGCTTTTTGGAAGCCTTTAGCATATGTGGTAATTCTCTTGAGGTCATGTGGCCAACTAGGATTGGGTACCTTTGAGTAGCATATGGGGTCACGATGTTACAAAGTTGTATCAATGTGTTTTCTCATGTTCTTCACTATTTTTTGACAATATAATAGATATTACGAACACTTGTTAACATTGTTATAGTACATGATTGGGCATAGTTATGCCACATTCAGGGGAAATTTTGAGTTTCCTAAATACTAATTTTTGTCACATATTTTCTTATTATTATTTATATACTTTCACCAATTGGTGACATTCTTTTTATGTGAGGTTAATTATTATAATTCTGATTGATGATTTCATTTTTATCCTTGGCCTGATAGTATAAGGGTATGGATCACCAATCATGCATCATCATTGACACCTTGAATTATAATTCCATGCTTATGACATGTCATATAGTTGCATTTCACGTTATGTATTTTTCTATTTTTCTATTTTTGTTGAGTTATATTAGGGTAGATTTTTAGTGATATGCTTCTATTTATGTAGGATTGTGTGATTCCCCATTTCAATTTATGTGTTTCATGGGCCCTCATGGGTTGGAATGAATGTTTTATCGAGTCAAGGCATTGTATATCACATGTTACATTTTAGGACCCATTATTGAAAGGGTTAAATTGAGATTCATTGGGTGTAACATTTAGTGATAAGGTATATGGGCCATGATTCAATGAGAATGAAAATTCAATTTAATTTGACAGATATATATATATGTTTATAAGCTAAAAAATTAAAAGGTGAATCATGACATACAAAATGGTATGAGTTCTAGTAAATGAATAGGCAATGTGCTATTGACGATTCCCCTATTGGAAACCTTATAATTAAACATGATTACGTAATAATACATGGAATTCTATGATGGTTGTTGTGATAGTATACCATGAATTGTTATCCCTTTCCTTATATTATGCTTCTGCAAGTGTATTTACCCAATTATTGTTCTATGGTATTTGAATTCTATTTTATACCAATTCTTCTATGATGCCCTTGTAGCATTCTCCAAGAGGGTCGTAATTGGCATGCTCAATATGTGGTTGTCTGGGAACCACCATTAATATATACATGGGTGACATATGAGGCACCATCAATAATAAATTATCTAGGAATATAATCTCATCATTGAGAGAGGTTCTTGCATCTTATTCATTTAGTTAATTGTTTTCCATGACCTGCACCTACGGTGGTTGATCTTATCCATGAGTTACAACAGTAGTATCCTCAAATATTCTAGAGGGATGGTGGTTAGTTTAATGATCACTCATGGATGGAATCCACCCTATCTATCATTGAGAATATGAAGAACCCATCATAGTAGAGTTTCAAAATTGATACCTACATGCCGCGTAATTTGGTCATGTGCTTGTAGGATGTGATTACCCAGGCTAGTTTCCATCAGAGCATCATATGGTTAGATTTCTATAATATTTTCTATGGTAAATTATTTTCTCATATTCTAAGAGAATATCGATCGATAGAGATCATGCATATAGAGCAGTTTTTATATCATTCATTGATTATTATGTGTGTTTTAAAAAGTTATATCACATTTCACCACATCTATACAGTGATTAGATTTCGTGTGCTAAACGATTCAAGTATTGGATTTAGTATTCTATCCATACTCAGTTGAATTTATTTCACCTATATACTTTGTATAAGATAGTAAATCAGGATTCTATCATTGTTATAAGCCATGTAGAATGATATAGTACCTGGAATAGTGGTTCATTACAACGAAAGACCGTTAGTTCATCCGATGGAAGAAAAAATTCCCTCATTGTTTCTCCTTTGGGAAGTGGAAGAAACACTACTCATACTGGTATCCATAGGGTGTTCCAGCAGTTTATATGATATGAGAATCTAAAGCCTCATTGGGATATATACCCTTCGGATTTCCATGCTTATGGGAGTATGGGGAATCTCTATAGATTCAAGTAGGATTTTCCATCATATTCATGTGGAATAATTTTATCACTAACTCCACCTTTAGGGGAAGGTTCTTTTTAATAACTTTAGTATGGGAGTTGTAGTAGCACTGATAGGACTAGAAAAGGAGGATTTCATGGACACTATATCTAGTCTTCCAATTATCAGCAGCACTAGTAGAGTGGCCATGATCAGGGTAGTCTAGATATATGGCATGCTCGTGGTTGAGGAAAATTTCAGGATTTACACCTGATACATTAGGATAAGAGTCAAGGACCATCTACAGTACAAGGTACTATTCTTGTAGCCTCAACTATAATATCTTATTTATTTATACTAGATTATTCACACTCTAGCATGTCATTAAATTTCATGCAATTTCTTTGGCTATAAATTCAATATTACCATGATGTAATTACCCTAGATACTCAATTATGATTATGGATAGAAGGATTAAAACAATGTATGTACATAACACTTGAGTTATGCAGTTACCCATTCTTGTGGGACCAATATTTACTAAATATGATATGGTTTAATGTCATTATCATGACCAATTGGTTGATCTGATATCATGAGTTTGAAGACTTCAATCACCATAGGGTATCATTGACATCACTAGATGGAAGAAGTTATCTACACAAGGGTGAGTGGGATTTCCATGATAGTAGAGAAGGACCAGATAATTTTGGTGTAGTTGGAGTGACCACATAGACAGTGATTCTCTTCATGGAGTAGTGGGGAGTACTCTTGGAATATTTTTCCCCATTATTAGATCATTTGTGAGCGATTTTTTCTGTTGATTTTTTTGGATTACCTCATGAGAGAGTGGTAGATTTTATGATCAAACTTTTTTCTAGAGTAGATCCAGTGTACATTCCTCATTACAATATAAAACCTGATGATCACTATGAGCTCATGATATGGAATGATTATTTATAATAAAATGGATTTATACGGCTTAACACTTATTTTGGGGGTTTACCCATTCTATTCAACAATAATGTGAATGATACCGTTTGTTTATGCATGTATTATATGTGGTTGAACTAGTTTATGAACAAAAAATGGTATCCACAACCTATTATAGTGTATTAATTTTAATATCTCCAAGGTTCTAGGGTGTTTTTTGAGATCATCCTAATATTCATTTAACATCAGTTGTGAATCAGACCTTCAAAAAACACCATATAGCATTTCGTAGTATGTATGATCTTTATGAGTATCTGAATATACCATTTAGTATTACGAACACACATTCCGTTTTCATGACTTTGATTAATTGGTTGTTCCACCCCTATTTGGATAAATTTTTCATGTTATTTGTGGATGACAAATTGGGGTATTATCACACTCATTGCATCTCTTTTAATCACCGTTTGATCATTTTTAATACCCCGAGTGACCATCATCTTTATCCCATGCATGATAAGTGTTGCTGATGGATTGAAATATTTTAATTCTTGAGTCATATTATCTAAGAATTAGGAGTATTTTTTGACCCAGATAAGTGAATGTTACGGTTTCCGTAGACCATCCCAAGAATGTTGTTGATAGACATATTTTATTAGGTATAGATTGATGTTACAGGTTTTAGTACCATATTTCCCACACCACTATTTACCTCATATTTCTTTTACAATGATAGTTTTTATGTTTCTATGGTTAGAAGTGTGTAGGAAATTATTTCAGTATTAGAAATCAAGGATTTTCATGATGCCTAATTTGATAATTAATGATCTGGGAAGAGGCTATACTGTGTTTTGGGATGAATCCTTAATTGTCCATAGAGTAGAGCTAATATAGGAGAATGGAGTTTTTGTATACATAACTCAGTAGTTGAGACCTCATGAGGGAGAATACATGACACATGGATTTGAACTATTCGTAGTTTTCCATGTCATATGTTCCTAGAGACACTATCTGTTGGGTTGAGAATATTGTGGTTGATATAGACTATATGAACCTAAAATACATCCTTTCACTATATTTATTGATTATAATATATTTAATATGGTTTTAATATTTTTATTCTATCGATTTAATGTTTTCTTATATGAATGGAAAAAAGAAATTTAGTTGTTAATATGCTGATCCAGAACACACAGTTATAGGCCATACAAAAAGACATTAATGAATGCAAATTAAGAGAACTCCTTTTTGAGATACATCAAGTGTTTCATGATACCCATGAGTAGCCTTATCTCTTAGTATTGGGAGTTTCCTATTCCCTCCAAGATAATGTGATGATATGAAACTTTTCAGTTCATGATGGTTTGGATCCATGATAGTATTTTATGAGATGAACTGCCTCTCGATTGGTTTGTGTTTAGAGATGAAAGTATACATACAAATGGGTATTTTTTGGTTAATACAGATTTGAGAGGGGAGTTGATGCGAGAGTCTCATTCTTCTTAGTGGATATTTCATACAGTCAACTTCATGATGTATCGGGATATGAAATTCAAGTATTGGTGTCATTGGATGAATCATCAAATATCATATTTTATCAGTAGGTGTAGCACTTGTTAGTAGGATAAGGCAATTAACTAATAATCTATAGGATTATTACATCCTATTTAATTACTAAAATGGAAATGGAAAGATATTTCATCAATTTTTAGTCATATTACCTAGGATTGTTCAAGGTATATGTGTAGTTTTGAATGGCATTGATAGAGTAGCGGAAGTATCCCACTACCTTCCTATTTAGGACACATTATCAATAAAATGATATGGGATTACTATATGTACTTGAGATCATATAACTAAATTGGTTACATTATACAATTATTTTAGATATGGATAAAAATTTAATATTGAGCTTTTAGGAGGGGTTATGGAGAGATATTAGTACATAAGATATTCTATGAATATATTTAACCCCATAGAATTATGGACAATCAAAATTATTGATATAGGTGTTAGTGGACATGAAATGAGCATGTATACTTGATTTAAGTGGTTATTGGGACAATCATATCCCTCTCATCATGTTTTAATTTAATAATAGATTTCAGGTGATGATTCAGATGGATCCTTTTGAGTCATGTATGGTAGGTATTCCATTCATCCCAATGGTGGTCAGGGGTACGTGAGGAAGAAAAAATAGGTCCTCATCTACTATTGGATACATTGTAGAAGGTTAAGTGGATCAAAAAGATTATCTCAAAAAATGAGCCATGAGATAAATCTTATGAAAATATCCATCAACGACCATTGGATTTCATGTTCAAGGATCTTGTTTTCCTAGGGGTATCACCTAGGCTTAGCCAGAGATAGATATTGAAGAAATGGAATCGTTCTCCAAAATATATAGGGAATTTTGATATTCTAGAGATATTTCGGATGATATATGATACTTTTATATTACCCTAGTGGTACTGTTTCATTCATGGCATCTTCTATAGTTCATAACTTCATCTGTGTAACGACAACCCATCTCATAAATTTGATCCTACGGAAGATGAGTTTAATGCTAGAGATTATTTTGAGGAGTATCAGGTATTTATTTTTGAATAGAGTACAAATCATCAATGAGTCAAATTTTTCACTTTAATATAAGTTCTATGTTAGTAGTACCATTTATAGGTCAATACATGGGAGTGGGAGGCCGACATACACCCCTAGTGGAAAATTCTTCTCTCAGATGGTGTTTTTTCACCGTTGAAAGGTGAAAATGGGGATGAGTTCCACTATGGAGGGAAGACAGTAATAACCATGTTTCAATATCTGGTATAAATCCTTTTCAGTTTTCTCTTATTCATTTTTATGGACCTAATAATCATGCCCTATGTGGATATAAAGGTTTATACGGTGTCATGGGCTTGTTCTGATCCCATAAACCTAAAACTTGGAGAAAAACTATGCTACCTTGTATCTAATCCCACATGGTCTATTCTGAAATTGAAAGGCTATAAAAAGGAGAAACTAGTGAGAATTTGTTTTCATAACCATGTGTCAAGGGTCGCACACGCATGTGAAATGTTTGTAGTTATTAGTAGATTAGAAACACATAGATGGAACTTGATTTCCCTAACAGTGCAACCTAACCATATGTGTTCATCCCTTAAGCCGTGGGAGGTACACGGTTGGTCCATGGTTTGACCATGAATGTTTCCAAATCATGTGACCCATATATTTTTGGATAAATTACATAATTTACATTAATGATAAAATAAAAAATACCCTTTCTCATCATAAGTTCATTCTAGAAGATGAAGGCATCCATTATCAGATTGGAACTCCCCTTTCCCTCTTTCATAGTTTTTTATCAAAATTTCGGATTTGATGTCTTATTCTATCCATGTTCATCATGTTTGATGTGCACCTGTACGATCTAAATTCATCATTTAATTATTCTTGGTTTATCATTATCTAAATGGAGTTGTCATGGTGTATGATCAGATCCCCTATTTTTAGCGTGTTTTTCAATTATTCCGATTTCCTCCAATCTATGAAAAACTAAAGGTTGATACTTAATGAGGATAGTTATACAATTATAAGGTTAGTGTTCTATAAATCATCCCTAATGTTTCATCATTTTAAAAGTTTACATCGTTCTGTGCACACAAATTTAATCAGTTGATTCCTATTTAGTTCATGTGGCATTATTATAGTCATTAAAATCATTTTATAAGAACATTTTTATATGTTTTATCTATATTTGAAGGTTATTACCCCAATGAAGAGAACCCCATATATTGTGTTTTTCTAAAAAAAATCATTTAGTGTTTTTATTTATTTATTTCACTATCTGGGTGGTCCCGATTATGACACCAATAAAGGAAACTCTTAAATTTAATCAATTAATGGTAAATTGATAGAACACATATTCTTGTCACTTGGATATTCTATGTTAAGTACTTCAAAAATATTAAATAATCATCATTGTAGATTTAATGTATATTAGAAATATTTCATGGACTAATTAAATATAAAATAATGACTTTGTTTGACATTCATAGCACAATTTCCTTGATTAATATATGGAAGGGTACTGAACCTACTGGGTTGAATAAGAACTATATGAATGAACTAAATAGTTGTATTTCCTTTAACATTGGTAATCTAATGATAAGTATGGAATAAAATATTTTATTTATAAAAAGGAATGTGTATTACAGGGATTTAATTAATTTTATGAATCCACAATAAGGTAAATATTGTATATGGAACTAGATAATATTATAGTAGTGTTCATACTAGAGATAGCCTTGTATTCCCATAGGAATTCCATGAACACTCTTGGACGCCATTCAAATTCAAGTATTCATATTTCCATGTGTGAGACCCACCTTGGAACCCTATATTTTTCTACTTGAGGATTCTTAGTATGAAATCGTAGGATACCTCCATTTTCTGTTAGAACTTTTTATGCCTTGGACACAATCTTTGGATCTAGCATGTCGTCTACAGACAAGTGGCCCCATGGTTACATCAATAGGGATCAATAATTTCTTATCCTGTTTTACCTTTGATGATATCCTTGTACTCCATAGAAATACATTATTGCGATATACATTGGGTGATTCTACAAGGATCACGCTCCTACCCATATAGAAAGGATGTTGGTTATTAATGAGTATGATTGACTCCTAAGGTAAATGATTCCTTGGATGTTAGATTTGATCCTCTTCTATTATTATCATCAATAAGAATATCATATTCATTATCATGGATCCTCTTTTATAATAATTACTATTGTATACATTGTTATACCATGGATTATTCAGTGCCATTATCATGATGTAACTGGTTGTTATACCTAACACTTCATTATATATAAATTGATGTAAATTAATTCATTAAATGATTTAATATTAAAAAAATAGATGATGCGGAAATAAGTACATTGTTATTTACATAATTGTGCTTCTTTAAAGAAATATATGAATACATACACACTATTTTGGTTTATGATAAATGTATTGGATGTTATATATGTTTCTAGGGGTGGCATAATAAAATTCATCTCACACCATATATGGGCCTCCAATGGTACCTGCATAGATTAAATATATGAGGCTGTTGAAAAAGGAAATCCTCCCACCATGGATACCTAAAATTGTTTTCATTCTTATGATGGATAATAGTTTAAGATAACTAGTCTAGGGATCATGATGTTAGATAGTTTTTTTATTCTTTTTGAATAATTTCTATAACTTTTATTTTTTGAATCTTGGCATCAATGTTTTCCAACTGTATTGATACATGACATACATTATCATCGACTTGTTATATGAATATTAGTTGTTCAGTTATTTATTATTCATGTCCACATATACTATTCCATCTATTATTTATAAGTATTACTCTATTTACCAATAATTAAACATATACATTATTATCTACTCTCACCAAGAGGGAATAGTCTCCCCACAAACACACCCTAATCCCTCTCCACTAGTTGGTAGCCTCTGGAATTATGGGAGATGTTCTTGAGGTAATGTGACCATCCTTGATTGTGGATCCTTTTAGTGGCATCAATTTTTGAGAAGATATAATCCTATAGAAAAAAAAATATACTGTGGCCTCACTTAATAGAGGAACTGGTGTAGTATTTTAGACCCATTCAGTAACACATTAAAGAGGATTAGTGTAATATGAAGCATTATGATGACAATCATCGATGACATATTGAATAAAATTTTAGTGGGATAGTTTCCCAATAAAATTTCATATTTTAAGAAAGATATTATAGTTTAAAATAGGGAAATAATGAAATATAGAACTATATGTAGTTTTTATATTCTTGATTAGGCTGGGATAATTTCTAATCACATGGAAATCCCACAAAAAAAATATAAAGTTTGTAATGTGTTCCATCTAACTCTCCGGGTGAAGTACATAACCAATATCTCACATGTACTAACATCAAAGGTTATGCAAATTGATCATGATATTTTTCATGTATAAGAATTTGAAGATATATTAGACTATTTATATAAATTTCAACATTATAAGACTACTCTAGTGGTTGATGTTCATTAGAGGAATAATAAATTTGAAAAAGCTACATGGGAACCTATGGATTTTATAAAATAGGGATATACACATTTTTTATATAATATAAATAGAATTTTTGGGAGAAATTAATTTTATGGGGGTATAATTTAACAACAAAATATTATTTATGTATATCTATTAAAACTAACTTTATGCAATCGATATATTTCCATAAATCAAAATCTAAGTCTATATAAACTGCTATATATTAAAATGTTCATACCTATCAGTCAAATTGGTACATATGAATTGTCATGACAACATTATCAAATATTTTTATAAATTTTTAAAATAATGAAAATTTTATGATTAATACATAATAAATAAGTAATCAATTTTTAGTGAAGTCATTATATGCTTCAAAAATATTTTTTCTTCATTTCTTATTTCTCAACCATTTCAAAATCATAAAAAATATTATAAATTTAAAAAATTATTAATTTTTTATTTTAAGAAATTAATATCTATTTTTCAATAATATTTCTATATTATCTTAAGTTTAATTATTATGATTATTTAAAAAAATATTTATTTTCCATTGAATAATGGAAAATATTTATTTTCTTACAAAATATAATTTATTTCCAATTAAAAGTACCATTTTGTTATTAATTTGATATTAAATTACAGTAATTAAACTTTAATTATAAATGATGTACTTAATTACATCATAATCATCATTATACTTATTTTGTTATAAGTTCATTTTTGTGCTTTCAAAGAGGTTTTTTATAAAAAAAATTCTATTTGTACAATCTATTTATATAATATTAAAATCATTTAATTTATATTTTTATATTTTTTATTGAAAATTTTATTTTATATTTTTAATATAATTTTTTAGCATTCAATTTATTGTTTTTACAAGGCAGGGAAGGGAAGTAAATTATTTTTATGCTCAAAATATTAATTTCCAAAACAATGGTTTAGTTGTGTTTTGTGTTCTTATTTAAATATATTTTATTCGACACATTTGAATTAAATATATTAAAATATATTCCATATATGATATAATAATAATTATTAGTATCTTTTAAAAGGATCTACAATATTTTTTGTTATATTGATGTTTAAAAATAGAAAAAAATTGATTACCTGGATTATGGTTAAAAGTTGTTTACCTGAGTGTAAACAAATTAAGAATGGTAAGATTTCCACTCACATATATAAAATAATTGGATGTTGAATCATATTTCAACATTATCTTATTCATCCATTATATTTATGGGTATTTTGGTCTATATTCCCTTGAAAGCGTCCTTATATCATAAAAATATTTTATTAAATTCAGTTTTTATATCTCATATCACATATAAATATAAACCTATTCACCAAAAGTATTCACATATATATATATCCTTTTATATAATAAAATACATAGTTAAATTCCATTTATAATACATCCTTTTGTCCAATAAATTTCCTTCTTTTCCAAATAAAAACTCTTTAATGATTTTGGAGTAAGCCAAAGGAGGTCTCTTAAAGAAGAGGTATAGATGATCACCAACGTCATCTAAAATAATTTCATTTAATAAATTTTATAAAATTCATGTATAAATCAAAATATGATTAATAAATTATCATTAATAAACTTATATGTTATTAGGATGATTTCACAACCATTTATCAATAGTTATCCATAAAATTGGAGATGAATGTATCAATAATGTGTACAAGTGGACTACCAGCTCTACACTACTATACAATTATTTTTCGATACCATTATTATATGATATTTTAGTATGTTATATTTATTGTATATTTCATACTTTTATATTTTCCACCCATTTTTTAGTTCATTTTATGATCTTATTTTCTCTCTTGTGTTCTGGGTTTGTCAGGTTTTGGCTTTGGGATGATCCTTTATTTATATTTCTTGTCAAGAACATTTATTAGTTTATTCTATGTTATTTTGGACAAAAATTTATTTTTGGGGTCTGTATCATTGTCACATGTTTGGTTCCCTATTTTTCGAAGTGTGTGCCATGTCCATAAAACTGTGTGGCGCGGTCAAATATTTGAAAAGTGGATAACGACATGGTTGGAATATAGTTTTTAAGTCATGTGTGCAAACTTTGCAGTGTGTTCCTCTTAGATAGTAACATGAAGATGGTTGTCGCATGATTTTTAAAACAATATTGTTAATCCATAATACTTTTCTAGTGAATTCAAAATAAGAAAATTACCTTCGTGTCTGCTTAGGGTTTAAACCTAAATCCCTCCCATCCACCCCATACAAAATATTATGCCATTGGTTCTCCCTATATGTTTCCTCTAACCTAATGGGATTCAATATTTTGGGGGTTTTAACACATATTCTTAAATGAAACATCATGTATGTGGTTTCTATCATTGTTTTTTCCCTGTTTCTATAGTATTCTTACCTTTTTTGTGGGATCTGAACATCTTGTATGGTGTTGGACCTAGGTAGGGTTCGATCTCGTATTGTTCTGATAAGTATAATTGTTTTTTGGTTAATTATTCCATTGTTACGATATTATGGTGGTTCAGTTATGGTTTTTCACCAATTTATGGATGTTTTAAATATTTATATTAGTGATTCCCTGAACCAACAGTGTATGGTAGTTTTAATATGATTTCCCGTTTATTTATAATTGTACTAGGTTTTAATTGGATGATGTG
Organism: Viscum album; assembly: GCA_963277665.1. NCBI lineage: Eukaryota > Viridiplantae > Streptophyta > Magnoliopsida > Santalales > Viscaceae > Viscum > Viscum album. The sequence goes on from OY728157.1 coordinate 1,478,930,849, forward strand.
AAACTTATTTTGGATTTTTCATTACCAGCACATATGATGACTATGAATTTAATTAATGTAAATCGTTATGTTTTTGAAATGTTTCAATGTAATTTATCTTAATAGTATTTATATTCATTGATTGGAAGGTTTGAAAGGGGCATCAAAAGTGATTTAAATGTGAAAATTTGTTTTCTAAAAAAATGAGTTTTGGTTTCATGTAGGATTCCTTGAATTGAACTTATGATCTGAATTGTTGATGGTATAAATAAAAGGAAACATGTTTTAATGTGATAATGGTTTTTTTGCGGATTTGAAAGGGGATTTTTCCATTAAAGTGGTCAAATTGATTATGTGACATTCCTGTTATAATGTAAATGGGGATTCATTAATTGTCCAAGTGGAGGAAAATTGTATTTGAAAATGTTTTAGAGTTTGTAAAATGGAAAGAGCTTTGGTTTTGGGAATACTTTGATTCATCGGTGTATTTATAATTATAGGAATTTGTATGTGAAAGTGGTGATATGTCTGAATTGTGAATGTGAATTTGAGCACAAGAGAAATCACGACATTCTAGATGGGTAGGCTAGAACTAATACCCCAGTGTTCCATAAGTGGAAAAGACAAGTTTTACATAGCATGATTGATGATTACAACACAAACTAAACTATTATGATGAGGATTAGATATAACTAAAACATTGGATGTTTCTCCTCTATATTTTCTTGTGCATGAGGATATAGACGGTTGTAGTTACTATACTACATTTAACTGAAGAACTAGTTTTTATTGTATTTCTCGAGAAATATTATCACTTTGGATTTACCCTTAGTAATATTTTGTGACATGAGACATATGGGATGTTGTTCAATTCTTATATATACATTGGAAATTTATTTTACTTCATATTATATAATGTTTGTGTTAGTAAAGGATCTCTTTTTAAATATTACTGTTAAATGTGTTTTTCCGAAAATGTTTTCGTGATGAAATTGATTTTTCAAAGTGTACCCTTGAAAATGGTGTTCCTTTAAAATATTTTCCTGGATATGTTCCAAAGGAATTCTTATAAATAGTTCATGTTAATTTTTTAAATTAATTGTATCCTTTTTCTTTGGGTGTCATCCTATTGGGATTTGGCTGACACCATACATACAACATTAGGTGTATATACACTTTTTTGTATGGCTCAGGTAATGGAACAGTGATTCATGATATAGGTTCAGGATTCCATTGTTCCATCTCTTCCATGTTTTTTTGGTAGTGTTGGCTTGAGTGTGATGAACCTCTTATTAAATGGAGGCTTGGGTTGTTATTGTCGATATTTTTTCTATTTTTTCTCTTCTCTTTTTGTTCACAACTATAAAACCATGAATATAAATCTTGTTGTACCTCTTTTGTTTATGATTATTGGTTATTTTATTATGAATTATTGTGGGATTTTTTATAATTATAGTAATGTGTGAAATTATTCCAAGGGTATTTTTTTGATAAATGAGGACTAGTTGTCAACCATTGGGGATCGGGAATGCCCTTTGGGCCTTGTCATGAGTTGGGTCGAGCATCAGGTCAGATGGAATCCTTAGCATGGTTTTTGAAAAAATGGTATTGTAGGAGGTTTAATTCTTTTTGGGTCATGATATATGGGATGATTACAATTAGACTAGAGTTTGGATTGTTGGTACATGATGTTTTGGTTACGAATAGGGTGTTTTTCCCACAAAACTCATGAAGAAACATGAATTCTCATGAGAATTCATGTTTATTTTGGTTTCTTTGGTTCATAGGGGTTATTTTGTGTTTGGAAATTAAATTGGAGTTTGTTAAATGGTCCTAGTGAGCTCAAAAGTCTTGAATATCCATGGGGAGGTGGGGAAATGGTCCTAGAATACTCTCCATTAGAGTGGTGTGATTGGAGTGTGCTCACCACCCATAAGTCCAATTCAACCATCTAAACTAATTTCCCCCTTTTAAACTATGTTGGGTCTTCCTTGAATTTGAAAGTGGTTTTTAGGACTCCTGTTTTGAAATGTGAGAATTATATTTAAAGAGGTGATGGTTGATTTTGGAAGAGAGAGAATAGATTTTCATAATCAATTTGAAGAAGGTTAGAAAATTGGATTTTTATGAAATGATTTTTTATTAATGTGGGAATGAAATTATTTTAAATTATGTATTTGATAAAAATCCATGGGTTTATGAAAATTAGTTGTTCCAAAAAATAAAATTTATTTTCAATAGAGTTTTTGGTAAAAAATTAATAAGATTAAATGATTTTAATCAAATGGTTTTTTATGAAATGGAATTTTAGGAGTTGTAGATAATGTTTTAAATTGAATGAATTGAAATTTTGAATGAAATAAATGAGAATGTTTCTTAAGGAGGATATTTTAATTTGATGTGATATGTATTATAAAAGGTTTTATTTAAACAAATTTTGTACTTTATAAAACGTTTTGGGTTATTAAAAATGGATTTTTATCTTATGGAAAGCATTTTTTGAAAATAAATTTTATGAATTTTTAAAATTTGAAGTAGATTGAAATGATGACTGTTTTTTACTGGATGGTTGAAATTTTATGACCATTGTAATTTCCAAGAGTGTCCACATCCATGGATATGTGTGGAAAAGATTACATGTACATAGTTTTGAATTAAAATATTCATGTGTGAGGCTCCATATAATACCTTTGGTAAGTGTGGAACCAATCAATAATGTTTTTTTCAATATTTATTTTAATGTAATATGTAATGTCTTGATAACCAATAGTTGTGTGGTGTATCCTTTATATATGGAATGTTTCTTCCTAGTTTTTTTTTGTTTTAGATCCATTATTGATTGAATGGTGTTTCAATATTGTGTTCTTGTTGAGGAGCTGGTTGTGAGATAATGGTTAGTGGATTGTATTGGAAAATGTTTTGGGTAGCCTTTAAGTTGGATTCCATTGTCTGTTAAGTGTTTGTTTGTGGTATGTCTAATCAGATGTATTTTTTTGATGGGGTTCTCTATTCTCATAATTGGCTATTGAATTCCCCCACAATGATTCAGTGGATATTCAAAGGGAGACCATAGGTATTTCCCCATAGGCACAGCTTTATTCATGAAGTTTCATCCATAATGCGATTTTTTGAATTCTAGTAATGGAAGTGACATAAATAAATTGGATATTATTAGTGTATTAGAAACTAATTTTGATATTTAATTAGCTTCTTTTGTAAATACAATCATGTCATACCATCATTGTGAAATATCTGGTCAAAATAAGTTTTTATGTACGAATGCTCGAATGACCTATCGTTATTATGGATATCCAAGTCACATTAAATGGATCAATAGGGATATTCTCAAGAAGTGTCGTGGAGCCATACCCAATCCATCGAAAAACATCAATGTCCATTTTTTAGAGTAGTATGTTGTGTGGGACCAGTTAGAATTCCCTTTCGTTATAATGATTCTTTGGACATAATTTTTATTTATGGAAGTGTTTTTTTGTAATGTTTCCACTGTAAGATGACAAAGTGGATTTTGTGGAGTCGTTTATGAAATTTCTATTTATATGTAAAATAATTTCCATAAAAAACTATAAATTTATCATTTTATTGATGTAACTTATTGAGGTAAGTGAGCCTCATTGGGTGTGGTGTTATGTGGTTTCATTTGGTTCACAATGTAGTTTCTTGTGGAACCAAAAGAAAGAGTTTTGATGGGTTATTTTAGGATCATTACTATGAGGTTGGAGATGAAACAAACATCAATGCTATAGTCAGAGGCCCTTGAGTGAATCTGGTGCATTGTCACTAACCCAAGTGGTTTGAGGGACCTTGGTCTAGATTATATCTTCTTTACGAGAAATAGAAACATTTTAGTCTTCATGGGTAGTTATTTAATCTTGAATGGACCCATTTTGGAGTTAGTGATTCAAGGGCCTCTCTATTCATTGTAACCATGGTTGGTGGAGGAGATCCTGATTAGTTATAAGGAGATTTTTTTGCCCCATTTTCTTGACCTCCAGTGGTTGTTCCTTTTTTGATGTGAATGCCTATTTTTTTCTTCTGTGTTTATCCTTGTGAATGATTTTCCTTTTTGGTTCATGTTCATCTGGATGTGTTCCTGTTATATTGGGATGGTTAATTAGGAATTTTATTTCACTTACATTGTAGTTTCTTTCTTCTACCACCTTGTACAGGGGTTTTGGTTTATCTTGGGTTTTCCAAGGTCAGTTCATACAAGTTGGCCTAATATTGTCATCATTTTATATAGTGGGAAGACCCACCATAGAACTCATTATGATCCCATTTAGTTTTGGATGGAGTTAGTGGGTTTTTAATGGTGGGGTGTCTATTCAGGACACTTGTTTTTATTATCTTGTTATGTCTCTATAGTAGCATGGTATTATGATATTTGGATTGAAGATATTGGCTCTGAGTTTATTTTTAGAGTAAACATGGCTCTTTTAAAATGCACCCAGCTGTCCTGTTTGAACCATGAATTAAATTTTTTTTGGTTTTAGTTCTTTTATACCTCTATTATTGTAGGTATGGGATTTATTTGGTAATTTATGATGTGTTCTTTGTTTAAGAGGGTGGATGGAGGTGTTTTGAAAATCCCCTTACTTTTTACCAATCAAGTGTGGGTGTTGGGAATTTCTAGGTGTAGAATTGATATGGTGGGTAGTCCATTATCCCCCCATGTTTATATTGTGAGTATTTATTCCCATTTGGGGTGTTCTTTATTTCCCCTCATTTATTTCTTATTTGTAATATCTTTGAGTTTTTTATGATTATGGGTTTTTGTTTTTGGATAAAACCATAGAATGACTTGGTGAGGGAGAAATGATTTCATGGTGGGGAGAATTTTCACAATTGGGTTTTCATTTATCATGTTGTTTTATATAATTATGGATCACTTTTTTCCTCTAAATGAATGAGTATTAAGGGTTTGGATGTTGAGATAATACTTTTTTATCTTTGGTCCCAATGTTATCCAGGACCTTTTCACATTTTTTATAAGTGTGGATAACTACACAATTAGTACATGTTTGTAAATCATGTCGACTAACCATGCAAAATGTTCATTTTGGATGGAATGGGTGAATGGTTGTTTCATGGTTAGGAAAACTATATGGGAAATTTTTTTGACAAGTCTAGGTAATTAAAAATTATAAAATTCAATTTTGTTTCTCAGAGGATTTAACCCTAACCCCTCCAATATACCCCATATGTGGTTTTCATCTATTTGAGCTCCCTCCAAGCTTCCTTATGCCTCATGGACATCAATCTTTATGTGGTTTGACCCCAATTTACCAAGGATACATCAAGTGGTTTTCTTATTTTTTTTATCTACCATTCTTGGGTTCTCTTCCCTCTTTCATAGATTCTTAATTTTAGTAAGTAGTTTGGCGGAGGGAGGGTAAAATATTTTGTTATTTAGTGAGATCATAATACTTTTTATAAAATATTTCCATTTAAGTGTCTTATGGTGGTGAAATCATGGTTTCTCCCTAATTTTAAGATGTTTTAAACCATAGGGTAGTGGTTCAGTCCTTAACAATTTTAGATGACTTTAATATTCTTTCATGTTTATTTTAAATTTTTATATGGTTTAATTTAGTAGTGAGAAAAATATTTTGGAAGTGTTTTTTCATGATCATATGTTGATAGTTGATTTTCTAAATCTGAATGTTTATTTTTTTATATTACATAGTAATGTTTCTTAAAATGGTTTTTAGGCCTTCTGTGTAATGTGAGAGGTGGACATTCAGAGGTATTTAAAATTGAAAATGTGTTTTCTAAATAAATGAGGTTGTTCTCATATTGGCTTCCTTGTACGGAAATTTTTATATAAATTGTTAATGGTAAAAAAATAAGGGATAAATTTTAATGTAAAATTGGTTTGTGAGTTGATCTGAAAGGATGTTGGTCTATTATGTGGTTAAACGGATCATGTGAATTTCTTTTTATAATTTCAAATGTGTTTCATGAATTGACCAAGGGGTGGAAAATGTATTCGAAAATGGTTTTCGCATGTGTTAAATAGAAAGTTTGTTGGTTTATGGAAAATGGTAATTTCTATATGTATTTAGAATGCTTATAATTTTTATGTGATTGTTTTGACATGTGGGACATTTAACATGAATTTTTTGCACAAGGGAAATCCCGGGTGTCTAGGTTGTCATACTAGGAGAATAATGATAGTGATTCAAAAGTGGGAAGTCCTAGTTTCACATGGAATGATTAATGATTACTAGACTAACTAAACTATTACGATGATTGGATTACACTATAAATATGGATTTTTCTCTTCATTAGGGGCTCATAGATGAGGATGTTGGACGTTGTGGATAACATACCACATTTCATAGAAGTATGAGTTTCTTGTGTATTAATCAAGCTATATTACCATATGGATTTACTGATGGTACTCTCTTATGACATGATACATATTTTATGTGGTTCCTTACATTAGTATATAGTGTCCCATGAGTGTATTTATTTTTAATTAATGTTTAACTTCTTAAAATTTTTCTTTTGAATTTTCACCTTTAAAAATCATGTTATGTAAATGTTTCCTTGATGAAATAGTTTTCTTTGATAGTTTTCCCTTAAAAATGTTTTTCCTTTAAAATGATTTCCTAAAATTTTTACAATATATTTTAAATAAATAGTCTATATTGATTTTCCATTTTATGTTATAGTATGGGTTGAATTTCATTGGGGTAGAATCATAATGTGATTTGTCTCACACCATACATACAAATTTTTGTGTATGTAGATTTTAATGTAAGAATCATGTCAAGGAAATTTGTGTCATATTAGTGGTTCAGTTTTCTATCATTACATCCCGTGCAAGAATTGTTTGTTGTGGATTATTGAGGGAGATACCCCTTGTTTTTAATGTTGTATTGGGTCAGTCTTGAAAATTTATTTTATGTTTTTCACTTTTTTTTAATTGTAAAACCATGAATATATATTTTTTGATCCTGCATTGGTTATAATTATTGGTTATTTAGTTATCCACGGTTATGGGTTGTTTAATATTATATATATTTGTGAAATCATTCCCAAGAAATATTTTTTGATATTAGAGCACTCATTCACAGCCCATGGGGATTGGGAAGAAACATTGGGCCTTATAACATACCGATTTGGTTGTGGGGTAAGGAGGAATCTACTTCTTGGTCTGTGATAGTTTATATGTGATATATATGATATAACTATGATTATTTAAATGTTAATTAGTATAAAACCCATTTCCTTTATTATCAATTAAGCTATGATTTATTATATAAATTACATTTATCCCAACCTAAATGATCGATATGACTAGAGTCACCAAGATTTATGTACACTACATTACATCATATAACATGGAATACAACATCTTTATTGAAAAATTATTTGACATGATCTCATTTAAAACTGCATTAGATATCTTAAAGAAATATATAATTAATGTATGATATAAAAATCCCAATAATAGAATAATCATTGTATAAGGTAAAAATTTTCAACAATATCAATATTAAAAGGAATAAGAATAATAGGAATCATAAACATGAATCACAATACATTATATTGAATGATAACATAACGTAATCAAGGGAATGAGGAAACAACTTAAAACATTGCATCATATGTCAATCATAACTATCAAGACATCATAATGGAAAAAGTCCCATAAAGGAATCATTTCACTCCCTATATCAATATGAAGTATAATGACACTAAACAATACCCAATGCATTACAACGTTATAAAATCATGGGTGCACTCATCACATTCATTTCATTCACATGCATATGTGTGCTAAATAGATCATACCACATGGATTCATTCATAATAATATTTTAATAAACAAATAGTAAGTGTGTAATATGTACATGATAATCCCCAATAATAATGAGTATAGGTGCATAAATGTGAACACCATTGATGAAAATTGGGTAACGTATTCCCAACAAACTTTTTTGGCATGGATTCCTATGGTGAAATTTCAGCAACATAATGAGGAAGTGTAAATATTTATAGACGGACCTAATTAGAGATAAATGGATTTATCATAATTTATATATCATAATGAAATTTTGTAGAATCTTTAAAAAAATACCCCATAATTACAAAAAGAAATGAATAAAATTATTGTATTAAAAGGTACAAAGGGAGGTTCCCTTATTGTGATTTGGCAATCTAACAACGTCATATAACAATTCATAAAATTGGTTTATGAGAGTTAAAGGGAACTCTAATTTTTTTACATCAAATGGGAAGTAATAGGGAAATTTAATGAAATATTCTAGTACTATAAAAGGGATAATAGAAGGCGTAATAAAATAAATGAAATTGAAGAAAGAGGAGAAAGGAAAGAACCCTTCAGTGTGTGACTCTAAAACCTTGAAAATGGGATTTTTCCGAGCATTAGTGCCTTTGGGGGATTATAAAGAGAGGAGGTAAGAGTAAATATGAGATCCTATAATCTTTTTTGATTAGAAATGAGATCTTGGATGGGATTATTTAAGAAAATATACAGATTTCATTAATATATATGCATTCGACACTATAAAATAAAATTTTCAAAACCAAAAACCCTTCCATGGGAGTTTCACACGGTTGCTACCAAATTGGGGTGTTTTTAAATATTTTATTAGTCAATGAGGATAAATTTTTAAAAAAATTGTCATACTTTTGTGGAGGTGAGTCAAACTTTTAAATAAATGAATTTATAACTCTATAATATATTAATGGTTTCGAGTATTCATAAATTCTTAATACAAATACTAAAAAAAATAAAATATCATTATTCAAATATTAAAAAATAAATTTTGATGAGGATACCCATTATTTTTTTTATTTAATAATTTTTGAGTCATTACGATGTCATAGAACACTAAGTATATTTATACGGTATTTATATTTTACCCAACAATTTGATTGTCACAGAATATTATGAAAGGCTTACCATTTGATAATTTTGACAATATGATTCAAAAAATAATATTAATTTTATCTAATTTTTTTTCTAAATATTTAAATTTTTACATTTATCTGTAATAACATATATTCATTGAAATTGATTGGTTGGTTGGAAATCAATGGTTTTGGACAATAATACAACATTACATTTGACTTCAAAAATATTATATGATCATTTTTATTTTATAAACACAATTTAACAATAATATTTAATTAAAATATATTTTATATCTTTAATACATTAATCATTAAAATGAGTTCCTTGATTGAATTGAAAAATTACAATAACTATTATTCATGTTTTATAGTATCCAATTAAAAATAATTTCATTATTCATTACCTAAAAAAATACATAATAAATTTGCTAAGGTATTTTTACATATCCATTTAATATAACGGTGTAAACCCTAAGAATAAGGTGTGCGATCGTGAGACATTCATCGTGTCGTATGGCAAACATTGTTTGGGTCGTGATCTCGATGAGCTAAAAATTCTCTTCTTAATAGATTCCCTCATGTATAATTTGTTGGATATCAAATTGGTATTGACTAAGAGAAACTTCTATTGATACCATCTTCCTTAGAATCTATGATAAATGGGCTTCATGTGGTAGAACCCTATTGGATGAGTCCATTACTTCCTTTTTCAGTCAATTATATTTTCAAAGATCAATATTAATACTAATCATGTGATCACTATTTGACAACTATATTATCTATGGTAATAATTCTGAAGGGTATTTTTAATTCAATTTTATATAATAAAACATAACAAGTTTATGGGTTTTCTATAACCATATTACATAATATAACATTAAATCATTATTTAACTTTATTTATAATAATTCATGTCATTAAAATATTACCCCTTGAGAAATATCTCCAAAAAAATTTGCATTTCACCCCCTTAAAAATATGATGGTAATTCTTACTAACACATCCTCTGGTTCCCACGTTTCTTTTTCAATGTTTTTGTTCCTCCATTGCACTTTGACAAAGTGAATTTTATTATTTCATATAACATTACGATCTATGATCTTCACCAGATGATCCTCATTGGAAAAAACACTCTCAATTAGTACCACCTATGGAATAAGTACATGTGATGGTTCAAGTATATAACTATTCAAGGGTGATATGTGGAAAACAACATTAACTCAACATAGGTTACATTTGATTTATCATAGTTAGGTCACATCTCTGATGAGATCAAGGATCTCAAAGGGGATGATGTATCATGGACTATGCTTTCCCTTCTTCAAAATTCTCACCACTTTATTCCATATGGATATCCATAGGAATACCATATCACCAACGTAAAACTATAGCACTAGTCAATCATTATCTTCATAGATCTTTCTTCGACTCAGAGTAGTATTGATGTGACTATGAATGATCATAATAGTTTCCTCCATTCCCTTGACAATTTCAAGACATAACAGTTTTCTTTTCCATAATTCATCCTAGCATGAATTTGTCTTGCACCTCTTCCCATAAAGGGATTCATAGGGATCTATTTTGATTCTCTATTGGAATAAATTGTTCTAGGATAACTAAAAATATGAAAATGATGACCACATCCTCTTTTGAAGTAAATTAAGTATGATCTCAACATGTCATCATGTTTCAAGATAGTATGACTTGATTGGAAATCTGTTTGAGGTTGATAATTTGTGCTGAAGTTCAACTCATTATTTAAAGAATGCTAAAGAATTTTAAAGAACTACGTTGTGAATCTTGAATCTCGATCAGATATAATAAATAGTGGTACTCCATGAATCCTATGAACTTTCCTTATGTATATCCCCGAAAGTACATCAAGTGATAATTCATCTCATATATCAATGAAGTATGTAATCATTGTAAGACGATCCACTGCAAACCATAGAGAATTATTTATTATTTATTCCTTTTGAAGATCAATGTCAATGTCTATGATGATTTTTTATCATTTCCATGTTGTTATGGTTAATTGTTGTGTCACACCCTTGTACGTTTTCTTGTCCACTTTCACTTTTTGACTTACAAGACATATTGATATATATTTTTTGATCTCCTTCTTCATGTTGTCCTACCAATACTATTCTCAATGAGCTAAATAAATATTTGTTCTTCATGGGTGGATGGACAAGTTTGAGATATGTTCATCATCTAACAAATCATTCTTTATCTGAGGATTTGATGGTGCACATAGTATTGACCCAAATCTCAGAACACCTTTATCATTAACAATGAACTCAGTGGATTTTCCTTTACTTATATCATAAATGTTTTTCTAAATTCTATCATAATCTCTTTGACCATCCATTAACCTCCCTAGAAAAGTTGTTTGAGAAATAATTGGTGAAAGGATTGATGGTATTACATCCCTTATAATTCCATGTTAATACTTTCCAAATATAGAAATATATGATCCCACTAAATTATCATCAACAACATAATTCTTGGACCCTTTCTTCTTAGAGTGTCTTCTACATTATTCATATTACAAAGATAGTAGTGTATTAATTAGCCATAGTATTTGATCATCTCAAACCAACTTTTTTGGTGCATATTAATTTCCATTAACGTAAAAATACAAATGTGTCTTTTATGATATGTATATATATTTCACACTTCTCTCCAAAAAGATAATGCTACAGAATTTTATATGCAAAGATTGCAACATCCAACTCCATATCAAGTCTGGAGTAGTTCTATTCATTAAATTTCATCTCCCTTGAATCATAATCTATGACCATGTAATTTTTCATTAACAAGAAACCAGATTACATTTTCAGAGCATTGTTGAATACCATAAAAAATTTACCACATGTGGGTTGAGTAAGAATATGGATAGTGAAAAGAATCATTTTCAACTCCTTGATGAAATATTATCATTCATCATTCCACAAAAACATTACTTATTTTCCGAGTTATCTTGGGGAAATGGTTTGACAATAGTGATAAATTTCTTACAAATAGGCAATATTACCTAGATTACCCATGGAAACTATTGATATTTTTCATATATGATGCACTTGGAAATCCATAAATTGACTGAAAATTCATTTTTTTGAAACACTTTTAAGGAAAATGTGAGAAACCACCACATCCAATATTACAACCAAACCAACATAACAAATACAACCCCAAGCATAACCAAGATCTTCCTCTCCCCAGAAAATGCATCGTGTCAATAAGCCATAACTAATGCATGACCAGTTGACATGAAGTCCTGTGCAAAGATCCATGGGCACGGAACTGATGGCATAACAATACCCTTTCAATCGTCCATCCAACTATCAAGCAGAAGTGGTGGCCACATGTGCTAAAACCCATTTGAACCAGAACCAAGAAAAATGATGGGAACCCAAACAAAACCTCTAGACACAATAAGGTTGAACCAAAATAAAACTCCAAAATAACCATAATGTCTCTCAAACCAGGACCAAAACCCCAAAATTTAGGAAGGGGAATTAAAGAAGTAAACTAATATTACCTGCAATTGGGTCCCTGGACAACATCCATGAGATAAAAGTTACTTTTCATGGAGACACAGCCATCATATTATCAATCTCTGAGGCCAACCGGTCCTAAGACTGTCTGTACTCCTCAATGATAATCAACCTTCTGTTGAAGCCCCCAACAAGAATAAGATCATGTTTGTCAACCCAAGCATATTACTCCTCATTAAGGGATGCTCTTAAAGCCCTCTCAATCATTTTAGAATCCTCCTCATCAGACTCATTAAGCACTAAGACCTGTTCAATTGTTTTCTCATCAGAACATAACAACATATCCAAGCATTGATCACCTTGATCCCCTCGTCTTTGAGGACCCACATCATAAATGAATTCCTTTTTTTTTGTTTTCCTCTCTAGCAGATCGGGTCTCCAATGGTGGTGGTAAACAAGAGTAGTCCTTCCTACACTTCCTCCTCCCATTACCCCTACTATTTCTCAAACTTGAAGCTTGACCAGCTGAGAGGCTGTGATTATATTCTATGTATTATTCCATGCACCCCCAACAGCCTCTAAGGAGATATCATTAGAACAGCTCAGTCCATCCTCTACAAGTTCCTTGAACCTGTTTCTCAAATGAATTGAGGACTGGTTCCCTGCATCAGATCCCATTGTAATGTCAGCACTGCATGGTAAGGTTGTCTCCAAACATGCGCTTGTATCCCTGCCCACATATTTTCACTGACTGAAACATTCTACCCTCTAACATTCATCCCCTTGACGGCTAATTCATTTCTGGTCACCTTGTGGCCAACAAAACGCTTGTCTTACTGAATCCATCCCTCCTCCCTCACTCCATCATTGCAAGAAGTTGGACCAGCCAAAGCCTCCCTCATCCTGTGAAAAACACATGTAACAATTGGATTGACTTGAGAGATTACCAGCAAATGAACAAAAGTTTCCAGACCCATTTCTAACTCAATTCTCGCATCACATACTCCTGGTGTCCGGACTGATTCCCTATCCTCCCTTAACAGACTGCCATCTCATGCTCCCGTGCTCAAAACATTGTTCAAACCTTCAGGCCCCTACTCTATCCTCTCTTCCTCCTCAAGAACATCAGTCTCTCTGCCACTACCATAACCCTACCTCAAGGCCTTGAACTCCCTTTGACCGAAGGCTTGCGAATTCCCTAGTTGTCAGGATCCAACATATAATTCCATCCAACTTTCATAGACCACTCATTGTTTGCAATGGTACTGTTCACCCACCGTAATCCACACATAATCAAACAGGACTCTTGAAACATCAATTTCAACACATATACGTGGATTAACATGATGTAAAAGGGTCATAGTGCAGCTATCAGAACACATGTATCAACCAATGAGGATCACTAGAATGCAAGGAACCACAAGATTTTGAAATGGAAGAGGAAGATTTGGAAGGCTAACCTAGGTTTCCATTGAAGGAAGATCACGCTTCATGTTCAAATAGAAGGACCAATGACACAGGTTGAATCTGAAGCCATTGAAGCTTCAAGGTTAGCTTGACTAGGCCTGGATGAGGTCGTCTTCCAAGGAAAAATGATTCATTATTTTATGACTATCCCGAAGTCCCACAGTCTCCCTATCTTGAAAACCTGAAGCACCGAAGACATGCCTATCAAAGGAGTTAATAGAAGGGTGTCACTGATAAAATCTAGCCACCAAATGTAGATACCCATTATATAAGTATTGTGCCTAATGTATCTGATCAAACATGTCATGAATATGAGGAAGATTATTCTTTTTCATTAATGTGTTTTTTTTGAGCACGTGGTAATCCTTGAAGAGGCACATTAACCGAACCTTATTCTCGATGAAGAGGATTAGATCTCCCCATGGTGAAGGATTTAGCCACATGAACCCTTTATCTATATAATTTTATACTTGTTTTATCATATATTAATATTCCACAATTGAAAATATATAATGAGTCATGGATAAATGTAATTTCTTAGGAATACGATCGATTCAAAACTCAAACTCTTATCTAGGTGAAAGACCTAAAAATTCCACATGAATCACATCACCATATTCCCTCAAAATGGGCTTGTATTCAAGGATGATCCTTTCAATAGACTCGGTAATGGGATATAGATATGATTTTTCATAGGAAAATAATATCCATTATTGAGATAATGGATCTATAGAATATTTATCATTATCATTTCATATGTACATAATCTATGTACGATTCGCAATACTGAGGTTTATTTCCTTCTCACTGCAATTTATGTTGGATCTATACATGAAAAACTAATCCATGCCTAGAATTGTATAAAATCAATAAAAAGGGAGTATGAAAATATTAACAAGGAAATTCATCCCACAAACATTGACAGGGGAGGAGTTACATACTATGGATGTAATAATTTCCAAATTTTTCATTTTCACCGAAATATCTACCTCAATTATGTGTGGTGGTGTTTGAATTTTTCTACAATTAATTCCTGGTATAAAGTAATGCGCAGAACCTAAATAAAAAACGGTGTTCTATATTATTGAATTAATAGATATTTTACCAATCACCACTTTTTCATCGGGATTAACATCAGTGATAGGGATGGTAAAATCTCTCCCTTACTTCCTGGGATGTTGTTTTTTGACACTAGAAAACTTTGGCATAGTGAATTTGTTTAAAAATTTCCACTTTTCTTTGTAGTTGTAGAAATGAACAATATGAAAAGGTTTGATTAAATCATTACTTTCCTCCATCAAATTAGTGGGTTTCTCTTATCCAAAATTGTTGGCTAGGTGCCCTTCCTTCATGTACATAATATTTTTTCTCATCCAGTTTAATAAATTTTATGGGTTCTTCATTTTGCACAATTGAATAGAGAGGTTTAGTAATTTTTTAGAACTATTACTTCTCTCAATTGAACCACCAGAATTAAACTCCAATTTTTTAGTCTTATCTCCCTGATAACCTTCATATTCAACTATGTCCACTTCATCATTAAGGGAATATTTGAAAATTTACCCATTGCTACAAAACTATTAGATCACTAATTATATTTATATAAAAGATTTTAGACCCTAAATATGTGGTCAAAAGTGGATTTATGGGTAATGAAAAAACTACAGGTATATCGTGAAAGTCTTGTGATGTTTTCACCATACACCCTAATAGATTCATTTTCTTTTTTTCTTAAGGGAAAAAATACCCTTTCTATTTTTTGGATAGAGAGTGCGAGTAATTTTTTTTCCAAAAACATTTTACAGAAATCCTTCCACACCGTTGGTTTGATCTTTTCCTTAAGCTTCATATTGTTGATCAATTTAGAAAACTTATAAACTTCACCTTACATATGAAAAAAACCATCATAACCTTCTCTAATTTAGAACATTGATGGATAAAGAAGATATTTTCAATGGATTTGATCCAATTCACTATGGTTAAGGGATCATATGAACCATTCAATGTATGAGGCGTTGATGCATGAAGCTATTTATTGCATCTTTTTCTCTCTTCATGGGTTTGAATGCTCCTCCTGGTCTAGGTTTCTATTCAGTACCTGAGTCAGCTATGAGATTATCATCATGAACTGGGTGATTCCATCTCCCACTGAGTTGGGAATTTCATTCGAGAAGTCATAAAATTACTCGTCACATTTATTGTTTACATGATTCCTCATATTTATGGTCATTCTCTATAATAAAAGGAAAATAAAGGATGAATATATTTTACTTTCAAACACTTAATGTAGATTTAATGTCATTATATGGATAACTTATAACATATATTTATTTTATTAACATATGGATTTATAGGCTTCGCTGATTGGTATCCATGATATATTTCCCAACATATAAAAATTTGAGAATTTTTACTCCCTTAATAATGGTTCATAATGATCTTATCAATAACCAAAGCATATATCTTGGTAGATTCAAACTAGGAGTGTAGTAAGACCAATTGTCAAGTACCATGTTACCCTGATTCAGGACTAAAACACCTTGTTAGAGGTTTTACTCCGAGGTATATATATTATAGAACCACATACGCTTATAGTATCTAGACAAGGATATTTTTTATTGATAAAATATTTACTATATAATAATCAAAATTTAGGGATGTTATCATATACATAGACTTATCCCAATTAATTTCACTATATATTTCTAATCATAATCCCAATAATTACTAAACATTTCATCTGGTACCAATTATAACAAACCACCCTTTATTATACATTAAAACATGGTTTACGATATAAAATTACACTTAACAAAACCGGATAGATTAATAAGTGTAGTGTCTTTTGGAAATAGGTTAATTACATTACAACTTAAAATCAAGGAATACAACATCATTATTTGAAAACATATTTAACAAGCTCTCACTTGAAACTACATGGGATAACCAGAATAAATAAAAAATAAAGTGATTATATATAAAGACTAGTAATGGAAGAAACAAGGTAAAATCTAAAAAAATATGAAATAGGTATATTAAGGGTAATAATAGTATTTTTAATCATAAAAATGAAAGATAATACCTGATATTTCATTATAAGACAATGGAAACATATGAATGTGTAAAAAACACAACACACTGAATCACAGGTCAAGGATGACAGCCAAGACATCATAATGGGAAAATTCCCATAAATGAATCAGTTTCAGTCCATTTCCCAACATGATGTATCATGAGATCAAATATTCCCCAATTAATTGGATATCTATGTAATTCTGGTCGAACTAAACACTTTAATTTCATATACATTCTTAAGTGTTCCACGTAGATTATACAACATGGATACATTCAACATCCTATTTTATTATATAAACATGTTGTGTGGAATAAATAAATGTAAATCCCCAATAATAATGTGTATAAGTGCCTAAATGTGATCATCCTTGATAAAAATATGGTATGGTATTCACCACATAACTGTTTTGTCCTATATTCTTGTGATAAAATTCTGGAAGCATAAAGAGGACGTGTAAATAATCATGAAATTACTTCATGAGGGAAAAATGGGTATCTAATCATTTAAAAATAATAATAAAAGTATCAGTATTTTTTTAAAACAAACCCCATTTTTATGAATTAAATATTCAAGGTTATAAAATGAAAAAAATTATTAAATAAATGGGGAAAATAGATTATCTCTTACGACATTTTGGAATCCTAACAACATAACATGAAATTTCATAAAATTGGATAATGAGAGAGAAAGGGGATTCTGATAATTTTGATATCAAATTTTATGTAATAGTGAAATTTAATGAAATATCAGAATATTTTAAATGTTAGAATATAAGTCATAACATAAATAAGAGACTTGAATAAAGAGGAGAAAAAAAAGAACCCTTACTTGAGTGTGTCAATCCAAAATCATGAAAATAGTATTCTTGAGAGATAAGGGTGCATTAGAAGGATTATAGGGAGATGAGGTAAGATTAATGATGTTCTCCAAGGATTTTGGGTGATGATAAATTGGATTTTGGTTGGGTTTATATTGTAAAAGAGGGTGATTTCATTAATATTTAGGTTTTGGACGCTACAAAGAAATATACTCAAAACCAAAAAGATTCCCTTGGTTTGTTCCTATGATTTATTCCAAAGGGAAGTTTATTTAATCATTTTATTAGTAAATGGTCCAGAAATAGTAAAATAATACCATTTCTTATGTGGAGGTGATTTATACATTAAAATAAGTGAATTTAAAACTCTAAAATATATTAATATTTTTGGAGGATTCATAAACACCTAATATAAATAATATAATACACATAAAAAACCATATTTAAAATAATGAAAACATATATTTGATAGAGGGTACCAATTATTCTATTTATTAAATCATTTTTGGGTCATTATGATCTCATAAAATGGAATGTATATTTGTATGATATTTAATTTTTCTTGAATACATGAATGTCTTTTAGAATTATGAATAATTCACCATTGTATAATTTCAACATTCGGATTCCAAAAATTATATATTATTTATCTAAATAATTTTATTAATATTTCAATTTTATCTTTTAAAAATAAGAACTAAAATTTATAGAAAATGATTGGTTTTTGGTAAAAACAATTTTCTGACCCTAATATAACATTGCATTTTACTTCAGAAAAGTATATGATAAATTATATATTATATAAAAATCAATTATAATATTGTTGACGCCTAAATTTGGAGCGAACAGATGATCTTGAATGCATTATAGACTGCCTCGCGAAGATGGATCCCAAAGCCCCGAGAGCCCCGTGGCCAGGACAAAAGATCTCATTCGTGACCCGCTGTGAAGCACAGAGGCAGGAAGGATCCATGAACACCTTTGACGTTCATGACCCACCGGGAAGTAATCAGGCGAGACAGCTCTATGAACCCCTTTGACATTGGTGACACCCTCTGAAGCAAGGAGGCAAGACGGCTCCGCGAACCCCTTTGATGTTCACGACCCGTCGTGAAGCAATGAGGCAGGATGGCTCCGTGAAACCCTTTGATGTTCGAGACCTCCCGTGAAGCAAGGAGATGTGATGGATCTATGAACCCTGTTTTTGTCCGCAACCCATCACGAAGTAAGGAGGCGGGATGGATCCGTGAAACCCTTTGACATTTACAGCCCCCCCACAATGTAAGGAGGTAGGACGGCTCTGCAAACCCTTTTGATGTTCGCAACCCATCGTGAAGCAATGAGGTGGGATGGCTCCATGAACCTCTTTGATGTTCGTCACCCCACACAAAGCAAGGAGGAAGGATGGCTCCGCGAACCCCTTTGACCTTCAAGATCCACCGTGAAGCAACGAGATAGGATGGTTCCACAAACCCCTTTAACGTTCACAACCCGCCGCGAAGCAATGGGGCGGAATGGCTCTGTGAACCGCTTTGATGTTTGTGACCCCCCGCGAGGAAAGTTTTGTCTTCACTCATAGTAAACCATGCTTCACAATGCATCTTTACTATAAATACCAAACACCCCTCGAGCCCAATGGATGGACTCTTCTTCCTTTCACCTTCTTATCTCTCAAATTGTGAAGCACCTGTGCTTTGTGAACCATGAGATCTTCACGGTTTTTCGGCATCATGAAGTGCCTTCCTATCGCATGAATTCTACCCCTCTGTAAATAGAGATTCTCTTTGTGGAGCCCATATGCCTTCATTTTGCATCGCGAAGCACATTGCTACACCATGCTATGCATTGAAGGCAGCCTTGCTTCATGAGGCATTGCTTCTCAAATGTCTTTACACTTCACAAAGCTCCACTCATATGCACTTATGCCCTACCCCTATCCTAGGTGACTACACTTCGTGGATCACATACCTTCATGGAGTCCCTTCACATCACGGGGAACTAGAGCTTCACCAGGCTTCTACCTATGAACCCATAGTCCTAGAAACTCTTTTTCTCATGCGACCCTTCAGGAATTAATGAAGCAATTTCAATTTCCCCTGGATGATTCTTCCCATTGCATTGTTTCTCCTCATGATTTTTTCATAGTCATTATAACGACTATTACTTCTTCGCATAGTCATGATAACGTGAACCCCCAATGGTTCTCTCCATAACACCCCCAACCACAGCAATACTGATTCCTTCCTTCCCTCAAGGGCGGACGTGTACCAATTATGTATGTCCTAGGGGTGCGGAGTGAGTCCACCTCTTCCGAGATGCAGAACATGAAACTGCTAATCATCATCATCCACAACACATGACGTTAAACTATGACCACTCCCCATGCGTCAAACGTGGGGTTCCCTCAGCTAGAACATTTTACATGCCCACTAGTCTCCACAGGAGTGAGATCATTCCTCACATAGAATGAAATCATCTTAATTAGAGTGGCATCTATATATAGGGAAAGTGAAACCTCCCTGGTGTAAGCCCCTGTTATTCCATGAAGGTGGTAGCATCCCTAATCCTCCTCCTTTACTAGGTTCCAAGTACCTCTCCCACTGGGATTTGTCAATATTCGGGCCTCCATCCTGGAGTAAGTCCCAATCTCCTTCACCTCGGGCTACTAACTAGGCATAGGCCCCTATTTCTTCTATAGTCTACGGACTACGTGTATGCCCCAGATTCATAATTGAGCCACCAAATACATGTATGCCCCACTCCGCTTCCCATCGACACACCTTTTGCGATGTGATCGTCAGGTCTTTGTTATCTTTTGTTTCTCATACCGAGGATGACTCACATGTGCTTAGAGCACGAACCCACGATGACATCCCCCAGGGAATCCAAGAGTGTAAGCCCCAAACCATACCCAAAATATGAGTTCATTGATCCTTACCAAGGAATGGTACGTAGAAATCCTCCCTAAGTTTCTCGCCCACAACCCATTAGTCGCTCCGCCCTACTTCACGTCGGCTCTCCATCCCATACCCAAACTACGAGGTATTTAATCCTTTCCATGAAAAGATATGTTATAAGACTCCCTAAGGATAAATCCAACCAACCATTGGTCACTCCGACCCACTTTACATTAGTTCCCCATCCGCTACCCAAACAATGAGGTCATTGATCCTTGCCAAGTCAAGTTATGTTGGAAGCCTCCCTGAGGTTCAATCCCACCACACATTGGTCACTCCGACCCATTTCACATCGATTCAAAAACACCTTGGGGAGCCTAGAATTTAATCCCAACACACAATACCCAATCTATGAGGTCCTTGATCCTTTCTAAGGCAAGGTACGTTGGAATCCATTCTAAGGTTAAAGCCCACTACCCATTGGTTGATCAGACCCACTTCACGTCAGTTCGCCATCCCAACCTGAACTCTGAGGTCTTTGATCCTTGCCACATCAAGGTATGTTGGGATCCTCCATGAGTTTCAATCCCAACATCCATTGGTCACTCCGACCCATTTCACATTGGTTCACCACACCTTGGGAAGCCTAGAGTGTAACCCTCACACCCTACCCAAACTATGATGTCTTTGATCCTTGCAAAGGCAAGGTACGTAGGAAGCTTCACTGAGGTTGAATCCCACCACCCATTGGTTTCTCTAACCCACTTCATTTCGGTTCTCCGTCCCATACCCGAGGCCTTTCATCCTTTCCAAGGAATGTTACATAGGAAGCCTCCCTGAGGAACAATACCACTACCCATTGGTCACTCTGACCCCTTTCACGTCGGTTCACCAACACCTTTGGCAACCTAGAGTGTCTGCCCCACACCCCACCTGAACTACGAGGTCATTGATCCTTTCCAAGGAAAGATACATAGGATTCCTCCCTATGGTTAAAGCTCACCACCCATTGGTCACTATGACCCACATCACGTCGGTTCACCATCCCATACCTAAACTATGAGGTCTTTGATCCATGCCAAGGCAAGGTACATAGGAAGCCTCCCTGAGGTTCAATCGCACCATCCATTGGTTTCTCCGACCCCTTTCATGTCAGTTCACTAACACATTGTCCCACCTCAATGTGTAACCCACAAATGCCCCCATCCCGAACTACGATGGCTTTGATCCTTATCTCCTAAACAGGGTATGTAGAAAGCCTCCATGAGGTTCAAACCCATCCAACGGTAAGCTGTTGCGACCCATTCAAGCGGTAAGTCGATGTGACCCATTTCACTGGTAATCAATCAAGAACCCATTCAGTGGTAATCCATTGTAACCTCATTCAGCAGTAAGACGTTGTGACCCATCCGGTGGCAAGTTGTTGTAACCCCATCCCGCGGTAAGTTGTTGCGACCCATCCAGTTGTATGCCTTTGTGACCCATTCCTGTAGTAATCCATAGTGACCGATTTCATCAGTAAGCCTTCGTGAACCCATTCAATGGTATGCCATTTTGACCCCATTTAGTGGTAATCCGTTGATTTCCCCATCCAGTGGTAAGCCTTCATAACCCCATCCAACGGTAAGCCGTCGAAATCCCCAATTGGCAGTAAGTCATCACCAAATGAACTATGATGAATTTGATTCCCTGTCACCAGGATACATAGGAAGCATCTTCAAGACTCAATCCCAACATCATCATCGCCCACGAGAAGACTCCATCTCATTATCCATCCACTTCATTAAACCTTCCATCATCCATCCTGATTCTTACCCAGGCCGCCACATCCCGGTGGGATCTTTCCACCCCCATTCACATGAATAATCAATTGGGAGGCTAACCAGACATTGGCCCCAACATAGGTGTTCCCTCCAGAGGTTTCACCCTTCTGGTCCACTCTAATCAGTGTTCTGATTAGTTTGATTTGTCTCTTCTATAGGTTAAATTATCTGTATACCATGTGTTAAACATGGGAATCTGAGGAAAACCTTAGATATATTCCCATGTCATAAAATTCCACACATTCTATGTGGTATGCCTCAGGCTTCTACTCCCTCAACAAGCCCTATAATAGGGGGAAGAAACCCAGATGCGCTAGTGTCCCATTGTCCAGACACGCCAGGGATGCCCAACATGACTATTCCCCTGACCGACGGTTGATGCCCTGACTATACCCTTTTGAATGGTATAACAGAAGCAGTGTAATTAACTGTTGTCCATGAAGATATGGCACTAGGAAGAGTTTCACGAACATTGTCTAAAATATATAAGGGAGACCCGAACTAGGTGATGAGTTATGAGGAAGGATCCATGGAATGAAGAAACAACATCCCATTATCCCATTTCGATCAAGGATAATATTTCACTGAACAAGGAATAGATATCACCTACATTTGGAAAGAGGGAATGTGGGGAAACAAAACCGCACCTTTCGTACTCAAGAATATAGATACATGCACCCCAGTGAAAGAGTCGGAAATAGAAATGGTGAACCCAATAAGAAGATATTACCCTCAACATGGAGATTAGTAGAATTTGAGATATCAATGGATTAGCATGTCACTGGATCCAGTTATCTGTCTCCTGGTCCTACCGAGAAAATAGTGGGCATGGTGTGAAACTCACCAGAATTTGGGGTAGTAGAACGTTGGACATCCTGATTAGTGACTTTTTCAACCTAGATCTCTATTACCAGTCATGGATGATGAAATGTCACTCGGGAACTTGTCGTTGAATCCCTTTTTATAGAACTTATGATTTAATCTCCCCACTTTTAGGAACCAAGATAATGCACCTAAAGCCCAATCACCACCCACCCACAGACATATGGGAAGGGGAAGTACCAGTACGACAGTCCCACGTGGCTCCACCTCTTCCATGACGCTCTCAACGGCCACGACCATAGGGCGCCCTCGCCCTATCTCCCCATCCGAGAATGTTCAACGGGGGGTGTTCAATGACCTCATACGCTGGTATGAGGAGGATGGTATTATCTCATCTTGGGACATGGCATGCCTAGATTTAGATGCATATGTGCCTCATCATCAATGCCACCCTCGAGGGCTATGTAGAAATCCACATCTCCCCACTCCAATATATAACCATTTCTGGAGCCTGTTGCCGAAACGCCACGACGACTCCCTGCCCTACGCCGATGAGGTAAGGGATGTCCGGGCCAGCCCAGTCAGAGTCCCATTCCTGGGACTCCTAGCAAGGGCTCCCACCATGAAGCATCAGTTCTGCCACCTACTCTTGTTGGCCTAGGAGTAGTTAAGACATGTACCTACGCCACTGACTCTGGTCCATCTAACCCAATGCCAGCGTCGGGGCCAAGACGGAGAGGATGTCCACCAAGGGGCGTCGACTTCAGTGTCTACATTTGCTCAAGACACCACTAACGCATATCACCAACTCCATAGTTATGAAGAACAAGGATTTTTATATACCCGACATGGATCGACCCCCCAACCGCCACATGGGAAAGATGGGTCGACTCTCTTTGTCGACAGCACAGGCAGTGGCCACCGTAGACTAACCCGTACTGATTCCACCCAGAACGGCGGTCCTTCTCTTACCTCTACCATGAACATGGCGGACCTTCCATGCTTCCAATCTCTCCATGAAGGTCCACCCTATGCCACCTTGAATCCAACTGGGGGTCCTCCCCACAGTGGTGACGTTCATTACGGAAGTCTATCATGTACCCACTACACCAGATATGGAGACATTCCTACCACCACAGACCGTTGGTATTGGGACATTGCACATCCAGTCACTGTACTATGTGGGGAACCTCCCCGTGTTCTCATAGCAGCTAGCGAATGTCCTCAACACCCGAACAATCAGATAAGTGAGGGTCGTCATCACTTCACCAGCGCCTAACACGAAGGTCCTATCTATGTTCAGCTCGACTAATACGAGGACCCTCCTTATACAGATGTCACCAGGGGGAAAATGCATGGACGTCATCCCCATGCTTCTACCAGCTCCAGCGGAGGTCTTAACCGCTCCAGAACTACACACGGAGGTCCTCCCCATGTTCCCTTTGATATTTGTCCTGGTGCTCCACGCACCCCGGCTTACTCGGGCGAAGACCCTCTACACCCCAGCACTTGTATGGCCGAAGGACCTTTTTGTGATAGAAATCTACCATGTCCTGAATAACCATACATGGGTAGGAAGTTGGGTCATCGCCGCCATAAAATGAATTATAGGAAGATCTAGACAGAGATCAATCTAGTCTGCTTCTTAAACTTTGAAGCAGTGTATAACTCAGCACAGGAACCCTCCCCTCGCTCATCCGAGTCAAGGGTTGGGGAAGTAACGAGGCATATTATCCTCGTACTTCTAGAATGTGAGTTCCATTGAATTCCCACCTCCCTCCGTAGGTACATCCATAAGGATGAAAATTTGGACATCCCGCAGGTTACGGTCGTGTAATCACCACCGTCGTCACCAGAAGCACTCTCTACCTCGACTAGAGATCACGAGAAACTATTCTAGGGACCAATGGTGGGCGAGCAGCAACAATGTCTATTCGATAGTATCCCTAGACCCTATTCTAGGAACTAAGATCATCTTCCCATCCAACCATTATATTGTGGCTAAGTCACTACACTCGTTGGAGAACAGCCTGAGATGTGGCGGTTTTTCGGATCGCTCGCCGTACTCTCTACCGGCATCCTACCATCTTAATGGTCTGCTTCGATACCTCTAACGATTCCTCATACACCTCCAGTTAACATGTGGGGTAACGAAGGGATAGACCCTAAATCTGAGCCATGGAGATTATGGAATATCCTTATAGCGGACCGCTTTCCTGAGGTGTTTTGGCCCATGGCAGTGACAAATTTCTGCCCACAAGAATCCCTCACCACAGAGAATGTTGAGGGTTTCTGTGAAACTCTCTGGGTGACACACATTCACCATTGTCATCATTGAGTTCTTTATCCCAGGATCCAAGTGCATTTTGAATAAATTGGCTAGCAGTTTCATCTAGTAGATTTGGCTATACTCCATGTGGCCTAGCACCCCAAGTCACTACGTCACCGTAAGACCCTCCAATAGCAATGTGTTTATAGTTTCAAGGTACTCTAAAACATTATAAGTAGGCTTACCCCCACATGAAATTACGTTGATGGGGGTAGTATGCTACCCTCCTCTTTAGTCCTATCCGATGATAGACTGACTCGCTAGGCGATATTGAGGACATGCCCCCAGGAAGGGTCACAGTCAACATGGCTGACATTTTGGATGAGGAGAATGAGCTAGAGCTTCATAACGGGGACTTAACCCCTAAGGGTGTCCCACAACTACTAGATCTATCGAGAAGAGTTACTCGCCAACATAAGAATATGATGGGGCTCTGTGCACCAACTAAGGCATTGGTTCTCTGTCAAAATCTCGATAAGGGTAAAGAGAACCTCAGAGCTTCCAAACACTCCAAACCATTTTCTTCAGTGTAGAAGATAGAGGAGGACCCTGAGAAAATCATTTTTCTCCAAAAAAATTCCTAACAGAAGAAGATGGTTCACGACCTCTTAGTTGAACGCATTTTGGAACAACGTCCAGATTACGGGGATCTGCGACATGTACAGTAGGGTCAATAACAACATCCCCTCGGTGAGATGCCTCCAGGTGACACTGACCATCGTGACCCCATAGACAGGGCTGATGCCGGAAATAATGGAAAGAGGGTGTGGAATGTCTCTCCATACCCTTTGGGATGGCACAGAAATACAAAGAACCCAGCTCAGGTTCCCCCAGCTGCCCCATAGGTCACCCCACTAGCCGCTCCATGAGATGTTGAGCCACATTATCATGTTAAATATCACAATACTACACTCATGGTTAGGGATCCCTATCAAGACAGGGACCCTCCCAGATGATTCTATGGTGGCACTCATTGCCCACCTTGAGTTGTTGGAGATGTGACAGGTTGCACTCCTGCCTGATGGCAAGCCATATCTAGCATGGGTGGATGACATGCCGGAACCTTTGGGTTTCGGGAATCCCACACTCTCACACTTTAATGGGACATGGGACCCACGACAACATCTGATCCACTTCACCTCACAGTCTGGGCCCATGTTAGGGATTCTAGCGTTGCAGATGGCTGCCAATCACCGATGTGTTGTACAGACATTGGAAGGGCATGCATTTTTCTAGTACAACCAACACCCCATTAGATCAGTAACCAGTTGTGAGAACCTCTATAGGCAGTTCCTCTAGTAGTTCAGTTTCACCACACAGATGGTGAGTATTGCGGACCTCTTCAAGTGCATGTAGAGTCCGGATGAGTGTGTCCCCGACTTTGTCACCCGGTGGAAATGACTCATGTATTCTAATGAAATTCCACAAACTCAGAAGAAATTACTGAAGATGTGCATAGAGAACATCAAGACATAACTGGTTCCCTCTCTGATCTCCTAGAACTACCCTGGAGGATTTAGGGACTTCTCTGATAAGGCCTACTGCCTCAATGAAGCCATGTAATAGTCCAGCCAAGCACGTCCGTTGACACTGTAATTCCCGCAATGAGGCATGCCAGAGCTGAGACCTCCACGGTTTCCCAAATAAGGGTCCCCAAGAAGCTGGATTTATTACCAGTGGAGTCCCTTTCGCAAGTATGCAGAGGCCCACCACCATAGGTGCGGCCTCCATCCCAGCAACTTCTGCCTCAGAATCGGAAGGTTCCCACGCGCAATGTGTAACCACCACCGAGGTGGGACAATCAGACGTTGCCTCCTCAACAAGATCCTCCAGCCCCTCTTCAGGGTCAAGCTCCATGGACCCCATTTCTGGATAGAAGAAACTGAAATTAATAATTCAATGAGAATCAAGTTTCATGGATGTTTTCAAAGTGCCTTGGAATAGGGGATTGTGCATTTGGAATAGAGCAGAAGGCCAGAAGAGGCGTATCTCACTGATCGCCCCATCTACTGCCCCTATCATTGGATCCTGGGGAACACCCTCAAACAGTCTTATGTGTTCAAAGACTGGCTTAAAGGCTTGGTCAATAACAACATAGTCAGGTTGGGCCTAGCCCTATCACAAGTGGCATGCGTCGTTGTAAAGCCATATAGTAGCAGCGATAGCGAGGGCGACTGGAAAGAGGTTTCTAACCACGGGAACCAGAATTATGATTACTAGATGGATTGAAAAACGGTCTCCCATGCCCATGGTATCATATGTTCACACCTGAATCGGCCAGAGCCCTTTGAAGCTATAGCCACCACTTTGGCATCATTATCTCAGCTAACTTCATCCTACAATAGAAAACACTGGCGGCATAAGGGGAAGCAACGTGCCTCACAAATAGTATTGTTTTGAGGTACTCTTGGAGACATAATTCCCCCGGATATAGGGATTCCTCCCAGTATCTTCTCAGTAGTGGATAACTATTCAATTGACAGCCAGGGGTTTTCTTTCGTTAACACCGTGGAGCTGGAAGACCCCATTTGACATGATCCACTTGATGACACAGATCGGGGGCCTAGTTTCTAGAACATGGATTATGGTTGTCTCCCAAGAAACTGTGTACAATGCATTAGTGGACAGACCATGGTTCCACATGCATGCGGTAGTTCCCTCATCCTATCACTAATTCCTTAAGTACTCCCTCAATGGTCGATTGGGCATGCTCCAAGATGACGCTTCTATTTTTTTCTTTTGTGAAACCCTCTACCTGGATTCAGACTATTACAAGATCAAGGACCATAAGACTTAGAATAATGAGTTTGAGCATTCATGGGTTGCCACCAACCCCAAGATAGGTCTAGATGAAGCTTACGTCTTCTCAATCAATCGATTGGAGGACACGACCCCCGATATAGTCCAATGTTTTGTTTTATCTGGTACAAGGGGGTGGCATATTCTCAGGTTCAAGCAACATTTGGAGATAAATTCGTATTCTTATATGAATCAAGCCTCGATGATCGCCGAGCTCCCTACTTCTGTAAGGTATCGAGACGTCTTCCCCATGGAAACGAAAATACATCATACTTCAATATTTCTCCAGGATCAAGTCAACCGGCTCAAGATGATGTGCCAATATTGCTTTGATATCATCAAGTGTGGAACCTTGGGCCGAATACCAGATTGTATCGGGACGAAAAACTTCATTGATATGGTTTAGGTCGCACCATAATCTACTAATACAATGACCATTTCCATTCAGGCTGGTACCAGCCATTCCTCAGGGTCTATCTAAGAAATCTCCTCTTGCTGAGGATCCTTCCTTTATAAGCATTGAAGTGGATTTGGAGGATGCTCCCCCTACCTTTGAGGAGGGAGTCTCTTCCATGGTCAATGAACTGGTACAGGTAAACCTCAGTAGCGAGGCGGACCCGAGACCCACATTGATCAGTGCTTCCTTGTCCATTGAGGAGCAACAGCGGTACATAGACTTCAAAAAATAACATCATGATGTATTCTCCTAGAGCTATGATGAGATTCTAGGACTAGATCCTCAAGTAACCTTCCACCACCTCAATCTCCCTGCAAATCATCATGGGTTCATGCAGCCTCTCAGAAATATGAACAATTTTCATGGTGCAATGGTAGAGGAGGTTGTTGATTAGCTCATCAAATTTAATTTAGTCACGGAGGACTAGTACCCCCAAATGGATTTCCAACATTGTGCTTTTCAAGACGAAGAATAGACAGATCCGAGTCTGCATTGAAATTTGAGATCTCAACCATCAATATCTGAAGGATGTTTTTCCCCTTCCTATGATGGAATCGTTGATCGATGCTACATCTGGGTTCCAATCCCTCTCTTCATGGATGGTTACTCCGAGTACAACCATATTTGAATGGCTGCCAAGGATGAGGAGTCCATAGCTTTCAGGGCACCACAAGGTACGTTTTGTTATAAGGTCATGACCTTTAGCTTAATGAATGCTGGTGCCACCTATCAGTGGGCCATGCATCGTATATTCAAGACAATCACCAATACATTGGTGGAATTCTATGTGGATGATCTGGTGGTCAAATCTGAACAGCGCCTGGAGCATATCGAGGACCTTGAGAAAGTGTTCATCTTCCTCCCTTCTCACCACCTGAAGACAAACCCATTGAATTGTGCCATCGGGGTCACCTTTGGGAAGTTCCTATGTTTTTTTGTCCGATACCAGGGTATCAAGATTGGCCCTGACAAGATCAAGTCCATCTACCAGATTTATCCCTCGAGCAACATTCAGGAGCTTTGAGGTTTTCAAAGACACTTGGCCTACATATGCTGATTCATTTCGAATCTGGACGGAAAGTGTAATCCTTTTTCTAGGCTCATGAAGAATGGTAACACTTATGAATGGGACGAGGAGTGCTAGACCACATTTGAGGAAATTAAGCAGTATATGTTCCAGCCTCCGGTCATGATGCCAACCATCTCTATAAATCCATTGGTCCTCTATGTGACCACGCTGGAATGATCTCTTAGTTCCCTTCTTGCAATAGAAGAACAATGAGGGTATGGATAATAGACTTTACTACCTTAGCTGCATGATCCTCGATATTGAGACCAGATACTACCTTTTCAAAAAGAGTTTCCTTGCCCTGGTGTTCACAGTACAGAAAATACGACATTACTTGCAACACAACATGGTACATCTGGTATCTTGGGTAGACCCACTAAATTAAATTCTGAACCACCCCTTTTGTACATTCAATTTATCTCGGTGGGAAGTGATTCTTGAGAAATTTGATATCATGTTCATCCTTTAGAAATATATTAAGGGGAAAGCATTGGAAGACGTCCATTCTACCCTTCCAGATCCTGGTAACCAGCCTCTGGATCATGACTTCCTCGATGAGGTGATCCTCTCGGTGAACCAAGCCATATCGTGATGGCAGATGCACTTTGATGGTGCTTCCTGAAGCCCCCCGGCTGGAGGCTCAATGATCCTAGGCTCAACAGGGTAGGCATGGGTATCGTCTTTATATCCCTGTCACAAGACATTTTATCATACTCATTTCTGTTGTCAGAAGGCTCCACCAACGATGAGGTAGAGTATTAGGCTCTTATCACTATCCTCGAGCTGCCCCTTGAGATTGATGTGCACCATTTTCCTGTGAAAGGGGATTCCAATGTAGTCATCAAGTAGATAAACGGTGACTACATCGTAAGAAATACATAGCTCACACCATTGTTGGAGCACACTCTCCATCTAATGGTCCAGTTCCCATTTCGGATAGAAGTAACTCATGTCCCTCGATCAACGAACTATCGAGATGACGCCTTGGCCGTCCTGGCGGCATCACTTGCAGACCCCGAGCAAGATTACCTGATTATCCATGTGGCACATTAGAGAGTCATTTGTTCCCATGACCCAAGGTGATGAAGATAGCCATTAGGTGAGCCATCTTACCACTAGAGCCTCCACAATAGGTCCCTCAGATTCCATGCTTGAATTGAGTCCCAACTAGAGATCCCCCTTTGTTGAGTATCACCAAAATGATTACCTCCTGGTTTATTGGGCCGAGCATAAGAAAATCTCACACTGAGCATTTTAGATCCCCCTCCAAGAAATCCCTAGACATGAGACGATCATCTACAAGCGCATATTTGATGGGTTCTACTCCATTTCATTCCAGGATTCGAGATTTCTCAGGTCATGAAGGAGGTTCACGCTAGTTCTGGCGGGGCTCATCAGACCGGGCCAAAGCTATCCCGTCATATCCTGAGACTGGGGTACTTCTGGCCCTCCATGATCCATGACTGCATTGAGTTATCCAAAAGGTTTCATGAGTATCAAGTTCACACCAACTTCATGAATCTGCTGCCAGAGCCTTTACACTCCACCAAGTACACTTGGTCATTCATGGTGTGGGGACTTGACATCATGGGACTATATCCACTAGTAATATCTAGCATGTATAGGTTCTTCTTTACAGCAACTTATTTATTCTCCAAGTGGGCGGAGGCAGTTCCACTCAATGTGGTCTAGGATAGTTACATCGTTGACTTCATCAGCTCTAATATCATCTACTAATTTAGAGTACCTCATGCCATCCTCAACGAAAATTGCAGCAAATTCCATGCAGGTAAGTTGAGGAAGTTGTAAGCCAAATATAACATATGTTATAACCATACCTCCCACTACCACGAGCAATAAAATGGGCAGATCGATGCGTTCAATAAGACCCAATCTAAAATTTTACAGAAAATGGTTGGCAGAACAAGAATTGTTTGTCGGACACGCTCCCCAATTCCGTCTAGTCTTATCATACAATGACTTTTAATCCCACCAAGGAGACCCCATATTCCCTGGTATATAGAATAGATGTCGTCCTACCTATCGAGATTCAGTTTCCTTCATTACGCATAGCGGTCTTTGATCAGTAGGATCCAGATAATGTAGCTAAAATTCGCCAGGTTAAGTTGGAAGCACATGTCGAAAATAGGCTCTGTGCCCTGTAAAACCTAGAAAGGCATTAGTATAAGATAGCTAGATCATTCAGCAAAAAGGTTCGAATCCTCTCTTTCATGTAAGGTGGTTTGGTTTTGGACCTCAAGACACCAACGATACATTGCAGGAAGCCACCCATGTTAGAGACCAAATGGGAAGGACCTTACATTGTTCACAAGATTTATCAAAATAGTGAATACACACTGGTGACCATGGATGGTGAGCATATAACTCATTCCACCAATTCCAAGTTCCACTAGAAATACTTTTCTTAAGATGTTGGTTCCCACATGACCATAAATTGTATGGTCCTACACGACCCGAAATAGGATGGTCCTACATGAACATAAACTACATGTTGGTCAGGCATGATCCAAACTCCATGTTGGTCCTGCATGACCCTAAACTGCCTGGTCCTGCATGCCCCTAAACTCTCAGCTGCTGCATGACCCTAAACTGCTTCACCCAACAAGATGTTTAACTTTTCATCATCCTGCTAGACTTTATACTTTATGGATCTTCTAGAAATACATAAGGCTTGATTACCATCCACATAGGATACGTAGGAACTCTCAAACATTTCATTTTGAGTCCATCCCCCAAATTTCCACCTTTGACTATCCCCCCTAGGAGGAAGACCACATAGAGGATCCTTACATAGAGTTGTAAATGCTTCTTTGTCCCCCACTCGTGTTAGGATTATGATGATCACACCCTGTGCTCCCTCCTCATTCTTCTACTCTCCCATGTTCTCACTGCACGACATTAAACTGCATGGCCTTTAAGAACTACTTATGGCTTGATTCCCATCCTCATGGGATACATTGGATCACGTAGACATTACGTCTGTTGGCCCAGCCCCAAACTCTAGAATCTCCCCCCAAGTAAAGAAAAATAATGTGGTGAAATATTTTCCCTCAATTCACCCCGAGTTCATCATATCCTCTCCATGCATTCCACTCCCCAGATACTTCCACCTCTTTCATCGTCCTGCTTGACGTTGAAAAGCACAAACATACATATGCTTCACTCACGCTCCTTGTTTGGGACTCCATCATCTTTCATGTCCAAAAGGGCCACTGAATGGCATTGATGCTCGGCCATAGGGACCTCCAACCATTATGGGATAACATCCTTGAGGATTGCGGGTGACAAATCGATACGAGTACCAAGTTACGAATATGTTCAAGGGTCCACACTTAATTGTTCTCACCCCCGAATTCTGGTCACAAAAGGTTGGATAATGTGTTGTGAACTTGGTCAACAGTTATCCTCTATAATCGTCACCATTTTATGGTCTTCCATAGGCAAGATGATTGACCCTATCAATCCGATTCATATGAAATTAAACTAGGAATATACAGTCTGAGATATACGACCCTAAACTAAGATCACATTCATCCTCATTACAAGACATTAAACGGCAAACTGATCGGGAGTTTATGCCTGAGGCCCAGCCTCAGGCCCCTTGGCCTTTTTGGGCCCTTGTACTAAGATATTACTTAGGGTTGTATGGTGTGGTATGGGATTATGTCCTCATTCAAGTTGGGTAGCTCATCGTGCTATACACATCCCTGGATGAGATACCTGACCCCTACCTTCATCCTAACTGCAAGATGTTAAATTGCAAACTGGTCGTGACTTGTCGTCCGAGGCCCAACCTCAGACCCCATGGACTTTTCAGGGCCCCGACCCAAGTCTTCACTTAGGATTGTATGGTTTGGTGAGGGATTAAGTCTGCATTCACATTGAGTAACTCGTCGTGTCATACACCTCCCTTGTTGGGTGTATCTTACCAGTTTGGGTCCTTATTGCATGACAGTAAACTGCACGTTACCCTCTTCTAGAAGTATGTGTGGCTTGATTCACATTCACATGGGATACATAGGACCACCCGAACATCTAGTCTTCATGTTGAACATCCTATCATAGAAATTTCGCCTTCACCTTGGCCCATTTTCCAGCACTTTCCCAATGAGGGATATATGGTGTGGTGTGGGATTATGACCTCAATCATGCCATGTTTGTAACAACCACGCCATGTACCTCTTTATCCTAAGGGTTCTATATCACCTTTTTCTATACTCACATTTTCAAATAGACCACTCTCAAGTTGGTCCCCTCGACCCTCTTCGGTGATTCAACAATGTGCCCAAGAGTACTCTGGTTCTGCATATGGAGTATTAGATTTTACATGGACATGTTCCCACACACCATCCAAGCTTCGTGTTCCCCCATCATATGGGATTCTATAATCTTTCACACCCGAAGGGACCCCCAAATGGCTTGGATGCTAGGCCTAATGGCTCTCCTACCATTACGGACCAATATCCTCGAGGGTTTTAGGAAACAAAATGATATAAATCTCATGTTATAAATATGGTCAGTGGTCGACGCTCATTTTTTTGTCCCCATTTCAGTCTAACGCGATACGGATTCTATGTTTTGAACATGTTCAACAGTTATCCTCCATCGCCACGATATCCCCTTCAAGCCTTTAATGTTGGTTACATGATTCACATTAATTTCCACCCAACCATGTCCAAATGGAATTTTGACACTCCTAGTACTATCCCTTAGTTCACATATGCGCGTTAGGAGGACAAAAGCTGCAGTAAAGGCATCACATGGGGCTCTGCACTGATTTCCCTTGGGAGTGAGTTCCATGTATTGTAAAAACCTCTTCCGACCTTATTTACCACAACGAATTTGACACACGTGGGCATAAGGATTAGGTTGAGGTCTGAACATACATAGAAGGATTTCACTCCTCTATGGTCTGAGATCTAATACCATAAACTATGGTATCTTTTAGAACTATGTACAGATTGATTCCCATTCCCATGGGATACATAGGAACACCTAGACATCTTTTCTTTGGGCCCAGCTGAAGTTCCACTAACTTATCTCTTTTCTTCTGCCTTTTGGGGTTTAACTCCTACATGATTTTGTGGCGTGGTAGTGGTTTATGTCCTCATTCACATCAGGTTTTCATTAGTTTCACTACATACACCCATTTCTTGGAGTTATCCCCCTTTACTTCATATCCCACATGACACTAAACTGTACGTTGTCCCACATGATGTTAAAAGGAACCTTCAAGAACAATGTGTGGCTTGATTCCCATTCTCATGGGATATGTAGGAACACCCAGACATGTCCTCTTTGGGTCGAGCTTAATAGGAAGCTAGTTTTTCATCCCCCAATTTCCTCTAATTATTTCACATCTCTTTAATGCAAGGTTTCCTCCTCGAAATGGCTCACAATATGGTGTGGACCTTCTCCTCATTCACGGCGAGTATTCTTTATCACGTCATGTGCATCCCTTATAGAACATCATATCCATGTATATGTCTAATCCATATGACTTTAAACTATGATTCTTAGTCCCAAATTACATTAAGCTTGTTCTTTTATCGTTCACAATGTTAAAATGAATGTTTGGTCCCATCACATGACCATAAACTATAAAATTATCATCCTAGCTGCATGATGAAAAACAGCACTGCATTGTGATGTCCTCACCCATGGGGAATTCATGTTTGGTATCATTTACACACCATTCAATTTGTAAATGCATGCACATGGCTTGATTCCTATGGAGATACCTGGACCTTCCATCCATGGTCCATATCGTCACACAAAAAACACCATTCATCCTAAAGAACAAATAAGATCTATCAAACACTGCTTCTTCATGTGGAAGGGACAAACCCGTACAAACTTATCTTAGAACTATGTGTGGCTTGATCCCCATTCTCATGGGGTTTGTAGGAATGTTCGTGCACCTTGTCTTGGGCTCAGCCTAACTTTCGTTTTCAGTCCCTCGACCTAAAACCTCTCGAAATAAGCGCACTATGATCCAGAGTGGGTCCTCATTCACGTTGGGTCTTGTAATTACATCACTATGTGTCTCTCATTTCCTACCATACATGGTCCGAGCTCTATGACCATAAACTAAGATCTCTTATATATCTACGTTTGGCTTGATTCCCATCCTCATGGGATACATCGGAATGTCGAGGTATTATTTCCTCCAGGCCCAGCCCTAAAAATCTACAAATCGTGTCCCTTATTTTTCGGCCGCATG
Source organism: Viscum album (assembly GCA_963277665.1). Classification (NCBI taxonomy): domain Eukaryota; kingdom Viridiplantae; phylum Streptophyta; class Magnoliopsida; order Santalales; family Viscaceae; genus Viscum; species Viscum album. The sequence continues at coordinate 1,478,967,035 of OY728157.1, forward strand.
TCCCGAAATCATTTGGAAAAATGTGGAGTGATGAGTACCTCTTAGGTTCATGTTCACGTTGGGTTTTTCCATAGATTTACCATGAGCTTCCCATATCCATTCATATCATGGTCTAATAAGTTCTTTATCCCAAAACATAGATCTCTCTATGGGAACTGCGCATCACGTTTCGCTATTTCACCTCCCTCCACACAGTTTATTAAAAAAATACCCTTAATAATCTACCCCAGGACCTTAAAATGAAAGTGTGTGACCCCCTGATCCTTGTCCTTGGGAAGGTACTAGACTCCCTCTTTCTGATATGTCTTATAGTTGTATTCTGATGTGTTTCGACAAAGAGCCCGAATTATGGAATTTTGACGGGGGCATTCCCCTCCTTCCATATCCTATATTTGGGAGCCCATCATTTGGATCCTATTCTTAATCCATGTCTAAATAGACCCCCATTGTAGCCTGGTCTCATTCCACACTAGCTTACCTATCACCTCGGGCCAACTTCCCTGAAGACCTCAGACGACATTTGTGATAAGTATTTTTTTTCGAACATGGTCAACAGTCAACCCTCAATTGTCTACCCCCATTCCTGGATAATGTGATATGGATACTGTGTTTCGAACATGGTCAACATCTATCCCTTTTTTTCATTTCACCATCATTGTGGTCCAAATATCGAGCATCGTGATTCACATATTTATACTTCCTTATGTTCATGTGGAATTCCGACATACTCCACATTACACTTCAGCACATCTAGGTACGATATATGAGTGGGTCGACATCAGTGGGACGTCATTCACCTAGTGTCCCATCATCCCTGACTTGTCCTCCATGTGATAGGAAATTCCCATCACTACTTCATGTTTCCCATATTGATCATGACCCACATGGGCTTAGTTGTTCTGGTAGGACGTTTACTATCACAACCATGACACATGTTCATTTCATCATCAAGCATGTGTTGAGTCAATAAGGTTTTCCTTATGACTTTTCAATTCCTTATTGTTTTGAAAATCACAAACATCTTATCATTAAGTAAAATTGCTTTTATAAGGAAAATTGCTTTTAAAAGGAAAATTTCTTTTATAAGGAAAATCTATTTTATAAGGAAAATTGCTTTCTTAAGGAAAATCTCTTTTATAAGAAAAATTATCCTTATCATATTTTCATCCATATTTTTCTTAACTATGCGATTCGGATTCATTTTCTCGTAATCATTGATACTTTGATATAAAGCATTCTGTTTTAGGATTCAGATTCTGGATAAGAACTATAAGGAAGTTTCATTCCGAATTCCGGATATGAACTCTGACTAAGTTCTATTCCAGATTCAGGATACGAATTCTGGAGAAGAATTCTCATTACGAATTCCAATGAAGAATTCTCATTACGAATTCTAATGAAGAAATCCCATTCCGAATTCTCATTACGAATTCTAATGAAGAAATCTCATTCCGAATTCCCATTACGAATTCTGATGACGAATTCTCATTACAAATTTTATGACGAATTCTCATTACGAATTCTGATGACGAATTCTCATTACGAATCTTGATGATGAATTCTCATTACGATTTCTGATGACGAATTCCTATTCCGAATTCTCATTCCGAATTCCCCTATTAAACAGAATTTGAGTATCTTTGTTTTATACACTCTGAATTAATTCAGACTCCGAAAAATATCTTTGTTTGACTCCGAACATTTATATTTCTTACACTTGTAAAAATTATCTACTCTTTACTATTGTTCCTTACACTCCAAACCTTCACTCCGAAGTTTTCATTCCGAACTTTTATGAAAGTGTTTAAAACGATGTCGTACATTCTGTTACACTTGTTTTGTTATAAAACGATGTCGTCTATTTTGTTATAAACTAACCGTTGTCTAAGTGACACGTGTACAGGTCCCTCCGATCTTTAAGGAAAATATGACCGTTGGAGAAGGAGCCGACCTTACCTATAAATAGGAGCTCATTTAAAAGATCTGGATGCTGCTGATAGATGATGAAAGTGCTGAAAGGCTAACTAATTTGCTTGAAGTGATTTCTAGAGAGAGAGGCTCTTATTAACTCTCAAAGCTTCATGCGACTCGGAATGTTGTTGATTACATTCGAGGGCTTCCGGGGATAGGAAGACAGAGGTGCCGACTACCTTGAAGTTTGATGGCTTCCTTGCTGAGGAAGACAGAGGTTGCCAACTACCTTGAAGTTTAAGGCTTGCGGGGATAGCATGACAGAGACTCCGATCTTCGTATCGAGGGCTTACCCTGGTGTGGGTAAGATAGACTTTCTTGAAAGTATAAATCAAGGGAACTTTATCCAAGGTTGTTGGATACCCTTCTCTTTGGGTTAAAAGACATATATCTTGTTACATGTAGTTTTACTACTTCTGTTTATTCCGCTGCATTTTTGTATTATAAGGAAAGTATAACTTTCTTATACTTCATTATTTGTACTCTGTTTCACTTAGATTCTATACGCTTTAAGGTATAATCTCATATTGTAATCTTTTGTTAAGTTTCATTTTCCGGAACCATATTTTCAGAACCCTCATTCCGAATCTCTTTCCTAGTTTGCATTCAGTGTTAAGAGGTGTTGTGAATTTTCTTAGTTTAACTTTGTTAAACATAGCCTTTTCCTTTACATAAAGAAAACATAGTTATTCTTAACTAACTTTAAAGGTTCCAATGGAATTTTTAAAGTATACCATTCACCCCCCCTCTTGTATATTGAGCATCTACATCACTATTTCGATCCTAAAATTGGTATCAGAGGTTGGAAACCTCATACTCTATACCAATCTTACATTTGGTATCAGAGGAGGTCTCTGAAATACTTTTACTCACATACAAGTTTTTCTTTCTCAATTTATCATTCCGAACTTTTCTCATTCCGAACTTTGTTATTACGATTCTTTTCTACTAACAAGTTTGTGTGCAAAGTTATATTAAGTATGGCAGGAATTAATGTTGGATCAATTGACAATCTGAATCCGACAAGACCACCTATCATTGATGGTAATGACTATGAATACTGGAGAGATCGTATGAAGACTTTTGTTATCAATACTGGAGTAGACAACTTTGTTATGCTTACTGGAGATTATAAAATTCCTGACAAGGAAGTCAGAACTTTTACTAATCAGGAAAAGCAAGAATATCAACTCAACTATAAGTTACGCAATACTTCACTATGTTCAATGACCAGAAATATATATAGCCAAATTTCTTCTTGTGAAGCAGCTAATTGTATATGGAAGAAGTTAGAGGTTACACACTTTGGGACTTCTAAGGTGATTGAGACTAGAAGAGCTATGCTTAGAGCTGAATATCATGGCTTCAATTTTTCTTTTGTAGAACCTATCTGTAAAGTTCAACAAAGATTTATGACTATTGTCAATAGTCTACAATCTATGGGAGAGAAAGGTTTAGATGATGAAGCTATTGTGGAAAAGATAATTGACATTATGCCCAATGAGTGGGAATCCAAGAGAACAACTATAGATGAGAACAGGAAGGTCACTCAAATTACTCTTGATGAATTATTTGGAACTCTTCTACAACATGAAACAAGAATGAAGAGAGATGCTGACAAGATCATGAAGAAGAATGGAAATGGTACTGTTTCTTTTACTACAACTTCAATTCAGATGAAAGCTAAGACTCCTGAGAGAGTAACCAGATCCAAGTCTAAGAAAGTTTTTTTCCAATCTGAATATAGTGAGAGTGAAGTTTCAAAAAATGAATTAGCCAATCGTGCTAGAAGGATGAACAAGATAGCTGGACAGAGAAATTTTCAATCTAAGTATAAGAAAAAGGAAAGGAATGATAAGAAAGATGGAGAAGTTACTTGTTATGAATGTAAGAGAGCTAGACATATTAGACCAGATTGCCCTATGCTCAAAAAGTAAGAAAGGGAGGAAAGAAATTCAGACAGGAACAGGAAGAAGTATTATAAAGCTAAAGCTAAGAAATTTCTGAAAGCTAATGACACCTGGAGTGCCAGTGGTGGTGACTCTTCAGATGAATCTTCTGATTATGAATCTTCAGGACAGAAGAATCTTGGTCTTATAGCCAGATTACCTATTGATAATAATTGTCTTATGGATAAGGTACGAAATGATGAATCATTGACCAATGTTTCTTTAAATTCTAATGATAGTAAGTATTATAACTCTCCTGATGAAGAATCATCTTCTAATGAGGAAAATACTTTACCTACTTATGAAGAAGTCTCTAGGTTTGCTGAACTTCTTGAGATTGAGAATTCCAAACTCAATAATAAACTTGATAAGGAAATCTCTATGAATTCTATTCTTACAAAAGAGATATCAGATCTTTCTAAAGATCATGATAAGAAAAATTCTGATTTTAAAAATATTTCAAAAAATTATGAGGAAGTAAGTTCTGAGAAGAACAAACTTTCTAAAGAATTTGAAAAATTAATTTCAAAGAAAAATGTTTTCGAGCCTAACTCTAGTTCTAAAACTAATAATTTTTAGGATAAAAACATATTTGTAAAACTCAAGTCCGAAATTTTTTCCTTAACGAATTTTTTATCAAACTTTACCCATGGTAAAGAAAATTTTTATTAGATGTATTCCCAAATACGACCTTTAAGAAATAAATCCGGATTTGGTTATACCGATGCAAAACCAGTTTTCAGTAACAATTATTTTGTTCCTCAAAGTGCCCCATTTTGTACCAACTGTCAATGTGGTGGTCACTGGGAAACGAATTGTTCCTTAAACAAAACCCAATCTCTAGGATTTCACAAAGCTTACTTTTCTAAGAAGATGTGGGTTCCTAAAATTTTATTGTCTGGAAATCTCGGATCCAAACAAGTTTGGATTCCGAAAGTCTAATTTTCTTCTTGATTTCAGGATAATAAAGAATGTACCAGCTACAATACATGGTACATGGATAGTGGATGTTCCCGGCACATGACTGGTAACAAAAGCTTTTTTGAAAAGATTATCAAAATGAAAGGAGGAAATGTAACTTTCAGAGACAATGCTAAGAGAGAGATTGTTGGTATTGGTAATATTGTTCTTTTAGGTAAATTCTTGATTTCAAATGTTCTTTTTGTTAAGGGTCTTAAGCACAACCTCATTAGCAAAAGTCAATTATGTGATGAAGGTTACCTTGTGAATTTTAGGAATGATAATTGTTTAGTTCACAATTCCAAGGAAGAATTTATTCTCTCAGCCAATAGGCAAGAGAATGTCTACACTTTGAACCTATAAGACCTCAGAAGCCAAGATTTACATTGCCTAAGCGCAATGTAAGATCATTCTTGGTTATGGCATAGAAGGTTAGGACACTGTAATATTTTAAACCTATGTAAACACTCTAAGAAGAAACTAGTTAAGGATCTACCGGAGCTTAGATTTGATTCTTCTAAAGTTTGTGATCCTTGTCAATATGGAAAGGAACATAAATCTAGTTTTAAGTCAATCGGTGAAGTCTCAACAACCGATGCATTATAGTTAGTGCACATGGATCTATTTTCTCCAACACAAACTAGAAGTATTGGAGGAAAATATTATGTGTTTGTTCTAGTTGATGATTACACTAGATTTACTTGGGTCTATTTTCTAGCAAAGAAATCTGAAGCTTTTTCCTATTTCAAAAGTTTTAGAGCTCATGTTAAAAATGAGAAATACCTTCAATTGACAACTATTCATAGTGATCATGGAGGAGAATTTCAAAATTCTGATTTTGAAACTTTTTGTAGTAAGAAAGGTATTACTCACAATTTTTCAGCACCAAGAACTCCTCAACAGAATGGTGTAGTTGAAATAAGAAATATAATTCTTCAAGAAATAACTAGAACCATGTTGAGTTAATATTCTATTACTAGACATTTCTGGGATGAAGTTGTAAGTACTTCTTTCTATACTATAAATCGAGTTTTGATTAGACCTTTTCTTAATAAAACTCTTTATGAGTTATGGAATGGTAGAAAACCAAGACTATCCTACTTCAAGGTTTTTGGTTGTAATGTATTCATTTTGAATACTAAAGATAACTTACATAAATTCGCACCAAAATCTGATGACGGAATTTTCTTAGGTTATTCCACAACATCTATGGCTTATAGAGTTTTTAATAAAAATACTTGTACTGTTGAGGAAACAGTACATGTAAAATTTGATGAGTCAGATCCTTTTGTTTTTAAACCATCTCAACTTACATCTTCAGATGTATTTTCAAAAACTGATTTTCAACCTTTGATAGAAGAACCTTCTGATAAGGAAATTGTTCTAGAAGATACTTCTGAAACATTTACCCCAGAATACTTTCTACCCTATGTTGATGAACATGTTTTACAAAACCCAAATTAGGTATTTCTTAAGAATCACCCCAGTGATAGTATCATTGGTGATGTAAACCAACATGTAAGGACTAGAAGTTCCTTATGAAATGAAGTAGAACATCTAGAATTTCTTTCCCAATTAGAACCTAAAAGCACTAATGAAGCATTAAGTGGTGATGATTGGATTAAAGGCATGCAAGATGAACTAAATGAGTTCAAAAGGAATAATGTCTGGACCTTGGTTGAAAGACCTAAGGAAACTACTGTTATTGGAGTAAAATGGGTTTTCATAAATAAATGTGATGAAAATGGAGTCATTATTAGAAATAAAGCTAGACTTGTTGCTAATGGCTATAATCAACAAGAAGGAATAGACTATGAAGAAACCTATGCTCCAGTATCTAGACTTGAATCTATATATATTCTACATTCCCTTCCAGAATTCTTTAATTTCAAACATTTCCAAATGGATGTGAAATGTTCTTTTAATAACGGTTATGTTCAAGAGTAAGTTTTTGTTGGACAACCTCCTGGATTTGAAGATACAAAACATCCTGATCATGATTTTAGACTTACCAAAGCGTTGTATGGCCTTAAACAAGCCCCACGAGCGTGGTATGATAGACTTACTGGATTTTTGCTTCAAAATAACTATGTTAAGGGAAATGCAGATCCAACCCTTTTTGTAAAGAAAGATAACAAAAATGTTTTGATTGTTCAAATTTATGTTGATGACATTATATTTGGTTCAACTCAGCAATCTTTGACTGACTCTTTTTCTAGTCTAATGAAATATGAGTTTGAAATGAGTATGATGGGTGAGTTAAAATTTTTCCTTGGTTTTCAAATTTCTCAAAATCCAGAAGGAACCTACATATCTCAACGTAAGTATATTAAAGATCTTCTTAAAAAGTATGGTTATGAAAATACTAAAAGTATAAGTACTCCCATTGGTACCTCAAACTCTTTGGATCTTGATGAAGCTGGGAAACCAGTAGATCAAACATCTTTTAGAGGTATGATAGCAAGTCTACTTTACATAACAGCTAGTCGACCAGACTTAATGTTTTCAGTATGCTTATGTGCAAGATATCAATCCAATCCTAAGGAATCTCACTTAAAGGCAATAAAAAGAATTTTTCACTACCTTAAGGGATCAATGGATCTAGGATTATTTTATACTTCTGGAAATGATTTTGTTCTAAAATGCTTTTCTGATGCTGACTTTGGTGGATGTAGAATGGATAGAAAAAGTACATCCGGAACATGTCATTTCTTAGGAGATTATTTAGTTTATTGGTCCTGCAAGAAGCAACATTCTGTAGCACTTTCCACTGCTGAAGCTGAATATGTAGCAGCTGGAAGTTATTGTGCTCAAGTGTTGTGGATGCAACACACACTCACAGACTATGGCTTGAGTTTCACTAAAACTCAAATTTTGTGAGATAACACAAGTTCCATTGCCCTCAGTAAGAACCCTGCACATCACTCCCGTGCAAAACACATAGATATTAGGCATCACTTTCTTAGGGATCACACACTCAAAGGAGATATTATTTTTCAGTTTATCAGAACGCAAGATCAATTGCTGATATTTTCACAAAATCTTTGCCTTCTGATAGATTTGAATATATTAAACAGAAGTTAGGAATGATAACCATAAGGTAATCTTTCTTAATTAACTTTCTGTTGAAAAAGTCTCCTTACAGTAATAAACTCCTTTTCATAGGGGGAGTGCATTTGATTGTTTGTTTAACAAAGTTTTTCAAAATTTGTTTTCAAACTTTTCAGAATGAAGATTTCCGGAATGGAACTTCTGGAACTAAAATTTTCCAAAATGGACATTCTCATACAGAATACTTCTGGAATGGAAGTGTTCTTATTGAAAATTTCCGCATTGAAAATTTCGTACTAAAAGTTTCATAAATGAATTTTCATACCAAATTTTTTGTAATGTATTTTTCGTACTAAGTTCTTCGTACGATTTTTCTTCTTAAGTTTGTTTTTCGTACTGAGTTTTTCGTAATGAGTTTTTCGTACTATGTTTATTTTTCATAGTAAAATTTTTGCGAAATCTGCCATTACAAATAATCCTCCTAAGCCAATCCGAAAGGTATGGTTACCCCACTCAAGTTTTCGTAGTCAAATTTTACTTGTTGGAATTTTCTTGTATTATGATATCAGATTATAGTTTTCTTAAGTCTTTTCTTTAATAAAAACCTCAAAAAGATCGGATTCAAGCTTTCAACCGTTAGATCTGATCTCAGCTCATTCTAACCGTTAGATCAACTATGGAAGGTGAACCGTCATCTCGTTGCCTATATAAAGGGGACCCAAATACTCGTCCCACATCGATCTCAAGCTCTCACGTCCCGAATCTCTGTCTGTCTGATTTAAGGCTGTTCCGAACATTAGTTTTCTCCGTTCCGAACTTCTCCGAGGACTTCAGATCCGAATGTCTGCGGAGTTAGAATCTCAAGAAATGTCATCCACTAAGCCTATTTCGCAATGGTTAGTTTACAGAGAAAGGTTAGTCCATCCGGATTGCTTCAGCAACTACGATTCTATTATTTCAAAAAATATTAAGTTGAATGGCTGGGAAGATGTTGCGGTGTCAAAAACCAGGAACCATGATGAAGTATATTCAGACTTACTTGTCGAGTTTTATGAGTCAGTTTCTTTCTTTAAGGAAGATAATAGGGAGAAGTTCTCTTTTAAGTCTTACGGCAAGACTTGCAAGCTCTCTCACACCAAGGCTGCAAGCTTGGTAGGGCTGTCTTGTGAAGGAGAAGCCGAGTTTATTTAACATGTGTTTCCAGACTCTATGGGTAGCTTCGACAAGGAAAAGGCCTTATAAACTCTCGGACTGGCTGATGACAAGGCTCCGAAGATTGCAAGTCTATCTACAAATTTCCGGATTCTGGAGTTATGGGTGCAAGGACTTATTGTACCGAGGAAAGGTGATAAAGATAGCTTGAAGAAAAGTGAGATCTATATCTTAGATTTCCTAATAAATCTAAGGAAGTTTAACTTGATGAAGCATATTCTTCTTACTATTGAAAATTTGAAGAAAGGAAATCTGAGAGCTCAGATTATTATGTATCCAGCAATCCTCTCCAAGTTAATTGTTCGGTGCCTTGAGTCTTTCAAGGAGGCTTGAAAATCTAAGCCAAGAGTTTGCAAGATCATGCTGGTCAGCGATGGTACTCTTAAGAGAATGGATGTGGCTTTCAACAAGGAAACGGGTGAGTTCTTCGATTTGCCAAGTCAAGAAGAAGCGGCTCCGAAAGCTGCTGAACCGGAATCATCTAAGCCAGTAAGGAAGAGAAAGATGAAAGAAGTGGAAGTAAAAGCAGAGAATCCTAAGTCTAAGGAAGTCCATTCCACACCTCCTAAGCCTAAGAAGAAGAAAGCCTATCCTGATGAGGTTATTACAAATTGGAGAGCTGATAAAGAGAAAAGGAAAGAAGGGGATCCACAGTTCGGATTGGACACTACGGAGGCTAAGGCCTTGAAAGAGAGAACTGCTGATGAGCTTGAAAAACAAGCAAAGAAAAAGAAGCTCAAGAAGAAGATGTCTGAGGCTGAGGTAGCTCAGGCTTTGTTGAAATTCAATGAAATGGTTTCAGCAACTATTCCAGTTCCGAGATCTTTCTCCTTGGAATCTCTACTTGAGACTCCAGGAAGAAATTTTGTTGCTCTGGAAGAAGTTGTTGCTAAGAATACTGATGATGTAGAGCAAGTCGAGCAATTGGAACAAGTAGAAGAGGGTGCTGAAGGAAGTGGTGAAACCAGAGATGTGCTGAAACAAGTAGATGATTACAAGGGGACACCTTCGGAACACTTATCACTCCGAACTTCTTAAGAAAAATCATCAAAGCTAGTTATTCCAGCAATGGAAGAAGAGAAAGGAGAAGAAGAAGTTTCTTATCATGGAGAAGAAGAACATCTCTTACTTGATGTTTCTCAGAAAGAAATTGTAGGTGTTCGTGTTCAGGAAGTCGCTGATGAGGAAGATAATGTTGTTCAAGTTTCTGATTGTGAGAAGAGAACTCCGGAACATGGTTCAATTCTGGAAAAAGACAAGGGAAAGCAAATTCTTGCTGATACTCCGAGCTCAGAAGTGAGGAAGAGGAAGGAAGTTGGTAGCTCTTCAAAGAGAAAGCTTGAACTTGTTGAAGAAGAAATTTCACCAAGAAAAGTTTTAGATTCGGAGTCATCTTCAGTGGGGCATGACTTTGTTGTTAAGTCTTTGAAGAAGTTGGTGGGAACCATTCCGACCTTCTCAAGTATTGATTCAAGATGCCAGATGCTCCAACATGCTTTCAATCAGAAAACTGACTCCGTATATATGGTTATGGACAAGTGTGTTGAAATAGAGGCTCAGTTCAAAACGTTTTTCGTTGGATATGAAGCTCATAGAAAATCTTGCAAGAGGATGACAAATTGGTTGAAGAAGACTGTGGAAGAGATGAGGTTTCTCGATGAGTTTCAAGACAATGTTAAATATTTCTTTGAGACCGAGGACAAGAAGATAAATGAGTTAACTGCATCCTTTGATGAGAAGCTGACAGAAGGAAAGAACTTCCGGATTCAAGAAGTAAGATATCTCAATGGGAAGCTGGATTCCGTTTCTCAAAACTGGATGTTTGAAAGGGATCATCAGATTGATTTTGAAGAAAGGATGAAGGCTCAGGAAGAGAAAATCAAAGCTCAGAAAGAAATACTCAAAGCCCAGGAAGAAAAAATTGAAGCTCAATCCGAAAGAATAGTTTCCTTAGAGAAGTAATCTGAAGATGATCATAATGACCTGAAGAAGATCAAGACTATTCTAAAGGGTCTCATGTCAATGGAAAAAGATCCTAAATAACCTAATCCGATCTTTTTGTTGTAATTTTTTCTTTTTTGTCGAGATTTCAAATTTAATGAAAGTTGTTCTTGTTGTTTGTTTTGTTTTCATTACTAATATTTCAGGTACATTGTTATTTTTTTCCATTCCCTCCAAATATTTTTGAAAATCACAAAGGGGGAGAAGGAAATGATCCTTAAGAAAAAGAAGAACTCTAATAAGAGTTTATCAAAGGGGGAGAAGAAAAAGATCTTTAAGAAAAAGGAAAACTATAATAAGAGTTTGTTTAAGGGGGAGAATTTTCATTAAAGAAGTCATTCTTATCTATCACTCCGGAAATCTGAATACAATCCTTAGAGTTTTCAAAACCTAAGGGGGAGTTAGTCGTATTCATCAATATCCTTAAAGAAAAGGGAGATAAGCCTTAATGTCTTTATTTCTTCTTAGAATTTCTTTTTCGTAAGGATGTTTGTGCTTTCCAAAAAGGGGGAGATTGTTGAGTCAATAAGGTTTTCCTTATGACTTTTCCATTCCTTCTTGTTTTTAAAATCACAAACATCTTATCTTTAAGTAAAATTTCTTTTATGAGGAAAATTGATTTTATAAGGAAAATTGCTTTTATAAGGAAAATCGATTTTATAAGGAAAATTGCTTTCTTAAGGAAAATCGCTTTTATAAGAAAAATTATCCTTATCATATTTTCATCCATATTTTTCTTAAGTATGAGATTCGGATTCATTTTCTCGGAATCATTGAAACTTTGATATAAAGAATTCTGTTTTAGGATTCGGATTCTGGATAAGAACTATAAGGAAGTTTCATTCCGAATTCCGGATATGAACTCTGACTAAGTTCAATCCTGATTCATGATACGAATTCTGAAGAAGAATTCTAATTACGAATTCCAATGAAGAATTCTCATTACGAATTCTAATGAAGAAATCTCATTCCGAAATCTCATTACAAATTCTAATGAAGAGATCTCATTCCGAATTCCCATTACGAATTCTGATGACGAATTCTCAATACGAATTCTAATGACGAATTCTCATTACGAATTATGATGACGAATTCTCATTACGAATCTTGATGATGAATTCTCATTACGATTTCTGATGACGAATTCCAATTCCGAATTCTCATTCCGAATCCCCCTATTAAACAGAATTTGTGTATCTTTGTTTTATACACTCTGAATTAATTCAGACTCTGAAAAATATCTTTGTTTGACTCTGAACTTTTATATTGCTTACACTTCTAAAAATTGTCTACTCTTTACTATTGTTCCTTACACTCCAAACCTTCACTCCGAAGTTTTCATTCCGAACTTTTATGTTAGAGTTTAAAACGATGTCGTACATTCTGTTACACTTGTTTTGTTATAAAACGATGTCGTTTGTTTTGTTATAAACTAACCGTTGTCTAAGTGACACGTGTACAGGTCCCTCCGATCTTTAAAGAAAATATGACCGTTGGAGAAGGAGCCGACCTTACCTATAAATATGAGCTCATTTAAAAGAGATCGATGCTGCTGATAGCTGATGAAAGTGCTGAAAGGCTGACTAATTTGCTTGAAGTGATTTCTAGAGAGAGATTCTCTTATTAACTCTCAATGCTTCGTGTGACTCCGAATGTTGTTGATTACTTTCGAGGGCTTCCGGGGATAGGAAGGCAGAGGCGCCGACTACCTTGAAGTTCGAGGGCTTCCTTACTGAGGAAGACAGAGGTTTCCAATTACCTTGAAGTTTAGGGCTTGCGGGGATAGCAAGACAGAGACTCCGATCTTCGTATCGAGGGCTTACCCTGGTGTGGGTAAGACAGACTTGCTTGAATGTATAAATCAAGGGACCTTTATCCAAGGTTGTTGGATACCCTTATCTTTGGGTTAAAAGACTTATATCTTGTTACTTGTAGTTTTACTACTTGTGTTTATTCCGCTGCATTTTGTATTATAAGGAAAGTATAACTTTCTTATACTTCCTTACTTGTACTCTATTTCATTTAGATTCTATACGCTTTAAGGTAGAATCTCATATTGTAATCTTTTGTTAAGTTTTAATGTTCCGAAACCATATTTCCAGAACCCTCATTCGGAATATCTTTCCTAGTTTTCATTCAGTGTTAAGAGGTGTTGTGAATTTGATTAGTTTAACTTTGTTAAACTTAGCCTTTTCCTTTACTTAAGGAAAACATAGTTATTTTTAATTAACTTTAAAGGTTCCAAAGGAATTTTTAAAGTATACAATTCACCCCCCTCTTGTATATTGAGCATCTACATCACTATTTCGATCCTACAACATGATGTTAAACTGTGATCTCTAAACTATGTTTGTCTTGATTCCGATTCTCATGGGGTACGTAAGAGCGCCAGACTACTTTGCTTTGGGGTCATCCTAATTTTCACTTTTGGTCCCATGACTGGAAGAGTTCCCTCTAGGGATACGTGTTGTTATCTAGAATCCTAGTCCTCATTCACGTTAGGTTTATAGATACCACACCACATACTCCCCTCCTGGGATCTTCCCTTTCACTCTATGTCCTATCATACGACGTTAAACTGCATGAGTCCACATGCCCCCAACACATGACACTAAACTGTAGTTCAACCCAAAACAAGTTCAAGATGCCCTATTTAAATCATGGGATGAGTCAGTTTCCTCCCTAGAGATGATTCTCCCTACCAGTGTTTTTCTCTGACCACACCACACTCTTAGAACTACGTATGGATTGATTCTCATTCTCTTGGGATACGTAGTAATACCTATATATCATGTCTCCGTGTCCATCCCCAGGAATCTTAATTCATTTTCCCCATCTTTTTTTGTTCCATAAACTGATCTCCTTTGGGGGACCATGAAATTGCAGCTTTACCCTGAACAAATTTGGAATGCCCCACCATAATGGTGGGAGGCAACATTTTCCTCGTCAGAGAGGTCTTTATTGATGAACGTTTGACCCCTGATCAGACAGATGTACCCACCTAATGTGTTTCCACCACTGTGGAATAATTTCAATAGTATTGGACTCTAGTCGAACAACCCATCAATCCAATATCCATGTTGTGTGTTCCCTTTATTCAGATCCTCGCCCTCTTTCACATCTAGAGGAACCCCCCTAACAGTATGTATCCAATGCCTATGGCTTTCCTACTATCCTGGGAAAACGTTTCGGAATACTAATGGATGACATTTCATGTTAGGCCTCATGTTTCGAACATGGTTAGCATTCAGCCCTCATTTTCCATCCTCTTTTCAGGCTAACGCAAAAAAGGATATCGTGTTTCAAACATGGTCAACAGTCTTTATTAATTGTAATTCCATCACTATAGTGTTCAGAATATTGGGTATTGTGATTCAAACCATCCATTCCCCCTGTTAAAATTTATTCCAGTACCCCTGGCGTTACCCTGTTTGTGCACAAGAGCACAATAGGAAAATGGTAATTCGATTGTTCTAAGTGCTTCATTCTCCAGTCAGGTATCCCCCGTCTCTTCCTAGAAATCCTGGTTATTTGTTCAAACATCAGATGCCCGAAGGATGGTCCACACTCTTATGTTTAGATGTAGTAACATTGTGATCATCCCTTGTTTCTCTCATTGGGCTTGACCTGTGTGAGCATAGGGATTGATCACTAGGCATTTCACAAATGTAACAGATGCGTGTAATATCAATACTAATAATGGGACTTTTATATGTGATGTAATCCAAATAATAAAATCATGAATGTAAATTAGAGGGTTTTTGATCATTATGGAACCCAAGTGTTTAACCCTCCCATGGATGGGTTAATTCTGTCAATAGAAAGTTGCATCTCCGCCACCCTCTGGCTTGTGGCATCCGCGATTTTCTACCACTGGTTCATTTCTTGCTCCTCCTTGCCAGGGATGGGGAAAAATTCATCAGATGAAATATGGACCTATTATACGTCAGTCTGGATGATGGGAATCTCCTCGGAGGCTCACCTCACGCCCTCCTCGGCCTCTGCCAACAGGGCCTTCAATCGCAGTATCATCCCCGATTAATAGTTAAGAGAAGTTGAGTGATCATCCATCCATACCTGTAGCTGCTGAACTTTTTATTCAGCCCCTGAAGCATCTCTATGTTCACTTCTTTCCTATGCTACCATCCCAAGACAAGGCCTTTGTCATACTCTTGAATCTTCTCGGCCATAAGATCTTGGACAAGCATGTGAGGATTTTGGGCATCCACTCCACTAGCACAGAGTTCTCATAGCCTCAAGTAAATTCTGTCCATCTCATCCAGCCATAGTGCTTGGGGGTGTCCTCAATGAAGCGCTTGATGAACTTCCACGACTGGCGATTGACTATATTGTTTTATTCTTCATCAAAAGTCGTCTCTTTCTAGTCACTACAATTGGTAGGCTCGTATGAGGGGAACACCCTAAGGAACTCATCAGTAGGTTCCGCTTCTAGTGTTTGATCAGGAATGGTGCAACCTGGGATATCTGATCAATCCTCATCATTGGATCCCACCTCAATATTCCCAGGCACATCCCCATTGGCAGTCCCACAAACAATTGAGAGCATCATAGTTCAGTCAGTCTAGATATCCTTTTCCATGATCACCAGAATTCCACTAACAAAGACTCCAATGGAAGCCCCGACCAACCTCGCTAAGGCAACCCATGCCATTCTAAGAACTGTGCACACCAAAAAGAATCTTCGATGTTAGTTGACATGGTCAATAGGTTAATTCCATGAAATTGGTAGAAGAAAACTACAAAGATCAATTTCCTGGTCTTGTTCATGGGTTGACGCTATTGGGACCCCGAGGCGTGGCCCCCCGTATATTATAGAGAAATATGAAAGATCCGAAGGTGTCAACTCAGGCATCATGGCCCCACTGGATGTATGAATTAATGCATCCATAGGTGTGGATCCTGAAGGCCCGCATATGAATCCACTAAGGTATGATAACGGGTTCTATGAATTACACTATCTTGTACATTTTAAACATTAATGGAGGGTCCAAAGAACTCTAGAAACGGATCTTAGAGAGTGGATTCGAAATTTTACCTTGAGTTACTCATCAGATTCTTCAAGCTCCGATAATTAATTGCTATTTTTTCCCTCCTCCAGTGGGATCCCTCTACGAGCCTTGTACCCCTAGGAGGACTCGTCTGATTATTTTGGAAGAGGGAAGCATTCTCTTAGTTTAGAATTAGACAACTGTGGAGGGACCGAATGATCCAATAGCTCTTTGAAGTGGTCTGTCATTAGACACAAGACACCTCGGGAATGCACAATGTCCCCTAACTATTCCAGGTATTGCTCCACCTCAACCCATGACAACACAAAGCTAGCCCTAATAGGGCATATCCCCAGCAATTCCATCCCACAATGGTTCAGATGTTGCCACATCTCATGAGGGCTGAGAAACTGTCTGTTGACTACCCAGATATCCTGGGACTCCTGGAAGACAACATTCTCTAGCATGCTTATATGATGCAACCTCTTCAATAGAGCTTGAGTGGATATTCGGTGGAATCCCCTCAGTGGCCTCCCTTCTTGGTAAATTTTCTCTTCTACGGCCACTAGGTCTGTTACCTCCCACTCCACCTCAAGTAGTGCATGCCTCTCCGCCAAAACATCCATTATACAACAGGATGTATCTTCCACCTTCCAGCCCCGACCTTGAGGTTGGGGAAGTCAACCATTACCGGCCCAGACAGTCAGCTGCTTTAGTATTTCCCTTGGGTAGGTCGCCTCCCACCATTTGGCATATTCTTTCGCCAACCCAAAGATGGTCGTGGGTGGAGGAAACTCATTCCCCATCTTTCCATCCTCATGGGTGAACATGAGACACATCTTCCACATCCCAAATGGATTCTATTCAAGGCTCACCCCTTGGTATACATGGGGAGTCAATTTCTCTATGCACCATAATTGCCTAGAAAATCGATGCGGAGAGTACGGCTTGCAGAGAGTCTTACGATCCACCCTTGCCACCAGGACTCCACCTCTAAAGGCCATGATATATGACATGTGCTCTTCTGTCCCTTGACCTTCTTCTGTGAAGTCCACCATTGGTAGTGAGAACAGTTAGAAGTTGAACTCTTGAACCTTCCAGACTTGATTTAATACCGATGGTACGGTCATCTTGACTGAAAAGTTCCACGTGACATTTAGGATGGATAGGAGAAAGTATGATCTTAGAGGGATAATAGTGTTGGGTTATTCATAAACCCCCCTAATTTCTGTCTTTATCCCCCTGTACCTGTAGTGGAATGGCCCAAATATCCTATGTGGCCACTTCCCCTTGCTGATGAGCCAGATCATTTTGTACATCTTGGCGAGTATCGAGATTCTGAGATTCACCCACCCTTTGATCACTAGCATGGATTCCATGATGAATGTGTTGGGTCGCACACCTGTGTTTGTGTCCCTCACTGGAAAGATCCAGCCGCAAATGAGGGCCACGATGAATTCCACCAGCCTGACTACCAGCTGTTGCTCGATGTGGACATTGAAGACCCATTTATTCCACTAGTTGTCCTCAATTAGCCGCCATAATGAGTGCTCGTTGCCCCATTGATCCCCCTTTGGGCATTTATGGGGCCTCACCGGGAACTGTCTGTTTTCCGGGATGTTCAGAAATTGCTTGAACCACCATCTGAAGTGGACATCTCTAACAACTTCCATGTCTTATCCCCACAACAGTCTCAGCATTGCCATCGCCAGTGGTGGAATCTACTCTAGATCATCCCACACACCCATATTAGAGAGGAATTCGTCCTACATCACTCCCAGTTTCATGACCCCCGATATCTGATGCATGTCCTATAAGCTGATGCCAACCTCCCCATGATTCAGGTGTAAGGTATTGGTCCTCGATGACCACCGGCTCAACAACTCTGTCTTCTGCTGCTTTTGCGGGTAGATGTGAAATTGGGAGGCCCATGCCACCTCATGTAGACCTACTCTCCTTAGCTCTACCATGAAATCTTCACAAAAGTC
Source organism: Viscum album (assembly GCA_963277665.1). Classification (NCBI taxonomy): domain Eukaryota; kingdom Viridiplantae; phylum Streptophyta; class Magnoliopsida; order Santalales; family Viscaceae; genus Viscum; species Viscum album. The sequence goes on from OY728157.1 coordinate 1,478,985,176, forward strand.
ACTTACCTAGTAGGCGCAGGACTAGTCATCCGTGAAGTTGAAAATTGGCGTAGGTCCCACCCATCAGACCATCCCTTATTCAAGTTCCTCAGTCCTGCCTTTAGGATTTTTGTTACAAAGGAGGGGATGTCTCTGGCTGAAATGCTTTCCTATCAATGTCATATAGATGATTTTATGAAAAATCAGGGGTAATGGGTGTAAAGTTCTCTCAAGCATGGTCGTTAGCCAGCCAGAACCACTAGTGCTGGAATGGCATGATCCTGAACTAGTAGGTTGTATTTTCCCTACTTTCATCAGTGATGAAGACGAAAACCATCATTCCAAAGCCATAAAAATGTATCCTCGTGCAGAAAGGGTGGTCACTTTGGATTTTTGACAATAGTTTTACAAGTGATTCATGGTTGGAGTGGCTCTGGACCAATTCCCCCAGACATAATCTATTCACCATATATTCCCTTCTGGAATTTTCGGCAAGGACCCCCCTGATGACCTCTTGGTGATCCATCCCGTCATTAAAATTATAATAATTTTTGGACTGGATTGCGAAGTTTGATCACGGAGACCATTCGTGGATCTCGATCTGGACAATGGAATCATAGATCCTTGCTCTGACCCTCAGATGCATGTCGTGAAGCGCACAAATGTGTTTTTCAAGATTAAATGTGTGCCGTGAAGAAAATGGCCCAATTCGTGGAGAGTGATCGCAGAGTACGCAGAGCTCCAAGAATTGAGAGCGCCAAAAGATTAAATTTCATAGGAGATAATAGAAAAAAGAGATGTCAACCCCACTATTTATAGTCGAGGAACCTGGGTGCTTCACAGCGCATCCAGCCACAACGGGCATAGTGGCGTGCCCTGCCTTCACATTGCTCCTCCGCTTCACAAGCCTCTTTCATGAGGCTGCCTCGTGAGTAACCAAGGAATTTTGGCGATGGAACCTCAGAAAAGGATTTCCTTTTTATCATCGACTCCCAGTATAAGGGGCGTAATTTTTTGATGCCAAAATTGGTGGCAAAGAAAACATCTTGAAATCATTAGGTACTACCTCGTGAAGGCTGATCATGAAGCCCCCAGAGACCTATGGCAGGCACAAAAGATATCATTCACGACCTTCCATGATGTAAGGAGATGGGAGGGCTCTGCGAACCCCTGTGACGATCAAAACTGCCACGAAGAAACTAGGTAGTATGGCTTCCCGAACCCCTTTGATGTTTTCGACCACTCATAAACCAAAGAGGAGGGATGGATTCTCGAACCTCTTTGACGTTTCCTACTCGTCGTGATGCAACGAAGCGGGACGACTATACGGAGCCCTTTAATTTTTGTGACAACCACGAAGCAAGGAGGCAGGATGACTTTGTGAACCCCTTTGACGTTCATGACCCGCCGTAGAGTAAGGAGGTGGGGCAGCTCGGCGAACCCCTTTGATGTTGACGACCCCTCGCAGATCAAGGAGGCGGGACGGCTCCGCGTACAACTTTGACGTTTGCAACCTGTGAAAAAGCAATGAGATTAGAGGGCTATGAAAACCCCTTTCATGTTCACGACCCCCTGGGAAGAAAGAATACATGACAACTCCACAAACCCCTTTGACAATTGCGACCCACCGCAAGAAACATGGTCGGACGGCTCTGTGAACCCCTTTCACGTTCACGACCCGCCACGAGGAAAGTTTCGTCTTCATGCCGAGTGAACCCTACATTACGGTGCCTCTTTCCTATAAATACCAGTCTCCCCTCGAGCCCAAAGGATAGACTCCTCAACCTTTCACCTTCCTAGATCCCAAATCATGCAACACCTATGCTCTGCGGACCATGAACTCGTACTTCGGCATCACGAAGTGCCTTCACATCGCATGAATTCCACACCTCTGTAAAGAGAGATTCCCTTCGGGGATAACATGGGAATTCATGGTGGAAAAAGATCCACAAGGGGACTCAGGTCTTCGCGGAGAACTTACGCTTCGTGAAGCACCCTCCATGCACATGTAACCAAAGTTCTAAGGTGAGGTCACTGAGCAATGCGAAGCACATTGCACCACAATTCTAATCATTGCAAGGCACCCTTGCTTCGAGACGCTTTGATTTGTGAACACCTTTCCACTTCAAGAAGCTCCTCTCATATACACTTATTCTCTATCCCTAGCCTCGGAGAATGAACACTGTGTAGCAGATCCATTTGTGGTTCCCCTTCACTTCATGCGGCACTAGAGCTTCACAAGGCTTCTACCTATGAACTCCTTGTCCTTGAAACTCCTTTTCCAGTGTACCCTTCAAGTTTTCAGGAAGAAATATCAATGTCCCTTAGATGATACCACCCATTTAATTGCTTTACCTCATGCTTATTCGCATAATCATGCTAACGACTATTTCTTCATCACATAGCCACAGAAACATGGACCCCCAATGGTTCACTTCATAACACCCCCCAACCACGGAATTACCGATGCCATCCTTCCCTCAAGGGTGGATGTGTATCGGTTATGTAAGTCCTAGGGGTGCGGAGTGAGCCCACCTCGTCCGAGTTGCAGGACGTTAAACATTCATGCACCATCGTCCTCAGCACATAGTGTTAAACTATGACCACACCCAATGTGTCAGACGCGGGGTTCCCCCACCTTGGACATTCTGTATGCCCATTGGTCTCCACATGAGTGAGATCTTTCCCCCCATGGAAGGAGATCCTTTACATCAGAGTGGTGTCTGTCTGCGGGGATAGGGAAACCACCCTGGTGTAATCCCATAGCTTCCCTTATTGGAGGTAGAATCCCTTCTTCTCCTCACTTCTTTGGTTCCATGTCCCTCTCCCATAGGTCATTGTCATCATTCGGGCCTCCATCCTGGAGTAAGTCCCAATCTCCATCACCTCAGGCTACTAACATGGCGTAATCCCCTATTTCCTCTCTGGCATGCAGACCACGAGTAAGCAACTGTTTTTTCATTGGGCTTCCAAATACATGTAATCTACACATATCTTCCCATGGATACACCTTTCGCGACTTGATCATCAGGTATTTGTTATCTCTTGTTTCTCACAACAATCATGACTTGCATGGGTTTAGAGCAATCACCAACCATGATATCCCGTCTGGGCAGACTAGAGTGTAAGCCCCACACCATACATGAACTAAGGGGTCTTTGATCTATACCAAAGAAATATATGTAGGAATCCTCCCTAAGGTTCAATCCCTCCACACATTGGTCACTCCGACCCACTTCAAGTCGGTTCTCCATACCATACCCGAACTATGAAGTCTTTGATCCTTGCCAAGGCAAGGTACGTAGGAAGCCACCATGGGGTTCAAGCCCACCACCCATTGGTTTCTCGAACCCACTGTACATCGGTTCTCCATCCCATACCTGAAATATGAGGTCTTTGATGCTTTCCAAGGAAAGGTATGTTTGAATCCACCCTGAGGATCAAGCACACAACCCATTGGTCACTCCGAACCCTTTCACGTCAGTTCACCAACACCATGGGCTACCTAGAGTGTAAATCCAACACACCATACCCGAACTACTTGGTCATTGATCCTTGTCAAGGTAATGTACATAGAAATCATTCTTGAGGTTCAATCTCACCACCCATTGGTCATTCCGACCCACTTCAAATCAGTTCTTCATCCCAACCCAAACTATGAAGTGTTTGAACTTTTCCATGGTAAGGAACGTAGGAAGCCTCACTGAGGTTCAATCCCACCACCCATTGGTTGCTCCGACCCCTTTCACATCAGTTCACCAACACCTTGGGATGCCTAGAGCGTATTCCCACACCCTACTAGAACTAAAAGGTCTTTGATCCTTGCCAAGGGAAGGTATATAGGAAGCATCCCTATGGTTCAAGAACACAAACCATAGGTCACTCCGACCCACTTCTCATCGGTTCTCCATCCTATAACCAAACTACGAGGTATTTGATTCTTGCCAAGGTATGGTACGTAGGAAGCCTCCCTGAGGATCAAGCCCACCACCCATTGGTTGCTCTGACCCCTTTCATGTTAGTTCACCAACACATTAGGCATCCTAAAGTGTACCCACCACACACCATACTCAAACTACGAGGTCTTTGATCCTTTCCAAGAAAAAGTATGTAGGAAGAATCCCTGACATTCAATCCCACCACCCATTAGTCACTTCAACCGAATTCATGTGTGTTCGCCATCCCAACCCTAATTAAGAGGTATTTGATCCTTGACAAGGCAAGGTATGTAGGAAGCCTCCCTGAGGTTCAAGCCCACCACCCATTGATAATTATGACCCCTTTCACGTTGGTTCACCAACACCTTGCGCAGTCAAGAGTGTAAACCCCACAACCTTCCTAAACTATGAGGTATTTGATCTTTTCCAATGCAAGGTACGTAGGAATCCTCTCTAAGGTTCAAGTCCACCACCCAATGGTCGCTCCGACCCACTTCACATTGGTTTTCCATCCCATACCTGAACTACGAGGTCATTGAACCATGCCAAGGAAAGTTAAGTAGGAAGCCTCCCTAAGGTTCAATCCCACCACCCATTAGTCGCTCCAACCCCTTTCACATCAGTTCACTAACACCTTGGGTAGCCTAGAGTGTAAGCCCCGCACCCCACCTGAACTACGAGGTCTTTGATCCTTGCCAAGGAAAGGTATGAAGTAAGCCTCCATTAGGTTCAATCCAACCACCTAATTGTCTCTCCAACCCACTTAATGTTAGTTCTCCATCCCATAACTGAACTACATGGTCTTTAATCCTTGCCAAGGAAAGGTACATAGGAATCCTCCCCGAGGTTCAAGACCAACATCCATTGGTCACTTCGACCCCTTACACTTCGGTTCACCATCCCCTTGGGTCGCCTCAGAGCGTAACCCCCTAATTCCCCCATCCCAACTACGAGGTCTTTGATCCTTGTATCTTGGATAGAGTACATAGGAAAACTCCATGAGGTTCAAACCCATCCAGCGGTAATCCATTGCGACCCATTCTAGTGGTAATCCATTGTGACCCATTTCAGTGGTAAGCCATCGTGACCTCATTCACCGATAAGACGTTGTGACCCCATTCCGTGGTAAGCCATTGGGACCCATCTGACGGTAAGCTGTCATGACCCCATACAGTGGTAATCTGTTGCGACCCATCCAATGGTAAGCCATTGAGACTCATTCTACTGGTAAGACTTTACAACCAATTTCAGTAGTATGAAGTCGTGACCCCATTCAGTGGTAAGTCGTTTTCGACCCCATTCTACAGTAAGCCATTGACATCCCCATCCAGTGGTAGGCCATCTTAACCCCATCCAGTGGTACGCCGTTGATATCCCCAATAAGCAGTATGATTTCACCAAATGAACTATAAGGTCTTCGATTCCCTACAACTGTGATACATAGGAATCCCCTTCAAGACACAATCCTAACACCATCGTCTTCCTCAAGATGACTCTATATCATTGTCTATAAACTTATTTAAACCTTCCATCATCCATCTTGATTCTTACCCAGGCCGCCACACACCGATGGGATCATTCCACCCCCATTCACTTTAAAAATCAATCGGGAGGCTAACCACACATTGGCCCCTACATTGGTGTCCCCTCCAGAGGTTTCACCCATCTGATCCACTCTAATCAGTGTTCTGATTAGTCTGATCCGTCTCTTCTAGATGTTAAACCTATGGAATACCATATGTTAAATATGGGATGGTGAGGAAAACCTCATAATATATGCCCATGGAATAAACTTCCATGCATTGGACATGGGATTCCTCGGGGTTTTTCACCATCGAGAAGCCCTATAATAAGGGGAATAAAACCAGAAACACCAGTTTCCTATTGTCCATACATTCCAGTGATTTCTAATGTGACAAATCCCGTAACTGATGGTTGCTTCCCTGGAAAGACCCTTTGGAATGTCCCGACAGAAGTAGTGTAATGAACTGGTGTTCATGATGATATGGCACTTGGAAGAGTTTCATAAACAACATCATAAATATATAAGGGAGATCCAGACTAGGTGAAGAGTTCCGAGGAGGAATTCATGGACGGAAGAATCGACATCCCATCATCCAATTTTTATCAAGGAGAAAATTTCCCTAAACAAGCGACGGATGCTACCCACCTTTGGAAATCATGAATGTGGGGCAACATAACCACACCTTTCATACTCAAGTAGAAGGAAACGAGTGCCCCGACGAAATCATCAGAAAAATATATTTGATTAAAATATTATTTATTTGAAAAATAGATTAATTCATCAAAAATTAATTCATTAATTGAATTAAATAATTCCAAAAAATACTATTTGTTCTTTATTGCAACAAGATAAAAATATATTCATTAATCTTAACAAAATAATGAACACAATAAATTTTTCTAGGGTATTGATAAATATCTCATTAATACACCTACATGGGCCCTAAGAGTAAGTTGTGTGATGGTGATACATTCATGGGCTTATTTGGAAAACATGGTTTGGGTTGTGATCTCAATGATCTTAAACATCTCCAATAAACAGTTTCCCTCACGCCTAATTTGTTAGATCTCAAATTTGGAATCATTGATGGAATATAAAAGAGATTATATTTCCCATAGAATATATATTAAATTGAATTCATATGGTAAAATTCTAAAAGATTAATATGTCACTTCGTTTTTCTGTGTCAATTGGATTTGTTGAAACCCTATATTTATAATAATCATGTGATAACTATTTAAAGACTATATTATCAATGAAAACGATTTTTTATGGTGATTGTAATCCAATTGGATATAATAAAACAAAATAAGTGCATGTGTTTTCTATAACAATATTACATACAAACATTAAATCCTATCATTATTTTATTTATACCAGTTTAGGACATTGCAATTAGTATTTACCTTTATTTCTTACATTGAGAAATGGAATCACCACTAATTTGAATGTATGAACTACCATCTCCACATGGTGATGTAATTACTTTTTTATCACTACATTATATAAATGGTTATAAAAATATATAATGAATATATAATATATTTATATCCAAATGGAAGTTATGGAGATTAATAAACCATGATTAGCATTCAAGGACTATAACTACTAAACCAAAATATATTGAAAAAACCAAGTTGTTAACACCCAAAATGATGTTGAAAATAATGGTTTTTAAATGAAAACGTGATAAGATATTATAGGTAAACCATGAATGGTATTTTAGTTAGTATTATGGTTCATTAATAAAATTATATTAAATTTAAATTTATTATTCAGGATGTTAAATCCCTTATGAAGAAAATGAACCTTCGGTTTGGGTTTCAGGTTACATTCTCATTATTTACCTTGACATTTTATGAATAAATTTATAATAATGATATTATTGGATCCATATCTACCAAATCATATTAATTTACGTAAAATATAGTTATTTATAGATATTACATGTTTTCCTTTAATTTTCCTCTATTTATGTACTCAATATACCAAAAAAATTGTTTTAATGAAAATAGACTTCATTTATCACTTTTTGTGGAAATGTATTCATTCATGTCCATATATTCATTAAATATTTTAAATATTGTTTGTAAAATTCTAAAAATATTTTATAGATTCATGTTTACCCAATTTTGAATACCTATAAAAAAATTAATTGAATACTATAATTGTTTTCCAAAATGGTGTTTGAAATATATATTTACTGAAAATGTGAATGATATGTTCATTTTACTATACTTGTCAAAATTTTATCTGTCATCATAAATAATATTTTAATTTAATATTAAATTTTAATTTTACTTGTTTAATTTCAAATAAACTGTTTTTTCATAACATTTTGGAATTTTTTAATTTCATAATTTTTGATTTAAATCTAAAAAACAAAATTTCCTTTGAAAATGTTATAGTAAGAAATGTAAAGGTATGTTAATCTGTAAAAACATTCATTTATGTTATTTTTGATTTACTAAGGATATGGTCTAATTTTACTATAATAATTCTTTTTATTAGTATTTATTGACTATGATGATAAAAATTTCACAATACCCATGTCATATACATGAGATATGATATGATGAAAATTTTACGATCTTCTAGAACACATATGCATGGATTACATTTTTTGATGGGTGGGACTAAAATAATATACCCCTATAATTAATTTGGTAATGAAGGGTATCTCTTGAGATTATAATTATTGGAATGGAATGTGAACCAAATTTTGTAATAGAAATTTTTCAATAAGATAGTCATTGTAATAATAATTGACTAAGAAAATGAGTGAATATAGAGTGAAATAAATCCACTATAATAGTCTTATAAATGATCCTTGACCATTGAAATGATCATATATTATTATGTTTATACCACAATATTATTACTTATGCATACATATATGCTCTCCTAGATCAAGAATTATTATTTATATTGTTCACGCTTATGTATTGTATATGTTGAATGAAACAAAAAAAATTAAATTTTCACAATCATTATCTATGAATTGATGGGTTTTATTTTATAATTTTAAGAACATATTCTTATAAAAATTTTATTTTTTTATGTTCACTTATGATTATTAATTGATATATATTATTTTTACCCTTACTGAGTCTCTCATCTCACTATTTCTTATATTTACCTTCATCAGATAATGGAAATAGGTTTTATGTATGTTATTTCAAATAAGTGTTTTAGTTTTGAAGAAAATAATGGGAAATAGTATTCATCACTAATGTAACAATGATTTATGAATCCCTGTTTCCAATGACACTCTACCCTTGCGGTTATGGTGCGTATTATATTGATATGTAATGAATAATTTTTATAATATTATATAGTATTTATGTATGATAGGTTTTTGTTTTTATAATACTTAGTCAAGTCAACAACATCCAAACCCATCTAACACAATAACAAAATGAAGGATTGGGTTCCATATGATTTTCTATCCCTATATCTATCAGTTTGGTTCAGTTATCAAATGATGCAGAACTGGTTGTGTGTAAAATATAGTAGGATGAAACCCATGTGGTCTAATGATATATAATATGAATAAATATTTTTTTGAAATAGTATAATAAGTAGGGGCACTAATTCATAAATTATTACATAACATCTAAATAAATCGGACATCCCTTGATCTCTATGTAGACACATAGGGTTAGCCAAAACTACTTTGGCTTTATTCCATACAACTCTTTCCTTGAAACATACTACCAAAAACATAGATGTATCCACATATGAAACCCATAATCTCTTACTCAATCATAAAATATAAAAATACATCTCACCCTCAGGCATCAAGAATCCATTCATCTAGACCACATGTTATATGTAACCATGCCTTTATCCCTCTAGTGGTATGTATCCCTCCATCTAGCCCTCTAGTAGTACATGATCATGCATCTAGTCCATAGGCGGTATATGAATATGAATCTGGCCCTCGAGTGATCTATGACCATATATCTATAACTCAAATATTATTTAAACATTCACATATACTTCATCTTTGAAATTTAATCAAATAGTCAAAACAATCAAATATTTTCAAAAACCATGTATAAGACCAAATGATAAATATTACAAAGATGTAATTATGATTTTTATTAGTTAATTCATCAAAATTAACCATTTATTACATTATTCATTCCATTAGTCAAAGATACCAATAATCATAATAATTGAAACAATTTCTTCTTCACATATATATTAATCGAGATTATCATTCACATGTAACTATATCAATATTCCATCATGTAATTTGGTAAATTCCAATTATATGTCAATTACCCACATTCAAGCTAGGTGATTCACAACAATGATAATCACACCTATTCACATGTTAATTCAATCATAAATCTATCCATTTTCCAATAATTCTCTACTTTAAAAAGGCTCTAGTTTCATAAATTACATGTTCCTTCAAATGCTGAAATATAAAGTCACCTCTTAGGAAGCTAAAACTGAAGGTATTAACTCAGGTAGACCCAATAGGATCTTCTGGAGGATTATTCCTATGGTTTAATCAATTTTTTTGGTTTGGAAATTAGGATATGTTGTGTTTAGGGTGTGCCTATGTGATGATACATGTTTAATATATTAGAAAATAAATTCAGACATTATAGAGATTAATTAGACCACCTACCTCAGGAATGGTTAATCAGATATCAAATATTGATTTCCATGATCTATAGGAACTACCATGATCCTCATATTGACTATAATTGATATGTGACATCCTGTATTTAACAAGAAGATAAAATAAGAAGAAAAGATTGATTTCTCAAATCCAAGAAGTATTCATTGATTTCAAGTTTTATAAATCAATCTAATGATCAAATGATCAAGGAAAAGCATTGGAAATGTTCGTAGAATATAGAGAACCTAACCTCATTTTCCCAGAACCAATTCCTTGTTTTATTAAATTGGAATATAAACAATAAAGATGTATCCTAAAATAATATATAGTATATTAGAATTGGAAAAAATGATCCATACATAAGCTAAAAGTTTCAACTTGAAAATAAATAAAATATATAAATTAAATTTTAAATGTCCATAACTCCAGGATTATCCATTAAATCCACTCATAATAAAACTTTTTGAATCCAGGGTAAAAAAATAATAAGAATGGGATGATCGCAAATTCCTAGTAAGGTTATGAAATACAGTGGACTCATTTGTAATAAGGCATGGTGAATAAATAAAAGTATACACGCCATGAAAAACTAATCATGAGTATAATAGGTAAGGAATGAATGATAAATAAATAGTTCCATAATAAAACATATCCATGGATATTATACTAGTTAATAATAACATGGAATATCAATTACTTGTTTCATAATTTTGGAATGCATCATTCGGGACATCATAACCATACTGTCAAGTCATCATTCCAAGACATACATAAACGGGTAAAAATCCAAACTAGTTTGTCTTATGAGAAATATTGATTCATATATGGGCTATAGAAGTCCTCACCAATCAGTAACTATGTCCATTAATTTCCCCAAATTAATGTGTCAAAAATATTCATCATAAAACTTTTTATTGAAAAACTAACATATGAAATGTGAATACATTAACCATAAACAGGAATAGTATCAAATAGAACATAAACAAAAAAACTGATCATAAACCCTTAAACAACATATGGAAGAGGCTATTATAAGATATAAAACTCAATTAAGTACAATAGAAAACAAAGTATGTTGATATAGATGAAGATAACATTGAATCATTCTTGAGTAAATAAATCTTTAAACTTCCCAATGTTTCTCATAACACATTGAAACATTCTACTAATAATACCGTAGTATATCATGAGAATAAGGTGAAATATTATATTATACATAAAAGGGTATTATGTACACCACACACATAACTAATAACATAAAAACAATAAATATATATCTCACTGAAGTAAATGTGAGATGAGAAAAACCCATCTTACTTTGGAGAGAAGAGTTATTTTAGAAAAAAAATTGTATTTTTCACAAAATAAGAGTATAAAAAATGATACCATATAAAAGAAAAAGATAGAACACTGAAATTATATTCGATTCATAAATTATTTCCCACTGAAATGAAATTATATAAAAAGAATTTAAATGAATCTTTTGAAATAAAACATTTTAGTGTGATTTTAGGAAAATATTGTAGATTTTTAAAGTGGAAACACATGTTTGTTTTAATAAATAAAATAATAAACGAAGATAGTTTTTCATGATAAAATGAGTTTTTTTATTTAAATAATTGTTGTTTAAAATATATTTTGGAGTGCAGTTGACAATAGGTAAGAAATCATGAAGTTCCCTTGAATTGGGATTGTTTATCTGGTATAATTGAGAAGGGATCCCTTTTAAAATATGTGTACCACAAAAAGGATTATTATTTTTAATCATAATTATATAATTTAAATAGGATTTATAAGGAGTAAATATGAATAATTGTGATTTTCGTATGGGTATGAGAAAATGAGAGTAACCCAAAATAAATTGGAGGTTTAGGCAGAAAAGCCTTACCACTTTTTTGTCAATCATTTGATATGCAACAAAATTAATAATCCTCAAATGAAAAATATAATACTGTTTAAATAAAGATCTATATTATAGGATTAATAAATATTAACAGTACATGCACCATTGACAATAAATTGTCGTGAATATAAAATATCTTAGAAAAATGCAAGTGAGATGAGAAAACCATACCACATGTCCAACAAGTAAATTTTTCAAATTTGTCTCATTTAAACATATATTTTATTATGAATAACTTTTCATAATTGTGTATATCCAATTTTATTTCATATTTTTACTAATAAAAATTTATTTATGATATATGACGTTATCGTGAAATAAAATTTCATTATATTTGCTTCTATTGTAAAACATAAAAAAATTATTCATTGGAGAGAGATCCATTAAAAAGAAGTAAATTTTTAGGTTTTTCACATAGAAGTTTTTGATAAATAATATTTTGGAAAATTGAAGGGATATTATGTGTTAAAAAGATGATTTGTTTGTGGATATGTCTTTTCCGAAAACATATATGGCTTTTCCCAACCACAATATGTTTCATGTGGGAACTATATCTCATTTGTATATAAATACCACCACTAGTCTCCCATTAGATCAACTTCTAAAATCCTTAAACACTATTTAAAGAACACTTTATGATAGGAATGGTCCTGATTACTAAATTTAATAGGATCAAACAAGAAAATGAATAGGAATTAACCAATTCTAATAGATGATATATTAAAACCTCTCCACCATATAACATCACATCACAATGATACCCTCTCATGCGTCACTGTGTGGTATCATTGAACATGTTAGGATACAATTAATATATTCCCAACTCCCTCTCTAATGTTTCCTCTTGTACTATACCATGAATCCACAAAACCATAACAACTATAACCATCAGTCCTATAATATTATTCTCACTATAGTCTATGATATTGATTTTATGTTCTTAATAGTATTCATTAGAAAAAATGGTTAAGATCACATAAAACCTATGATAAGGGTTAGGGATAAATCTTCAGAGCTATAACATATGAATCCAATAATTTATGGGATTGTATAATCATTGAAGAGCCAAATGGTACATCAAAAGACTGGATCCCTCGCCTATGTCAAACTACCTGACGAACCTAGGTGGTAGCTTCCCCTTATTCTAGATAGCGTGTTTTCCCATTATTGGGCACACCAAAATAAAGTTTTGGTTATTAACCAAGAACCTAAAAAGTCCATATATAATGATTAGAATAATATTTCTTCATTATATATATGATTACCAATCACTTTTTCACAACAAATCCTACTCATATATATTCTTTACCAGACTTGGTTTAATGATAACTAAGCCACCTACCTATAAACTTCCCATATAATAAAAAAATGACCTCTCATAAAACAATTTGAAAGGATCCATTAGGATTTATTCATGGAATCCAATTTTATAATAGTACTCAATGAGTTCCTGATAATTCACCCAAAATTCATTAAATCCCAAAAGATAGGATAATAACACGTCCTATAAAATTTAAATCATCCGTCTATATTTGATGTCTATAAAAGGTAGGTAGGTTGGTCTTTGACGAACATACAATAATGAATCCTTCAAAAGGAATGTGATAACAATGATGTGAGATGGGGGTATTTATAATAAATGATACTCCTTATAAGATTATGCAATTAAAAAATCTCTTGTTTAGAAATTACCTAGATAATGAATATTGAAGGCCTCCCTTATAGTAAAGAAGATAGGTAAATATTTCATTTGGTCCATTATCACCCATACTGCATTATTTTTCTATGCTGTACTGAGAAGTCTATCGTAACAACATCCGAAATCCCCGTAGGAATTGTAAAACATTATAATAACCCATCCATACATTGTGGCATAGATTTCACCTACTGATATGTGAATAATAAGAACATGAAATCTACTATCTATTTTTTGTCTTAGGAAATTGGAATCACCTAATTCGATTATGATACATCTATTTCAGCCTAGGGTGTTCCTCTGAGTTATACGTATGAAATTACCTCCTCATATCCACTTGTTTGCTGATATAATCCCAAATATTAAAACAGACAAGGAAAACACATATCAGTACAAATATAATAACTTGATAGTGTCTCCCGAACATATATTATATCCCTGTGAGACAATGCTTCTAGAATAGGTTAATTTCTCCCTTAATTGAGAATATATCGATGAAAAAAATATATATTGAGGTCTAATATACCTTTCCCTAGGACTCCTAAACATATAGATTCATATCTACAAATAGAACCATCTGGTTCCACTCATAATAAGATTACATTAATCCTCTATCGATGTCATCATAATCAATGAATTACTATTGATGTTTCATATTCATGGACTTTTTTCCAACTGGAAGTGAAAATATTGTATATACTCAAAACACCTCCTTTATTGAAGACTCAATTACTACTATGAAATGATTCACTTTAATCTATTTTGATCTATGTGAACCAAAAAACTAGTTGACTATTAGATAATTCGTCTAGTATCAGAGGTCATTTTCAAAAATAGAAAACTCTATATCATGATTTGGGTAATTAAACTTCTAAAACAACAACTATCTAGAGAAATAAGTAATCCCTCAATCCTCCTACTTCATAGATTCTCTGATAATGACTCAGGACGTGTCATTATACATGGTATAAACCTATCTTGGATAATGTAAGGCAAGGATTAATGCTGAGTTCAACCATCAATTCGATTTTTGGAAGGCCTCCACATATTTATCTTACCTAGTGAACATGACCACATTCTTGGTCAACCCAAAAAATTGAAAATGCCATATAGAATAAGTCATGGATTAGATAACATGTAATATCATAACCTATAATATTTTTAATATTGATGGAATTATTTTTTTGGACCACTAAAACTCAAACCTTTGAGATAAGATGACATAATAAGATAACATTTTCAAACTAGAGATGATATTTAGATAGCATATCATTTTGATAATTCAGTTTTTGTGTACTCAGTAAGATGCTATGATGATGGTAATAGACATATCAAGATTGGTAGTAAACCCAAAATTTTATCTTGTCATGAACCAACCCTTTTTTTCCATAAACCAGTCACCAGATCCAATCCACAATAACGTACGAGAGGCATTTCCAATTCATCGATGTTAGAAACTAGTGAAGAGAATCAAATAAAACTACTTTGGGAATGTTTTATCCCATAAATTATAGAAAGTTAATATGATAAATATAAAATTAAATCCTTTTAGTGGAAAATAAATAAAAAATAAATAGCTAAACATACATCAATGTGACCTCGCATTCCACTTCCAAAAATAGAACTATGTTCTCTCCAAGATTGATCCATAAGTAAATGAACCTGATGTTAAAATAACATAAATTAATTAGGTGTGAGCACTTGAATTCATTGTAGATATACCAAAAGATGGACCATTCATTATTACTCACAATTAAATAATTACATGCTAATTTGAAAAACATATATTTAAACTCTGGTTTTCATTTTCCCTAAAAACTAATAACATGATAATAATTTTAAATTTTAAATTTTCACTTCCATTTTCCAAAACATATATATATAATGATTGATTTTTTATTATATAATATTATAAATAAGAAACAAGTGGTGAAGGAAATATATCTGGGAGAAAAAATTAATCGGAAAAAGAGAACAACTAAAAAAGTTTTGTTATGACAATTTCCAGTGTAATCATAAAAGTTGAATTTTTTTTATGAAAACATAAAATTATAAGGGAATGTAGAAATTCATGTGAAATATTTTTCATGTGATGTTCCTATGAATCATTTTAATATAATCTATACATAATTGATTTAGAATAATTTTTTCTTCCTATCAATGTGATCTAATGTAAATAAATAACTCGGATGATCATAAATAGAACCACCAGTGTTGCATCCCTTGTGGCCACTCCCTGGGGATCTTGTATGTCTCATTGGGACTAAATGGAATCTGTCTCATGACTTTCACTATGATATCTAGTGTCTTAAGGATTTATAAAATGTTATAGGTGATGTAGAAAGGAGAATTAAAACATATCATCCGTGTAAATCCATTATATATGATTATCACAACCCAACACCATCCATGATAATTAAAAATATATTATTGAATATCATGATAGTTTCTTCTTTAATTAAAACATTCAATGGTATCAACTAGAATTTATAATTTTATAACCAATATTACCACATTGAAGACCATCCTTATAACTCTTTGGAGAATTTAAATTCACCTGAATTTTAATTAAAACACTAACATAAGGGCCAAAAAATCATTGACATTTTCCAACATGCTTAAATTTAATTTATTTGAATTTAAATCATGAACACATGTTATTTAACTTTGAAGAATTATTTTTGAAACATGATTTATCAATGAAAACCCATGGCCAATTCATAATAAAAAATAAAAACACAAAAGAAACTAATTTCATCTATCATAATAATTTTTTATTATACATAAATAATAATATAAAAAACACCCAATAAAACAACCATGAAATCATAGTTCCCAAATTAAAGGTAAGGAAAAAAAGGGAACCTACCTCAAATCGTGGAACTATTGATGATATCCACTTCACACTTACTCATATATACACCTCCATGTATTTATATGTATTCTTTTGAACCAATGTACATACCCATTTATCATGAGGGTATATTTACAAAGAGTGTGTGTGTGTGTGTGATTACCTATGAATACAGATGAAAGCATCCCAACATAATGTCTGGTAAAAACTAGATCAAAGAGGTTCAAAGTGAATTAGAAAAATAAGAGTAACCCTAAAAGGAAAAAAATATCAAATAAAAATTGGTACACATAATAAAAACAAAATAAATAAAAGCCATAAAAAATGGTACTTATTCAATTTATTCACTAGAACCAATTTTTTCTCAACCAGGATTGAGGAACCCCACAAAATAGATGATGACCATAGTAAAAATGGCAGCCACAAAAAATTGGGTAGTGAGGAAATCATAGGGTATTTTTAATATTATATAAAAATAAGGAAATAGAGAAGGAGAATGAAAAAGGTGAAATATAGGAAGAAAGTATAAACAATGATGATTTCATAAGAAATCAAGGAACAAATCAGTCACTCATGGGAGAGGAGGAGGAGGCTAGGGGAAAGGGAGGAGGATTTTATTATGGGGTGTAACATGACATATATAGGGAATGGGAAGGCGGTGGGCCCTTAACAATACTTGGGTAGGGAAGGGTAAAAAGTTATTAATATTATTATTGAATTTAATTTAATTTATTTTCAAAATATTTAAGGTTTTGTATGTTTTGGCCTCATGGTTTCCCAAATCATGCACTAACAATGATACTCTATTGTATCCCTTGGACACCCTACACCAGTTAGTTACCCAGTTAGGGAAACCATGTACCACTAATGTGGAATGCTTTGGAAAAATTCGATGAAATGATCACATGGAATACACATGGTTTCTATTTACCATTAAATAATTTTGAAAATCAAAAATCCTATAATTTAAAACTATATTGAATAAAAATATGAAAACTATGATAATAGTTATTAAAAATTTTAAATAATTAATAACCTATAGTTAGGGTGTGATATTTCTCCTAACCATTAACATTTTTTACCATCATAATTTACTAAAATACATAGTTTTACAGAGAATGAGGCAAGGATGAAATGCCACCCAGAATGAAACTGGTTCAACCTAAACACTTAAATCCCACTTCACTCTCATATCCTAAAATCCAAAAACATCAAAATAATCCAGGAAGACATTATTAAAACCAAACTGAAACTTAATGATTCATATTTCAAGACCCATTGAAATCATAAAAATTAAAGGATGGATAAATATGGACTTTCATGTTATAAACAAATCCCTCAAATATGAAGTACCGGAACCCCTATCATAGAAATTATCAATGAAATTCATCAATATTGGGTAGGATGGTGACAAAGAGTTTCCACATAAAAAACCAAGAATATCCAATTCATCATGAGTCACTTTTATGGTTGTCTCACTTCAAATTTATGACTTGATTCCAACATATATTGTCAATATAAAATTAACTAATTAATTCAGGTGATAACCAATTCTATGAGAAAGTATGGAATGAACGTGGAACATCCCCATTTTACCGCAAAAAAAATCAAAATTCAACAAAAGGAATTTACATTAAAAGTAGGCTTCCCTAAAATATACATTGCATAGTCATTTATAGCCAAAAATAAGGAAACACCATTGAACACATCAATTAAAAAAAATTATTATTCATATTGAGATTTTTTATAACTAAAACAATCCAATTGAGGAGGATGGTTATCTATGTGAGTGGATCTTCCTCTATATCACTTCCCTATAATTACATGTAATGTCATTTTTTGACCTAATTAGAAAAAGTTTTGAAGAGTATTTTTTTCATTTCAGTATGAAGACTACCTTTGATTTGGTCTTCATCATTGATAACATATCCAAAACATACTATCAGATGAATCTAGAGAGAGAAAAATAGTATTTTCATGGAACATCTCAATAAGACAGAAACCAATAAAATGGTCTCATCTTGAATAGCCAACCTCACCACTTATTCACAAGTGATAGGGAATGAAGGAACTACCTAATGGAACTCTTATCAGAAAACCCTTTCAAAGTATCATGAATTCAATAATTCATCACCAGTGATATATGGGATATTGAAAATGGGCACAATGAAGATATTAGTATACTCAATTAATAATTAATCACACTAATTAAGGTAGTACAATGTATAACCCTTGATTATCCTCATAGAATTAGGGAAGTGGTACTAGATAAAGATTCATTTATGCATTCCCAAAAAGTTGATATTTTTTGTGGTTAGGTATAAATAGAACACTTTTACAACTCCTATATGAGGTTAACAGGCTTGATGTTTGAAAAATAAATCTTGAGAGGTTAAATAGACTCAAGTTGAAAAATAATCACCCTAATTTTTTTCAATAATTCCCCATGTACATCTAGTTATGGAAGACCAAATAAATTCAGAGGGTTTGACTCTCCAAACATCTGATCAAACTTCTAATATTGAGTAGTTTACTAAGGAATACTATTTTTAATATTCAGAATGGATAATCCAAAAAAAACATGATGAGAATTGATCAACTAAAAAAACTCAATATGATTTCCACCCATATGTCATTGAATATATTTTTTATAACATAGTGTGGGCATAATGTCAGTAACAAAAAATAAAAACAAATAAAAAATAAATATAAACAAAATAGTACATGCTTCAACAAAAAATAACAAAATATATAATAAAAATACAAGTACCTTAATAATTTCAGAAAAATCCTAACCCCCAAAATAAAATATATAAACACAAAAATGAAACATCACTCCAATACCACTTTTCAAAACATAAATTTTCCCCCCATTTGGAATACACTTCCCAAAAAAAATCAAGATATTGCATACATGAAATTTGTATTCAAGGAAACCTAACATATAAATCCATATTCTATCTCAATAACCCATCCAAAAATTCCCATATCCATCCACATTTCACATAAATACTTCTAACCATATTAGAATTCATTGGAATATTTAGCATTAAATGAGAAATAGTCCATTAAAATCAATTTTTAAAATAGTTACAAAAAAATTACATTCTACCTTCCCCTTAATTTTTTTTCAATACCCAATACCCATCACATCCCTATTCAATTTAGTACCTTCAAAAATAAAAATTATTCATTTTCAAAAGAAATTCCATGACATTTTTCTGAAATTACCTATAAGTTTTTATTATTGAATAAAATTACTTGTAAACAAATTTTTATTTACAAAATCCAAAGTGAAGACATTATAGAAGTCCCAATAATAAAAAAAGAAACCACTAAAATTGAATGGTTTCATGGTTTGATAGGATTTATTCAAACTAGGTGAGAACACTAAATATTAATAGAGGTAAATACATGGTTTGTTCATTGTTTTCAAGATCATGCACAACTATAATGAACACATTGAATTCTTCCAAAAAACAATAAAATATCGAGACCAATTACAGACACGAAAGAAAAAAAAATTCCTCAAAAATATCTTAGATCCAATCTCATATTTTTGGGCATAACCATCCTATACAACCACGGAAGTTCATGAATACTTATAAGTAGGTGGATAATAATAAAATAATGGTAACTAACCACTTTAATAAAATAACATCACCTTATTTCTTTTTTAAACCTGATTTATTTCATAAAATTTTACTTAATAAAACTAATAAGTACATGAGGTAAAGTTTCATTGGGAAATTAGGTATATTACATAAAAACTTAAAACATTAAAAACAACATCATTATTTAAATTTTATTTTTATTGACCAAAATTTTCCTTTGTACTTAACACTACATTGGATAACATTAAGACTTACACAAAAATAGGGGATATAATGAGTCATATAATAGAATAAAAATAGAATTAAATGAGTCTAATAATAAATGTTAGATGGTGAATATCAACGAGGTGTAATGAAACATGAATAATACGGCACGGTATAGCATGGTAATCAGAAAATAGAAAATGTCGAAACAACATAAATCACTTCATCATAAATAGACCAATGATAAATCTGCCAATAACCCATTGTTGACAATGTTAGAAAATGTAAACTAGTAAAAATCATATCTCAACATGAAGTATAATGATACTAACCATTACCCTATGCATTAGAGTGCTATCATTGCACTCTATTCAAAAGAATTTCATTATCATGTTTATGCCTGCCACATAGATTATATAACATGGTTTCATGCAGCATAATAATTTAATCAACCATATAAGAATGTGTAAAAAATACATGTATGTCCCCAATCAATAATTATATGTTTATGAAGTTGAAAATCTTCTATAGAGAATTGGGTATGGTATTTAGTACTAAATGTTTTTGGAATGGAAAATTGTGGTGCAATTTTGGTAGCATAACGATGTCATATAGAAATTCATAAAAAGTGTTTATGAGAGAGAATTTGGACTCTCCTTATTTAAAAAAAATGATAGTTATAATGATATTTATGATCATATATAAACATAGGAAAAATGAATTTAGAAGGTATAACATAAAATTAATGCTTAATAAAATAGCAGGGCGGATGATTCCTTACAAAATTTCTGCATAGTAAGGTGTTCACATAAGGGTTCCTGGGAGGGATAAATGAGATTTAATGAGATCAAAAAATTTTGAAATAAAATTTAACTATAAGGGGTATAGTCAATAATGTATCCCATTTTACGAAAAATGAAATCAAAGGGTAATATCATAAATGAAGTTCCTGATAAAAAGAGGATAGAGATAATAACTTATGGAATTTTGTAATAGTAAAGTCTTAGGTAAGTGTCCAAATGAAGGGGTATGAATGATCCCTAATACCAATAACATAATTTTTACAATAATTTAATTATTATAAAATAATGAATATATAATCTATTGAGATTAAAACAATAAATATCAAAGAAAGTACTTGAATTCAAAAAAGATGAGAGAAATCCCTTACATGGATGTGTGAATCTGAAGGCTTAAGAGAGGATTCATGGGAGAATGTGGTGCCTTGGAAGGAATCTTAGTAGAATAGGGTACATTTTGGTTGATATTTAATTAGATTTATTGAAAATAAATGGGTTCTTGGATGGGTTTTTATAAGTAAGGAGGGGGTTTCCTTATTATTTTTGTTTTTGATAATACATAACAATATATTCAAAACAACAAACCATCACATGGTTTTTTCACGGGGTTTATGTAAAAGGGTGTTGGAAAAAATTAAATTTTATGGATTAGGGACAATGATAATAATATATTTCAACTTATGGTGTGGTGGTGGGTCACACATTCCATGAAATGATTTTAAAATTTGAAAATATTTTATATGTCTAATATGATTCTCTAAGGCATTATAATGTAAATCATATAAACATAAAAAAATTATTTTAATTGAAAATCATATATTTTGATGATTATAAATGTTATAGATTTTATTACATCACTATTAGGATATTACGATGTCATAAAATGTAGGGTATATTTATAAGGAATTTAATTTTATTGCAAAAAATTGACTACCTCGGAAAATTTGGAAAAATTCACTATTGCATAATTTCAACCTCATGAATCCAAAAATTACATTTATTTTATCTGAATAAATTTATAAATATGTTAATTTTTTTTTTAAAAATAAAAGTTGATTTTTTTTGAAAATGATGGGTTTTTGTCAATAATAGTATTTGAACCCAAATGAACCTTACATTTGAATTCTAAAAATATTACATGATCATTTATATTTTAAAAAATAATTTTATTCTTTTTCATTAAAATTTTATTTCATTAAAAAATTCATTATTTAATCAAAATATATATCTTTATCGAATTTGAATATTAACTGAAAATATTATTTGTGCTTTAAAATTCATTTACAAATTAATAATAATATGATAAAAATATATTCAATATTCTCTGAAAAAATAATGTGCGTATTTTTAATGATTCGGTGTTTATACATATCCCTTTATTACAAATACATATTCCTTTAGATTAAGGTTCACAATGATGGGTCTTCCCTTATGTCATATAGTGAACATGGATTGGGTCATGATCTTGGTTAACTTGAACTTCTTCTATAAATTGTTTTTCTCATGCATATGTTATTGGATCTCAGCTTGGTATCAGTCTTGGGAAAACCACAAAAATTCTATCTCTCATATATGCTATGATATATGGTCTTCATAGGGTATGATCTTATAAGTTCAGGCCATCACATCCTTGGTATTTTATAAAAAAATTATTAAAAACCTATATTAATTATAGTAATGTGATCACTATTAAACTACAATATTATCAATAATAATGATATGTAATGGTCATTTAAATCCAATAGGATATAATAGAAAATTCATGATTTTTCTATATCCATAATACATTTAATTAAATTAAAATAGCTAAATTTATTCATAAATGTTTGGGTCGTTAAAAAATTCCCCCCTATAAGAATTATTCATTCAAAATTTCCTATTCCCACACCAAAAAAGATTAGGGTATATCTATTTAATCACCTCCTATACTTCCTACATTACTTTTCAATCTTTTGGTTTTCCAACAACACATTGATGAGGGTAATTGTATTATTTCGTAAAACATTTTCTCTATGATCTATCCTCTTCACCGACTACTCTTCATAGGAATTGTCATTATCCAATGGTACCACCTCTGGATTGAGTACATGGGGGGTCTGGTATGTAATTTATTCAGAGGTATATAAGTAATACAATACTTACCTAATGTTCAACTATTTTTATAGATAATTCTGGAGTCTTTTAAAAAAAATGTAGGTGAATCTTGGATCATTATTATACACAATTGATAGTGTTAATCTTTATAACTTTACCACTTCTCTGATTTATATATATTCGAATTTTCCATTAATAAATCCTCATAAATATTGATTAAGTGTTTGGTTTTTTGATAGATGATCGGAAAAAACCCAGATAGGATTGTTTCCCTTGTATGTTTTTGGATGTCCAGATAAAAAGTCCATAGTGATAATTTCCCATTTCAATGTTGGTGTTGGAAATGGTTGATTCATCTTCTTAGACTTCTTCCTTTCATCCAACAATTGTTTTCATAAAAATATATTTGATGTATAATCCTCAATTCCCTTCTTTATTTTATCCCACCAAATGTGATTTTAGAGATCTTGATACATCTTCATGTTTTGTTGGGTGAGTAGATATTGTTGAACTATTATAATCATTGATAAGTTCTTTCTTTAATTGATGATTTAATGGAACAAATAGTGTTGACCCAAAAATCACAATTTCTTCTTCATTAAAATTCAACTTTAGGATTACCCTTTTAAGATAGTTTCCATTTTCTTATGGATTCTCACATAATCCTTTTTCTCATCCTTTAACTATTAAGAAAATATGATGGGAAAATAATTTGTGAATGTATTTATGATGTGTCATTCTTTATGATTCCCATGTCCATCTTTATAAAATATAATAATATCATATCCTTATAAAATATTATCAATGGTATTATTTCTAGGTCTTTTCTACATGTAGTATCCAACAACTAGTTTTCATTCCCAGCATAGTAGTGTATTGAGTAGACATAATATTTGATGAGATCTAACAATCATTATTTGTTCATATTTATCTCTTTATGTGTGAATGTATATTTAAGATATTTATGATCGATATATATTTTATATTTCTCCCCAATGAGATAATTCATCCATATTTTCAATTAAAAGATCACTTATTACAACTCTAGATCACGTGGGTAGTGTGGATAATGAATTTTCCACAACATTGGTGTGTAGTCATTGACTTTTCCATTTTTCATCAACACATAGCCCAATACCTTCTTCAAATAATCACTAAAAATTATGAAATTCTCCCCACATGTGGGTAGTGTGAGCATAGAGGCAGTGATAATATTCTTGTTCAACTCCATCAAT
The DNA here is from genome assembly GCA_963277665.1 of Viscum album. Classification (NCBI taxonomy): domain Eukaryota; kingdom Viridiplantae; phylum Streptophyta; class Magnoliopsida; order Santalales; family Viscaceae; genus Viscum; species Viscum album. Next base: position 1,479,009,657 of record OY728157.1, read on the forward strand.
CAATCATCACAGTCATCATTCCGTGATAATTTTAATCTCTTCCATGTTATCATTGTAAGAGGGTTTTCCAATCGTGATAAATTTCTCACAAAATAGCAATAGTATCTATCTAACACATAAAAACTAAAAATACCTATCATAGATGTTGTCCTCATCCATGCCTATTTTTTTTAATTCCAAGGATCCATAGATATACAATTTATTGTGATGAGTTTCCCCAAGAATGGGACTTTTTTTAAACCAAAACACACACTTGTTGTACATCTCATAAAGTTTCACCTTTTGCATGGACTTTAGCATTGTGCTTAGAATCTCCAAATTATCCTCCTTTATTTTAGATTATATTAGATTCTCAATTATAAAAAAAATTACAATGTATTACCTAAAATTGCTATTTATAATGTTTGTGAAGATTTTGGGTGAATTTTTGAGTTGAAATGGAATCCCTATTAACTCATAATGCATGTAACTTGTATGAAAATAATTCTTGAGAATATCTTTTGTCTTCACCCCTAAATTATAATATCCCAACCAAAGATCGACCGTGGGGAAGTATTTTTCTCCACGTAGATGATTAGACAAGTCACCCATTCTGGAAAAATGATATTTTCTCTTTATCATGAATTTGATCAGCTCGTGATAATCAATAAAAAGGTACATTGACCAATTGTTCTTCCAGAATAAGTGGACCGGTGCACCCCATGGTGAAGAACATGGGTGTATAAACCCTTTATCCATTTTCTAATATAGTTTTTTATTTAGCTCCTCATGTTCTACAAAATACATTCTATATAGATTCTTCAATTTTGGAATTTCACCAGGTATATGTTCTATCATAAATTCAACCTCCATTCTTGGGGGAAGAGTAGTATTCTCCATAGAAAACACATCGGTAAATTCCCTCCCAAAAGGAATGACTTTGAGGATGTTTTTTTACGTAGAATCAATAATTTGATATATATAATCTTGGTCATAGGGAAATAATATACCCGAGTGAGATAATGGTTATAAAGTAGACCCCCCCCCCTCATCTTATAACTTATAAAAATTGGTGGTTGATTAATCATTGGGGGAGTGATTTCCCTCTCACAGTAATTTATGTCGGCTGTATATGTGGAAAACCAATAGATTCCCATAATTGCAGAAAATTACACCAAGGTAAAAATGATATTTATGTTAAGATGTTAAATTCAATGGTTGTTATATGGGAGGAGTTATATACATGGGATTCAATAACTTCCCCATTTTTCGTTTTCACTGAAATATCATCTTCTATTCTTTGTGATGGTGTTTAAATGGTTCTACAAAAATAACATGATATAAAAGAATTGGTAGAACCAGAGTAAAAAACAATAGTATCTATTATTTAATTAGTAACTAAAATACAATTCAATACATCATTTCCAGGATCCACCTCAGTGGTGATGGTGGAAAAATCTCCCCCTCTCTAGCTAGAAGTTTTTGGTTACATCAGAAAACCCTTGCCTTAGTTCATGGAATTCAATGTTCCTGGGTTCATTGATATTAAAGCTCCAAACCATGCATTGAGGGTATACTGAATCATTACATTACTCTGTCTAATTGGTGGGTTTTTTCGATAAGAAATCATTTTCCAGGTGCCCTTCTCTTGCACACATAAATTATTTCCTTTTCCCCCTTCGACAATTTTTGGGGTGCTTCTTTATGCACCGTTGACAAGTTGGGAGCTATAATTTCTTAACACCATTTGATTTATCGATAGGGCCACCACAATTAAGATCCAATTTCCATTATTATCCACATGATACCCGTAATATTAACCAATATCTATATCAAAATTAAGGTCACATTAGAAAATTTCTTAATAGAAATAAAAGTCATGAATTGTCCTGGAATTTCATAAACTAGGATTCATCCAAACAAAGAAGAGGTCAAACTTGCATTTGTCGGTAAAAAAAAAACAATAGGTGTATCATGAATTCTTTGTGATTTTTCCTCATACATACCAATAGATTCGTCATCGTTTTTTATGAGTTTCAGTAAATCTTTTTACATATTATGTTGGAGGGTGTAGGGAAAATATTTTTCAAAAAACATTTTTTTGGAATACCTTATAATCCATTACTTTGATATCTTCATTATGATTTATATTAATGATCATTTTCCACCACTATTCATATTCACCCAAAATATAAAAAAAATACATAACAACCTTCTATTTCTTAGAACATTAAATTATAGAGAATAACTTTTTTGTAGAATTGATCCATTTTTCTGTGATTAAGGGATCATACGATCCATTGAAAGTATGAGGCCTTTTTATCATGAAGATATTGACTACGAGCTTCTCCCACTATGGGGGGGGGGTGGTTCTTTCCTCCTAGCCCATTCTCATATTTAAAAAACTAGTTGACTGAGAGAGTATCACGATATATTTTTTGATTTGGTCTCCCATTGGGTTGGGTATCTCATCATGGAAATCCTCACACTGCCTTCATATAAATCGTAAGAATGATTCCTCATATTTAAGTAAATATAGTAGAATAAAAATAAAAATACGGATTAGTATTTTAAATATTTAAAAACTTAATGGTATAATCTAATAAAATTAAAGGGATAACATAAATTTATCTCCTTAAATTATGAGTTTCTAGTATTCAGTCTATGTTATACATGATCTAATTCTTAAAACATATTATTTTGTTAAATTTTATCTTAATAAAGGTTTGTAGTGAGATAATGAATTTAAAAAACCATATCCCCCATGAATGTCAAATTAGGTTCCCATTATAGCCCATTTTTATTTACTAGGTTACCCCATGTCAGGCCTGGAACACCCTATCGTTGTTATTACTCCTACGTACATTTGATCCAGAACCACATCAACATATAGTATACATATTGGGATGCATTTTCATGATAAAACACATTATATAAACTCACCTAATATGTCTATTTTTTCTAATAATTATTCTTATCAAAAAGGGTTTTCACTATGGTTTTCTAATCACAGTCCCAAAAATAACCAATCCTACCCTCTGATACAAACCATAACTACCCTAATATTTATTTAATTTCTAAACATGATTAATTAAATAAATTTTATCATAATACATTTATGAATATTGAGAGGTATATATGATTTTTTTAATTATGTACATTACATAACAACAAAAAACATGAAAATAAACATCATTATTGCAAACATCATTATCGTTACCAAAAATTTCTTTCGTAATTAAATGAACATGGGATAACCTAAGAGAATACATAAGAAAGAGTCAATGTATAAAATAACTTAAGAAATTAAAACATAAATAAGATGAGTATAATAATACATTTTATAAATTTAATATCAACTAGTATTAAAGGAAAGTGAATAATAACGAATGATATAACATGAAAATCATAACATAGAAAATATGGAAATAACATAAAAGATTTCAGCATAAATAATTAAAGGATGAATCCACAAAGACAACATGGTGGTTATATTTGCATAAATTAATACTGAAAATCCATGATCCCAATATGAATTATCATTATAATAACCATTACCCTGTGAATTGGATCACTATCAGGGAACACCCTTCATAATCATTCCATACTCATGTTTAAGTGTTCCAGATATATCATATAACATAGTTTCATTCAACATCCAAATTTATTCTATGATATAAAAATTTCTAATAAATAATTTTTCCCCATTCATTAATTAAATGTTCAATGAAGGTGAATACCCTTGATAGAGAAATGGGTATGGTATTCACTACATGATGATTTTGGCATAGAAAATCTTCGTGCAACTTTGGCAGCATTATGATGTCGTATTGAAATTTTAAAAAAAAATTGGATGATAGATAAAGGGTTATCTCATCATTTAAACATGGAATGAAATGTAATGGGGATATTTTAAAACATATCTGAACAAAGTGAAAAATAATAATTTATAAGAAATACCATAAAAGGAATGCTTGATAAAAGAAGATGGTGGAAGATTCCTTACAAAATTTTGGCATAGTGATAGGTGTACAAAAGGGTTCATAAAAAGAATAAATGAAATTAAAAGGGTTAAAATAACTTAAACATAAAAATAATGGTATGTTGGATGGGTAATAATGTATCCGTAATTATTAAAATAAAATTAAAAAGGGCATATCATAAATGATGTTCTTGATAAAAAGTGGAGAGAGAGATTTCATTATGGAATTTTGACATAATAATTGATTATTTAGGGGAATAAATGATGGTTAATAAATGATCCATCATAAATATGAAATCAATTTTACCTAAATATAATGATTATAAATTTATTATTGTATAATCCATTATAATTAAACGAACAAATCTCAAAGAAGGTGCTTGAATTAAAAGGAGAGGAGAAAAATTATTTACATGGATATGTGACTCAAAAAGTATATGAGAGGCTTCTTTAGTGCATTGGGGTGCCTTGTGAGGACTATAGAGAGTATAATAAAGATTTTTGATTGTATTTATAGAAATTAGATGATGATAAATGAGATCTGTGATGGATTTATATAGGAATGGTGGAGGGTTTCATTAATAATTTGGTTTTAGACAGTAAAGAATTTAATATTCCCAACCAAAAAAACATCTCATGGTTATTTATTACCACTTCTATCAAAGGGGAGTTGGAAAATTTATTATATAATGACATTGTTTGATGATAATAAATTATTCACCTTTCTTGTGTTGAGGTGAGTCATATTTTATATGAAATAATTTTTAAATCATAAATTATTTTATAAGTCAATGAGGATTCACTAAGGCTTTATAAAATATATCAAATAATAAAAAATAACATTATTTTAAAGAAAACATATATATTTGGGCTATTATAATATTTATAGTATTTATTACATCATTATTGGGATATTATGTTTTTATAAAATGCACTGTTTATTTATACAGTATTTAATTTTTAGGAAATCATTTGACTGACAAAAAATTATGAAAAATCACCATTAAATAATTTTCACATCGTTATTAAAGAATACTATTAATTTTATTTGAATAATTTTAAAAATATGTGAATCTCTATTTTAAAAATAATATCTGACATTTATTGAAAATAAATGGTTTTTGTCAATAACAATTTTTGAACCCGAATAAAAATTACATTTGGCTTCATAAAAAATGATATTATCTTTTAGATTTAAAAAATTAATTTAATAATAAACTATTGAAAAAATATTTATTTCAAAAAAACCATTATTCAACAAAATATATTTCTTATTTGAATATTATTATACACAAAAAATATATTATCTGATCTTTATAAATAATTTACAATGTAATAATAATAAGAATATAATATATTCAGTATTATATACAAAAAAAATAAATATTCCTAATTCTAGTTTCTTCAACTATATCCATTGATCCAATATATTCTTTAAGAGTAAGGTTCATGATGGAGGGGATTTTTTGGGGTTGTTTGGTAATCATTGTTTGGTAAATGATCTTGATGAGCATTAACATCTCCCATAAATGGTCTATATCATGCTTAAGTTATTGGATCACACCTTTTTATTAGTATATCGAAAATCCCAGAAAATCTATCTCCCTCGAAATCTATGATAGATGAGTTTCAAAGGGTATGATCCATCTAGTTGAGGCCATAACATCAGTTTTTGTGCCAAAAGGATTTTCTAAAAACCTTTATTTTTAATTTTCATCTGATATTTGTTAAACGGGTATATTATCATTTGTATTAAATACATAATTATCATTTAAAAAAAGGATATATAATAAAATAAATAATTTAATTTAAATTCTATATCTATAAAGAATTTAATTAAATAAAAATGGTAATATTGTTCATAAATGTTCGGGACGTTACAATTTGAATACAAAAAATCCATGCCCCAATATACTGGACATCCCCAAAAAAAGTTCAAACTCCTTTGATACGATTTTTTTATGAGACAACCAAGGTATACCCTAAATCGGTCACATAATTCTGCTTTTCACAAATCTCGATAGGCATGGTGGATCCTCCCAGGCTGGTCACACATTACAATAATCCAATAAAACTCAATTAGGAATGGATTTTGCTATAAATTATATGAAAATAAACAAGATCAAAATAGTGTAATAACATAGAAGTGTAAAATAAATAAAAACAATATGGATAATTATACCTACATGTGACATCAAGGGCCACCTCCAATAGTTGAACCATGTTATCTCAATTATATATCTACAGCTGAAATAAATTGAAATAGAAACTTGATAAATAATTTAAGTATGAGCACTAATATGTGTAGTTGGGATTTTAAAAAAAGACCCCCTCCATATCATGATGGATTTAAAAAAATATTTTAAAAAATATTTTTATTTCCATTAAAAAAAGTAACATGATAATAATTTACAAATAACCATGTTCCGATTCATTTTCAAAAAATATTTCCAAGGAATAAAATATTTTCTAATAAATCCTTTACAATGAATAATCATGTGGAGAAATAAATATATCAATGATTGAATTTTAACAATAGTACACATGTAAATAACTATTGATATGAGAATTTCTAGTGGAAACATATGATTTTAAAATACATTATTAAAACATCACAAAATTTGGGAAAGTAGAATATATGTGCTGTTAAAACATCCAAATGATGATCTAAAATTCCATTATTTAATAATTACTCAATGTAACACCCTGATATTTTGAGAATTACAATTTATTAATTAATTTAACTTTTCAATATTTTTCATTTCACATTAAAATGATTTTTTTTAAAAAAACATACATTAGTGCAACAACTAAAGATGGGAAATGAATTATTAAGTAAAAGGAATGAAGAACTACATGTGTCTTAATTAAGGAATATTATTAAATTCCTTGTCAAAAAAGGAAGATGATCTGTAGGCCAGTCATCCTTCCATGTTATTTCCTAGATTATTCCATTGTTGGAAAGGCCATCTTTAACTATGTTCGCTTCACGAAAGGAATGATTGACAATGTAGTTTTTCTCCAGAAGGGAAACAAGGATGTTCATCCACTGGGTAGTCAGAGACCAGGTGAGATGAACAACTCCCTCACAAATAGCATGAACGAAAGTGGTTGAGCCACTTTCAATCCAAATATTTTTTCATCCCTTTTGCTTGGAAAATTTAACGGTGTGTTTAAAACTCATAATCTCAGCCTCTAGAGATAATGTGATGCCACAACATCCAAAAAACAATCCATTACACTAACCAAGGTAGTATCTGAAAATGGAACCACATCATGTAGGACCTGGTTTGCCTTTAAAGGCACCATCAACGTTCACTTTGATCCATCCTGGAAGCGGGGCTTGCCAGAACTCCTCAAAATTGTACTGCGGTTGTTTATAGATCCCATCTATCTGGAGACAATGAAGGATCTCAATGTCTCCCTCAGAGTTATCACATTGAGCTTTTTAAATCGAAGAAGTATCCCTGATAGAAATGAGAATTTGCATTCGACATGTATTAAATTAAATGAGAAATTGTTGAGTATAACAGCATTTCTAGAATACAAGATCACACAGAGAAGCTCAACAACAAAATATAATAAGAGGTTCTTAATCTACTAAGATGAATCAAAATCTACACAATAACAACATGTATTTCATTACATGCAATACTAACTTGGCATGCACTACAAGCAACACTGACTTAGTGTACGATGCACAAAACACAGAGTTTCTAAGAAATATGTCATTTTATTGTTTAAATAATTGAAATAAGATAATTATAACCAAGCCATTAAAGGTATTAATAAAAATGTTTTAAATATTTCTATTCTATATAAATAAAACATGTTGATAATGAAAATAGTATTTTTTGGAAAGTTCTTTTACGTAAAAAAATACTATTTTATTAAATGAACAAACATTAATAATAAAATTAAATTTATAAAAATTTAGAAATTTAATTTTATAAAATAAAAAACATTTTGTAATTCAGGTCATCGAAATTATCCTACTATGAATTTTTGGTATTTTTCTTGGAAACATTATTGTTTGATGAATAGTGAAAAATACTACTTTTTAGTTTCAAACTGACTTTTTGATTAATTATTTATTAATGTTAAATGGAATTATAAATATGTTTCTAGGTCACATTAGATTAATAATAAATATAATAATATAATTCAATTTATTACTATCAACTTCACTTTGAAACTGAATAATAAATCTTAATAATCTTTTGATCTTTTTTCTACATTAATACCCCGTTATTTCATCTCGTCAGCTGGAGTAGCAAAAATCATAATTGTTTATATTTTGTGATATGAATTTATAAATATAACATAAAACATTGTTATTAAGTATAATATTTATATTTTAATAAGTCCATGTTAATTTTTTACCAAACTTATTAGATAAAGTTATTAAAATTTAAACTTACTCTATTATATATTCTATAAAAAAATTAATTAAGGCCAAATTAAGATCTATTAAGGACTAAATCAAAAAATTAATGCGCCAAATGACGAAGAAAGTTTTCCAAAAACCATTTTATGTACAAATTTATTCCAAACACCTTAAATTAATGTTTTTGGTTTGTTTTTAGGGATTTTATAGGTAAGAACATATGAACACAAAATTTGTTTTTAAAAATTCCATGTGAGTCATTTTTTTGCTAGTAAAAGTCCACCACCTATAATCATTACTCACACCCCTCAAAACATTTATGTTTATAAATGATCATCCCAAATTGCCTCCAAAAAATATGTCCTTCAACCCTGAATCCTACCTTTTTGTAGAAACCTTATCAAGGAATCCTTTTTGCACAGACCAAAACAAGTTACCTGATTAAGAGGTAACATCTTCTCTCAGGCTTCTTTCCTCTATTTTCCTTCTCTAATAACTCTACACAGTATACAATATTATTGAATGAAAAAACATTTTTCCTCTTATACAAGGATGTTTTTATTAAAATGTTATGACTTACACTAACACGCAGCTTCATCAAATTGATGTTGAACATACGGTTTCTGTGTATGGCAGACTACCACCTCATGAAACGATGATTGTTAATTCCACCATCATCACCAATAATGGCATCTATTATTAAGGAAAATATATTTATATATGTAAAATATTATATTTTTTATTTATTTACGTTTCTATATTCCTTTTACAATGAACATTTTTTATCTACCATTTGGTGTTATTATGATAATCTCATTTGAGGAAGTGTGGACTACAACCCCTCAAAGAATTAAGATTTTTCACACACCACATATAATGTATTAAGGAAGGATTTAGTTAAATGATTATATATATATTTTATATTCATGATACCATAATAATGATATATATATATATATATACATTATTTACATTCATTCATTCAATACGACAATAAAAAATGGAAAATAGTGTTCATGTGTAAGTACGATTAACCATCTCCATTAACGGTGTATTTCATTACATACTTAATTTTGATATATATAATAATAATACAATTATAAATGATATTCCTCATATCTATATATATTTTTTACATTAATGATACTTTATTTAAGTATAAGCATAAACAATATAACCAATTAAGACACATGCGAAGAAAAATGAGAATGATTACCCAAACTGAAACTTTGACATTGGATCATTAAAAAGAATGTAATATAATTTCATAATAAAACAATATATTTTATAATTTATAATAATATTCTTCTATAAAATATTTTTAATAACTTATATTTATTATATCAGATTCTTGAGAGAGTACAGAGAGAGTTAAGACACAAGGTAAGTGGAATTTCATCTCACTTTTTATTTCTATGAGATTCATGTTTTGATCGCCACTCATTACTTATATGTGGTGTATTTGAATACAATGAGTGATTTATATGTATCTTATAACTAAATTTATGTTTATTCACATATCTATTCTATAATCTTTCTTTCATGGGGTTTGACTTTCAAAAGTTACCAAATCAGTAAAACAACTTTTCCTCAATTTTCATTCCTGGCGACTCATATTTGGTTATACAACAAAACTCTTTTTCTTGGTTTATATAATTAAATTTTACATGTCATATCATGAATCTAATTATTTTAAAGAAAAATTAAGATTCATGTAATTTCATTTTATTACATGGATAGTATGATCCCATGAAACGATGTATTATGTTTTTATTGAAACAATCTCCTTATTATTTTGAGATTGATTATGATTATGATTTATTTGATGAAATAATTTGATCCATAAATAAATAATATTAATTTTTTCATATAATATATTTATTCAATAAATAATCATTTTTTATTACAAACTATAGACTCATTCAAACTTAAGACAATGTTGTTAGAAAAATCTGACCACCAATCTCTTTGGTCGGAAATCTATTGTATTCAAAACCCATATTTTAATAAATGTTTTCAAAAGTTACGTGAAGATAATTATATGGTAAAATAGATTTAAATTTCATTTTATTGGATAAAAAATAATTTTATATGTTTTCAAATCAATTTTATAAAAAATAAAAAAATATTAATGTAATAAAAAAATTATAAGATGAATGGATATTTCCCTCAAGAAATGTTTTTAAAGTATATATTAAAATTATTTTCCATATAAGTTGAAATATATTTATATTACCCATTTTTTATAGGAAATTATCTAATGGTTCAATTCATATCCTTTCTACAAATGAGTTATGATTAAATCCATGGTCCTTATGAAAATCATTTCTCATTCTCAAGTAATATGTTAATAAAACACATTTCTCTTTCATGGAATATATTATTTTCAAACCAACTTATATTCATGGGTTATGATTATTATGTAATGATTATTAAACCACCATATTTCTATAGTTTATGATATTTTTACATATTATTGATGCCCAATTACTTTCATGGGTTATGATATGTTTACTTATGATCCTCTTGGACATGTATGTTTGATTTAATTTGGTGATATTTGGGACCTATAACTACCTCCAATGCATTGGATAAATCCTTATATCCCATGAGATAGAAAGGTCTTGAATGAGAGTTTAAATGATTTAGTAATATTTATCTATAATAAGGGTTCATTCAGTTTAGTAATACAGCGATGGAATGAGGGTTTACTCAGTTCAGTAATACATGGGTAGAATGGTGGTTCACCCAGTTATGTAAAAGAATTTTTCCACTACAATGTTATTGGCATTGATGCCTTGGATACTATGGAAATTATTATTTACTTATTGTTTACCATAATTACATGTCTTATTCCAATTTTATGATTTAATTTCTTATGCTATTTATTTCAATATGATTCATGTATTATGAACTACAAATATTTTTTCCATGATCTCTGATATGTAGTTTATGATCCTGTATTTTCATGATCACATTCTCATACCCTTTGAATTTTCTATGTGTTTTGATGTGTTTACGCCATCATTTTACATGTTCCTTCTCCAGAGGATGTTCAGAGAAAAAATCTTTCACCTGCGCATGTCATTTGGATTTGGATGTTTGAGAGGATATGGCTCTGCCATTTGTATCGGGCCCATGCAACATTGCACGAGATTACTACCCGAGCGGTCATGCGATGGTGGAGGCTTGTCCTCAAGGTGTAGTCGCTAGAGAGTGGAAGATTCTGTAATAATGATATAGGATCCTTACTAATGGTTTTATTTGATTATAACTTTTGTTCGTGTGGTTTATCACTTTACCCTCAAATGTATTTTGATAATAAAAAACGTTAATTTTTTGTCAGTCAAGCATTCTCAAACCCTTATGATCATGTTTATTCATTCATTTATCCATTTTTTCCCCTTACTGGACATTTGATATCACTCCTTTAATTTTTTCTTTTTCCCATGTTATAGTGATATGTACTATATTTGATATGACTAAGAAGGCATAAAGTCAAGAAGAACCTAGTGGTAGATGATGTAGCTCAAATATGTACTAGTGTTTATGTTTCAATGTTTCTAAAGGTACTATACAAATGATGGACTTTGGGAATCTTTTTGTATAATGTTTATGTATTCCTCAAAAGTTATGTAATTAAAATGATTGTAAAGAGAGGTTTGCTATAGTTAGTATTAGACAAAACTTAAAGTTAAACATTGGAATCTGGTATGAGAAAACCTTAGTGATATAACAAGGTTTCTTTCTAAGGATAAGTCATGGGATGTCTTTAAGGATAAGTATAAGGAAAAATTTAAGAAAATGTCTTGGAATTTTGTTAAAGGATAGAGAGAATGGTTTCCATGAAATAAATACATATCCAGATACTACAAGTCGATGTAGATCTAGTTTAGATGTACAATGGGGTAAAAACTCTGACAAGATGTTTTGGGCTTCACTCGAGGTAGTCTGGTACACAAAAATAGGCCTCACTGCACACCTAGTTTGACACTCATATGTGATATGATTTTGGAATTCACAAACTATTCATGAACCATCATGATGGATTTAGATATAATATAGCTATTAATAACCTAGGATAAACCTAGGGTGTTATATAATTTGGATAGGGTCATGATTTTGACATCCTATACATATTTATTTTTATTACTATGTGGTTTTATACTATTACAAGTAATCCTCACACTATACTTATTGTTATATTTAATGCTAGGAATCGAAAAGAACTGGATTAATGTTGAATGTGATGAATGATTTTATGATGTGTGGTCAAGTGTGATGATCAGTGGAGTGAATGATTTTCTGATCATGCATAATCTATTTTCACAGAAAATGATTAACAATGTTTACCTTAACCATCTCTCAAACTTACCGAGGAAGATATTGAAGGGGTTAAAATAGGGTTTAGGTAATTAATACCATAAAAAAAGAAGATTTGGTTTCCTTTCTGTCATGAATGTGGAATGAATCACCTAAGTGAATCTCTTAGTGGAACAAGTAGTTGTTTTGACTATATAAAATAAGGACACAAATCATGTGGTTGTAATGGAAAATTGATGATTTTTGTTGTTGAAATAGATTTCAATTTTTTCCTCCGTAAGTATTCATATATGGTTGTGAGTTTTAAGTGTGGAATAAAAGGACATTATGAAACTCAATGTCTCAAGAAGAATGTTCTTGAAGAGAATAAATAAGGTGGTTCGAGTAATGGTTACGTTGTCGAGATTAGAAGACTATATGTGATATGTGAATGAAAAAAATGTATTTCTTAATAGGATGATATATCATGGAAAATGGATTATAGATGAATTAATCAAAGTATTTATGTATATGTATTCCAGAATTAATAATGGTGATTTATTTATGGATTTTTATGTTTAATTTTTTTATAATGATCTAAAAAATAAGTTGAATGGTCACAAATAATTATAACGGTTTTCTCATGAATTTAAACATTTTTATTAAGGTAAGGTAACCCTTAATATATAATTTATGTATAAGGAAACAAATGGATATCCTTAGAGGAGCTGGTTATGTCAGGATTCCTTCCCTTAAAATATGTATGAGGAAACATAAAGAATTTTATCCATTAAAAAATAAAAATCTCTAATATTAAAGTGTACTGATTTATATATAATCACTCTTCATATATATTAACGAGGTCTATGTATGAATTTTTTGCAAATGAATTATATAAGTTAAAAAAGGGATCCAACATTTGGTTACCTATCAATAATAATATTTATGTATAAAAAAATTTTCCCTCATCTTTTTTCCCCCAACCATTTAATTTTATTCACAAAAATATCTTTACCAGATAACAAATGATGATGATAAACTGCAAGAAGAAATCCTTACCGCATATCATTAAATTTCTAGGAGAATGTATGTATCACATGTTGTTAAAACTGTATCCTTTATACATCCCCACTTTAACAAATTAATGGTTGTATACAATCAAACATCATAATTCCTTATCAATAGACCACAAGATCTTGTCCTTTGTCAAATAGAGTATGAGGTTTTTTCTTCATCTTTAATACACCACACCGCATAATTCATAATTTATTTAATGAGCAGCAGGGGTTGTTGAAAACATTTAATGGACCATGAAAAATGACACCATGTTTCGAGGATCCGTTTTTTAATACACATGTCTACACATAGTTCCAAAATTTGAGCTCTCAACTGCCATCTAAAATTTTCATTACCTCCCAAAAAGGGATTCTAATCCATGTAATCCTTGATTACACTATAGAAGAACTCATCACCTTAGAGTGATTCTCAATCCTTGTCATCCTTACTTTATAATATCCTTACTCACGATCCAAGAACCATGATATGTAATTTACAACACTATAATCTCCATCTCAAAAGGATTTTGGATTACTTTTGACCCTTGGAATCCTAATAATGATATTGTGTAACAATCCCATCATACCAGGTCCATGTGAATCATAACCTTAAACTACTTGAACTTTGGTAAAATTAGTATGATGTCAAAAATTGTCCATTTATGGTACTAATCATAAGACCTTAAAATTGTAGTAAAAGGGACACAAAATTTTCTCGGACAAAAACATATAAAGGGTGTCCAGATAGAAATTCAATTACCTGATCACTAAAATAATCATCTCTATAGATGATGAAAATGTTTTAGCTTAAATAAAAATGGTAGAAGGAACATGGGGACTACCTTATAGTTATAGTAAAAGTTGTTCCATGTTAAATTGAATCCCAACTATATGAAAATTATTATGAAACAAAATTTTAAACCCCCTTTGGAAATAATGTGTTGACTAGTTGGAAAATAAACTTTTAGGGTGCTCAGAATTTCATGAATATTATGTTTACCATAAGAAAATTTCAGGTATTTCAAGTCTATGTTTACAAAACCATACCATGGAAATTGGTAACCCTAACTCCTAGTTTCCCTATAGACAACTGTTAATAGGGAATTGTTAATCCATAATGGTCCCCACTAGGATTCATTGGATAATTAATGTCCCTGTAAAAGAGAATGTTCCTATATAATATTTAGTACAAGAGATGAGGCCCCCCTTAATACTAGGAGTTATTGTCTCGACCTCATATAATATGGGATTTGTCCGTTATTAATGGTTGTCATGTACCCATCAATGTCCACCACTAATTAACTCATATATTCCTTGACCATGATTTACAACCCTTTTAACTATACTATTCAAGAGGATTAAACATCTTCAATGTAATTTCACTGTGTATTGTAACCTCTCTCAATGAATTTATGTGATATTCTTTTCCTTATACTTTTTGTGTACCATAGCATGTGACTTGAAATGAAATTGAATATGGATCAATATTACTAACAAAGAACATAAAATTACTAGTCTTCTAGTACCCTTATGATATATATATTTTATTCAATACCCACATCATCTCCTGAATATTCAAATATTCAAAAATAATAAATGGTCATTGGAAATGAGTGGGAGCCCTTCTACATGACCGTTAACATATGACCTATGGTCTCAGGAATAAGGTCCCCTGACCCCACATCTAGAGGAATCTCCACATTATAGGAAAAAACATCCAAAACACATGATCCATGTCAACACTAAATTAGAATCATGGAGTATTTTATATCATCCTTAAAACATTTTCCCCATTTCATATCAATTGAATCAATATTTTGGGTAATTATTTACACATATAATATTAAAATTACCCAAGAGAACATTGAATACTGAATATTTCACCATGCTCCAATCAAAATCTCATTAATGATGTAGGGTGTCAAAACTAATCACAAACATCCATAATTAATGTATTCTTCAAGAATACAGGGTGATAGGTCCATCAGTGAACATTTATTTTTCAGAATATCAATCACGAATATAGGGTATTAGAGACATTGATGAACACACATTCATCAAAATCAGATCAAGGGCGTAGTGTTATCAAACTCATCATGGAATCCCATCCCTTACAATCAACACTACAATGCCCGAGCTACAAGTCCTTAAACTACAGTAATATAAGAACATAAAATTCCACTCCAAAAGTTATAAGCTATATGGACATAAACTATAGAACCATAAGGTAGGATACATAAGACCTTAAACTACAACATTTCATGTTCCCTGCATGAAGAACCTACACTATACTACATGAATTTCCTAGCTAGAATTCAATAAAATATAGCATAATCATATCAATATTATAAGACCCTAAACTATATAATTGTGACATTAAATCATATAGGACATTAAAATTTACAAATGGAAGAGATAAAATTATTTCTTGAATGATAATAGAATAAGGAAAATCATGGAAAAATAAATTGTACTAATGCTCGTTGTGTATGAACATTGTGTGATCCATAATATATTGATCATATATAAAATTTAAAATAAACAAAACATGTCTGTTCGAAAACACTTTATTGGGTTTCATAAGAAAAATTAAAATTCATTCCAACTTTTTTTACATTATATGAAAACAATGAATAATTTTGGGGAATAAATGATGATGAATATATAAACAATTGTTCCCACCATATGGGCTTAGAAAAATTCAAGGTGTTATCAATATGTAAATTTGGTTAGGAAAACATCATAGAAACTTACCTCATGGATATATTTAACCCAATGATAAATTTAAACAAGTTAGTACCAGGATAATCGAATAATATGAATCAAGGGGAATCTCATGTTGGTGGAATTCCTGAGAGATTCATGAGAGGAATATTTTAATATTTAAAGGTTCAATTCCATATTTTTGGGTTTAATTTGTATTATATAAAAAATTGGTATCATTGTTTATCTATATGATATCAACTAAAGAAAAATTCAAAAAAAATCATGTAAAGATGCAAAATTTCATTAATGGAAATCCCTCTTGAACTAATTAAATATATTTTAATGTAAAATGTTTATATAAAATTTCAACATGTTTGGTTTTATTATAAGAATGGTGACCATTGGTAATATATCCATTAAACAGTCTTAACATGATTTGTATAAATATAGGGTTTTAACCAATCCAAATTTACATAGACAATGGAAGCGATGGCCTCATCCAGTAGAATTGTTCCATATGATGCCCATTTTTCGGAGCTCAGAAAAGTGGTGGCATCATTGGGATTCACTATTGAACAATTCCAAGCCAATATTTATCATGTCAATCCTAAATGGTATAGTCTATCGGAGAAGTGGAAGTTCATAAAGATCACCATGCGTCAAATGTTATCCGAGCCACCCCAAGAGTCTGTCACCATCACGCACCTTACCCATAGGCCTTATGAGACTATTTTAAGGGGTTATGTAAAAAATCCCAAGTACTATGGTTATGTACATTATTCTTTTATATAATAATGAATATACTTTCATTTTATTACTGTTACCTTGTTAATAGTTTTTAAAGCTCAAATAGTATTTTTTGGTTAAAATTTTACTAGGAAATATATTTTAATGAATTAATGGATTTTTAAAATTAAAAAATATCTTAATAAAATATTATTATAATTAAATTAATTTTTATTAAAAATAATTGATCGTAGAATTTTATTGATGCAATTGTAATATTTATTATGGTTTGAAATCCATTTTTCTCAAAACCCATGAATTTATGATAAATGTCGGTTTTTATTTTAAAAGTTAAAAATTAAAATATTTAGAAAATTATTTAGATAAAATGAATATTATTTATGGATTCAGGATGTCAGATTTATCCAAAGGTGAATTTTTCATAATTTTCAAAGGTAGTCAAATTTTTGGGTAAAAATTAAATACAGTTTAAATATATAATGTATTTTATTACATCACAATGACCCAATAGTAATGTAGTAAAATAATTTAAACCTCAGGTTCGGCCAATATATGTTTTAACATTAAAATAATGTGATTTTTGGTTTGTTTTATTTATTTTACAAGGCTATAGTTGACCCCTCAAGACTTATTAAACATTTTTTCATTTTAAATTTTTTTCCATGGAAGTGTGACTCACCTCCACATTCGCAACCCCATTATTTTAAAATTTTCAGCCTTTGTACATATAAAATATTGTTTTACACTTTCCTTTTCCAAAAACCATGGGCAAAAACTATGGTCTAGTTTTTGGTTTGGATTAGTTTAATGCGAGGGTCCCAAACCAAAATAATAAAGAATTCCCTCACCTTTCCTATATTAACCCCCCAATATCACACTTACTCCCCACTAAGAGCCTTTGGAGTTAATCCACATCTCCTCTCCTCTCTCAATAATCCTCCCAAGGTTCCCCAAGCTCCAAATAATCCTCTCCCAATCTTTTCACAAGCCTTTGGAAGCACACTTCCAAGTAAGGGATTTTCTTCCTTCCTTATTTTTGTCCAATATTCTCTAAATTGTTATTCCATTTTAATTTCAATTATAAATGTTGGGGTATGTTTTCTCACCTCCCCATACTTCCCTATTTATGTTTTAATTATGGTATACCCCTTTCTCTCTCACTAAATTCCTCCCATGTATACCCGTTACTATGCTGAAATTCCAAAAGTAATTTCTCTCTCCTCATTTACATTCACGAAATTCTTTTGTATCATGAATCTAAATTCCATTATATTTGTTGGTACATGTATCTCTATGACACAATTACTGTCCATTTAATGTATATATGAAGATAAACCCCTTTATCTCTTGTCAACCATTTTTATGAGTTCTCATGTCCCGTCGTTATGCTGCAGAAGTTGCTCCGTGCTTTTCCAAAACAAAGTCATCATGTAGTGAATACCATGCCCATTTTTCTATCAATGGTATTCACCATTTTTAACATTTACATATTGTTTAAAGAGTTTCATGTATTTATTACACATTCTTTTATCATGGAAAAAATGATTATGTTGAATGATTCAATGTTTTATGATCCATGTGGAACACTTATGAATGAAATGAAATGTTTAAGAAGGATGTTCACTTATAGTGCTCCAATGCATTGGGTAAAGTATAGTATCATGATACATCATGTGAAATTGGTTATGAATAATTATAATACATGTGAAACGAGGGTTTACTCGTGCTTCATGTGCAATGAGGGTTTACTCATGCTTCATGTGGAATGATCCTTAGCTCATTCAAAATCCATGTTAAGTGTTGTTTCTACATTTCCATGTTATGATTATCATTCTTTATCATGACTATATGTTTATGCTTCTATTTTTCTCTATTTATATACCTATTTTCTAACATGTATTGAAATCCTCATGTTATTCCATGATTATTCCGTTACTGGTCTTTATAACTCACCCTTTTCTTATGTATGTCCTTAGGTTATCCAATGAAATGCTAAGTACGAGGGAATGTAGTGGTCATGTGAATGATGTTTTCAATAAAGATGTGGTATTTCATGTTTTAAGTCGTTATGTAATGATCCTAAGCCCCAAGGACACTAGACCTCTCGATCTTCTATGTTGTATCAAGAAAATCTTATGTAATAAATTATGTTTAATTATGTAATAAAAAGTAGGGTTGTCATAGTTGGTATCAAAGGATATGTTTATTTATTTTTGGGATTAGGATTACAAAACCCTAGTAATGAATTATAGAAAAGACTAATTATAATAAAAATATCCCTATGTTTTGGTCAGTATTGAGTAAGTGTTTATCAAAAAATATACATCCATGTCTGGATACAAGTAGGTAGAGGCGGCTCTAGCACAAATGTATCCTAGGGGTAAAACCCGAAAACACCGCTTTGAGCTATACTCGAATTGGAAATGGTGCACAAAAACGGGAATTGCTGCACTCTTGGTTAGTATGAACCATTATTAAGGGAAAAAATGTCCTAAGAATATATGTTAGAAAGTTGATCATGGATAACATAGACTGATGCCAATAAATTCATATGTTATGGAAATAAAAGTTATTTATAATTCATCTGTTTTTCCTTTTATTACCCTTTATGTGTTACCCCTATCATTCCTTTTATTCCATCCAATGGATGCTAATAGGAGGACTCGGGCTAACAACCGATGTGAAGATCAATGTGATGATTGTACTAATGAAATGCCCAATATAATGGGAGTAGGAATCATGAACATTGTCATGCTTATCTCTCATATAACTCAATATTTTAATAGAAACATGGGTCAAAAGGAACTTTCAACCACCCTTAAGAAAGAAAAGGCCATTATCAAGTGTTTCACGAGACAAAGGCCTCTTACTTTTAATGGATCATTTGATCCCTCGATCGCTGAACAATGGATCAACTCTATTGAAAAGATCTTCTCCATCCTTCAATGTTCTGAACAAAAGAAGGTTCGCTTGGATACTTATCATATGGAGGGTGATGCTGATCAATAGTGGATGTTGATAAAAAATACTATGTTTGACGATAAGATCGAGGCGTTGGAATGGAAGGATTTCTAGAAGATGTTTTTTGATAAATATTTTCTTGTGCACCCTCTGGATTAATATGGAAAGGGACTTCCTTAACCTCAATCAAAAAATATGAAGAATCTATCAGAGCATACATGGAATACTTCACAAGGCTTGTATGATACGCTTCCAGCTTTGTCGTTACCCCCAAATGCAAGGTAGATCGCTTCTTTTTTGGGCTGAAACCAAGCCTGTGGAAAGCACTGGCGATCTGTGACTTTGACAGCTATGAAGAAATTTTCTGATGTTCCCTCAGGTTAATATGTATATTGGAGAATCTCAAGGGTGTCATGGGGATAATAAGCATAAGGTGGAATTCAATGCTGGAGGTCCGAGGGATAAATCCAATGGTGCTAAGAAGATACAGCACCCCACATTCCAATGGTATGGAAAGAAGCACCATGGAAATTGCCTGAAGGGTACGAGAAAATGCATTAGGTGTTGAAGAGAATGAAATATAGCTATTAACTATCATCAAGAAAGACCAGTGGCTACGATGGAGGAGGAGAACGCTCCGTTCGAACCTCAACGAGTGGTTCATTGCTACAACTGCAAAGAACCAGGGCATCTTGCATATCAGTGCCCTAAGACAAGAGTTTTCGGAGGAAACCAACAACTTCAAAGGAAGCAAGTGTGAGCTTTTTCCATCACTACTACCAATGTGAACCCTTAAAATGATGTGGGGACAGGTACGCTAGTTATTCATTCAATAATAGCAAACATACTATTTTATATAGGTTCTACGCCTTTTTTATATCTCAATGGTTTAGTAGAACAATCCTAGAACCACCACAAATCATGGAAGTAAAGATGTCGATGATTCTGGAAAATGAAGAAATCGTTGATTCCCATGAATATAACTCCTCCCCTATCAAAATATATGGATTGGACTTCCTGGAGAACCTCGTCATATACCCCCTGGGGGATTTTTGATGCAATTCATAGCATGGATTGGATTTCCTTATATATGGCCAACATAAATTGACGTGAGAGGGAAATCACTGTCCATGTGGATAATTGAGCCTCGATTCTATACAAGTGAAAAGAGTAAGATGAAGATTCTTTAAATCCATCATCTCATGCGTGGATAATACTGCCCTATGAGTACGCATTTCTAGATTAGATGATTGAGTACAAAGAAGAAACCATCCTTGAAGACATTCCTATTGTGAGGGAATTCACTGAAGTATTTCCTGAGGAATTGCATGGTCTTCCTCCTAGAAGAGATGTGGAATTATCAATTGATATTATACCTGGGGTGTTTCCAAAATCCAGGACTCCGTATATAATCTCTATTGTGGAGCATGAGGAGATAATGAAAAACCTACAAAATAATATGGATAAAGGTTTTATACTCCTAAGAGCTTGATCATGGGGTGCACCAGTCCTCTTCGTCAAGAACAAGGATTGGTCAATGCGCCTTTGAACTGATTATCATGAGCTCAAAAAATAATGATAAAGAATAAGTATCCACTCCCATGAATTTCTGACTTCTCTGATCAGCTATGTGGAGAACAATACATCTCCAAGGTGGATTTGCGGTTGGGATATTATATAGTAAGGGTGAATAATGAAGATATCCTCAAGTATACATTTCGTACAAGATACGAGCACTAATAATTCATAGTAATTCCTTTAGGACTCACTAATTCTCCATCAATCATCATGGACTTGATGAATAGAGTCTATAGAGATTACCTCAAAAAAAATTTGGTAGTCATTATAGATGATATTATGATATACTCCAAAACCAAGGAGGATCATGAGGAGAATATGAGAACTATACTATAGGCCTTGCGGAAGGAGAATCTCTATGAAATGTATAGAAAGTGTGAGTTCTGGTCGAAGGAGGTATCATTCATGGGCCATATCATCATAAGATATGGGATATCTATGGATCCATCCTAAACATATGTAATTCAGGGATGGTCGAGGCCAACATCGCAAATAGAAATATGTAGATTCTTGAGGTTATTAGGATATTATTGATGAATTTTGAGAAATTTATCACAATTTTCTAATCCTCTTTAAAATCTAAATCAGAAGGTCGTAATGTTTTCTTGGAGTGATGTATTTGATGAAAGCTTCAGGGAGTTGAAAATGAGTCTTATCAATAAACTTGTGCTCACATTACACACAAGTGGATAACTTTTTGTGGTATTCAGTGATGCCCTGAAGAAGGGCCTGGGATGTCTGTTGATGCAAAATGAAAATGTCATTTCCTATGCTTTAAGGCAATTCAATGTTCATAAAAAGAATTATCCAACACATGAACTCGAGTTGGCTATAGTGTTGATCACTTTGAAAATTTGGAGGAATTATCTATTTGGGGATAAGTGTGAAATATATATGAACCACAAAAGCCTCAGGTATATATTCACATAGAAAGAGTTGAACATGGGCAAATGAAGATGGTTAGAGAAGATCAAAGACTATGACTGCTCAATCAATTACTACCCTGGGAATGCGAACAAGGTGGTGGATGCCTAATTATAAAGGACCCAGCGATATTATCATTGATGAGAATTTAAAAGGATCTAATATTCTTATATTTAATGAAGATGGACATGGGAATCATAATGAAGGGAACATCATCAATCCTATCACAAATGACTGCTCAAACGTTAATTCTGAAAATGTTAAAGGATGATCAGATGGATGATGTGGGAATTCAGGAAAAAGTGGAAGCTATCGAAAAAGGGAAATCCAAGAGTTTAATGTTAATGAAGTTGGAATTTTGATATTTGGGAAAATAATATGTGTTCCATTAATTCTAGAGTTGAATAAAGAACTTTTGGAAGATACATAGTTCAAATTTCTCTATTCACCGAGGAAACATATAGATGTATCGAGATCTTTGAGATCATTATTTGTGGGATAATATGAATAAGGAGATTGTTGACCATACATAAAAGTTCCTGGTGTGTCAGAAAGTAAAGGTAGAGAGGCAGATGTCTAAGGGGATGATGCAACCATTTCCCATTCCATAATGGAAATGGGAGAACATCAACATGGAATTTTTCACCGTACATCTGAAGACATCCAATGGCAGCAATGCTATCTGGGTTGTTGTGGATCATCATATAAAGGTTGAACACTACATTTCAATTTTGGAGGATTTCTCATTGGATAAACTGGCACAGATATATATCAGGGAAGTGGTTAGGTTTCATGGAGTACTACTATCTATTATGTCTAACCGAGATTCAAGAATCACCTCTATGTTTGTGAAGAGTCTTCAACATTAACTAAAAAATAAAATTATCTTCAATATGGCCTATCATCCTCAAACTAATGGCCAATCCGAGCAGACTATCCAAACACTTGAGGATATGGCGAGAGCGTGCTTCCTCTGGCTGAGTTCTCTTATAATACCAGTTTCCACTCGAGCATCCAAATGGCACCATATGAAGCCCTTTATGGGAAAAGGTGAAGAACACCATCATGTTGGGATGAGTTTAGTGATCATAAGCGGCTCAGACCAAAATTGGTCGATGAAATGGTGGACAAGGTGAAAACCATTCAACCGCATATCAAGTCATCCCAGAGTTGACAAAAGAGTAATACAGATAACCGTCGATGAGACCTTGAGTTTAAGGTTGGAGACATGGTATTTCTACACATATCTCTATGGAATATGGTCATGAGGTTTGGAATGAAATGGAAGTTATGTCGAAGTAACACAAGCCCATTCAAGATTCTTGATCGTGTCGGGGTTGTGGCCTATTGACGAGCACTTACACCTACCATGGAAAAAGTACATGATGCCTTTCATATATCCCTCTTAAGGAAGTACATATTGGACCCTTCACATGAACTCTCTTCAGAGGTGGTAAAGTTAGATGATGATATTTCTTATGAAGAGCAACCAGTAAAAATCATAGATAGTAGAGAAAAAGTTCTACGAAATAAGTCCATGACCCTTGTCAAGGTGTTGTGGTGAAAACACAATTTGAATAATAGATGAGGTAATCAGAGGAAATGATGAATCAGTGTAACCAACATCTATTTTAGTGTGGGAAGAGAAAATTTTGAGGGAGAATTTTTTTAGGGGAGGATATTGTAATGACCCAAACATTCATTAAAGGAAATCCCTCTTGATCTACTGGAATTTTTCTTTATGTAAATTGTTTATATAAAAAGTAAACTTCTATGGTTTTATTTTAAGAATGGTGACTGTTTCTAATATATCCGCTGAATAGTTATCACATGATTAGTATAAATATAGGGTTTTAAAAAATCAAAATTTACTCAAACAAAGGAAGTGATGGCCTCATCCAGTATAATTTCTCCATAGAAAGCATATTTTTCGGAGGCCGGAAAAGAGGTGGAATCATTGGGCTTTGATCATGACCATTCCCAAGTCGAGATTCATCATGTCATGCTCCAAGAGAACAGTATACGAGAGATGTGGATGTTGATAGAGATCACTGCGCGTGAAATGTTATCTGAGTCACCCCAAGAGTATGTCACCATCGCGCACCTCACCCATAGGTCTTATGTGGCTGTTTCAAGGGGTAATGTAAGAAGTCCCTAGTAATACATTTATGTACATTATTTTTTTTATAATAATAATTATACATTCATTTTATTATTGTTACCTTATAAATAGTTTTTAAAGTTCAAATAGTATTTTTTAGTTAAAATTCAACTATGAAATCTATTTTGATGAATTAATGGATATTTGAATTAAATATTATTTTAATAAAATAATTATATTATTAAATTAATTTTTATTAAATAAAAATGATTGAATAATTTTGTAAATGCAATTTTAATTTTTATTAATGTTTGAAATCCATTTGTGTCAAAACCCATGAATTTTTTATAAATGTCAGTTTTTATTTTAAAAGTAAAAATAACCATATTTAGAAAATTATTTAGATAAAATGAGTATTATTTCTTGAATCAGGATTTTGAAATAATCCAATATTGTGTTTTTCATAATTTTCTGAGACAGTCAAATATTTTTGTTAAAAATTAAATACTGTTTAAATATATAATTTGTTTTTTGATATCATAATGACCCAATAGTTATGTAATAAAATAATGTAAACCACATGTTCGGCCAATATATGTTTTACCATTAAATAATGTGATTTTAGGATTGTTTGATTTATTTTAAAAAGCATTAGTGGACCCTTCAAGACATATTAAACATTTTGTCTTTTTAAATTGTTTGCCTTGGGAGTGTGAATCACCTCCACATAAGCAACCCCATTATTTTAAGAAGTTATGAATTTGGAATTATAATATATCGTTTAAAATTCCCTTTTCCAAATACCATGGGAAAAATCCATTGGCAGGATTGTGGTTTGTATTAGTTTAATGTGAGGGTCCCAAACCTAAATAATAAAGAATTCTCTCAACTTTCCTATATAAACCCACACATGCTCCCACTTCCTCCTCACTCAATGAATTTTTAGTTCATCCAAAATCAACCCTATTCTCTCTAGATGCCTCCCATGGTTCCCTAAGCTCCCATTAAGCCTCTCTAAAGCCTCTATCAATCCTTTGAAGCACACCTCCAAATAAGGGGTTTTCTTCCTTCTTATTTATCTATAATATTCTCTTAATTATTATGCCCTTTTAATTTCAATTATAAATTTTGGGGTATGGTTTTTAACCTCCCCCAAACATCCCTATTTATGTTTGAATGATGGTAGAACAATTTATCTCTCATTAAATGCCTCCCATGTACACCTGTTACAATGCCAAAATTCCGAAACGAATTTCTCTCTCCTCATTTACATTCAAGCAATTCTTTTGTATCATGAATCTAAATTCCATTAAATTTGTTGGGACATGTAAATATATGAACCCATTACTGTACATGCCATGTAAATATGTTGTGACGCCCCTTTCTCTCTCATCAACCATTTTTATGAGTTATTATGCCACATCGTTATGCTGCCGAAATTGCACCACGCTTTTCCTAGTCAAAGTCATTGTGTAGTGAATACCATGACCATTTATCTATCAAGGGTATTCAACATTTTTCCCATTTACATATTTTTTAAAGTGTTTCATGTATGTTTTCCACATTTCATTATTGTGGAATAAATGATTTTGTTGAATGATTCAATGTTTTATGATCCATGGGGCACACTTATGCATGAAATGAAATGATTGAAAGGGTGAACCCTTATAGTGCTGCAATGTATTGGGTAATGTATAGTACCATGATACATCAAGTGCAATGGGTATTGGCTCATTCTATCTTAAGTGCAGTTAGCGTTTACTTGTTGTTCATGTTCAATGAGAGTTTACTCATGCTCCATGTGCAATGAGCCTTGGCACGTGCTAACTCAATGTTAAGTGTTGTCGCCACATTTCCATGTTATAATTATCATGATTTATCATGAATTTATGTTTATACATCTATTGTGATCTATTGATATGCCTATTTTCTAACATGTATTGTATTCCTAATGATATTCAATGATTATTCCATTACTGGGATTTATAGCTCACCTTTTTCTTATGGATGTCCTAAGGTTATACCATGAAATGCTATGTATGAGGGAATATAGAGGTCATGTAAGGGGAGTTTTCAATAAAGATGTTATATTTCATGTTTAGTGTCGTTATTTAATGATCCTAGTCCCCAAATACACAAGACCTATTGATCTTATATGTCATATCATGTAATGATTATGTAATAAATTATGATTAATTGTGTAATAAAAAATATGGTTTGTCCTATATCATGAATAAAATAAATCATAATTGCGACATGCATCATAAAAAGGGTTGTTTATTTATAATATTTATCAAATGAGGTGCTATCTAAAACATAGTGTCAATACCATGAACCCTCAATCAAATTAAGGTGCATAAGATTATATTCCCATTATAATATTTTATAATGGTATTTTGTGAGCACTGTAGACCACTTCTCTTGGGATGTCATGGAATTGTGAAATTGTTCAATAAATTTATTTTACACCATTACAATACATTATGACTCTTCCAACCTAAAAAATACATCAATATTTAAATTATATGTTAGGTAAAAAATACATTATCAGTCTATATCCATGTATTATATGGTTTGCATTGCCTATTATAACTGAGAAATATCATCCTGAATATACCCAATGTCAGATTACATCATCCAATACTTTCCATAACATTGTTAATCACATTTAAATAAGGTATTTCATCCAAAACACAATGGGAATCGGCATAAAATGGATCATAAAAACATCTCTTAATTGGATTGTAAGCCTTTTTTACTTTTATCATAGATTAAAGGAAACACTTCTACTCCATTATGGAAAATCATATCCTTCACCTTGGAATGATGGGTTGCATTTTCGATTCCAATCTAACTATGGTGGTAAACATGATCCTAAGGTGACTCAATTTATTAGGGTCTAAAGTTTATCCCATTATTTCTCCCAAATTAGTTAATATTTTATCATGGAATCTAAACCTTGACTGAAGCATAATATGAGAACAAAAATATATTCTGAGACTATGTGACTGAGTGAAGGACTCTTATTCATGGACATTAGTGAGGTGGGCATAAATCTAACCTCTTTTTTAGTTGATGAAGTTATGGAAACTCTCAAAGAGTAATGGACAAGGACATATGAACTCCAATGTGAACATACTATAATAAGAGGCACAATATATTATCAGTCAGTAGGTAAATGGTCTTTGGTATTTGATGGTAAATAGGCATAATGAATGATGTAAATTGAAACATATTAGTCAAAATAGTATACATTTATATCACACATTCCCATATTCTTGGTAAGAGCCGATTCTCTCTTGGGATCCGTGAATTATTAGAAATTATTATGTTTTTCAATCTTAACACATAACATTTCACCATTAAGTGATATAAGATTAAAGAAATCTTTAGAATCATAAAAAAAGTAGAATTTATATTGGGTTTTTTAAAGATGATCACCCTGTCCAAAATATCCCTCCATCAAAGATAAATCTACATAAGAATTCATACCAGCATCAACCACATATAGAATGGAATTAGCCAATGCCAGATCAAATGGCACAATAGAAGGAATGTCAGTGGTAGGTTTCGTGAATTAACTCTTTAGAAAATAAACTATTATAATTCTTGGTAGAAAATGTTAGATACTAATGGTTTTACTCAAATGAATGAAATCCCACCCATATCCCCAGTAATAGATTAATTCTCTTCAAGATGAGATAGGTGTGAAACTATATATTTTATTAATGAAAATATGCTAATGAAATTTAATAAAATAAAAAAGTAAATAGTAATTCATACACCGAAGATTATATGTGAGAGGGCTATAAGGATTCATAGCTATTACTTTTCTCTTAAATATTTTTGCAAGTCCCCACATAAGAAGTTGAGATTGAAGGCATTCAGGATGACACTAATGGATGTTTAGATCATGAGTGTTTAAGTAAGCTGTTCTCCAACAATATCAAAGAAATTTTTCCCTGGGATCCCTCATGATCAATTCCCTAGTCATTTCTAAAACTGTCTATTGAAAAAACACCCCTTATGGAATCTACCAGGGCTGTTGGGAATGACTATTCTCCTAAAACATCCTTACATACCCAGAAAAAGTTAATTGAAATCAATTTGGACTGAATAATAGGACACCTTTTTGTATTTGGTAGAAATTCTAGTCATACAATGTATTTGACAATATGGTATCCATTTTCATTAAAAACAATCTTCATTTTTAGGAACTACCATCCCCAACACTTGGGGAGAATAATGGATGTGTCCCTTACCCCTTTATGTTACCACATCATGGCCTTGGGGGAAAGCTTCATCTTCATTGGGCTGGTGGATGAAGGAAATTTCTATATGGGAATAAAAAAATGTGTATCCATCCATGTGTATCTCTACCTTGCATTTTACCACAACCATTGATTATAATACTAGATCATTACCCTCTATAATATCTATATCTGAAGTGTAATGGAAAATAGAAATGTATCTATGTCCTTTCCCACATGAACTATACTCACCATAGTCACAACCATTGATAGCTCCCCTAGTAAGGAAACTAAAGGTAATCATATAACCTCCATAGTAATATTCTCAGATTTTTTTAGTCTACCAGAGAAAAGTATACTGATGAGAATCAGATTGTATTCATTGTTCAGTAGTAACATCACATTCTTAATCAATTATATGTAAAATTTTATGTTTGGATGTGAGAATATCTAGATATTAGCGTATTGTTGAGACAACCGAATCTCATAATCGATCGGTGGAATTTCAATTAAATTTTTTTCCTATTAATTAAAAATTATCAATAACTAACGATCCACCATGCGATGAATTTCAAACCAAACATAAAGGGGAGGATAAAATTTCATATGCATACATTATAACACATATCTAAACTGACAAGCCACATACCATTCAGATTGGATGATTCGATCGACTTGGGTAGAAAGGTATCACTTAGGGATTGAAAAATTAGAATCATAAGCTTTGAAGCTTACCTATTTGATGTTATTTATCACATCAGTAGCCATCTTATAGAATTTTAAGGAGAAATTATCATTATGACTTAGGTAAGCCCCAATTTTCTAAACCAGTAATTAAATAGTTCTAGAACTATTGTTGTTCTATGCTTGAATTGGATTATGGTTTGGGTTATTTGTTAATCCTCACTGGGAGTATAAGATGTGTGACATTAATGTGTTAATACAGTTCAAGTAGACAACAGTATTGAAGGTGGCGCCATTCTCTAGTGTTTTCCAATTTTTTGGACCTAAAAATTGTAAAATGAATACATAGGTTGTTGGAAAGAAGAGGTGCGCGCAAAAACGATGTGGTTCACGAAATAATAGAGGTGTGCGGGAAAAATATTGGTGTGCGCGAAAAATAGATTCGTGCGTGACAAACATTGGTGTGCGCGAAAAACAGCATGTTGCGCGAAATAATGGAGAGATACTTTCGCGCAAGAGGAATTTTAGAGTTAGAACATCGGAAAATTGAAAAGGCATGGCCTGCATAAAAAATATAAAGATGTGCGTGAAAAACAGTACATGCGTGAAATATTACATGCTAAATGAGAGGTTTTTTGTGCCATAGGGGGTTTTGCGCGCGGGGGTCTGAGATGCCTATTAATGAGAGGTGACCCTCGTCATTTAGTACAGTTAAAGACTTAAAGAGGATCAGAGGTCTGATGTGCGTAAACGGTTCACGTAAAGGGAGTTGCGCAAAAAAGTTCATGTTGCACGAAAAAGGTTGATCTACATGAAAAACGTAGACATTGAGGGAAAAATTTGAGGTTGCACGAAAAACTTCGAGCTACGTGAAAAATTTGTGGCATGTAAAGCTGTGCATAAAAGAGGTTGTTACATGAAATATTTTCCACGCAAAAATAAAGTATTTCACACCAATGTCAGATATTTTCCCCAAAGGGTAGGAGTTGTGAGAAATCTTTAGTATAACCTTTTTGCGCGTCTCTTGTTATCTGGTTCAGTGGTTCAGTGCATTCAAGTGTATCATTTCTGAACATTGATTCAAGCAGAGTCTCGTGCTAATAAGAGGCAAGGTCATTAATGCCAATCTATTTAAGAGACCATTAGGTCTATAAACTGACTGGGACTTCACCCAAGGCAGTGAGCTAGGGGGAGTCAACGGGAGTGACCCAAGGGACGCAGTGGGCTATCTTTGAATAGTTGTAAATGCTGTGAGCATGGGATAGAGTGACTATTCTCGAACCCTTGTAATCCACAAGTAGTGAAGAATAGTGGAATTTGGTATGAACGACAACCTATCAATGTATTCTCCTTGGACGTTTCCCTTAGTGGTGAACCAAGTATAATTTTTGTGTCATCTCTTTTCATGTGAATGGTTGACTACTTCTCATATCCATCATACATGTTTAACTAGTTCCTACCAATGTGGCAACAAGATCCATAAGTTTAAAAGAAATATTTGACACACTGATTCATCCCTCCCCTCTCAGGGTGTCCTGTGGTCCTACAAGTGGTATCAGAGGGAGGTTGCTGCTGTTTGGTCTGTAATTTTTTGTCATGAAGAATGTTGTCAATGCTAGGGGAATACCTCTCATCGATGGAATTAATTTTCAGATTTGGAAGAACGTAATGAAATCTTATATAAGATCTCTAGGAATTGAGGTCCTCTTTGCTACTATGCAAGGAATACATGTTACTAATCCAACAGGTCCTGCTATGACTGATATAGACAGAAAAGTTCTTGATGCGGATGCTAAAGCTCAGAATGCTATCACTGCAGCAGTTTCTGATCAGTTCATTCTAAAGGTGATGAGTTTCACAACAGAAAAGTCTATGTGGGATAAACTTGAAAATATATATGAAAGAGATTACAAGGTGGGGGGGGGGGGGGAAACTTGACGTCGTGCATAATAGGTTTGACAATCTAAAGATGCATCTTGAAGATGATACATATTCTTTTTTCAATCGAATCATTGAAGTAGTGGTTGCAATTCATGGGCTAGGAGAGGAAATAAAAGACATTGATATCATAAAGAAAAAATTGTGAAGACTTCCTCTTATGTACAGTGCAAAGGTGTCAGCCCCTGAAGAAAGAGATATATCAAAACAATCTCTTGATGATCTACTAAGTAGTCTAGCGGTATATGTGATGAGAGTCAAACCCGAAGAAGCTATGAATCGTGTTAGAAAGGTAATGAAATTCAAATCCATAGACAAACTGAAAATTTCAAAAGATAGTGGTTGTGATGATAATGAGGGGAATGAAATTCTTTCTCCCATCGCTATGAAGATAAAGAAAGGAAAAGGTAAATTTAAAGGTAAGATGCCTTTGGCATGTATTCGTTGTGGAAGAGTTTGGCACATTGCCTCTTAGTGCTAAAGACGGTTTGATGATGATGAGAGTGAAGTTGAAGACATCGAGAATCCTTAGAAAAGATTTTTCAAAAAGGGTTACTTCAAATCTGGAAAGCAAATACCGAAGAAAAGATTGTCTGTGAAGAGAAATAAAGATAATATTGAATTTTGTGAAGAATAAGAACCCAAATTTAAAATAGGAAACCATGATTCCATGATGGCTACCATTGAAAAGTTAGTTTCCTCGATCAATACAGATAGAGATAATCCAATTACTCCTAATGGTGATCCAAATATTCAAAATAAGGATTCGATTTCCAAGCATGAGAATAAATGTAAGAGATGAAATAAATGGAAGGAAATGGTGGAAGAATAATCAGAATATGTTAATGAGCGTGAATCTGAAATTGAATGACTAGAAGAACTAGAGTGAGTTCAATCTTCAATCCTTGAAAGAACTATTGACATTAAAAGAATAAATCATATAATTTAAGAAAAAGAAAATTTCATAAATGATATTTCATCCATAATGGAAGATAATTCCAAGAATTTTGAGGGTCTTGAGAAAGATGTTGTTACCCATTGGAGTGAAATTGAATGTCAATCATCCACAAATGAGGGAAAGAAGAAAATTCATTTTGGAAGATACTCAGATACAGAATTAATGGAAAGATCCAAGTGTGATTCAGATGGGGTAGGAAAAATATTGAGTGATCAAAGACCCACTTGCATGGGAATGAGTGGAATTGGATATGAAGCATAGACCTCAATAGCAGAAAGTGAAGAGAGCTAAAATAAAGACCAGATGAAAGTTGGACATGTTGAAAGTTTCCTAAATTTCTGAAAAAGAAACCCTTGATCCAAACTAAAAGAAGAACTGAAAACTATCCTCAAAATTACAGAAATGACAGGCAATACAACTATTCTCTTAAGTAAGAGGGCATGAGGAGAAATTCAAGTGAGAAGACATTTCCTCTCATGAAGATTCAGTTCTGTGGCAATATATGCCATACAATGTCATATTGCAAAGAGGCAATGAGATACTTGAATGGGGACGATATGGGACATCAACAAAGGAGTCTGACATCATATCCTTCATCTTATAGAAGAGATAGTTTCTATGAATACTGTTTTCATTGTTCTAACTTCAGCCATAAAGATATGTTTTCCAAATAGATATTCGTTTTGAGAGATACATACAACTCTCAGAGACGGGTCAATATTCACCCTCTTGATGGTATTGATCTCACAAATAGGTACTCTCCTGTGGAAGAAGATTATGGGTATAAAGAATCTAATTATGTGGAATAAATAATTAGAATGCCATCAATATATTATACTCAATCCAATATCTTTGGTAAAGAAAAAAAGAATATCGAGAAATCCAATCTAGCAGAAGTAGCCTTCAAAGCTACAAAGAGCAGTAGCACTTGGATTCTTGATAGTGTATTCTCTTCACATGTGACAGGAAATTATGACCTTTTTAACAACACTAAATTGAAAGTTTATGGAACAGAGAAGAATCGTAATGATGGTTCTTTGAATATTAAAGGTTGTGGGAATACATTTCTTGCCAATGGAGAGCTGAAGAAGATTGAAGTTATTTATGTGGACGGTCTAATCCATAATATCCTTAGTGTTTTTCAACTCTATGACTTAGGGCTCATAATAACATTCAATCAAAATGGATGCACTATAAAGGGAAAAATAGGGAATTCTCTTATGAAAGGCTGTAGAACAGATGGAAACTTATATCAGGTTGATAGCAATGTAAAATCATACTATTTGTCTGTTGAAGAAGAAAACAACCTATGTTATCGAAGGTCGGGGCACATTAACCAAAAATACTTGGAAAAGATATCTATTCTGAATATTGTCATGTATTTCCCCATTCTAAAACATGAACGGGAAAGGACTTGGGATGCTTGTATATAGGGGAAGCTAGTCTGTAATTCATATCGACCAAAGAATAAAAGGGAATCAGACCTTCTTGATTTAATCCATATAGATGTATGTGGCCCGATAAATGTTAATGGAACTCATAGAGAGTGGTACTTCATCCTTTTGATTGATTATTATAGTATAATGGCTTCTATAATGGTTATTCATAGGAAGTGACAAGTATATTATTACATGAAAAATTATCACCGGATTGCCAATAATGATAATGAACAAACAAAAAAAGTCCTTAGATCTGATAATGGAGGGGAATACACATCCATTGAGTTTGATAATTACCTAGAAAAACATGGAATACATCATGTGGTAGCTGCTGTGAGAACTCCACAGTAAATTGGAGTTGTTTGGTGTCAGAATTGGCAGTTCAACAATATGGTCAGGACTACGCTGATTGAGAGTTGTATCTCTCGCCATTACTAGAAAAAAGATGATGAAGTTGAAGTGCACATTCAGAATCGAACGGGGCGTTATATGGGAGAAATGAAGACACGATATGAATTCGGTCATGGAAGGAACCCATCATTGAAATACTATTCTGTTTTATGAAGAAAATGTTTCATCTGAAATAAAGAAGGAAATCAAGGGATGTTTGGTGACAATGCTGATGGTGGAATTTTTCTTCGGTATCCAATGTATAGAAAAGTCTACAAGTGTTTCAATAAAATCTTAGGAAGGATTGTGGAGAGTAGTGATGTTAAAATCATTGATGAGAAAATCACAAATTCTTCAAGGATTTCATATGCTGATGTGATAGAGAGTGAGGAAAAAAGTGAACGTGGAAGAAATACAAATACAGAAATAGAGGAAGGTGTAAAAAACACTCAGCAGTCACATCAAGATGTTGACATTGATGAAGAATCTGAAGATGAAACCTTGGCTGGAGAGAATGCAACTAAACCACATAGAGGAAATTGAAGAAGATTAGATTGATCCATATAACATAATTGGGGATAGAAGTGAACCAACAAAAATAAGAAGAATGAGGAAAAACACAAAATCCGCTTTTCTGTCAGTTGTGGATCCATCCTCATTTAAAGAAGCTAAAAAAGAAGGAATCATGTGTGAAATCCATGAATGTAGAGTTAAGTAAGATTGACCAAAACCAGGCAAGGGATCTATTCAATAGACCCAAAGGTCACAATGTGATTGGTAAAAAATATATCTTCAATAACATTTTTGATGAGCATGTATTTTTTATTAGAAATAAGTCTCAACTGGTATGTAAGGGATATTTTCTGATTGAAGGTGTTGATGTTGAAGAAATTTTTTCTCTAGTGGATAGACTGGAGTCAATCAGGTTTTTCGTGCCATGGAACTCTAAAGAGGATATAAATTATATCAAATGGATGTCAAGACAACATTAAAGAAAGATGTACTCGAAGAAGATGTATACATTGAACAACCAATGGATTTTGTTCATGGTACTGATGAAACAGATGTTTAAAAACTAAAGAAATCATTATGCGGTTTGAAGCAGGCTCCAGGAGCTTGGTATTTCCAATGGATTCTTATCTCAAGAAGATGGAATTAAAAATAGGAGGAGTAGATTATAATCAATATGTGAATAATTCTCCAAAATATCTGTTAATGGTTCTATTCTACGATGATGACATTTTTTTGGTGCAAGTAGATAGAAATCAGTGGATGAATTTTCTAATCACATGAAATCAGAATTTGAAATGTCTGTGATTGGGGAGATAACATATTTCATGGGACATTAGGTGATTCAAAAGAAGGATTACACTTTCAATTCTCAGGAAAAGTATTCAAGAGAGATGCTAAAGAACTTTAATATTCAATAATCCAAACCGATGTCAACTCTGATTGCGGTTGGAACCAAACTTGGAAAGCATGAGGATGAGACCTCTGTAGATACCAACATGTACAGGAGGATAATTGGGAGCCTACTGTACCTGACAGCAACATGACTAGATATTGTTTTTTCCATATGTCTAGTGGCCCGCATTCATAGTAATCCAAAGGAGGAACATATGGAAGCCTTAAAAAATCATGAGGTATATTCAGGGTACTCACAATTGTGGATTGTACATTGATTCAGGAATGGATAGTGAATTATCAGCATTTTTTTATGCTGACTGGGCTGGTGATGTAGTGAACAGAAAGTCCACCAGTGTTGGAGCATTCGATATTAGGAATATATGTGTTGGATGGTTGAGTAAGAAACAAGAAAGTACTTCTCTTAGTATTGCTGAAGATGAGTATATCTCCTCCAAAAAGGCATGCACTCAACTGCTATGGATGAAGAAACAAGTAACAAATATTTGTAATGAGGGGAATAATCCAATGGTGATTGACTATGATAACAAGAGTGCAATTGATCTTACAAAGAGTCCAGTTCAACATTATCGTACAAAATATATTGAAATTTGGTATCACTTTATCAAAGAGAAAATTGAGTAAGGAATGATTAAAATGGATCAAGTGGGAGATGATGATCAAGTGGATGATATCCTGACCAATCCACTGTTAGCAGCTATGTTTGAGAAGCATTGCTTGAACCTCAGTTTTCAGACACCTACTAGTGAAAAAGAAGATTATGAAATACCCCTCTCCCCAGTTCTGTTAATTTTTTTAATCATTTCCCAGATATGATTCTGGTTTATGGGAGAGATACTATCCAGGGGGTGTATTGAGATGTTCATTGAGAAAATACCAATCTTTGGGTTTATTTCCAATGGGGGAGAAGGAATAAATTCAGGGCATGTTTGGTACAATGATGAGATTTCAGTGCTAGGATAAGAACGAATACATTAGACATGTAATGCTTCTAGTAAAATTTAAGCGAATTTCTTGGGCGTTATAGATAATTCCAAAACACGGGATCCCAATTCAAGATCCCCTCTTGATTTCTACACCGATCAGTTCTAACATAGACTTAGAGTGTTGTCTGAGTTGATTCTTGCATTTCTGGTTTGCAAATGACTGTTTCCCTATTGAATTTTTTTACTGATTACCAAAATACCCAAAGGGAGCTATTCTTGGAACCATGGATGTTCTATGTATGAATTGGAGTATGGTTTGTGTTTGTTGTAAATCCTCAGTGGAAGTTTATAATGTGTTCCAGTAATGTGTTCATACATTTCAAGCAGACAACATTATTGAAGGTGGCATTGTTCTCCAGTGTTTGCCAATTCTTTAACCTGAAAATTTGAAAATGAGGACAAAGGTTGTCGGCAAGAGGTGGTGCGCCCAAAAATGATGTGG
This sequence comes from Viscum album, assembly GCA_963277665.1. Lineage (NCBI taxonomy): Eukaryota > Viridiplantae > Streptophyta > Magnoliopsida > Santalales > Viscaceae > Viscum > Viscum album. The sequence goes on from OY728157.1 coordinate 1,479,046,891, forward strand.
GAACAAAATAAGGGAGGCGTGTGCGAAAAATACCGGTGTGTGTGAAAAATAGTGGCATGCGTGAAAAACACCATTGTGTGCGAAAAACATTAGCATACGTGAAAAAAAAGCATGGTGCACGAAATAGTAGAGAGGGATTTTTCGCGCAAGAGTGATTTCGGAATCAGAACGTCAGAAAATTACTTAGGCATGGCCTGTGTGAAAAATATGATGATGTTCATGAATAACGGTACATGCGAGAAATATTTCGTGCTGAATGAGAGGTTTTTTGTGCCACATGGGGTTTTTCACGCAGGGGGTCTGAGATGCCTATAAATAAGAGGTGACCCCACTCATTCCACAAGGTTGATGACTTAGAGATGATCCGAGTTCTGATGTGCATAAAAGGTTTTCATAAAGTGAGTTGCATGAAAATGTTAGAGTTTCACGAAAAATTTTAATCTGCACAAAAAACGTAGACATTACGCGAAAAATTTGAGGTTGTGCGAAAAACATCAATCTGGATGAAAAAGTTTTTGTGTGTAATGCTGCGTGTAGAGGAGGTTATTGCATGAAATATTTTCCCCACCAAAATTATGTATTTCACGCCAAACTTGGATATTTCACACAAAGTGTAGGAGGTGCGCGAAATCTTCGGTATAATATTTTTTCACATCTCTGATTATCCGGGTTAGCGGTTCAGTGCATTCAAGTGCATCATTTCTGGACATTGATGCAAGATGAGGCTCATTCTAAGTAGAGGCAAAGACTTTAATGAAAATCTATTGAAGTGACCTTCACTTCTATAAACTGATTAGGACTTCACCAAAGGCAGTGAGCCTGGGGGTGTCAATGGGTGTGACCTAAGGGACACAGTGGGATATCCCTGAATAGTTGTAAGGTCAGTGAGCCTAGGATAGAGTGACTGTTCTCAAACCATTGTAATCCACAACTAGTGAACAATAGTGGAATTTGGTACAACGGACAACCTTTCGGCATATGCTCCTTGGACATAGCCCTTAGTGGTGAACCAAGTAAAAAGTGTTGTGTCTTATCCTTGCATGGGAATGTTTGATTTCTTATCATATCCATCATATATGTTAAACTAGTTTCTACCAATGTGGGGGACAAGATCAATCAGTTTAAAATAAAAAATTGACATCTTGATTCACCCCTCCCCTCTCAGGGTGTCCCGAGTTCCTACAAATATGACACAACCAACTGATAAAATATAGGAATGGTTTGAAGAGGGAACCAAATATGTTCTGGATGCTCCTGTATTCATAAACACTAAGTCGAACCCCATCCATCCCTATTGCACTTAGAATGGGTCATAAATCTTATGTGGGGATCTTTCTCTATAGATATGGTACAAGAGGTGGAATATTATGGACCACAGAAGAATAACCAACCCAACATTCAATATTCTAGCCATATATGTTTCGATTATAAACATAGAGACTCTGAATCTAACTTTCTCAAGGGTTTGGATAGGGAACCTACCCAAATACATTGAAATAATATTGGTCAGCTGAATGGTCGAATCAATGACAGCAGTCGCCTCCCAAACCCAGTTGATGAATGAGCCTTCTTCAACCATGGGACAATATTTTCCTAAACACTATGAGAATATCTTGTGGGAAATGTCTTTATATTCTTGTATTTCATTTCAAAATATACTTTTTATAAATTATCCAAACCATTTCTTAAAAGGGGTTTCCACCTTAGGAATTAGGGACTCCTCAGGGACCTTGTCATCCAAAAATAATTATATCACCATCAGTGGGAGGGTTCATATCAAATTAATCCTATGAAGAATATGGAGGGATTAACTCATCATACATATATCCTAAAAGTGTTGTTCCATAAATCTATCTTTTTTCCCAGAGACTCATGCCCACTTCGATGTAAATCAGATGGAATATAGTTGTTTTTTGGCCTCCATTCAATTAGTAAGTTATCCATTAAAATAATAATATAGTTGAAAAATTTATGGGAGATCCATAAAATTTCATACATTCCACTATTGATCAGTTCTATTGAAAATTTAGAATATTTATGATGCCCCAAATATGGCTACCCCAATCCATTCCAAAGATCTCTTATTGTTACAGGTCTCAACTGGGTAGCCATCTAAACCACTTCCTCATGGAAAATTAATGAGTTTTTTAGTTGTATATGTCAGAGTAGATATCAAATATAGGATTTTTATTACCAATGTAGATTTCCATGAACATTATAATTTTACCATCTAAGCATCATTCATTTGTGGAAAAGTGTCATGTAAGGTAGATAGTTTCTCTAAATGTATTGTGGGAGATCAAGATCAAATAATGAGGCATGATAAATGATTGTGGTGGAAAAAGTGTATAATAACTTGAGAGAACAAATCCATAAAGTGTCAGTAATTTTATTAGAGGATATCTTATATATATTGTTCGCAAAATGCCTATATGGTTTTTATAGGATGAATCAATGATATAATTATGGATGGAATCCACACTTGGAAAATGGCATTTCGTTGAGTCAACACTACTAATAACTATTTGGTAGATGGATTATGATAAATATTGACCCTCTTTAAAAATTAAGAACTACTTTTCATATGTGTAACAAGTCATCCAAAATAGGTTCATAATCTTTTTAATATCATGAGAATTACATGAACCCCATGGTATCTTGCGATCACATGGCCCATCAATGGCTTAACAAGTCACATGACTTCAAATAATCTCTTGATCATTTGACCAAATACAAGTCCTGTGATTTATTGTCCATGAGTTAGTGACATGAACTATGTAATAATGAATAAATTACTTGATAGATCTAGAAGATATTGTGAGGCTCATTGTAAAACTAAACAGCACTAAACAATTATCATTGTTCATCTAAATCACCAATGATCATCTTGTAAGAATTTTTGTAGACAGAAAGGTCACATGATGATTTAACCTAGATATATCACATGATAAGATCTTATGATGATGTATTAAAAATTATTAGTATGGTAATTCTTTTTGGAGACATCATGCATGGGTGTTGATATCGTAAGAGCCATGGAAAATTGAGATTTGATTAATTGGTGAAATAAGAAGCTCATTTGATCCCCTATTAATAGGGGACCAATAGAATAAATATGATCTCATATGTAAAAAGGTTTTTCAAGACAATTACCAATTGAATACATATGGAAATAGGTTGGAAATTTATTTCCTCATATATGTGTCCTTGTTCCATCAGACCTCACCACAATGGGTGGATGAATTTTTTGTCACCTATGAAATGAGCATCAATAATTATTGGATGAAAAGATACCCAAGGTATACTTATTATTTTATCCAAAAAAATAAATATGGAAGATAATTTATATATAATAGATAATGTGGAATAGTTTCGTGAAACATATAACCCATAAGAGACATCTGATCACAAATACAAAAAAAAGGCCATAAAGATGAATCATGTTCTTTGTGTGATCTGAGGATAATCATACAAATACCCGCTAACAACCCCCCCTAAACTCTTGCTGTATTTACGAAAAGTTTTCCCGCTCTATAAAATTCCCTCCAGATAGTCCCTCGTGACCTCAAGAAGACTCCCAAGTGTGTCAGAACTTTATTTCAAAGTGCCTTCGGTACACACTTTTGATTGAGTAGTTCCCTAACAAATAATCAACAGGAAAATGTTGAGAAAAATTATAAAATAATCTATGAAATTATGAAAAATTAAGAAGACCAATGAAATAAAAGTAACATGGATTTTCATGTGATGTGTTTTTGTGATTTGAGATTCCCCATGGACAACCTATAAATATTTCCACCATGTCACTTAAAATCATTTAGTTGTGTCATCTTCATCATGAGATGGATTCAGAACTCATTTAAAAGTCATGTGAAGACCCTCTATATCCAAATACAAGATGCGATAATGTCAATGAAAATGATAACTAGTTATTGAGAGATAAAACATTAATCACATGTTACACCACAAACAAACCAATTGACTTTCAATGAAAATAATATCAAATTATTTCAAGATATGCTATTGATCTTGTCAATTCCTAATAGAAAAACAATGTCAAATAGGGAAAAAGACTTCTAAAATATAAAAATAAATATTAAATAGGTGGAATAATCATTCTATTCAAATATCCTTTTTTCATCTGAATGATTTTAAGACCTATGTGATAATGAAAAGGCACTTTGGCCTTCCTACATGATCTCAAGGAGGATCTTTGACAGGTGATCTAATATCATGATGGTCCACAATAAATTACTCCTTGGGCATGAAAAATCTAAAAATAGGTGTATGGATCTTGTAAATACCCTCATAGATGATAGATAGATGTTTTAGAGGCAGTTTTACATGTCAATATGGTTGTGATAAACCCCCTTAACAAGTTGGAGTCTAATAAAGTTGTGTTTATGGAGTGATCTCATTGTTATTGTTTATAGTGTGACATATAGTTGACGTCATGGATGGAATATGAAAGGATAACACGAAGAAAATACTTTCCTACCATCTGAAGCCCATATTTTGGATATATGTACCCTGAAATGTGGTATAGAATTGGGGAAAAGAGATCTATATTTTCCTCCCACATGGAAAAAAATGACACACAAATCAGAAAAAATTTCTCCCATGGGATTGGGGTTTTGAAAGAGTAAAAAAATATAATTTTCCATGCCTTATACTAGGTAAAATATACTTATATGCCTAAGGAATAATGTGGAATGCTTATACTCTTTGTGTGATGACCTTATTGATCATGTCAAGGACCTATGGTTTTCTAGCTATTTCATGTGAATGGGTTTCCACCTATAAAATATGCCATGTAGAACCTTCATGAGGAAATGAATGATATAAATTAGGAAATTAAATATATAAGAAAACTGGAAAATATTGAACGCTTACATGAATATGTAAACACTGATTTTAATTTGAGGGAGTTATGCGCCCTAGATAACTTTTCCAGATCTTGGGACATCCTCCATACATGTAATATAGATCATGGTACATCCTCTAAAATCATTATCAAGACCACGTTATGACCATTATAATAATCTTATATACCATATGATATCTTTCAATTTTATCATCTATATCATGCATTGTACATTGGACATGTCATCATAGACATATAATTCCCTCTAGACATGTCCACAAGATCGAATGATAGATATTCATCATGTTGAACTCAATCCAATCACACCCTTGGATGTGTCAACATTATTCACCCAAATATACCATTTAAAAGTCATCTAGATAATAAGATCATCCTTAGATATGTCACATATAAAACTAGTACATGTCCATAACAATGACCATGTTAGGTGGAAAATCATGGAATATCAGGAAGGAACTGTATGGCTTGTCATCATTTTTCAACAAAAGTACTTAGAACATCCCCTATAATGTTTTATGTGTCCATAATGGGATAATAATAGGTATAATGGGATCATCACACATCTAAACATTCTAATATTTATATTCATGTCCCTCCACTCAATATCCATCAGAGGATATGCCTATGATATTTTTGAATGGTTTTCATTCATCTTGTAAATTTCCAACCTTACCAATCCTTAAAGATAATAACAATAAATATGACTATGATAACTAATCCAAACTAATTTTTGGGTATGATGTATTTAACAATGATGAATATAATTCTAACTATAATAGAGATATATTGTATGCCTCTCTAAGGATTGAGCTATATCTCAGCTATCTTATTAGGGATAATAGAGTTCCTAAGTTGTAACACCCCAAGATTTTAGGAAAAATATTCATTTTAATTTCATTGATGTCTTGTGTTGTATGCTACACCAAAAGGATATTGCACTAAACACATCCCTGAATTGTCTTTCATTACATGCAATCGCAACCTTCTATGATAGTGTGTGTTGTACGCAATACCGAGTTTCACTAAACAACGAAATGTTATATAAATTAACCATTATGAATAGTAATACCCACTTTTTGAAATTTTATAAATTTTATTTTTCAAAATAGGCTTCATTTTTGGATTTAGGATATCGAAATTTTCCTAGGGTGGATTTTTGGTATTTTTCTGAAAACATTAAATTTTTGATGAATAGTGAAAACACTGGGTTACTATTTAAAAACCGACTATTTATATAAATAATTATTTATATTATTTAAATTTATTTTTTGTCAAAATTGATACATAATACCTATATAAGTTCAATGTAATTCATTAGAGTAATTTTTTAATAATTTTAGACATTTAAAAATTTTATTGAGCTTTCACCGCCTTTTAACCACCTCCTAGGAGAGTTTGAAAATTTATATAAAACGTCATTTTACTGCTTCTGTGAGTGGAATTTCAAAAATCTGAGAGAAATGGTTAATATCATGGAGTAAAATTTGGTTCAATAAGATAAAAATAGTTTTTGGTGAATAGTGACTTTTTACTTTTATTTAACACGGTTAAAAGTAAATAGGGTAAAAAGGGTAAAAATGATATTATTATTACACTAACACATGTCCTAATTCTAATGGATAAGTGTAGTTCGACCAAAAACAACCTTAGGGATAAAATAATACCCTTATTGTCCTCATGGATTAGATTAGGACATTTATTATTATTTTATTTAAAGAAGAATTAAAATAGTTAAAATAAAACATTAATAAATAAAACATTTTTCATATAGGGTTATACATAAGATAAATTAGACAATAAATATTAATTAAAAATATAAATATATTTCCTATATAATCTTATTTTATTTATAATTTTTAGACATTAAATAATATAATTTATTTATGACACAATGATGATGAAGTAATTACATTGTTAATGAAATATTAACATAATTAATGTTATAAATACCCAAATAAATGCACTTTTAGACATTTTATGAATTAAACTAATTTTCTAGATTAATATGACATTTAAGTATTGATTTAATTATATTTTTTCGAACTAATAATTCTAATATGATTTTCACAATAATCAAGTACCAAGTAGTGTCAAAATTGACATAAAATATTTTTTAAAAAACATATTATATTATTAATTGTTATTTTATTCCTAAAAATATAAGGTTCAGCCAAATGACTTAGATAATGATATATATATTAATAAGTAACAACTTGGGGTTTTTTTGGCTTGTTATAGTATGTTTATTAACCATATAGTGTAATAAAACGAAAAGACACGGTAAAAGATAAATTATTAATCATAGAGTTAAATCCAAATGATAAAGATAAAATTATAACCAAAACATGCCTAAAACCTATTGGTTGAGATTATTTCGACCCATACACTCCTTATCATAGAAATAAATCAATTTTTAGCTATTAAAAATCAAATATGACTTTATTATAAAACCATATTTTATATTTTCCTAAGGTACGCCTCTCCTCCCTTATAAAATGGGTACCACTTCCCTCTTCACTTCACACCCTTTTGATCCTTGAATCTCCGCCAAAAACTACCAATTCCTCTTATCTAACTCTCTAGTTATATCATAGAGGTTCTTCTCTTATCATAAGACCAAATCTAGTGCCCTAAGAACATGTTTAAAGGAGGTGTGTCAGCGAAGAGGTAATCTCTTCTACCGATTCTTTCATGTTTTATTTCTTATTCAACTTCTTATTCTTTAGTAGTTTCATTATAAAGTAATAACATAAGTATCAATAATATAATTATTTGTTATTATAAATATTAAACAACCCCATTTCACCTTCTATCTATCCTATGGAAAATGAAATCACCACGCATGCGTACATACGGAATACCGTCCCCACGTCGTGGTGTAATCAGTTTTTTCACCACAACCTTACTTGGATGGGTACAATGGAGTAATGAATAACTATATATGGTTATTATAACTTCATACAGATTCTGAGGTACTATATCATCCACTCCAATTCCATTCAATAATTATGCGAATGATATCATCCCTCGTGCGTACGTACGGATTAACGTCTCCACGATGCAATGGGATTCATTTTCCATGTTAACCATACAAGAATAATTATAAAGTATATATAATGAATAATAATGAAATATATGAAATAATGAATCTTCTTAATTTATGTTTATATATAAATATATTTCATCTACTTACATCCATTCAAGTCAATAAGGAAAGGAAAACATTGTTCATGCGTACGTACGACCTACCGTCTCCATGAAAAATGTATTTCATTTCATTCATCTATCTAATATATATATATATACAGAATATATAAGATATATAAATCATTATTTACATTATTTATGTAAGTAAATCATTATATAAGAAATAATAATATCAATAACAACAAGTCCAAACAAGTGCGATAAATAAAACGATTTTACCCAGAATGCTTCTTTAACATGGAATTTACAAAAGAACGGGTAATATAAAGTCATAAGTGAACCATATATGATATAATAACAATGAATATGATTCTATAATTAGTAAATGTCATTATTTAAATCATTATACAGGAGGTTCGGATACGTACTAAGCATATTGGTCCTAAGTTAAGGGATAATTATTCCAATCTCATTCTTATCCGAGATTGTTTATTCGTAAGTATTTACTAAGGATATTGTTATAATCCATGACCATGTTATCTTAAACTGTTTTCATGTATTTTAAAATTCATTTTTACCCATTTTTGAAATTTACCACATGTTATGAATGGAATCGTAGTTTTTTTTACCACACGGGGAACTTTTTGTCTTTTCCAACAAAAGTACGAGGTGAATGTTATTTTTATCTTATACAGCGTGAACAGATTTTTACGGTTTCATATTGCCTCATTTTCATGATGATTCCTCTACAAGATTGCATGATTATTTTCAACAAAACTCTTTTCTTTTAAAATTTCCTGGCATTTTGTGAAAAGAAAATTATTTTTAAGAGGAAATGATATTTTCCTCAAAAATTATTTTCAAGTGTTTTATCAAAACTATTTTCCATATAAAATGACATTATTTAATATGTTTCAGTTTCAAGTATAATGTCTCCATTATTAACATGGTTTTATTCTTCTTATAATGAAATGATAAAAACAATTTATATGGATTATGTTATGATGGCATGATATTTATGAATCCCATTCTATTACAAGGGTTATGCTATGATGTATGATTTATGATATTGTGGCACATGAAAAAATGATTTCATTATAAGATGGGTGGGACATATATCTCCCTCTAATTAATTGGGTAATGATTTATATCACATGAGATAGACATGGATGGAACGGTAAGTTAATCTGGTTCAATGTTACAGGACTGAAACGAGGAGTGAAATCGATTCTGAAAGGGACTTTGTCCACTATGATGGTCTTGGCAGCAATGCCTTGGCTACTATGGAAATAATATCATGTGATTAATGTTATTACACAATTAAAAGTTTTGTTACCATGTGATTTTATCATGATTGATGTTAATTTATGATCTATACCTTACATACTACCATGATTTATTTCACAACACAAGATTTTGATGTTTAAACTTTATGTTCATGTTTGCAAGTTCAAATGTATATGGTTTTTTTATTTTTTTCATGCTTACCCTTACTGAGAATTTCAGCTCAACCATTATATGTTTTATTTTCCACAGGATATAAAGAATGTTTTTAGGTAAAAATAATGGAAATATCTTTATGGGAGATATTGAAGATCTTTCACCAAGATTAGAATATTATGTTCCATGTTTCCAAAGACACTAAACTATTACATCCCTTTGGTGTCTGTTTTTTTATGTATTTAGTATTCCACAAAAGTAATGTAAGGTCCATGTATTTCATGCTTTGGGTCTCTACATATGTATTATGTCCATATGTAGTGTTTCTAATAACATGTTTCCCTATTCTTTTACATTGAGCATTAATCATGTGAGATTAGGGATTTCAATGATCATATCCTAAGAATCATAACTTCTCCCCAAAAGGAAAACCTTATTGTGTAATCCCCATTCAGTAGCATGATCTGAATGACCACGTATAAGGGATTCCACCTCAATGTTAGTCTTGGAGGAATCTCGACATTGATAAACATTGGGGAATGAAACATTATGGGAATTACATACCATTTACTACCCATAAGGGTGTTGAGTGTATATGAAATGACATTGGGTATGATTCATATTATATTATGGATTCATTGGACACATTTTTGAGGCTCAGTATCTATACATAGTTCCTAAGATTTCCTTATATATTTATTTTCTTCATGATGTTAAACTACACTGTTTAAATGCATTAAGTGGGGTTTTTTCGTAGTATATAAAAAATATGTATGACACCTCCTAAAGGATCAAACCTATCAATGAAAACCCAATATTCTCTCTATATGATAAAAAAATCTACAGTACATGGTAATATTAATTCAAAATATAAGAATCTACCCATTTCTATGAAATAATGGGAAATAGAGAAATATCCTTAGATACATACAAATTGTCTCATTAATATAACCCTCTTTTATGTGAACAAGGAATCCAACCCGAATGTTTTTATTAGGGTAAATAGTCTCATATCATGATTTGGATTAGATTGATGATCATATAATTAAATATATTATAGAATCATGTGATATGAAATAATCCACCAAAAGGGTTCAATTAGACCAACATCCCATCCAACAAAATAATGTGATTTTCTATGTGTTGTTGCATATGAATGCCCAGAAGACTATATTCCTTTAGAATGTTGGTATGACCCTAATTTTAGATATTTGAGTCCTTTGGGAGTTTTTATGCTAGATGAAGATGGTGAATATAGTGTAAAAGTATGTAATGATAGAACCAATGATTCATTATAAATCTAGCGAACAATAAAAATTATATTCTAGAAAAAATAATGTGAAATAATTTTAACAGGTTATACCTAGACACCATGTAATGATACCCTAGACATTATAATTTTAAAATCCATCTATCTATCTATCGATGTTATCTAATGTCAATAAAAAATCTGTATAATCTTAAATTTCATCACTGGTGGAAAAAAATGAATACATTATCGTGGTCTAGTACATCTAATCAGGACTAAATGAAACTTCTCTCTCGACTCTCACTACAACACCTAGGATACCATGGATTTAGAAAAGGTAATGTCTGAGAAATTATGGCAATTACAACATATCATTCATGAAAATAAACCATACATACATAGCCCACCACCAACTCTATCGATGTGAATTCCCTCTTGAATAGACAATATCCATAGATGTTCCCACACTAATGAAAATATTCAATGGAACCAAGATAAACTTATAATTTTAAAAACTATGTTCATCATATGAAAAAAATTGAAACAGATTAGAAAATTAATATGTCATTAAAATTTTATGGAAATCACCAGCTGAAGGGAAAAATGATCTTGGATATTTTCCCACATTCATAAATAAATTATTTTAGAAGTTAAATAAACATCAACTAATATTTATATTTAAAAAACAATTTTAATGAAATATTTATTAGATAAACCAATTTACAAAAAATAAAAATACTTAGAGACACAAAATAGTCAAGTTCCATCTATGAGAATAATTTTTCATATCATTGATAATCCATAATACAATAAAAACAACAAAAATAAATAAAGAAATCATAGCTTCAATATTAATGTCTTGGAAAAATGGAAAGTACCTCAAACAATGTCAATTTGGAAGTTGTAAACTTCACAAATACATGAATATAAAAATACACACAAACAAACACACACACACACATAAATATACCCTTTGGGCCCAATATAAATATTCCCCTTACCATGAGGTAATATATAAATATAGGGTATAAATAACAATTACTCTATGTATACACATGTGTGTCTCCATTGACAATGGTTTCTCAAAACTATCCCAAAAAGTTCCAAGGAACATTATAAAAATAAATGTTACCAAAAAGTCAAAAAACCACTAATTAAAATTTGAAAAAGTTTTAAAAATTGAATAAATCCTTCCTAGAAGTGTAGAAAATCTCTCTTCCATTGATGTGTGAAACCCAGACTTATAGAAAATGGTTTTGATGAACCCATCAAAATAAAAGGAGACCATAGCCACAAAAAATACCACAAATTATACCCTGATGAAACCTTTTATTTTAAATGACATTATACTATAATGAGAAAATTGAAAAAGGTAGAATAAAAAGGTGGTTGGGGGAAGGAAAGGCATACATACGATGATCACTCTAGAGAAGAGATAAGAAATTAGCCACTCGAGGGAGTGGACGAGGATTTCATGTGCTAGGGAGGGTTCTTGGACGATTGGTTGTCACATGGAATATAGAGGAAAGGGGAAGGGTTTTGGGTCAAACAATATGGGGGGTATAATAATGAAAATAATAATAATAATTAATTAATTAACTAATTAATAATATCAAAATCATAGATACCACAAATGGTATAACTACATGGTTGGTCAAACGGTGCTCGAACTATGCAAAAATAATGGAGGCCATAGACACCCCACTTGGGAAGGACACATGATTTGGGAAATCATGCACCACCCATGTGTTTGAAACTAATAAATACTATAAACTTCTATTTATAGTCTATAAATTATTTCAAAAAACAATATTACATCTATAAACCATGAAAGAAAAATAATGTATTATAATTAAAAAAAAATTACCCAAAAAATTGAAAAATATATATGAATAATTATATATTTAAAATGACTAATAAACTATGATGGTGGTGTGAAATATCGATGAAAACACTCCAAAAAAGAACTAGAAAATGATAGAATATATAATTCATTAAGTCTTTGATAACCATTAATTCTTTCTCAGGTCTCACAATATCACCATAAACTCATACTAGACATACCTGCTTCAAAAAGAATCCTAGAGTATTTCATATGGTCTAAGCCTCAAATGCCGGAAACCCAACCTCAAATCAATATTGGTAAAGACTGAGGTACCTCCAAAATGATCAAAAATATCATTGATATTTAAAAGGGGATACTGGTTCCTGATCTTCATCTAGTCCAATAAATAATAATGCCACCATATGTACGAATTCCTAGATAACATCTTGAATAATAACATAGGAGAACCCCATAGTTAAATATAAGGAATTATGAATATTTTGACCTCCATATCATCTAGAGATATCTTTAACTCCTGAAACTCCACTAGTTCTATATTGTACTCTATGATAGAAAATGGTTTGGCTCTGGTAACCAACTATATCACAAATAATATCTCACTATGGAGTGGTGATCTAGAGAATTATCCAAGAAATTCAACCAAAAAACCTCTACAGGTAGAGTAAATTTAAACTCATTAAACTCCCAATCATCTATAATAATTCTAGATACATATTCTATGTGAAAATGTAATTTGTAATTATTTGGTCATGTGTGAATATCTTGAATGTCTCATTCTCTAAGACAAATATTTCTACAACCTTGTTGAAATATAATGGTAACTATACACTAATAATAATAGATATGATTTTTTTTATAAATATCCAATACATAACTAGAATCAAATCAAACCAAACCATTTTGTACACAAACATCTCCTAGAAAAAACACATGAAACCAATTTTTAGAAAAAACTATTTAAAGTGCATGATTCCCTATGATTACACTATTTGAGGTGTTTAAATTGTCATAACACCTTCCAAACATTTCATTCCCAAAACGAGGCCATCGAAAAAATGATCAGACATAATGGAATATTATTCGAATATATTAAAAAAGTCATAGGTAATGGTAGATTCCACTTGGACCACACAAAAAATGGTTGAAGGAACTATATCCAAATTTGTTGGAGTATACTAGATAGTATGAATCTTACTCATCCTAGTTTCGTCAGCTCTGGACTGCCTCAAATGATATTTTCCTAATCCTTGTATAACTGATATAACATTAGGGTAAAACATACCCTACCTAGCTTGAGCGACCGATATAACTCCAACTACATATCTATTAAGGGGTAGCTAAGTCCATCCCAAATTTTTATTCCTTCCTTCGTTTTCTTCCACAACTCAACTATTTATATCTCTAGTAAAACACATATAGATTCATTATGTTACTGAAAGAATGAAACTATTTTTATTGAAAATATATAGAGGGAGATAATGGTTATCCCTTCTACAAGGAATGTATAATGCCTTAGTATTCTCATACAAGGATATTACATTTTTATTAATGAATATTCATTACATTAAACAAACACAATGTTGAAGATTTTAAAGGTTTGGTTCTTTTGTAAACATAGAACAAATTATTATGAATTCATATAAGTAGTTCAAATTATTAGATAAATATCATCCCATGTAGTAATATTTAAAAAAATACCATTATAAAAACCATTCATCATAACTAGTGGAATGTAATCATAAGAAATTGTGATCTTATAAGATTAGTAAGGGTAAAAAAGATAGATACATAATCATATAATTAACATAAGTGTATTTAAACATGATAAAAAAAATTGAAAACCATCAAGTGCATATCAAAGTTGAAAATTTTGTATCATGGAATAAATAATTGTATTTTATAAGACATTAATCAAGAGTGAATCAAATAACATGAGCCGTGAGAGCATAAAAATGGCAAGAGAAAAATATTTGGGGCTTACAAAAATGCATAGAAAATTAATTCCATTATCTTCAAATCAAATTTCCAAGGATATTATAATAGAATGGATTTTGATCCCAAACCATCATAGTAGTCATGGTTCACTCCAATGATCATCATAACAGAAAAATTCACTTATTGTACTAGATTCACTACCCATTCTATTTATATTTATCTCATGAGATATAAATCATTACCCAAATTCATTGGAGGTAAATATAGGCCGCACCCATCTCTTAATGAAAATAATACATATGTGTATCAAAAATCATAAAGCATTCATCATATCATAACCCATGAAATTAAATGGGTTTTATAAACATTACTTCATATCATAATGGATGGAAAATTGATTCTTTTCTTAATCATATCATCATATCATAACATGTGGAAATAATAAAGGTTAATAAGAATTTAATAATGTTATAACCTATAGAATAGAAAGTCGTATTATAAAAGTAATTCCATTAAAAAACAAATCAGTAAACTAATTATATTGAATGATATCCTTGGATAATATCCCCATTATGGAATATGTATTATCAATGGATGTCATCTTATATAGAAAATTATTTTTGAAATATCATTTTAATCTTTTTCTAAGAAAACTATTATTTTCACTTTGAAAAAATATTTTATTTAAAAAATAAATCATTTTTAAAATTATTTTGTTTTAAAATTATCATTGAAAACAAATATGGTTTTCATTGAAATATATTTTTGGCCATGATTTTAGAAAACATTTTAAATGAAAAAAAAGAGTTCCCCTTGAACTATTTTGGTAAAATCCAAATGGCCATTTTTTTGAAAGAGACATGAATATTATTTGAAACTTATTTCTAAAACATCAAAAATTGTTAATTTTTCTTAATAAATAATGTTTACAATTTGAAAAATAGTTTTGAATCATTTTTTAAGATATTGTTTTTGGAAAAATTGTTTTCTAACAAAATAGGGAAATAAATTCATATTTTCTTATAATAATTTTTTAAATTATTTTTTATAACAAGAAGTTGAGTATTGATATTATTAACTGAAAATATCTGGAATAATATACGGATTAATGTTAAGGAATATATTGAGTGGTATATCATGATATTTCAAAATGGGGGACTTATTCATAAACACTCCAAATAAGTTATGAGATTGTAACATAAACCCCCTATGAAATTTGGTTATTTTAAATTATAATCTATACTAAAGGATGAAATCAAATGAAAAATTAAAAGATCAAAGGATAAATAAATAAAAATATTAAATGAAAAGGTTAATTATATACACATCATAAAATAATATCGGTGAATAACATATCATTTGTCTTAAATAAACTAAATTAAGAAAAAAAATACCTTAATGATTTGTTAACATTTAAAATGTAATCATAATGAAAGAAAGATTATCCAATGGGTATGTAGATGAAACTAATTTTTAGGATAAGAATAATAAGATATATTATGGATAGTATACACACTACATGATAAAAATTTATGGTGAATATTCTTTGTTTATCGCCGAAATTATATTGAGATGGAAATATCTTACCTTAAATCTTGAATTCCATCATAGAAATTAAAAAATCATATATAATAAAAATATAATTATTATAAATCTAATAAATAACCATCAATATATATATTTATATTATATCTTATATTATTTTCTTATGACCATTTATTACTCATTTATGAACAATTCACTGTTAAAGTCATATTTCAGGCAATAACTTTTTTGTTTTTCATATAAGTGTTGATTTTTTTATTTTTGGTCCCCTTACTTAAATATGATATAATAAACTGAGTAATTTAAACCATGATATAAATTAAATATATATTAATAATGTATTTATTTAGAGTACTTTATAAAATTTAGTGAGAGGATATGCTATACATAATTCATTGAGACGGGATGTCGTATGTATGCATAAAGGATGTTTCCATATTCTTTTTAGATTTAATGTAAATATTTATGGGATATATTATCATTAAATAATAATTTATTGTTAATATATAACAGTTTTTTATTTAAATAATCCATAATATCTTCTACATAAATCATGAATGAATCACATTTTTTCACCTGGAAGTAGTCCATCATACACAAGAGTGACATTATCATATTCCCAGAAAATCGAGAGTATTATGGTATGTAACATATATTAATTAAAAAATAATATAATAATAAATATAATATATAAATAAATACTATGTTATTATTTCTATAATTATGATGTGGAAATGGAGAAACTAATGACATTGATTATGGTGGTAGTAATCCACCATACACACAAACGATGATTTTATAACCCAATTAATATAAGTCAATACATTTGTAAATAATTATATTAACATAAAAATAGTATATTGAAGTTAATAAGGTAATTATATCAAAATTTAATAACAATAATTTAAATAGGTGGATGAAGAAATTAAACATAAATTATCATTGATGAATGATACCTATTTTTTAGGTACCCTCTATTGGTTTGAACCTAAATTATTACTAGGTTGGATTTATATATAAAATAATATATCATGGATGAGATTAGTGGTGTTTTGAAGTGATTTTATTAGGTATTTTACAATCCAATGTAGACTGAATGTGTGAATAAGAGTGAAAAAGGCTTAGCCTTTTATAAGTGACATGAGGGGCACACTTATATTATTTTTAAAGAGAAATGTGTAACCAGATTTTTCTCATGAAACAAGTGTATGATATTCCTAAACATGTAACCAAAGACATTATAAGTTAGATATATTGGTATAAAATATATATTATAAAGTTTTATAGGTAATTTTAACACTTATCGTTTTAGTTTAACACCCCCTTAAACACATTTTACCATACCCACGATAAATAAGTTCTACTATTTTTAATAATTAATTTGGTCAAAATTTATGTTTAAAATAATATATAATATAAATGATTATAATTATAATTATGAAATCTATTTTTTCAAATACCTGTAACAAATTTGAATAAAATATATTTAAAAATAATCACATATACACAATGAGAATATGGATTTTCAAAGATAAAATGTTCAAAAATTTGAAATGATTTTTATTTAAAAATTAATAAAATTAAAATAATAACCTAAATTGGATTAATATTTCCCTAATTAATATAAATTAAATTTAAATTAAATTTAATATATAAAATAAATTTATAAATATTTTAAATAAAATGGTTGTTTTTAATTAAAACTAAATATTTTATCAGTATTCATCATAAAAGTATTCTTTTTATAAAATTATAAAACATTAACCTTATGATAACTTTGAAATGATTATTTAAGAAATAATTTTTTTTTTCAAATTCAATTTTAAAATTTTCAAAATACAAATTCAAAATAATACACATATTTTTTTGAAAATGAATGATTTATAGAAGCTAATTTTTCAAGTACATGATAATTCAATAATGATTCTGTAAAATAAAAGTCAATTCTTGAATATAAAATAAAATTTATTGATATATAATATATAAAATTCATTTTAAAAATCCCTCATTTGGGATTATTTTATTTAACATGTAATAGAGAAACATTATGTAGTTTTACACTGTTCTCCTCCCCATTAACCCAAAAATAAACATATAGTGAAGTCAAATATAAAATTGATTAAAATGTAATTATGTTGATTAAATTATAATAAATAATTATTATGTTACTTAAAATAATATTTTCTCATCTATATTACTTAATTTATATAATGTAATTGATATTTATAAAAAAATGGTATTTTCACAATTCACTTAAAACTAATATTTCCAAAAAAGGATCAGAATTTTAAAATAAGTTAATTTTGATATCATTACTTCAAAACATAAGTTAATTTTGACAAATATATTTTCTAAAATATCAATGAAGTATTTATAATATTTTTTTCATAAAATAACAAAATCAATTATAATTATGATATATTTTTGAAGAATATTATTATTTTAATGAAAATAGATTAATTATTTGGAAATATTCTATAAATAAATGTGAAATTTAGTAGGAAATTTATTTTTATATTTCATAATGTAGTTAATAATATTAATACCCACATATCTAATGGCTGGGATATAATAGTTAATCTTGAAATGTTATTACTCCATGCTTAACTAAAGAAATGTGTTGGTGTGTGTAACAGAAGCTACACTCTATGTCAAATATAATGAAAGCTACCTAAAAATTTAAATTAATATGAAAAACAATATTTCAAAAAATCATTTATTGTTAAATTCTACCCCTTTAAAATGAATTTCACCCATGAAATTACACTTTTCCACCAATTGATTAATTTTTCAACATTCCTTTATAGAAAACCACATCATACAAATGAATAATAAAAAATCCCTTAAATAGGGAATGCTGGAAACATGGTAGTTAAATAATGTAGATAAGTGATCAGTTTCCACATAGGTGAACATAAGTGTGAAGAAAATATTTGGACATGGAAGGAAAGAATAAATAATTATAGAGAGTGATATAGATCACAAATCCAAAGAAAGTGGGTTATCTAAATAATCTTAACAACCACAATGCCATAGAACAAAAGAGGTATTAAAAAGAACTTTGATATCATTAAAAAAGTTGATAATAAGATAACATTTTATTCCATGATCCTTTTATTAAATTTTAATTATTTTCACTTGAAGATATAATTACATGATTTCATTACATTTAATAAGCACAATATCACCTATGAGTTATTCCATGTTCAATTCCCACTTTATATATTACTCCAAAAATGTAAGTTGAATAAGTTATATATGATGTACTAAAGGATAATTTGAACCATAAACCAAAATGATAATTCATTAGTCATCAAAACAGAAAAATGGTTAACATGTGTTATGTATAAATTATCATATGGTGAAATAATAGTTTAATATCTAAAGCCTCATCCAATTTTCATCTTAAAAAATTTCATAATTGAATATCCCAATGACAATTCCAAAATATAAAAATCAATGTCTATATAAAAAATGTAATTAAATTTCCCAAATGAAATTATCATTAACACCCCAAACAACACAAAATAGCACTTTATTATCACATTCCAATCATGTGAATACATTCATCATGTATTGTCCTGAAATATGGTAAAACCTTAAAAACATAAAACATTAATGGAAGAAATGAATTATTTCTATTTCCTTGAATAAAACCACGAATTATTTAATATATTACATAGTTCCAATAATATTCTAAACTCCATAATGGGTAAAATAAACCACTTTTTACGCCAATCCTTAACTTGTTCATATGTCATTATTGAAATCAAATTTAATTTATCTATATAAACCATATATTTATCAAAACATAATTAATTCATCATTAGGGACATTATATGGGTTATTTTTCCTTTAATCTAGTGTTTTCAATAAATACCACTTTTCTATTAAATCAAATTTCTTGATTTTCAGTATCATTGGGTATATTCTTTCAAATCCATAATGGAATAAAATTATATTGAACAATAATTATTTATTTCATAATTATAGAATTGTAGTACATATATACTTTAATAATTCCACTATCATCTAATACTATTAACAAGAACTTATAATTATGTTATTTAATACCTATATCATTTCATATTCCATTCACGGTCTCCTCACCGTCAGTAATATAACCATTACTCATACAATCTTTATAATTTTATTCATGATATTATACCACAGGAAATAAATTTCCATAATGAAAATTCAATAAAAATTTAATGCATTAATTATTTGATGATTACTTTAGGAGACCGTTATTCTGATATATTTCATTAACTAAATATTGAATTTTCCCTTTGCAGTTTCTTTTATTGGGTCCTTATTTTCTTTAGTAAAAATATCTTTACATTTCTCTAATACTTCAAATTAAGTGTTTATTACCATAGTATTGATATATAGGAAAATGAATATTTTTCCTCTATGGTATCCAATTCCCAAACTCTCATATAACCCTTTCAATCATATATTCTATGATTCCTGAGACTTGGTTAAGGTACACATTTTTTATCATGTTCATTGAAAACATATTTTTGTTAATCATAATATCTGTTACTCCAATAATCACCACATTTGGATTCTCATCAAAAAAATCATATATCAAATTTAATGTTAATTTATCTCCTTATGGTATTTTCCATTTACTAAAAACAAAAATAAATGTTTGATTAGTTTAGATCATAATAGCAAACCAAATAATCATGAAAATTCATAATAGTATGTATAAATCTTGAAACCAAAATTTTAATCCAAATACCATAGGTTTGTATCATTTCATACATATTCTTCCATTATTTAAATCCTTCATGATGATTTATAAATATTTTTTTATTTATGAATTATGTACCCTAGTAGTGTAAAATTGGTTGTGAATCAAGGGTCGTTGTCATGAAGCTGGTGGTGATCAATTATAGATCGATGAGCCCTTTTGGAGTTATTAACCATAGGTACCACTATGACAGATCCACATCCACTTTTAGCATCCAAACATGTATGTAATTTTATAAAAACCGCTCACTAAATCCTTAATCATAATTCTATGAAATTTTCCTACACATTAACTCATCCTTAAATGTATCTTATCGAATATCAATAATGTTTTGTCATCATACATTCAAAATGATAACTAAAACTATCCTATAACACCAAAATTAATTTTCCACGATATTAATACATGGATATAAAATATTTTAGATGAATATACATTACATCACACTAGAACATGCCTATGTATGTTAATAATTTAGTTTAATTAGCATGTTAGAACACAATATTATTAAATAATTAATGATATTCAATATCCCAAATAAAGATCTTCCACTTTAGTAAGTCACAAAAATAGACAGTACATAAAAACTACATTCATAACCTAGGAAAATGAAACATAATAAAGGGTGAGCTCAAAAAATTATTAAGGGTAAAAAAGGGAGATATTTATTCATATCATGAATATAAGGGTATATGAAAATGATAGTAAAATTAGATAATCATACCCTTCATATCGATTTTTATAATCATGATAAATGGAATAAAGATTTAAATTCAATAATACATTAATTATATGGGAATAAAATAAAGTGATTGAATAGTGCATATCAATGGCATAAGAAATAGATTTCCTCCATACACATAAGAATAAAAAGTCATTTCCAAAGTATTCGAGGATCAATTAAAATGATATCATAGTGTGTTGGTTTCAGTAACCAAAATATCAAAATAGTCAAGGTCTACTCCCAAGACTATCATAGCAAGAAAATACCCTTATTAATCCATGTTCTCTCGATGTTCATGTCCTGTGAATCTCATGTTATATAAATCATTACATATTATAATAGAGGGAGATATAGGTTCCACCCACCACATAATGAAAATAATATATATATATATATATATATGTGTGTGTGTGTGTGTGTGCATGCAAAAAGATCATTAACAATTTATATTTTCATAACCCATGAAATGAAATTGATTTAATTAAAATTTCAACATATTATAATCGGATGAATAGAGACTGGTTTCATAATCAATTTGTTATTTCATCATAGAATAACCCACGGAAGGAAAAGGGTTTCATTGGACATGTGGAAGTGAAATGTGTTTCAGTAACATCATACCATAAAAACCTAAACCATTCAAAAAAGTAATATAAATGGTATACTTGGATCATATTCATATTACGGTATTGTTTAACAATAATGTATGTCATCTTATATGGAATTTATTTTTGAGTGATAACATAAGACATGTATTAAATAAAATATCCTTTCAAATTACGAAAAAGATTTCATTTGAAAATAAAACATTTGGAAAATCATTTTAAATTAAAAAAACATTAAAAACATATAAATTAATATTCATGGAAATTATTGGTCATAATTTCATTAATTTCCATACACAAAAAAAGAATGGTTTTCACATTTTTGTTAAAATCCAAACAGGAATTGCTTTGGAAAAAAACATAAATATTACATTAAAAACTATTGAGACAATTAAAACATATATTAAAATGTTTTTAATAAATAATTTGGATAATGTTAAAACCTTTTTGAAAACATTTTTGGAAATCAATGTTTCGAATGAAAAATTGTTTTTGACTGAAGAAATGTATAAAGTCATATTTTATTACAAATATCACAATAATTTTATGTACTAAAGAGTGAAAAAAGGTACTATTAATTAAAAATATAATGATTAAATAAATTTGGGGAAATTTCAAGATAATTATTAAGAGTTAGTTCATTATATTTCAACATTGTATACTTGGTCATAAAAATTCCCAATAAGCGACGAGATTATAACATAAAACCCTTAAATTTTTGTAAATTTGAATCAGTATCCACCAGAAAGGATAAAATAAGATTAAAATTTAAAATATCAAGGGGATAAATGAATTAATGATATTATATGTCAATGTATCTATATATACACCACGAAAATAATAGAGGTTTATAACATGAAATGAGTCTCAAAGAAGGCGAATTGAGAGAAAATCTGTTGCCTATTTAGTAACATTTGAATTGTAAAACCCATGAATGCGAGATTATAAAATGGATATGTATATGAAAATAATTATTATAATAATGATAAAGAATATAATCTATGTTAGTATTGATACCACATAGAATAATTTTATGGTGAATCTGGATCGAGTCTCACTGAAAAAATAGTGATAAGTAAATCCCTTAATATAAGTCATGAATTCCATTATAAATGTTAAAAACTCGTTTATAATAAATATAATTTTCATTTAAAATAATTAAATAACAAATATTATATATATCATACCATATATAATTTTCATATGACATTTTCTTACATGATAATTAACAATATAGCGATACAGTCATGTTTTGGGGAATAACGGTTTTGTTTTTTTGTGTATTCTATGATTTTTTATTTCTTGTATTCATAAATTAATCACAATATAACAATATTAATAATTATAAATGTTATATATATAATATATTTTTTATATAATTATTTACAGTAATATATAAAGTTTTGTGTTTAGAAATGATATTCAATGTTCAAAGAGACAGTAGGTCATACGTTTGTAAGAATGATATTTCCATTTTCTGGTTGAATTGGAAGAAAAAAGATAATTTATATATTATAATTATAGAATACTTTTTATTTCATATATATCATTTATTTATATTAAACATTCCTTAACAGATTACCATTGAATTTTGAGTGGATCACATTGCTTCGCAAGGTAGTAGTCCACCGTACAAACCAGTGACATCATCGTACTCCCAAAAAATGAATATTATAATGGTAAGTGTGATATAATAATTATAGAATCATTATTAAATTATAAAAATAATATATAAAAACTAAATCCATTATCATTCAAATCATTTATATTTGGTAATATAGAAACTAATGACATCGATTCACGAGGAGATCATCCGCTATAAATACCAATGATGACTTCATACCCATTTGATGGGAGTGTAGATTGAGGAAAATCAGACCCATAACATTAAAATATATCTGCATATGAAAGACAATATGTTTATTAAATCATGTAGATATAATAATAAATTT
The DNA here is from genome assembly GCA_963277665.1 of Viscum album. Lineage (NCBI taxonomy): Eukaryota > Viridiplantae > Streptophyta > Magnoliopsida > Santalales > Viscaceae > Viscum > Viscum album. Next base: position 1,479,070,978 of record OY728157.1, read on the forward strand.
ATTATGTGGATGAATAATTTCATCAAAAATTCTCATTGATGACCGTTACCTCTTCATCGGTAATCCCCTTTAGGATTGCACCAAAATCCTTACTAGGTTATATTTATGTAAAAAATAATGATTATAAGATTAGATTTTGAAATTTTGTATGATATCTGAAAATTTATGGAATAATAATAAGTGGTTTTAATGTGTGAATTAGAGTAGATAATTGGTGGCCTTTTACAAGTGAGGTGAGTGGCACAGTTGTAATATTTTTTTGGAAAATTGTGTATTAGGGTTTTTCTCTTTCCTTAAGGATCCAAAATTACTCAAATTGAAATATTAGAAATTTTAATTCCTAAATATTTTCATAAAATATATTTTATATATTCTTTTTTTGTAATTTTTACCCTTATCATTTTTGTTTAACTCCTTGTAACACATTTTTTTACCATATCCACGGTAAATAATTTTTACTATTTTTACTATTCATTATGGTTAAACAATAAATAGAGACTTTTATATAATAAAAAGTTATTATAATAAAAAATATGGAATCATTTTTTCTAAATTCAATTTGGATAAGTTTTAATGTTCTATTTAAAAATAAACCCGCAACATGATAATAAAGCATTTTTATAAGAAAATATTCATAAGTTTGAAATGTATTTCTAACGAAATTCAACATAAAATTGAATATAATGAAATAAAATCGGTAAATTATTGTATAATTTAAATAATTTATCATTATAATTAATTAAATATAAAATTTAACTATAAAAATAATTTAAACTAAAATGTAGCTTTCAATTAAAATACCATATTTTTTTCAATATTCATAAAAAATTACACCTTTTATAAAACTATTAATTCACCCAAATATAATTTTCACATTATAATTTAAAAAATAAAATTTCTAATTTTCTTTAAAAAACAAATTTAAAACAAAACTCCCATCTATTATGAAAAATAATTTTTTCGAGAAGTGTATTTGTATGAAAAAGATAATATTATAATAATTCTATTTATAAAAATATTAATTGTATTGATATAAATTAAAATTTATTGATATATAATATAAAAATTCATTTAACCATCCAAATTTTATTATTATTTTTAATTAATTAAAATGGTAAATATTTCTACACTATTAAATAATTCATTGAAAAAAAAATTTAAATACCAAAAAAACATATTGTAAAATCCAATATAAAGTTGTTTAAAAAGTAATTATAAGGATTAAGTATTAACAAATATAAAAATGAAACTTTAATTAATAATTTTCAATTTAAATTATTTAATTTATTGATATGAAATGTTTGTTTTACATAAATAGATATTTTTCATTATTCTCTGTAAAAAATTATTTTCTATAAAGTCACAAAATTTCAATAGATGTTAATTTCAGTATATTGATTTAAAAAAAATGTTAATTTTTTTAACTAAATATTATTATAAAACTATAATTTAATTATTATATTTTTTTATAAAATAAATAAAAACATTTATAATGAAAACATAATTTTGAAGAATATAATCACATTAGTAAAAATTGAATGATTATTTACTCTTAATTCATAAATAAATATATATTTGGGAGGAAATGTATATGTATATTTCATAATGCAATTAATATTATTCATAACTTCATGTTTAATGTATAGTTTATAATGGTCAAATTTAAAATAGTATTATTTCATGGATTGCTAGAAGATAACTCATTGATGTGTGTAACCGAACTTAGATTTGGTGTTGCATATAAAAAAATATTTATAAAAAATATAAAGAATATGAAAAAAATATTTAATAAAATATTGTGATGTTACATAAATAACTACACTTAGTTGCAATCTTGAGATGTATTTCCACTCCCATGGCTTCTCTATCCACTAGAACCCTATATAAATCCTTAATAGTCTCTCTTATGTCTTCATGAAGACTAGTTCACTAATCATCCTAATCGGATAGTTTACCAACTATGGACCACCATAAGGTTTCCATCGAGGATGATATACTTATTTATCATGTTAGAATGTTTTCTTTAGAGAGATAACATCACCTATGACTTGATCTCAAAATTAATTTTATATTAAAATTGGTTCAACCAATTGACCTCATTTGCTGCCAATGATAGAAAATGCAAAATGTCAGTAAAACATCCAACCAATTTCACCCCTGAAATACTCCAAAGTGATAGGTTCCTGAACACCCATGCCCCATCATCCCTAGATATATATATATATATATATATATAATTTACTCTAAAAAATTTCATTGAAGTCCTTGCATGTTAGGTCCGTATATCTTTTGGATTTATCCATGATGTCCTAGAAGCACCTAACTACATTTAAAAGAATATAAAAAATAAGGTATCAACCTCTTATCTATGAGTTTCTCAATATACATTAGTATTTTATAGATAGATTCAATCCATAACTCTATTTCATGGAGGTATCCCTCACCAATGAACTCGGGTGGGTGGGGTATTTGAAACTCTTTTATTAGGTAAAAAATTAATCAAATGATGTAAGTAGTCTCTATCTCTATTGATCGCATGATAGATAATAAAATTTTCTGAACCCAGACATCCATCTAGTTACAAAAATCGATAGGATGTTATGGATCAATAGAAAAAGGGGTTTAATTGTTATCAGTCTCTTGATAGTCATTATAAAGATGATGTATATGCATTTTCAATACAATGGTCAAAAAATCCTTTGACAATAAGACACACGACAATGGAACCCCAAGAAAGAATAAATTACCATTGAGAACCACTAACATAATGTTACTACACTACTAGATTAACAAGTGGAATGATTTCCACAATAGCATAATTTATATTTTTTTATCATATATGTCAAGCTATTTCATTTCAAAATTTAGATTGGAATAAAAGTCCCATGTGAAAAATATTTACCTTTCACGATCAATGCATGTATACTTTATTACATTGTATGCCTATCTTGATGCATGTATACTTACTTTTTTTATACCATTTGATCATAAAAATTACATAAAAATTGGCATTATATTAAAAGTGAAACAAAAAAGATGAAATAACATCACAATTATAACAATAAACCTTTATGAAAATCAATCTCATCCTTATAATCATGTGTTTTCACTCAAACAAGGTTTATCTACTCCCATGAATGAGCTCATTTTAAATTCCTAAAAAATCATAGTCTTATGTCTACCTTCCTTAAATAGTAATTAAAAAAGAAAATTCATGATCTATACTACAAGGTTTTAATATCTCCAGCCTTGAGCTCCCTCACATGACCATGGCGGGACGATATGTGACCTCAGATGCTCCACCCTATATAGTAGAGGCAGCTGACTATAGTTGGGATATTATACCCTCTAGAATACATAAAAATAAATCAACATAAGAAAACACCAGCAGACAATCCAAAAAAGACAAATTAATTAATTATAATAATCCATGCCATATAAATATATATTTAAAATAAATGTCATTTTGAATGTCATAAAAGCTATAATATAAAATATAACCTCTAAGAAAATAGACTTGAACCCCATGATCTATCCATTCTCTAATCTACATACCCATCCAATATAGTAATCAAATTAATGATAGAGACCCTTTTCCTTATCCATACCTTCATCCATGAAGTATGTCCATATGCCAAATTGTTCTCAAACATGGTGTCAGTAATACTTGGTATGCTGACATGAATTATGAATAATTATATCCATTCTAAATTGATAGATCATGTAATAGTTTTATTGACTTAGATATTAACTCATAAATTAATATAGAACATTAAAATAAACCTTCAACCCCTAAGCACAAGGTTGAAACCCTGGTTAGGGAAACCTTATTTGACATGATATTAGATACCTATGTGCTGGAAACCTTGTGAAAAAAACATTGATGGATCTCATGTAAAACCCATAATCTCTCCCTCCTGAATTAAATATAAACATACATCTCTCCATTGGGAAGTAAATATCCTTTCCTTATGCTTCATATAATCATTCATCTAGCCCTCATGCGACACGTTCAAAGAATATATCCCTCATGGAGTATGAATCAATGAATTTATCTCTCTAGTGGTATTTACTCATGCATCTAGCCTTCATTAATTTTGTAACCCCAAATCTTGACCTCAATAATTATGTGACCTTACTTCTAGTCAATATGTAATACATGATGATGCTCATATCCCTCATATGAAAAATATCTTTTTATATTTTCTTTTAGTGGCATGTGATCATGCAATTAGCTCTCAGACGGTATATATCTATAAACATAGATCTCAAAAAACAAATATAATAAAATAATAATAAAAACAGTATTCCATGAAATCAATTTATAATAACAAAAACCAAAAATTACATATTTGTTATTATATTCTATACGATGCTATAAAAGATGGTTTTTCTAGAGTTAGGGATTTAAGAGCACTTGATAAAGCACTATTAAAGGACCACCCTTTATTAGTGATTATTTACATCACTAGTATATGGTATATTTCATAATAATAATATATTTCATTAAATATAATATACTAATATATATATATATAAGATATATTTTTAAATTTGTTTTAAATATGTTTATATAGGAATTTAAATTTAATACATAAAATATTTAGTGGAAATTGATCATAAAATAATTAAAGGGTAATTTTAATTAATAAATTTTTCTTTATTATCATGTAATTTCCATGTAATATGAGTTGAATGAAAAAAAATTAAATTAATTAATTAATGTTAATGGATACAATGCAATCATGAATTGAATTTCATAAGACAATGAATTTTGATCGGGTAGTCCATTGGGGTTCTACCACATAACAAATTGAATAATATGAAGAGTGATATGAATTAGTTACATGGATAAACCTTGGTCACATTTGTTACGGCCAAAAAGACCAATAATTCCTCTGAAACAATGTTTTTATCAGGTTATCCCATTTTTTAACAATAAATGGAATTTTAGCCTTGTTTAAGGGGGTCTTATTGTATTTTTCGGGCCAACGAGGCCATACCCAAGTAGTAAGGGATATTTCTTGGCATCTAAGAGGCCCATGTTCAATACTTGGTGGAGAAAAATTTCCAGTACCGTCGTAGTTACTGTCGCAGGTACTGTAGTTGTATTGTAGTGGGTATTGTTCAGTATTGTAGCAGCCAGATCTATTCACCTAATTTGGGCCTTCGGGCAACCGGTTTGTGCCTAAGAGTCTCAAGAGACTTTGGGCCATAAAAGTTCATCGGGTCATAGGGCCTTTGGTCCACATAAAGGCCATGGTGTAGCCTATTTCATACAGAGCAAGCCCCATAAGAGGAATAGTGCAACAAGAGTAGCAGTCCCCAAATGCTGAGGTAAAAGGATTTGAAGAATGAGAGGGTATGAGATCCACCATTGCGACCAGGAACTGTGTATATTTGTATGGGAAAATGTTATAAGATCAGATATTCATTGTGCGGAGCAAGGCGATCAATGATGCAGAATCTGGGGAGGGGCAGTTCTTGTGGGTTGGGCATGCGGGTCATGTATTGTCCAGTGTATGTCTCTAGGTCTTCGGGTTATGTATTGCTGGTCATGTCGGGCCTTTTGCCTTGGGCTTACGAGTCATGTTCAGGTTCCCCTTCAAGACTTAAAAGGGGGATTATCCATTATATAAAATAAAAAAGAAGGCCTTCAGGCCATTCCGAGTCATTGTCATTTTCGGTGTGGAATGAATTTATTCTCTCACATTATAATCATATTTATATTATAGATTTGTTTTTTTATCCTTTAAAAAAAATTTATATATAACTAAATAAATTAATATTTTCTTATATTTATTTATAATGAATCCCTTGTATAAATACATATATCATCATATCTACATTGAAATTTATTTTTAATAACATAATCTAAATATTTAGTGTACATTTTATTTAAATTATTAAATTAACCATTTTATTTAAATTATAAAAATGAACTTATATGAATTTATATATATACAAATAATTATTATATATAAACATGTGTGTGTAAATAATATATATGTATATATATATTCTAACATATATAAAAAAATATACTAAAAAATTTATTGAAAACAATATATATCCATTTTTAAATTATATATATATATAATGTTTATATATACATATATGTGTGTATTCATAAATGGAAATATATTTATATTATCTTATCTTATATTTAAATGTATATAATATATTATATATTTAAATAAATATTAATATATATATATCACATACAAACCCAAAAATATATTTTCTAAATGAATTTAAAAAAAATATTATAAAAATATTGGATAAAAAAATATATGTAAATATATATATATGTGTATATATATTAATAGATATATCATTAAACAATAAATAAAACAACATAGTGTAGTGGTAAAGGAATTCAATCATCAAATGAGGGGTGTTGGGTTTGAATCCATGTGTGCACGTGAGGCTGTAAATTTGTAATGCATTATTAAAGGGGTGATGGGGTGAAAAGCGCTGATAATGGGGGTGCGCTAGAGTGCTATTAATGGAATTGAGATCAGATATGGCCAAAAATATAATTTTACCCCCATTAATATATTCTTATCGCTGCTAAAGGACCTTTCTAATAGATCATTTTGGGAGTCCTGTTAAAGCATTCCCTTAATCATAGATTTTTTATACAACCCTTGATAAGAACAGCTAAATTCCATTTACCAGTAGTGTTAAAACCAATAATTGTAGTGGTTATATTGGATAATTCATGTAAATTAACCATTCATCATAAAATTATTTCCATTTTTCCAAGTTACCAATTATCATAATAATTTTAAAAATTCATTTTTTAAAAATAAATTATCTTTAATTAACATTCACATGTCACTATATGCATATTCTATCATGTCATCTTTCCCATTAAAATTACAAGATAATTGACCGAATTCAATACATGTGATTCTTAACCAATCCAATTAAAACAATTCACATGTTTATCCTCACATAAATCAATCTATTTCAAAACAACTTTCAATTTAACAAAGGATTTGTTTTATGCATTCCATGTTGAAACCAAAGGTCAAAGGTTCAAAGACCTATTTGGTTGCTAAAATTCTTGGTCTCAATAGAAGAAAACCTATTGGATCTATGGGAGTTATAATAATATGATTTCATCAAATACATATATTTACTAATTTGGTTTCATATTGCACTCTATGTGATGGAATGATCTCACATGTTTCACATACTAGAAGGCCAATTCAAACACTATGGATATGGAATTTACCACCTACCTAAAGAATGGATAAGAATAGATAAATTATCTATAATTTGAATAATTTAAAAACACTATGATATGAAAATTAATAGTGATAGACACATTACATCATGTAAGGAATAATAGGGTCAGCGAAGAATACAAGATGTATTCATCAAATTGAAGAAGAATTCACCAATTTTAATTAATCTGGATTGATCTACGATCAATGAATATAGAGAATCATTATAAGGATATTATATGAATTATAGAACCTTAAAAATATACTTAATAAATATTTGGATTCATTTAGGGTATTTTAGGTGTTTAGAATTCATCTCTGGGTGTTAATACATCTTATCCCATCAGTTAGACAGCCTATCCCACTACCATGTAGCAGATGATGGGAATCAACAGCTAGCCATTAGAGTCCTCTTGGTCACATATTGTTCTAGATACCCCATAATAAATCAAATTTCAATACTACAACTCTGGTATTTCATTCCACCACTAGCCTCTAATTAACTTGAATTCTTCAATCCTCGAACACCTCAAACAAAAACACTTAAAGAATAAAATTGGTCTCGATTAAAAAATTTAAGAGGATGAAACATGAGCATAAATTGGAAGACATCTAGGCCAAAAGAAGAAATCTTACACTAATTCTGGACATGATGAACATTGTGGACCTTGGGTTTGTTCAAATGTAATTAGAACCAAGCATACCACATAGTGAGAACTGAAGGTGATTCTTACGCTTTGTGGGCTCACCATGAGAGGGTGATAAGATGTTGAAATCATATATTACCCATGTAGAATAATTAATTAAGGTGGGTTCCCATGTTATTCATGTAATATCTCATTAGGGAGTTTTCCATTTCCCATTTAGAATGGGTGGTTTTGGATGGATTATATAATAGTTTTAATGAGGTAATTTTTTTGAATATATAGATGATATTGATGGGCTTCCATTGTATTTTCCATTAGATCATTCATATAATGGTTTTTTGGTTATTTTATAATCTTATAATTGGTGGTTCTTTTTTCTAAGGACTTTTTACATTCACTTCATCATCCTAAAATAATTATAAATATTCAAGGGACCCTGATGGGTCTCTATCCCTTTAGAGACCATGATATTGATAATGGTAACTGGTTTATGTTCTTAGATTTTAATTTCAATATTTATGAATCATTATTGGTGGTACTAAGATGATGGGTCGTTATTAATGGTTTTCTCTGTTTTTAGTGATGTTCCCATGTATAGTCACCCTCTATTTTTTGAAAAATGGATTTATAGGGGTTGAAATAATTCTTGTAGGGAGATTATAACACGACATGTTAATATTATTTTATTTATCTAATTTCATTTTGTGGTTTTCTAAAATTGGAAAGGATTCAATAATTAGTTTGCATAAAACATTACTTAAAATTAATTATCATCATAGTTTCCACACCATTTGTACATGGTTTTGAAAACCTTATAAATGATTCTAACAAAGGGGTTTTCTTTTTCTTGTGGGATACCACACATAGTTTACATTAAATAATTTGGTTACCCTTATTTACTGTAATTATATTATATTTTTTGAAAATGAATATTTAATGGTCAGGGGTAATTAAAAATTATTGAAGGTCCTAATGGAAACCATAAAACATACCTTTTTGTGTGAGTGTGCATAAGAGTGGTGGTGAAAAATTTACACATGGTCAGTATAAACCTTCTCTATCAACCATGAACCATGCTGCATTTTGGATAACACTGTTCATAAGATTGGAACATAGTTTGGAAAACAGTGTAGCCAAACCCTTATGTTTTTCCATATTTCATTGAAGTTGAAATTAACTATTTGACACCTTGTTTTGATATATTTATTGTTCCCATTACCCTAACATTAATGCATCAATATTTTCATGATCATGAGGAGATATCTGTATTCTTCATTCTCTCATTTTGGATTCTCCTAATTTTATTTTTAACATCTTACATATAAATATTTCAATTATTCTGATTTACACTTCTTAATTCCCCCCATTCAATTACACCATCAATTATCGTTATCCTTTAAATCGTAATCGTAAATTTATATGATATTTGAGGTTTTTTATCTAATAATGAAATTTTCTAAATTTAGGGATTGTAGAAGTTGATTGATAAATATTTTGGGTGATATCCATGGATGGGGATGAATAATGACATAATTTCAATTTCTAACTCCATTATTAATAAACTCTTGGGATGATTGAGTTTTATAAACTCATTTTCAAAAAAGGTGTAATAGTATATGATGGTTTGGATTAAAATTCAAATAGTTTCTATAGAACTTATTACATAGAATAAAGGGGTTTCATATGGATTATATAAATTTTTTTTGAATTAAATGATTTTATATGTGGATATATAATTTAATTTTTTTGTGGTATTCTGAATGGGATTCTAATGAAAAATTTAGGGCTTGATCATTGGATTATATTTTCAAGGTAAACATTAATGTTTTAAAATATTGTTTTAGATTTCAGAAATGTGCTCATCTAGAGAATTAAAAAAATATTTTCAAAATGTATAATTTTATAAAAAAGGAAAGATATCCTGATCTTGAATTTTTTTGCTTTAGATTATCATATTATACTATAATGGAAATAGGATCATAGCTAATCATAACTTTATTGATTTCAAATTTTATTTGTTTTACTATGTGTGTATTTTTTTTGTTCTTTTAAGATGGATATATTAAGTGATAAGGATTTCTCTATATAAGGGTATTGATGGTGAGACGTGAAATTTATTTTTCATTACATTAGTTATTTTTTCAATAATATTTTCATCTCCATGATTGTTTAGAGAAGGGAATTCAAGCTAACTATATAAATTCATTGTTTAGTTAAGACCATTATTATGGATTTAGATCATTCTAGGGGGACATTACCTATATTATGTGATTTTTTCGGAGATGAATAATTTCCCTTGTATTTTAACAATCTTTGGATGTTTGTAAGGCCCAACTGGGCTAATTGGACTATTGTTATGAACATATCTTTTAGTGTCGACCTAAGTATCATGCCACTAGTTCACGGTAACAATAAATTTGTACCTATACCTTTTACCGTGGTTCTTGTTAATTTATTGGTGGTTCTATATTGGATATTTTCGTTTTATATTTATTTTCTCTAATATTTGTTTTGTATATAATCACATCTTATTTTATTATTTATTTTCATTTGTTTCTTGACCTTGTGGTTCCACATTGATTGAGAGTTTTGAAAAATGGATTATTATATAATGGGAATATTTTTATTGGTCAGTAGAAAAGATATTTTAAATATGGTAAAAAGGTTGGTTTTGTTTTAAATATGGTATTTGGATTGGATTTAGAAACTGGTTTTTATGGATTCCAATAGTTAAAATGCTATTTTTTTCGTTCACCTATTAATAACGATGGATTCAAAATGATTAATGTTTTTAGATTCATGAAACTATATTTATGAATTATTTTTAATATGGATAATTAATAGGAAACCTTATTTTCCTTAGTAATTATTATATATTTAATGACATTATTATTTAAAGGAATTGTTTGGAATCCTTTCTGAGATCTTAATTGGCCTCTTTGATCATACCATACATGAAAACATTCATGTGTGTATATAGATATTAGGTGTTATGAAGGATACATGTTATTCTATAGATTGAATATTATTTCTTATCGGTTGGTGGATGATATGGGACATAGGTTGAAATTATAGGTTCAATAGAGGTTCTTAGACTATTTTTTATGCTCTTAATATTATTTCATGATATGATGTATATACTAATATTACATTCCTCTACCTTTATTCAATTATTTATTATTATACATCATTATCTATTATTTCAATTTGATGTTTGTATGCCTTTAAAAATGTGTTGAATCATTTTTTGGGATATGTCTCATTTAGCTTACTTTCTTATTTTAGGCATTCTTATTTAAGGTTTCACGGATTGGATAAGTATGTATGATCCATGAATTATATTATATAAATGAAATTTTGGGTGTTAAATGTTATTTGAATGTGATATCATTCCCTATTCTGATTCTTATGATGACCAGTCTCTAGATTCAAGCCCATGGGGATAAAAAATTCACTTGTATAGTTATAATATAATTGGTATGGGAATTTTTTAGGTTAACTAGGACCGATTAAATAAATTTAGTCCCATTTTTTCTATGAGAATATATTGTAAACTATTATCTAACTGAAAATCAAATTTTTATTATTCAAACACTTTTGAAGAAAAAGTGAGATACCATGAGATCAACCAAAAAAGGACATAATAGAACCATTGAATGGTAGCTTAGGCCTACCATAATTAATCTACCTAAATTTTTTTGAAGAGATGTTGATTACATATTTGATTGGTTACTCTCTAAGAAAATCATAAAAATGAAAGGTCATCTTGTCCTAAGCCTAGATATACGCCCCGATACTGATTTTTCCACTATTGAATCCCCAAAAATGATAGGGTCCAATATTTTGATTCAAATATATTTCTCCTCATTCGGGGGCACCCTAAAAGACCTCCCCATCTGTCAGGAAGATTCCTCCTAAATTTCATTATAAAACATAGTATATGTATCCATTTCTTCCTCTGAGAACATAAGAAATTCTAAATACTTCTCAACCACATCACCTGATTTTTATGTTGTTGGAAAGCATCATTTATGTTTTCCTTTATTTCTTTAAACTTCTTTTCTGAGCGTTTCTATATTGGAGTATGGAAATATAAGTAATACTTACTCTATTTATGGATAATCTTATTGCTACAGCTTCCCCCCCCCCCCCCCCCGAGCATAGATATCAATCTCCCTGAACCTCTACCTCTACTTCATCCACACTAGATTTTCTCACATCATCAAATTCCTTAATCGGATCAACAAGTGGATACTATTTAAAATGACTAACAAACTATACTACTATCACCTCCATACTAGGTAGTGCCTTATTGAATTTCCCTGAGCACACCACCTCAACAAATGATACTCCAAAGGAATTATTAGGTGATTCCACAAACACATTGGCATCCCTTTCACTAGCTAAATCAGATCATTCCATCATAGGATGGGTTGAATGTATCTTAAATATATCTCGTTCCCACTCAAAATTAATTGTTTCCCTTTTTATCCCCAAGTGAATGACATCATCAGCATCACTACAAACTCCCATGCCCAGTGATGTTTTAAAAGATAGATCCATTGAAATATTCAGACCATTAAGATCACCTATTATCCAGGTGAAAACACTCTTGACTTTTGGTTATGAATTTGTAGGTTTAGATAGCTTAGGTCTTACCCGGGTAACATCACTGGAATTTAGTGTTCCTTTAATCCAAGTGATCAAAACAAAACATCGTCCACCTCGCTTCAAAGAAGTAACATTGCATTCAGCCTTCAATGCCCATTCAAAGACATCGGTCTGAGAAAGCTCAAAACCAATAGCAGAACTGATAAATATTACACTGAAAAAGTTTTACTGAGTAGTAGGCCCCTCACTTAGGACCCATTTAGACTGAGAAGTAGTCGCTACAGCTTACTCCCATGTTACACTCCTACCCGCCATCTATCTATGTCCCAATTTTTTACACACAGAATAAAAATAATACTAATTTTAAAATATAACGTATTGCTTACACATAAAATCTCCACCAAAAACGATCCATAAAATATCAATAGGTGGATTCAACAAATAAGCCTCAACACTGATTGTAAACAATTATTATTTAACAAATGAGTCTGATTTTTTTCATAAAAATGATTTATTATTCATCAAAATTCAATATCATTATTTGAAAAGATAATCGGATAAAATAATTTTTATACTAGATAAGTTATGTATCCAATAATATAAAGAATAATGATTCAATAACAAATATTGGATTATTTAGTTAATTCTAATTTTTTTAAATTTCAAAACACACAGAATACCATATATGATATCAACAAAATAGTTTATTTTTTTAAATATTCTAAAAATTTAAATATTGTTTTTTAATAAAATATAAAATAATTTTGGGTATATTAAAATAATACCTTGAAAAGGATATTGTATATAGGTTTAATGTTGGAGTATAATTGTAAATAAAATTTTTAAATCCAAAACATCTAAAATTTTATCAAAAAATATCCAATCATAAATGTTTTAGGTTATTCTTATAAGGAGATAACAGAAATATTAATTTATTTATCGTAACAAATTGAATTGTACTTGATTATTAAATGTTCCAGGTTATGTTGTTATGGACATAATGTAAATATTACATAAGTAACAAAATTATTTTATAGAAAATATTTATAGAATGAGTCTCAAGGATGTTGATGATGTTCATTGAATTATATAGCAGATGTTATTAATGTCCTAAAATTCCATATTTTTGAGTTTATGAGTTTTAATATGTTTAAGGAGTTAATCATTAGGAATAATATGCCTATGTCCAATAATTCTTGCAACTGGTTGACCTCATTGATTGTACTCAATAAATTTTTTAAATAGGGATTCTTATCAAATTTTTATATATAGATGTATAAAGAGTTATATTCAGATAGAATAATTTATAAAATACCCATAAAGTATAGTAAACATAATTATTATTCAGTAGTATCTCATTTATTATATGATAGATAAGTTCTAATATAGGGTTTTCTGAAATATTCGTAAAAGTGTTTAATGATATAAAATTCATCATAAAAAATGAAATCTCTTCTTTATCATTATTTTATGTTGGATGCATCTATTTATATATATATATACATTTTTTAAGTGAAATAATAATTTAATTATCAAAGTAAACCATTTAGTTATCACTAACTAATGATTTCCATGGGACAATATAGGTTTTATATAAATGTCAATGCAAAAATGAATGTGATTATTATATAAATATGTGAAATATGATAATGAGGCACAAAATTATATATCATTCTAAAGAACGGATGAAGTATACCATATGATTTTTTATACTCAATGTGATTGGTATTATAGTATGGATTTTTTATTTATTGAGTCACTACACCTACGATTAGTGACATAGCTTTCATTATAACATTTATAACATGATACCCTATATACAAAAGATTTGAGTATTAGTTTATTAGGGGTGTATGGGTATGTTTTTGATTGTGTCATCATTTGGAGATCAAACATCGTTATATTTTTCATATCATATGATTAGAATGAAATTAGATTCATTGACTGAGATAGAGGGAGAATATGTATGGCCATACTAAATATGTACATGTAATGTACCTATCTACATGGATATGGGAGTGTGATAAAATTTTATATTAGATTAACAAAATTTGAATATTCAAACGACCTGGTTAGTATAGATTCATAGAATCAAGAATTTTTTAGGATACTATAAGTGATTGAAACAAATCAAATCCCTTAGTCTCATAATGTATTTAAAATTTAGTGATTGAATATTCATATATGAATGATATGTGATTATTAGACCCAATTATAGAGATACCAATGTTTGATGAAGATCATATAAGATCCCTTATAGCTGGGGTAGTAGTAATTATTTTCGAGAGAATAAAATTTTCTTACATTTAATCATACTATGATTCATTTTTTCAATAATGAAAAGGGTAATGGGTAACCCATTGGGGTTCAATAAATGGAATTTAGTTTGAATTTGAGAAATAATTTGAAAAAAAATAGTTTTTGATAATATTGATTTGGATGGGATTTTAAAAAAGTGTTACAAACAATATCATATAATGTAGTTATAATTATAACTTTAAAAATATTTTTCTAAATACATTAAAATGAGTATAATATTTACTTTCACAAGTTAATGTATAAAATAAAATATAATGCTATGTTCGAGGAATGTTTTCTTTCTTTAGTGAAATTAATAAATTATTATAAATATTCACGAAATAATAATGTAGTATTACATCGCTAATCAGATTGTAATTTACAATAACAATTTGCATAAATTCTAATATATATAGCTTATGAGAATCAATTACTATGAAATATAGATATATCGTAAATTAATTACTAGAAAATGATTAATGTATAATCTAAAACATATCATTGTTCTAATTATTATATGGATTGTAAAAATGTTCACTTTCAAGACTCTTAAAACCCATCCAACATTATTATGTTAATATTCAAATCCTCTTACACATTAATCTATTATGAAATGAGGTTTTTATGCACATTATTTACATTTATTTAAATTATTTCATTAATTTTTTTTTCAGAAATATACATGTAATGATATGCTGTGGATTATATGATTGGGGATCATCCGTATAACCTATATAAAAAATAATTATCCTTTGGAAGGTGTTTAAACATCCTTACAATTCTATTATCTAAAATAATATTCCTGAATATCCATCACCCTTCAATATATATTACATTTATATTAGATTATCTCATCATGGAATTGAGACAATTCATCCAAATGTTCTTTATGATTCATAGAAACCCATAAATACACCTGATAGGGAAGAACCATTTAGTTTCTATTTTTTTCATTATAAAATTATAACTGCATTCCTAGTATAAGGTAAAAGGTATTAACAATTTTTTATCTATTTCACATGGATTCGATTTCAACAGTATAAAGATCTTGGTTCCATGAGTCTTATTAACTATTTACATTAATATTTATTATTATTATTATTATTTAAAAAATTATTATCCGAAATGTCTGCTATATGGATCTGGAGCATGGTTTTAGGAATGGTTCAATAAATGTGTACTTCATAAAAATAGATAACCAAATAAAACCCCCAAAAGATACAATGTATGATCTCAAGGAATTATGTTTTTTGATAGTGGAGACACATTAGGTAACATAGGTGGTATTGTAACTTGGGGTGTGTATTCTCTGGTCACATGATGTGAAATTCATCTTTGATAGTTTTGGTGTTTTCATTAATTCCACCTTAAATAGAATACCAAAAATATCCTCATGTGAATTTGATTCGATAGCCCAATTGTTTTAGTATTGAAATCCATATAGTATTGCACTATATTAAATGTATCAAAATACCTCAAACATATCTGTGTTATTGTACACATAAATAACTAACAAGTTGTACTAAAAGGCCATTTTCCTTCTATAATCAAATATTTATATCAGATTATTTGGTTATGCCTATATAGGATTTACATTCTAAGAGAGTGTGTATACCTACACAAAATCTATTCTAGGAAGATAGTTTTTATTAATAGTGATGGAATACACCTAATGTAACCCTCTCGGTATGTCATGTATATCAACTTCACATGTATTTGAGTAGCAGAAGTGTATGGAATCTTCAGTCTTTATAAACTACTCATCGGGTTCCCTATAGGGACATGCCGAGTATTGAGAATATTCAATTATTCCTTATATCTTTCGACCAATGTTTCTATTTTGGAAATATGATTAGTCCATGGTAACCAATTTACCATTTAGAATTTGATAGTTCTTATTTATTTATCATATAGGGATTATTACTTTATGCATTCTGGTAGTTGATTTGTGCAGCATCATATGGATGATGAAATGGGTGAGTGGATGACTAGTAAAACATCAAGGTCGGTAATACTTATACAATATATCAATTTAAACGAAAAATGGTATCCTATATATCTATTGGTGTGGGAACATCTTGTATATGAATGAATATGAGTATTATTCAGAAGGATATTATAAACCTCTCATATGATGCACAATAAAGACAAAGGGGTAATTTTCCTCTATTAGGATTGATACTCCCTTGACTGAGATGTCTTACATAAAGAATGGGGTCACCCATTACTACATCTACTAGGGGATGTTGTCTAAGTGATAGATATATGATTTCAAATGGGGTTTTTTTATATTAATATATGTATTTTAGGTTTCTTTATAGTGTTATAAATTAATAGATTTGAGTCATTGTAATCAATAATCTTCTTAACCCTAGTTTCTTGTTACATAAAACACATATATGATTTTAGTAAATTTTTATACATTATATTGTAAATTATCTTTTTTATTTAATGGATTCTAAAGTGATATATTTTTACTCTACCTTTCATATCCCACATTCCTACACATGTTATGTATGTGTGGATAATTCATACTTTGGAGGTGATTTTAAATATTGTTAAACAAGGGGAGTTGGTACATAACAGATCATGGTGGTGTTCTTTACTGGAGTTTCTCGTGTTGGAATTAATGTGACTTTTTGTTCATCTCTTCCATTATTAAAAATTTGTATTTGTCATGGGAGATTGTGAATTTACATTATATTGTATATGAATTTGGATTTTATTACATTATTTTAATATTTATCAATTTCATAAATATAATGCAATGTAGATAGTTTATATATAAAAGGGTTTGAAAATTATATATTATATCATAGTTATTTTTCGATGTTTTAGATTTATTAATTACAGACAACCATAAACATGGGGATCTTTCCCTACACTTTTCGCAATCCCCGGACCTATCAGAAGGAGGATTGGGGTGGCACACTTAGCTTACTACATACCCAAGAGGGGTCTTGGTGTGTCGAGTCATGAAAACATTTAAATCAAAAAATATATAATTTCAAAACTATAATTTTTGATAATTATGTGTCGGTTGTATAAATTAATGTTTCAGCACACAAAACATTCAACAGATATTGTTAAGATCAATCAATTCCTTCCCATATTGATCCATGAAGGAAATTCAATATATTTCACTATGGCATTCTATTTTTTCTTACGTCTCACATATTTTAAATTATCTCATATGTTATATATCATTTTAAAGTTATTAATTAGATAGAAAATAATCCCACTAGATAACATCCAATCAAAATTCAACATTAGTTCGTCATGTAATAACATTCCCATTATAGAATATTTGGAATGAGGTTTTCACAGATCATTGTTTCTAGGTTTATGAGTGATTTAATTGTCTTATCAACTATTATTTACAAAAAAATCATAAATAATGTTTAATTTTCTTTAATTATATAATATATTGAATTTTAATGATTATAATATGATGTAAATGTTGAATCCCATAACATGTGAAATTTTTTCGGTATATCGCTATTTTTTGAGTTCATCATAGGTAGTTTTTTCCTATGACATAGATTTTATCCATGTTTTACAGTTTATTAATCAAGGGGGGAAATGAATATTTTAAATCTTGTTCTCTATTAATATATGTCACTTCGTCAAATATAATTCTATGAGTCAACTAAATTCACTAGTCTTTATTCTTTTCACTTATTAAGGTTTTATCATATGATGAAGTTCTTCTCTATCATTGTGTATTAAATAGTCAAATCCACTCTCACATGTTGTTATATATTTATTTTAGTATAAAGATATTTTTTCATCTTCTCCATTTTTACATATTTATATTCATGAACTCAACCAAAAAAATAAATAACATAACAAATTTAGTAAAATATTTCAAACAATATAAAAATATATTTTTTTCTCCTGAACATATAAATTAAACCATTTCATAAAGTAAATAATAGACATAGAAGGATCCCTTCAAGACAATTCTTTATAACATGTACAAATTTTTTAACAATCCATTATCCATATTATTCATTATTCAATACATGTTTTAATATCTCATTCAAAAGATAGAACTATCATTTTTATACTAATACATGTAGTGTGTAACACCCTGAGCTTCTACGATACGCTTCTCATTCAATAATGCAATAGCTTGCATTGTACGCAATTTCTAGTTCTAACACACCAATTCCAATCAATGTAGCCGTTATGAATAGTAATACCTACTTTTTGAAATTTTATAAATTTTATCATTCCAAATGGACTTCGTTTTTGTATTCGTAATATCGATATTATCCTATGTTTAATTCTTTGTAATTTTCGGAGAACTTCCAATCTTTTATGAATAGTGAAAAATAGTTAAAAACAACTTTTTTAATAAAAATAAATTATAGTGATAAATTATAGTATTGAGGGGTTTTAAAGTGTAATTAGAATATATTTTTACCATTTTATCCAATGGTGGTCATTAGAATTAATTTCACTTTGAAATTGGACATAAACAATTGTCAATCCTTTGATATATATTGTTTCTTAAAAACATGCTATTTGTAGTGACAACGAGAATTAATGATAAAATTAATTAATGAAACTTATATTTTTGGAATTTTGTATAATAGATATCATTTTTTAATCCATAATATCAATTATATCTTAGGGTGAAATTTTGGCATTGTTCTGAAAAATATCAATTTTTGATGAATAGTGAAACCACTAAGTGGTAGTTAAAAAACTGATTTCTTGTTTAAATGAAATATTACCACTTCTGTGATTTGATTTTCATGTAATTCTACAGACATGGTTGTCATTATGAAGTAAAATGTGCTTCAATGGGATTAAAATAATTTTTTGGTGAATAGTAACTTTTAAGTTTAATTAATCGTGATTAAAGGTAATTAGTGAAATTTAAGGTAAAAATGATATTATTAAAATATTAAAATACCTTTAAACATGGCCTACCCCTATTTTATTTGTCAAGGAAGACCAATACAATCCATGGGTCAACTTGGGGACCCCATGGAGCCACTTTGGTAGGAAAATGACATAAATAACTTTTTATTTAAAGTAAAAATAAAAATTTCACAAACATAAGTTGTTTTACTAAAACAATTTTTAAATGGGGTTATACAAGTAATATATTTGAATATAAATATTCATTACAAAGATAAAAAGATTTCCTATGTCATGTTTTTTTTATAATTTTTAGACATTAAATAAATTAAATTATTTATGACACCATGATGATGCCGCGATTACCTCATTATTTAACGATTTAAATAAAATGAAAGGATAATTTATAATATAAGGTTTACACTTGTAAAAAACCTATTGGATGAGGATATTTGGAACTCTTATCCCCTTATCCTCGAAATATATCATTTTGGGACCTTTAGAATCCGAAAATCATTTCATAATAAAGTAACATTTCAATCTTTCCAAGAGTGCCCCTTCTCTCCTCTTATAAAAGGCGCCCAACTCTACCACCTTATTCACACTTTCAAGCCATTTGTCTCGGACAAACTCTGCCCAAATACTCTCCCAAATTCCTTCTCTCACTCCTAGAAGCCTCACATTGGGCATAATTCTTCCCAAGGAAGCCTTTGGCTCAAATCAGAAGAGTTACATGATTTTAAGGTAATGTCTTCTCTTATGTTATTTTATTTTTCTTATCCAACCCCCTAAACTCTTTTTTTTAATTTATTTTGTAACAACACCAGTATCCTCAATATACTAGGATGTTGTTATAAGAAGTATTCTATCTACACTTACACACAGCTACATCTAATGGTTAAAGAACATACTGTTTCTGTGAATGGCGAATTTCTGCCACACGAAATGACGATTGTTCAACACTCATATAACACCTTCAATGGTGGACATTAAGATGTCACTCTATTTATATATATGATATATAATATGTTTTTGTTTTACTAATTGTTCTGTATTTTTCATTTATGGCATACCTTTATTGTTTCCATTATGGGTAAACGCGATATTTTCATTTTAGGAAGTGCGGACTACCACCCCCTCAAAGTGATTTGAATCATTAATTCCATATGTGGGATGTATAAAGGATGTAGTAAATGATATTATATATGATATTATACTGGAATTATAATATACCTTTATATATTTATGATTTCATTCCATTAAATATGAAATAGAAATGAATGTAGCGTTCATGCGTACGTACGGCTTACCGTCTCCATGAACGGTGCATTTCATTTCCTACCTCTAAATGTTATGTAATATTATGAGTGAATGTATATACTAGATATATATGAGATATATTATATCTATATCATTAATATAATTCTGGATATAATGGATATTTCACCACATGAACAACTTGTAATTATAAGAAGTCTATTTTTGACTCAAGTACCAAAGATTGACAAAACGACCATTATTAACTTAAATAATTACATAATGTTCATAACATGATAATAAGTGATATAAAAGGAATAAAAAACTTGAAAAAAGGTTCTTCAGTAATTATAAATTAACTCTAGTTTATTATTCAGGAGGTTAAAGAATGGTCGAGTCAAGACAGGACGCAAGGTAAGGGAACTTCTTAACCCAATTTCCATTCATTGAGTTAATCTCCTAATTTCGAATTATATCATCGTATTATTATATCCTATCTTGTATTTGTACTGTAATTTTGTATACTTATATTGGATACACATAATAGATCTATTTTATTTATAAAAATGATCTTTTTAAGGGACTTCGTCTCAATCTCCTTTCTTTGAGGCATATTTTGTTTTATAGACAACTTTTTTTATACGGTGTATAAACAGCATTTACTTTTATGATTATTCAAAAGGAATATTTTTATACAAATTATTTTACTAAATGATAAAAATGAATGTTTTTATTTTCGTACGTATACGTCGACAACGATTTCTCTGCCGTCGTGACCATTATTTGTGTTTTGGTATCCTCTACAAGCCATAACTTTTTTTAAATGAAAAACTAGTAACATGTTTTACTTTTATTTTATTTTGGTTTTGAAAATGGTATGTATCAAACATTATTTACGAGTCTTAATATATGAAAACCCAGTGTAAATGTATAAGTATTTAATGCATGCTTAAAAATGTTTTCAGAAAACCTGACTCTCGAGTGTGGTAGACAGGAAGGGATTGGGCGTGGACCCATCATGGCCTGTAATTAGTCGAGCAGTATCAGAATTAGTTATTTTGTTTTCAGAATATTGCATAATGTTTTCAGAAAAACACAGGAGTATATTTGAGCAATTTTAAATATAAGTATCTTCTAAAATTGAAATGTTATTTTGATGCCGCAATTAATTGCAAACAGTATTTTAAAAAATGGTATTCCTAAATGTTTATATACCATTTTTCATACAAGGAATGGATTGGACTTAATAAGTGATAGGTGGATCCCGCTATAGCTCCTAGATTCATCGGTAGGTCTCATGAGAAAAACTAGTTTCTTGGCATGAGGCCTTGACAAAATATTATTTGTAGTCTTTGCACGAGGCCTTGGCTACATGGTTATGATAGTCTGTTATTATTCATTCCATCATTATGAAAGTGGATATTGATATTTTATGTGATTATTCTACTAGTAGAATATCCATGTGAGTAAGTAAATGGAATTATTTCATTTTAATTTTTCCTTATTATGCTAAAGTTCAAGTTTAAAAGGATTTTGTTTTACTTATACATTGCCTTAAATGTTAATGACTATTTATGAAAGCTTTCGCTATATTGTTATCCTTACTGAGCATCTGAGCTCACCCCTTTCAATGTTTTAATTCTTCCAGGATGTGAAGAAGTATATTCTGAATGACCTGCTGGGATAATATAAGGGGATATGAAGAGAAGATTTTGTAGTTTTGTTTTACTTTATGATGTAATGTAAGACATATGAATGTATCTTCTATTTCCAAGGATACTAAACTAATCAGTCTTTCGTGACTTGATCTTTTGTGATCATGCCAATGTTACGAAGTAAGGCACGGACTCTGGGTAACTGGGGTCGGGGCGTTACAGTTGGTATCAGAGGTAGTTTAGTACTAACCTTGGAAGCTAGATTTAGATAAACTCTGATTAGATCACATAGCCCAAAGATAGACTTTGAGGATTAGTATAGAAGAACATCCTAGAATATTGGTATTACAAAGATTTTGTGAGTTTTCCAAGAAATACATCCCTGTCTGGATACGAGCAGGTAGAGGTGGCTCTCGCACAGATGTACCTAGGGGTAAAACCCGAAAACACCGCTTTGAGCTAGACTCGAACGGGAACCGGTGCATTAAAATGGGCCTTGCTGTACTCTTGGTTACGACACACCCAGGGGATATGCTTAGGATAATTGTCATTTTCTTTACAAACCACTATGAAGGGTTATGAGTATATACTTCCTCAAAGAAAACTTTTTTATGATTATGGATTATATCCATAAATAGTTCAATTAGTGTTAAGTGTTTTACAAGTATGGAATTTTGTATTTTGATTCATAAACTAATCTAGTTTATGACATTGTATAGAAATGGCTCCTAGTGGAAGGAATGGAAACCATATCAATGAACGCACTTCGTGTAGGGATTTCCCTCCTGCTCAAGATAATTATTGTGGAGTTGGAGATACAACTGGTGCTGATCAACTTATTACCATACTGGGACAACTCACTCAGGTTATGAATAATAACCGTACTCGTTTGGAGCACCCTCATCCGCAACGTGGAGGATAAATGTTAGACTACTTCATGAGGCAATAACCGCCAACATTTAATGGGGGTACAAATCCATTAGTATCTGAGAAATGGATAAACTCCTTAGAGAAAATATTCCATGCCTTTGGGAGTAGCGAAAGGGAGAAGGTTTTCATGGTAGTCTACTGCCTCACTGGAGATGCTGATCAATGGTGGTCGCTGATTCAAAACACAAAGGAAGATGAAGAAGTATCAAGTATGGAATAGAGGGAGTTTAAGGAAATTTTATTAGAAAAATACTTTTCACATGACCATCGAGCAGATATGGAATGGAAATTTCTAAGTCTGCGACAGAAGGAGGATGAGAATGTTGCAAAGTATGAGGCTAACATTAAAAGGTTAGCGAGGTATGATGCAGATTATATACGTAACCCAAGAAGTAAGATTCATCATTTATTTGATGGGTTAAAACCATTTCTCCGTCGAGCTTTAGTATCACAATCTTTCTCAACATACGAAGATATAGTCTCGTGTCCTATCAAGACATAAAAGGAATTCTCTAAGTCTTATGAAAATAAAGTAAAGCAAGAGAATAAGAGAATGGTGGAACAAGAGACGGATAAAGGGAAAAAGGGAAAGAAGGATTTTCCATTATGTGATAATTGTGGGAAGAATCTCCCTGGTACTTGCATAAAAGGAATGAGAGTTTGTTATAAATGTGGAGAAAAAGGTCACCGGGCGCGTGATTGCAAGGGAAAGAAAGAGGCTATCAATGTTGAATGCTACAATTGTAGAGAAATGGGGCATTATGCAAATCAATGTCCTAATCGTCAGGGAAACTTACCTCAGAAAAGGCCAAGGGATCAAGGCCAATCTCATGTTGTGACTATAGTTGAAGCAGAATAATTAATGTATTAGTGCTTTTGTAATGATGGATTATATTCTGGTTATTAGAATAATGTGATATATATATAAGTATTGTACTATAGTACATTTTGATTTCATTAAGGTTTTAATATGATGAAGGTAATCATGTTTTTGAATGTGATAATAAGAGAAACTTTACCTTGTCTGAGGAATCTGAGGATACAATTGATTTTGGAATTTAGAGACCTTTTAGAGAAATTCTGGACAGAGGTATATTGGATAAATAGAACAGTTGGTATTAATTAAGATGAAATTTGGATAGTATTGTTTAAGGTTAAAACATTTCTTAAGTTTATTTTTGGAATATTATAATACTATAGTTTTAGGAAAAGGACAACCTGCAGGGTGGGGCATAACCCGTCGTGTCGAACAAAGCTGTAGGAATCGAACCCACAACCATAGTGCGGCAGGCCTTTATTACCTACGACTAGCCTACATGAAGTCCCTGGTTATTACAAAATAGTTTTCCTAATCTAAATGGTATGTGGTAATATTTATAACCTTATAAAATTAGGATAAATAGAATATTTTTGAGTTCTGTTACCATTTGGAATGAAATATGGGTTTGTGGTAAAAATTTATTGAAGAATGAAAGTATACATAACAAGTATGTATATTCCCTTACATTCTTAGTAAATCTCCTAAATAAATTCCTCAACTTTATAAAAGGTAACTTAAAACAAAAACATTGCCGGTTAACTTTTCCAACTGGGGATTCAATGACCGTTTAACCAATCACAAGTTTTTGATTTTCTTATGTTTAACTTTCTCCTAATCTAGTTTTCTACAACTCTCCATCAGACCTTGATGGTTTGTTTTTCTTCCATATCCATATTTTCATAGAATCCTAGTAAGGGCTATCTCGGGTGACCTTTTTACTTCTCTTTCTTTCTTTTAATGTTATATTTTTATTAACCTTATTTCCGATGTGGGTTTTCCACAAAGGTATTTTCTATTTTCAACTTTTTATTTTCAATGAAAAATTTCAAATTGCGAGGAAGCAATTTATTGAAGGATGAGAGAATGTAACACCCCGAGCTTCCACGATACATTTCTCATTCAATAATGCAATAGCTTGCATTGTACGCAAATTCGAGTTCTAACACACCACAACCAATCAAAGTATCCGTTATGAATATTAATACATACTTTTTGAAATTTTATAAATTTTATCTTTCCAAATGGACTTCATTTTTGTATTCGTAATATCAAAATTATCCTAATTTTAATTCTTTGTAATTTTCGGAGAACATCCAATTTTTTATGAATAGTGAAAAATACTTAAAAACAACTTTTTAAATAAAAATAATTTATAGTGATAAATTATACTATTGAGTGGTTATAAATTGTAATTAGAATATATTTTTACCATTTTATCCAATGGTGGTCATTAGAATTAATTTCACTTTTAAATTGGACATAAACAATTGTCAATCTTTTGATATATATTATTTCTTTAAAACACACTATTTGTTGTGACAGCAGAAATTAATTATAAAATTTATTAATGCAACTTATATGTTAGGAATTTTGTAAAATAGATATCATTTTTGAATTTTGAATATCAATTATATCTTAGGGTGAAATTTTGGCATTGTTCTGAAAAACATCAATTTTTGATGAATAGTGAAACCACTAAGTGGTAGTTAAAAAACTGATTTCTTGTTTAAATGAAACATTACCACTTCTGTGATTTGATTTTCAAAAAATCCGATATACATGGTTTTCATTATGAAGAAAATGTGGTTCAATGGGAGTAAAATATTTTTTTGCTGAATAGTAACTTTTCATTTTAATTAATCGCGATTAAAAGTAATTAGTGAAATTTAACTTAAAAATGATATTATAAAAATATCAAAATACCATTAAACTTGTCCTACCCCTATTGTATGTGTCATGGCCGACCAACACAATCCATGGGTCAACTTGGGGACCCCATGGAGCCACTTTTGTGGAAAAATGACATAAATAACTTTTTATTTAAAGTTAAAATAAAAATGTCAAAAACATAAGTTGTTTTACTAAAAAAAAATTTAAATGGGATTATACAAGTCATATTTTTTACTATAAATATTAATTAGAAAGATAAAAATATTTCCTACGTCATTATATTTTTTTTATAATTTTTAGACATTAAATAAATTAAATTATTTATGACACCATGATGATGTTGTGATTACCTCATTAATTAACGATTTAAATAAAATGAAAGGATAATGTCAAATCTAAGGCTTACACTTTTCAAAAACCTATTGGATGAGGATATTTCGAACCCTTATCACCTTATCCTCGAAATATATCATTTTCGGACCTTAAGAATCCGAAAATCATTTCATAATAAAGTAACATTTCAATCTTTCCAAGAGTGCCCCTTCTCTCCTCTTATAAAAGGCCCCCACCTCTACCACCTTATTCAAACTTTCAAGCAATTTGGCTCGGCCAAAATCTGACCAAATACTCTCCCAATTTCCCTTTATTACTCCTAGAAGCCTCAATTTGGGCAGAATTCTTCCCAAGGAAGCCTTTGGCTCAAATCAAAAGAGATGCCCGATTTTAAGGTAATGTCTTCTCTTATGTTATTTTATTTTGATTATCCAACCCCCTAAACGCTTTTTATTCATTTATTTTGTAACAACACCAGTATCATAAATATACTAGGATGTTTTCATAATAAGTATTTGAGATACACATACACACACCTACATCTAATGGTTAACGAACATAAGGTTTCTGTGAATGGCGAATTTCTGCCACACGAAACGATGATTGTTCAACACTCATATAACACCTTAAAAGGTGTCCATTAAGATGTAACTATATTTATATATATGATATATAATATTTTTATGTTTTACTTAAGGATCTGTATTTTTCATTTATGGCATACCTTTATTTTTTCCATTGTGGCTAAACGCGATATTTTCATTTTAGGAAGTGCGGACTACCGCCCCTTCAAAGTTATTTGAATCGTTAATGCCATATGTGGGATGTATAATGGATGGAGTAAATGATATTATATATGATATTATACTGGAATTATAATATACCTTTAAATCATTATGATTTCATTACATTAAATACGAAATTGAAATGAAATTAGCGTTCATGCGTACGTACGGCTTTCCGTCTCCATGAACGGTGCATTTCATTTCTTTCCTCTAAATGTTATAAAGTATTATGAATGAATGTATATACTGTATATATATGTGATATATGATATCTATATCATGAATATAATTCTGGATATAATGGATATTTCACCACATGAACAACTTGTAATTATAAGAAGTCTATTTTTGACTCAAGTACCAAAGATCGACAAAACGACCGTTATTAACTTAAATAATTAAATAATTTTTATAACATTTTAATAAATGATATAAAAGGAATAAAAAACATAAAAAAATTTTCTTAAGAAATTATAAATTAACTCTAGTTTATTATTCAGGAGGTTAAATAACGGTCGAGTCAAGACAGGACACAAGGTAAGGGAATTTCTTAACCCAATTTCCATTCTTTGGGTTAGTCACCTAATTTAAAATTACATCATGATATTATTAAGTCCTATCTTGTATTTTTAATTTATTTATGTGTACTTATAGTGGATACACATAATAGATCTATTTATTTAAAAAACGATCTTTGTAAGGGACTCTGTCTCAATCTCCTTTCATTGAGGCATATTTTGTTTTATACACAACTTTTTTTATACGGTGTATAAACCCCTTTGACTTTTATGATTATTCAAAAGGAATTTTTTTATACAAAGAATTTTACTAAACGACAAAAAGGAATGTTTTTCTTAACGTACGTATGCGGCGACAACGACTTCTCTGCCGCCGTGACAATTATTCTGTTTCGGCGTCCTCTACAAGCCATAACTTTTTTTTAAATGAAAAACAAATTACATGTTTTACTTTTATTTTATTTTGGTTTTGAAAATGGTATGTATCAAACTTTTTTTACGAGTCTTAATATATGAGAACCCATTGTAAATGTATAAGTTTTTAATGCAAGCATAAAAATGTTTTCAGAAAACCTGACTTTCGAGTGTGGTAGATAGGAAGGGATTGGGCGTGGACCCATCACGGCCTGTAATTAGTCGAGCTGTATCAGAATTAGTTATTTTGTTTTCCGAAGCTTGCATAATGTTTTCAGAAAGACACATGAGTTTATTTGAGCAATTTTAAATGTAATTTTCTTCTAAAATTGAACTTATATTTTGATGCCTCAATTGATTGCAATCAATATTTAAAAAAATGGTATTCCTAAATGTTTATATACCATTTTTCATATAAGGAATGCATTGGACTTAATAAGTAACGAGTGTAGCCCGCTATAGCTCCTCGATGAATCGATAGGTCTCATGAGACAAACTAGTGTCTTGGCACGAGGCCTTGACATAATATTATTTGTAGTCTTGGCATGAGGCATTGGCTATGTGGTTATGATAGTCTGGATTTATGCATTCCATCATTATGAAAGTGGTCATTGATATTTCATGTGATTATTCGACTAGTAGAATATCCATGTGAGTAAGTAAATGGATTTATATCATTTTACTTTTTCCATATTATGCTAAAGTTCACATTTAAAAGGCTTTTGTTTTAGTTATACATTGCCTTAAATGTTAATGTTTGTTTATGAAAGCTTCCGCTATAATGTTATCCTTACTGAGCAGCTGAGCTCACCCCTTTCAATGTTTTAATTTATCCAGGATGTGAAAAGTATATTATTAATGACCTACATGGATTATACAAGGGGATATGAAGAGAAGATGTTGTAGTTTTGTTTTAATTTATGATGTAATGTAAGACTTATAAATGTATCTAGTGTTTCCAAGGATACTAAATTAATCGGTCTTTCGAGACTTGATCTTTTGTGATCATGCCAATGTTACGAAGTAATGCACTGACTCTGGGTAACTGGGGTCGGGGGGTTACATAGTGGATCACATAATAATATAATGTGATGGAAACTCTAATAGTGATTCATATAATTATAGGTTGTGATATTTCAATTTATATAGAATTTAATAATATCTCACATTATGATATGAAAATTACATGATTAATTACCTTTCCTTATTAAATAAATGTAGTTATATTAGTTTATTAATTTCATTATTTGAATAATATTTTTAGTAAAAAAATAAAAATATATTCACATATAATAGGAAGAATTAATTATAGAACCATTAATCATGGTACATAAACAAATATTTAGTCATAGGATTCTTTCAACAATTAAAAAAAATATCTTAATGTTTGAGGATCCAAAAAACTTCTTTGAATAATTAAAAAACACACCACACATTCACCCCCATATGAAATAAATAAAAATGATATTATAATTAAGAAAAAAACATAAACAAATAAGTTCAAAAATAGTCATTAACAAAATATAAAATGTATAAAACATTTTATTCTTATGATAAGAAATGAATAATTTAGTAACTAGTTCCAAATTATCTTTTATATGGTAAAATATAACAATGACTATGATAAATTAAAATCATTGAATAAGAAACTCATCTCACCCCCCAAATAAAAAACATGTTTAATTAATAATATAAATTTAATAAAATAGGGATATGGTATGTATTTAAGATATATTGTAAAACATTTATTAAAAATTTATAATTGAGACTATTAAAATGTATTATTTAAAAAATAATTATAATTTCACCATTAAAAGAATAAAGATATATCTCCATATATTAAAAAGGAAACCCGCTATAAAAAAATATCTTCTAAAATACCAAATGATATATACTATGTAATGAAAAAGGAATTGATCCAATAAATGTTTAATTCCTTAAAAGATATTACAATAAATATCATCAAAATACAATTGTAAACCCATAATAAACTATTGGTCATTGGATCCACATCCATTTTTAAATGATATTAAATGATTTTTAAAAACGTTTATAATTCATTAAAAGTAAAACAAAACCAAAATTTAATATCATGTAAAATTATTAATAAAATAAATCGGCATAATGTGCACAATGGAAAAAAATACACAATAAATAATTAATGAAAACCATCTTGGGTCTAATATGATTAAGATTCGAATAAACTATTAATTAATAAGAACTTACATAAGGTATTTATTATTAATATTAGATTTCATTGTATGAATTTCATGAAAGCAACTGAATGATTGCATCTCATGATACAATCATATATCACATCAAGATTTTAGAACATATTTTCATTATTATATATGATGTGTTTGATTTTTTGTGATGCATACAACACCAGTATAAAGTTAATACTGATTGATTAAAATATATGATGAATTATATTATTATATTTTTCAAATTAATTAAAAAATTAAATTTCTATTTAAAATGGACCAAATTCACTTATGGAAATATTATTAATTAATGAGAAACAATTTTGAATTATTTTATCAATTATTATTTTTTATTAAATTTAATACATTTTATGGAATATAAAATTTCAATATATACATATATATAAATTAATAAATAAATAAATTTAATTATGTACATCCATGAAATGGTTAATTAATGATAAGGTATACTACTATATAATCTCCTAGTTAAATCAAAATGTTTTATATATAGATATTGTTTTATTATATATGAATTTTTAGGAGTAAATTTATCTTATTTATATTATATAAATTATGGAAAATTATTTTTTATACATTTATAAAAAATATATATAATTTAAAAATTTATTATCTATGGTTTGGAAATTGAGATAAAATCATTTGATTGTAAAAAGTTGTATTCTTAAAAAACTATTTTTAATTGTGAAAACTTTTATAATATTAATAAATAAAATTATTCACTATAAATGAAGAATTTTAATGAAATTTATTAAAAATATATTAAATAATTTAAATTAATTAATATAAAATTATATTCACTAGGTAAATAATGAGTATAAATTTATTTTATACTTTGAAAATACAAGAATTTTGAAAAATTGGATTTATGTGTTTTGGGAATATAAATTAAAAAGGATCTATATCACTATATAAAATTTTATTTGATAAAATGAAATTATTTTTTAATTAATCTTTTCAAAATATCTAAATGTGTATTTTTTAAATTTTTCCAAAAATAGAATATTTTTTCACAAATAGTGAAAATTATAACTTTTTCAAAAAAATGTACCCTTTATGAAATCATTATGGTATAAGAATGCATTAGAAATAAAAAAATTAATAGAGATTTTTTTATGTTCTAATATATATAATTTATAACTTCTATATTGTATTTGGAAATCTGTACTTGACAATTTAGAACCTAAGATATATTTTATTCTTATGAAAAACTATTCTATTAATTTTCATTAATAATGTATTCACAATGTCCCATTCAATTTTTGTTTTATTTTAATTGATTTGAAAAATTATTTTTATCCATAATTCAATAAATTTCATGGGGATTAATTATATACATGATGTTGGTGTAAATTCATTTTTATACTAAAAATGTCTTTTTTCTTAATTTTTTTGTGTGTTTTAAATACTTATATTGAATTTTGTTTTTAAAACTTATATGAATTATATACTATAATATATATTCCATATTTATAATCAGAATGAAAAAATATTTGAAAACCCATCCAATATAAATTCTATTCATAATGATTGTTTCCTCGATATAATATTTATCACTACGTGATATCCCAGTGGTAATTGTTAATTCCCATAGTGTTAGTGAATTAAAAAACTTATAAAAAAGAAAAAAGGACACTAAACTAAACTATAGTATATTAATTTCTAGTCGTAGGTCGATCCCATAATGATAGGTTAAGAGATAATAATAATTAAATAAAATAAACCAAAAAATTTATGATTTGTAGAATCTGAATCTAAGATATTGGGCATATGATTGATGAAGAACAAGGGAGAATAAAAAGAAAAAAATATATTAGTAAATAATGAATATATGTTTATGGGATGAAATGGTTGGAAATAATCAAATAACAATCAAAAAATCATTGGAATCTGTTTATAGTGATTCAAATGGTCACAGAAAACAATGTTCACTTTTCATGGTCTCCTAATTTAGATTATAAATAATGTGTAAACTGAAGCCTAATTTAATCATAATTAATTTCAAAAACTGGTCTCCATAGTGAATATTTATCGTATATACCTCACAGTAAAAAATTAATTCAATCAACTTAGATAATAGTCATTCTTGAAGAAATCAGGAAATTAAACCGACTCCCCAACCCTATAAATATATAATCTAGGATGATATCATAATAAAGAAAAAAAATAAAATCACAAAATTATTTTCCATCAAAAAAATACCACATACTATCAATCCCCAATTATCACACCCATGTTTTCACAAATAAATCACCCCAAATTCACGAAATTATTGGGTGTAGAAAATAATTAAGAAAAACATAAATATTGACAGTAGTAGGGATCCATGGTAGGTAAGCTTCGGTCCAAAATGTGTTCATGTTTGTTCGTTCTCTTTATAGATACCTTTGGTGAATATTCAAGGGTGTATTTTTATAGGCATACACATGAAAAAATAAGCTTTTGCTTCTTTATTTTTCTATTTTACAACAGTTTGATACTGTGCAATTTTACACAATGTGTAATCCAATTTAGTATAAAATTCTATATATTTGTGCCTATCTCAAACGTTCACATCTTTTATAGTGTAAAAAACATGTAATTGCATTTCGAATCATGTGATGACTTCATGAATATTCATGAGTGATATTCTATTCTCTATAATTTCACATAGTTTGATGAGACACACAATGTGTGAATAGTCTCTAACCAGTTTTCAATCCATCAACACATTAAAAAATATAGTGTCATGTAACAAGGAATACTCATGGCATGAATTTTATTTCTTTATCCTAAATTAATCTCTTTACATTCCTTTTGCACTTATTTGATGTACCCTTCCACAAAACAACAAAAAATATAAACCATTCAAAAATTAAACAGAATAACAATTAAATTATAGCAATCAATGTTTTAAAAACCATATAAAATTTACCCAAGAAATATAAATATCACTATGGTAATGGTTAAAAGAGATAACAACTGGATTAAAAAAATATACAAGAAATAAAATATAATTAAAAATTAGTGAAATAATATTCTTGAGTTTATTATGCATTGTATTATTTACTATTTGATTCTTTTTTTGTTTTTTCCACATTATAATGTGAATTACTTTATTTTATTTTAATATTAAGTGTATTTACAGGTTTTTATCCACTTAACCTTATTTTTGGGGACCACTTATTATCACATTTTCATTACACATTATCACCTTATATTGAAAAATATATCCGCAAATCAATTCAAAATCTTCCCCACCATGGAATGTATTTTTTTCCACTAAATGACCAACATATAATGACATACATTGAAAAAAATAAATGATACCCAAAGAAGAATCATTTTCCTTCACCATCTTCTTTTAGGATTATTTCTTCAACCACCACCCCCAAATATTGTATAACCATATTTATATTATTTCATAAATATTATTAATATACTTATATGTTTTTATTATAATTTTAAACAATTTTCTATCTCTTTTACATCAAATGGAAAATAAAAGTTTTTCTCATCTGTATGTGCTGACTACTACCATTGATATGTAATTTAATTCATTTTTCATTACCAAAACCGAATTCTAGTTAGATATATTTATCTAATAAATTTATATGATATTTATAAATTAAATATTTTTTAGGAAAAAAATTACTATTGACACTCTTTTTTGTAAAATTCATTAAAATATGAAATCATCACATGTGCTTACATGTAGACAGTTTCCTCCACAATGTGTTGAAATTCCATTTTCATAACTACATTTATTGAATGGTTCTATAGATGTATATAATAAAAATATGAAATTTTTTAAATGATTACTATTTTTAATATTATTAAATAATAACCAAAGTTCATGGGACAAAATCACTCAATCTAAGTATTCATTTAAAATGGTATAGTTAACACCCAAAAATTAATTATAATATACAATTATTAATAAATTGGTGAGTAAATATTATAATGGGTTAATATAAAGTAATAAATGTATGAATATATTTTTTGGTATAGATTTTTGACATAAAAACAAATATATTTTATGGGATGTTATAATTCATTGAAAATAATGTAGGACTTGAGGAATTGGTTTTTTGTCTCGCATTAATTTTTGGAGATATATGACATATTCCCAACTATATTTTTATTTTGTAGTGTATATACAATTATATCGGAGTTTT
The DNA here is from genome assembly GCA_963277665.1 of Viscum album. Taxonomy (NCBI): domain Eukaryota; kingdom Viridiplantae; phylum Streptophyta; class Magnoliopsida; order Santalales; family Viscaceae; genus Viscum; species Viscum album. Next base: position 1,479,105,625 of record OY728157.1, read on the forward strand.
TTTATCATAATTAAAATAAAGTTGATAGATTTAATAAAATATTTCATGATCTAAATTTCATTTTATCTCCATTAAAGAGATACTAATGTTGTAACAATTTACTCATCTCAAATTCCCTTCATTGAGATGTGTTCTAAAATCTCCATCATCATACATTTGTGTAGTGTACATACCAATAATGATTTTATTCTATTTAAAACTTATTGAATATATTTTTTAACTAATGTATATAATCTTCTCTCTTTCAATATGATTTAACTCAATGTGTACAAAATATGTAAGGGATTATTTTATAATATTGCTTTCTTCAGGATTGGTTAGGTTTCATTTACCATTAGAGTAATTTCATACTGTTCATATCTGGAGTACCATATATTTTCATCAACTAATTTTATTTTTATCAATTAATATTATTATTTACATGATCAACCGATTTTGTACTCAAAAGTCTAAATATATATTATAAAAACCCAATATTATATATTATTTTTTGTTGGAAATCATTATAATCTTTATCTATGTTAGTCAAAATTGTTGTATAATAGTCCTTAAATAATATCAAATGATTTATTAAATTATTATAATATTAAATTAAATTTTCATTAAAAATGTTTAAAATTATTATTTTTAAACTTTTTCTATTTGAATCACTTTTATATTCAAACAAAACTAATAAAATAATGATTTTTGATGTTTACAACTTGACCACATTTTACATTCATCATAATCATTGTTCATCATCATATATCATTTTCAACTTTATATAATTTGTTTCAAGAAAATAATATTCTTATTGTTGTGATAATTTTTTCCAATTTCAAATTTTACCAAATTAAAATGATTTATTCTATTACTTTTCCTTGAAAATATATAATATTTTTATGAATTCATTTATAATGTATGCCATTAACCATTTTGTAGTGACCCAAATATTTATATAATATATGGATCTTTTTTATTTAAATTAAATCCTTATTACAACCCCTGAAATGTTTCCTGATGGAGTCACAAATATCACAAGAGTGTGAAAGGATTGTTTAGATCCTGGAACCCCAAATTTTTAAGGCTCATATTAGGCCACACAATTTTAGGAAACCATGTGGACTATCCTAAACGGGTTTTCCTAAATGTGTGGGATATCTTTTGAAGGGATCATGGGGTTTACATTTTTTCTAAAACTATTCAAGTCCTTGTTCAAGCTCATACATGTTTTAAAGGGGATTGGGATAGAAAATTTTACATGGCTTATTCACTTTTAGTTAAATTGTGTTCATATCTTATGTGGGTTCCCATCATAGGTAGTTCTATGGTTCATCAAGGGCTCAGAGTTTGTCTAACCATGCGGCCAAACCATGTAACCCTGTCTAATAGAGTGATTTAACACATTTTTCAGTAATGAACATAAAATAAAATAGATCTGATATATTTCTTTGATTTCTAGAGGATGAAACCTTCTTCCCCTATCTCATGATAAATCCTTATCATCCACATTGGTTATTTGATAACCCCTCATCCAAAATCCAAATCATGTTTCCAAAGAGGAATTGGATCCCCATTAGTAGGCTCTCGAATCCTCTAGATTCCATTATAAATTTCTCTTTGTGTCTCTTATGATATTTTGGTGTGATATAATTCACCATATTTTTCAAGGTGTTAGACCATTCTTTGTTTTTTATCAGATATATATCAAATATGATGCTAATATAAGATGATGATTCATATACAACCCTATGGTGGGTTGTATAGTTGTTTTCATTCAATGCTATATGTTTTTTATATTCATTCTTATGCCCTATGCCATAAATTTTTGCACACAAAATTAAAATATTACATTCCTTTAATAATGATTATACATATATTTTTACAGCCCCAATTATCCTTATTATGTGAATAAAAGTTGTTTTCCTCAATTATATACACCTCTTTGGGTGTTCTAAATTAAATTATTATTTATATAATTACTTTTAAATGAAAAAACAACACCAAACTATTTGTATTTCCTTGGAAATTAATTTTACTTCAATATTTTAATAGTGAAATTGGACAAAAATGATTTTATGTGTCTCTAATGAAAGTTTTTATGAATTTCCATGACATAAATAATTAAATTTATTTTTTATATTTAATGGAAATATATTGAAATGAAATGCCCCATGTTATATAATTATAAATGATGAATTGTTTGATATGTGATTCCCTTGGTTACATTGGGATTGATATTGTAAATGAAATAGAGATGACACCACATGGTAGTTAATAAAATTATAATGATTTCATTATTATTTGATGTGGAATGATGTTTAAAGGACATATTGAGAATATCATTTCATTCTCCCTTATATCGAGTGGTGAGCATGATGTCTCTCACCTTTATAATTTTATCATAATGACTGGATTGATTCTTCGTATTTCTCCATTTTGATTATTGGGAAGGACATCTCACACAACCAATATCAAGTGATTATCATGAAATCTCACATTCATTATTAGATTCAGGTAATGTACCATTTTCTATATCATATATTCTCATTATACTAGTTTTGGATGCTTCAGTTACACCTCAGGCTTAGCTAGCACTATTTATCCACGTTTATGCATACTTATGTCGTCACATACATAGTTCATATAGGTATATATAGTATACAAATATACTATATAAATATTATTACTATATATATGGTTACTGATCAAAATCTTACCCTGGCCTATGCTGAAGTAGGTGGGGCTAGCCAGACATCTTTTAGGAAACCTGAATCAGGCATTATTTAATTATTCAGCATTGTTTATTGTCGTTATACATGCATAGTGATATTTCTATATACACATGATGGATTATTTCATGGAACCATTGATGGTTTCATAATGGTATTTTATCTCACATCCTACTTGATTTTATATTAGTATCACTAGTAGAATACATTTCTGTTGGCATGGATAATGGAAAGCACCCTACTACATATTTTTGATTAATTACACATATAGAATGGATAGTGGAAATAGTGGACCAAAAATATTCTTATGATTATAATGGTGTAGTCTATTGTCCTTTTTTGATTTTTGTACAGCACGATGTATATGCATGTCCACTATTTCCCCTTCTGTATATTATCATTCAATGACATCATTTTATATGACTCAACCGAGGATCTATTGATTATTATCGTCTCTTCATAAATATTTAGGCTTCAAATGTTTATTATTATATTGTTTCTATTATTCCATTTGTAAATAAGATTATACTATTTCATGATTATTATCATTGGTTCTTATGCTTCTGTAATAGCGTGTTAGTAGTCCTATTGATATAGTTTCTTCTTTAATAGTTTTATATTATCAATATTTTCCATTGTGAGACTATAATATAATTATATATTCTACCCACTATACCAACCTATACCCTTGCTTCAATTTAGTTTCCACTAGCGTATGAGGAGCCATAGTTGAGGCCATGTGGCCCACCAGCTAGGGGAACAATTAGAGTAGATCCCTAGTAAGGATGTTACGAAGTAGTTTCAGGCCATTATTTTTTTTCCTTTTGTCTTACTATTTTTGTATCTGATAGGATACTAAGAGGTAATGAAATTTGGTAATGATCATATTATTTTGAGTATCTAACAAAAATATTGGGAAAAACCCAAAGTAACAAGGTTGTGATATTATAGTTATGTATTATGCTTATTACAGATGAAATGACATCACCAGTTGTTGACACACTTTTTTTATGATTTTATTATTATTTGAGTTTTTTTTCAAGAGAGTATTTCGACTTTTTATGATTAAATAAGGGTATGTTAGTTCGTGCATCATTATTGGCACAACATGGGTAATATGTCATTCATTTTCTCTTGTAATGTATTCTTTCCGAATGATTTTCCCAATTGTATAAATATAGTTCCTGGACTATTATATATTAAAATTTGATGAAATCTGATGCAGGGATAATATAATTGGATTAATTAATGTTTCTATATAAATATAAATGATGTTTTCTCATATAGATATGGTCTTACAACATATTTAAAAAAATACCATATTGTGGGTTCTGGACCAACAAGCTTCAAACCACAATATAAGTATATATTCACACAATGACTATGAACACAGTATAATTTAAATATTTAAAAGTGAAATGGTTTCCCAAAAATGGGATGCCAATTGTAAAGTAAAGTGTGTTTTGATCTGTACAATTAATATTACAATCCATATAATAGTACACATATTAAGTTATATGAGAAATATCCCCAAACCATGACTTATTAATAGGATGATGGGGGTGTATCTTGCATCTAATGGCTAGTTTTGATACTTCCTTATCACATAGACATGAATTTTGGAGCTGGTAGAGAGGTGTGATATTTTCTATAGGATGTCATGTACCTCTCATAGTTATCTATCTGTGATTCTTTCAAATGTTTTTTTCTCTTCTAAGTATTTTTTTTACATTTTTGAACTATGGCATAATGATAGCCTCAATTCATTCATCTAGAAGGTGATGCCAATCCAGCATCAATGGTGGTGGGCCCTAAGATGCTAGTGATCCGTATTGTAGTGCCACCTATGCGACCAACTATTTTCCTAGATATGGGACCTTATGTAAAATTTAATGAGGGATTTATACATATGAAGAAAAATATTAAGTTGTTTTTTGAAATACCCTAACTATGGAATAGTTGAATCAATATTTCAAAAAGCAGTATCCTCTCACCTTTTAGGGGATGGTAGACCAAATGTCATTGATTCATGGATGGAGGCTATGCTTTCTATCATTGAGTATCTATAAAATCTGCTAATGTGGAGGTTCAATATCACCACTATTACACTTTATGATTTTTATAAGTGGGGGTGGGATGTTATTACCCATGTAGACCGATATCAAGATATGATCTTATAGGATTTCCAGATGTTCTTATATGACTACTTTTTCCAACAGACTCTTAGTTTTCACTATGATATTGTATTTATGAAACTACAGTAGGGATCCATTTATGTCATGAATTATGGTTTTTACTTTTATAAGCAATGGTGGTTCACACTGACTTTGTCTAGTGATTATCTAATGATCGTGAGGCGATTTAAGGATTTGTTGGTATACGCTATATGATGGCATAGTAATTTTTTTGGACTGTCTAATGTTTTTCAAATTTTAAATAAGGAATTTATTACATAAAATAATTTTAGGGATAGAGATGGTGGTAACAAGGGTGAATCAACACATAGATTGTCTGGTTGTACTTCTAGTGGGTGAAAGTGATGTTTTAAGTTCTCACAGGGGTTATAATAGTGATTCTCTTCATGATAATAGCTTCGATTTATGAACTGAGTGCGAGAATTCATGACTTGTGAATCCTCATTGATTATGGTATCTAGTAAAATGTAGAGGAAATTGAAGGATGGGATGTGTCATGTTCTTTAGAAATATCAGTTCATAGAGAGGAAATATCTACACATACTACATGTTCCAGTGTAGGACCGATATTGTATCATCGTGAAGGAATCTTCAATACCACCAACCTCCCAATTTGATGTGTTGGATGATAAAGAGGTTGCTAGAAACATGTTTATCAGCACCAATATAGTGAGAATTTTTAGGGAAGTCAGGATTTGACATTTGTCCACAATATCAGCCAGTTACATATTGTGTATCCTATTCTAGAAGAGTAGAGGGCCAAACCTTCTACTATTAGAGTTTCTATTCTAGTATCATATATTTTAATATCTTCTCTTTTTTAAATAGGCATTTAACACTCTTTTATATATAAGGTAATCTTTGAGAGTTTTATCCTCAATATTGAACACTTATATGGAGTGATTTCACTTAATACGGCATTAGGTATCTGATAAAACACAATTCACTATTGAAATCATTATCCCATTGAGATAAGTGGATAACATTCCATATGGAACCATTACATCTTTGACATGATAGTTTTTGATGTAATCATTGTTCTAGAATATTATTACCCTATAAAGCCCATATTTTCTGCTGTTATCGGAGGGTTTTTGTCATGTTCTTAAGTGATAATGGGATTTCCATGCATATTGAACTAGATCCAAGAATCAAGGATTAGATAAAGTGAAAACTGAAATTTCCAACCATTTCATGGATGAGAATATATTATGAATTTTTCATTTTTATGTTTATAATTTCATGTATTTTTTCCCTAAAGTATTTTTGAGACTACCTCTAGTGTGAGATGTATAATTACCAACATAGGTAATTCTATAAGAACTGCCCATGTCCATTCCTCATTATATGATGGAACCTATGGATATTATAGAGCTCAATAAATTATTGTAGGATCTAGAGTATAACGTATTTATATGACCCAACACTTATCCATGTGTTTCACCAGTTAATTTTTCTAAAACGTGGGTTGTACAAACTGGATTTTCATGGATTAACGTCAGTTGCACCAGCTTATAGTAAGAAACCAGTATTTACTGACTCAAATAGACTCGATATTTTATCAGTTTTGAGGAGATATAGTTTTTTCAAATGTTAATTTAAGGTCATCATATCATAATTTACATTATAATATTCATAAATACCTCTCACATCATCCAAGAGAATATATTAACTTTATGAGTATATGGTAATGTCATTCAGTATCACGAATAAACCCAACATCTTAATGGCTTTGATGATTTTGTTTTTCAAACCATATATGAATTCATTATTTGTTTTTTCATTGGATAACATCTTAGTATATTAATTAGCTCAAAAATTTCCTTCCAACCATCTTGATATTATTCTTAATACATAAAGAGTGCATAAAATTTATGCTAAGATCAACAAATGCCAATTTTGGATCGATAATTTCCTCTTAATGGGTAATATCATTTTGATGTCAGGAGTACCAGTAGACCTAAAGAGGTTGAGATATATAGTTTCTTGGGAACATACTAATAAAATAATGGATATATAAATCAAATATGTATTACATATTATTCATTAATGATTTCTCATGCATTACAAAACCTCAAACCGGATTGACTAAAAATGATGTAAAATTCACCTGGTCTAAATATTGTGATTCATCTTTTCATGAGTCAAAGGTAGATTGACTTTAGTATTAAAATAAATCTTCCCAGAGTTGGTCTGAATATATATTTTTTACAGTGACACATCAGGTATTGGTATGGGAGTTTTTCTGATGTAGTACATGTGAGTTTAAGAGTGCATGTCTCATTAGTTGAGGCCTCATGAGTGGAATTACATGATGAATGATCATGAGTTATATATTTTAGTTCATGTATATACAATATTGGATTCATTTTTTTCATGGAATTTTTTTTTCACAGATCACAAAATTCTAAATTACATCTTCACACAATGATATCCCAATAATAGAAATCATAGATCGGTGAGTACTTATAATATTTCAATTTTGATATTTCATATATGCTAGGAAAATTCAATGTTGTAGCGGAAACATTGAGTTGGATGACCCATAAACAAAAAATTTAGGAGGATAGTAGAAATTGGAATCTCATGACCTTATTATTAGATATATGTATTGAGTTTTTAGAGGATCATGGTAAGACTATCCTATTAGCTTTTTTATTGAACTATACCATCCTAGAATGAGAGTGAATGGGTAAAATAAAAGATTATAACGTCTTAGTACTAATGGAGAGTATCTGAGATGTTGATTTATCTTCTAGATAGACCACAAATGTAAATTATACATTTCTCTCTCATCGGATTTTTTTTCCTGGTAGACATCAGCGATAAGCTGATGTGGGAGTTTCATGGATAATTTTTTTAGTAGATACATGTGTCACCAAGATGTATTGTGACTTATATTTCTTGTATTTATAGCATGGTGAGAAATGGGATATCACTAGTTTAATCACACGGTGTTCCACTAGTTAGCATGTGAAGATGTAACATCATTGGCCGACAAAACTTTTACTGGCATTGTCAATTCATGAGTATAAATGATACAATTTCTCTATAGATTCTGGGAATATATTATCCAGATCACCTCATGGAACATTATACATTTTGTGTTTTTTATGGTTGAATGGAGGAGGTCACACAATTATTACATGTGTGAGTGACCTTTTAGGTTGATAAGATTGGGAGACTATAGATCAGGAATGTCGTACATCATCATAGAGATGAATGATTTATTGTTTGTGACAAGGACACATACAGCATGACATGGTTCTGGTAGGGGTTGCAGAAGGCCTTGGGTACAAAGGTGCTTCTGAGAATGGACTATCACCCTAGGGATGATAGACATACAGATCATATTATTGAATAGTTAAAGGACATGTATCATTCATGTGTCAATGAAAATATGTATTTTTTGGGGAAACAGATACCCATATTTGATTTGACTTATAATAGTATCTTTTATGGTACCATTAAGATGGATCCTTATGAATCCTTATATTTAAGGCCTTTACGATCACCTCTATACTGGTTAGAGGTAAGAGAGGGATCATTTCTTAGATAAAATATTGTTCATGGGACACTAGAGCAGGTCTAATTGATTAGAAAGCACATGATGATAGCTCCGTACATACAATAGTCATATAACAGTTTTTGTTGATAAACTATCGAGTTTGAGATGAAGGATTAGGTTTTCAGTCATGTTTCTCCTAGGTTGGATCATCAATGTATTCAATTTTAGGGAAAGAATCATCTTTGGTTCATTATACCCTTCATGGTTAATAAATGTATTGGAGTTTTGGATTATCATATAACAGTCCTCATAGATACCAATATATATATGATGAATTTATCATAACATAAAATAATCAGTATAATTCGAATCCATAAAATGTTTTCTAACCTGATCAGGTTAAGCTAGATATGAATTATTTCATTGAAGAGTATATAGTGTGTATCATGAGTTATATTTTGATGACACTCTCAGGAATGTAGTATCCTTTTGTACATGTGCTATGGAAGCATGACTGGGTAAATGATGAGGCCAGGGATAAAGAAGATGATATACGATATTAGTGGTCAGAGCCAGTCATTGATGATCTATATTTACCCTCATAAGGCTATCATGGTGATTATTATATCGGGGGGTGGTTGTAGAGGCTTGATTTTTTTCTCAAAAGTATGCAACATTTTTTTGTCTAAATTAGTAATATATACCATGTAATGTCACCCAACGAAGTCACAAAGGTCATGATGGTTTCTAGGAAATGTTAAAATCCTTGATCCCTATATTTTAGTGGTACTACCTATGACACATGGTTAATGGAAATTATTCATCCCAAATGACAAGGTTACTCCTAACGGTGTGGGGAATTTCATAATTTTTCACGGCCTACACTATGTGTCTACAACAGTGCAAGCCCATGAGAATGCCCATGTGAGTTTTAGTAGTGATTGAGGAAAGGATTTTATCCTAGATTGTGAATGATTTGGAAATACATTCATTTATCCTATGATGGTTCTCACCATAGGGGGTGGTGTGGTGAATAGTTGGTGCAAAATTTGTCCAACCCTATGTCCAAATCATGAAACCCTATCCCGATGGGGGATTTTACCCTTTTCCCTTAATAAACATAAAATATAATCCCCCAATTTCAATTATATGATTTTGAATGGATGGTACATTACTCCCCTATCCCATGATCTCACATCCATTTCAACTGAGGATCATGGATAACTCCATCATCCAAACTCTTAATCATTTTTTGTTATATGAATAATATCTACATTAATAGGCTCTTGAATCCTTCTACATCAATTCTTCATTTCTCTTCCAATCTCTTTCACTATTTTTTTTTTATCAAATTCTCCGTATTTTTAGGATGTTGGACTATACATCATTTTTTCGATCTAATTTGAATCTAAAGATGGTATTGGATGAGGAGTAATACAATACCCTAAGGTTACTAGTATATTTTTGTCCTTCAATGTAGATTTGTTTTCATAGATTCAATATTTTTTTCACATGACATCCATTGTCGCGTGTCTCCGAAAAATTATATTTTTTAATCCTAATGATTATATAAATGTTTCTGTACTCCAATAGATCCTTATTCTGTGAATAGAGGATATAAAACTCAATTAAATCCACCGCTTTAGGTGTTTTGAATGAAATTATTCTTTATCTATAATCAATTGAGTGTCCAAATATAGCCTTACTGTTCCTCATGGGTTAGAAATGGAAATTCTCACATTATTATAATTGTTTTGTGGGTTAGAACACCTTATATGTATTTTTCATGACTATTATTTTGACATTACATACCATGAATAATAAAATGGATTGTTTATTTTGATTGGAAATAATTGGCACAACCATAACTCATGTTTTATAATTCAAAATGTTGAGTTTTTTAATATGATTCCCTTAGATTTATTATGATTGAGATTGAAAGTGAACAATATGTGACCCCTCATGGTTTTTAACATTATTATTATTATTCCATTGTTATTGGTTATGTAATAATGGTTAAGGGACATTTTGAGCATGATGATTCATGCTCCATTATATCGAGTGTTGAGCATGACATTTCTCACTATTATAATTCTACTTGGGTGATTGGAATAATTCTATTTGTTCATACATTTTGGGTGTTGGGTATGACCTCTCATACTAACTATCTCATGTGGTGAGAATGACATATGACATTCATTATAAGATTTTGGTAATATACTCTTTTCTAGAGCCTATATGCCTGTTAGACTAGTTATGGGTGCTTGGGTTTCACCCCAGGTCCAGCTAGCACTGATAATACATGTATATGTCTAATTACATCATCACATAGATTGTTCATATTAGTGTGTACAATATAAAACATGAAAAAATATATATTATTACTATATATATATGGTATTTGATCATATTCTTACACCGTACTATACCATATGAAGGTAGATTCAGGATGGTGTCTTGTAGGTACATGATCCGAAAATAATTTATTAATTTATCATTGTTTATTATTCATATACATACAGGATACTATTTATATGTACACATGATAGATTATTCATCGACACCATTTTTTGTGGACATCTGAGATTTTATCTAACAACCCTCTTAGGCAACCATTAGTATGTGAGTAGATTACATGTCCGCATGATTTGATAATAGAGTCATACATGATATATTTTTTTTATTACTTGTAAAACAAGTATAATGGGCGAAGAGGAAAAATAATATGTTGGTGATTCTAGTAGAGGAATATTTTATAATTTTTTTAAAATTCTTAAAACATGATGTTTATTCATCTCCCTTGTTTCCCCCTTTGTGTATCTATATTCCATGAAATCATTTTTTTAAGATTCAATAGAAGAGATTTTTATTATAATTTCTTTTTCTTGGTTATTAACACTTACGTAGTTTATTATTATATTTTTAAAATATTCCATATGTTTATAATCTTCTTTTCTGAATTGATTATTATCACTCTTTCTTATACTACTTCTATAGTGGGATACTGGTCATGTTGATATAGTTTCTACTTCCCATATTGTCTATTATTTATATAGAGTACTTTGTAAATATTATATGACTATATAGTCCCTCTACTATACCAACATAGACCCTCATTTCTAGTTGGAAGCCTCTAGAATACTAGTATGCACAATTGAGGCCATGTGACCCAATGGCATGGGGCATCGATTTGGTGAATCCCATGTCAGGACACAAATTTTTTTGATTGATATGCCATTATATAGATATTATCATTTGAAATTATCATCTTGCATTCTCTATATTCCATATTATGATAATTTTTTAATGACGTTTCATGAATTTCATCTCTTTTTTATTGGTTAATGACACTCTAAATTAATGATTAATTATCACATGTTCTTATGGAATAAATATGAATAGTTTATCATTACATGAATGGTGTGTCCATTATAGAACCCTAATTCATTTGGTAATTTTTTTGTATCTAATTATATCAAAGGGTATATTGGTAATTATCTTCATCCCATGAGGTTAAACGTGTGATTTTCTCTTTCCCATGAGGGTACATAAGAGAGTTTACCAAACCAATGAGGGTAAAAAAGTTAATATCCCAAGAACTAGAGGGGATATGAGAGGTTCAACTAACCCAAATACTATATATGGGATGTTTTTCCACGTTTAATAAGGTACAAAACATTTTATCCCAAGACTAATATGTGATGAATTTCAAGATGAGGAGCATTGACGTAGGATTTTTATTCTTATGTTTATATCACAATTTTATGCCATAAACTAATATCTTATTGTTATGATATGATCTAATATACCACAATTGATTATTGATTATTTTGAACTCTTTTGAATCATGTATTTTATTAAGACTATGAATTAGGTTATGTATCATGTTTTATGGTTTATGAATTGTTGGGTATGATCTCATATGTATAGATCATGTTATCATACTCTTAACATTATCTTCTACTCAGTTATGATCATCGATTGACATTTCTCATTTTTACCCTCACCATGCATCTGATCTCACCCATTATAATATTTTCATTTATTTATATTATTAATGACAAATAAAAATAAATATTTTTATTAGTCTTATCATTGAAAATACCTCTCAAATTACTCGAAAATATTTTGGAATTTCAACATTTTCACAGCCATGAATAATTTTGTCAATAAATGTATGTGGGTAAAATTTGTAATTTAGTGATAAATATGAAATTGTAACTTAATAAAAAATATTAGGAAATTTTAAGTGGTTTAATATGAATTTAGTTTATGTCTAAATTTTTTACCAGCCTCATGTTGCTTTAAAAGAAAATTTAAGGTACATTAAATCATTATATCATAACTATAAACATATAAATATATCGAAAAACATAATTCAATTCACCAAACATACGGTCGATAAATTCATAGTTGTAATATTTGTAAAATACCATGAAAAATCTATAAATTACAAAAAGTAGAAACGATAAAATAAGAAACACTAGGGCCCATAAACATATTGTTCTATTGTCTATGATATAACATTAACTGAATATTAAAAATCTCTTCTTCATTAACCTCACCTTCACCATTGATCAACTAAAAAATCTTCCCATTAACACATAATTGAACATGAATTCCATAGTAAGTGAACATAGGACCTCAACACAAATATATTCCCCTCCAAAAGTCATGATATCATATCCTCACTTCTAATTGGTCATTGATTGACAAGTTGAATTGATACTTTACCATTCATACTCTAATTCATAAAAAATAACAATAAGAATTTCTGTGGTTGATTGTGTTCATATCCAACATACCATGAACCCTTTAAGGACATAGACTTCACCAAACAATATCCTAAACATTAAGAATATGAATGAAATTGAATGACCTCATACAGTAGGGTTGTAACATTCAATGTATTTAAAGGGGGTGAATATGACATCTAAATGAGATAAATAATGATGAAAATTTAATTTTTATATTTTTATGCTTTTTTACATTAATATTTTCTGTATTTATTGAATAAGTTGGGGCCTAGGTTGATCCCTAATGTTTTCACTATGAGGTTGATGAAATATGAATAACATGTGATCGATGAAATTCATAAGCCTTCACCACACCTCGTATTATCCCTGAATCTATCCAAGTAAAATAATTCATGAATGTAGGGCCATACAAGAAAACTAATTATAAGTATCAACACATCGTCCCATTCCATTCTATGGTTGGGTAGATGATGGAAGACACCAAACTAGACCTATAATGTCTACGTATAGACAAGACCCACTGGATCACTGAACATTCACCTCACCACCACTTCACTCCTCAAGTATGAAAATATGTACTAATCCCACCACACCTATCTACAGTCACCAATTTGTATAGTAGTATCAAAGAATCACAAAATTTCACATTATAATTTGTTTCAATGTATATTTAATTGTTTCCATATGAATGATTAAAGATGATGGAACCTTGATTCCTTCCCAATGCACTAATTGCAACGACAGAGGAAATCCCACCAAGAATTTTGAAAGAAATGACCAAATCAACCTACCTCCTTCTATCCCTCATCCAACTAGGTCTCTATTGATAGAATATATTTTCACCAACTTACATAATGTGTAAGTGAAACAAACCAAAAATTTCAAAAACAATATCTTGCATGATATTTTAGAACATTAAAATCCAACAGAAGTCCACATGAGAAGATCCAAAACACTTTTCAGATAGTTAAACAGATATGGAATCCCATGTGGTGAGATAGACATTCCCATCATTAAAATTTCAATTTTTAACACAATTAAAAACTTTTAAGTGCAAGGCCATTAATATCCAAATTAAATTCCAACCAAATTCAATCTAATTTGGAAATAATGTACTCAATTGAAATTTAAATTAAAAAAAATTCCATAGAATCTGGGAATAAAATATAAAGTTTTTATATGAGTTTTATTGATCACAACCATAGTTAAATACTAAAAAAATTGATACTAGATTATTTTTTTAAGACATTCTATGCTCTATGACTGTATTTATAGTAGATGTAGGTGAGTGGAAAAGGTAAACCCCTTTAATAGGGGACTCACCTAATTATTATAATTTATTCATGATCTAGTTAGTGAAATTATATTCTATTCTTAATTTTATTATATGTTTTTTGTTCCCAACCATTATCCTGTGATATTGAAATATCACTTACATGATTTTGTATGTCTAACTCAATTATTAGCCCCTATGAGATATCACATGTTAAATAAAAATCTCCATATTTAATTGGATAATTTATAATTTTCATCCTTAATGAGGCAGTGAATGAGCAGAAATTGTGTAGATGGTCATCATCTCATCTACCCATTTTCTATTGTATTATCCAATGTAATATATCAAATATCTATCACATATCTTGATCTAAATATATTACATAGAGACTTTTTTGGATTAGGGGATAGAAAATACATTATTGGATATGGGTGTAGGGTGGCGGAGTATCCCTAGTTGGTTCATATTCATTATATATGTCAATATTTTGGAGGATATATAAAATGAATAATTTAGCCCCACATGTTTTTTCAACATAAAAAATTTTATACGAGGGAGAATCTAGTGATTTTTATGATCATATTGTTGGATAATAAAAAATTTGATAATGAATAAGTTATTCTGATCAAAACTAGGAAAAATATATTTTACCCCAAAATTGTATATATTGATGTCTAATTTTTTTAATTCCCTAATAATATAAAACAAATGAACATGAATTTCCCCTATCTTATGAATAAAAAATTAATAAGATAAAAAAATATTAATTAGTGATTGATAAATTTAAGGGAGGAACAATGAATACATGATATCTAACCTAGTCAGTCCCTCTAGAATGTATTCTTGGTTCAACAATCCATTTATGTGAGGCCAATGGAAGACACACCCATCATTGGAGTTGTTGTATAAGATTTAGGATAGAATATCAATTTTATCTTTTGAATTGTTAATAAATTGACAATTTATAAATAAATTGAAAAATTAACAAATTGTCCTCACAAATATTATTCTCTCGCATTACCATAATTGAGGATTATTATTAAATTTTTTATGGAGTAATATAAGAGTTTTAAAATGATTATGGGATACATAAGATTGAAAAACAAGATTCAATGAATGAAATAGATCGTGTCACTAACCCCCCCCCCCCCCCACAATTGTGTAGGATGAGAATTATATGTAATTAATCAATATGGTTGAACTACATTCCCTACCTGATGAAATTAACAAATAATTTTTATCATTCTATGGAAAAATGAGAAAAGAGGTTCAGAATATAATTAAAGAACATGAACATAAAATGTAGTTTTTGATTATCATAACAACCATTGTGGACATGGAACATAAAGAGATTGAAGAATATGATTAATTATAACTACATTCTCTTGAACTAATATGCATAATGGACCTTATCATTGAAAAGAAGATTAAATATGAAATCATAGATGTGTATATTATTTTCTTTTGACTCATTTTTTTAGATTTTATTGAATCCCATATAAATTATTAAAATATATTTGATGTGAGTTTATAATCAAGACTAATATTGTAGGCCATGGTTTATGGTCCAAAGGATGAAATTTGTGAGAACATTTTTAAAGATAAGATGGAATGACATTTTCACCCATCTATATTATATTATTCTAGAGAGGCAATAAAAATATAGATTTACTATTTTTTGAAACCAAAGAGTGATTTTATTACAAAAAGGATTTATCTGTTTCATATATTATTCTCACCGATTTATTATCTATACAAAATTATTCCATAATACAATATTTATCCCAAATGAATCCTACATTGGATTATAATGAGGAGAAGCTGAATAAAATCTATTTTTTTAAAAATAATATAACCTACAAAAACGTGCTATGAATGGAATCAAGGATCATTAGGAATGGTGGAGGATCATAAAAAAGATGTAAAACGTGGAGACGAATATATTTTTATTTTATATGTTGATTTTTCAAAATTTTCATTACAAAATTATATACATTATTTTAACAATGAAAAATTAACATAGTTTTAAAAGTCCCTAGAGAATTAGGATGAGATTAAAATTTGAATAGAGGTATCTAGACATGTGTAGAATTTTGTGCAGAATGTATAGGAGGAAGACATAATATTATGGAACTATATTCATATAGTGATCAATTTCATATAGAAATAAATAAATGTAACTTTGTAAATATTTTTATATTTATTAAAAATTAATATGATATTTATATATTGGTGTAAAATTTTAGTGTCCTTGTGTAGAATTTATTGTTGGGTGATCCTCACATGTTGATGAATATTCTATGTATAACAAAGGGAAAAATGGTCGAAATGTTCAAATATAAAAATCATTTTTCCTGGGTTTTGAACATTTTAAAATATTCAAAAAATACAGCCAACATTGGTTTTGTGACTGGATGATTATTGGAGTCATTTAATGCTATATGTTGACAATTTAAAGTTATTTAATATTTTATTATACTCACATGGGAATTACGACATAGATTTTGATCAAGGACTCAGATGGGGAAACAAATATCTTCACTGATTTTGGAATGCATTATTTACACTATTCGTTACTTATATTACTTTAGAATTAGAATTTTTGAAGATTCATAGTCACCTAATGGGATGGAATAAATAATTATAAATATTAAATAAATTTATTATCATCATATAGGATTTATATTTTTATATCATGATGGTAAAACTCTAGTGTTAGCTACCCATACCGTGAGGTTGAGAGAGAGAGAAAATATAGTGATTTATTGGGAATTGAAATTGGTAGATGACATCAGAATGTAATTTTCAATGATAATGATACATTTCTGTTTATCATCAATTGATCAAGGATCCTTATAGGGTGAATGAATAAAACAATGGATAATTCAATGACATCACATGAGAACCTGTTATCTATAAACGAGTGATTTGTTTATAAGGGTTGTAGTTTTTTATGTTTTTATCATCATTTTTATAATTCTTTAATTATATATTTGTCCTAAATAAAATAATATGTTATCAAAATTATTCATGTTGATGAATTAAAAATTTAAATTTGAAATTTGTGTATTTGATTATTATCATTCATCCTCCATCACCAAACATATTAAATACTGAATATGATCATCGATCATTCCTCACATAGTTGGTTAATGGTTTTCCACATTCATTCAATGAATGATCATTTCTACTAATAATTTATACTATGGTTAGACCATCCCTACAGACCTGTTTCATTATGTGATTGATCTTTTTTTCCTTACATTGTTATTTTTCGTATTGAATGATATATTCATATAAGTTTGATAATGATGACATAATAATCGAAGGTAAATAAAAAAACAACATTTTCAAGGCATCGTACATGAATGGATCGAGAGGCGATGTTGATAATTTTTTCATGTAATAGTCAGATTCTGACTTTCAGAACGAAAATTTATGATGATCAACCTATTTTTAAAAAAAAGTAGGTGTGATTTTCTTTATAATTGATGGATTATTTTACAAATATTGAACAAGTGTCATAGGTCTAAATTTTTTAAAAATTAAAAAATATATGACATGAAGATTAGAAGAACACATATCATTTTTCTTAATGATGTGGACGTTAGGATTTATGGGGGATTTAACTATGACATGGCCAAGTTAATGAGTCAAACAATATTTTTCCCCTATCTATCTAGGTTGGTGTGTACTATGGAGTACATGGTCATGGAACCATGTGACCCCACACATCATGTGTGATTGGACACAAACAATGTATTGTAAGTATAATATGACTCAATTTGGTAAAGACCATGTTGAGTTCCTATATATGCCACATGTATTGTGGCCCACCTACAAACCAAGTGGTGGAGATGATATATTCCAGGTTGATTGATATAAAAGGTCCAAGAGGATGGAATGTGAAAAAAATTGTATAACCACAAAACACATTACATAGATCCCATTTTACTATTTTCCTAGAAACATTATCATGAAAATATATTCCCTATTAGAATTTTGAGTTGTCTTTTTAATCTATATCATTCAGATTGGGATCCCCTTGATGAGTATAATTTCACCCATGTATGTATGGGGATATAATCCTTCACCTGTAGAATCAGATGGGGTTTGGTAATTCATGTGTATTTATGGAGATGATATCCACTATACGTGAAGTATAATTTCAGCCACCCATGTTGGTTAGATGAGAACGGGATCCTCCACGAGAATCTAATTTCACCCATATAAAGAGATCTTATGGGATAAGGATCCCTCACCCAAGTAGATTTCCCCTCATCCATTATTTTTAGATGAGACATGTATCCCCCAGTAGATTTTCTATTTCACCTATATTCATGGGAAGGGATCCCCAAATATCATTTATGTGAATGATCATGTTATTTGTTTAGACATCCCTATCAAAATTTTTGGCCATTAAGATGTTTGAGTATATCTTAGTTTGAGACTGTACACTAGAATGTGTTTCCTTTTATGAGAATATCTGGGTCATCTCCTTTACTTTTTCATAGGTTTTTTTCTTCCTTTGTTTATTTATTATTATAACTGATTCTTATGCTATTGGTACAATGGGTTACTAGTCTTATTGATATAGTGTCTGATTCCCATATTTTCTATTATTTATATTATCTACTATGGAAATATGATATGACTATATAGTCTCTGTCGTGTACCAACATAAACCCTCATTTCAAGTTGTAAGCCTCTGGAATTCAAGTTAGCGCGCTTGAGGCCAAGTAACCCAATGGGTAGAGGGACCGATTGACTAAATACCATGTTAGGGAACAAAAAATTTATGATTGATATGGCATACTATGGATATGATCATACGAAATTATCATCTTCCATTATCTATATTCCTTATGATGATAATTGTTTAATAATGTTCCATGAATACCATTTATTTCTCAATCGTTAATTAAACACTAAATTAATTATTAATTATCTTATTTTATTGAGGAATAAATAGAATAGTTTATTATTACATGAATGGTGTGTTCATTACGGAACCCTAATTCATTCGGTATTTTTTTTGTATCACATTATCTCAAAGGTTACATGGGAAATTATCCCAAGCCCAAGAGGTTACCCCAGTGATTATCCCTTTCCAATGAGGGTACATAATAGAGTTCACCAAACCTTTGAGGGAAAACAAGTTATTATCCCAAGACATAGAGGGTACATGAGAGGTTCGAATAACCCAAATACTAGATATGGGATGTTGTTCCAACCATAATAAGGTACAAAAAAATTATCCCAATATTAATTTGTGATTACTTTCACGATGATATTCGTTGACATAGAATTTTTAATCGTATGTTTATATCATAATTTTATGCCACAAACTAATATCTTATTTTTATGATATGCTCAAATAGACAATGATTGATTATTGATGATTTTGAACTCTTTTGAATCATGTATGTCATTATGACTAATAATTAGTTATTGAATCATGTATTATATTTTCTGAATTTTTGTGTATGATCTCATTAGTATGAATCTTGTTCTCATACTCTTACGCTTATCCTCTATTCAATTATAATGATCGATTGACATTTCTCAATTTTACACTCATTATACATCTGATCTCACCCATTATTATATTTTAATTTAATTATTTTATTAATGATAAATTAAAAATAAAATTATTATATTAGTATTATCATTGAAAATACCCGTTAAATTCCAGGAAAATATTTGGGATTTTGAACATTTTCACAGCCATTAATATTTTTAGTGAATAAATATATGTGGTTAAAATTTTTAATTTAGTGATAAATATAAAATTTTAACATAATATACAATTTTAGGAAAAAATTAGCGGTTTATTATTAATTTAATTTAAGACCAAATTTTTAACCTTCATCGTGTTTCCTTTGAGGATATTTGAGCGAACATTCGATCATGATATGATAACTATAAAGTTATAAATATAAATAAAAAAATTCAATCAACCACACCGAAGGTCAATCAATTTATAGTTGATCTTTTTGTAACCTACCATGAAAAATATATAAATTACAAAAGTAAGAAACTATAAAATAAAAAAACTAGGGACCATAAACCTATTGTTCTATTGTCTATGAAATAAAATTAAGTGAATATTCAAAAATCCATTCTCCATTAACCAACCCTTCACCACTGATAGACTAAAAACACCTCCTCCTATCACACAATTAACCATGAATTCCATAGAAAGTGACCATCAAACATCAACACAAATATCTTCCCCCCAAAAGTAAAGATATCATATCCTCACTTATAATTGAACATTGATTCACAATCTGAATTGATGCTTTACCATTCATAATTTAATTTAAAAAAAATAACCATAATAATTTCCATTGTTATTTTTTTTCATATCCAACCTTCCATGAAACCTTTAAAGACATCAAATTCACCGAATATTATACAAAACATTGTGAATATGAATGAAATTGAATAACCTCATAAAGTAGGGTTGTAACCATCTATTGATTTTACAAGGGATGAATATGACATCTAAATGAGATAAATAATGAGGAAAATATAATTTTTAAAAATTTATTGTTTTTTATTTCATATGTTTAGTATTTATTGAATAAGGTGGGGCCTCAGTAGTTCCCCAATGTTTTTACTATGAAGTTGAATAATGATGCATAACATGTGATCAATGAAATTCTAATGCCTTCAACACACCCCGGATTCTCCCTAAATATATGCTAGTAAAGGAATTGATGAATGTAGGGCCATACAAGAACACTAATTATATAAGTCCCCAGCCTTAAACTTTATTAATCTTGGGTTATTACAAGATTACACATTGAGGATCTTTTCAGGTTTAGAGTTTTAGAGAATTAGATCATAAAACGTGCATTACATTCCACATTTAAACAAAGTGGTCACATAAAATATTGTATTCATTTTTCCCATCAACTGAAACATATTTAAAATAAAACATGGATTATTTCTTGAAACTTCTTTGACAATATCATCATATCATGTAACCTTCCCTTGACCTGTGAAAAACATTTCAAAAACTTGGGATGAGCATAAAAAGATCACTAAGGGATATAAAAATATGGAAAGGAAACATGAGTACATGTATACATAAGAATTAAAGAATACTTTACCCATAAAACATAATCACATTTACATACCTCCTAAAGTCATGAATAAATCATAGAAATAATAAGACATAAAAGAAACTTGAAGCATTCATAACATTCTTACATAGGGAGTAACCCTCTTGGTTACGTTTGGAGTACCCATCACAGTATATTCCCTAAATCTCTTCGGAGAAACCTTAACGTTTCACTCCTTCGTGTTACCCAATGCATTGGAGAGCTATATCGAGCTCACCCGCCCTTAGTTTATCACAAAACCACCCATCTTCATAATAATTCCCAAGAACCTCAACATAATCGTATCATATAAAACATGCATAAAGGAAACATAACATTTCCACCTTTCAATCACAAAATATCAATACAACACATTGATATAAAAACATTATGAAAACCATTTTCAATATCAAAATAAAATAAAATTAAAACATGGTATTTATTTTTCTTTAAAAAACGTTATGGCTTGTAGAAGAATCTGAAACTCAAATAATGGTCACGGAAGTGGAGAAGTCATTATCGCCGCATACGTACGACAAAAACATTCCCTTTTGTGGTTTAGTAAATGCTTCGTATAAAAAATATTCCTTTTAAATAAACGTAAAATTCAAAGGGTTTTATACATCGTACGAATGAAGGTTGTGTATGAAACAAAATATGCCTCAATGAAAAGAGATTGAGATGAAGTCCCATAAAAAGATGGTATCCTTGGATTAAGGATTAATCAATTACATAATTATGTGTGACAAACTAATACACCAAATATAAGTGGATATTAAGTGTAAAACAATCAGAGGTTATTCACTCATATTCATAGAACGACATATTCAAGGAGTACAAGCTTATCCCAAAGAATCAAAATTGGGTTAAGAAGTTCCCTTGCAAAAATTTGACAGCCTAATGACGTCACTACAAAATTCAGAAAATGAGTTGATGAGAGATAAAAAGGGTATCTCATCACTTGGACATAAAATTTAAATCACTAAGGATATATAAGAACATATCCCAACATAATTTTATGTGAATTAAAAGACATAACAAAATAATTATTTTAAAAAGAGGAGTGTGAAAGGTTCCCTTACCGACATGGGTATCTTTCGAAACATACACCCCGTGAAAGAAGGACAATACAACATTTTTGTAAATAATCATAAATGAAATTATATTACACAATGAGTAAAATAATGGTTAGTACATACACCACTCAAAGGAAATTGTGGAAAATGTAGAAAAAATCTCACTGGAATAAAAGTGAGATGAAAATTCCCTTACGAAAACTCGGCAGCCAAACAACGCCACTTAAAATTTCCAAAAATGGATTGATGATATCAAATAGGGTCTCTCATCATATTACAATAAAATTTACAAAAAGAGTAATATAAAAGAATACCATCCATCATAAAAAAGAGGAGCTTAAAAGAAGTGACATTAAGGAGAGTACTTAAAAAGAAATAGAGAGGTTAGATCTCTTACGAAAATTCAGTAGCCTAACGACGCCACTCAAAACTTCCAAAATTGATTGATGAGAGAGAATATGGTATATAATCATATGAACATAAAAATTAAAGTAAGAGTAATATAAAATAACATTCCAATAACAAGAAAGATGATCTTAAAAGGCATGACATAAAAGAGTGTACTTAAAAAGAAAGAGAGGAGTAGGATCCCTTACCTCGGGTCCGACTTGACTGGATCGTTCTTTAACGTCCTGAATAATAAACATGAGTTAATTTCTACTTGCTTAAGAAAATTTTTAAAGTTCATTATTCATTTTATATCACTTATTTCCATGTTATAAAAATTATTTAATCATTTATGTTAATTATTTTTGTTTTGTCAATATTTGGTTCTTACGTCGAAAGTGGACTTCTTACAATTACATGTTGTTCGTGTGGTAAAATGTTCATTATATCCAGAATGATATTCATGATTTGGATATCATATATATCATATATATCCAGAATATACATGTATTTATAATATTACATAATCATTTAGAGGTAAGAAATGAAATGCACCGTTCATGGAGACAGTAAGCCGTACGTACGCATTAACGCTACTTTCATTTCTATGTCATATTAATGGAATTAAAACTAAATGAGAGGTATGTATATTTTAATTCCAGAATTATATTAATAATTTATATGTAACATACATCATACATAATAACTTTAATTACATTCTTTATACATCCCACTTGTGGCATTAACGAATCAAATCACTTTGAAGGGGCGGTAGTCCGCACTTCCTAAAATGAAATTATCGCGTTTACCCACAATGGAATCCGTAATGGTATACCAAAAAAGAAAAATAAAGAAGCTTAAGTATAAAATAAACATATTATATATCATATATAAAGATAGTGACATCTTAATGGCCACCTTTTGAGGTGTTATATGAGTGTTGAACAATCATCGTTTCGTGAGGTAGAAATTCGTCATCCACAGAAACAGTATGTTCATTAACCATTTAATGTAGGTGTGTGTAAGTGTAGCTCAAATTATTATTATAACAAAATCCCAGTATATTGAAGATACTGGAGTTGTTACAAAAGAAATGAATAAAAAGATTTTAGGGGGTGGAGAAGCAAAATAAAACAAAATAACACAAGTGAATACATTATCTTAAATTCGGGTAACTCTTTTTCATTTGAGCTCAAAGGCTTCATTGGGAAGACTTCTGCCCAAAATGAGGCTTCTAAGAGTAATATAGGGATTTGTAGAGGAATAATGAGATGGGGTTGTCCGATCCAAAATCATTGGAAGTGTGGGTAAGGAGGTAGAGGTGGTGGCCTTTTATAAGAGGAGAGGAGGGGCACTCTCGAAAAGTAAAGAAATGTTACTTTATTTGAAAATGAGTTTCGTATTTAAAAGGTCCCAAATTGATATAATTAGAGTATAAGGTGATATGGTTTATAAATCCACCAATCCAATAGGTTTTGTACATGTTTAGGTCATATATTTTACATTATCTTTTCATTTTATTTAAATCCTTTATTAATGAAGTAATCGCTGCATCATTATGATGTCATAAATAATTTAATTTATTTAATGTCTAAAAATTATAAAAAAACTATCATGATGTAGTAAATACTTTTATATTTCCAATGACTATTTATAGTCAAAAATATGACTTGTATAACCCCATGTAAATATTGTTATAGTAAAACAACTCATGTTTGTGTCATATTTACTTTTACATTAAATAAAAAGTTATTTATGTCATTTTCCAACCGAAGTGGCTCTATGGGGTCCCCAAGTTGACCCATGGATTTTATTGGTCGGCCATGACTCATCCAATGAGGTTAGGACATGTGTATAGGTAATTTAATAATATTAAAACATTATTTTTACCTTAAACTTCACTAATTACCTCTAATCTCGATTAAAAACTTAATAAGTTACTATTCACCAAAAAATAATTTTAATCCCACTGAACCAAATTTTACTTATTAATGAGAACCACGTATGTCGGATTTTTGAAATTCAAAACACAAAGGTGGAAAAATTTCATTTAAACAGAAAATCAGTTTTTATAAGTACCACTTAGCGGTTTCACTCTTCATCAAAAATTGATGTTTTTCAGAAAATTACCAAAAATTCACCCTAAGCTGTATTTGATATTTCGAATTCAAAAATGATTCCCATTTTAAAAAATTCATAACATATAAGTTACATTAATTAATTTAATATTTAATTCCCGCTTTCAGAACAAATAACGTGTTTTTATGAAACAATATATATCATAAGATTGACACTAGTTTAAGTCAAATTTCAAAGTGAAATTAATTCCAATGACCACTATTTGATGAAATGGTAAAAATATATTCAAATTTCACTTTAAAACCAATTCAAAAGATAATATAATAATATAAATAAATTAGATTAAAAAGATGTTTTGATTTTAAAAGACAACATTTTTCACTATTCAATAAAAATTGAACTTTTTTCGGAAAAATACCAAAAATTTACACAAAGTAAATTTTGATGTCCCGATTATAAAGAAGAATTTTATTTTGTCAAATATAACACATAAAATTGTCAAAAAGGGGATTTAAAAGAGGTTCTCCATCAAACGGTGGTTAATCGACCTTTTAAAGAATATAAGCATGTTTAAGCTTAAAATTGGATTCATTCGCATTTTTAATCCTCTAACATTTATTGTAATGAGTAAAAATATTTGACAAAAATATATATTCATTTTGTAGCTAGTTCTGTTGATTCCAACCATTACAATGTCTAGGCATTAACTACCATTTAAAATAATATTATTTTATTATTAGAGTGCAACGTAAGATTCCCAAGAAACTCGTTGTTGCGTGTTGGGTACGCCAGCGAGTATAGCGTCCATTTTAAAGTTATATTAATATTTTATTCACACATATGGATAAATGTGAAAATTTAATATTATTTATTTACATGGGGTGTTACATCCTTCCCCCCTTTTTGTGAATTGCGTCCTCGCAATTTTAAAATTGGTCTTGGAAACTTCTTTAAAAACCCCACATCGGAACAATAGTCAGTAAAACAATCACCTTAAAATAATGGATGAGAAGTAAAAAGGTCACCTGAGTTAACCAATACTAGGATTCCATGTAAGAAAATATGGATATGGAGGAGAAAAAAAGGGTCCTGTTCTGATGGAGAGTGATAGTAAACATGTCTAGGATAAATTTAACCATAAGAAAATCACAAACTTGTTATGGGTTAAACGGTATTTGATTCCCCAGTAAGAAAAGATAATAGACAACATTTTTGTTTTACGTTTATTTTTATTGAGGAATTTATTCATAAGGAAACATAATCACTTATCATGTTGACTTTTATCTTTTATTATATTTCTTACACAAACTCATATTTTCTCTAAAAGACGAGTATTTAGGAAGACATGTTCACATTAAGAGTACTATAATCAACTTCTAAAGAATCACCTAATCCAAAAAAGAGAACTATATAATTTTCATGTCTTTAGACATTAACCAAAACCAAAACCAAAATGGTTAGTACAAGATCAGATAATCCAGAAATTGATAACCCTTTATAAAAAGAAAATCTATTCTTAATCTCCAAAATTTGTCCAACAAAAACCAAAGATAAACGAGGACCATTCAATAAACAATTTGTCCATAAAATTCTTCAAACTAAACCAAACTTATATTGAAACCCAAATATTTGAAGGATATAGTCACATAGTCTTCCATGTTAAATCGTAACATTTATCTCCAAACAACATCAGTTGCTCCTAAAGTCTCATATTGAAAAGTAATTAACCTAATCCCATATCATTCATGGTAGGCTAATCATCTCATAAATAACCCAATGTAAACTTACTCGTGATTCCTAAAATAATCTAACTAAAAGAATTAGTCAAACTAACCGGGGAATTCATGTAGTCCAGTGGTAGGCGATAAATAACAGTCGCACTTTGGTTGTGGGTTCGATTCCCGCAACATTGTCCAACGCGATGGGTTGTCACACGGTCTGCGTGTTGTCCTTTTTCCAAAACTATATAATTCTTAAAACATTATCCAAAAAGAGATAAAATCTTCAAAAATGATCAAAACATATTTTAACCTCATGTTTATCTCATGCCTTTCATTTTCTATCATAACATATAATAACCCATAATTACCTCAAAAGTAAGGATCAAATAAACTCTAATGGTTACCTTTATAATTATTACATGAACTTCCACAATGATTGGTCATCTCGTGCATTACAGATCATACCAAGGTTCAAGTGGTTGATCATGACTCCTTAATAGTTGGTATAGAACAACCACAAGTTTCCTCATTGAATCCCCCATTTTATCTAGAATCTAAATAAGGGAACCACCACAGTTACCTTCAAACCTGTTGTCTCATTGGTGCCTGCTAGATCCATCCATTCACTAAAAACAGAAATGTCAGTGACAGTATATCAAAAAAACCATCATGTACTAATGAGGAAGGTAAACACTAAGATATACTTACTCATTCACTTTATCTAAAACTAGGACTCTTTTTGAAATCCTAACCATTATTGTAATGTCACTTGTTCTTAGAGAATACCCTAAACTCTAAAGTTATCTAAACCAACCTTTGATACCAACTATAATGCCTCATCCTTAAACCTTACTTAATCTTGAGTTATTACATGATTACACATTGAGGATCTTTTCAGGTTTAGAGTTTTAGATAATTAGATCATAAAACATTCATTACAATTCAGATTTAAACAAAGTGGTTACATAAAAGATAGTATTCATTTTTCCCATCAACGGAAACATATTTAAAATAAAACATGGATTCTTTCTTGACACTTCCTTGACACTGTCATCATATCATGTACCCTCCCCTTGACCTATGAAAAACATTTCAAAAACTTGGGATGAGCATAAAAATCTCAGTAAGGGATATAAAAATATGGAAAGGAAACATGAGTACATGTATACATAAGAATGAAATCATACTTTACCCATAAAACATAAGCACTTTAACATACCTCATAAAATCATGAATAAATCATATAAATCATAATACATAATGGTAGCTTTGGGCATTCATAACATTAATACGTAGGGAGTAACCCTCCTGGTTATGTTTGGAATACCCATCACAGTATATTCCCTAAATCTCTTTGGAGAAACCTTAACATTTCACTCCTTCGCGTTACCCAATGCATTGGAGAGCTATATCAGGTTCACCCGCCCTTAGTTTATCACGGAACCACCCATCTTCATAATAATTCCCAAGAACCTCAACATAATCGTATCACATAAAACATGCATAAAAGAAACATAACATTTCCACATTTCAATCACAAGATATCAATAAAACACATTGATATAAAAACATTTTGAAAACCATTTTCAATACCAAAATAAAAGAATGGTAAAACATGGTATTTACTTTTCTTTAAAAAATCTATGTCTTGTAGAGGAAGCTGAAACTAAAATAATGGTCACGGTGGAGGAGAATTCATTGTCACCACATACGTACGACAAAAACATTCCCTTTTTTCGTTTAGTAAATGCTTCATATTAAAAATATTCCTTTTCAATAAACGTAAAATTCAAAGGGGTTTATACACCGTATAAAAGAAGGTTGTGTATAAAACAAAATATGCCTCAATGAAAGGAGATTGAGACGAAGTCCCAAAAAAAATTCATAACATATAAGTTACATTAATTAATTTAATATTTAATTCCCGTTGTCAGAACAAATAGCGTGTTTTTATGAACCAATATATATCAAAATATTGACACTAGTTTAAGTAAAATTTCAAAGTGAAATTAATTCAAATAAACACTATTTGATTAAATGGTAATAATATATTCTAATTTCACTTTAAAACCAATTCAAAAGATAATATAATCATATAAATAAATTATATTAAAAAGAGGTTTTGAATTAAAATACAACATTTTTCACTATTCAATAAAAATTGAACTTTTTCGGAAAAATACCAAAAATTTACACAAAGAAATTTTTGATGTCCCGATTATAATAAAGAATTTTATTTTCTCACATATAACACATAAAATTGTCAAAAAGTGGATTTAAAATAGGTTCACCATCAAAAGGCAGTTAATCGATCTTTTAAAGAATATTAGCATCTGTACGCTTAAAATTGGATTCAATCGCATTTTTAATCCCAACATTTATTTTAAAGAGTAAAAATATTTGAAAACATATATAATCATTTTGTAGTTAGTTCTGTTTATTCCCGCCATTACAATGGCTAGGCGTTAAC
Source organism: Viscum album (assembly GCA_963277665.1). Taxonomy (NCBI): domain Eukaryota; kingdom Viridiplantae; phylum Streptophyta; class Magnoliopsida; order Santalales; family Viscaceae; genus Viscum; species Viscum album. Next base: position 1,479,134,914 of record OY728157.1, read on the forward strand.
TACCATTTAAAATGACAATATTTTATTATAAGAGTGCAACATAAGATTCCCAAGAAACTCGTTGTTGCGTGTTGGGTACGCCATCAAGAATAGTGTCCCCATTAAAGTTATATTAATATTTTATTCATGAATATTGATAAATGTGAAAATTTCATATTCTTTATTTACCTGGGGTGTTACATCCTTACCGACTTTTGGAATTGCATCCTCGCAATTTTAAAATTGGGCTTGGAAACTTCATTGAAAATACCACATCGGAACAATAGTCAGTAAAACAATCACCATAAAATAAAGGAAGAGAAGTACAAAGGTCACCCGAGTTAACACATACTAGGATTCCATGTAAGAAAACATGGATATGGAGGAGAAAACAAAGGGTCATGTTATGATGGAGAGTGATAGTAAACATGTCTAGGAGAAAGTTAACCATAAGAAAATCACAAACTTGTGATGGCTTAAACGGTATTCGATTCCCTAGTATTAAAAGTTAATAGAAAACATTTTTGTTTTATGTTTCTTTTTATTGAGGAATTTATTCATAAGGAATCATAATAACTTATCTTGTTGACTTCCAACTTTTATTAGATTTCTTACACAAACTCATATTTTCTCCAAAATACGAGTATTTAGGAAGACTTGTTCATATTAAGAGTACTATAATCAACTTCTAGAGAATCACCTAATCCACAATAGAAAACTTTATACTTCCCATGTCTTTAGAGTTTAACCAAAACCAAAACCAAAATGGTTAGTATAAGATCAGATAATCCAAAAAAGTATAACCCATTATAAAAAGAAAATCTATTCTTAATCTCCAAAATTTGTCCAACAAAACCCAAATTTCAACGAGGACCATTTGACAAACAATTTTTCCATAAAAATCTTCAAAGTAAACCAAAAAATGATTGAAACCCAAATATTTGAAGGATTTAGTCACACAGTCTTCCAAGATAAATCGTAACATTTATCTCCAATCAACATCAGTTTCTCCTAAAGTCTTGTATTGAAAAGTAATTAAACTAATCCCATATCCTCCATGATAGGTTAATCATTTTCATAAATAACCCAAAATAAACTTACTCTTGATTCCTAAAATCATCTAACAAAAATAATTAGTCAAACTAACCAGGGGCTTCATGTAGTCTAGTGGTAGGCGATAAATACCAGTCGCACTTCGGTTCTGGGTTCGATTCCCGCAGCTTTGTCCGACGCGATGGGTTGTCACACAGTCTGTGTGTTGTACTTTTTCCAAAACTATATAATTCTTAAAACATTCCCCAAAATGGGATAAAATCTTCAAAAATTATCATAACATATTTTAACCTCAAGATATTCTCATTCCTTTCATTTTCCATCATAACATATAATAACCCATAATTACCCCAAAAGTAAGGATCATATAAACTCTAATGGTTACCTTTATAATTATTACCTGAACTTCCGCATCGATTGGTCATATCCTGCGTTACAGATCATACCAAGGTTCAAGTGGTTGATCATGACTCCTTGATAGTTGGTTTAGAACATCCACGAGTTTCCTAATTGAATCCCCCATTTTATCTAGTATCTTAATCATAGAACCACCACAATTACCTTCAAAACTATTGTCTCTTTGGTACCTGCTAGATCCATCCATTCACTAAAAACAGAAATTTCAGTGAGAGTATATCAAAAAAACCATCATGTACCAATGAGGAAGGTAAACACTAAGATATTCTTACCCTTTCACTTTATCTAAAACTAGGACTCTTTCTGAAATCCTAACCATTATGGTACTGTAACTTGTGCTTAGAGAATAACCTAACCTCTAAAGTAATCTAAACCGACCATTGATACCAACTATAAGGCCCCAGCCTTAAACCTTACTTAATCTTGAGTTATTACAAGATTACACATTGAGGATCTTTTCAATTTTAGATTTTTAGAGAATTATATCATAAAACTTGCATTACATACCACATTTAAACAAAGTGGTTACATAAAAGATAGTATTAATTTTTCTCATCAATGGAAACATATTTAAAATAAAACATGGATTCTTTCTTGACAATTCCTTGACACTATCATCATATCATGTACCCTTCCCTTGACCTGTGAAAAACATTTCAAAAACATGGGATGAGCATAAAAATCTTAGTAAGAGATATAAAAATATGGAAAGGAAACATGAGTACATGTATACATAATAATGAAATCATAATTTACCCATAAAACATAATCACTTTAACATACATCATAAAATCACAAATAAGTAATAGAAATCATAAGACATAAAGGTAACTAGAGGCATTCATAACATTCTTACATAGGGAGTAACCCTCTTGGTTACGTTTGGAATACCCATCACAATATATTCCCTAAATCTCTTTGGAGAAACCTTAATGTTTCACTCCTTCACATTACCCAATGCATTGGAGAGCTATATTGGGCTCACCCTCCCTTAGTTTATCACGGAACCACCCGTCTTCATAACAATTCCCAAGAACCTCAACATAATCCTATCACATAAAACATGCATAAATGAAACATAACATTTCCACCATTCAATCACAAGATATCAATACAAAACATTGATATAAAAACATTATGAAAACCATTTTCAATACCAAAATAAAATAAAAGTAAAACATGGTATTAATTTTTCTTTTAAAAAAGGTATGGCTTGTAGAGGAAGCTGAAACTAAAATAATGGTCACGGCGGCGGAGATGTCATTGTCGCCGCATACATATGACAAAAACATTCCCTTTTGTCGTTTAGTAAATGCTTCGTATAAAAAAGATTCCTTTTCAATAAATGTAAAAGTGATAGGGGTTTATACACCGTATAAAAGAAGGTTGTGTATAAAACAAAATATGCCTCAATGAAAGGAAATTGAGACAAAGTCCCATACAATGATGGTATACTTAGATTAAGGATAAATCAATTACAAAATTATGTGTGAAAAACTACTACACCAAATATAAGTGGATATAAAGTGTAAAAAAATCAGAGGTTATTCACACATATTCATAGAACGACATATTTAAGGGGCACAAGCTTATCCCAAAGAATCAAAATTGGGTTAAGAAGTTCCCTTGCAAAAAATTGACAGTCTAACTGTGTCACTACAAAATTCAGAAACTGAGTTGATGAGAGATAAAAAGGGTATCTCATCACTTGGACATAAAATTTAAATCACTAAGGATATATAAGAACATATCCCAACATAATTTTATGTGAATTGAAAGACGTAACAGAATAAGTCTTTTAAAAAGAGGAGGGTGAAAGGTTTCCTAACCAATATAGGTATCTTTCGAAACATACACCCCGTGAAAGAAGAACGAAACAACATTGATGTAAATACTCATAAATGAAATTATATTACACAATGAGTAAAATAATGGTCAGTACATACACCACTAAAAGGAAATTGTGGAAAATGTAGCATAAATCTCACGGGAATAAAAGTGAGATTAAAAATCCCTTACGAAAACTCGGCAGCCTAACGACGCCACATAAAACTTCCATAAAATGGATTAATGAGATCAAATAGGGACTCTAATCATATTAAAAAATAATTTACAGCAAGAGGAATATAAAAGAACATCCCCCATCATAATAATGAGAAGCTTAAAATAAGTGACATAAAGGAGAGTACTTAAAAAGAAAGAGATAGGTTAGATCTTTACGAAAATTCGGTAGCCTAACGGCGCCACTCAAAACATCCAAAATGGATTGATGAGAAAGAATAGGGTCTATAATCATATGAACATACAAATTAAAGTAATAGTAATATAAAAGAACATCCCAATACCAAGAAATATGATCTTAAAAAGAATGACATAAAAGAGTGTATTTAAAAATTAAGAGAGGCGTATGATCCCTTACCTCGGGTCCGACTTGACTCGATCGTTCTTTAACGTCCTGAATAATAAACATGAGTTAATTTCTACTTGAATAAGAAACTTTTTAAAGTTAATTATTCCTTTTATATCACTTATTTCTACGTTATAAACATTATGTAATCATTTATGTTAATAATGTTTGTTTTGTAGATATTTGGTTCTTAAGTCGAAAGTGGACTTCTTACAATGACATGTTGTTCGTGTGGTCAAAGGTTCATTATATCCAGAATGATATTAATGATTTGGATATCATATATATCATATATATCCAAAATATATATGTATTTATATTATTACATAATCATTTAGAGGTACGAAATAAAATGCACCGTTCATGTAGACGGTAAGTCGTACGTACGCATGAACGCTACTTTCATTTCTATGTCATATTAATGGAATTAATTCTAAATGAGTGGTATGTATATTTTAATTCCAGAATTATATTCATAATTTTTATGTAACATAAATAATATATAATAACTTTAAATACATCCTTTATACATCCCACATATGGCGTTAACAAATCAAATCACTTTGAGGGGGCGGTAGTCCGCACTTCCGAAAATAAAATTATCGTGTTACCCATAATGGAAACCATAAAGGTATGCCACAAAAAAAACACAGAAGATTAATTAAAAAATAAACATATTATACATCATATATAAATATAGTGACATATTAATGGCCACCTTTTGAGGTGTTATATGAGTGTTGAACAATCATCGTTTTGTGAGGCAGAAATTCGCCATCCAAAAAAACAGTATGTTATTTAACCATTTGATGTAGGTGTGTGTAAGTGTAGCTCGAATAATTCTTATAATAACATCCTACTATATTGAAGATACTGGAGTTGTTACAAAAGAAATGAATAAAATGATTTTAGGGGGTTGGAGAAGCAAAATAAAACAAAAGAACAGAAGTGAAGACATAACCTTAAAATCTGGTAACTCTTTCTGATTTGAGCTCAGAGGATTCCTTGGGAAGACTTATGCCCAATGTGAGGCTTCTAGGAGTAATAGAGGTATGTGTAGAGGCATGATGAGCAGGGTTAGGCCGAGAAAAATGCTTTGGAAGTGTGGGTAAGGAGGTAGAGGTGGGGGCCTTTTATAAGATGATATGAGGGGCACTCTTAGAAAGTAAAGAAATGTTACTTTATTTGAAAATGAGTTTCGGATTTAAAAAGTCCCACATTCATATAATTCGAGTATAAGTTGATAAGGGTTATAAATCCACCAATCCAATAGGATTTGGACATGTATAGGTCATATATGTTACATTATATTTTCATTTTATTTAAATCCTTTATTAATGAGGTAATCGCTGAATCATTACGATGTCATAAATAATTTTTTTTATTTAATTACTAAAAATTATAAAAAAATATCATGATGTAGGAAATCTTTTTATCTTTCCAATTAATATTTATAGTCAAAATTCTGACTTTTATAACCCCATGTAAAAATTGTTTTAGTAAAACCACTCATGTTTGTGTCATTTTTACTTTTACATTAAATAAAAAGTTATTTATTTCCTTTTCCAACCAAAGTGGATCCATGGGGACCCCAATTTGACACATGGATTGTCTTGGTCGTCCATGACTCATCCAATGATGTTAGGACATGTTTCTAGGTCATTTAATATTATTAAAACATTATTTTTACCTTAAACTACACTAATTACCTCTAATCGCGATTAAAAACTTAATAAGTTACTATTCACAAAAAAAAATATTTTAATCCCATTGAACAACATTTTACTTCTTAATGACAACCATTTATGTTGGATTTTTGAAAATCGAAACACAAAGGTGGCAAAATGTCATTTAAACGGAAAATCAGTTTTAATAAGTACCACTTAGTGGTTACACTATTCATCAAAAATTTAAGTTTTTCAGAAAATTACCAAAAATTCACCCTAAGCAATATTTGATATTCCAAATTCAAAAATGATGTCTATTTTAAAAAATTCATAACATATAAGTTAAATTAATTAATTTAATATTTAATTCCTGCTTTCAGAACAAATAGCGTGTGTTTATGAAACAATATATATCAAAAGATTGACACTAGTTTAAGTCAAATTTCAAAGTGAAATTAATTCCAATGAGCTCTATTTGATTAAATGGTAAAAATATATTCTAATTTCACATTAAAAACAATTCAAAATATAATCTAATCATATAAATAAATTAGATTAAAAAGAGGTTCTGAATTAAAATACAACATTATTCACTATTCAATTAAAATTGAACTTTTTCGGAAAAATACCAAAAATTTACACTAAGTAAATTTTGATGTCCCGATTCTAAAGAAGAATTTTATTTTTTCAAATATAACACATAAAATTGTCAAAAAGTGTATTTAAAAGAGGTTCCCCATTAAAAGGCGGTTAATCGACTTTTTAAATAATATTTGCATGTTTGCGTTTAAAATTGGATTCATTCGCATTTTTAATCCTCTAAAATTTATTGCAAAGAGTAAAAACATTTGACAAACATATATAATCATTTTGTATTTAGTTATGTTCATTCCCGCAATTACAACGGTTAGGCGTTAACTACCATTTAAAATAATATTATTTTATTATTAGAGTGCAACGTAAGAATCCCAAGAAACTCATTGTTGTGTGTTGGGTACGCCATCGAGCATAGCGTCCCCTTTAAAGTTATATTAATATTTTATTTAAAAATATGGATAAATGTGAAAATTTTATATTCTTTATTTACCTAGGGTGTTACAAATTATATGTATCAACACATAGTACCATACCATTCTATGGTCGATACATGATAGAAGACACTAAACTAGACCTATAATGTTCATGTATAGACCAATACCACTTCATCATAGAACAATCACCTCAACACTACTTCACTTCTCTATTATGAAAATTAGTACTAATCCCCCTTCACCTTTACACATTCAAAAATGTGTAAAATAGTATCTGAGAATCACAAAATTTCACACGATAATTTTGTTCACTGGATATTAAATTTTTTCCTATGAATGATTAATGATTGTGGAAACTTATTTACCTACCAATGCACTAATTTTAGCCACAGTGAAAATTGCACAGAGAATGTTAAAGAAAATTACCAAATCAACCTACCTCCTTTAATCCCTCATACAAACAAGTCTGCACTGATATAATATCATTTCGCCAACTAGCATAATATGTATGTGAAACAAACCACAAATCCCAACAAAATGAGCTTCCATGATATATTATAACTATAAAATCCAATGCAAGTACTTATTAGTAGATACACAATAGTTTCTAGATTGTTAACAAATTATGGAATCTGCGGTTGTGTGATGGACATTCCAATCATGTAAATGACAACATTGGACACCATTAAAACCGTTTCACTTAAAGATTGGTCAAATCCCAATTCCATTCCAAACAAATTCAATCCAAATTGGAAAAAATGTACTTGATTGAAATTGAAAAAAATAACAAATTCCAATGAATATGGGAATACAATATTAACTTTTTATATAATTTTTATTGAATAAAAACATTTCTAAATCTTGAGAAAATTGATACTAGATTTTTTTTTCAAGAGAGTCCTTGATCATTGAGTGAATTTATAGTGGATGTAAATGAGTGAAAAAGATAAACCCTCTTTAAGAGGGTACTCACCAGATTTATATAATTTTTTCATGATCTGGTTTGTAAAATTATATTCTATTCCTTATTTTAGTCTGTTTTTTTATCCCTACCTTCATCCATTGATTTTGAAATATCAATTCCATGATTTTAGATGACTAACTAAATTATTTTTCCTTAACAGATATCACATGAGAATTCAAAATGACCATATTGAATTGTATAATTTATAATTTTCATCTTTAATGAGGTAGTGAATGAGTTGAAATTGGATAGAAGGTCATCATATGATCATACAATTTTCTATTGTATTATCCAATGTAATATATCATATATCCATCACTTATCTTGATCTAAATAAAATACAATGAGACTTTTTTTGGATTAGGAGATGGAAAAAAATGATTGTAGATGGGTGTAGGGTTCCATTTTATCTATTTTTTGTTCATATTCATCTTATTTCAACGTGTTAGAGGTTATATGGAAATACATAATTTAGTCCCCCATGCATTCTCATCATAACTAAATTGATATAGGGGAGAAGTGAGTGATTGTATATAATCCAATTATTGGATGAGAATAAATTTTATAATGAATAAACCCTTATATCAAACCCAGGAAAAATATATTTCACCCTAATTGTGTATATATTGATGTTTAATTATTTTTAATTCCCTATCAAAAAATAAACAAATGAACCTCACATTCTTCTATCTCATGAATTAAAAATTAATAAAACCAAAAAACTATTAATTAATGATTGGTAAATTTAAGGGAGGAATCATGAATACATGATATCTAACCTAGTCAGTCTCACTAGACTATATTATAGGTTCAATTAACCTTATATATGAGGCCTATGAAAGCCACTCAAATCATTGGGGTTTTTTTCGAGGATTTTGGTTAGAAACTTATTTTTATCTTTTCATTATAAATAAATTTAAAATTTATAATTAAGTTGAAAAATTAACAAATTTTCCTCACTCATATTATTATCTCACATTCAAATAATAGTATATTATAATTACTTTTGTTATGGTGGAATCCATGAGTCTGAAAATTATTGTGGGATACATAAATGTGAAAAACAAGATACGATTATTAAAATGAATCATGTCACTACCCCCAGTGTAGGAAGAGAATTATATGTAATTATTAATTAGGGATGAACTAAATTCCTTACCTGATAAAATTTATAAAATTATTTTTAGCATTATATGGAACAATGAGATGAATAGGTTCAGAAAATAATTATAGAAGATGTGCCTAAAATGTAGTTTTTGATTATCATAACTACCATGGCGTATAAGTAATATAAATAGAATGAAGAAGAGGATGAATTACCACTACTTTCTCTAGAACTAATATTCATATTTAACCTTCTCATTGAATATAAGATTAAAAATTAAATCATTGATGGGTATATTCATTCCTTTAACTCATTATCTATAGATTGTATTTAATTCCATCTAAATTATTATTCTCTATTTTATGTGAGTTTATAATCAAGACTAATATTGTAGGCCCTAGATGATGATAAAAAATATGAAATTTGTCGGAACATTTTTAAAGATAAGCTGGAATAACTCTTTCACCCATCCATATTTTAAGATTCTAGAGATGTAATAAAAATTAAAGATAAACTATATGTTGAAACATAATAGGGATTTTATCAAAAAATGGATTTATCTATTTCATATTTTATTCTCATTGATTTATTATCTAAAAATCATTATTCCATAATATAGTATTTATCCTAACTAATCCCCATATTGGATTATAATGAGGAAAATTTGAATAAACATTATTAAAAAAAAATTGAACATCCCCTTCAAACAAGTTCTTTGAAAAGGAATAAAAAATCGATTTACAAGGTGTAGGATCCTAAAAAATATTTAAAACACAAGGAAGAATATATTTTTCGTTTAGATGTTGATTTTACATAATATTTATTTCAATATAATTTACATTGTTTTCACTATGTTGAATTAACACAGTTTTAAAAGTCCTTGGAGAATTTGGATGAGATTATCATTTTAATAGAGGTATCAAGACATGAGTATAATTTGGTGAAATTTTTTTAGGAGGATGTCATTAAAATTATGGAACTTTATTCATATAGTGTTCAATTTGATATAGACATAAATAAATGCAACTTCATAAATATTATTATATTTATTAAAAAATAATATTATTTATATATACTAGTGTAAATTGTTAGTGGAATTGAGTGGAAATTATTATTGGGAGATCCACATATGTTGATAATTATTCTCTTGCTACCCATGTGAAATAAGATTGAAATGTTCAAACATGAAAAAAATGTTTTTTGGGTTTTGAAAATTTTAAAATGTTCAAAAACCCATCAAACATTTATTTTGTGATGAGATAATTATCTAGGTCATTTAAACCTCTATGTTGAAAATTTAATGTTATCTAATAATTTATTATACTCACATGAAAATTATGACATATATTTTGATCAATGCCTCAAACGTGGAAACCAATATCATCATTGTTTTTAGAATGAAGGCTTTAACCTATTCAGTACATATATTTCTTTAGAATTAGGATTCAATAAGATGCATAGTCACCTAATGAGATGGAATAAATAAATTTAATTATGAATTTAATTTATCATCATCATAGAGGAGTTCTATATAAATATCTTGATGGTAAATCTCTGGTGTTATCTACCCATACCTTGAGATTGAAAGAGCGGGATAATATAGAGATTTATTGGGAATTGAAATTTGTTGCTGACATCATAATGGAGAATTTTCAATGATAATGATCTATTTATCGTCTTTATCAAGTGATCATGGATCATTATGGAGTGAATGAAGAACACAATGGGTTATTCAATGACATCACATGAGAACATGATCTCTATAAACGGTCAATTTGTTTATGAGGTTTGAATTTTTTTATGTTTTTATCATCATTTTTATAATTTTTTGATTATTGATTAGTCCCAAAAATACTAATATAGAATCAAAATTATTCATGTTGATTAATTGAAAATTTTAATTTGAATTTTTTGTATTTTTTTTATAATTCATCCTCCATCATTAGAAATTTTATGAAATGAATATTATCATAGATCATTCCTAGTATTGTGGTTTTATGGTTTTCCCCATTCATTCAATGAATGATCATATCTAGTAATCATTTTTACGGTGGTTAGACCATCCCTACAGACCTGTTTCATTGTGTGATTGATCTTTCTTTTCTCTAAAATGTGATTTTATGTATTGAATGATTTATTTTATAAACATATAGATTTGATAATAATGACATGATGATGGAGGGTAAATAAAAAAATTATTTCAATGACATGGTATAGAAATGGTTTGAGAGGTGATGTTGATTAGTTTTTTATATAATAATCGTATTCGGTCATTCTGTTGAACATTGGTGATGATCAACTCATTTTTAATAAAAATTAGGTGAGATTTTTTTATAATTGATGAATTATTTTACAAATTTAGAAGAACATTCATAGGTCTAACTTTTTGGAAAATTCACAAATATAGGACATAATGTTCGGAAGAATACACATAATTTTTCTCACTGATGTGGTAGTTAGGATTTTTGGGGGAGTTATATATCACATGAACATTTTAATGAGTCATACAACATGTTAACTCTATCTATCAATGTTCGTTTGTACCATGGAGTACATGGTCATGGACCCATGTGACCCCACACATCGTGCGTGATTGGCTACACACCATGTATCGTAAGGATAATATGACTCATGTAGATAAGTTCCATGTTGAGTTTCTATGGATTCCACATGTATTGTAGCCAACCTACACACCAAGTGGTCGGGATGATACATTCCATGTGGATTGATATAAAAATTCCAATTGGATGGAACACGACAACAAACCGTATACCCACAAAACACACTACATACATTAAATTTTACTATTTTCATAGAAACATTATCATGAAAAGATATTATCCCTGAGAATTACAACTTGGATTTTTTATCTCTATCATTCATGTTTTGATCCCTATGATGAGTATAATTTCACCTATGTATGTATGGGGATATAATCCTTCACCTTTTGAATCAGATAGGGTTTGGTAATTCATCTGTATTTATGGGTATGATATCCACTATTTGAGAAGTGTAATTTCACCCACCCATATATCATGGATGAGAAAGAGATCCTTCATGAGAATCTAATTTTACACATATAAATAGATATTATGGGATTAGGATCCCACACTCAAGTAGATTTTCACCCATCCATAGTTTTCAGATGTGATAGGAATCCTTCAAAAGAGTTTCTATTTCACCTATATTCATTGGAAGGAATCCTCAAATATCATATTTGTGAATGATCATGTTATTTATTTAGACTTCTTGAATATAATTTGTGGGAATTGAGTTGTTCAGATTTCTCTTAGTTTGATATTATACACTAGGATGTGTTTCCTTTTATGAGAATATCTTGGTCATCTCATTTACTTTTCCATATTAGTTATGAATTTGAGCTACATTTATATTTTATGTTTTACTTCTTAGTGATCTTAGGGTGTCCTACTAAGAATGTATATAATCTACCATGTTTCGGATCTACCATAATGTTTCATTTTTTAAATGTATTGTAGGATATATGACTGAGGAACCTAGAAGATTCCATTTAATCTTTCTCCCTAATAAATTAAGAAATTTATAAGCCCCTAATAGTACAATATTCAATAATGTAAAATAGTGTGAACATGGTGATGATCTCCTATGAAAAAATTTATTAGATTTCATAGATTTAATTTTATAATGATTTTAATGAACGAAATTAATCTAAATATCTCAAGGTATGAATAAAATTACCTACTAAAAAATAAAACAAGAAGATGATGTGGGATATTTAATCTAAGAATATTTTATAAAAAAACAATTCTACAGAAATTATGGAATAAATTGAATCCATTAGCCAAAATAAATATCAATCTACCAATATTCACCTCTCATTCATTTCCAAAACTACCTAAACATGTATATTCCTCTAGAATGGACGCCTAAAACCATCTTAGGTTTATAAGAATTTGTCTCTATAAATATGGTAGAGATATGGTCAGATCTCACCTCCCACTCCCCTATACCACATTAACTTTTTCCCCATAAGATTCATTACTATCTCTAGACAACTAAAAGATATGATATGTATTAATAAAAATGTGATATTAATTTATAATAAACTCTTGTAATATTATAATAATTAAAACATTATACACACATCCATCTCATCATATATGCATTCCCATTTAAAATTTAGCTACTCGTTACCACTCAAAAAATTAAGATGTATTTATAAATAAAGTTGGTTATAATATAATATAAGTTATATCATAAAAAATAAAAAAATACATGAATTGAAATAAACAACCCATACAGGAAATACACTATTTTATAATTAAAATAAAAAGGGATAAAATAATCCTAAACTATGCTGACATAATGTTGATGATTATCCAAATCCATCGAAACTCGCTTTGGGTGTCAGAGTCCAATATTCCACTTGGTTAGGAACATAAAATCATGTGGGTAAATCATATATCTCAGTACACAAAAACCATCATATCTTCTTATAGTCAATTATCTACATCTATAAATTTCAATGTTTTATTTTCTCCTCCCCGATCAAGTTTATCTTCTGTGAATCCTTCTCTTAGACACAATATTCCATTTTAAAATTTATTTTTCCCTTGATTAATAACAATATTAAAATATTTGATTGATTATATATGAGATAGGGTGCATAGATTTATATAGTTTGAATCTTATTGACTTTTTTATCTCTCCAATTTAATCCTCTTTATCTTGATGTGACACCTCTTTTTTGGTAACATTGTACTCACTGTGTGTAGGTGAGTCCCACAAACTTGATGAACTTCAACACCCCATATAAAACAAATATTTTATAATTTATAAATTCTATAATCATTGTGTATATGAATTTTTAGTATCTAAACACTCTACATCATGGACCTGAGCCTTATAGAACAATATTTTGTTATGTGTTATCCACTCTATGTACCTATGAATGGATGTGTCATTTCTATCATCCAAAAGAATTATCCTCCTCCCTATATCAAGCTAGTGATACTTATAAATCTATCACCACCATGATGTATCTAAACCCTTAAACATGGATTATTGTTATTAATCATTAACAATGGTAATGTAAAACTCTTAATTCCCTATCCTCTCATTTACTCATTTTTCTTATGGTAAAGAACTATGCATGATGATGTATCATCTATAATTATTCCTTAACGAATTTTTTTTACAAGGTAGTAGAAGGACCATGGTGAATATAATATTAAATATTTTATGCTTTGTGGTCCACTAAACCACATAGCCATGGCTGTAGTTTAGATATTCTAAACATTCAAGTGCTACATGAGCTCCCTTTTGATCAGACATGACAGCTCCATGATAAAAAAATGGTAGAGAAAATATGGTTAAAATGAAAATGGATGAAATTATATGAGTTAATCTAAGATGGTAAAACTTTTGGAAATTACATATTACCCAAAAAAATTCCCTTCCCACGTCCTAAAAACTAGTTGCTTTTCACCTCTTAATAAGTTAATCTATACCGAATAGAGGGAATCAATATATATCGGGATCAAAGGAACACTAACTCCACCATATGTTACCAAGTTTTAGTGTATACATCCTCCCTATTCTATATATACCATACTCCATTTTTTCAGTGCTACTTTCCATCCTTATGAATTCTATGCATGAATCATGCCTCTTATACTACCTTTGTGGGATATCTCTCGGGGAAAGCTTTGTTGGACGACCCTCATGGGTTATACATTTGACTTTCTATACATAGGTTGAAGGTAATCTATAATCTGGAACATTTTTTCGTATGTTCTTAATATTCCTTTCTCATTATTTGAACTATTTACAACAGAAAAATATACATAAAAATAATTAAAAAAGGATAAAATTTAAATATTTATTTTTTAATTACAAAAATCGTATTTGAAGGATTACATTATCAACATATAAAAAATTAAATCATATGTTTGGAAAAAATTGTCAAATAATTTCTAAAATAAATGAAATTAACATAGAAAATGTGTTCATAATATGAAATCATCAAATCCCTTGTAGTTGAGAAATGTGCATCCAAAAACATATATCAACACATATACATTTAAAGGAAACCTAGTTCTACCAATATTTATAATTCAGAATGAATAAAAAAATTTACAGTCGAAAGATATAAAATTAATGTTTCAAATATGGGAACTAAAAAATATATTCTCTGGACAATAATTTATTTTATTCTTAAATGGTGTAACATTTCATATGAACCATTTAATCATCATAATTATTCATTATTTCCATGAAAATCATGATCTACCTCACTATTTTGTCTCCCATCGCACAATGTAACTATACATATATAGATTTTTCCTTATACCGTGAGTATATATTCCAGACAATGAAATTGAAAAGGACCTACATCCTCCAATTTATAGATAAAAATTCACAAAAAACCATGAAATATTTGAAAATTGGTATCAATCGATAATATGGTTAGTGGGTAGGTAGTTATTGATCAATAAAACAGTTTAATACCCAATGTGTGTTTTAACACTAAATTATAATCCATGATAATAAATGTGATGTGTATGGAAATTAGTATACTTGAAATTACATCTTACCCACATAAAATGATTTGTGTGAGGAAATGATCAATTAACAGAATGAATTAACACACCCTCCTGAATTTTTATTCTGAATCAAATTTTTTCATTTTTTTAAAAAAATTTGTTCGGAAATATCTCACATCCACCACCCAATTCCAAATGATAAATATAATTGGTCAAGTGATGGTAATTGTTGACTCACCATAACCCAACCTAATGTTTTCATTTTTTCATTCTATGGTGGAAATATATACAATTAATTATAACATGAGCCTTATTAAAATGACAATCAAATAACACAAAAAAGTATCACTAATATACATTCATATTTACCATGAATAACCACCCCCAAGCATTAACATTTATAATAAATTACGACACTAGTGTAATTGTTAGAATGGATAAATACTTATTATATTTTGGATCCTTCCCATAAAAGTGCATTCATGATCTCTACGTTTTAAAAGTAGGGTTAATGCAATGGTAGGTTTAAAGGATAATTGTTAAATCAGTAAGATTTGTCATCCATTTTCAATGTGTAATCATAAAAAATCTATTTTTACAATATAAAATTAAATTCCTAGGTAACATGTCTGATGTTCACTCAAGACATTTAGTTAGAGACATTGTAATGTTCTTCAATTGACCTTTCAGAACATGGATCTTATGATACTGAAGATAATTAGTCATGGATTGTTTAATAAATAATAATTAATCCACTTAAATATCCAAAATTCAATGTATAAAAAATCATAGTGAAAAATATCATCCACATGTTACTGAAATGAAAAATCCTGATTTATTTAATCAGTATTCTAATGATTTACTCCAATACTTGAATCCCTTTATCATAGTTATTTTATTGCATCAATATGAAAACTGAAACTATGAATCATGCCATTACAAATTTATTTAAATTATCATTTCTCTAATTTAAGTGAATCAACTATGTGTGGACATGCATAATTTAATTAAATACTGAAATGATCATTGAAAATAATAAGTAAAATGAACTTTGAAGATTAATGTTTACTCTCTCTGACATTAATAACATCTCTTATTCTATTTTCCTGCTAAATTATGGATTAATGAGCCTAAAAGAAATAATCACACTATTAAATAACAAGATTCATTTAAATAATGTTAAAAAATAATGGAAGGTGGAGTTTTACTGCATCCATAATTAAATTCCTCAACTATGTCATAAGAAATTAAAAAAATAAAAACTCAAGTTTCCTCTCACAAATCACATGGATTATTATTTTTTATAAAAACCATACCTCATTTTATTATTTAATAATAGTATTGTATATATAAAATCATATCATATTGAGATAATTTTTCCTTTCATATGTGTCACGTGTAGTACTTCTATTATTCGTTTTCTTTCAAATAAATCTAAAAATTGTACTATAAAGTACCAAGGAGTGGAACAACCCATGTTTTATAATAGAAACTCATGGGTTTTCCATGACATGTATTATTCAACATCCTCCTGAACATGAGGTTGTACTTATTCTAATTATTCAAATGTATCTTCATGTTTAGTAGCCACACTTCCTTACTCTGCTTCATCTTCTCTATTCTTTTGGATTTTATTATATAATATCCACATCATTGTCAAATATTTCAATAGACATCACAACTACCTCTTATCTTATGAATTATTATTCCTTGTCCCCCAAATCACTAATGTATGTGTACTCCATGGAAAATTATAACAATAATTAGGACATGAATATACCTAAGATCCATCCTCAATTTTAGTTTTTCTTAAAATTAGATCTCAAATTCCATCATCAATGTGGGACTAATCCATATTTCCCTAATTCAATTACATAGATTTCTTATCCATGCCTTCTAGTTGTTGCAGTCCTCTTTTTATCTCCTATTCCATTTTTAAGAGTTTCTCTCCCTAGATCAGGTCTGGACAAGGAACCAAATGTTTTTTGTGATTCTCACATCCCTAAATTTGGATTTTTCACCATACGTTTTCAAATTTTTAATAATTGGTTTGAAATATAAATATTAAATTTTATTGATACTGTGATATCTCTTTTATCTGATAAAAGAATAATAAAACACCAAACATGTAAATTTGACCAATAAAATTTAAAATATCATAATGAAAAATCTGAAAAAAGTGTGGGAGAATATTCTTTGTCTAATTATTGAATCAATAATATCTCTTTCCCTAGAAATCGTTCCATAAATTGATACATGGATATTATATTATTAAACACATCAATTGAATCAATTTATAAATTTATATAAACTCAAACTACAAAAACAAATTGAATTATAATAGTAGTTATACAAGGTTGATCCCATGAGGAAAAAAATTAATATATTAAATAGCTTCAACATTGTCAAAATTTCTATAAAATAAAATTATCTATCAATATCATGGTGAAGATAATTTTTCTTAATCAAAAAATAAACTAGGATGAAAAGATAAGATATTTAATCTAATAATGGATTCATCAAAAATTAATTCATGTCAACTTATTAAATAAATAAATTTAAATTACCAGTAATAATTTGAAAGCTACCTAGATTTTCCACTCAGCCTTGACCAAAACTACCTATAGTAGAAAACTCATCTCCTAAGGTTTCTTAAAACAAACTTAGGGGCATGAAGATCAGTATTTTTATGGTAGGTGAAGTTAAGGTCCTTTCTCAGTCTCCCACACCCCTATACCACAATGAGGTTCATCTTGTACGTGTCTTTATTTCCACTAGACAATAAGAGTATTGGATATTAATTAATATAAAAGTGATATAATTAATTATAAAATGTCATAATAATAATATAATTATAACATTAGATACTAAACGCTTTCATAAACTCCACCATTTTCATTTGAATTTATCAAATAATAATCTCTCTCATGAATAAAAAGTAATTATAAAATCATGAAAGAGGGAACATAAAAGAAAATATATCATGAAAAAAGAAAAAACATAATAGAAATTGATGACATAACCTATATATAAAATACAATATTACATAATGAATATTAAAAAGTTAAAAAAATCCAAAAGTAAAATTAATTAATAGTTTATTATGATCGTCCTCCTTCCACTATTGTTATTGGTTTAATATGAAAATATCATAGTATTCTAGGAAAACTTCTCCAAGGTGGGATAGTTTCATCTCTTAGTGGGAAAAATACTTAATATCTCATTATAAATAATTTTATTC
Organism: Viscum album; assembly: GCA_963277665.1. Taxonomy (NCBI): domain Eukaryota; kingdom Viridiplantae; phylum Streptophyta; class Magnoliopsida; order Santalales; family Viscaceae; genus Viscum; species Viscum album. The sequence continues at coordinate 1,479,153,302 of OY728157.1, forward strand.
TAATATAAAATTTCAATGTTCCTCTGTCTCATCCTTAATATTGATTTTATTCATTAAATTATTTTATTTGGCAAATATCTTCCCTTTAAAAATTTCAATTTTCCATGTGCGTGCACCCTCTTAAAATATGTCAATGAATATTTAGGAGAAAGGATGTATAGGCTCGACCTATTTGAAACACATTATCTTTGTATTATCTCTCCATTTGATTTCCAATCTCTTGTATAATAACCCTTATATTTTTTGTAACATCAAACTACCTAGGTGTTGGTCAGTAAACCACACTTAAAACACATATTGTAGCCTATATGAATCATGTAATCTTTTTTGTATTTTAATTTGAAGCATCTAAAACCTACGAGGCTTGGCTTTTGGTCTTGTGGTGAAACCTTCAATTATGTGTAATTATCCATATATTTATATCGATGGAAATGAAATAGTTTCCCTCATATGGCCTATATCCTCTTCTATTTTTCAGACCATCACTACATCCAAATCGGGAACCTCTATGACATGTACAAATGATATACTACAACTCTGTCTTCTTAATATATAACTATGATGTGGGAAAAACATCAAGTTGTTTCCAACCTATTTTTAATTTTCATAATTGTGCATCGTAACGCGTGATAGTGCAACTAAATATCCTTTCTCACTATGAAACATAGGATAATGGGTAATGATTGGACCATAGTGTATATGTTCTTCATCAAAAAGATCTTTAGGGTTGACAACACACCATAACCATTTCTATGATTTGTTGATTCTTGTATATTTAGTGATGCTATAGATCCATTTTCATCAGACATAGAGGATCCATGGTGTAGTTATGGTGGATAAAATATGTTTGGAATGAATGATGATGAAAAGATGTGAGTAAATTCAACATGATTTTCTTGGAAGGTACACAATTTACAAAAAAACTATTTTCTAGATCATAACATCCATCATATTTCAAACTATTAAAAAGAAAAATCATGTTGAATTATATGCATCAACCCATAATAGGTTTGGAAGACATCTAACATCATCATATGATACCATGTTTTAGTGAATCCCTCCTCCCACAACCATGTAGATTATCAACCTCTGTGTTAGTTCTTCTCCACATCCGTGTGTCCACAATATGTGATCTATGACTACTTTTACATGAAAACTACATCTCCATGAGGAAATTCTTGGTAGGATGACCCTCATGGGTTTCTCATAAGGATTTCTTCTTATCAGTTGAGTGTGATATAGTGGTTGAAAACAAATTATTTAAGTATTCAATGATTTTTTCTATTTTAGCATATCTTCCCTGCACAAGAAATACCCACAAAATCATTATAAATCATTTTAAAAATTTAAATATTTTTCTTATTCTAAAAATAACCATTTCAAAATATAATTCACCCATATATGAATAATTCAATCAATATTTCTGACAAAATCCATAATTAAATTCAGAATTAAATAAAGTTATATCAATAAATGTGTGCGTCAAATGATCTTGTTAATGACATAGATCTTGGATTACATAGTGTAGATGGTGTTTAGTGGAACTTATTATCTATGGAAATAATAATTTTTTAAAATTGGTGGTCGTGTGATTAGAATATATTACATCTACTTATTAGTTTTGACTTTATTATTGGTTATTAGACCAGTCTTTTTTCTTTTTTAAAAATAATATGTATTTTTTTCACATGTTGTGGTGTCCTAGAGGTTGTACTTGAATTTACTATGCATACTATTAAATTTCATCATTTCTCTTGTATGTGAAATGATATGTGTGTGTGTGTCGGTTAATAAGACTATAAACTCCCATATATTTGATATTACTACATAGAGTTAGTAACAAACTCCTGAACTTTTAGAGGTATAAAAACTTGATATTTTATGTAATATTATTTTCAAATAAATAATATTTCTTCGATATAACGTGTTACAAAAAACATTGATTTTAAAATTACCATAAAAAACTATAAATATTATTATTTAAACATTACCATTATTAATAATTAATTAAACTTGGGGGAATGTATTGGAATAATAAAATTTTAATCATTAATTATAATTTATTTATATAATGAAATCATATTGATAAAAAAGTATTTAATTTTTAATAAGTTTCTTATATTCATCAAAAAATTCTTTTTCACAAAAAAATGTTTTGATTTAATTTTTTCCAATTCACAATAAAATAAAATTTTCAAAAGTTTACAAAATTTATTTGAAAAAATAAAATTAATTTTTATAATAAACATGAAAAAATTATCTAAGGGTGAATTTTATTAATTTTATGAATATATTATTTTTTAATTAATACAGAAAAATAATTTTTTTGTTGATAAAACATACATTGTAAAAAATTATAAAGATAAATTTAGTTTTAATATGGGTTTAAATGAAAAAAGTTCAATTTTAAATTTAGTAATACAATTTTGGTCCTTATAATCAATTTTATATTGAATTTTGATATAAATAATTTTAAACACTTTGAAATTTTATCTTTGGAAAACAACTTTTTCATTTCACATATAGGATTATTTTTTAAAATTAAAATTTTCCAATGTTGTAATTTGAATTTGGAAAAATCAATTCCAAATTTAGAATCATTCTAATTAATATTATATAACAAAATTTTCCAAATGTTTAGTCAAAATTAATAGTGAAAAGGTAAAAATTAATTACAATAGGTTAGTTAAAAATGGGTTTAATATGGGTAAAATTTGAAAGATACTAGTTAAAATTACCTAAAACATTACCAAATCCCATTGGATGGTTGTATATAAAACTTACCATATATATTTTTTGAGAATGACCCATTTTTGAGCATTATGGAATGTGAAAAAGCATGGGTACACATTATTGTTTCCAAAACCTCCCTATGTGTCCTCTTCCACACTAATAAAAGGATACCCCCTCTCCTCTCATCTTTAAAAACACATAATTCCTTGGTTCAGATTAACTCTACTCCAATATCTTCCTTACTTACCTTACCATATCCCGGATTTCTTAGTTTTATTAGTAAACACTCGTAAGAAGAGGTAAAATTATTAAACTTCTGTTTCTATTTTATTTCTTATTCCACATCATTCAAATATAATTAAACTATTATAATATAATAACATCAATATCTACCATATACTAAGATTAAATTATGTTAATATAATTAAAAAATTATTTATCTTCTTCCACCAAATATTAAATGAAGTCGTAGATCATGTGTATAGATGCCTACCATCTCATGAACTGATATTATTTGTTTTCCATCACCACCGATCTCAATATGATATAATGAAATATTTAATTTTGTTTAATTATATTGATAATTTTATACCATTAATATATAATTATAATATAACGTATACCTTTTTACCTCCCAACCTATTTGTAAATAATAACATCACTCATTTGTGTGGAAGGCTACATCCTCACAAACAGAAGTGATTTGGTTTTCATTTCTATTTTACTTTGATTGTAATAAGGATATATTAAAGTAATACATATGTTTTCTAACATATTTAAACCTTTTTAATTATTATATCACATATAACATCTTGATTTTTATTGTGTGTATGGTATGATAACGTTGTTTAAGTGTACAGTAGACTACAACCTCATAATGTGATATCTTTCATTTTTCACTAATTATATTCAAGGAAGGTAATAAAGGTAAATTAAATTATTATATTTGTTATATATGGCAAAAAAATAATTCTATAATGGTAGTATACAATTTAACATTAATTTAATTCATCCGTTGTAAAATTAGTAAAGGCACTCATCTGTACGTATGACCTACTGTCTTCAAGAATAGTGTAATTCATTTTTTATATCTTACATTTATATATTACTATAAATAATATTGTAAGGAATAAAAATATTATTTATATTTTGGTTATCATTCTGGATATGATTGAACGATGATCAAAATGTGTGGTCTAAATATACCAAACTAAATCATTCATGGAAAATAAAATAGTTATCACTCAAAACATGGTTTTAACAAGGAATTATTAATAAATGTGAAATAAAAGTTCATAAATATATCTTACATGGTATGATAAATATTATTTTTGTTATATAATAGATTTATAATAAACATATATTTATTATACTGGTGGTTTAAACATGTGAAAAATAAATGAAGACATAATGTTAAGGATTTTTTTTTCTGGATTTGGCTTCATTGGGACATACATTATGTTATTCACCTATCTTGTTTTATATGGTATATATACAGCCCCTTTGAAATGTAATATAATTAATTAAATAATTCCTATAATATTTTAAAAATCATTTAATATTATTCTTTCATTGGACTTTTGATGATGAAATATTTTTGATATATCTCTCAATAAAAATCATTAAATTTTGTATCCTCTAGTTATGTCTTGAAAATAAAAATGATCATTCCATCGTAATCTATTTATTTACTAAACCAATCAAAATACTATTTTAAGAAAAAAATATTTTTTATCACTTAGGTCAAAACTCCATATTCATGCATATTTATGTTTTACAAAAAAAAGTAACAATTTTTTTACTAATATCTAGTGATAGATTAGAAACATTTTATCTTTTTTTAAATAAATATTTATATTGTTTTCTGTACATTTCTTGATTTAATTTTGTAATAAATATGGATGAATTATTAATTTTAATGTGTACGATATGAATAATATTTCATACCATTATGAACACACAATGTATCAAATATTTCATTATGTTTATTATTGGTTATATTAAAACATATGGATTTTGAAGTATTTTATAAATATTTAGTTAAAAATTTATTTTCTATGTGAAATCATTATTTTCCCCAAGAAATGTTCTATGTGATCCTTCAAAATCATTTTCAATCTAAGATGAAATCTATTGAGGTTACATAGGATTTCATACGTATATGATCAATTTATAAAATCATCATTCATTTATCTAACATATTATGATTATGATGATGATATATTTAGAAAACCCATTACATTTTTATGTGTTAAGATATGATAAAATATTAATGAAGCACATTTATTTTCTATGGGTTCTGATGTAATGAATTTTTTATGGTCTTCTGAGAGAAATATTTATAACATTCTTAATGTGAAGGATGTGACCTATATCATTATCAAGTGAATTTGGTATTTATTATTAGTATATGATATCAAAGGGTAAATTCAAAGTTATCCCAATCCCAAATATTGTACATGAGAGGTTACAACAAACTAAAAGTGGGTACATGGGAGGTTATCACAATACTGATGCAGGTACTTAAGAGGTCACACCATGCACAAAATATGGGACATGAGAGGATATCCTAAGACTAATGTAGGTACATGGGTGGTTAACCCATGACTAACATGTTATAAATGTCTTTGTGGATATCCTTGACATAATATTTTATATGATTATGTGTATTCCTCAAATATCTTTCTTATTCTATGTAATGATATCATCAATTACGTACTTTTAATACTTTATGATAAATTTTTAATTATCTCTAGTGATGTGTTCCATTAATTTTATTTAATATCAATGATTTTCAGAGTACGGTTTTCAAAGGTTAATCTTGTTCCCTCATATCCATATGGACATGTTATTCTTATGTGATCATTATATCTCTTTTTTACCCATATTGAGATTATTAGGTACCCATTTATTTTGTTTTCTTCCATATTTTTTATTAATGATATCTTTTATGATAATTTTAATAATGGTTTTCGGTTTGATGAAATTAAATCTTGATAATATAGTTTACTCATTTACTAGTTTTTAATGTAATTATGTATCCAAAGGCACAAGACGTTATTTATTATGGAATTTATCATTATGTAATGTAAGGAATATTCATTTATAAAGATGTAATATTTATTTATGAGAATTTTCAGTCTTTAAACTGGGTTCATATCCTGGATTAGTTAACCTTTTGAGAAATGGGTGATAAAATATCAACCACATCACTTGGGAAATTTCAAATCATATGTCTAAAGACAATTCTTAATTTTAGAAAATATCCTGGAATATAGGTGATGGATAGAGAGATATATTTATATGAAATTAAATATATTTTTGGATATCATAAGTCGATTTTGTTCAAAAATATATTTAAATTGGTGTAATTACTATGAAAAATGGACACTAGGCTTGAATCGAGCGTTACCGGGTATACTACAATGGGCCTTACTGTGCACCTAGTTTGACCCTCTCGAAAGATAAGATTTGGGAATTCAAAAACCCTTCACAAAATTTATAAATTAATTGAGTAGATAATGTACATGAATAACCAAGGATAAAGCTATGAATTCATATATTTAAAAGAATTATTAATTATTTATACATCCTGTAAATAATTATTCATGATTATGATTGCTATTTTTACACTATGTTTTTTGGTTTTTATCGATGGATGGAACTTGAAGGAACCATGTTAATACTCAATGTGATTGAAAATGAAATTATTTTTTTCTGGGTAAACCAACTATTACTAGGGATGGAATGAAAATTATGATTACCATTGTCAAAAAACATTATCAATATACGCATCATCTTAAACTTCCAAATGATAAATGGAGGTAACCCCACTCATTTGAGGCCTTAATGAGGCACAAACCACCCTTTTTCAGTGTTTCCAATGACCTAATAGTTTGCTAAGAAATGGATCATCTCCACAAAATAGATATTATCTATTCTCAAGAATTCAAGATCATGAAAAATACATTTTTTGTCAATAATTTGAGATAGGAAGAATTTCAATAGTGGTCTCTTATCAATAAAATGGTGAAACAAGATGAAATTACCTCTATATATTGATATGATATAAATATATTATTTCATATAATTAGTATCCTCATATTCTTCATATGAAAATTGAGAATCGACTAATTAAGATATAAAAGATTGATAATGAATATGTTGGTACCTATGAGGAACATTCTATAAATCATGTGTGGAATGTTTCTAGTATATTCATACAATTAGAAAGTATCGATGGTAGATTCTCATGGGTCATAAAACTAATTCCTTGAAAGTCATTTTCCATAAGGGACTTCTGTATATATAATGAAATAGTTCAATGTGTTATTATAGTGAATATGGTGATTAGATTTTTCCCTCAATCTCGTGGTCTTGATAATAAAATAATGATGAAATTTAATGAAAACATTAATAAAATTGGGGATAATAAAAGGATATTTTCTACATAATTTAAATGTGGATGTAAAAATTGATGAATGTTTCCTTAGTGTGCTATTAAATATTTTATGTTTGGAATGAACATTCATTGAGAGGATGAATGCCTATGAAATGTGTATAAGTTAGATAATAATGAGTGTAAAGGGAATGAAATATTGAATGTACTACCCACACTCTAGTGCCTCAAGTGAATGGACATATGGAATTAGGTGAATGAATACCATAATCCTAGACATAATGAGAATAATAATCTACAGAAACTGCTGATGAAAATGTAATAATGTAAAATAACATGAGATCTCAATATTTGAAGTGAATCATGATAATGATGTCATTCTTGTCCTCCACTCTATAGTTAATATTTTCATAATATAGTTTTAATGAATAGACCCTATGGAAATATTTTTAGCATCATTTAGTGAAATTTGATATGATTATGAGTATTGATATTTCCCCTCTACATTTCTTATGTAATAAAGAAATAACATTTGATATTATACTAGTTCAAGGATAAACCTAATATCTCAATTTATGTTTTTATGTGTAGGATAAATTTATATCTAAGGTATAAAGGTTGAATTATATTATAGAAGAATATATCTCCATGTATGTTTAAATAAATATTTATGGATATCATCCTAGGTTTATGTGTTTATGGTCGTTCATATGATCAATGTTTTAGACACCTCTTTTGATGTTTTATGCAATGGGAGTTTATTGATAATATATATATTTTTAGATACATTCATGGATATAAAATACATTGGATTTTTATATGTTTTCTTTAAATGTTATTTGGGGTGGAATTCATTTAAATTTAATGGTAATATAAATAAAGATATTAGAATCCTTTTCAGATTATTTTATTTTTGATGATGTTGTAATTAAGGAAAATATAAATTTAGAAATTTTTTAGGTATTATTTTAATTAAATTTTTAAAAATATAACCTCCTTGTCATGTAGAAAGAAGTCATTTTTGGAAAGACCATGAGGCTTTAACCAAAGACTGAAAGTTTAAAAGGTTATAGAACCTACCATTTTCTGTCAAAAAGATTAATAATTTCAAGTAGGAAAATATTATGAAATTTTTTTATGAGTTTGAATTTTATTTATTTTTATGTAAGTACATAATTCCCTATTATTTTATATAATGTTCTATTTTTAAATAATTTGATATCTTAAGTTTCCCGTAACACCGAGTTCAAGCACAATATGATCTTACAAACTAAACGTTTAAATATATGTTAGGAATATTATAAACCACATTATGATATTTATAAATTTTATTTTTCAAAATATAAATTATTTTCGTATTCATACTATCTAAAATATCTTAGGGTGAAATTTTTTTATTTTTTGGAAGAGATTGAATTTTTGGTGAACAGTGAAAAATACTACATTGTTGATAATAGAAAACTGTTCCATTTAAATAATTATTATCATTTATATTTATTTTAAAGTATCAATAGATAAAAATAAATATATTAATAACATTTAGGTCATTAGAACTATTTTTATATTAAAATTATATATAAAAATTTATTGTACTTCAAAACATCTCTTTACGCGCCTTCTAGGCACATTTACAGGATTAGCATTAAACATAATATTACTGCTTATGTTAATGGAATTTTGATAAGCAGACATAAATGGTTTTAATAAGTATAAAAAATTTTGTCCAATAGGATCAAAATGATATTTTTTGAATAGTATCTTTAGTAATTTTTTTTACCAAGGTTAAAAGTAAATAAGGCAATTTAAAGTAATAATAATAAATTATTATCATAAAGTTACCCTAAGAGTTTTCCAAATTTATTTTAAAGAATTTTTTTGACCATAATCATCCTTGGGTCGATTTTGGGATCACTTATAACCACTTTTATGCCTTTTAGTGTATTTATAATTCTATATTTAATGAAAATCCAATTTTATTAATCTTTTGTGTTAAAAAAGTAAAATATTTTTAATATGAGGAATATAAGTTATATAGTGTACTAAAAATATTAATTAAAAATATATATTGTTTTCTACACTATGGTAATTTATTTATAATTTTTGGGAATAAATAATTGAATTAAAGGTTGACACAATGATGATGTATAAATTGATTTATTTAAAAAATAATAAAAGAAATGATATTCATAATATTGATATAAATACAATTTGACTAATTTAATATATTCCAAGATTTTAATTAATGTATTATATATATTATTATTGTTTTATAATTCTTGGGTATAATATATATTAATGATTTTTTGGTATAAAACAAAATAATTTATAGTGTCAAAAATAAAATATAAAATATTTTAAAATAAATAAAATTATATTAAATGATATAAAATAATAATAATATATATTTCATAAACTAACTAGGATAATAATACATATATCAAAATGATATATTTTCAATAATTTAATGGATTATTTTCAATGAAAATTACATAGACATTATTAAAATTAAAGAATGTGACAAAGTGTCACACTCTAATTTCTTATAAGTTCATTAATTATATCCTAGAGATAACCTTGAGATAAACTAGAACATGAATAGTCTCTGGAACTATAAAATAATTATCAACATCATATTAATTTATTTATAATTTATATAGACTATATAATTACCACAAATAATGGCACAATAGTGAAGAAGTATTTGTTTTATTAATAAAAATATACAATAAATGATTTTAAAAATATCAAATTAATTATTATTTAACATAATTGAGGTAACAAACAAATATTATAGGTGAATAAGCCATGTAGGGATATTATTAAATTGTTCTTTTTGAATTTATATTTGTTTTGTTATATTATTTAAAGTCAATGTAATAAGTAGTGTCAAAATAGACACTATTGATATTTTATAAAATATACATTTTATAATATTATTAAAAAATCATAAAAATAATGGAATATTATAAAGTTATAATTATATTGAATAAGACATTATAAATTTTCCATTTATTTTAAATTGAGACCATATAAGTAAATAATTATAACCATTTAATATTCGGAATATTATTAACACAATTAAAATTAAATTGGATAAATAAGGATAAATCAAATTAAGAAGGTTTAATATATATTAAAACTTCTAAAAATTTTATTCATAGAGATTATTTCATACCATACACATATTATGATATATATAATTTACTTTGGATCCATTTTTAATAGAAAATATATTATATTAATTTAATATATTGAGAATTTCATAAAGTTCCCCTCACCTCTGTTATAAAAGGGGACATCCCCTTCTCTTTTATTAAAACATATAAATATATTTTTCTAGAAAAAAAAATCCAAATTTTCATCCAATCATCCAAAAAATCATTATATATAACATTTCATGGGAATTAATTCTTCTTAGAGTCTTTTTCTACTAATCAAAAGTGGACACTCGAAGAAGAGGTAATTGTTTTACCAATTGAATTCAATTTCTTTTCTTCTTCATCTTCCTCTTCATTTATTGTTTCCATAATAAATTATTGAATAAAGTAGAATATATATATATTGTGATATTTTATTATGAGAATGGTACAACTATATTCCTCATTTTATCCAACATTTGAATCACAATATCAGAGTGTGTGCATACATACCACTTACCATCTACACGCCATGTTGTAATTTGTAATTAAACACTAACATATTTGGATGGGTATAATGATGTGTATAATGGATAAAATAATTAATATTAATGTATTAGTATTATTATAATTAATATACCATTTAATTTCATATCATTTTACAATATAGGGAATGACAATGTCCCTCATGTGTAGGTACGACCTACCATCTCCACGACACTGTGAGAATCATTCTCAATGTTAACCATTCAATAAGGAGTATAAAATTAATATGATGAGTAATTATAATTTTTATAAACTTAATATCATTATATATATTAATAAATTATCTCATATTCAATAGAAACATGACTTACATGACAAAACATGCATAGGAAAACGAAGCAATTAACACACGAAACAATGGTAATACTTAAATATTATTAACAAAATGATAAAATAGAATCATATATAATATAATAAATATATTTAAGGTCCTAATATAAATTATTAACATGCTTTAACAATCATATACCTGTTAAAAACATTTTCAACTAAATAAAAGTACATGGTATGGATAAATTTTGCAATCTCATTATTATCTGAGGTTGTTTATACATAAGTATCTATTGGGAAACATTTATCATCCATGTTCATGATTATTACAAATGTATTTCAAAATATTATCACCAAATATTTAAAGTAATCTTACAAACTATTTACTTTTTTAAAATGTTTTTAATGAATTCTTTTCATCGGTTTCCAAAGGAGGTACTTTATGACCATTTTCGGAAAATTATGAAAAGAATGTTTTTAACATATATGGTGAAAGCAGCTGTTTTTTTTCATAATGATTCCTGATTTTTTTGATATATCCATTACAATATTAGATTTTTATTTTTAAAATATATTTTTTCTTTCATAATTGCATGATTTGTAAATGTTATCAAAGAAAATATGGATATTTATCTCAATTAGTTTTACTGATTTTATTTGAGTATATTCATCTATGTCGACATCCTTGCTTGGAATTTATGCTTAATCGAGATTGATTTATTATGATATAATCAGCCATATTATATTGAAGGGATTGTGAAATGTTTTACTATGGATGTAATATATTTATAAAATTTATGGTTTATGGTTAATGTACAAACATTTCATATGATATGTTTTATAAAAATGTTTATGTTGGTTATAGGAAACTTTTTTCATATGATGATTGAATTGGACACATTGAGTGATAGGTTATGAATATCTTAATGAAATCCTTACTGGTTGGGGACCAATTAATGAAATACCCACAATTCTTAGGTTATTCTAATGAGAAAAACTATTTTAATTTTTGACAAATGTCTTACACGCATATGTATATTATTAGAAAGAGGTCTTGATAGTATGGTTATAATGTCTAACATTATGCATTTTTTCATTATGATATTATTTATTAATATTACATGTGATTATTTGACAAGTATAATGTCAATGTAAATTTTTAAAAGGAACTATTGGATTCATTCTTTTCCTAATATGATGAATACTTTCTATATAAGTCTTATGTTTCGGTTTTATACCCTGACTTAAATGTTCATGCTTCTTTATGAAAGCTTCTACTATATTTTTTACCCTTTCCGAGCATCTATGCTCACCCATTTGTTATGTTTTATTTTTCAAAGACTCCAAGAAGTGTTTAATTATTGATAATTATTGTTATTATAGGATAATAAATAATTATCAAATTGTTAACTATGTGGCATATTAGACATTTAATTATAATGTGATGTACATGTCTACAATCATATTTCCAAGAATACTGAACTGATTGTTTCTTCAGAATTAGATTACTTATAAGAATACCATTTTATTAAAATAATTCACCAGCTCCAAGATTTCGGGGTTGTGTAATTACATATTTATTTAAGGTTGAAAGAAAAAATTCCAAGGGGATTTTATAACCATTATCCACCCAGGAATGGAAATGGTAAAATTTCACAAAATATTTTTTCATTATGCTCCCAAAAAATCATAAGGGATTAATTCTATATGGGTTTTAGTAAATCACCATACAATTAAATAACAATTTATCACTATTATAGATTATTTATCATTAGATCGTCTTTCTTATATATACATTAAAGAAGTGGTATGGTTTTATGGAGAACTACATTACCATTTATCTGATTGGGATATGATGTTTACCTTAATGTTATGGAAAAGGAATCAATAATATATTAATACAAATTTTAGTTTTAGCACTAAATATCATCCTCATACAGATGGTATTTCATCTAGAAAAATTGAAACTCAATAGGATATGTTCATATCATATTCTATAGATTTTAGGGGTGGTTGGCATCAAATCCTTCCTCTATTTTAATATTCTTAGAATAATAAATTTCACCCGATAATTCAGATGGATACTCACAATGACCACTATGGAAGGATTTATAGAAATACAGTTTTTTGATTTCTAAAGTTAATGAAAACAAGAAAAAGAAAATTCCATCAATATGGAATATGATAATAAAAATCCATGGAAATGTTTAATAAAAAAAAGTTCAAGGGGTTGAGACTGTGATGAATGGATTGATCCAATAATTCGATAATCACATCTGAGACCATCACTCTAATTGAAGATCGTCTTCTTCAAAATTAATCCCACGAAAAAATAGTTCAAGGGGAAATATAGAAATACGGGATCGATGAATGAAACAACATTCATATATGGGTTTCAGATGTTATTTCCACCGTCATGAATGGCCATCCACATGAACTAAATCATTCACGGGATGAGGATATACCACATTCCCTTGAAAATGTTCCTAAATCATTCACAGTAGAATCTAGTTATTTTCGTCCATATGAACTCCCTACCCTGCTGACTGGGTCATTATTGTGTTGGGGAAACCAACACATGCTTTCAAAAAACAAGACATATGGCCCACTATGGAAGACTGTCAATTCCAATTTCTGGTCCATCCACTCTTTTATAAAAAATACACCAAGGGTGGATAAAAATAGAGAATAAACCAAAGGAAACCGAATGAGACAAGCGAGAGGATACATAAATAGAAAGATCCTCTTAGACGAATCAATATAGATATGTCAATTCCCATTAGGTAAAAAGCCTCTACATAGAATTAAGAATAAAATAATAAATCATTTAAGAAATTAATGAACTGAATCCTCATGAATATGCCATTATGCAGGGCATAAAAGTATGAACCTATTGAATACCATCACCCCTCATAGAAAAATGGTATGCAGTAGGAACCCTTACCTATGTAAAAAATGATACCATAGAGGAACCCTTCCTCCTATAGCATAAATCAATGCAGGTGGAACTTGACCCCACATATAAAATCAATAATAAGGCGGAACCTAGTCCTGGGTAGAAAAAATATATGTGGGCTAACCCATGGTCCACGTAGAAAATTTCAAGGTTTACTCTACGCTAACATATATAGTAACATAATATTTAGAGAGAACCCTGTATTGTATAATAACATGCTACGTTTAATGTAACATCCTACGATCTTCAACATTAAAACTCCAATAACTCTCTTCATCATAAGGGCCCTATATTAGCCTCTATGTGAACTAGTATTATAGTGTAAGGTCAAGGCTTATTCGAAATCCTCTTATGTCACACCCAGTTTTTTTTCATTATTTTTTCAAGTGTACCTTTTTTATTTTTATTTCTCTCCTAAGTATCAGGTGATACATACTTAATGTTTATGTTTTGGAGGTTTTTGTTGGTTTTTGGACCTATTAATGGTTGTCGTGAAATTTATAAGGAGGATGTGACATGGTAAATTAGTTTGTAACACACATAGTAACCCTTTTTATTGGTTAGGTTTTTAGGATGGTTTATCTCTATGATTTAGATGAGTTTGGGGTGAAAATGAGGATTTTGGGGGACTTTTCCAAGTTACAAGGTTAATGATCAGGGTTATTTTAATCATTTTGGTCTGTGTTAAGGGGGAGCATGGTTTTTTCATGGTTTAACTAACCATGAAACCTAAGTGTACAAGCCATGAAACATAAGATATTGGCTAATTGAATGGTGTTCCTATAGTTTTTTAAACCGTACCACCTAATCGAGAAAGGGAATTTTGGGATTTTCACATTCTATTTAATTGAGTTTTTCCCCTATCCTCATTCATTAAAAACAAATGAACAAAATGCCTCCAATGGTGGTTTTTGGATCCTCCATGCCCCTCCATGTGGGTTTTAAGGTTGTTTCATGGTGCATCTTGACCTGGTTTGAATGGTTTGTCCTTAATTCACACTGGATTTGAGTTAGGTTTCCATTTTCATATGCCATCTTAATTTAATAATATTTTATTCCATTTCTTTCACACATTTCTAATATGATAAATATTTATGATTTATCTTTGAAACATTTTTTTGGTGTGAAAAATGACTTTTCACCCATGTTTGGTGATAAATAGCATTGTTTTACTAAATGTTGCACACTAAGTGTTTGATAAAATTATCGGTTATCATTTATAAGTGTTTTTTGATATAAAAATAATTTTTTGGATTTGTAAATATATTATTTTCAGGAGAAATTATTATTTTCCTTATAAGGGATCCCCAAGAGTTATTGATTTTTTAAAAACTGTGTATTGGCTTTCAAACATGGTTTGGTATGTGACGACAGTTAATGAAATGTTTGGAATCTCTATAGAAATGTTCTATTAAAAAAATTTTGTTGTGATTATTTAAAATATATTTTTATATTGATTTTTTAGTTGCAAATTTATTTCATTATCCCTTTTAGAAATGTTGATTTTGTCCTTTTTATGTTATAGTTTTTTGAGAAATGCATAAATGTCTATTATAAAAATTAGTGAAAAATGGTGTAAGTGTTTATCATAAACCCCTCCATGGTTAATTATTTTATATTTGTTGTAATGAATGGGTCAGATTTCTATATCGTGGAATCATTGTGACCCATTTGGATTATGTGTAATATGATAGCATCAATATGGAATCCTTTGTGATCTATGGGGTTTAATTCAAGAGATGGCTCCAAATGGTGGAAAGAGGAATGAATGTTGTTTAATTGTTCTTATATATTTATATATGTGTTATTGGATGCTTATTAGGAATCAGATGGATTATTCCCTCTTTATATAAGACATGGGATCCTTTCATACTAAGATATATTTTATATGAACGATTGCAGCAGTGGCCAAATTATGCACAAGATAGTGGCCCATAATAGTTGGACATGTTGGGTTTATTGTATAGGATTATCCATTTTGTTTGTATTCAATTAGAGTGGTCAGGCCATTGGAGGAAGATACTTGATATTCATTATTTGATGCATGCTTCTGGGGATGGGTCTCATTTATTATTGTGATCTAGATATTAATGAACTCCTAGGATCACCCTGCCTATTAGTACATAGATGCTTGCAGTGATGATTTAAATACATGGTTACTCTTATGTGTTAATTTTCATTTCCAATATTATATGATTATTAATTTCCACTCATGTGTTGTTTCATTAATGTAATGTTATGAGTTGTCCTGAAAACATTAATAAATTTTTTTTGATAGAAAAAGTGTTTTATAGTATCATGTTCAGTTTTGAAATGAAATCATCACTTTCCCCTTAAATATTTTTATATATCACTAAAAGAAACAAAAATCCATGTGGAATAAAATTATATTATGCACCATGTATAGTTTTATAGTAAAAAATGGTAAATGTAATATTTTTATGTTGTATTTGAATGTTTATATTGATGTGTATTTTATTTTAATGGATTTTCATTGGGAATAGATTATCGGGATATCGAATCTATATTTAATATTCACACCTAAATTTATTTTCTTTTTTTACTGGGGGTGAAGGTTTTAACTTTTCCTTGATCACCATGGGATATAGTGGTTCTTGGTGTTAGGGTGTGACCCTTAGGGTCACATGATGTTATTGTGTTATTAGGTTTCAGTTTGGTTTCTATTGTATATTTTGGTTGAATTTTGATATTCTTGTATCAAATTATGTTTAATCTTGATATATTTATATCTATTAGTCAGCATTAAAAAAATTCTATTTAGGTTATTTATTATTGAGAACAATTATTCCCATTTTTCACTCTATTTATGCCCAACACTAGTTTCCAACCCATGGGTGTTGGGAACCCCCTTTAGTCCATGTCATAGATCGGCTC
Organism: Viscum album; assembly: GCA_963277665.1. Lineage (NCBI taxonomy): Eukaryota > Viridiplantae > Streptophyta > Magnoliopsida > Santalales > Viscaceae > Viscum > Viscum album. The sequence goes on from OY728157.1 coordinate 1,479,170,238, forward strand.
GAGTGACCGGATCAGGGTCAACTTGGTTTGGTTGATGAAAAAATGGTATCAGTGATGGTCGTCTACTTAAGGAACCATTCCTTTCAGAGGCCCCTTTATTACATGGGGATATCAAGTTACATATAGTAATAATTTAGGTACTCGAGAGGTATGAATAGGTAGGACGTCATGATCCCTTGTTCATTTTGATCCTCAGGTTTCAATGGGATGTTTTGTTTTTTGGTGTCTTTGGTCTTCAAGGATTTTTTTATGTTCAGGACACGATAAGTGAGTTTGTCTAGTGGTCTCTGTGATCACATAGGTCCTGAAAATCCATGTTGAGTCGATGGAATAGACCAAGAATACAATATGTGATGGTGGATTTTTTAGCATATGGCCGCCAACCATATGGTCAAGTCACCAATCGACACTAGATCCCACATGTTATTTTATTAGGGTCTTAATTGTTTCCAAAGATACTTATTTTAATAAATATTTTATTGGAATTCTAAAATAATGTTTTTAGTGATAATTGTTGGATTTTTACAATTTAGAAAATATATTTTCATAATTAACCTTCAGTAAGCCCTTTGAAAAATGATTTTTTTTTCAAATTGTCCTATTGGGGAATGTTAGAAATTAATTAACTAGATTTTAATTTCGTAATCAAAACATGGGGTTTATAAAAAATGGATTTCATAAGAGGTGTTTTTATTTGGATTTTTTTTAAATAAAAATTACTTGGTTTTTATTCAAATTTATTTTTATGGAATCATAATTTTTGGTCATCTAGAAAAATTTTTGAATAAAAAAGTTTGATTTTTTGTATTGAAATTCATTGGATTTTATTTTTGTGCATTGTGAAATGAATTAAGTTAACTAAAGTGGAAATAGTTTTTGAATTTATGGTTAGTGGGCCTTTAAAAGGCTTGTTGAATTTTTGAATTGGGATCAATGATTTTTTTCAAATATGAGAATTTTTTTTGTTCTGATCATTGTTGTGATCCTTGAGTTCTCACCTTCATGGATATGTGCTAGAAGTGGTTGGATAATGATTTTGGCAGAGAGTTCCCAAGATTGTCATGGTGGATGAGTGATCGTTATGGCATGAGTTAATATGTGTATGGATTGGCATGGGAATGGTCATATGATTTAGATACTATGGAATACTATTGCTGAATGTGAAAATAATCCATGCTTGTTTTGTTTTTCAAAATTGTTTTCATTCTGGAGACTATTGTGTTTTTTTAATCCAATGGTTGTGTTCATTTTTTTCGCGCAATTTCGAAGTGTTGTTTATTTGTTGCGCTTACTCATGAATTGAAAGTAACTTTTATGTCGTGTTTTGATATAGTAATTTTGTTGGTATTTTGGTATTGAAAGATTGATAATAGGTATTTATATAATTTTTGGGAATCTATAAGATAGTTTCCCTTAGTGATGGTGCCTATTTTATTCATGTTTTGATTCATGACTAGTGTTGATAGAGATCTTGGTTTTCTTATTGCCATGTGTTCACCTATGGGTGGTCCCCCATAAACATGTTGTCTAGTTGATCAACCTAAGGATTCCAGTCTTTAGTTTCAAAAGTTAAATCCACATATTCGAATGGTACCCATCCCTTTTTGATGGAGTATATAATTTTTGGGATTGAATTAAAGTAGATTCTTATTATGATGATTATATTGGTTTTTAGTAGTTATCGATGGAGTTTGGTTTATTCATTCAGGTTCCTTCATTATTTTTTCCATGTTTAGAGTGAGAGATAATGGTGTGTGAATCTTTTAATACCATTTTGGGTAAAAGTGTTTTGTTTGAGAAAGTCAGTTTCATGGTGTGTCATAATATTATGTTTCATCATGGAATATCGTCTGGCTTCTTATGGAACCAGAAGAAAGAGTTTTGATTAGGTATTAGAAGATCCTAACTATGAGTTAGTGGATGATTAAAACATCAGGGCTCCATCCAATTTCCTTAATGTGAAGATGGTGTGTAGTAATAAATTAAAGGGTTTGGGGAGTTTGGCTACGCCTGTGCTTCCCCAAATGTTGTGAATTAGTTTCTATGTTTCTATTGTTGTCCCTTAATCTTTTAAAATTCCCTCTTTTTGTAAAGATTTTGATTGACTTATCCATCACGAAATGGTTGTGACTGTGCTTTCTTAGATGGAAATTTCTAATCAGTGACCTTGTTTGGAGCACCCATGTGAATTGGTCATGACTTCGGTTTGTCGCTATCTAGAGGTGATGATTTAGTGGAAGGTTATCTGTGTCGTTTCAGTGTACCAATAATTAGGCCCCATCCCTCACCTACCCTTTTGGTGGATGTTTTGTCCTATGTAGGGGTGTTCTCATGTATGTTTAATATCAATAACAAATAATGGTTGGGAGAACCACTAAGTATCATTTTTAAAATTCATCTGTGAGAAATCAGTATTAGTTTTCTTCAACTGGTGGGGAGTTTGTTCGGGTCTCCCCCTATTGCTGATCTATTTTGGTTTGTTTTTTTGTTAGTTTGGTTAAATTGTATTTATTTTGAAGTTGTTTAATTTTGGAGTTTCATTTTTGGTTTGGGTAAATGTTGGGATATTTGGAGTGATCCCAAAGATTCTATTATATTTATGGTTTTGAATGTTGAGGATCTAACTTCTCAATGATTCGGGGGGTGGTGGGGAACCCTAGAACACCCATAGAGGGGTGAGGTGAATCAGGGTTTCAACTTTTTCTTTAAATGATTCAGATATTTTCCAACAATTTTTGGAACCTATTAAACATGTCAAATTAGAATGATTAGTAAACAAACAATCACATGAAAAGAGTAAACACGCCAATTTTACATGGTTTACCACTAAGGGAAAGTCCAAGGATAATACACTGATAGTGTTTTTGTCATACATAAATTCACTAAACATCACTATTTGTAGAGTAAACAATATTAGTCACAATCACTATATGATAGTCCCACTACCTATACAATATTATAATAATATTTCTATGACTCCCAAGAACACTTCTGATAACTCCCAATAGCACACTAGCTTGGGAGAAATACATACACAGATTGTGGACTTGTAGGTCCCTTCATATTCATGAAAATACGTATCCCCAATTATAAAAAGGTACATTATTTATGTCTTGTTATTATCTTTATATATTGTCCAATTTTCTACGCACTTCTTCTTTGCAAACTCTTCCTCTACAAGTTGTCCCTAGTTCCTCTACATATCACTTCTATGCATCGCCTCTACATACCCCCTCTGCATACCATTTTCACATATTTCATATTCTCTGTAATCCAAATCCTCATACATGAAATATATTCCACAAACATTCTTCTAAATACCATCTTCCAAGAACCATCCCTCCTTTGTGAAACATTTTCCATTATTTTCTACAGTGACCAGCAAAACCCCTTTTTGTAGACTGTCCATGTAGAATACTTCACCTTTATGGAATCCAACCCATCAGCCTCTTCTCCCTCACAGGGATTTCTTTGTGCAAACAACCAAGGACTTTACCGAATTACTCATAGATTTCAATTAAAAATATCTCTATGAAATTGGTGGATTATTTCTCCCTATATAATAACAAAAATATAATAAAATCTCAATAATTCATATTACATAAACATTTGATGTGGTACAACCATTACAACATAATTCTCCTTCCACGTAGCATGTTTCATGTGTGGTCTTCATACCACCTCTCTCACTTTTAGGCTTCCTAAATCACTGCCTTGTTTTTAAAAACAATGGGCCGTCCTAGGTACCATATTCCATCCATATACCGCAATCCTTCCCTTGGACCATATCCAGTAAGAAAATATTTCTTTGTTCATTGTTAGCATAGCACCACAGCATTGAAATCATACCTTATATAGTATTATAGGATTCTCATAATACCACATATGAGTTGAATTCACTATACATAATGATCCTTGAACAATGATATGTATAATTATTATCATAGAAAATTCCATTTCAAAAAAGATAATCTCCTGATTTTGTGGCCCAAAAATTTGGCAAATGATGGAAAACTGTGCCAACTTAAACACCTACTTTGGGATGTACTGTAAGATAAATATCCTTGAAAATTCTTGATCAACCAAATATGGATTGAAAAAAAACACAAAATATACCCCATTTTCTTTAAATAACAACATGGGTTTCAACTAGTAGTTTCAGTTTTTGGGTCTATTTCTAGCCCGAGGCATAATTTATGTTTGACATTGATTGTATGTTTTATATCAAGGGGATAGATCATGGGGTTTATAGAAGAATTATTAATTGAAAAATAAACTATAATATGTTGTTTCTTTTTAGGGGTGGAATGCTTTATGGTCGGAATAAATGTGACACGCATATTTTTTTATTCTTTTTCTTCGGAGTACCTTTTTGGCTCTTAGATTTTCCCTAGAGTTCTAGGTGTTCTCAATTAAAATCTTTTTGATTTGGAGGTTTTGTATTTTTTGACATACTGTTGGTTAGAATGGAATCCATGAGGAGTATTTCTATTGGGAAGTAGTTTTTAACTATCTTAGTAGCCACTTTTATGCGGTATGATTGTTGAATTCATTATACCATTGAGTTAGATGTGTTTTGGGTTGAAAAGTGGGAATTTTTTTTGACTTTTCCAGGTCACACAGTTTATGAGAATGGTTAGTTTAATCATATAGGTATGTGTGTATGGTATCACATGGTATTAACACACATTAATTAAACATGCATCTTAAGTGTGCTGCCCATGTAGCTCTCGAAAGTGGCTAATTTCACAGTTTGTGCACAGTTTGATAAACCATGAAAGATTACATTGTAACCCACACTGAAATGGTTTTTTGGCCTTTTATCCATTTTTATAATTGTGATTCATTCTTTTATCCCCCCATATTCAAACCCTATGACCAAAACAACTCCCATGATGGTTTTTGGCTCCTTCGAACCCCTATAAGTGAATTTTAATGTTTTTTCATGGTGAATATTCACCTGGTTTGAAAGGTTTGAGATCCCATATCATTATCCTTAGATTTTATTCAATTTTAACTTTCTCCTATAACACTAGTGGCCATGTTTGGACTAATTTCATACCTAGAATGGTGCAAAATTGTGGCTTTTTTTGGTTTATAATTCTACTTGATAGATCTTGGAACTTCGAATCCTTATTGTGCATTTTCATGTGATTGTTGTTAATGTGCCATGGATTTGAGTAATGTTACCCTTTTCACATGCATTTTTAATTTAATAATCATTGATTAAATGCCTTTAAAACCTTCTTTATATGAAAAATATTTATTCGTAATCATTGGATATTTCTTATTGGTGTGATAAATTATGGTTGCATCCTTGTTTTGGGATAAATAGAATTGTTTTGATAAATGTTTCACAGAAAGTGTTTTATAAAATACTCGGTTATAAATTATAATTTATTTTTGATATAAAAATGGTTTTTATTTATAAATATATTGGAAACATTTAAAGTGTAGTTTTTTATTCCTAATAAGGGCTCCCCACATTGTTTTGGATTAAAAAAGGAATGTCTATTGGCTTTAAAATGTGGGATAGCATGTGATGACGGTTAATAGACAATTTGGAATCTTTATATTAATAAATTTGGCTTTAAAGTGTGATGTGAGTATTTAATAGATATCTATAAAATGATTATGAAGGGTAAAATGGGGTGTTTACACCCTTTTAGAAATATGGATTTAGTCCTTTTAATGTGATGGTTTTGAGAAAAATACTGAAAGGGACATGTGGATATATTGTGAAAAATGGTACAATTGTTTATCCTAAAACCCCTCTTTAGGTAATTCTCTTATCTTGGTTATAATGAGTGGATGAGATTTCATCACTGTGGTTTCCCTGTGACCCATTTGTATTATGTGGAATGGGAGATCCATTGTGTGGACTCCATTGTGATCTATGGGTTTTACGAAATTATATGGATCCCTAGGATTTATGAGGGTGATTATTGATGATGAATTGTTATTATATATATATATATATATATATTAATGGATTCTCAGTTGAAATCTATTGACTCACACCTTTTTATATGAGACATGGCAACCTGGCATAGTGAGAGAATTTTCTATGAATGATTAATGCACTTGCAAGATTATGCACTAGCCTCTGCCATATAGTAGGCGGATATATTGGGTTTATTACTATGGGATTTTTCTCTTGGTCTGTCCTTATTTAGGGTGGATGGGGTTATTTACTGAACTTTTATCTTCATCGTGTGATGCATGATTCTGAGTAGTGTTCTCATCTATTAGTATGTTCTAGATTATTCATGATGTCCTAGGTTTCTCCCATATCTATTAGTACATAGCTTCTTTTAGTGTTTATTGAGATACATGATTCACCTTGTGTTTATTTACACTTCCCTTATTATGGTATTATTATAGTCCTCTTAGGTGTGGTGTCTTTCATGGAAAGTGATAAGCTGGCTTCAAAAATTTTATGATTCTTTTAATGAAAATGTGTTTTATACTCTCTCGTTCCATTCTGAAATGAATGTATCACATTCACCAAGAAAATTTCAATGTATCACTGACTGAAACAAACCTACTATTTGGATGAAATTGTGCAGTGAACTATGTTTTATAATAAAAAAGTGTTAAAAATATTTCTTTTTAATATTTTATTTAAAAAATGAGGTTGATGATTATTAAATTTTAAAGGATTTGAATTAGGAATAGATTATCATGCTAGCCTACTGACATTTAATACTAATGCATATATTTCTTTTCTATTTTTAGCTTGTGGTGTTGGTATTAGCTTGGTGTTGATCACCATGGGCAATAGTGATTCTTGGTCTCGAAGAGTGACCCTCAGGGTCATTTGGAGATGTTGGTTTTCAGGATTTAGTTTGGGTTTTATTAAATAGTTTGGTTAGATTTTAATATTCATGTATAAAAGAATTATAAATTTGGATAATGTTATACCTCTTGGGTTTTATTATTTATTTTCATTATATGTTTTATTTATTATTGGGATAAATCATTACATATGTTCACTATGTCGATGCCAGGAACTAGTTTTCAGCCCGTGGGGACTGGGAAGAGCCTTTGGGCAAGGATGAAGATCATCTTTGGTGACCCGTTTGAGGTATCCTTGGGATGAATTGTATCTTTGTGACATGTATGATTGAGTCATTGGGAAAACTAGTATGTACTATGAGGTATACATACCCATTTTAAGAATATTCATATGCGTAACATCTACAATAAGGTAGGCCCTCAGAAAATTTTTAGGTTTACATTCCCATGGTAATGGGGGTTTTAAAATTTTGGTGCTCATAAAAACGTATATATTTCTTGAAAGGAGAGAGTTGATCACACTTTCATTTACCTTTGATTGAGAATGAGATCCACATATTCAGAACCAATTTTAGGGCATCCCTCCTAGAGTAATCACTTAGACTTTCTTACATGAGTCATCACACATAATCTTCTTTTCCCCAGTCCTGGAACATATCTACATATAAAGACATATGTGACACTTCTTATTACCAAAATATAAGGGGATATGGGTACTCTAAAATAAACTCCCTATCTTTTTATACGCCATCATCTCTTCCACATGTTGGTAGAGTGGGCCTTGTGATATATATATATATATATATATATATATACACACACCACAATCTCTTGTTTCACACATTGATCATGACTCACATGGCCCTAGAGTTTAGTGGTGATCATGAATTCCACATGATCATGAACATTAAAATATGGGCTACTTCCATGCATAATACCAAATCACATACACCATGGTCCTTCTTAATAAATGTAAGCCCCAACTACACTTCAAATGTGACGCTTCCACGTGTAAGTTCCAACCACATGGGCATCCCCTGGGTGTAATCCCGAATCATGTCCTGTAAAATTCTCTTCCTATATGGTGTAATCCCCAATCATATCCAAATCCAAATGGGACACTTACATGGGTAATTACCAATACAAACAGAACATTGAGGTATTTGTTTCCCAACTAACTTGGATACAGATGAAGCCAACCTATGGTCTAAACCCATCACCCAAAATCCACCATAATGTTATCTAGAACTCATCCTTGGTATGGTCATATCCACATGGGAGATTTTATCTTTTCTATACCCCTAGATCTACCACAATGTATTTCCAACACCATCATTTGAAAAACACATTTCACTTGGACATTCTTGCCATATTACATTAAACTGCATGGTTGTGTCATTTCACAATACCTTAAAAGGTTTTTCCCACTTTTGTGGCAAAAAAATGTGGGTTTAGATTCATTTATCGATGATATGTTTGATGCCCATTATATGGGTTCGATCATAAGATCAAAATAATGTTAATCTCCCTAGATGACAGATAACCCTATAGTTCCTCGCCTTTTGGATAAAAGTAATCATCTTCTAATTGACCAACTGAGAAATCATTTATATATCCATAATAGGGTATCATTGATGGAAAACAATGTATACATAAAAATACCCCTATTAATGGAGAACAACATATACATACAGATGATTCTTAACTAATGAGTAATCAGGATTCATCAGTACCTTTGGGTAATCCATGTATAAATACTTGGGAATGAACATAGAATTCATAAAGATATCTTATATCTATAATAGAGTCATATAATGTGAAATATTTCCACCCAAAAGGGTGTGATAATCCGGTCTTCCAGTCCTCTCAACCAATGTGAGTTCATATTTTTCATTGGACCAGTTACCCAACAAACGCATGGCTTTGGAATGTAGGTCCATGAGTCACTGCGGATATAAGAACTATTAAGAGTTCTTGTATCCACAAATGTATCCTCTTATAGATTTTTTAGAAATAACGAACCTTTTGTGAATGACATCACACAATTCAACTCCATGAAATCAACTGCTGAGTGTAATAATGTTCTATTGGAAATGAAGTCGTGAACCTGATGTGAATACTTAACCAAGGTGGTGGTGATACCCTATGTTGGGCCCCTTTCACATCCAAAGTGGTAGAGGGAATGAAAATACCATCAATTATGCATGTTTCCATTAGATGTTCCATTGAAGATGTTTTATTATGTATATCATTCGTGTTTATTGGAGTAACTATTCAATGAAATCTACAATCTAATAGAGTCTTACCAATTTTCACTAACACACACATCATCCCCTGCACATGATAATCCCCAAAAAAACAAAGGCCACCATCTCACACCCAACATATTCAATGCGGGGATTCAAATGAATGGTTTAGAGAGTACCAAATGAATTATACACTTCCCACCATAGAGGTAGAAATAAAGACCCTCATATCTATAAATCTATGACATCCATGCACCCAACAAAGATCAGGGGTCCGAACCAGAAAGTTCCATTAACAGTCTAAAACCATTTCAAGAGACTTTCCCTAGAAGATGATAATTTTTTCCTTTATAATTATACATAGGATGGTGATGTCATCACTAATTACTTTATATTAGTATTAAAGGGGTCCCACCATAGGTCCCCTTTGAAACATCATTATCGTCTACACTATAAGGCACAGTATTCTAACCATGATTAGGATACCTCACTATGAATCATAGAGGAAATAAAACTAACATAGGTCCCCAGTTTATCTCACAATGGGTGATGTTTCGAAATTTAAGAATATTCCATCATCTTTATTCGTAGAAACTGTAACACCCGAAGCATCCACGATACACTTCTCTTTGAATAATACAGTAGCGTGTGTTGTACGCAACTTCGAGTTTTAACACACCACAACCAATCAAACTTGCCATTATGAATAGTAATACATTGTTTTTGAAATTTTATAAATTCTATCATTCAAAATGGACTTCATTTTTGGTTTTTGAATATCAAAATTATCCTAGGGTGATGTTTTGGTATTTTTCTGAAAAAATTGAATTTTTGATGAATAGTGAAAAACATAGAGTTATAGCTTAAAACCGAATTTTTATTTAAATAATTATTTATTTTATTTAAATTTATTTTAGGTCAAAATAGATAAATAATACCTATATATGTTCAATTTAATTCATTGGAGTCAGTTTATAATAATGTTATATATATAAATTCTTTATTGAACTTTGACAGTCTTTTACCCATCTCCTAAGAGAATTTGCAAATTCACATAAAACATAATTTTACTACTTCTAGTAGTGGAATTTAAAAAATTAGCGATACATGGTTAATATCAAGGAGTAAAAGGTGATTCAATAAGATATAAATAATTTTTTGTAAATAATAACGTTTTACTTTTATTTACCACGGTTAAAAGTAAATTGGGTAATTAAGGGTAAAAATGACATTATTATTATCCAAACATATGTCCTAGTTCTATTTCCTAAGTATAATTCGACCAAAAACAACCGAAGGAATAAAATATGAACGTTTTTGGTTAACATGGATTAGATTAGGACATTTATTATTATTTAATTCAAAGAAGAGTTAAAAGAGTTATAATCAATGTTTAAGAACTAAATCATTTTTAAAATAGGGTTATACGTAAGATAAATTAGATTATAAATATTAGTTAGAAATATAAAAATATTTTTTTACATAATGGTATTTTATTTATTATATTTAGACATTATATAATTTAATTTATTTATGACACAATGGTGATGCAGTAATTACCTAATTAATATAATATTAAAATAATTGATATTATAAATATACAAATAAATGTAATTTGAGACTTTATATGAACTAAACAAATTATATAGGTTAATATGAAATTTTAGGAATGATTAAATGAATTTATTTCAAATTAATAAAGTTGTTAGAACTTTAACAAAAATCAATTATTAAATAGTGTCAAAATTTACATAAATGAGTATTTTAAAAAATATTATATTATTAATTGGTATTCTATTCATAAAAATCTATGGTTAGTCTAAAGTACTTTGATAAAGTTATATATATTAATAATGAACCAATTGGGTTTCTCTTGGCATGTTATAGTATATTTATTAACCATATTATATAAAAATACAATGCGACATGGTTAACGTTAAACTATTTAACTAAGGGTTAAATATAAATCATAAGGTTGATATAGTGACACAAACCTGTCTAAAATATATTGGTTGAAAGGATTTAGACCCATAACCACATTATCATCGAAATAAGTCACTTTGAATCCATTATATACCGAATATAAATTTATTATAACATAATATTTTATCTTTTTTCTAAGGTTCCCCTCACCCCTCTTATAAAAGGGAACTCCCACTTATATCAAATTCAATCCTTCCAAGCCTTTTGGCCGAGACAACATCTACCCAAATATCATCCCAACGTCTTTAAATTCATCCTAGAGGCCTTACATTAGTTATAAAGTGGACATAAGGATTCCTTTTGATCAAATCAAAAAGAAGAACCCGAAAAGGAGGTAATGATTTCACCACCCTCTTTCAAGTTCCTTTCTTCATAAACTTCTTATTTATTTGTTATTTAAATTATAAAATAATTTCTCTAGTATCTTCTATATAATGTTATGTTATTTTAAATATGGTACATCCATATTCAGTAATCTATCTATCCTTGGAATGACATGTCACCATACGTTCGTATATAAGGCTTACTGTCTCCACATCGTGGTGTAATTGTTATTCAAAACATTATTTTTTGGATGGGTATGATAATGATGTGTAGTTGAAGTAGATAATAAATATAAAATTATAATGATTATGTATATATGATATATAATCCAATTATATATTATTTTAATATCAAAAGAATGATATTGTCGCTTGTGCGTACGTACGGACTACAGTCTCCACAAATGCGATGAGATTCATTCCCCATCGTACCATTCAAGTATAATTATCATTTTATGATAAAAAATAATGTTTAAGGACTTAATATAAATATGTATATGAATATCATACAACCTATCCATAATAAAGATTCCTTATGTAACAAAACATATAAAATAAAACGAGTAAGTTAACAACCGAAACAACGATAATACTAAGATATTATTAACAATGAAATGTTAAAAGATCATATGTGATATCATATTAATTTATATGATTATTTTATAATTTAATATCAACTATTTCACCACTATACAGGAGGTTAAACTACCCATAACCAAGGAAAAGTACCAGGTATGAGTTTATTTCCCAATCTCTTCATTATCCGAGGTTGTTTATATGTAATTATCTACTGGGACCTCTTTACCATCAACATCTATGATTATTAAAAATGTATTTCAAATCATTCTTACTAATTTCTAGACTACGGGTTAAAGTCATTTATACCCTTGTTTTACTTTTTATAATAACTTTATAAATGAATATTTCTGAAGTTTTCCAAACAAGTTCATATTTAACCATTTCGACAGAATTAATGTAAGAATGCCTTTTTTAACTTATACAGTGAGTGGGGATATTTTCCAATGTTATAATATCTTCAAAGATTCCATTACATGATTATAAGGATATATTAAAAGTAAATGTTTTATTTTATAATCATGTGACTTTTAAATGATTTCAAAAAAGAGATATTTCTCTCAAATAGTTTTGATTTCATCTATGTCAACATACTTTGATGCATTTTAAGCTTATTTGAAGTTTATTTATTGTGATAAAAAACTACCATATTATATTGAAGGTTTTGTGATATTATTGAATGTGGATGTGTTATTCTTATACCATTCATTGTTTATAGGGAAAGTGTTGACATTTTGTATGCTATGTTTAATACAAATGTTTATATTATGTTTAAACCTCTTCATATTAGGAATGCATTGGACTTAATAAGTGATGTATGGAGCCCACTATAGCTCCATGATGCATCGGTAGGTATCATGAGACAAAATAGTTCTGGGAACAAGGCCTTGAAGAAATCATATTTTTATTCTTGGCACAAGGCCTTGGCTATGTGGTTATGATAGTCTGGAATTATGCATTCCATATTTATGAAAGTGGTTATTGATATTACATGTGATTATTCGACTAGTAGAATATCCATGTGAATAAGTAAATGGAATTATTTCATTTTATTTCTGCCATATTATGATTATCTTCATGTTTAAAAGGCTTTTGTTTTAGTTATACATTGCCTTAAATGTTTATGCTTGTTTAAGAATGTTTCTGCTATATTGTTATCCTTACTGGGCATCTAAGCTCACCCATTTCAATGTTTTATTTTTCCCAGGATGTGATGATGTATTTTATGAATGATATGTGGGGATAGTATGAGGGGATATGAGTTTGCTCAATGGAGATAAGATGTTGTTGTAGTTTTTAATTTTATGATGTAATTTAAACTTTATGAATGTATCTAGGGATTCCAAGGATACTAAACTAATCAGTCATTCGAGAAATTATTTTTTTTGAACATTCCAGTGTTATGTAATATTGCACCGACTCTGGGTAACTGGGGTCAGGGTGTTACTGTTGGTATCAGAGGAATTTTAGTACAAACCTTGGAAGCTATATTTAGATAAACTCTGATTAGAGCACATAGCCCTAAGATAGTCTTTATGGATTAGTATAGATGATCTTCCTAGAATTTTGGTATTGTAGATATTTTGTGAGTTTTCTGAGCAATACAACTTTTTCTGGATACGAGCAGTTAGAGGAGGCTCTAGCACATATGTTCCTAGCGGTAAAACCAGAAAATCCCGCTTTATGATAGACTTGAACAAGAACTGGTGCATGACAACATGCCTTGTAGAACTCTTGGTAACGACACTCCTGGAGGATATGATTAGGATAATTCTCATTTTCATTACATACCATTATGAAGGGTTTATGAGTATATACTTCCTCAAAGAAAACATTTTTTATGATTATGGATTATATCCATAAACTGTTCAATTTATGTTATCTGGTTTACAAGTTTGGATATATGTATCGTGATTCATAAACATATCTAGTGTATTATATTTTTTAAAAATGTCACATAGAAGAAGAAATGGAAATTGTATCAATGCACGCACTCCATATAAGAATTTCCCTCATACTTAAGATAATTATAGTGGAGTTGGTGATACAACTATTGCTGATCATCTTATCACCATACTAGGACAACTCACTCATGTTATGAATAGTAACCTTACCCTTGTGGAGAACCCTGATCCGCAGCGTGGAGGGTCAATGTTAAATCACTTTGTGAGGAAACTACCACCGACATTAAATGGGAGTACAAATAAATTAGTGGCTGAGTAATGGATAAATTCCTTAGAGGAAAAATATTCCATGCTTTGGGGAGTAGCGAAAGGGAAAAAGTTGTCATGGATTTTTACCGCCTTACTGGAGATGCTGATCAATGGTGGTCATTGATTCAAAACAAAAAGGATGAAGAGGAATTATCAAATATGGAATTTAGGGAGTTTAAAAATCTTTTCTTAGAAAAATACTTTCTTTGTGACCATCGAGCTGATATGGAAAGGAAATTTCAGAGTCTGAGACAAAAGGTGGATGAGAATGTCGCAAAGTATGAGGCTAACTTTACAAGGTTAGTGAGGAATGCAGTAGACTATATACGTAATCCAAGAAGTAAGATTGATCATTTATTTGATGGGTTAAAACAATATCTCCGTCGAGATATAGTCTCAAAATCCTTCTTGTCATAAAAAGATATTTTATCATGTGATATCAAGATAGAAAAATAATTCTATAAGTCCGACGACTTTAAAGCAATGTAATATAAGAAGAGATCAGTTGATCAAACTGGGAATGGAAATAAGGAGAAGAAGGGAAATTTTTAATATTCATCCTACAGTAAATGTGGGAAGAAACACCATAGTACTTTCTTGATGGGAATGGGAGTCTGTTACAAGTGTGGTGAAAAAGGCCACCAATCTCGTGATTGCATGGGGAATAAAGAATCTACCAATGTTCAATGCTACAATTTCAGGAATATGGGACATTATAAAAATGAATTTCCTAAATTTTAGGGGAACTTACCTCAGAATAGGCCAAGTGGTAAAGGTCAAGCTTATGCTATCACTACTGCTGAGGTAGAAGCTCTGAAAGACATGGTGGCAGGTAATTTAATGGTTTCTTCAAGTATAGCCAATTCATTATTTGTTTATGGATCATCACATTGTTTCATATCTTACTAGTTTTCAATGAAAATTAAATATTTCCAATTTGATTTAAAAAGGTAGATTTTAGTCAAAAATCCTATGGGAAGTATCATTGCAACAACATTTTGTGAATCAGTCCCCATTAGAGCACATAAATGTTCTTTATCTGTTGATCTCATCGTCATAACCATGATTGAATTTGGTATAACCCTTAGTATGTAATGGATTTCAGACCATGATTTTATGATTTATTGTAAGAATAAGGAGGTTACTATTTTTGATGATGATGATATGGAACAACTTATCATTAGAGCAGAATCCTCACCACCTAATTCTAATTTAGATCCAACCCCACTAGCTCACCTAAATTCAATTTTTAGGGAGTAATGGAATGAAATAACTGTGGGTGAATAAATTAATATTAAAATAGATGATGTGCCTATTGTGAGTGAATATGTAGATGTGTTTCTAGACGATTTACCTGGACATCCTCCAGAACGATAAATTGAGTTTTCCATTTATTTAATTCCGGGTTCAAGGCCTATATCAAATACCCCTTATAGAATAGACACTGTGGAATTATTTGAACTAAATAAACCACTAGAGGAATTGAGTAATGAAGGGATTTATTCTCCCAAGTGTTTCTCCATGGGTAGAATATGTCCTTTTTGTTAAGAAGAAAGATGGATCTATGAGGTTATGTATTGACTACAACGAGATCAATTCTATAACAATAAAGAACAAGTATCGCCTACCTCGCATTGATGATTTATTCGACCAACTTCATAGATCATAATATTTTTCAAAGATTGACCTTCTATCTGGATACCATCTGTTGTTTGTGAAGAAGGAAGAAATTCCGAAGACAACATTTCGAACCAGGTACTGGCATTACGAGTTTACAGTAATTCCTTTTGGATTGACTAATTCACCCTCTATCTTCATGGATCTAATGAATAGTGTTATCAAAGTATATCTCGATGATTTTTTGGTGGTATTTATTTATGATATCTTGGTATACTCAAAAAGATACGAATATCATGAAAATCACTTGAACATTATCCTGAATACTCTTAGATGACATGAATTATATGGGATGTTTAGAAAATGTGAATTCTGGATTCATGAGATATCTTTTCTTGGCCATATTGTCTCTATAGATGGAATCTTTGTTGATCCTTCTAGGACCATGTCAATCCAAGAATGGCCATCACCAACGAGTATAACCAAGGTACATAGTTTTATTGGTTTAGCAGGTCATTCTCAGTGTTTCGTCCAGAATTTTTCTTGATTGGCTAACCCATTAATGAATCTCAAATGTAAAGGGGATAAATTTATTTGGACAAAAGAGTGTGAAAAATGTTTTGATGAACTAAATAATAGATTATTCAATTCTCTTATATTGACTCAACCATCAGGGAATGATGGGTTTGTTATTTATAGTGATGCTTCAAAAAAAGGACTTGGTTGTGTCCTTATGCAGAATGATAGGGTTGTTGCCTATGCATCATAAAAACAAGAAATTCATGAGAAAAACTATCCTACTCATGATATTTAGTTATATTCTTTAATATTTTCTTTGAAGATATGGATACATTATCTCTATGGTGAAAAATTTGAGATATATACTGATCACAAGAGATTGATGTATATTTTCTAATAGAAAGAGCTCAACATGAGGAAAAGAAGATGTCTTGAACTACTCAAGGATTATGATTTCATGATACACTACCACCCATGGAAGGAAAATAATGTGTAAGATGCTTTGATCAAAAAGGATCATGCAGTTTTGAATAGAATGAGAGTTTAAAGGGATTCAATTTTCATGGATCTAGTAAAGATGGATATGGGAATAACCATGGAAGGTGAAACATCGATACTTTTTCAAATGGTTTCCAAACCAGTAATACTATAAAGGATAAAGAGTTCTCTGACCGATGATGATAAATTTCAAAAGAATATTAAAGCTGTGAATGATGGGAGATTGAATTACTTTATGTATAAAGATGAGATTTTGAAATTTGGGAAGATGATTTGTGTTCCCTATATACCTAATCTAAAAATTGAATTGTTGGATGATGCTCATAGATCCTATTTATCTATACATACTGGGTACACCAAAATGTATACAGATTTGATGGAACATTTTTTGTCAGACAAAATGAAGATGGAGATTACTGATTTTGTGTCAAGATGTATGGTTTGTCAACAAGTGAAAGCTGGAAGGCAACAACCTGGAGGAGTCATGAAACCTCTTCCCAAACCTGAGTGGAAATGGGATAATATCATGATAGACTTTTTAATGGGGCTACCAAAGACTTATATAATAAATGATGCAATATGGGTCATTGTTGATCATCTTACCAAGTGAGAAAATTTTCATGCTATAAGAGAAGATCTACCACTTTAATGTATATCAAGACTATATATTAATGAAGTTGTGAGACTCCATGGAGTACCCCTATAAATTTTTTTTAATCATGATCCCCTTTTTACTTCATGATTCTGGAAGAGTCTTCCAAAAGCCATGGATACTGAACATCATTTGAGCACTGCCTACCACCCTAAAATAGATGGACAATCAGAATGGACTATTAAAACCTTAGAAGACATGTTGAGATCATGCTCACTTATCTTTCAGGGTATGTGGGATCAATATTTACCCCTGGGGGAATTTTCTTATAACAATAGATTCCATTCAAGTATTTGGATGGCACCATATGAAGCTTTATTCCGAAAGAGATGTCTCACACCAACCTATTGGGATGACGTTGGTGAAAGAAACCTTGTAGGCCCAGAACTGGTGGAGGAAATGATGGAAAATTTAAGGTAATCCAAAACCACATAAAAGAAGATCAAAGTAGGAAGAAGAGCTATGCCGATAACCGAAGGATGAATTTGGAATTTCAGGTTGGAGATAATATTTTTATTAAGGTATTTCCATGGAAGGGAGTTATACGTTTATGTAAGAATGGTAAATTGATTCCCAGGTACATCAGACCTTTCAAAATTCTATAACGAATTGGGGCTATAGCTTACCATTTGTCAATGCCACCAAATCTCTCCCAAGTTCACGATATGTTTCATGTATCACTGTTGAGAAAATACATGCCTGAACCAATGCATGTACTCACCTATGTGGAAGTAGAAATGGAACTTGTTCCATCTTATTGAAAAGAGACCGTTAGGATTCTTGATACCAGAGAACGAGTGTTGAGAAACCAGATGGCTCGTCTGGTAAAAGATCTAAGGAAAAACCATAAGAGGGAAGAGGCAATGCGGGAACCTGATGAACTTATGATGAAGAACCACCCGAGTCTTTTTATGTTGTAATATTCTAAAAATTTCGTGGGTGAAATTATTTGAAGGATGGGAGAATGTAACATCCCAATTTTCCATGATACACATCTCTTTGAATAATACAGTAGTGTGTATTGTACGCAACTTCGAAATCTAACACACCACAACCCCTCAAACTGGTCGTTATGAATAGTAATATCCACTTTTTGAAAATTTTAATGTTTTATCATTCAAAATGGACTTCATTATTGGTTTTTGAATATCAAAATTTTATTAGGGTGAATTTTTGGTATTTTTTGAAAACAATCAATTTTTTATGAACAGTGAAAAGACAGCATTATAGTTTAAAGCTGACTTTTTATTTAAATAATTATTTATTTTATTTAAATTTATTTTAGGTCAAAAAATATACATAATACCTATATATGTTTAATTTAATTCATTAGAGTCATTTTATAATTATTTTAGTTATATACAAATTTAATTGAACATTCACCATCTTTTACCCATCTCCTATGAGGATTTTCAAATTCACATAACAATAAATTTTACTGCTTTTGTGAGTCGAATTTCAAAAATCTGAGATACATGGTTAATATCAAGGAGTAAAATTTTGTTCAATATGATAAAAATATTTTTTTCCGAATAGTAACTTTTTACTTTTATTTACCACGGTTAAAAGTAAATAGGGTAATTAAGGGTAAAAATTATATTATTATTAATCTAACACATATAATAATTCTATTGGATAAGTATAATTATACCCAAAACTAACTTTTGAATAAAATATGAGCCTATTTTGTCCACTTGGATTAGATTAGGACATTTATTTTTATTTAATTCAAATAAGAGTTAAATGAGATAAAATAAAAGCTTAATAACTATAAAAATTTTATATAGGTTTATACATAAGATAAATTCGAGTGTAAATATTCATTATAAATATACAAATATTTCATTCGTAATGATATTTTAATTATAAATTTTAGACCTTAAATAAGTTAATTTATTTATGACACAATAGTGATGCAGTAATTACTTAATTAATGAAATATTAAAATAATTGATATTATAAATACCCAAATAAACATAATTTGAGACATTTTATGAATTAAACTAATTTTATAGGTTAATATGACATGATATTATTGATTAAATGAATTTAGTTTTAAATAATAATTTTCTAATAACTTTAAAAAATTCAATTATTAAATAGTGTCAAAATTGACATAAAGGAGTATTTAAAAGAAATATTATATTTTTAGTTGATATTCTATTCCTAAAAATCTATGGATCTTAATAATGACTTAGATAAGGTTATATATATTAATAATGAACAACATTGGGTTCTCTTGCCTTGTTATAGTATGTTTATTAACCATATAATATAAAAATACAAAGAGACAAGGTAAATGTTAAACTATTTAACTAAGAGTTAAATATAATTGATAAGGTTAATATAGTGAACAAAACCTGTCTAAAATCTATTTTTTCAATGGATTTAGATATCTCACCACCTTATCCTTGAAATAAGTCACTTTGGATCCATTATAAACGGAATATTAATTTCTTATAAAATAATATTTTAAGTTTTTCCTAAGGTTCCCCTCACCCATCTTATAAAAGGGCACTCCCCCTTCTCTCAAATTCATAGCTCCAAAGCCTTTTGGGTCATCCAAAATCTGCCCAAATATCCTCCCAAAACTCCTCATATCATCCTAGAGGCCTTACTATAGTCATAAAGCCATCTTAAGAAACCCTTTTGATCAAATGAAAAGGAAGAACCCGAAGAAGAGGTAATGATTTCACCACCCTCTTTCAAGTTCCATTCTTATTCAACTTCTTCTTTCTTAGTTATTTCCATTCTAAAATAATAACTCCATTATCTTCTATATACTGTGATGTTATTATATATATTTTACAACAATATTCCATTTTCTATCCATCATTTGAATGACATGTCGGCATACATGCATACATACGACTTACAGTCTCCATGTCGTGGTCTAATTGTTATTCAAAACATTATTATTTGGATGGGTATGATAATGATGTGTAATTGAAGTAAATAATAAAAATAATATCGTAATTATCCTGTATATATGTTATACCATCCAATTAAATATTGTTTTAATATCAAAATAATGATATTTTCACTCGTGCATATGTACGGATTACCGTCTCCATGAACGCAATGGGATTCCTTACCCATCGTATCCATTCAAGTATAATTCTCATTTTATGATTAAAATTAATTTTTAAGGACTTCACATCATTATGGATATGAATAATATACAAACTATCCATAATAAACATGGCTTATGTAACAAAACATATAAAGGAAAACGTGTAAGTTAACACCTGAAACGATGCTAATACTAAGATATTCATAACAAAGAAATGTTAAAAGACCATATATGATATCATATTAATGTATATGATTATTGTATAATTTAACAACAACTATTTCACCATTATAAAAGAGTTTAAACTACCCTAAACCAAATAAAAGTACAAGGTAAGGGTTTATTTCCCAATCTCTTCATTATACGAGGTTGTTTATACATAAATATCTAATGGGACCTCTTTATCATCCACATCAATGTTTCTTAAAAGTTTATTTCAAATCATTCTTACTATTTTATAGACTATGAGTTAACGTCGTTTATACACTTTTTTGACTTGTTATAATAATTTTATAAAGGAATCTTTCAGTCGTTTTCCAAACAAGGTCCCTTTTAACCTTTTCGATATAATTAAGGTAAGAATGTCTTTTCTAACTTATACGGTGGGAGTGGCTATTTTCCGCCATTATAAAATCTTAAAAGCTTACCTTACAAGATTATAAGAATATATTCAAAGTAAATGTTTTATTTTTTAATTATGTGACTTTTAAAAGATTTCAAAAAAAGATATATTTCTCTCTAATACTTTTGATTTCATCTATGTCTACATCCTTTGATGGATTTTAAGCTTATTTGAAGTTTCTTTTTTATGATACAAAACATACATACTATATTGATGGTTTTGTGATATATTTGACTATGGATGTGTTATTCTTATACCCTTAATGATTTATAGGGAAATTATTGACATTTCATATGCTAGTTTTAATACGAATGTTTATGTTATGTTTAAACATGTTCATATGAGGAATGAATTAGACTTAATATGTGACGGGTGGAGCCCGCTATAGCTCCTCGATGCATCAGTAGGTCTCATGAGACAAACTTGTGTCTTGGCACAAGGCCTTGACAAAACATTATTTGTAGTCTTGGCACAATGCCTTGACTATGTGGTTATGATAGTCTGGAATTATTCATTCCATCATTATAAAAGTGGTTATTGATATTGCATGTGATTATTTGAGTAGTATAATATCCATGTGAATATGTAAGTTGAATTATTTAATTTTATTTTATCCATATTATGTTGAAGTTAAAGTTTAAAAGGATTTTGTATTAGTTATACAATGCCTTAAATGTTTATTCTTATTTATAAAAGTTTTTGCTATATTGTTATCCTTACTAGGCATCTAAGCTCACCCCTTTCTATGTTTTATTTTTTCCAGGATGTGAAGAACTATTTCATGAATTAAATTCAGGGATAGTATGAGGGGATATGAGTGTGGCCTATGGAGACAAGATGTTGTTGTAGTTTTTCACATAATGATGTAATGTACTCTTTATGAATGTATCTATTGATTCCAAGGCTACTAAACTAATTAGTCCATCGATACATGATCATTTGTGATCATACCAATGTTATTTAATAATGCACCGACTCTGGGTAACTTTGGTAGGGACGTTATTGAAATAAATTCCTCCATGAAAATATGGTGGCATACTGCGGGTATATATATATTCCTACTACCTCTTATGAATCTAATTAGTCCAGTATTATGGAAAATTACAAAAAAGGGAAAATTATTTCTACTATTCTCTAAGCCCATTAAGCTAATTGGGTGGAAAATTACAGGATGACACATATCCTTTCAAAAACACATCCATACCATCAGTCAAATACGATGGAAAACAAGCATATGAAAATCCATTCTCACAGATATAAAACAATCCATGAAAATTTAGTGACACATTATTAGTAGATGTGAATTCCTACTACTAAATATGAATAATTTTGGTCAAATATGATGGAAACCATCTGCGGATGAAAATCCATACTCACAAATATTTTTCCCTCAAATCAAATATGACAAGAAATTAACAAAAAAATGGGAATTTATGCTGATGAAAATCAATCCTATGAGTAAAATTCAATGGAAACTGGGGATCATAGGTAAATTCATTCTCATTCATATCAATCATGTCAATAAAATATGATGGAAATTTTGAGAGTGTAAATGTTGTGTCCTAGTTGTAAATTAGGGTTATAATCAAATTTATTCCCCTTCATTGGAGAGCATTCAATACCTAGTAACATGTATTGGAGGACCAGAGTAGGAATGTATTCCTACTCTAAAACTGGAATGGGAATATATTCATATTCCCACCATACACTTCACTTGTGAAATCTTATAAATTATTGAAGATCATAATTAATTCTCGACCATATCATATTGAACTTTCATGATGTATTCACATTAGTGGAAATAAAAATAATCCATTCCCACAAACTCACATCCCCAAGTGGAGTGACTCATCCACAAAATGGGGTGGTCTCACTGGAGTATACGTGAATCCCATATACAATACAAGAGGCTCATCAGTAAAATTATGCGATAAATGTACAACACGGTCGGGAACAAATACTCGTTTCCACTAAGGGACACCAGTCAACTTTGGTGGCCACTCCAATTCAAGCATATATGATTACTAGTATTTATTAAGCTTACCTGTGTATCATGGAAGCATAGTGGGATCCACTTGAACCAACAACCATATATGAAGGATGTCACATACTAAAAATGGACCCACGTTCATGTGAGAGAGAGCCTAAAATAAAATTTCTTCCAAGGAATCTTGAAAATGAAGTGAAAATTATTGATCCAAATCTACTAGAAGATTTTGTTAAAGATACCGATAAGAACTTATCACTTGTGGTCCATGATCCTGCTGAACCATTACCAAATTATGGAAGTGTAATTAGAAGTTTCGATGGTCCTCCCCATAACATTGCTTCCAAATGATTAGGAGGTCCTCCCAAAAAGAATCTACCACGAAATTTTTCATTGCTTACAAAAAGAGATAGATCATGATATCTTATCTCCTAATGAGAATCATGGTATCCCCCATTATGAATTTAATATAAAATGAAAAGAAGGTCCTCCACTAATTTCCATCTTCCCTAATGGTCCTTCCAAGATTATATGTTACATAAATTCTCTCTATAGTCATAAATCAAGTTATGATGGTAGTCCTCACCATGATGGCATGCTCTATGAAGGTACTCACCACAGTGACAACTTATTTCAGTAAGAATATCCTCTCATTATTGTTTTCTACCATAAAAGTACTCCCTATGGATAAAATTATGAAATTTTACCTTTAGTTGGACATCGATCTATAATGGAATTCCTCTCCTTGATGGAATTCATCTGGAAGGAACTCCCCACAATGACATTTCATATAAAAAAGAAGGTTGTTCCCCTTATAAGTTAAACACAAGAAAGATGTAGAAATATCAGGCTCTTTAAATGATAGGACGAGACATGCTATAAACCTTATTGATGAAAAGTGACATAACTTCTCAACTAAGAGATGGCACGTGGCCAAGCTCATCATCTGAGCCACCACCAAACCCTTCATATGCCAATAGGACCTCCCCCAACCACATTAAATGTGGTGAAACTATCATGAATCTTCCATATTGGGATGATAAAGATGAAAATACTATCATAGAGAACAAAATGATATATTTATTCTAAAAATAAAATTATCTGGGGATGATATACCCATTATGTGTTGTCCCTCATCGAATTTTTGGTTCTACATTCTAGATGCATTATTAGAAGAATTAAAACATAACATCAATATTAATGTAAGGATGAATCTCTAACACCTAAATGAAAAAATATTTTCTAATGATAGGTATGCAAACCATGTGAAATTATAGGGAGAGATTCATTGACCAATTTACTTAGAAGAGCTTCCATTTACATGGAGATGTTGATCACAGAAGATAAGGAATGATCATCAATTGGTATGCCTAAATGTTTATCATAAATTTAATTTTATAATTGTAAATTACCTAGCTAGTGTTCGTATCTAATAGTGGGGTATAATTGATCTTTGAATTTAACCTCATCCGTTGTTCAGAAGAACCCATTTCATATAACAACATGTAATGTCTCTATTCGAAGGAGGCTGACAAGCAATACCCTTTCTCTGGAAATGTGGCCTGGTCAACAATAATCCGCATTAAATATATATAAATGAATCAGGCAAGAAGGGATAAATACATCAAAAAAACCTTTTACCATGAAACTAAAGACATTAATCAGGTATCTCATTTAGGGATGGAAATCATCAAGAACTACTGACATCCTAGGAGACTAGTTGTTCACGTAAATACTAAAAATTATATAGGTCCCATTATAGAATAGCGATGTGTGAGATCAAGAGGGAGGTGCTAAGAGTATAATCTAATGTAGTATGATTTCACTCGTAGGCCATAGTTTTGGGGGAATTTTTATCAAAAAATTCCCCATGTAAAATGATAAGGGAAGATGAAGGAACAACAATAATCGAAAAAAACCATCCACAACCAATAGGGAAAGGGTAATTTTTACCTCATCCACCACATCAATGGAAATTAGTCTATTATAATTTAGTGAGGATGGAATTAGGTAAGTTATCCCAATTAATCACATCCCATGAGCCATTCCTCCAAGAAGGGATTCATACAACTAGTCTATATTGAGGTTCCCTGTAGTCACCCTTTATCTAGATTCTCAAAGATGGTCTCAGAAATGAAGGTAGAGGTCCATCAAATGATGTAGACAACCCTCCTATCATTTAGTATCTAGAAATATTTCCATTGTGCACTATGAATTTGAGATATTTGTGGGAATCATCCCAAAAAAACATTATTAAAAATGATGCAAATTGACAATATGAAGGGGAGGATGGTTCCAATTAGGATGAAATTAAAAATGATATTGAATGTATGAACACCTAGAATCATAGAATATTAAAAAATTAGGGTGTTCCATCAATAATCCCTTATTTACTCCACAACAAATCCTTGAAAACAATAATGTTAAGGTCATATAAAAACATCCTCCCCCTATTGAAGAACATGATCTCTTTATGGTCGAAAAAATATTTTCCTGAAACTTGGATTAAATGAAAGGGTTCAGGTGAATCAATGACGAGTTTCTCCTTGGAAAAAATCCAATAGATTAATATCTTTTGGTAATGCGTCAATGTACACATAAAGTAGATGTACATCATCCCTAACTATTCATATCAGTAATTTAAATAAATCTAGGACATCTACCCAACAAGGAGCCTAGACCATCAGTTTTATATGACCCGATTGTGGAGAAATATCAAGATTTCCCTTAATTAAGGATAGAATTATAACTATTTTCAGAAAACCTCCAAAATATTTCCATTGGCTAATATCATCCTTGAATAATGGCTGAACTGTCATGCTAGATCATATCGATTTTTGTACTAGTCTAGGATCAGTTCCAACAAGCCACTCATTAGTGGCTTATCGACACCATCAAAAAATTTATGGTTCAGTTTTTATTTATGGAATAGTTTTGTGTAAAATTGTAGTTATAATAAAATCCTTACACTGACTGGTTGAGCAAAACCCACCACCCCCAATATTTGGGAGTCCTACTTTTCTGATATTCAATAGATCAAGTGACATGAAAAAAAATACGACACACTATGCATCCCATTTTGATCACATAATGTGTACTCCTGTGTAGCAAGAATCAATGAAACTAAATGATTTTTAAGGACACTTCAAGGGCCATACTTCATATGTTATACTAGTTTTATATCTCGATCAATAATGGGATGGGAGTATCACAATCAATAATTAATCTCCATGTTCTATTTATTAAAAAAACTATAATCAGTGACCTTTTAAATTTCAATCATCGAGGAAACATGAGAGTTTTGGATTCTCATTCTAGATGTAAAGGGTTGACCTACTCCTTGAACTAGCAACTTAAAAAATATTATTTTCACACACTCTATATTTATAACATTCATGATGAGATACACATGTATATAATCATAGTAAAATATATAGGTGGGATACGATATTTCCCTAAAAATTAAAAATTAATGGAAGACTCAATACTATAGACTAACCTAAATTTTAGTATATCTCCACTAGACTCATGGAAAAATAGTTTTAAAGGCCAACGTGGCATCTGTCATGGGTAATATCGCCTTCATTCCCACTCTAGATCTAAAGCATTCACCATATCATGAAACAACCACAAGGAATCAAAAAAAAACCCTACCTAGATAGGATGAGTGGAGGGGATACAGTAAAACCTAATTTTAGGAACATATGAATAGTGTATAATTTTTCTAAGATGATCAAGTCAGTGGATACATTATAGAAACTGTGGACAAGGATCTACTTCCTCTTCGGGAGACGACGAGGCTCTACCAGGTAGGACCTGCCAACCAGCTAGAATATATACTCTTTTAGTGGATACTAGGACACACCTACTCAGATTGATTTTTTATTCAAATAACTCTTCCAATAATTGTTAGATTCTAGGAAATTAATGTTGGGACAACCACCAGCATAAGTGGCATGTTTCTTCACCACTGTCTTGGTTGAAGAAGGGGAGTGGAAAGATGTTTTTAGTACAAATGAATTTAATTTTTCTAGTTGGACAACCCAAAAAACAATAAACTAAGACCACGGTATTCTATGAGAATATTTTATACAACCTATAATAACCCCAACCACATATGTTGCAACACAGACGATGTTATCAGAATGACAAAGCTCTATAATCTAGCATTTCAAAAAATGTCATTGATCAAAATATGAAGAGCGAGTATTGGAGGATGAACCAACATCATGGAAAATGATGAATTTCACAATCATTGAATTTAATACCCTAGAACTAAAATAATGGGCACCACCCCTCTAGATAGAACCACTAGAAATGGATAGTCATGAGGACTCATTGTTAGATGAAGAGTTGACCTTTAACTCCATTAATGTCATTCTCTTAATTGATCCCTTCTCCAATAGTGAGTATGGATATAAAATGAAGTTCCACACAACCTGTTGCAGAACCGTCGAAAGTGTCCTTAGGATCCATGTATATAGGGGAAGGTGAAGTCGTGGCATAATCTAGACATCTAGCAGCACCCCTTATAGGACGTTCAATTTTGAAAAAAGTCATTGAAGAGCTTGTCCACTAGTCCAGATGGAACCATAAAAATACACCTACACATGTTATAATCCACTGTGACCCTATCACTCTGGAATATAAATTAGAAGAGGAACATTTTTCTAATATCCCTCATTTTTTATCACTACTACAAAACGGGGAAAGCAGAGCGCGCCACATTTATCAGCGCTTTTTAAAAGCACTGATAAATGTAATATTTATCAGCGCTCTTTTTAGAACTGATGAAGACCCCCCATTTATCAGTGCTAGTAAAAAAGTGCTAATAAAGGGGGGGTTTTATCAGCGCTAAAAAAAGTGCTGATAAAGACCCCCCTTTATCAGTGCTTTTTTAGTAGCGCTGATAAAAGGGGGGTCTTCATCAGCGATTTTTTTAGCGCTGATAAAGACCCCCCCTTTATCAGTGCTTTTTATAAAAAGCGCTGATAAAGGGAAAATTTAAAAAATATATATATTAATATATAAATCTATTAAGCTATTTATATTGATATAAATATAATATTTATTTTATAAATACGTTTTAGAAAGGATCTATACAAATATAATATTAATTTATAAGTTGTTTAGTAAAAGAGGGTTATAAAATAAATTAAAAAATATTTTTTATTAGTAATTATGTAATTTTTACCAATTAATACTCATTTAATGACACTTTTAATATAAAAAAAATAAAAAAATTAATGAAAGATCCAAAATAAGTTGAAAATGAAACCCAAACTTCAAACGGCCATAACTTTTGATCCGAGACTCCGTTTGAGCTCCACAGCATATCAAATTGAAGCCTGCGACGAGCTCTACAGCGCTATGGACCAGTGGAACCCGTCGAAGGTTGTTTCGAGGCCAAAAAAGGCCCAGAAGGCCTCCAAAACTGAGTTTTTAGTCGGGGTACCCCGGGTTTTCACCGTTCAAACAGCTATAACTTATTATCCCTATGTCCGATAAACCTCTACCATATATCATATCGAAGATAATTTTATGTTCTTCGATTTGACTGATTGTGGAGCTGAAACGGACTCCTGGATTATAAGTTATGGTCCTTTTAACATTCAAACGGCTATAACTTCCGATCTGGATGTCCATTTGGCATGTACCGCATATCATATCGAAGATCGTTTCATGTTCTTCGATTTGACTGGTTGTGGAGTTGAAACGGACTTACGGATTAAAAGTTATCTTCGTTTTAACATTCTCATAGGATTTTCACCCCCTCATTTCTATGGATTCATTCATAACTATATATATATATCTATGTATATATATATATATATATATCTCTGTTTGTGTGCGTGTATTGTATCTATGTATATATGTATGTATGTATTTATTTATTTAAAAACACACATAAAAACACATATTCTATAAATGTATTTGAAATTAACTTTATAAATATATATATTAATATACAAATAAATATACGGATAAAAAATTATATATATATATATATATTAATATACGAATATATATATATATTAATATAACTAAATAAATTTATTTTAATATGGATCTATATTAATATATGAATAAATATAACTATATATATATATATAACTAGATATATCATCAAATGGAGAACAAAACAAAATGGCTAAGTGGTAAAGTGGCAACGCGTTAAGGTGGAGGTCCTGTGTTCGAATTCCAGTGGCAGCAGGGTTGTGCGGGACGCGTGAGGGAGGCGGGGTGCAGCGTGCGGAGCGTGCAGGGGATGAGAGGGAGTGGGTTGCGGGTTGGGGGGACAAGCGCTGATAAAAGGGAGGGGTCAAGCGCTGTGAAAAAACCCCTGATGAATTATATATATATATATTTTTTTCAATTTTTTAGACACCTTTTATCAGCGCTAAAAAAAGCGC
Source organism: Viscum album (assembly GCA_963277665.1). Taxonomy (NCBI): domain Eukaryota; kingdom Viridiplantae; phylum Streptophyta; class Magnoliopsida; order Santalales; family Viscaceae; genus Viscum; species Viscum album. The sequence goes on from OY728157.1 coordinate 1,479,199,758, forward strand.
TGATAAAGAACCCTTTTATCAGCGCCGATAAAAGTACCCTTTATCAGCGCTTTTTGAGCACTGATAAAAGGGACCCCCCTTTATCAGCGCCACGCTTTACAGCGCTCAAAATGGGCTGATAAATGGGTTTTTTATCAGCGCTTTTTTTAGCGCTGATAAAAGCACCCTTTATCTGCGCTTTTTGAGCGCTGATAAAAGTGACCCCCCTTTATCAGCGCTGCGCTTTACAACGCTCAAAAAGCGCTGATAAAGGGGGTTTTTTAGCGCTGATAAAAGCGATTTTTGTAGTAGTGTATGATTCATTTCCAGAGCCAACCAACAAAAGATATGAGCACATCCATCTCATTTCCCTAGGTCCAATCCATCTATATCAAATACTGACGTACTAAAGAACATATAGAATAGAATCCCAACAATAGGAAGCAGTGACAATTAGACTAGATGTATGAAATCATGAATTATTATACCTTGGTAGTAGCCAATATTTTGATATTGGATGCCCTAAGCTGGTCCCAACACCTTAGGGAAATACTGAAACAAGCTTTATTAAGCCCCTAGGATTTTAAATCTGATGTGGTCGTTACTGGGTTCTATCAGTTGGAGACAAATATTTTGGAATTCAATACAGTAATATGGTTTATAAATTAGGATGAAGATCATATTATACTAGGATACATCATGGAATTGTATGTTTCTATAAGGATAAATGTTGTCGATGTCTAAAAATTTATCTTTGATAATGGATCTAGAGTCAATTTCATTCTACTATAAATACATTCAGGGATGGGATGTGATGATTATATCATAGAACCTTCCCCATAATTCTATAATGTTATGAAAAAAGTCATTAGAATACATTGTGTCAAATCAAGAACAATTCATAGATTATAGCACTTGTAGCCAACATAGAATTTCTATAGGTTCGGTAGAACACATTCTTCAATTGCTTTATAGGAAGTACCAATTTTCATTAATATTTGGAAAATCCGTCAACATATTTCCATCAATGAATTATATAGTGAATTAATGGAGAATTAGGATTTTAGAAACTGGTAAGGCCCTATTAAAATCCAGTGAGTCATATTTCATTGATGTAGGATTTTGTCAGGGGAAAGAGAAACAACCCCATATAGATGATTTTGGTTGGTTAACCACCTCTAATATTCTTGAAATTATCCTAGCCAACCAATTTATACAGCTTAGTGTAGAATAAATATTTCAGATCAATATTTTTGAGTATATGATCATAAATACACGTGAATATTCAGAAATCATCACGATTTTAGTCATGACCATTGATACTAGAAGTGGGTGACAGTTTATTGAGCCCCCAAATAACAGTGAATGCTCAGATGAAAGTTAATTTAGTTTATCCCCTGACCTCTAGAAAATACCTACTTAATTATTTTATTTATAATAGGTTTTATAATAAAAAAAGGATGAAAAATACCTTTATGCATTACCCAGTCCATCCCATCCATATTTTTAGGTAAATTTACAACTACCAGTTGGGGTTGAGGAAGTAACTTCATATTTTGAATATGAAGTTGTAGGCTCTTCTCCAAAATCTTTACAACTTATCCAAAGACTAATTTCCCCAATGAAATAAGAGAATGTAGATAAAATAGGGGTAGTATTAGATTAGGATGATTATGAGAAAACCCCCCAAAATATAAGGAGTGAGTCTCTAATACTATTAATGAACTTAGATAAATTAATCTGTATAAAAATGTTGACCCACAACCCACCTTGATTAGTGCATCCATGTTTTCTGAAGAGAAAGAGTTATATACCACTTACATGTAGTTTCATCACGATGTATTCTACAGGAACTATAAAAAAATAAATTCTTAATCCTAGTGTGGCCACTCATGCAGTTGTCACACTAGAGGACCACCATGGTTATAAATATATGGCCAGAATGATGCACCCAACACATTATTCCAAGAATGAGGCTGAATGTTATGAACTCATTTGAGAAAAAATCATTTGCGAGGTCCAATATCCAACATGGATGGATATTATAGTCCACTTCAAGTAGAAGAATTGTAAAATAATACTCAACATAGATTTCTAGGATCTCAACTAGAACATCCCAACAGATGATTTACCAGTTTTGATCATAGAACTACAAATTAATGAAATGATTGGATAGTAGGAACTCTCAGTAATGAAATTCCATTTAAGATGTAATCAAATCTTAATGGACCACCAATTTGAAGAATCCACCACCTTTGGGGGTCCCTGATAGTATTTATATATTGGGTAATACCCTTTGGATTGAAAAATGTTGTGACTGTTTACCATTTTTCATATATCACGTTACAAAACCCTTCCTAGGACTTTTTTTTGAATGCTATATTGATGACTGGTGGTTCAATCTCAACAATTCCTTAACCACATAAAATATATTGAAGATGTCTTCCACAAATTGCAACAACTTACCCAATAAATGGACACCATGAAAATTTCATTCATTATTACCACATGGAAGTTTCTAGGCTTCATCATACACCATAGAGGCCTCAAATTCCACCCCAAGAAGATAAAGAATATCCTTGGAATTAAACATTATATCAACCTCATGGAGTTGAGAGGAATTCAAGGACATTTAGAATATATTATATTCTTCATTGATAACCTTACTAGAAAATGTTTTCCCTTCTCCAAGTTGATGATGTAGTTGGTTACGTATCTGTGGACTAAAAATTTTCAATGAGAATTCAATATCCTAATGAAATATATATTAATACCTCTAGTGTTGATGTAACCTATCGATAAAATGGCATTGATTCTATATGAGATAGCATTATAGAGATCAATGGGTTCTTTCCTCTTGAAAAATAATGAATCTTACAACAAAAATTGAATTTATTAGCTCAACCGAACCATGATTGACATTGATAATAATTATTCATATATTTAAAAGAGTTTTATTGCAATAAAATTTGTATTCCATGAGCTTATGAACTTCTTATAGAATCACAATGAATGTTTGGTCTCCCATAGTAACCCACTCAAGTAAATCCTAAATCATTTAATGTTTTCCAGATTTTTTTCATGATGGATGTTCATCATATAGTAGTGTGACATTCAGTTCATGACACAGAAAGTGATCAACTTCTAGGAATTAGAATAATTTTTGACTTATCACCCATTTAAATAAGAAAATTAATTAGATACTCAACTACCTGAGGAATTTATTTTCTCTACTCAAGAGGGCCCCCATATATGTTAGATTTATTTTGAGGGTGAATCCAAAAGAATGACTAGGAAGATGATGGAGAACCCTATGCTCAACAAATGGTGGATGGGAATTGTGATTATATCTCTATCAAATCTACTCCTTCCTTAATGCTTCCTTCTACCATAGGGGTACACCAACAATGAAGTATAATATCATGATCACACTACACTACTAGATCTTTAACATCACATAGATTTCAATCACTTGAAAATTATAAGTGACTAAGAACTGGTCATTCAGTAGGTTAATTAATATTATACTATAAAAATAGAAGATCTAATCCACTTATATAACCATGTTTGGGGACAAATGGAGGAATTCACATTGAAACAGACATAGACTCAGGCCACAAAGTCATAAAATTACCTTGAAGACGGCATGTAAAATCCATCCACAACTCTAGATGATCTAGAGTTGGATGAAACAGTCTTCAACATTGTGAATCATTATAAGGTCTCACATTGTTATCAAGGAAAAAAGTAAGAGATTACTGATATTAGTCGCATAATCATGTAATATATTCTTACCACCATATACATGACACCCATTGTGGAATACCATCAATATAGATAAATTCCATCAGATAGAGATGAGGGAGAGAAAATATAAAGACGACTAAATCATTTTGTCTTATATGACAGCAAAAAAACTAAAAGGTCTTATATAAGAATAGCCATGATGGGGTATTTCTATATTTCATTGACATTGAGGAGACTATAGTTTTCATGAAGGAAGTGCACACTAGAGCCTCTGATACCCACCAGTCTGGAATCAATATCTCCCACCAAATATAAAGGCTTATGTACCTTTTGACCACTCCATCATGAGAGTAAAATAAACTCAAAAAATGTGTCTTTCATTCCAAGTTCATGACAACTTGATTCACTAGCCCCCAATGATTCTTCAAACATCCAAGTACTATTTGCCATTTTATATATGGGGAATGGATGTTTTAGGTACATATCCTCCCTATATATAGAATAATTTTAAGTACATACTTACTAAAATTAATTTTTTCTCAAATTGGGCTAAAGATATTACCCTAAATGAAGTCAAGGAAATGAACATTTTAGCATTATGAAATCCAACAACATTACCATATTTTTTCCCTCGTAATCTATTAAATGAAAATAGAACAAATTATTATTTTTCTAAATTGTTGAAACTGTATATGAAGTATGAAATCAAGTCGAACCATTTATCCCACTACCACACATCATCTAATAGATAAATATAGAACGTTAATAAGACCTTACCAAATATAATCTAAAATATGATAAATAAGAATTAATTGTATATTCCAAAAAATTTCTTACATTTCTTATGGTCTTACCAGACTATAAAATGAACTACCACATCGATGACCACATACTCATTAGTTTATGGGACATAGGCAATCCTTTCCATCGATGTTCAATTTCCCCAGCTCTATGTTTCCATATGAGATCAGTTATCTATAAATGAGAAGTCCCAAAAACAGCTCTATGTATTGGAGATATTGGATGAGATACTATTATATATCATGCATCATTTGTATGTACCCCAAAAATAGATCACATTATCATTTAACAATAATGTTCACCTCTGATCATTCATCAATGGATAGATGGTTTTAGTCTTTATGAAACCAATGATAATTCGAATGAAACCTCTGACATTGGAATTGAAATCGAAGGGAACTTACAACATATATATTGTCTAATATAATTAATCATATTCCTTGATTTCATTGGATGAAAATTTTTCCTTATTCCCCAAAATTGTGAGGATCTTAATGAAGTATTCTATGTAATAAAATAACATATTTGTCATGATTTAAGATGTTAAACTACATGGTATGTTGTCCCAACTCCAAGACATCAAAATAAGTAGTAGGTCCACGTCACATGACCTCAAAAAGCATCGCATAATTTTCCATGTCACATGTAAATTCACTAAATTACATCAATATCCTCAACACGTGACATTAAAATCCACATAAGTCGTCATTTTAAATCACGATTCACCGCACATGTGCATGATATTTGAGGGATAAAGTTGAAATTACTATATTCTTGTATGAGAGTAAGATCCATGTAAGTAGTTTCTTTATCAATATATACTTGTTTCTTGATTCCATTTATCATAGGTTTCATAGTGAAGCCAATACCTCATGTATTTGGACCAATAGTAAATTTTTCCCCATTCCTGAGATGATTTTCCTACTATACCTTTCCCATATGGCCACTTTTCCATAAGAGTTTATATTTCTCACTGGTCTATAAAACCATACATTCCATGATGAAATATCACATTCTTCCAGGTTGTATGATGTTAAATTTAATATTAATCATCATTTGAGCCATATGAAGTTAAACTATGTGTCTATACCCCAGTCATTTGATGTTAAATTATGCACTTAGTCTATGAAATATGTAGTTAAGTTGTTCACAAGGGTTTGAAATCAATGATAATGAACTATAATCATATTACATGGATCAAAACATTAATGTATGTTTGATCCATTCCAGGAATGTATGATGTGGCACCATCAACCCTAGTCCCTTATTCATGTCTTGTTTTTTACACTGTCGAGCCATCAATACCTAGTTTGGGAAGCCTCATTTTCTTTATCCAAACTCTATGACCTTAAACTATGAGTTAACTTACACAATTTATGATGTTAAATTAAAATAAAAACATTAACATGTTATGATTTCTTTTAATGCATATAAGAGATGACTTCTACCCCATGAACTAACCATGGGACACACCACAATAATGTTCTCACCTGAGAGGATTTACCCCCCAGCATCACCCATCTACCATTTCAACATCAATTATTATGAATTTTCTGATTCATGTTAACATAGGATATGTAACTATTTAAACATTTTTCATCACATTAAAGCCATATAATGAAAATAAAGCCACATCCATGTGTATGGATTATACCTACAGATGGAACATTTCTCTAGAACTACATATTTTTTGATTATTTTCATCACATGATACATAGTGACACCCAAAACTCTATTAATGGGACCATCCATGAGATATAAAAAAACCCCTCTACCATGCAGAATTTTTTTATTAAATTAGGGGACACCAATGTGGGTCCAATTTATAGTTCTATTTAAGAAAATTACCCCCTTCAAATGTATGAGTTCGATCAGTATAAGGAAACCCACCTAGAACCATGTATGTATTTATTACTTCCCATACAGGATACATAGTGATGCTCATACCTCTGATTTTTAGTCTAGACACTATATTCCACCACTTTCATGATAGAACACCCTCATCCTAATTTCATGACATTAAACTATATACAACTCTAGAACTATGTGTTCCTTGATTCCTTCCCAGATAGGATATATAGTGGCACCCATGTCTCTAATTCAGATCTATCCAACATAATCAGACAATAAAAGTTAAAAATTCCACCTATACATATGGATCATACCTCTATAGAGAGTTTAAAATTATAAATAATTGAGGATTATTTATAATAATCATAAGATACATAGTGAAGAACATATCTCTAATTCTATGTGCAGTCATAATGATGGATAAATATAAACCCATCCTATTTATGAATATGATCTTTATAGGGAGACTTATGATAAATACAAATGTATTGACTCTTATTTTGATGACATACATATCATCAAACATATTTTCTTCCCATTATAGCTGCCACAAATGAAAATTTCCTTTATCCATCATTACATCACCTATATGTGGATGAATAACCTTATCCACCCCTTTTATCTCACATTGATCATATCTCACTTGGTATTAGGAGTTTTTACCGGGGATTACATGTATTATAAAGGTGTGTTAATCATTATTTGGGTTTCTATGGTCCTTATAGAAATAAATAGAACATCACACTAATTTCCCTTACTGTATGATGTAAAACAGGATGGATCCACAATGTTCATCCTTATTCACGTCAGTTGTGCTATTATCCATATTAAATAAAGCTAAAATGCATGTCACCTCAATAACTAGACATATATTGAATAACATATTGATGAGATATATAGTGATTCATCGACCTTGTGTCCTAGACTATTATAAGGGGATAAAATATCCCATTCTCTTATGTACAAACAAATATCTATGTAAAATACCTTATGTTTGGGTTCCTCATTTAGGGATCATTCATGGAAACAAAAATGACTCCTTACATATGAGTAAATACTATGTAGATAATTTTAGGTTTTAAATATAAGAAGGGTATGAATGTTTCTTACTTACCGAGAAACATTCCTTCCACTCATCATGAATTTTTCCCTTGATGATTTTGTTATCGTCAAAAATTTCACAGGGATATCAATAATGGATGTTCATAGTCCAAAGGACACATATTTTTTACTTTGAAAAATATAACCTAGTTGGCTCTACCTATGTTTCGAACAAATAGGTCATATCATCCAAGGGTAAATCCATATTCAGGAGTGGATTTTTTATCCTCATATTCCCTAATGAAATTTATGCCCCATTCATGTTTTCCTATTCTAATAGCCCCTATAATATTGGGATGAACCTTCCTTCCCGTAACATTTTAGGCATTTTAGAAAATACTTACCTAGAAAAACTCTTGTTTCTAATCATTTCAACGATTTATGGTCCTACCCACATGACCTAAAATAGTAAGAACCCATGTCATACTAGTTTCAAGACCTGAATCTACAATATTGATGTCCTCATTGTAAGACACTAAACTTCATGATACACAGAACAATGTGTGGAATCATTCCAACCATCATAGAACAAATTATGAATTAAAAATATCAAATCTTCTGTCCATTCATAACAAAAGTAAAAAAATCGCTTTCCATGTGCATGAGTCATACCTACATGGGGAACCCCATAAGAACTATATACATAATCATTATTTATTATATGGGATACATAAAAACACCCAAATAAATAACTTATTCTAGCCACATCAAAAAGAATCCCTCACACTCAGATATATGATGTCGATCTATATATGAGAGTCCATTATGAGCCTCATCCCATTTCTGTGATCTTGTATTCAAAATATAATTCTATTTTCCTCATTCCAGAGTTTGATCTATGTGTTGGGAAACCTTCCCAGAACATTGTAAAGTTAAATTCCTGTTGTTAAATTATTTTTAGTGACACTCGAATCCTCGATAATGGGTTTGGTCATGAGGGAAAAAGCCCTCCCCCTTTTTACTATGAATGGTAAAAACCCACACAAGATATTTCAGGAATTAGATCTACATATGGAATGATTCTATTTTTTAAATGATACACAACGACGCCATGTAATTAAATTTATGGGGTCATTTGTAAAAAATTATTCCTACATATGGGTCAGACCATTTAAAGAAATATTTTCAATGCATTCCCTGTAAATTTAGACATGAAATGCTGCTTACATGATTATTCATTTACCTTTCACATTCCAAACTCTATGTATAAAAAGTAATGAATCCCCATAAACATCCTTAACCATCATAAATGGAGTGATATTATTCTAAAGACACCTTTATTTTACTATTCCCACACATACCCCAGTTGCCTCTACATAAGTTTACAACTATAAAGTTTTATCAACCAAAGAAAAATTCATCATCAAAAAAGGATTCTCCAATATCTGTATTCCCCAGTGACGTTTATATCCCACATCACACCTCAGATTCAAAAAACAACAAAATCATATCTTATAACCTTCCCCCAACATCCTTGAAGATGATAGTTCTTTCTTTGATCAATTATTGTAAAAAGTGAAAATCATTTATCCCTTGTCCCATGTTAAGTGACCTTAATCTATGTCCCTCAAATTCCTCTCTATAAGAAATTAAACTACATGGTTCATGGAATAGTTACATGAACTTAATATTTTCACCACTATATCCCTCATTTACACTTAAAAAATTAATATAGGATAGGCTTTTAATTCATTGTCAAATCTGATACAGGATTCCCAAATCATTTTCATACATCATTCCCTTGATAATACACACATATCAATCTTCAGAAATCTGTGTTTTAAATAATTAATTTTCCATTGTAAATTAAGGAATAATTAAATAGGGATACCTTTGTTTTACTATTGACAATATTCCCTAGTTGTCTCTTCATATGATTCTCACAAAAAAAATATATCATTCAAAGACAAATTCATCCATATGAAAGGATTTTTCTACCTCTATATTCCCCCAAAATAATTTTCCTAAAACAATTATATGGTTACTCTTTGTATACTTTCCCCTTATCATGTCTCAGAATCATATATCACAAAGCTATAGTTAATAAAAAATCCCTCATTCATGTATGAAAAATATTGGGACCTTCTCAACCAGTAAGCCCTATTGGTGTACTAGCCCCATAATTCATTGTCAAATATGTTCCACCAAAAACATCATTAATGTTAGTCTAGTTTTCATGAATCTAAACTACCCACCAAAGGAGACACAAAAATTTTAATGTGGAAAACACATAAAGGGAACCCTAGAAAAAATTTACGTTCTAGCTCATTAAAACAATATTATTCATGGTTTATGAAATAGTTAAAAAAAATAGACCTACATCCATCCAATGGCCCAAATGCCATCATTTTTATTGATTATATGATAATCCACCTTTCAAGGAGTAAGGTGGAACCCTTACAAGACTCATGTGCATAGGTGTTACATGGCCCTTAGGCCGTAGAGTAATTGATTCCTCATAAGATTCAAACATTACATACAACCCAGACTAACTACATGGAATGGATCCTCCCCAGCATCTTCATCGTGAATCATCTCTCCACCTTCGCATGGCTATTCGTCTAGGCTCTCCCATGCATGTACAAGCCTGTCCTGATGACAGGTGTTATACCCTCTCATTCTTGCAATCCATGTAGCTTCTGTTGTGGTGAAATCTCCTTGCTCATCCTCCTTATAGATCTTGTTCCTTGTAGGTTGTCCAGTTTTCATCTACACTTAAGGTAGCTCGATGACCTTGAGGTGGCCTGAAGGCCTTACTAGCTCGAAGGCATGGTTGGCCCGAAGGCCTTAAGGGACTCATCGACCAAATTGTTGGCCCGAAGGCCCAAACAGTGGATACATTCCGACTACTAAAGTGCCAAATAGTGCCTTCTATAGCCCCACTATAGTACCTGGTACAATACTGCACAATTTCTACTACAGTAATGCTATAGTATTACTACAGTACCCTATAAATTATGCCTCTGCCTTGATTTGATCTCGGGTCACTTGGATGCACTTAAGAGTCCTCATCAACCGGTTTGAGGATCATATGCGAAATAAGAAAGACACAAAACATGTTAGGATGAAAAATTGAAAAGGGAGGCCTAAGAAAAATTAAATTAATTCCTGCTCAAACCGCATCATAGTGGAAATAGAAAATAATTTGTGTGATAATAGAAAGGACAAAAAGTATGTATTCTTTTCCATATAACCCAATATAAATATAAAATAATTCTCACCGAGTCAATCAACTCAAGAAAATATAATATCTCTACATGATCATGACATTTTTTATGTCCCATATTATTATTGATATATATATATATATATGGTGGAAGTTATCATGTATGATTTTTCCGATTATGATTTATTATCATTTATAGGAATGAAAATTGATAAGAATTATATGAAAAAATGATTCTTTTTACTAAATAAAAATAGGAGAACATCAATTGACTAAATTACCTCCATATGAGTATAAAATTTTGGTTGCATGGACAACTCAAAATATTCACAATATTGGATCAGTGCCTGGTCCAGACCTCTATGGCTCAGCAGATCTCCAATATGGTTATGATCTAAGAAGTTAAACCATCTCACAATGCCTATACCTTCTTACTCATGTCCAATCCTATATTTTCCTTCTCCTCTAGAAAATTTTTCCCATCAAATATCACTACTTGAATGAAATCCAATTATATCTTAATCCACTAAATTTTTTGTCTAAGATACTCCTCATCTTGGAGAATATGCTTTGTTGTGGTCCACTTCTCTGTATGTTTTCTATGTTTCCTTGCGGCCACCCCATTATGTTCAAAAAATTCATTAAGAAGGTTATTCCTATAATTGGAAAGAAGATCCATGGACTCTATGTTTGAAATGATAGAATATAGTATTCAATTATTCTCATGGGTAGTCAACACAGGATTCACATGGTAATATACGACATGATCGTTAAGCCCTCATAACCTAGAAATGAAAATATGAGGTGTACCCTGGGAAATGTTTTCTACATGTTTATTATGTGTTCTGAGATATTAGATTCTAGATATAATTAAATATTTTTTTATTACCATTGAAATTTTCATCTTGAGACTCCGTGTCTACCATAGAATCACTCTCAGATGGTATGATATATTCAAGATTAAGCTGCATAAGTGAGACACAAGATTCAATAGCCTCAATATCACATGATCTAGCAATAGATGATTCCCTTAAAATATAAGTAGGTGGAAAGATTGAAAGACTGGCTATTTTTGTAGAAATATGTTGTTGTAGTAATGGGATCAGTAGATTGAAATAGTTAACACCTAAACCCAAAATGAAAATATAATGGTTCTAAGAGAATGGGAATCCCCACCACTATATAGAAAATAGACAGCCCTTGCAACCATTTATTCTTCATCACCTTATAGAATAGATGATTCATAATTATACTTCATATTAACCTCAGATTATTATAGATATTCCCATGGTCAAGACGCGTGCTTGTTTAGATTCATAATCTCTAGAGGTTCACTCATTAATACAATAATTATTGTAATGACCATAACAAAACAAGGTATGAATGCTGATTCTGATTCTTCTAAAGCCTCAAATATCTACCCTTACTATGGAGATACTCCCTTGATACGTAGGATCAGTATGCTCAACAAGAAGTCATCCCATAAATAACCCTATCTAACGGAAAAGAAGTCATTTAATTAAGAATCATCGACCCTCTGGGGATTGAGATATCCTCAGTGTCCTTTGTTTGTCATGGTTCCCCAACTAGTTCATCTAACACCTCTAGTGGCATCAAATTAATTTATACAACTAGCTAAAACATCAACCTTTGATGATACCCATTACAATGGGAAATAATTCATTTGATTGGGAAGAATAGACCACCTCGGTCTTGGGATTCCCCCAACACAGTCAATTGGCCAAGTTATCCTATCATGTCCAGCTAACAATGCTGGAGTTATCACATTTATCCCTAAATAATTAGGGTTTTTAGATCCCTAGGATATTGAAGCCTAATTACTCATCATACCTACATGAATTAATCTTCATGATGAATTGTAATAAATAAAGTCGCATAACATGAGATCTAATTAATTAAATGTGATTTTCACCTGTAATCCCTGAAATTATATGTATTTAATTTTTTTATGATTCTGATGCCTCATGGTATACCATGGAGAGTTTACCTTGTACGGGAATACATAAAGTTCCAGTAGAGTTAATTATATTGCAGGGTTCACAAAAACCACCTACATGTGTACAATCACCATATAGGATCCCTCTATAGAAACTACCACATTCCAAAGGATAATCACCCTAGTTGTGGGTCCCCTTTGGGTGCACTCTAAATAAGTTAACATCACTCAAATATCCCCATGAACAAACATGACTTGGAGTAGGGGTTCAATATCATTATGGAATTATTAATAATAGATAGTACCAAATTACCCCTTCATCAGCAATATCATTACCTATTATGAATAATATCATGTTCTCTACATGGTCAAACCAGTTAGGATTTACCTTGAATAGGTGATGACAAGAATCAATTTTGTTCGAATATATAGCCACATGAAGAGTATATTCACAAAAATAGGTCTACATGGGAGAAGAGACCAATCTAAAGCTCATAATCTTAAGGTTCTCTTCCTATAGTGATTCCTAAATGTCTTCAGTGTATGATCCTTCTATCAGAGTATCCCACAGATTCCAAGCCTCTGGGAATGCTATAATTATGGGTATGGTAAATGATTGGGGATCCACTCTTGGATACATGGTGGGTTCCAATAATCTCAATTTCTTTCTGGGTGCCCCAACTTCTCTATAAACCATTGGGGATGGACGCTTATGACACCCCGAATGGGAATGATAAATTTCCCCAACCCCTATTGTAGTATGGGGATCGACCACATCATCACCTGCAGGCATGACCATTACCATCATCATCTTCATTGACCTCATACCGCAACATGGAAATAACTCACCAAGAATATTTATATTGGTTATGTGAGGAATGGATTGAGTCATCAATATCTTAATGATAGGTTCCCATCCTTATAAGGTCATCATCCTAAGTAATGGTGGAAGGCTCCACCACATTTCCATATTGAGTTAATGAATCTTCCTTGTCCTTCAAAAAAATAAATACATGTTGGACCGAATCAACTCCCCTTAAAAATATCATCATATATAGGACATTTAAAAAGATGGTTTTAGGACATATAGATGCTTTAACATGAATTTAAACACCATATACATGGAAGGTTGAACCCTAAGGTCACAAAAGAAATCCATGGATGATCAAAAAATAAAGGCATTCTTGGCTTCGTCCCATGCATTGAATTACTGACAAATTTCCTTTGTTTTCCCATTCCAATGCCACATTATAAGATTCTAAAACTAGACATGTTTTCTATATGATATTGTAGGTATGACCAGTTCTATACATCAACATGGGATTTATATGTGAATTATGGAAACCCATAAAAGGAGTAATCCCAATCCGAAAACACATGCCCTCCTATGTGAACATCATTCATAGGTACCATGATTTATTCAGTTAATTATACTCACATTAATTGTTGGTGGATGGAGAAAAAATCATCTGGAAACATTTTAATTTACATGAAAATCTATACGGTGTATAACCATCTTTCATAAGTTCCCCATCAATCCTAACAACCAATATGACTCCCCATAGAGGGATAATATATCCTTGCAAAGAGAGGACTCCATATCCATCACATACAAATGTTTTGTAAGGATGAAGTAAGTATCATAGGTGAAATGATCATGATAGTTAATTTGATCTATTATTTCCCACTCTCTTTAGTATGATAGAAATACCTCCTGTATTCCTTGGAAGTATGGTCAGATAGTGTCTCCCAGAATCTGTTGAGTATTGATGTATCTGTAGCCTCCCATATGGGATGCTACACAGCCACAAATAAAATTAAAGGGACCCACCAACTGATATAACACCCCCACACTAATAGATAACCAAATATGGTAAATACCCTCTACAAAAGTGATGGTGAGGTTAATACACTGGAAAATTTCCAATTGAGTTGCAAATTTAAATGTCATTACATTAACCCCTATACCAGAATCATGCACCAACATCATCCCGCCACATAGAAACATGGAAATAATGGCTACTAGGAAGAATTATTGATCTTCATTTGGAGTGATCTTCTATCCCCAATCATTGAACTGAACCTCCTAAATCATTTCCTAGTAAGAACCAAGACACCACCAGTTCTCACCTTTTTGTAATTTCCATGGAATCCTCGAGCATTTCACTCACATAATGATGATTAAATATAATTAATCCAATTAAAAAATGAGATGTAATATTTTGGGAAAGTTTTACCCTTTATTATATCCTTTTCCATGTCAATAATTTTATTGGAAAGTGGAGGGGTATTCTCCATGTCATCCCAATCTATATAAGGTGGGAGAAAATCTCCATACATATAATCGATAATGGGTACCCACTAAATCAAACAAAAATCCAATGGACTGATCCAAACCTCCCCATGTAATAGGAATATGTTTTTCTTTTATGGGATATTCCTACTTAGTAGCTATGGGATTGCCTTTTGGTTTTTGTTATAGTAGGGTTATGATACCCAAGTTTCCTCATAAACCCCCTATTCCTTCATCTCACTCTTAAATTACTCACAAGATTGGAATAACAAAAAAGACCACCCATAATCCAAGATGATTTAACCCATAGGGTGAAGGCCACATTTTGATGACCACACCATTTTCCAATTTTTCATGGAATTGCGAGTGATGCTATGGTAGAAGTGAATTTTAGCATACAGTGCAAAAAATGGTTTCCACACTCAAAAAAAAGAGTTAGTTCAGAAGATACCTAGAATCATAGATTACCCAAATTAATTCCCCCTATATAGAGATGTTGGATCAAAGAATATTATTCTTTTCAATTATTTAGGTACTAGGTTAACTGGTTGTGCATGGCTCCAGAATCACAACATCATATGGTGGCATGAATCTATAATGGGGCATCATTTCCAAGACCGGAAACCCCATTTTACAAGTACTAAGAAGTATTACAATGAGTTAATTAAATAGTTTTATATTAGTGTTAAAATTATTTTCAATGAAGTCAATCATATAATTCCTCTTTCCTTAAAATATGAGAGAGTTTTAGGAGATGAAGTTGGAGAATCTTGTGAATGGTCCATCCTTTCATCTGCATCAAAATAAAAAATTATTGGAATTAATTATTCTATAGAAATTGGAAATGTATAAATCCCTATGAACTCTCAGTTTTTGAAACACTAGACTACAAACCACAGCTAGAAAACCACAAACCCATGAACCATCATGCAGCAAAGTGCTATCCATTGAGGCACTGTATAGAGAAACATCATCCCACAAACAAATAGTTCATGATATTCCTATCCAATAGGTTTCCATATAATGTTTCATCTATTTGGGGAATGATAAATTCTAGAAGAGTATTTTTCAATGAAGGTGACCAAAATTACCATTTTTTGGTGTCAAAAACCTACTTGGGTACCCTGGTAACACGAATACCTATTCAGTCATAACATGGCATGAAGGGAATTCTTAATCCCCATGGGTCATTTACTAGCACATAGAAACATAAAATTGAATGTGGGAACCTTTTCTTCACAATAAACAATATAAAATATTATTAGTGAAAATTACCATAAGTTATATAGGTATAACAACCCATGTACAACAACCATGTATAAGGAAATAGGAAAACTACCCCAGTCCCAACTCATAAAAAACCCACCATGTTTAGGATTAAATAAATAGAACCATCTCCAAGGGATCCCTTTACAGTGATATTACTTAGAAGGATATAATATAGAAAAACTCAGAGGCACATGTTGGGTGTTAACCAAATCCTAGTATAATTTCACCCAATGATTCTATAATAGATGCGGATATAAAATTAACCAAGATAGTGCTTTGATTTTTAAGTAAGTAGGTTGGGACATTCAAAATCACATTTAAAAAATAATTATTTAAATTTTAAAAATGGAAATACTTTATAAATTCATGATTCACATTTCATGTTAGGTAAATACATTTCAAATGATGAAATTTCATTTAAAAAATGGGTTGCATTACAAAAATGAAACTCTTCATAAAAAGTCCTAATAAACACTTTTATGTAAAATAGTATACATAAATTTAGAAGGCATATAAAACAGTTTATAGAAATGGAATATAAAAATTTTAATGAAGAACATGTGCGGAAAATTTTCATATGCCCAATAGGTATGATAGTTCAATGATATAGGGACTTGACACTATGAAACAAAGAAATGTACACAGGCCCCTTTGGGACTATGGATAAAGAGGACTCATCACCATAACCTATGGGATGTGTTGTGCTGATATAATGTTTTAATGCATTTTATGTCATAATGTCCCACCCAAAATAACAATCTAGCTACTTATGGATTTCATGTTCTATAGTAAAAAAAATTATTGGCACATTATTTCAAGACTGCTTGAAATACTATTAAATCTCATTCCCCATTTCAAATATGCCAATTTTACTTTTAATAATGAAAATATGTTTTAAATTAAGAAAATTACTTTTCATGAGGATAAAACCATGTAGTTTTCATCAACCCATATTTAATGCATTTTTCAGTAGTAATTATTAGAAACTAATTCAAGAAATTTCTCAATCCACATTCACAAATTAAATTCAACAAAATAATTTTAAACAAATTTCACCAATTTCATAACAAACTACCAATTCAATTGAAATAGGGTTTTCCGTAATTTACCATAAAAAACATTTCCAAAATTATGTTCAAAACTTTAATTGATTCAATTTCCTTCAAACCCACAATGTAAATTAGAAAAATTAAATCTCACAAATTTCTATAAACATACCCCAATTCAATGTAATTGGGGGTTTTCCAATTTCATGGCAAAATACATATTTTTTTGAAAAAAAAACCAATTCAATGGAATTGGGATTTCAAGAAAACCATTTAAATAAATTTAATACTAAATAAAAAATTTCATTTCAATCATCAATTTAATTTAAAACATCCATTTTGTCTTAAGATGAATTGATCATCACAACGGAACCACCAATTGGAATCAATAGATAATGCAATGCAAACCCCTAAAAAGAATCATCCATGGTAAATGATGATCAAGAAAATGGGAATAAAACCAAGTTTTTGAGATCCTAAAATAGAGGTTATTAGATCTGGTAAATCAATATTGGGATCCATGGAACCATATATAGAAGAAGATACACCACGGGAGAAAGAGATCGGGAAGAGGAAACTAACAACTAGTATATCATAAGGCATTCCTCTTGAATAAAATTGATTATGAGAGGGATTAGAGCTGACATGAATCTTTATTGAAACCTCCCTGGATTGGAGAAAATTTTGGGGTTATATTTGTCTATTGAGGACCTAAAATTGGGGTTTTGGAAATGTTTTTTAAAAATAGGATTGCATAATATTTTATACAGACGGTATACTGGGGGACCTACACAGTTAGACCACAACATGAGGCCTATACATTAAACCATATTAAATGGGCCTCAAGGTTTATACTAAGGTTATTCGTGGATTTACTAATAGTGCACCAACCATGCTAATGACCACATCCTTGGGTTTTATAGTTTTCTCTAATAGGGCACACAATTTGGGAAAATAGTGCACCAATAACCCACTAGCCCATATTTTCAAAAACTCCTATAATATAGACCTGAAATATGCCCAAAAAAACCCCAAAAATGTCTATATAAAAATATCAATAGATGAATACCTAAAAATGGTAATAGGATGTTACATCATCCCCACCATAGAAAATGTTTTTCTACAGAAATCCTATGAATAAGCTTCAATGCTAAAATGATGAGGATACTAGTCTCTCATAAGTGACCCCCTCTCCCATTTATCATGACAATCAGAACAATTATGTAATAGAATACAGACCAAAGGTGTTACCATCCCATGAAGTACCATGGTTTCAGAGTCAACAATCATTACTGACTATTATGTCATGAATAAATATAGTCCAACATCAAGATAATGCAAACTGAGAACATTATACGGATCAGATAACTACTTTCATAGATGACATATATGAAAAATGTTATGAATCAACCTTAGTTTCAGTTCATGTTCCAAACTATATGCCAAAATCCCAACCTTCTCATCCATATCCAATGGTCCCACAAAATTAGGATCATGTTTCCCATTCCCCCCATGACATTGACAACCCCATTGGGGTGAAACATTCAGAAAAACCTTGTCATCATCAGAAAACTCCTAAGACATGTGATGACAATCAACATAGATTTTATATCATCATTGTTACATCAAAATAATCTTACAAATAAACTTAATCTTTTTTGTCATCTATTTACCCAAAATATCTCCAACCAATGAACTTTCACCAATCTCCAACCATCCCAATGGATATTTACAAGTCCGGTCATTTAAGGCATCAAAAGGATCCATACTAATCTTATACTTGTAACAATTGATATAATAAAACTCAACCGGCCTCAAATGAAAATCCCAATCCTCGCTAAGGTTAAGAAAACATGCAGATATGTTATCCTCTAGAATCTGTATAACTCTTTCACTATGGCCATCCGACTACAGATGTTTTTCCATTCTCAAATGGATGTAATATCCCAGTTCCTCTTGATGGCCTCTATAATGGGGATAAGTAAACCAAGGATCCAAATTAAAGACTATTGAATATTTAAATCCATATAAATTAACAATATATTTCAAATTGAAATTTACCAACTCCCCAACATTTCTAGTATAAATAATGGGTATAAATTGAGTTGATTTAACTAGTTGATTGATCAAAACCCATATTTTATTCTTCATTCTTTGGGTTTAAGGAAAACAAACCAAATAGTACATAGATATCTCATCCCACTTCTATGTTGGGATATGAAGTGGCTGAAGAAAACCCAAAGATATCTGGTGGTTCACCTTCACCAGCTGGTATGTATAGAAATGAGATAAAAACATTAAAATGTCATGTCGCATAACTATCCTCCATAACTAATGCAACATATCATAGAACATATTCATGTTCATTGGATAAATTCATACTAGGAACTATGAATTCTTCCATCATTGATTTCCTTACTAAATATATTGATATCATTGAATTCCATCTTTGGATAATGATGACTTAACAATGGAATCCCCACTAATAAGAGAGTCTATAATTCTATGAAACTCATCACCAACCTGTTGATCCAAAACGAACATTTCAATATGAGCAGATAGAAATTGAACTCCTACCATGAAAACCCCACCCCTTTCTCATGAACATCAATATGCAACTATGAAAAGAGAGACATCCAATTACACTCTTCTGAATATTCTTTATTTACATGAATTGGATGTTTCTACTCAAATAATCAGCAATGACATTCCCTTTCCCTAATGTATAGGTGATTCCAAATAAAAATATTTCATGTTTTCCACCCAGCTACTCTAGTGGAAATTAAAATTTTTTAGATAAGATATAACTCAAGATCATGGTGTTTGATTATTTTGTAAACCATTCTCAATAAAGGTAATTTAACTAATTTATATGGAAATACATCCAAATTCATGTTCATGGTCATGGGTCAGATAATTATTCTCATGTGTCTTGAGATGACTATATCCCTAGGGGATTAAATGATAACCTTGTATAATAAAATAACCCATAACTACACCCGATGCATCCACTACTGGAATTTTTACCTATATTCTCGGTTCAAAAAATGGTTATAGCCTAAAAAACCATCTGTATATGATATACACATGGTTATATAATCCATTGGGAGTGTAGCCATTAGTGTAGACATATACCCATGGTTTGGTTAAACTGTGGGTATAGGTGGATTGTACCCGCAGTCTAACCAAATTATGGGTATACACCATTTAAAAAAAACAGATGTTGGGGTTTGATCCCAGAAACATCCTCATTGTTTTCCAGTGAATTTACCAATACTATATCACACATTTTATGTTCATGTATACAATATATATATATATATGTTACACTATTTTTTGGTTTTTGGTCAAATAGTGGGTATAGGTCAAAATTGTATTCCCCATGGAACCTATTTCATCATTTTAAAAAAATCATGGGTATAGCCCAACTTATACCAATGGTTTTTTAGAACAGTGGGTATATGTATTTCCTATAAAAAATTCCCCATGAATCCTATTTCATTCGTTCTCTAGAAACCATTGTTATAGGGATGATCTATAACCATGGTTTTTTGATGAATGATAGGAATAGGTCTTCCAATAAAAAAATTTCCCCTCAAATCATATTCGCATGTTTCTCTGAAAACCATCATTATAGGGTTGACCTATAACCATTTATTTTGTAAAACTGCGGGATGAGGCCCATTGTCCAGTAGTGATCACAAAAGACCACATAGCTTTACCTAACCTCTAAATGAGTTAACTAAAAAATAGTATTAAAAATATGATTTGGATCAATAAATGAACTATGACATTTATCATTCCATGAAAACATTGCTTCCTTAAATGTTAGAGAATTCATTAGGGAATCCAAAATTACAATGTCATTAATGAACCGGTGATAATATCAATCTAAACCCAAGATGTTTTGAATCTCAAAAACATTATGTGGATGCTCCAATGTATTAATAGATTTTAACCTTTCATGATAAAATAAAATAACATCATCAAAAATATGTTTCCTGGTAATTTCACTTTATGAATCCAAAAATCACAATTCGATATATTGGAAAAATGAAAGTGATTTATTATCAACATCATAATATTTCTTAGATGATGCACATGTTCCTCCTCATATGTAGAGTAAATACGGATATCATTAATAAAGAAAACCAAAAATGTATCTAGTTACTTGTAGATAATCCTTATCATTAGATCTATAAAGACTACAGGAGAACTCATTAGACCAAATGACATAAAAATGTACTCATAATGATGGTTCCTACTCCGGATGGGGGTTTTATAGATTTTAATGTATTTTATTTCCAACTGGTTGTAACCAGAGGGAAGATCAATATTTGAGAACCACTTTTCCATTTTAAAATGATCAAAAATACCATCATACTATGGAAACAAATATTTTTTCTTTACCAAAACTCGATTGAGGATTCGGTGATCAATGATAAGACTATGTAAACTACCATAATTCTTAGAATAGATAATTTTCACCATAAAATGTTACATGCATGGGAATATTAATACTATATGTAAAATATCATCCAACTAGGAATTCATCTCAATCATTTTAGTGGGTTCCATATGGTAATAATGGACAAAAAGTGTTTGAGTACAAGAGATTAAGTAAATGGGAACCTCATCCTCCCTTATAAGAGGAAAAATAGAGAAGTCACAAGGAAACACATTGAGAAACTCAATGAAAAATGGAGGGACATCACCACTCAAATATTCTCTCTCATGTTCAATGGAACAAATTGATATTACATTACCCAACTCTGGATAAGAAGTCCTAGTCTACTCAATCGTGGGTCACATTCTCTTTGAAATATATGAGACACACCACTGGGTGTAGTAAAGGACACCCATTGAATATAATAATCAATTAAATTATTGGAAATAATTCAATCCATCCCAAAAGAGATTTCAAGTGGTTTCATGTTCAGAACTAGAAATCTCGAAGCATGATTGATATCAGATAGATAGAAGACACAAGAGGGAATAAAATTACCTTATACTTTCTTCATGCCAAAGGGTGTAGTAATATTCTGAACATAAGATAAAATATTTTTATGAATATTTATTATATTATCAATAAATATTAAAATAAAAAATTGATATACATCAGTTTCAAATTGGGGTGTAATTAATGATGAATCAATAATAGTGGAACATATCATGGTCACTGAACCCATATTTGCTTCCTCTTGATACACTTACACTCCATGAAGTAGTTTCGTTCCAGATTTCTATTGATGGAACCAATTTATAAGTGAATAATCTAATTTTTTAAAGTTTTTAGGAGGATAATATGATTACATTACATTATATGGAGTGGAAGAGATATGAAAGAATCATTGTATTTTTTTCGAGCATCTACAAGAGCCCTAGTTCTTCGGTGTATTAGTGAAAATCATATTTTATTGTCTATGATTTCCACACTAGTAGAAATTAAATGAACCTATTACTAGTACTATAGGACTTCAATAATGACACTTATTTTGATTAATGAAGCGAGAATCATCACACTTATGTTTTATCTTGAAGGAACACATGATTCTACTAGGAGAGAAATAAACTTCTAAAAACCATAACTTTATACCCATGTCTATTTCTACCATAAAATATCTATCCATCACAACATCATATGAAGATATCTTCTATAAGAAAACAAGATAATGAATATCCTACGAAATTCCTAACTTGAAAATTTGTGATTCCATATTATCGTTCAACACTATATCAGGTGATATATGCATAACCTCAATAAAATGATTTGCATACACTATCATGGTCTAGTCATCCCAATCCAGTGTAAAAAACTGTATATAATTGTCCAACATCACCAATTCTGGATAGAACTACTTGGTGAAATGAACATTGATATCTTTTCACACCATGAACCAATTCTTCTTCGATATTACCATAATGTCCTTCCATATTCTACTTGGTTCATCTAGTAAAAAGGTGGAACACTCCACTTTGATCTTGTCTTGTGTGTCCATGAACCCAAATAAACACTTCAATATGATCTTCCATTCCTATGAAACTTGAAGATAATTTGATCCTTTGAATAGTGTAGAATTCTAGAAACGAATTCGTTGAGAAAAAATATAGAGAAAAATCACTAAGGTTCCACTGCTAGAGCATGAAAGTGAAATGGATATTGTTCTTGTCCGAGAGCCTGGACAGTGTGCGCAATAAACTCAACCATTTATGAATACACAGTAGGATTTTCTCACTGAGGTTCATCAGTATCATCCTCCTAGATCCAAATTTCAAATCTTATTAAAGGCATGATGCTACACAGCATTAGTAGACAACAGGTAAGGTATCAAGATACACTAAAAAAGAGCCACATGGGAATTTCATCCCAACTGATATAAAAAATAAGATTTTATTCCATCATATCCAAATAAAAAAAGGGAAAATACTATAACTAATTCACCATAAATAATTTCATAAACACCACTGGAGACATAAGTTTCATTGTAGTGAGTGCTTTATAGGCACTCAATCCCAACTACCATTTATGTCTGGATAAGATTTCATAAAATCATACTGACTTCAAGAAAAAAATTAAAACCTCTAGATTTATACAAATTTTTCATGAACCATCCTGAGAACTATGGTTACCGAATAATTATCCAATCTTGACATGTCCTAATGGGAATTCTTCATCCCCATGAGTAAGTGACTAGCACCTGTAATTAAAAAAATTGAATGTGGGATTATTTTTTCCCAACTATTTTAGAATAAAACGAAACAAGACAATATGCATATAGAATGAATCTCCATTAAGAGCAATGTATCATAAGTAAAATAGGTATAAAACACATGTACAACTGTAGAGACCCGAAGCTTGACGTACATTGACATTACATTACTTTTGCGGAATACTTAGTACATAACAAAAACACACACACAAGGATCGTAATAGTTTAGTGTCTATGGAAACTCGGAACGTAATCTTCTAATCGTGGTGAAAGATCTTCAATATCTCCCATAAATATCTTCCCTTTTTTTTAACCTAAAACCTTTCTTTATATCCTGGGGAAAAGAAAACATAAAAGGGTGAGCTCAAATGCTCAGTAAGGGTAAACAAAAGAAATATCAATCACATCATATACACAAGCACATAACTTTTGGAAATCTTAACCTGCAAAAGAGATCAAAATTTCATAACATGGGATAAATCATGGCAGTGAAATGTAATCACAATAATCATAACTTAAAACATGAATCTTCGTGGCATTGACACATAATCATAGAGAATCATTTCTTGTTAGTTAAGCCTCATTGCCAAGACTATCTTAGTGGACAAAGTCCCTTTCTGAATCGAGTAACCCTCATTTCAGTCCTATTTCACTGAACCGGTATAACCTACCGTTCCAGCCCTGTCTATCTCATGAGATATAAAATCATTACCCAATGCATTGGAGGGAGATATAGGTCCCACCCATATCATAATGAAACCATTCTTATGTGTGCCACAAAATCATAAATCATACATCATTGCATAACCCATGTAATAAAATGGGATTCTTAAACATCATGTCATCATAATCCATAAACAATTGATATCATAAGAAAATTGATACCATTTAAATCATAGAGAAATTTTTACATGAAACATACATATCAAATAATGTCATCTTAGATGGAAAATAGTTTTGAGAAAAAACACTTGAAATGAATTCTTGAGGAAAATATCCTTTCTTCTTTAAAATCATTTTCTTTTCACAAAATTCCATGCAATTTTAAAAGATAAGGGTTTTGTTAAAAATAATCATGAAATCTTGTAGAGGATCTTCTTGAAAATGAGGTGTTATGAAACCGTAAAAATCCTTTCAAGCCGTATTAGTTAAAAATAACATTCTCCTCATACTTTTGTCGGAAAAGTCAAAAAGTACCTTATATGGTAACCAAAGGAAAGATTCCATTCATACAATGTGGTAAAAAGTTAATAAAGGGTAAAAATGACTTTAAACATTCATGGAAGAATTGTAAACATTTTATAAAAACATTTTTAGAAAACATGGTCATGGATGATAAACGTAACCCCAGTAAATACTTACGTATAAGCAATCTCGGATAAAAATGAGATTGAAAATTTATCCCTTACCTTAGGTCCGACTTGCTTTGTACGTGTCCGAAACTCCTGTATAATGATTTAAATCATGTTAGTGACTTATTCCAGAATCATATTCATTGTTATTATATCATATATGGTACTCTTATGACTTTATATTACCCGTTCTTTTGTAAATTCATGTTAAAGTAGCGTTTCGGGTAAAATCGTCTCATTTGTTGCTCGTGTTTTTAACTTGTAATTATTCATATGATTACTTAGATCATGATTACTTAATTCCAGAATATAAAACATGATATATATATATATATTCATAATATACATATATAATAAATCAGTAGATGGAAAGAAATACACCGTTCATGGAGACAGTAGTCCGTACGTACGCATGAACGCTGTTTTCGTTTCCTTATTGAATTTAATGGAATTAAGTAGATGACATACATATAAATATAAATAATTACAGTATCATTATTAGTTAATATATTTCATTAGTAATTATTATATATACTTTATAATCATTCATTAATGGTTAATCATTGAGAATGAATCTCATTGCGTCGTGGAGACAGTAGTCCGTACATACGCACGAGCGATGATATCGTTCCCATGGTCGTGGAATTGCGTTGAAGTGTATTTATACTATTTCAGTATCAATATCACTTTATAATAATCATATATAGTTACTCATTAAACCATTATACCCATCCTTGTAAGGTGGTGGTGGAGACGGTATTCCGTACGTACGCACGCGCGGTGATTTCATTTTTTCCGTAGGATGGATAGAAGGTGAATTAGGGTTGTTTCATATTTATAATAACATATCATTATGTAAGTAATAATGATGTTATTACTTTGTTATGAAACAACTAACGAAGAAGAAGTTGAAGAAGAAAGAAATTGAAAAGATCGGTAATGGTTATTACCTCTTCTTTGAAACGCCTCTTTGAATCCTCCACTTAGGGAACTAAGATTGGTCTTTGAAGAAGACCAGGACCTCTAGGATTATTCTAGGG
Source organism: Viscum album (assembly GCA_963277665.1). Lineage (NCBI taxonomy): Eukaryota > Viridiplantae > Streptophyta > Magnoliopsida > Santalales > Viscaceae > Viscum > Viscum album. Next base: position 1,479,226,070 of record OY728157.1, read on the forward strand.
AAGTGTAGAAGATATTTTGGCAGAGTTTGGCCGAGCTTGAGTGCTCAAATTGGTGTGAGGAGGAAGGGGGAGGAGGTTCCCTTTTATAAGGGAGGAGAGGGGCACCTTAGGAATATCTCAAAATATTATTTTATATTAAAGTCAAAATCGATTTATAATGGTTCCAAAGGGTCTTATTTCGAAGCTAAAGTGGGGAAGGGTCGAAATCCTATCAACCAATAGTATTTAGACAAGTTTAGGATATTATTTTAACCTTATCAATTATATTTAACTCTAAGTTAAATAATTTAACTTTTATCGTGTCTTTTTGTTTTCTTTCACTATATGGTTAATACACTTACTATAACATTACAAACGAATCCCAAATTGTTTATTACTAATACATATATCCTTATCTAAGTCATTTGGCCGAACCTTAAATTTTTAGGAATAAAATAACAATTAATAATATAATACTTGATTTAAAAACTATTTTGTGTCAATTTTGACACTATTTGATATATGATTTTTGTGAAAGTCATAACAGAATTATATGTTCGAAAAAAGTTGATTAAATCAACACTAATATATCATAGTAACCTAGAAAATTATTGTAATTCATAAAAAGTCTCAAATTACATTTATTGTTGTGTTTATAACATCAATAATGTCAATATTTCATAAATAAAATAATTACTGCATCATCATTGTGTCATAAATAAATTAAATTATTTAATGTCTAAAAATTACAAATAAAATACTATTATGTAGGAAATCTTTTTAGCTTTCTAATAAATATTTATAGTCGAATTTATCTTATGTATAACCCCATATTAAAAATGATTTACTTATTAAACTTTGATTTTAACTATTTTAACCCTTCTTTAAATAAATTAATAATAAATGTCCTAATCTAATCCAAGTGGGCCTAAATGGTCATATTTTATTCATAAGGTTGTTTTTGGTCGAATTAAACTTATCCAATAGAATTAAGAAATGTGTTAGGGTAATAGTAATATCATATTTACCCTTAGTTACCCTATTTACTATTAACCGCGGTAAAAAAAAGTAAAAAGTTACTATTCACCAAAAAATTATTTTCATCTCATTGAACCACATTTTAATTACTGACATCAACCGTGTCTCTCGGATTTTTGAAATTCCATTCACAGAAGCGGTAAAATTAAGTTTTATGAAAAATTCAGTTTTTTAACTACCACTTAGTAGTTTCACTATTCATCAAAAATTGATGTTTTTCAGAACAATGCCAAAATTTCATCCTAAGCTATATTTTATATTCCGAATTCAAAAATAAAGTCTATTTTACCAAATTCATAACATAGAAGTTTCATTAATTATTTTTATAATTAAATCCCGCTGTTAAAACAAATAGCGTGTTTTTAAGAAACAATATCTATCAAAAGATTGACACTTGATTATGTCTGGTTTAAATGTGAAATTACAACCAATGACCAACATTGTATTAAATTGTAAAAATATATTCTAAATATACATTAAAACCACTCAAATTTATAATTTATCACTATTAATTATTTCGATTAAAAAAGTTGTTTTTAATTAAAATTTAGTAATTTTCACTATTCATCAGAATATGAAAGTTATCCGAAATGTACCAAAATTTCACCTTAGGCTAAATTCGATACTCCGAATCCAAAAATGAAATCCATTTTGAAAAATAAAATTTAAAAAATTTCAAAAAGTGGTTATTACTATTCATAACGGCTAGTTTTAATAACATTTTAATAGCATATCGCTGTTTAGTGAAACTCGTTATTGCGTACTACACATGCTATCGAGGAAGGTCGCGATTGCGTGTAATGCAAGGCAAGTCAAGGATGCGTGTTGTGCAAGCTCCTTTTGGTGTAGAGTACAACACAAGACATTAGTGAAATAAAAAGAATATTTTTCATAAAATTTCGGGCTGTTACATTCTACCCCCCTTAAAATGAATTTCGCCCTCGAAATTCGTCGGGGTTAAAAATGGTTTACTATTTGAAAGTTTCTTTAATAGAATCCCACATCGTAAAAAGGAATACCAAAACTTGTCTTTAAAAACTAATGTATGAAATGTAACGATTACCCAGATAAACTAATCGATGGGTTTCCACATAGGTTAAAATATGGATATGGAAGAGAAATATAACCATCATGTTCTGATGGAGAGTGGTAGACAACATGGCTATGGAAAATCCAGTAATCACAAATCTATAGATTTGTGATGATATATGGTACCATCTGATTCATCAGTTATAAGATCACTAGGACAACATTTTTGGTTTTCAAGATCATTTCCCTAAAGTTGAAAATTTGAATTAGAATAAATACTTACTTTATTTTGGTACAATCTCACTGTTGTTCGTGCCTTGAACAATTTACACTTCATCTCTTAAATAAATGAAGTTGAATTTGTTATTCGTGAAGTGTTAGCAGATTATGTGATAGAACGACGAGTCATTCCATCTGTCCCAAACAAAAGGTTAGCAAAAATTATATACATAAGTCGGTCTATATTGAGATTAATCATATATGGTTCCTAAAATGGACTCATTCTTCATATATCATACTGCTTAATATAATAAAACTAGTTTCTACTAAACAGGGACTTCCTATAGGCCAGTGGTAGGCGATAAAGGCCAGTCGCACTTCGGTTGTGGGTTCGATTCCTACAGCCTTGTCCGACGCGATGGGCTGTCGCCCGTCCTGCAGGTTTTCCTTTTTCTAAAACTATATTACTATAACATCCCATCAATAATATCTAAAAAACTTCTATCCTTAAACAATACTAACTTATGTCCAACATAATCCATTCTAATCTTTAGGCTTATCCATAATACTGCAGTCCACTCTCATAATATAGTGAAAACTATTACCAGAGATTTAATATTATCATTAATCCCCATATATATGTCTTGTTGGTCACATTCCAAACATTCAAATGCCTTAATCATCTACTATCTTGAATACCCATTGAACCATAGTGAAAACTTGAATGTAGTTAAAAGTTAACACCTTCCACATACCAAAATCCTCAAAATTGTATATACTCAAACCATGATATCACTTAGTCCTTATATTAATCATGAGCTCATGAATACTATTAATCATTTCATTTTCTCGTTTTCCCTTCATTATGCGCAGATCTTCCTATTTCCAAAATATATCAATCACTTTGAATACCACATCAATAAATATTGCAATACTCAATGATACAACATTATTTCTAAATCCCATTACATAAACACTTAATCATTCCACCACATCGTTGTCATATTCATCATTGCCAATAGTGATCGCATGTGACTTCCCTTTGTCCTTTTCCTTCATTGGTTGCTCATGTTGATCATAAATAACCCTTGGATTAGAGAATTTATTATCATAATGCCCCATTTCCTTTCACTTGAAGCATTGAAGTGTTGGTGGTGCGTTCTCTGCAGTGTTTGATTTATTCACATCATTAGAAACCCTTTTTCCATTACTTCGACACTCAGCTGCTCGGTGACCTTCTTTTCCACACTTAAAATATTTTCTAGTCCCATTAAAACAATCTCCACCATGCTTCTTTCCACACTTTGTGCATAAGGAAACATTCATCTTCTTTTCACCATTATTCTGAGATTTCTCCTTGAACTCCATCTTTCGTTTTTTGTCAAAACCATGAGATGGATATGTAACACCAACTTCCATTTCTACCTTGATAGCACAACGCACAATTTCTTCATAGCTACTGAAGTCTCTTATAGCTAATGCCCTTCGAAGACTTGGTTTTAAGCCACTGAAAAATCGATCAACTTTACTTTCAGGTTGGATGATAATGCCAGATGCATACCTTGCAAGTCTTATAAAATTCGCTTTGTATATACCAACAGATTCATCATCCTTTTGCTTTAGTTCAAGAAACTCCTTCTCCATCATTGTTCGAAGAATACGAGGGAAGTACTTATTGAAAAATAAGTTCTTGAACTCATCCCATTCCATGGACTCAATTTCATCTCTTTGCAATGTATTTTTGATAAGATTCAACCATTGATCAGCTTCACCTTCCAAACGATATACTGCTAAGATGACTTTATCATGTTCAGAACATTGAAGAACTGAAAATATCTTTTCAGTGGTACTGATCCATTGTTCAGCAACAAGTGGATCAGAAGACCCACTAAAAGAAGGTGGACGTTGCCTCATGAAGGACTCAATAGAATATTGTTCCCTTCTCTGCTCATTTGGAAGTCCAGAATGATTCATAGCTTGTGTAAGTATAGCAATAAAATTTTTCACTCCATCTCCCATAACATTTGTTTTTTCAGGAGGACAATCATTGCATTGTCCATTGCATTGATCAACACGGTTCCATCGGGTTCCAGCCATCGTCTAAAACCCAAAAAGAATAGTGTGAGAGGCAAAAATCATGCTAGGGAATACAACATAATAAAGGGGGAGTACCTTCAATATCTAACATCTTAGGTTTAATTCTATGATCGTTAGCTTAGTTCTAGTACTATAACTTATACGTATACTTAACCATAGGGACATCCCTAGACATACCGTAGAAATATCTCTAGGGATCTCACTAACGTTTTCGCATCCTAGTTTCCAAAGGTTGACTAAACCTTTTCTCTGATACCAACTGTAGAGACCCGAAGCTTGACGTACATTGACATTACATTACTTTTGCGGAATACTTAGTACATAACAAAAACACACACACAAGGATCGTAATAGTTTAGTGTCTTTGGAAACTCGGAACGTAATCTTCTAATCGTGGTGAAAGATCATCAATATCTCCCATAAAGATCTTCCCTTTTTTTTAACCTAAAAACTTTCTTTATATCCTGGGGAAAAGAAAACATAAAAGGGTGAGCTCAAATGCTCAGTAAGGGTAAACAAATGAAATATCAATCACATCATATACACAAGAACATAACTTTTGGAAATCATAACCTGCAAAAGAGATCAAAATTTCATAACATGGGATAAATCATGGCAGTGAAATGTAATCACAATAATCATAACTTAAAACATGAAACTTCGTGGAATTCACACATAATCATAGAGAATCATTTCTTGTTAGTCAAGACTCATTTCCAAGACTATCTTAGTGGACAAAGTCCCTTTCTGAATCGAGTAACCCTCGTTTCAGTCTGGTTTCACTGAACCGGTATAACCTACCGTTCCAGCCCTGTCTATCTCATGAGATATAAAATCTTTACCCAATGCATTGGAGGGAGATATAGGTCCCACCCATATCATAATGAAACCATTCTTATGTGTGCCACAAAATCATAAATCATACATCATTGCATAACCCATGTAATAAAATGGGATTCTTAAACATCATGTCATCATAATCCATAAACAATTGATATCATAAGAAAATTGATACCATTTAAATCATAGAGAAATTTTTACTTGAAACATACATATCAAATAATGTCATCTTAGATGGAAAATAGTTTTGAGAAAAACACTTGAAATGAATTCTTGAGGAAAATATCCTTTCTTCTTTAAAATCATTTTCTTTTCACAAAATTCCATGCAATTTTAAAAGATAAGGGTTTTGTTGAAAATAATCATGCAATCTTGGAGAGGAACTTCTTGAAAATGAGGTGTTATGAAACCGTAAAAATCCTTTCAAGCCGTATAAGTTAAAAATAACATTCTCCTCGTACTTTTGTCGGAAAAGTCAAAAAGTACCTTATATGGTAATCAAAGGAAAGATTTCATTCATACAATGTGGTAAAAAGTCAATAAAGGGTAAAAATGACATTAAACATTCATGGAAGAATTGTAAACATTTTATAAAAACATTTTTAGAAAACATGGTCATGGATGATAAACGTAACCCCAGTAATTACTTACGTATAAGCAATCTCGGATAAAAATGAGATTGAAAATTTATCCCTTACATTAGGTCCGACTTGCTTTGTACGTGTCTGAAACTCCTGTATAATGATTTAAATCATGTTAGTGACTTATTCCAGAATCATATTCATTGTTATTATATCATATATGGTACTCTTATGACTTTATATTACCCGTTCTTTTGTAAATTCATGTTAAAGTAGCGTTTTGGGTAAAATCGTCTCATTTGTCGTTCGTGTTTTTAACTTGTAATTATTCATATGATTACTTAGATCATGATTACTTAATTCCAGAATATAAAACATGATATATATATATATATATTCAGAATATACATATATAATAAATCAGTAGATGGAAAGAAATACACCATTCATGGAGACGGTAGTCCGTACGTACGCATGAACGCTGTTTTCGTTTCCTTATTGAATTGAATGGAATTAAGTAGATGACATACATATAAATATAAATAATTACAGTATCATTATTAGGTAATATATTTTATTATTACTTATTATATATACTTTATAATCATTCATTAATGGTTAATCATTGATAATGAATATCATCGCGTCGTGGAGACGGTAGTCCGTACGTACACACGAGCGATGATATCGTTCCCATGGTCGTGGAATTGCATTGAAGTGTATTTATACTATTTCAGTATCAATATCACTTTATAATAATCACATATAGTTACTCATTAAACCATTATACCCATCCTTGTAAGGCGGTGGTGGAAAATAGATTACACCACGGCGTGGAGACGGTATTCCGTACGTACGCACGCGCGGTGATTTCATTTTTTCCGTAGGATGGATAGAAGGTGAATTAGGGTTGTTTAATATTTAAAATAACATATCAGTATGTAAGTAATACTTATGTTATTACTTTGTTATGAAACAACTAAAGAAGAAGATGTTGAAGAAGAAAGAAATTGAAAAGATCGGTAATGGTTATTACCTCTTCTTTGAAACGCCTCTTTGAATCCTCCACATAGGGAACTATGATTGGTCTTTGAAGAAGACCAAGACCTCTAGGATTATTCTAGGGAAGTGGAGAAGGGATTTTGGTAGAGGTTGGCCGAGCTTGAGTGCTCAAATTGGTGTGAGGAGGAAGGGGGAGGAGGTTCCCTTTTTTAAGGGAGGAGAGGGGCACCTTAGGAATATCTCAAAATATTATTTTATATTAAAGTCAAAATCGGTTTATAATGGTTCCAAAGGGTCTTATTTCGAAGCTAAAGTTGGGAAGGGTCGAAATCCTATCAACCAATAGGATTTAGACAAGTTTAGGATATTATTTTAACCTTATCAATTAAATTTAACTCTAAGTTAAATAATTTAACTTTTATCGTGTCTTTTTGTTTTCTTTCACTATATGGTTAATACACTTACTATAACATTCCAAACGAACCCCAAATTGTTTATTACTAATACATATATCCTTATCTATGTCATTTTTCCGAACCTTAGATTTTTAGGAATAAAATAACAATTAATAATATAATATTTGATTTAAAAACTATTTTGTGTCAATTTTGACACTATTTGATATATGATTTTTGTGAAAGTCATAACAGAATTATATGTTCGAAACAAGTTGATTAAATCAACACTAATATATCATAGTAACCTAGAAAATTAGTGTAATTCATAAAAAGTCTCATATTATATTTATTTTGGTGTTTATAACATCAATTATGTCAATATTTCATAAATAAGATAATTACTACATCATCATTGTGTCATACATAAATTAAATTATATAATGTCTAAAAATTACAAATAAAATACCATTATGTAGGAAACCTTTTTATCTTTCTAAGGAATATTTATAGTCGAATTTATCTTATGTATAACCCCATATTAAAAATGATTTACTTATTAAACTTTGATTTTAACTATTTTAACCCTTCTTTAAATAAATTAATAATAAATGTCCTAATCTAATCAATGTGGGCCTAAATGGTCATATTTTATTCATAAGGTTGTTTTTGGTCGAATTACACTTATCCAATAGAATTAGGACATGTGTTAGGGTAATAGTAATATCATATTTACCCTTAGTTACCCTATTTACTATTAACCGCGGAAAAAAAGTAAAAAGTTACTATTCACCAAAAAATTATTTTCATCTCATTGAACCACATTTTACTTATTGACATCAACCGTGTCTCTCGGATTTTTGAAATTCCATTCACAGAAGCGGTAAAATTAAGTTTTATGAAAAATTCAGTTTTTTAACTACCACTTAGTAGTTTCACTATTCATCAAAAATTGATGTTTTTCAGAACAATGACAAAATTTCATCCTAAGCTATATTTTATATTCCGAATTCAAAAATAATGTCTATTTTACCAAATTAATAACATAGAAGTTTAATTAATTTTTTTTATAATTAAATCCCACTGTTAAAACAAATAGCGTGTTTTTAAGAAACAATATCTATCAAAAGATTGACACTTGATTATGTCTGGTTTAAATGTGAAATTACAACCAATGACCAACATTGTATTAAATTGTAAAAATATATTCTAAATATACTTTAAAACCACTCAAATTAATAATTTATCACTATTAATGATTTCGATTAAAAAAGTTGTTTTTAATTAAAATTTAGTAATTTTCACTATTCATCAGAATATGAATGTTATCCGAAATGTACCAAAATTTCATCTTAGGCTAAATTCGATACTCCGAATCCAAAAATGAAATCCATTTTGAAAAATAAAATTTACAAAATTTCAAAAAGTGGTTATTACTATTCATAACGGCTAGTTTTAATAACATTTTAATAGCATATCGCTGTTTAGTGAAACTCGTTATTGCATACTACACACGCTATCGAGGAAGGTCGAGATTGCGTGTAATGCAAGGCAAGTCAAGGATGCGTGTTGTGCAAGCTCCTTTTGGTGTAGCTTACAACACAAGACATTAGTGAAATAAAAAGAATAGTTTTCATAAAATCTCGGGCTGTTACAACAACAACCAAGTACGAGAAAAAAATGAGAACCACCTAAGACAAAACTCATAAATAACACACCAATCCCATGATTCAACTATAACAACCACCTCCATACGATCCTTTTCCCATGCATGAACATGGAAGAAGACAAACTAAAAACATCTGAAGGCATAAGTATAGTGTGATCCAAACCCCCATACGATTTCACCAAAGTATTCCATAATAGATTCCAATATAAAATAACCAAGAAATTCCATTCAATTTTCCAATTAAAATGTTTTTATTTTTTTAATCAGATTTAATCAATTCATGCTTTACATTCCAAATGATGGAAATAATTTTGAAATTGATGATTCAAATTTAAAATGAATGAAATAATTTTTAAATGATGGAATTTACATTAAAAAAATGTGTTCCTTACAAATGTGGAACTTTTAACAAAATGGATTAAATAAAAACTATCATATAAAATAGTTTATTTAAATTCACAATTCCAATGAAAAAATTTACAAAAATGGAATATATACATTTGAAATAAAAATAAGAGAGAAATATGGTCATGTGACTTATTTTTAAAATTGTTAAATGCTATAGGGACCTGACACTGTGAAATAGAAAATATGTACATATTTTCTTTTAGTCCCAAGGGCAAATTGGACTCATCACGAACACATAATGGATATGATGTGCTAATATTAGCTTTTAGAACAATTTAAGTGGTAAAGTGCTACCCAAAATAACTCAATAACTACCAAACGCTTTGAAATCAAAAGCATTTATTTTAAAAAATGTGAAATTCTTAGGTTTTATTTAGACCATTTTTAATCCAACTTTCATAAATTAGTATTTTAAACCAATTCATGAAATTTTAACATTCTCTTACACAGAATAATTAAAATAATTTAATTTTAAAACAAATTCCATCAATTTCAAAAAAATCACTAATTCAATGGAATTGGGGATTATCAAAATTTTACATGAAAACCACTTTCAATCATAAATGAAACAATATATTTGAATCAATTACCAATTATTCCAAACATGAAATTTTAAAATTTAAATCTCAAAATTTTTTACAAACATACCTTATTTTAATAGAACTGGGGATTTTCTAATTTCATTCCAATTACCAATATTTTTCCAAAAATCATGAATTCAATGGAACTAGGATTTATATCCCAACATTGAAAAAAATTTAATAGTAATAAATAAATTAAATTTAAAATAGTAGTTTATTGTTAATATAAATTGAGCAACTTAATGGTACCAATTACTAGAATCATCAAATCTCGCAATGCCAACCCCAAATATGGAATTTTTGGATAAAGAACGACGATCAGACAAGTAGGAATGATACATAATTTTAAGTTTCTAAATCACAAGTTATTAGATACATAAATCAATATGGGGATCCATTTTACCTTGTATTTAAGAAGAGAGACCACAAGAAAAAAGTTATCGGGATGAAGAAATTAACCACAACAGGATTGTAGTGAATTCTTCTAGCATCAACTCATTTCTATGAGGGATATGAGTGGGCATGAATCATTTTTAGTAGCACAAAGGATGGGAAAAACCAGTTTGGGGTCATAATGAAGCACCAAGGACCTAAATGATGGGTTTATGAAATTTTTTTAAAAAAATGGATCACTTAAAAATCCGTACAAACTATTTACTATGAAAACATTCATGGTTAGACCTAACTATGAATCCTGGCCATACACCCTTTTAAATGAGATCCATGGTTTCTACTAATAAGATGAATTAATTGACTGATCATGTACCAATTATTAAATTTCTAAATGCCTTGGGATGCATTGTTTCCTCTTATATGGCACAGTATTTGGTAAAGTTTTTACCAACCATGAACTAGGACAAATTTTCAAAAATTCATATCAATTAAGTAAAAAATAACCCCAAATAAAACTAAATGAATGATCCATAAAAATAAGGATCTATGATTAAAAAAAGTAGTAAAAATTTGTTATAGTGGCCTTCGAATTTCAGTCCATGAAAATGGAGACCACAAAGGAGAAATGGATCATGAAAGAAAAAAAGATATCAAGAGTCTACAGAATGCTCAGTTCACCAAGAAATCTAATAAAAGGAAAATTTTCTGAGGACTCTATTTATAAGAATGGTCCCATCCCTTGATTCCAATTTTTTATTGAAAACAGTTTATAAATGAATGCATTCTACATTAGAATATCGTCATCCTTGTCTCAATCAAAACTCATTCTAATGGGGGAATTTTTTGGTTTCTTGAAATTTCCACATACAAGAAGAGGAAAATTCAATATATTTGGAAACATAAATAAATAAATTTGTGGAATATTTTTAGGAAATATATATAAGGTGTGAGACTGCGATGGAATAATTGACCCCATGAAATACAAATCCCCTCATGGACCATTAATCCACATGGAAATCTTCCACTTCACGAATCTCCTCATGAACAATATAATTTTCAATATGTGATGGAATTATATCACCCAAAAATTAAAAAAAATTAGTTAATGGGGTCAGGCAGTTATTTTTACCGATGAATATCTATCTGTATAAACTATATCGATATTTTAATGAGGTGATATTGGAGACTCCAAAAAACAATAGAAAATCATTTGTGGGGTCGTATGATGATTCTTGTCTCCATGAATTCCCACACCCGCTGACTATGTCATTCCTGGGATAGGGTTCCCTTTTTGGGATCTCTCAAATGAACATGAAAGATAAAATATGATCCCACATCTATTTAATAAAAAGACCCTCATGGGCGACAAAAAAGGGAGTCTGAACCAAAGGGAGTCTAAAGAGATGAGGGAGATGATACACAACAATAGGATCCACTGAGATGAATCAATAGAGTATTGTTGATTCACTATATGTAAAAATCTACCCCATTTCATTAAGGAAGAAATATTAAATCTTCCAATACATTCCTAAAATGAAACCACATACGTACACCATTCAACATGCCATAAAAGGATGACACCTTTGCAGCTCACCACACTGTATTCAAAAATGCTATGTGGGAGAGACCCTATAATGAGTAGAAAAATGTTACATGGGTCGATCGCTTCCTCATGTATAGAAATACAATGCATTATTAACTTGACCATGATTAGAAAATATCTACTTGAGTGGATCCTAGTCTTGTGTAGTAAGACGCTATGCGGGAAGACCACTTTTCCGTGTGGCACTACGATATGTGGATAGTACCCTCACTTTCATAGTAACATACTATGCTGATGGAACTGTATCTTGTATGACAAAATGCTATCTGGAATAATGAATAATGGGTTGTTCCGCATTCTAAGTCCAATTATACTCTTCTTTCGTCTCATTGATTCCCATATTGGCATTTCTGTGAACCAATCCACCAATGTTCGGTCAAGATCTCTTCCAAATCTTCCTGACATGCATGATCAGGTCATCGGGAACGCAGGTATGTACTTTTAGTTCTACATACCCATGGTAAGTGGGGTCATGTGTGTATCCACCACAATAATGTTGAACCTTGTAATATTCTGACCATGTGTTAATTGACAAAGATATTACATCATTTTAAATGAATATAAGGTTCAATAAAAAAATACATGGCCACAGACAATAATAATTTAGTGACTCTGGAAACTTGTAAAAATATATATTATATCACCATCCAAGATCTTAAACATCTCCCATGAAGGTATCAACCTTCAATACATTTTCTAATACCATTCTTCATAACTTGATTAAAGGAAACATGAGAAAGGGGTCATGTTAGATGATACATAAGGGTAAATAAAGGAAATTCATGGGCATAAAATAAAAAAATTGGTATGGAACATGCTCAAAACATTTTATGATCATACCCAACATATTAGAGATCAAAATAATTATTAGAAGTTCATAAGATATAAATAATAAGATAATTAAGAGAATAAGTCATGAAATCATTACATAGGAATAATACTTAGATTTGTGGCATGAACATTGGTTTCTAATGTTGCCAACATGTATAAGTAGAAACAGGTTCGATTACCATGTTTTTGACATGAAATCAAGACCCCACGTCATATTATGGACATGCAGCCAGGACCATGCATAACATTATGAATGTGTAATCAGGTTAATGCATATCCTAAGAGGCACAAAACCAGGTCAATACATAACATTGTGAACATGTAACCATGTTCAAGCATAACATTTTGAAAATGAAATCTAGTTCACACATAAACATATGTAAATTAAATTGGTTCAATTCATAACATTGTGAACATTTAACCAATTTGAGCATAACATTGTGAACATGTACCCAAGTTCATTCATACTCTTATGGACATGCAGCTGAGTCCCTAAATAATATTGTGAACATGTAATAATGTTTAATCTCAATATTGTGGGCATTTAATCAGGTTCATGCTTAATATTATGGGCATGAAACTAGGTCCATGCCAAATATTGTGAACATGTAAAAAGGTTCACTCATCACACTATAAGCATCTAATCAGGTTCACACATAAACTTCTCGGTATAGAACTAGGTGGATTCATAATATTGTGAACATCTAATAAGGTTCACTCATAACATTGTTAACATGTAATCAGGTTCATGTATTAACTTGTAGACATGTAACCAGGTCTATGAATAGTATTGTGAACATGTAATCAGGCTCATGCGTAACATTTAAACTCAGGATCCATCCATCATTACCTAATGCATTGGATGGAGATATAGGTACCCCCATCTTATAATAAAATCATTCAAAAATGTTTCGTTAGATAATAAAACATTCGTCATATCATGACCAACATAATAGTGATAGGTTTCATAATCATATCATCAAATCATGACACGTGAGAAGATATGGGTAACAAAATAAGATCACACAATGAAGAGAATTGGGTGACATAATAATAATTCCATCAAAACAGGAAACCAATCAAGAAAAAATACAAATTTAACCATTGGATCATTTCCATGAAGGGATTGAGTAAGATCAACAAATGTCATCATAGATAGAAAATAACTTGGATGGATATTTTGAAAATATTTGTTGAGGTTTATATAATTTCTTATTTAAAAATTATTTTTAAAACATAAAATGTTTTGAAAACCCATTTTATTGAAACAAACATGAAATATTATTATAAAATATTTTAAACCAATTATTAAAGCTTTTTCTGTAAAAATAATAATAAAATCTTGAAAATATTTTAAAAACAATCTCATTGAAAACCTATAATAGGAGCATAATTTTTTTTTGAAAACCATTTCCTTTAAAATATCCAATTAATTTTTTTGAAAAAATTATTCTTTTAAACATGAAAAGAAAACATCAATGTATTGATAGTGGATGAATCCATACATGTCTTATGAGGAAAAAATAACATTCATTCTGCATGAGAAGAAGGATACAAAAATACCTCTTTTGGAAATTGATAAGAATATACCTTCAAAATCACTAGACAAGTAAAAAAGATAAAGAGTTTATTCTAATGATCTAAGTATTTTATTAGAATATATTTTGAAACCCTTTTTATAAAATATGGTTTTCTTTTCAAAGAATGGGTAAATTATTGCTTTCATAAAACCACATTATTAACTATCTTATGTATAGAAGTGTATAAAAATTATACTGATTCATGATTATAGAATGAATTAATATATTGGAATAAAATTTCTGAATGTATTGAGGGATGGGTTATAATATTTCAACAAAGGAGGCATAAACAAAAAGAATCTTGAAATGTGATGTGATGGTTTAAATAAAGTCTTATCACTTGGTAATATGATATCATGCTCTCTATGATAGAAAAGTAATTTACATGAAGCTTATAATATCATTAAAATATACATATTCATGAAAGAAAATGTAAAATGGAAGTATACACACCTAAAAATGAATTTTTTTCACATAACAAATCATGGGTCAGAAAGATTACAATGTGAGACAAAACTATTTTACCGATTTCGTAACTTTTGAAACTTCGACCCATTTAATTAAAGTTCATAAAGTTGATATCTGAATAACCATAAATTTTATTACAATATAAAAATAATCCAATTATGGGTATTACATTTAGCAAAAAAATGAAATTGTGGTGAACATATCATATATGTCATGGAAATGAAAATTGAGATGAAATCCCCTTACCATGTGTCTTGACTCTCGACATACTCATTAAAACCACCTATATAATATATATAAAATTAGTATTATTTTTTTATAGAACAAAATTTATATATATATGGTTTTATTAGGACATTATATTACCCTCTTTATAACAATCCTATGTTATGGATTAACATCATGTAATATTTTCATTATTATTCATATTTGTCTCAATTTGTTATATCCTTGCTATTTATACTTTAGATCATTATTTCCATTCATTATTTCCATACACTAAACAATGATATAAATATAATTTATTTAAATAATATGTGTATTATAATAATATATATAACATATAAGAAGTAAATATAATAGTCCTTTCATGGAGACGATATTCCATATGTACGCATGAATGATATTTATATTTAGATTCTGGTGTCAAAATAAAGAATGTAAAATAAATATATGTATATATGTGTGTATATATGAATATAAATGTGTATATATATATGTATATGTATCAATATTATAGTATATTTTTTATTTGATATATTTATTATATATTTACTTCAACCAGCATTAATAAAATTCATGTAGTGTATGAAGGAACCATATTGCTTAAAGGGGGCGGTAATCATCAAGTCAGGAAAATAAATGATCCTATTAAACACAAATGGAATGTAAAATATTTTATGTCTTTAAAAATGAATAAATAAACATAAATAAATAATAAATATAAAATATAAAATATATAAAAATTGTTTCCATCGTAATGTTCACCATGAGAGGTAGTATAGAAAACTGAACAATCGTCATTTAGTGAGGTTGTAATTCTTTGTACATAGAAACAACATGTCCATTATCAATTATATGGATGCGTGTTTAAGGTTTTTTGAAACCATATCAAATAAACACCATATTATATTTATGATACTAGTGTTTTTATATGTTAATGTAAAAAGAAGGTAGTGGGGATGCCAAAAGAAAATAAAAGAAATGAATTAATAGAAAATGTTACCTCTCAACCAGGTAACTCAATTTTTTGTGCTAAAATTATTCTATGAATTTCATTGTTCCAAAAAAATTGATTAAAAAGGAAGGGCTGGATTTTTGGAAGTGGATTTTTTAGATCATGGCCTAACCTAATTGGTTTTATAGGATTGAGGATGTGGTAGATGTAGTTTCCTATTATTGGGATGGAAAAGGACTCACATGGAATTTTTAATCATGTTTTTTGTAAACATGATATTACATAAAAATGTGATCAAAACAACATAAATTAGTAAAGTAAGGATAATGGACTTCATTTTTCAATAAAATGGATTTTTGAAAAGTGTATAGGTCATTTAGGCCTTAAGATTAAGGTTTATTCCCTAATTAATCTTAATTGTACCTTAAAAATGTGATTAATTTTAATCACTTTTTATATTCATGTAGGTCAAAAATAAAACTGATATAATTAGAAAATAAATATTCTACATACTATAATGGTGTATTTTAGTTTTTTGAAATTTTATTCATAGAATCGGGATAATTTAGAATAATGTTAATCCCATCTATTGGATGAAATTATGGGTTTTTAAAGTATAAATATGTTCAAAATGTTATTGATATTTTATATAAAATCTCAAATTTAAATTGATTATAATGACCTAAATTGTTTTAATAGGTGTATAATTGATCTAATGTGACCGTAAATAAATTTTTTATCTAATTTTACATTTATTAAATTTTAAACTATAAGGTAGTTTTTAACTTAAAATCAACATTTTTCATTATTAATCAAAAATGAATTTTCTCAGAAAAGTACAAGTAATTCACCCTAAGATTATTTCGACATTATAAATTCAAAATTAATTTTTAATATATAAAATTAAATTTCTTAATAAGTCTAAAAATAATATTATTTTTATAAGTTGTTCATTTGAGAAAATAGTATTTTTAAACATAAAACAACTTTACCCAAAATCATGTCTTTCATTATCAATATGTTTTATTACTATAAAAAAGTTATAAATAATATTTGTAATTTATTTAATACTATTTATATAAATAAGATCCACATATTTGTTATAATTATCTCAACTAAATAATTATATCAGTAAATTGATGAGTCAAAGAAACATCTTTATTGTGTGTAACCTACACCAAGTCAGTGTTCCGAGTAGCACAAGACAAGTCGGTATTTCACATTGCACAATTCCTTTCTATATAGCATGTAATGGAACATAATTTTGTGCTTTCTAAATGAAATTTTTGTCATAGTTTATATATATAATGAACTATTTCTAGTTTCACATGGAATGAAAAATCTATAAAAGATAAATTTATTTGGAAAAATTGATTCACAAAATATTGTGGTGTTACATTCTACCCCCTTAAAATCAGTTTCACCCTTAATGTTCATCTGGGATATCAATTGTTCAGTACCTGAGAGATTCATTCATTGAAACCCACATCTTAAAAATTAAAACTATAGCTTCCCTTAGAAAGGGAATGTTGGAACCACAATGGTTACTCAATGTAACTCATAATGAGATTCCCACATAGGAGAACATAGATTGCAAGTGAAAACATATTCATGGAAGAGAAGTATTACCATCATGTTCTGATGGATGAAGAGAGAGAGAGATATATAGATAAAGGTGAGGAGAATGTTACAATCAGAAATCAATAAATCATTGATGGCCTAAAGGACCAGCTGATACATCAGAAATGAAGGTACTAGGATAAAATTATATTTATAGATCATTTTCCTAAAGATTTATAATTTCCATAAAAATATATACCATTATGATTTTAGGAAAACATCACAATTTGTTGTTCCTTTACCCACTACACATCTTTCTCCAAAAATTTATACCACTTTTTCATTCCTAAAGCTCTAACATCAGACGAGATAAATTATATGCCATCCCATATTTCATCAATTACCACCAACAAAAATTATTTTTAAAAGGATATACAATATTAATGATTCCTCATATTGAGAGATAACACGTAAACCTTACTAACTCTATCTAAATTACAACTTAATCATTTCATAAATGGTTAACCATATAAACCTTTTGAATAATTAAAATTCAATGATTTTGAATGAATGACCTAAAATAAAAGAACGATTTCTCCAAATATATAAACATTACCACTTAGTTGTCACATTCCAAACACGTGAATACCCTCATTGTATATTTCCTTGAAACATGGTAATATCCCTAATTACCATAATTCCTTTTAGAAAACATTCATACTTCCTTATTTCAATGATTATTGGATATATTATTTAAATCAATGAATTTGTAAACTTCATCTAGAAAACATGGAAGACACTGTAAATATTCTATTATAGGGTATTTTGTACCATCCAATTTACATATTCTTATCCAACATATCATAATCTAAATATCGTTACCTCAATGTCAGGAATTAATTAAGGGTTTCCTTCCCATAATCAAATTATATCATTTATATGAAATCATTTTTCTATGTCTTCATTAACATCCAATATGTCCTTTTCAATCCATAATGAAAATGTGTATATTGAAAATAATCATATATTTCACAATTCATATAACATAACCTCTCAAATAAAAAATATAAATACTTTATTCATCCAACATTATTATTATACCATTATGTAGGCCACTTTAAATTATTCTTCAATAAATCCTTCCTAAAATATGAAATTTGAATCATGTATTAAGGTTCCTCAACCTCAATATAATCATGCTTTTTATGTTTAAAATACAAAATACAGTAAAAACATCACATACCTTTTACACTTTGTTTGATGTTTTTATCTTTAGAAGCATAACCAATACTCATAGAAACATCATAATTATCTTTATTAGATTTTCACTTAGGAAATTGATTCACATAATCCCCATGATTTCAACGTATGAAACATTAAATGTTAACCATGTTCCTTCTAGCTCACTCTATTTAGTAAAACCAAAAAACATAGAATAAGAAACATTTATCATATTGGGATACCATATAATCATGAAAAAGTACTTATAGGGTGCCTAAATCATGGACCCCACTTCTTTATTATATGAAACCATTGGGTATCCTATGTTATTCATAGTCATCATCTATATAAATCATTCATTATAGTTCATGAAGTGTTTTGTAAATTCTCATAGATTATCCCATGATAATGTCAAACTAGGCGTGATGCTAGCCCTATTGTCGTGTACCAGATTACATTGAGTCAGGCTCGGAACATCTTTTCAGACTTTTTACCCTTAGGTACATCAGTAATAGATCCACATCCACTTCTAGTATCCAAAAATGTATGTATTTCTTTGACACAACACACTTTATCCATCACCAAAATTACAATAAATTTTCCTAAATGATGACTAATCCTAATACTTATCCTTAGTGAAATCCCTAGACATATACTTAGAAATATTACTAGTCTTCTCACTAAATATATATATTCCTAATTTGTAAATGTTGACTAATCACTTCTTTAGATACAAACTATAGCAACCCAGGATAGACATACACAAATATTACATAATTTTAGTTGAATATATGGTAAAATACAATAATAGATGCCCTTGGAATCTAATATATTAGTGTCTTCGAAAACATAGAAACAAAATATTCAATCCTAGTGAAATATATTTAACATCCCCCATTAGGATCTGAAAAATTATTACTTCTACCTAAACTCATTATTTATAAGATTGGGAAAGGAAACATAAGAAATGGGTGTGCAAGGATACTATGTAATTGTAAATAATGGAAATTCATAAGAATAATTGGAAAAAGGGTATGTATTTTTAGAATAACTTTTGACGATCATACCATGCATATTAGAGATCATAATAATTATTGAATGTTTATAAGGCATAGATCATAAGATAATTAAGAGCATATTTAATGAACGAATGCCTTGTGAATAAGAAAAGGGATCTGTTTCGTGAACATATGTTTATAACATTATAAATATTCATAATTTGAAATAGGTTCAATCATTATGATATGGACATGATTTATATCCATCGCATCAACATATGGACATCCTAAATTGTCCATTCATAAAGTTTTTAATGAGTAATCTGGTTCACACATAACCTTATAGACATGAAACCAGGACCATGTATAGCATTGTGAATAGGTAAACAGGTTCACTCATAACACTGTAAAAATCTAATTAGGTTCATAAAATAAACTTATTAACATGAATCCAGGTCCATGCATAACATTTTGAAAATTTAACCGGGTTCATTCATAACATTTTGAACGTGTAATCCAATTCACGCATAAACATATGGACATGTAACTAGGTCCACGCATAATATTATGAACTTTTAATAAGGCTAACTCCTGTCATTTTGATCATGTAATCAGGTTCACATATAAACTTATGGACATGAATCCAGGTCCATTCATAATATTGTGAACACATAATAAGGTTCACTCATAACATTGCGATCATGTAATCAGTTTCATTCATAAACTTATGTACATGCTACAAGGTCCATGCATAAATTTTAAAAACATAATAATTTTAAGTCATACATTTTGAACATGTAATAAGGTTCAAAAATTTTCTTATAGTCATGAAATTCGGTCCATTCGTATCATTTTAAACTTATAATCAGGCTCACGGATAACTATTTTACTCATGAGTCATCCATTGCTACCTGAAGCATTGGACATAGATATAGTCCCCGCCCATCTCATAATAAAATCATTGATACATATTCCATAAGATAATAAAACATTCATCATATCATTATATATGGAAAATATATAGGTTTCATAATCATTTTATCAAATCATAACTTGTGAAAAGAAGTGCGATTCAAAAGAATATAACGTGTGGAAGGGAAACATTTTCCATAAGCATAATTCTATAAAAACATAGAACCATTCAAGATAGAATATGAATGTAACCTTTAGATACTTTCCTATATGGGCTTGAGTAATATCAATGGATGTCATCTTAGGTTGAAAATAACTTAAAATAAGATTTTGAAAACATTTTTTCAGGTAAATAACATTTCTTTTTTGAAAATAATCATAAAAAAAATTTAAAACCATTTTCATGAAAAATTAAATTAAATTTAACAATGAAATCTATAAAAAAATTTATATTTTTTTCATTTAATACATATAAAGATTGATTTAAAACATTTTGTAATTATTTTCCTTAAAACATATAAAATGAGATTCAAAAAAATTTGAAAATAATTTCATTTAAATCCTATTTTAAAAAAATATTAAAAAATATGCTTTAAACCTGAAAATAAATATTCAAATGATTGATAGAGGATAAATTCATAAATGTCATATGATGTAGATATAATAGTCCTTTTCTGGTAAAAAGGAAAAAAATACTCGTTTGGAAAGATACAATAATATTCTGCTGAAATCATTGGCTAATAACAAAATGATAAAAATGTGTATTAATGAACATATAATTTTAATATAATATATGTGGATAACCTTTTTAGAAAACATGGTTTTCTGGATAAAGAGAGGGTAAAGTCAACATTATTAAAAAAATTCCCTAACTATATTATGGAAAAATGTGTAGAAATGTGGTACCAATACATTATTATATCCTGAATAACTAGAGGGGAATAAAATTCGTTAATGACTTGAGGTATGGGTTTTCAGACTTCATAAAAGGAATAATAAACCAAAATACTCTTGAAAAGCGATGAGATTATATCAATAAACTACTATATATTGGAAAATTGGAATCATTCTCTCCATGTAAGAAAAGTAAGTTACAGTAATCTTAAAATATCATTAAAATATATATATTCATGAAATTGTATGTAAAATATATGTATACACAAATCAAAATGAATTTAGGTTCATAACAAAACATGATTCGAAATGAAGGTTAATTTAGTCAAATATATTTTATCAATTTGGTAAATTTTTAAATATAAATTACATGAAATAAAGATCATAAAAATTGAATGTGAATTCCCATAAATTTTATTATAATATAAAGTGAATTTCATTATGTGCAGTGGCTACACCACACAAAAGGAATGAGTGGAGAACATAGCATGCATCTCATTGAAATAAAAAGTGAGATGAAATCCCCCAATCTTTTTTCTTGACTCTCATCGTACACATTAAAAATCCAGAATAATAAATATAAATTTATTATAAATATTTTACAAAATATTACTATTATATATCTGGTTTTATTATTACCTTATATTACCTTCTTGTTAATAATCCAATGTTAAGGTTTCAGTTTGAGTAATATTTAATTTATTCTTCACATGTGGCTTAATTTGTTATATCCATGGTATTTATAATTTATTACATGATTTATAAAATGGAAAAAATTATATAAGTATCATTTATATAAATTATATGTGTAATATAATAATATATAAAATATATAATTATGAAATAGAATACACCATTTATGGAGATGGTTGGTTTTACGTACACATGAACATTATTTACATTTAATTGTCATGTTGAAATACAGATGGTAATGAAAATATTTATACATATATATATATATATATTTGATTTTTAAATTAGATTTATGATATCACATGTGTCTTATATATTCACTAAATGCATCCTAAATAAAATCCATTTAGTGTGTTAACAAAACAGTTCGCTTTGTGGGGGTGGTAGTCCACACTTCCTCAAATGAAAATATTGTATTAACAACTAATTGAAAGTTAAATGATATGTGTTGTAAAAGGAATAAATATGATTAATGAAATAATAAATAAAATATATTTCAAATATAAACATATTTTCCATCATAATTTATAACATGAGTTACGGTATGTAAAATTTAACAATCATCATTTTGTTAGGAAATAATTCATCGAACACATAAACAATATGTCCATTATCCATTAGATGGAGGTGTGATTAATTTTAGACTGAACCCATAGAATATAAAAATCCTAGTATATTTAGGATAATTTGTTTATATAATCGTAAAAAAATGTAATTGGAGGGTGGAAGAAGAAAATAAAACAAATGACTTTGGAGAAGATGTTACCTCTTAATTGGGTAACTCCTTTTGGTTTGTTCCAAAAGGCTTCCTAGGATTGATATATACCCAAAGGAAGGATTCTAGGAGGATTAGAGGGATTTTTTGATACGTATTTTTTAGATATTGGCCAAATCTAATAGTTTTTAGAGGTGTAAATATTAGAGAGAGGTGATGGCCATTTATATGGAAGAAAAATTGAACACATAGATTTTTTGAAAAAATGTTAGTTGTACACATGTTTTTACCTAAACAAAGTCATACAAAATATTCCCAATTTAATAATGAAATGTTTATGGAAAAACTATGTCCATCTAATGGTTTTTTTTGAAAATTTTATAGGTCATTTATTCCCTTATAAATAATGTTTAGTTTCTAATTAACTTGATTTGTAATCGTGGTGATTAGTTTCAATCACTTTTACTAATCATTTTGGTCAAAAATAAACATGATATAATTATAATCTAAAAATAATAATTGTTAGAATTATTTTCTCTTGTTTTTTATAAATTCAAATTATAGATGTGAAAAAATTAGGAATAATTCTACTCCCATAGACGAGATGAAATTACATGTTTTTAAAGTAGAAAGAAGTTCAAAAGATTATTATTCTCTTATATTCAATGGTAAATTAAAATAGATTATAATGAACAAAACTGTATTAATAGATTTATAAATCATAAAATGTGGTGATAAATAAAACAAAATAAAATTTAACATTAATAAAATTATTTAAATGAAAAGGAAATTTTTTAATAAAAAGTTACATTTTTTCTCTATTCTTCAAAAAATGTTGTTTCTTATAAAAATCCCAAAAATTACCCTGAACTTATTTTGACATTATAATTTCAAATATTATGTTTATTTTATAAAATTCATTTTAAATGTGGTTATAAAAATTATTTTATTATTAAAACTGCTTCATTCGAGAAAACATTATTTTAAGAGATAAAAGGACTTTATCAAAAATCATATCCTTCATTATCAATATTATTTATCTATATAAAAATTAAGAATAATATTTTAAAAGTAGTTAAAACTACTATTATAAATAATATTAATGGATAGTTCATATTCATCTCTATTAAATTATTATAAAAATACAATGATGTTTCATCGAAACATTTATGTTGTGTGTAATGTACAACAACTAGGTGTTGCGGGTTTCACAAGCCATGTCGGTATTTCGTGTATAACAGGCCAAGTGGGTATATCAGGTTGAAAAAACGAATTTGGTGTTCTGTGAATGTAATGATTGAATTAGTGTTTTAATATATATATATATATAACTATTTCTAGTCACTTGAAAAATAAAAAATATCCAAAAGATAAATTAATTCCTAAAAATAATAATTCAAAAAATCTCAAGGTGTTACATGGAATATCCACAGGTTTAATTTCCCATTGTAATTAGGGTTCAAACAATGGGTTTATAGTGAGAAATCATCCTTTCGGGGTGAGGATAGAGTGTATCATTCTATTCTTTCCCTTTGAGAAATAATGAGATCCTCCTCCATAGAACCAATTTTAAGGAATCTCTCATACAGTAATCCACTATCGTTCAATGAAATAGTCATTTATCTTTATCATCTTCCCCTTAGACCTGGGATGTCACTATATGGATCCCTGTATATGACTATCCCATTTACCAAAATAAAGAATACATACGTACACTAAATTCCATATCCCTCTCCCTTTGGGTTCCAGCATCTCATCCACGAGTGGACTGAGTGGGCCATGTGATCATCAGATCTACTTCTTCCTCTTTTTTATTACATTGAGCATGAATCATGTGGGTATCGGGGTTATCAGAGATAATGAAATCCACATGATCTCAAACGTACAAATATGGTATGCTTCCTTGTGTAATCCTCAATCCCATTCTTCAGAAACCATATCCATATAGTTATTCCACATCATATCATCAAATGGGAAGCTTCCATGTGTTCCCAACAACATGGGAATCCATTGGAAGTAAGACATATTAATGTCCCCTTAAATTGGCCTCTATTACTGTGTAACCCCTAATCATATAAAAACCCAAATGGGCGACTTCCTTGCATATTTGTCCACAGTAATAGAATGCTATATGAATTGATTCCCAACTAAATTTGATACATAGGATGCCTCCTAGAGATATAAAACCAGCACAAAAATCCACCATAATGTTCTCCAGGCCATATCCCGAGTAGGTCCATATCCAATGAGGACACATCATCTCTCTTTGATCCCTATGGATTCTTCAACATAAGTGCCACACAATATTTGACCAGCGACCTTTTTCTTGGACATCCAATCCTTATGAAATTAATCTGAATGGATGGTTCCTTGTCAGACCTTATAAGGTTATTATCCATTTCAAGTGGAAATGAACTACTTGTGTTCTGATTAATTTATCGAGGATATATTGGAATCCCATTATGTGGGTTCCATCCCAAAATCATATCCACTTCTATCTCCATAGATTACAAAAAACACTAGATTGCCTCACCACATTTCTTAATACCATTTTCATACTAATGAACAACCAAGGAATCTATTATCTATCCATAAAAGGGTATCATTTATGGATAACATCGAATACATAAAAATA
This sequence comes from Viscum album, assembly GCA_963277665.1. Classification (NCBI taxonomy): domain Eukaryota; kingdom Viridiplantae; phylum Streptophyta; class Magnoliopsida; order Santalales; family Viscaceae; genus Viscum; species Viscum album. The sequence continues at coordinate 1,479,251,588 of OY728157.1, forward strand.
TCCCAATCAATAGAGAACCATAGATACATACTGCTGATTTTCAACCCATGAATATTCAGGATTGATCATCACCTTCGGGTTTTCCCTACATACATACTTGTAAATGAACAAATGATTCATGACCATATCATAAATATAAAAGAGTGTCATATAATAAGAAATATTTAACCTCAAAAGGATTTGATGATCCTAACACCTCAACCTATTGACTAATGTGACTTCTTATGTGTTTCTGGATGAGTTTCCCAATGGACGTATACAATTGTAAAGTTGGTCCATGAGTCATCAAGTATATTTGATCCATTTTTCATTATTTGTATCATTAATGAATCAAATTGGAGACCGTTCGAGAATAATGTACATGGTGAGTCTAACTACACACAATTTGACTCCCTTCAATAAACCATCATGTTCAAAAATGTTCCATAAAAAACATAATCGGATGAATCTAGAGAAATAATGCTATTGCTACATGTTCAATTTGATGAAATGGAATATAATATTATAACCTTTATATAACACATAAGTGAATCACAACAAAGAGAAAATCGTTAGGTTAACAATCATCAATGTGACCTAGATTTAGATGTTGGTGAGAATGTGTTTCTCTAAATTTGTATATGGAAGAATGTAATGATATTCGAAGGGATAGGAAAAATAAATCCTAAGCATATTAACCCCTTGTAAATTATTTATCTCATTGTGATATTAGATTATCTATTAGCGCTTCCACCAAAAATCTCTCATGTCAATGATGTGTTCCACTTATTTCTCTAAAGGATGTATATATCTGTTCATTCACATGTACAGAACTCATCAGTCATGCCATTAGATCATGATATTTTTTATGAGGAACAATATATAATGATTTTGAATTATAAAAATAATGTCCTATGAAACATGTCCCCAAGCCTAGTCAATGTTTGGTATTTAAATATCCTTCTTTATAAATGTATTTGAGAACTTGATGATTTAATGATATAAGAGTATTCCCAATTTTGTATACCAAACTGTTGTACGTTATAGGTGAAATTAATTTTAAGGGTGTATAATGTAAGACACCATGATTTTATGAAATTTTTTTGGACTAAATTTAATTTCATTGATAACCTTAATATTATGAAACAAAAAATTTTAAATTACTATAAAAAAATATTAATATTATAATATATAAATAACCATAATTATATATTTATTAAACATTGAAACATTAATAAACATAAACACATTTAAAAAAAATGTATAATAGTTGTATATAACTAAATCATATTGATATAAAAGAAATTAATTTTTAATAATGTCCTTATATGGTTTAGAAAAGACATTTTTTCAAACAAATGATTTGTTTTTCTATAAACTAATAATAAAATTAATTTATAAAACCATTAAAAAACTAATTTGAAACAATTTAAATTATTTTTTTGTAAGTAACATGTCAAAATTATCTTAGGGAGAATTTTTTTTATTTATCTAAAAAAATATTTTTTGATAAATAATGAAAATTATTATTTTGTTAAAAAGATTACATTATATATTAAAGAATTTTTATAGTTTCTTTTTTTAATTTTTTTAATATTAAAAATCACTCAAATTTATATTTATTAATCAAATTTATGTCATTATAATTAATTTCATATTGGATTTTGATATAACTATTTTTTTATATTTAGATATGATTCTATTCGGAAACCCACATTATTACAGTATCTATTGGATAAATTTTATGCCAAAATTTACCAATTATTTGGATGTAATTAAAAAATTAATTCTATATTATAAATTATCAAAATTATTATTATTATTTTTCATCATAATTTTTTGTCAAAATGAATTTCAAAAATTGTAAACATTTATTCCTGTGAATAAGGATAAAAGGGATTTTTTCAAGAGATTATTCAAAAATGATAGGAGGTTTAATTACCTATAATCTTATTAAACACAAATTATGTGGCCATATATTTAACTTATCACCATTAACATCCAATAATGACTCATTTTTATTCTTTTTTGCATCCGAAAAACTTGTGTGTACATTATTCTTTTTAAAAATTCCCCATGTGTCATATCCCCCACTTATAAAAGGTCACCCATCTCTTCTCTTATTCACACATCCCCAACCTTTTTGTTCATCCAAGTCATAACCTAGTACGTTACTTACTTGAAACCCCGCATCTTATAGGTATTATTTTTTTATTAACCCCTCCTATGAAATATTTTGGTATAAACCTAAATATGTTCTCTAAAAAGATTATAATTCATAAACATTGCTTTTAACTTTTTTTCTTTTTTTCTTTGTCCACCAAAATCAAATATTATTATAATATGATAATATAACAACACCATAATCTACCATATACTGATATGTTATAATGTCAACATCATGACCTATATCTATATCTATATCCCTCAAATGGGAAACGAAACCATTGATCATGTGAACGGTAGGCTAGCACCTCGTGAACCCATGTTATTTATTATCCATCACCATATATCATAGTTTTTTTTGTGGATGGAATTAATATTTAATAATGATATTTATTATATTATTATACCTATATTAATATAACACCACATATAACTTATTACTACACAAATCATTATAAATAAATAATTTTTCTCTTATGTATGGAGAACTACCACCTCGCGAACCATTGTGATATGTTTTTAATTTATATTTTACATGGATAAAAATAAGGATCGATTAAATGAATATATATATATATGTTATTTATAAAATTATAAAACATGTAGAATTTTTATTATTAAATTTAACTCCTAACATTCCAGTCCATCAGGGATGCGAAAATAGTAATTCATGTATATGATGGGAAACCTCATCAAAAAGTGATATGGTTCGTTTTTCAGTAATTATATTAAGGTTAATAAGGGTGTCTGTAATGAAAAATCTTGATCACTCAATAGTATAATCCAAAAAGTCCTCAAAATTTACTCAATTTCATATCCATGTATGTCAGAGGTTACAGACTATTAGTGATGTTCTATAAGAGTATGATGGGTAGACTATACCATCATGATTAATATGTGGAAAAGTGGTAATATGATAATAATAAAAAGATGAATCATATTGAATAAAAAATCACTATAAAAATTATTTAATAATCCAAATATCATAAATAAACTAGAATAAACCATATCCAATTTCATATACATAATTATGATTATTATGTCATGCTGATATACAAAAATGGAATACACAAGGTATATAGGGTATCATGTATACCACATTCTATGAAAAATGAAAATGTCAAGATCTATCACCCACAATATTGTGGGTATAATATTGTTCGTTTATCCCTATAATAAATCCTATAATATGATCAATAATTCAAATATGGACCCTAACCTATGTCCATACCTATAACCATGAAGTCAAGTTGGGTACCAAATAGTGGAAGGAGTAGTGGTTTAGATAAACCAAGTTGGAAACTGACAATAGGGTCTATTCCATATAGTCAAAGAATATATAAATAATCATTTCCTATGTAATAATTAAAAATTAAATAAAATACATAATTAATAGGTTAGTTTTATTTCCCAATAGGACAATTGATGAAAACCACTTCCTTTAGGTTAATAAGGGAGGTCTCTAAATAATTTCCCATTTATGAATTTCATTATAATAGATTTTTGGGACCCATATCATATCCATGGAGTCACCCATGGATCATATTTGTATAATTGATAAACACTTCCCTTGTTTTTATAGATTATAAAGAAAATATAACTTGGAATTCATGTATTTAAAACTCTGATTGAATCCAAGATTTTTGTTTTTCATGGAAGATTCATCACTTAAATTAAATATTAAATTATTTTATTGAAAACCTAATCCTGTAAATGGAATCACATATAAGTAACCAATGTATAACACCTACTTAAATATAAACCCATCACCTTATAATACCATCCCTAGATATCCCCATGGAAACCTAGTAATCGCTCAAGCTGTGGTTTTATGTCATAGAAAAATGAGTCCATCCATGGAGGTCAACATTAAGAGACCATGTTTAACTCATTGTATAATAATATTCATTTACATTTGAGTCTATTATTGTAATTAAAAAAATGTAAATCCAATTTTTTATATAGAAAAAAATTGGTTCATCCACCCTCGTGCTCTTATACATGAAATTCATAAAAGAAACCATTTATTTCTCACGGTGTGATATAATCCATCTTTTAGTCATTTGAATTTAACGATCATAATGATACCATATTTGGATTATTGAGTTTCAACCCATGTTCCACCCTCAGTATGGTATAATATATGGTCATGGTCTCTCAGTCTAACCATACAATTAAACATCACATATAATTCAATTTCCCATTTTCATAATATAGGATAAGTCTAACTCACCAAATAAAGTGTTTCAATAACATTATATGGGATTAGAAGGTCTATTCATTCTTAATTCGTTCCATCAACATAAATTAATCCATCCCTTTTAGTTAATCATATCCTCCAAATTACATGTATAAAGGATAACACGTCTTAGCATTACTATAATTATAAGAAACTCATGGTTATCTTATAAAATTTTACCATACATCATTAAGGGTGGTTATACATGGGATTTTTAACCCCTATAGATTATTATGGGTATCATGTTCATATAAACATAATTTCATACATTAACTTGAATAAAAACTCAATTCAAAAGTAGATACATTGAACATATATTTGATGGACAACCTAACATAGACATATATTTGATGATACATCCATTATTATTCTTTTATTTAGTAGAGATCTGTATTAATCAAAAATATATAAGAACATCATGAAAATGGAGAAAAATATCACACATGGATTTACCATTCTACACAGAAAGATAAACGAATGAATAAAGCAATATGATTTGACATATTTTTGATATTTTGCAAACAATACTGGGAATGGTGGAATCAAACACCAATTGAAGGAGATACCTTAATGTCTAGATTTAGGTTAATGGAGGAGCTTGCAATTTGATTCTCTTGATCTATGTGTGAAATGTTTGAAGAAGAGTATAAAATTATATTTTAGTTAGGGAATATGATTATTTTATCCAAATTTTAAAGGGTAGATGGTATAGACACATTATTATCCATACAATTTGTCAATAATGGACAAAATCTATATAAAGGAACAAAACCATCACATGTTTAGACTACACCATTTATCTAATCCATATGCCAAAAACGTGTGGTTACCACGTAAATGGCACTACCCATGTAGGTGGGTGCATGGTTTTTCAAATCATGTTAAACCCATGGGGTTCCCTATATAAATCATTTTTATTTTTTCACATGGACATACTACCTCCCTTTAATTTTTGAAAATGGTTCTACTCATACATGGCTACATATTAGAGTTTCATAGTCACTATTAACCATTCACATCTTCTTGTTCCTCTAAAAACCAGACCTTTGGACTCTGAAAAATACCCAGATTTCCCAAAACCTTCCTTAAACCATTAATAACTTCAATTAATAAAAAAATATTTATAAATTTAATTAATAGGTTCTTACATAATAAAAAAATCTATGATCTTATAATCTCCCCTTCATTAGACTTCACATCCCGGAGTCATCCTTCGGAAGTTGGTAAAGAATCATATGAGAATAAATCTAATCACTGAGTACTTAAATCATACTATCTCTCTTCTATATCTAATCGCATAGACGATTCTTCATCCATAGCACACATGATATAGGAAATCACATAAATCAAAGAGCCTTCATGATCCAATCAGTGATACATATAGGATTTTCCTCAAAGGACGCATCTACCTCAAAATCAACCACCTAACGAGAAAGAATATGAGATCGTTTTTAATGATAATAATGATGTTGAGATAAATGAAAGGCATTGATAATGGCACATAAATTTTGAGATAACTAAAAAAGAAAATATATCATCTAGACTCTATAAAAAATATAAAAATGCCCAATATAATAAGATAACATCTTACAATGTCTTTAAATTTGTATATGTCCAAGTTCAGGAGAAACACATAACAAGAATCATTCCCTAGCCTCAAACACTAAATTTCAAAGATAATAATTTTAATAATACTTCTTCCAAGACTGAGCTCTATTCATTCGATGCATAATATTTCATACCATCTCTGAAGTCTCTTGAATGAGATAAGGTCCTAGTAGTATGACGTCACCTACTTATAACTAGCATTGGGGTGAACAACATGGCATACCATATTAATACACAACTGGGGAAATCTATATAGTCTCATGGAATATATAATTATAAGATAACATTCTTAGAGGTGATTAATTCTCCTATGAAATTATAAAATTAGGAACAAATTCTTGAAACATGTTCACAAATATCTAAATAGTATGCTCAGAATAACCATTGATCTGTGGTTGATTTTATATACTCAGTTGTACTTGTAATCCCAGTTCTCTTTATAAACCCATACATAAGAAATATTTTAAAAAAATAATCTATATATAAAATGATAGTACATGGAACTATGTGATGGTGTACAATCACTCTGAGATATAGAATTCGTAGCTCATCCACTGAAAAGTTCTCTTAGATTGGAAGAATGTGAGATAACATTATCAATCTATCTTTGAAAAACCATAATATATTATAACCATGAGGTTTACTATGTTGCAATGCTAAAAAACACATAGTTACAACTTCCCATTGTCACTCAAGAATGGTAATGGAATATAAAATTCTTGATAGATTCTTGTGTTCTTCCATGAACTGGTGACATGTTGAACATCGTGTAACGAGTCCTATTATCTAACTTTTCATACCAAGAAACCAATAGATCATATATAATTCATGTGAAATATTTATATTCCCAGGGAGTACCTTCCTTGAATAGTAATGTGACTCTCACAACAACTCCTCTCGGGTGCTAATAGGATCCCCGAGGCATCCATGTATGAGCAAGATCTAATCCACCTCAATGTTATAACTAATCATTGGATGCTTACCCTAATCAATATCCAATATAACCAAACCCATGGGATGAAAAATATATAGCATATGTACTATATCCACAATTTGATAGCTCACTAATAGCAATGTTAGTAGAAACCACCCATGATAGTCCTAAATGACCAAATGCAACTTACAAATGAGGGATATCATTTTCCACTAACTAATGGTATCCTAGGATGTCTATTTATGAGTCATCCAACATAGAGCATGTAAAATTTCATTTCGTTTATCATTTATATATAATATCTTATGGAATATGTATTATAGGTATTCATGACACATATGTATCATTATAGTTAGCTAATATTGTGTAAATATACACTTGAGTCCTTTTTGGTCTATATACACCACAAATTTCACTCAAAATAAGAAATGCCACCATAAACATTAACCATGTACCATAGTTTAATGCTCAATATTTTTCATTAGAAAATTGTGTTTATGGGACCTCAACTTTGAAGACACATATGAAGCAACTCGACCTCCATGCATCAGAATGGATCACAGTTGGATGCTAGATGAAACATCATAAACCATGTAGCCTCTATTAGGATCTAGTAAAATCATGAGAAGTACTAGATTCAATCTCCCATTTAGCTTATTAAAGGTCTTCTTAAATTATTTATACCATGTAAACGTGATATATTGCATGGTAAAACTCAAGAACAGTTCTTTATGTCATGAAAATATGGAATAATGTTCCCAAAATATATAGTCAACCTGATAAAACACTATATTTCAAAGTCATTATTTGTCATCTCTCATGATATAATGGGTCTCTCCTTATCTAGATAAACGGATACTCTTGTATCTATCATAACATGATATAATAGGTGATCCTTATTGATTTCAAAGTGTCATTTTGAAAGATTAGAATACATCTAGTGCACTCTCAGTGTGTTCCAAACCATATGATGATGTTATCCATATTCATGTCAATTATTTGAGTAGACCAATATTTTATCAATGAATACTAACAAAGACAAATCTAGATATGGGTGGAAAATCTGATTCATAAAATCTTTTAAATCTACTAATGTTCATGATACTGATTTTCAGGACCATATATTCCTAGATGAGATATCTATAATGGAATATGGATCATGGTATATCCAATTATCTAACATGAACCTGATTATATCATTCCCTAAAATTGATATTGGAGGAATACCATGATCCTATGATATATTAAATTGTTCAACTATATGTGGTAGTGGATTCTGGTTCTTAACTGTATGTTGGTTCAATCGATGACAATTAACACAAATCCAGAGGGAATTGTCCGCCATCATGGATGAAAAGGACGGTTAACCCCATGTGAAAGTACTGAAAAATATGAAATCCTTGGATTTCATGTCCTCTATCTACCTATTAATTCCATTCCACTCTATATTAGGAATCTCTTAAGGTTGAATTAATAATGGTGATTCTCTTGTACATAGATTAATAATAACCTCTACATATCTCTCATGAGATAGTGTATGAAATTACAAAGAGAATACATCCATCAAATGATCAACTGCATGATGTAAACCAACCTGACGTGTTTCCTAATGATCCATATAATGGCTAGAAATTATGGATTTTACCCTTCCCCTTACATGATGCTCATGTCTTTATCGACCTACATGGACATACCGTTCAAAATTTTGAATATAACTATCTCTAACTTATGATTTTATGGACACCCTACAATGATATAAATTGATACAATCATGATAAGGAATTGAACAATTAACCCCAAATATGATGTCAAATATTATCATCTCAAGGATAATGAGGTCTTAAAATAAATGAACCCATCTATCTTAAGGGGAAATCCATTCATTGGAACACACAAACTTATTGATTTTGTAAGGAGGAATTGAGTGTCATTACACAATAAGAATATTGAATCATGATCACAAGGAGCCCTATAAAATAAACTTATATAAATGAGTATGAACCTACTATATCATATAATAATGAAACTAGTGTATATTATACTAAAATTATTACATTTATTGTATATGTATAATCACTCTGATCCTCATGGATTTTTTACACGTCATATATCTATCTTTATCCATGATCCTTGGATAAATCATGAAAACCATATATAGTACCACTATAATGTTGTGGTATGTCCTTTTTCTATAATCCTTATATATAACGCCCTCCTAAACATGACCATTCATTAGTGATATAGCTCCCTTCCTGATGATGGGATAGTAACCCCACTCATAAACAATGAGTCAATGAAGAACCATTCTCACTAGACACTTGAGGAACATCACAATGAATTTCTTAATATGAACAATCTTCATCCAATATGGATACTAGATTAGGTCCTTAATAAACTTTGTCATCTTATGTTTTGTCTAAATATACTGATGGAATATGACCATGCTACTAGAGAAAAAACATTGGCTGATACTACTCCCATGTGAAGGACCAAAATGGAAGTTCCCACTACTAGTCGGAGAAGCTCTGGGTCTAGGATCCAAACCTCCCTATCCAACACCTTCAACCTCTCTTAAGTTACTCTAATTAAAAGGTTCATGATTCACTATTTCAGATATGGTAGTGAATCATAATGCATTCACATGTGATCATTTATCATGCCAAAAAATATCCTCGATTCCCCTAGCCTAGAATAACTCATTAACTAGAAAGATTAGTGTGAACTATTAGAGCACTATGAATCTTTAAGAATTTACCATAACTGATAATGTTCCCTAATATAGGGGTATACTCTCTCTATATCTTTCATCCCTCAATGTATTAGGATAAAATTAATTATAAGATGATACCTAGAAATATCTCAGAGACATATCCTAATGACGATATACCAGGGTAACAATGTCTCATAATCACATGGAAGAGTCTCATATCAAATACATAGGGAGCCTCGATCTCCTCTCGTGTGGTGTCTCATGGATACCAAAATTAGATAGCACGACCCCAATAAATGACCACATAAACCATGGTCCTCCATCCCCTGAAAACATGGGCGGATGATACTTTTGGAAACTCATGTTTAATCTCTACCATAGTAGGGGAAGGTCATGGGGATCCCGGTATAGTATGAATGATTCATAAGAATACCTCTCAAAATAAGGCATAAAATTCATAATTTGTAATAATGGGGGTTGATTCATGTGGCACTACATGAGGTAATTTTGGGGGCTCAGGACCCACCACCTCCACAGTAGGGTTATCACCATCCTATTGGTGTATGACTTAAGGGCATTGTGGTGGGGTAGCTCCAAAAATTCAATGATTATTCTATATATAATATTTTATTATGATATTATCATAGATATAATAAAATTATAGGTACAAGACTTAATATAAATGAATCATACACCTGTGAATGCTCCAAGATATGGTTCTATGATACATGTAGTGCCCGTGAATAATCAAAAGATACTCTAAAAACATCCAACTAAGAAGGATAGGTTAGGTTCAATTTCTCCATTATCATGTCATGTGTTCCAGTATATAGTCTGTTAATTACATGTTATATTGGAACACAAACTTTATGTTTCAATTAATTTCAGAACATTATAATATCCATTTAATTTTACATTTAATATTATATATTTCATATTTTATAATTTGATTGTATGGGATACCCATACCAAGTCATTATGTCCCATACACATTATAAAAAATAATTAGCATCTATTTAATCACATTCATAAATATTTCAGTTCCTGAAACTAATGTTTCAGGGCATATAAATTAAATAACTTTTAAATAAATATTACACCATCAAGATATGTAGAGAAATACCATTTTTGTTGATAATGACATGATAATAACAAATGTTGTATTAGAAGAACATGAAAATATGATATCACAAAATAATAATACCATAAAAAAGGGACCAAAATTAATGTTCTATCATAATAATTCAAGATATATACGTGTACATCGTATACAATTAAATCCATAACATAATCAAGAAATCATGTCACCAAAATATGCTGCAAATAATTCATTTAGTATAAATACATATGGAATATAATATACATTCCATGTGAATATCATTGTGCCTATAATTATCCATGAGATAAAACATGTTGTTGTACTAGGAAAAGGGTAAATGAGAATCCATATGAAAAATAATAATTGAATCATATCATGTCTATCAACCAATGATGAAATCAATGAAACGGTAATACATATAATTTAGAAAAGAAATTCCATTCCAATGTAATTTGGATTTTCCGTATATTCTGGTTAGATACACACATGAACATGTTCATTTCAAAATTACAACAGAATCATAATATCATTATTAATAACCCAAATTGTATGGAAAATAGAATAAAACGATATGATAAAACTTTATGATGTCCCGAACTATCACACTCTATAAAAATTGGTAAAAATATGGCCACATGGCATCAAGTGCGTCTCTTAATATGGTAAACACTTCCAACTAACAATGAGAGTCTGCAAGAGTAATGCTGGGAGACTATATCCACCTAACATGAGTGTGGAAATTTTGTAGTATGATAATAATAAACAGTGACAATAATTAATAAATAAACAGTAGTGGAATAAGTAAATCACCTAGAAATCATAAATTGACTGGTTGAAATCACATCAAATCACATATAGAAATTTATATGATCTTTTCATGCAGATATAAAAATAGAATACATAGGATATATAAGAGAAAGGATACAAATGCACTATAGAAAATGACTAAAAAATCAAAATTCTATCCCCCACAGCATCGTAATCATATGTTCGGCATTATACCCCCATAATCTATCCAATAATAGTATCAAGCATCCAAATATGGATACTTACCTTTATCCATACCTGCAACAATGATTTCTATTTGGTAACCAATCAGTGCTCTAATAGGAAGTGAGATATACTTAGTAGGATACACCAATGCTATCAAAGACATATCTTCCATGAATATATAAATAATAGTGTGTGGATAATAATAACAAATGTAAATTTAATATGAAATAACCCTATCAGTTTGATTTTCCATTGGGAAACTTAAACGATACCACTATCTTTAGCCTAACCTGGAATGCCTTTGAGTGATTACCCATATGATAAATAATTTATAAATGATGCTCGAGAACTGACACATATCCAAGGCATCCTCTATGGATCATATATAATATGTGCATTATGTATTTATAGGTTGAACTAAATCCAAGAATGTTCATTGGAGTGAAAAACTCATCACTAAAATTATTTAATCAATTAATTTAATAGAAACCTGAAACCATCCATAGAACCATGTATAAGAAACCCAATGTGTAGTTACCACCTAGATGTCACCATTTATCTAAACCATTAATCCTATAATATGATCTCTACACCATTTATCTAAACCATATGCCAATAATCTGTGGTTACCACCTAGATGGCACTACCCATGTGGGTGGGTGCGTGGTTTTTCAAATCAATATAAACCCATGGGGTTCCCTATATAACTCCTTTTTATTTTTTCACATGGACATACTACCTCCCTTTCATTTTTGAAAATGGTTCTACTCATACAGGGCTACATATTAGAGTTTCACAGTTACTATTAACAATTCACCTCTACTTGTTCCTCCAAAAACCAAACCATTGGACTCTAAAAAATCCCTAGATTCCCCGAAACCTTCCTTAAACCATTAATAACTTCAATTAATAAATAAATATTTATAAATTTAATTAACATGTTCTTACATAATAATAAAATCTATGATCTTATAATCTCCCCTTCATTAGACTTCAGATCCCTATGTTATCCTTTGGATGTTGGTAAAGCATCATCTGAGAATAAATCTAATCACTGAGTACTTAAATCATACTATCTCTCTTCTATATCTAATCGCATAGATGATTATTCATCCATAGAACACATGATATAGGAAATGACATAAATCAAAGAGCCTTCATTATCCAATCAGTGATACATATAGGATTCTCCTCAAAGGATGCATCTACCTCCAAATCAACCACCTAATGAGAAAGAATATGAGATGGTTTTGAATGATAATAATGGTGTTGAGATAAATGTAAGGCATTGATAATGGCACATAAATTTTGAGATAACTAAAAAAGAAAAGATATCATCTATATTCTCTAAAAAATAAAAAAATGCCCAATATAATAAGATAACATATTACAATGTCTCTAAATTTGTATATGTACTAGTTCAAGAGAAACACGTAACAATATTCAATCCCTAGCCTCAAACTTTAAATTTCAATGATAATAATTTGAATAATACTTCTTCCAAGACTGAGCTCTATTCATTCGATGAATAATATTTCATACCATCTCTGAAGTCTCTTGAATGAGATAAGGTCATAGTAGTACGACCTCACCTACTTATAACTAGCATTGGGGTGAACAACATGGCATACCATATTAATAAACAATTGTGGAAATCTATATAGTCTCTTGGAATATATAATTATAAAATAACATAAATATAGGTGATTGATTCTCCTATGAAATTATAAAATTTGGAAAAATTCTTGAAACATGTTCACCAATATTTAAATAGTATGCTCAGAATAACCCTCGATCTATAGTTGATTTTATATAATCAGTTGTACTTGTAATCCCAGTTCTCTCTATAAACCCATTAATAAGAAATATGTAAAAAAATCATCTATATATAATATGATAGTACATGGAACTCTATGATGGTGTACAATCACTCTGACATGTAGCCTTCTTAGCTCATTCATTCAAAAGTTCTCTTAGATTGGTAGAATGTGAGATAACATTGTCAATCTATCTTTGAAAAACCATAATATATTATAACCATGAGGTTTCCTATGTTGCAATGCTAAAAAACACATAGTTATAACTTCCCATTGTCACTCAAGAATGGGAAAGGAATATAAATTTCTTGATAGTTGCTTGTGTTCTTCCATGAACTGGTGACATGTTGAACATCAGGTAACGAGTCCTATTATCTCACTTTTCATACCAAGAAACCAATACATCAGATATAATTCATGTGAAATATTTATATTCCAAGGGAGTACCACCATTGAATAGTAATGTGACTCTCACAACAACTCCTCTCAGGTGCTAATATGATCCTTGAGGCATCCATGTATGCGCAAGATCTCATCCACCTCAATGCTATAACTAAGCAATGGATCCTTACCCTAATAAATATCCAATATAACCAAAACCTTGGGATGAAAAAGATACATCATATGTACTATATACACAATTTTATAGCTCACTAATAACAATGTTAGTAGAAACCACCAATGATAGTTCTTAATGTCCAAATGAAACTTAGAAATGAGGGATATCATTTTCCACTAACTAATGGTATCCTAAGATGTCTATGTATGAGTCATCCAACATAGAGCATATAAAATTTCATTTCATTTATCATTTATATATAAGATCTTATGGAATATATATTATAGGTATTCATACCACCTATGTATCATTATAGTTAGGTAATATTGTGTAAATATACACTTGTGTCCTTTTTGGGTTATATACACCACAAATTTCACTCAAAATAAGTAATGCCCCCATAAACATAAGGAATATACCATAGTTGAATGCTCAGTATTTTTCATTAGAAAATTATGTTTATGGGGCCTCAACTTTTATGACACATATGAAGCAACTCGACCACAATGCATTAGAATGGATCACAGCTGGATGCTAGATGCAACATCATAAACCATGTAGCCTATACTAGGATCTAGTAAAATCATGAGAAGTACTAGATTCAATCTCCCATTTATCTTCTTAATGGTCTTATTAAATTATTTATACCATGTAAACATGAAATATTTCATGGTAAATCTCAAGAACAATGATTTATATCATGAAAATATGGATTAAAGTTCCCAAAATATATAGTCAACATGATAAAACACTACATTTCAAAGTAATTATTTGTCATCTCTCATGATATAATGGGTCTCTCCTTATCTAGATAAACTTATACTCTTGTATCTATCATAACATGATCTAATAGGTTAACCTTCTTGTTTTCAAAGTGTCATTTTGAAAGATTAGAATACATCCAGTGCACTCTGAGTGTGTTCCAAACCATATGATGATGTTGTCCATATTCATGTAATTAATTGAGTAGACCAATATTTTATCAATGAATACTAACAAAAACAAATCTAGATATGTGTGGAACATCTGATTCATAAAATCCTTCATTTCTACTACTGTTCATGATACTGATTGTCAGGACCAAATATTTATAAATGAGATATCTATAATGGAATATGGATCCTAGTATATCCAATTTTCTAACATGAACCTGATTAAATCGTTCCCTCAAATTGATATTTGTGGAATACCATGACCCTAAGATATATTAAATTGGTCAACTATATGTGGTAGTGGATTCTGGTTCTTAACTGTATGTTGGTTCAATCGATGACAATTAACACAAATCCAGAGGGAACTGTCCACCATCATGGTGGAAATGGATGGTTAACCCCATGTGAAAGTACTGAAAAATATGAAATCCTTGGATTCCATGTCCTCTATCTACCTATTAATTCCATTCCACTCTATATTAGTAATCTATTAAGGTTGAATTAATAATGGTGATTCTCTTATAAATTGATTAATAGTAACCTCTACATATCTCACATGAGATAGTGTATGAAATTGCTAAGAGAATACATCCCTCAAATGACCAACTGCATGATGTAAACCAACCTGACGTGTTTCCCAATGATCCATATAGTGGCTAGAAATTTGGTTTTTCACCCTTCCCCATACATGATGCTCGAGTCTTTATCAACCTTCATGGACAAACCATTCAACCTTTTGAATATATCTATCTGTACCTCATGATTTTAATGACACCCTACAATGATATAAATTGATACAATCATGATAATGAATTGACCAATTAACCCCAAATATGATGTCAAATATTATTATCCCAAGGAAAATTAGGTCTTAAAATAAATGAACCCATCTATCATAAGGGTAAATCCATCAATTGGAACACACAAATTTATTGATTTCTCAATGAGGAATTGAGTGTCATTACACAACAAGAATATTGAATAATGATCACAAGGAGCCCTATAAAATAAACATGTATAAATGAGTAGGAACCTACTATATCATATAATGATGAAACTAAAGTATATTATACCAAAATTATTCCATTTATTGTATATGTATCATCACTGTGATCCTTATCGATATGTTACACTTCATATATCTATCCTTATCTATGAACCTTGGAAATATCCTGAAAACCATATGTAGTACCACTCTAATGTTGTGGTATGTTATTTTTCTAGACTCCTTATATATAACCCCATCCTAGACAAGACCAGTCATTAGTGATCTAGCTCCCTTCCTAATGATGGGATAGTAACCCCACTCTTAATCAATGAGTCATTGCAGAACCATTCTCACTAGACACTAGAGGAACATCAATATGAATTTCATAATATGAACAATATTCATCCAAGATGGATACTAAAATAGGTCCTTAATAAACTTGGTCATCTTATGTTTTGTCTAAATATAGTGGTGGAATATGACAATGCTAACAGAGAAAAAACTTTGTCTGATACTACTCCCATGAGAAGGACCAAAATAGAAGTTCCCACTACTAGTCGGGGAAGCTCTGGGTCAAGGATCCAAACCTCCCTATCCAACACCTTCAACCTCTCTTAAGTTACTGTAATTAATAGGTTAATGATTAACTATTTTAGATATGGTAGTGAATCATAATGCATTCACCTATGATCATTTATCATGCCTAATAATATCCTCGATTCCCTAGCGTAGAAGAACTCATCATCTATAAGGATTCGTGTGAACTATTAGAGAACTATGAATCTTTAAGAATTGTCCATAACTGATAATGTTTTCTAATATAGGGGTATAATCTCTCTATATCTTTCAGTCCTCAATGTATGAGGATAAAATTAATTATATGATGATAGCTGGAAATATCTCAGAGTAATATCCTAATGATGATATACGAGGGTACCAATGTCTCAAAATCACATGGAAGAATCTCATATCAAATACATAGGGAGCCTCGATCTGCTCTCGTGAGGTGTCTCAAGGTTCCCAAAATTAGATATCATGGCCTCAATAAATGACCGCATAATCCATGGTCCTCCATCCCCTAAAAACATGGGTGGATGATACATTTTGAAACTCATATTTAAACTCTACCATAGTAGGGGAAGGTCATGGGGATCCCGGTATAGTATGCATGATTCATAAGAATACCTCTCGAAATAAGGCATAAAATTTACAATTTTTAATAATGGGGGTTGATTCATGTGGCTACATGAGGTAATTTTGGGGGCTCAGGACCCACCTCCTCCATAGTAGGGTTATCTCCATCCTCTTGGTGTATTACTTAAGGGCATTTTGGTAGGGTAGCTCCAAAATTTCCATGATTATTCTGTATATAAAATTTTATTATGATATTTTCATATATATAATAAAATTATAGGTACAATACTTACTATATATGAATCATACACCTATGAATGCTCCAAGATATGGTTCTATGATACATGTAGTGCCAAAGAATAATCACAAGATACTCTACAAACATCTAACTAAAAAGTCCAGGTTATGTTCAATTTCTCCATTATCATGTCATGGATTCCAGTATATAGTGTGTTAATTACATTTTATATTGGAACAAACACATTATGTTTCAATTAATTTCAGAACATTATGATAACCATTTCATTTTACATTTAAGATTATATATTTCATATGTTATAATTTGATTGTATGGGATACCCATACCAAGTAATTATGTCCCATACACATTATAAAAAATAATTTGCATCTATTTAATCACATTCATAAATATTTCAGTCTCTGAAAATAATGTTTCAGGGCATAGAAATTAAATAACTTTTTAATGAATGTTTCACCATCAAGATATTTAGGGAAAAACCATTTTTTTATAATGACATGATAATAACAAATGTTCTATTAGAATAACATGAAAATGTGCTATCAAAAAATAATAATACCATAAAACAAGGGAACAAAATTAATGTTCTATCATAATAATTATAGATATATATGTTTACATCGTATATAAGTAAACCCATAACATAATCAAGAAATCATGTCACCAAAATATGATGCAAATAATTCATGTAGAATAAATAGATATGAAATATAATATACATTCCATGTGAATATCTATGTTCCTATAATTATCCATGAGATAAAACATGTTGTTGTACTAGGACAATGGAAAATGAGAATCCATATGAAAAATAACAATTGAATCATATCATGTCTATCACCCAATGATGAAATCAATGAAACTGTAATACTTATAAGCTAGAAAAGAAATTCCATTCCAATGTAATTTAGATTTTCCGTATGTGCTAGTTAGATACACCCATGAACATGTTCATTTAAAAATTAAAACAGAATCTTAGTATCATTATTAATAACCCAAATTGTATGAAAAAAGAATAAAAAGATATGATACTACTATATGATGTCCCGACCTATCACACTCTATAAAAATTGGTAAAAATATGACCACATGGCATCAAGTGCATCTCCTAATATGCTAAACACTTCCAACTAACAATGAGAGTCTGCAAGAGTAACGCTGGGAGACAATATCCTCCTAACATGAGTGTGGAAATGTTGTAGTTTGATAATAATAAACAGTTAAAATAATTAATAAAAAAACAGTACTGGAATAATTAAATCACCTATAAATAAAAAAATCACTGGTGGAAATCACATCAAATCACATATAGAAATTTATATGATCTTTTCATGCAGATATAAAAAAGGGAATACACTGGATATATAAGTGAAAGGATACTAATGCACTATAGAAAATGACTAAAAAATAAAAATTATATCCCCCGCAGCATCGTAATCATATGTTTGGTCTTATACCCCCATAATCTATCCTATAATAGTATCATGCATCCAAATATAGATAATTCCCATTCTCCATACTTTCAACCATGATTTCTATTTTGTAAACAATCAGTTCTCGAATAGGATGTGAGATATACTTAGTAGGATAAACCAAGGCTATCAAAGCCTTATCGTCCATGAATATATAAATAATAGTGTCTATATAATAATAATAAATGTAAATTAAATATGAAATAACCCTATCAGTTTCCTTTTCCAATGGGAAACTAAACCGATACCACTATCTTCAGCCTAACCCAGAATGCCTCTGAGTGATTACCCATATGATAAATAGTTTATAAATGATGCTCAAGAACTTACACATATGCAAGGCATCCTCTGTGGATCATGTATAATATGTGAATCATGTATTTATAGGTTGAACTGAATCAAAGATTGTTCGTTGGAGTGAAAAACTAATCACTAAAATTATTTAATCAATTAATTTAATAGAAACCTGAAACCATCCATAGAATCATGTATAAGAAACCTAAGTATCACAACAGTTTTAGTATAAACCCTTCACCCTAAAATATGATCCATGTAATTCCACAAAGTATCATAGGTATCACTCTAATAATTTTATGAGGTCATATACCATTGAGTCCATCATAGTAAGTCCATGTATGGATCCCATGTGACACTATTGGTATAATAATAAGAACATTCATTTGAGACATTACATGGTATTTCATAATGGAAATCCAAGTATCACTCAATGTATAATTTAAATCACCCTCCCAAGTGTTCTAATAAATATAATTTATATTATAACGTATATATCACACATGGTGTGGTATAATTAATTTACATGTCATTTGTATTAAATAATTATGATTAATCTATCTATGATTTTTTGAGACAATGCCCATGTATCACCCTCAGCATGGTATAAAAAATGGCCAGGTTCTCTAAGAGTAATTATACCCTTAAACACCAAATTTAATTATATTAGTCATTTAATTTATATAGGATAGTTATAACTCACCTTATAATAAAGTTCAATCTCATCAAATAGTTTTAGATGGCCCATTTGGGATTAAATCATTCCATTTAGTTTAATCAATCCATCTCATTTAACTTATCATAATATCCCAATTACATGGGGCAAGGATAAAACCTCTAAAGAAGAATATAAATATAGGAAAATGTTGATTATATTATTAAATTTAGATACAAAATGTGAGGGTTGTACTACATGGGGTTCTCAACACTCATCGATAATTATGGGTATAACATGTCAAATAAACATAATCCCACAAATTAGATTTATGTGAAATGTCATTTTGGAGGTGATGAATTGAAATTATAGTTTATAGAACATTGGTGCAACATAAAAATCACTATATATTATGGAAAAAATAAAGAAACTACATATGTTAAATGTGTTGTATATTCCTAAACTATTATATGAATTTTATTCGATGTAGATTTGGAGAAACAATGGAATATAAGATTTCTATAAAAATGAAAAAAAATAGACACATAGATTTATCATTATATACAAAAAAATAAATAAATGATATAATTAATAGGATTTCTATACATACAAATATGATTCCAACATGACTACCAATGAAAAAAAAATCTAACACCAATTGAAGGTGGTTCCTTATTCATAGCTTGAGTTAGAAGGAGGAGATAACAATAATCTAGATTTTTTAGTGTATGAGAAATTAAGGATGATGAGAGGAAATTTATATTTATGTATTTAATTTAAAAATGGTTATTTTAACTAACATTTATAGGGTATGTGGTTTGGAAACATGGTGGGAAAAACTGTGTTTGAATTGTATTCCATCACTGTCCAAAGGAACCATCTTCTCGAATAGTTAGACTACAATGTTAGAATCTATTGATTGTCCAAATTGTGTTTCTACAATGTTGGGTTACAAAAAAATTGAATCTACTCATGAATATAGGTGCACAGTTGTTCAAAATATGCACAGTTCATGCATGTTATATTAATGACTCGTCCATAGTTTTTAAAATTGTCAAGCAGCCTCCCTCGCATGGTTTACAAAATGTAATCCTCAATACAAAGGGCTATATAGTTGTGATGAAAAGTAACTAATAACTATTAAACAATCATGTTTCTCTACCTATTTTACTAAAAATCAGATATTAAGGCTCCAAACAAGCCCAAGATACTCTTAATCCCTTCATTAACCCACAATGAAAATCCATTAAATGAACATAAACGTTTCATAATCAAAATTAAAGGTACCATTAAATGTTATAAAATATAAAATATTTCAATAAATTTAATGAATATATGTGATATGTTTGAAAAAATAACTACTCAATATTGTAAATATATTATTTACCTTTATTTTGTTTCATATATTTATGTCATGAAAAAATCATTCATGCATGCATATAACCTACTGTCTCCATTAATGGTGAAATTAATTATCTATATCTAAATTTATTTTATTACTCTAAATACTTATATAATTAATAAATATAGTTTTTATATCCTGGTTAACATTTAATATATAATGGAACCATTATCAAACTGTACGGACTGAAGATACAAAAGATGAAATTACATGAAAAAATAGTATTTATTTTGAATAAAATTTTAATAAGGAATTATCAATAAATTGGAAATAAAATTTCATACGTAAATCATATATGGTATCATACATATAATTATGGTATTGTAATAGATTTATAATAACCTTATATGTCTTATAAGGCATGTTTGAACATTTATGAAGGACGATGAGACTTATGGTAAGGAATTTTTATCTCAATTTATCCTCTTTGGGACATCTATTATCCTATAGACATGTCTTCTTTTTTATGTGTATATGAAACCCATTTTATATGTAAAATCGTAAATTTATTTATTACTATTATATTTCAATAATCATTTAATGATATTCATCCATGGAGCATATGATTAAATATGACCAAAGAGGTAACGGTTTTATGATACAATCTCATCATTTATCATGGTTTTTTATGTTTATTCTCTCAATGATAAAATAATATAATATATCTCTCAGAAAACATAAAAAAAAATTCATCTATATTTTTCATGAAAATACACTTCATAGTATCATTATATTCTTTTTCTGTACTCATGAGTTCAAAAGAACCTTTTTAACAAAATAACAACATTATTTCTCTCTTTAGTTGAAAAATACTATTTCATCAATATCCTTGAAATCAAAAAATGTTTTAAATAAATCATTTACTACTCTAAAATAATTTTCAAATTATGTTATTACCCTTTCTTAAATTTATTTTAAAAAATTAAAAGGAATATTTATGTAGTTTTCCAAAAATAGCCTAAATGGAATTTACCAATATTTGAAAGGATTCTTTCTTTTAACATGAATTTAATAAAAAAATTCCCACCAATCAAAACAAAATAATGTTTTAAAAATTTATTTATATTTTTTAATGGGAATTGTCAATGAAATATATTTTTAAATAAATTAATTTCTTTTATATTAAAAATGTTATTTCTAAAGTGAAAATTTTATTTTCGTCAAGAAATGTTCCAAGTGGTCTTTGAAAATAATTTTCTATCTATGATGACATCCATTTTTGTAACATATTATTTACTAAGAATATTATAAAATTATAAAATTATTAATACTTCCTCTAATATTTTATGATTATGATGATGAAACATTTATGTAACCAATTAAATTACCATACGTTTTTATTAGATGAAATATTTATGAAACCAATTTCTTTTACTAGGTTCTGATATGATTAATATTTTATGATCTCATAGAACACATATTTATTATTTTCATTATTTGATTGGTGGGACCAATTCTCCCACCAACAAAATGGGTAATGATCAGTGTTATATGAACATAAAGGGTACACTGGAAGTAATCCCAAGTATAAAATAGGGTATGTGAATATTCTACCATGCCTGAAAGAGGGTACATGGGAGGTTATACCGAGACCAAATAATGAACACCATATGTTATCCCAAGCCTAAAAGAGATCATATTGGAGGTTATACCTGGCCTAAATTAGGTACATTGGGGGTTATCTAATATCAATCATTTTATAAATTTATCAGTGGATAAATATTAATTAATATTTTCGATGCTTGGGTGTATTCCAAAAAGCTATGTATTTTGACACTATTATGCTCTCAAGGATCATGTACCTTGATTCCTTCATGATTCACATATTATGAACAAACATGATTTATAAAATAATATTTTTTAGGACCTAAAATATTAATGATAATATTTTCAAATGCTAATAACGTTTTATCATGCCCTTGCTCACATGTTATTCATTTTTTGATAATTGATATCTCACTTTTTTACCATTACTATCTATCTCTACTAACCATTTATTATGTTTTATTCCCATGGTTTAAAAGAATGGTTTAATTTATGATATGACTAATAATGGTGCATGAAATGATTAAATTAGTGGGAGAAGATATAGTTCACCAATGAACCAGTAGGTTAGGTTTCCAGGTAACAAAAGCACTAGACCAAAATGATTCTATCATGTATAAATTTTTATTATATAAATATTTATCTATTATGATGTAATGTTAATTTTTGAGATATATGGGTATTTATATGATTATTCATTTTGGTTTCATTTCAGTTATACCACTGACTTGGGTGGGGACTCAATATTTCAAAATGTTAATAAATTCTATCATGGTAAGTTATATCTTAGGGATGGTGATTAGTTTCAATAGTACTGTGAAGATTGGTTTTGGATTTAGGGAAATGATGTTTTAGTGTTTTGATTTCATATATATGGCCAGAGGCCCATGTCATTGTGTTATGTCAAACATATCAATTCAATAATATTTTATTAAACTATTTATAATTTTGGTAGACTGAGTCACGGATTTTGGGGAGAACAGTGGTACATGAATCATATATTAATTGGTTCCAGTTTCCCTGACATTCTTGAACCATCTCCCAATATATTCCCTTTTGATTTTGGAAAATCTTTCCTATTTTTATATCATTCCATGCATGAATGAAACATTGATCCCAGGAAAATTTCAAAATCAGGACCTAATCAATAATTAGGCAACAGTTTAGGGGCACATTCTGGATCTCTTCCATTTGCATAGACAGCAAGCAACATATCCACCCATGGATAATCATGATGGTATTTTTCTGATGGTATAGGTGGTTTATTCATGTTATACAGTGTAGTTGTAGTCCTGAATTTAGATGATGATGATGAACATAGGATGAGTGTGATTTTTTTGTTTCATAGGTAGATATTGGAAAAGTCTCATGGTTATCTATTCTAATCGGTGGAAAGAGAATGATATACTACTCGCATATCAAAACAAAATAGGTGATGGCATGATCTTGAATCTCTAAGAGTATTAAGTCATATTGAGGATAGATTGTGACATACCTATAATGGTTGAGGATTAATCCCTTGGTATTTTATGACCTGCCAAGAATTAATAGATAGGAATGCAGTGGATTGGTCATTAGGGTATAGTAAGTAGAATACGTAAGATAAATGTCATCGTACCTTTCTTATAAATAGAGAATTTTTAGATATATGATGTGAGGATCTCTATTAACTAATAATTCTACTATCACCTAATGAAGTTCCTCATCAGGGACATGGAGATAGAAGTTAAAGACATAGTCATTTGAAAGAAGTAGATGATTATAACCCAGATCCACCTTATGTGATCCAATATGAAATCTATATCTTCTCTATATTAGCATCAATTTTGATAGAAATAGGATTTAACTAATACATTTTAGATTTATCCAATTCACATAAACTATTTAGGTCATCTAAGAATATTTTTATACCATAATAGATGATGAAACCTAATAGATAATATTCTATTTTCACAATTTTTTGCTCAAATTATGATTTGCTTCTTGGTAGGGAAATTGTTTTATGCGACCTTTTCATACCTATGAAGATTCCTTGGTATTTCCTTCTATTTATTGGTTGGTTTTTTCCATCAAATCATATACTGAATATTTCCATTAGAGGATGCAGTGAAAATGGGTACATAGGTTGAGATTTTTCTCACAATAAAGATGGAAGTATATGCAGAGAAAGATAGCATCATTAATATGAGATTGTATAAAATATCTAATCGATTTTAAATCTGAAATATTTATGAATCATATTCAATATATGATTCATACCCCATTGTAGTAAAGGAGTACCTAAAAATATTCCCCAAAGACATATGTGGTTTATATCCTCATTGAGATATCAACTTAGGCCATTATGTGCCCCCAGGGGAAGATTTTTTATAATTAGTATCATATATTAAAACTCATACAGGTCATTGAGATCTTAAATTTTATTTGGATATCCTTTATTGGAAATGGATTATCAATCCCAGTTTGTCCCATTGGGATGATGTGATATTATCTTCCATTATGGTTAATAATGTAACAAGGTTATGTGTCAATTATCTTTGCCTGAATCAAGAGAATTTATGAATAAATATCTATTACCATGGATTGATGACTTATTAATGTAGTTTTAAGGTAGTGGTGGTTATCAATGATTGAAATAAAGTTATCAAATCTCTAGATATGTGTACGCAGGGAGGATGTACCAAAGATGATATTTTGAGTTCACTACATTCATTTGTAGTACCTAGTGATGTATTTTTCTTAACTAATTCCTGAACGGTGTTTTTTGAACTGATGAGTAATATATTTTTTCCATTCCTAGAATAGATCATGTTTATTTATATCATGGACTTATCATTTACATTGTATTGGAGGTTGATCATGTAGATCATTTTGAGGATGATCATAGATGTAACATAAGACAATCGATTATATGGATAACTATTAATTTGTATCTTATTGATAATAGATTTCCTCTTTTTAGGATATGTCATCTCAAAGGAGGGGGTAGTTATGGTCCCAGAAAAGATATATATAGTGTATTTTTTAGAACAACCACAATCATGAAAGAGGTGTGAAGCATTTTTGGATTGGATAGATATTACACGAGATTCAAACTAGAATTATCTTTTATTGAAACAACTATGTATTCCTTGAAACAAAACGAGAAACCATTTATATTTTCAGATTCATTCCAAAATTCCATTAAAATGTTAGTATAGTGGTGGATAAGTGCTACCAATATGATGATGTCATAGTTTAGGACTGTTATCTAGTGTTATCTAATACTCTTGGAGCTAATAATGATTTTGTGTTGATACATGGGAATGTTTTTATAGTGTATGGATCTAAAAATATAGGACCATGTGAGTATAACTATATAACATGTGACATAGATCGGGTAGTCATGGTGTTTTTGGAAAATACATTAAAACAAAACATTCATGGATAGTTTTAATTTTTCATACAAAAACATTATCAGGTATATCATGAGGCAGTTGGTGTTAAACTGAGGTAGAGGTTATGGAAGGATTTACTACATGATTACAACATCCAGATAGTATATACTCAATGTAATGAAAATTTAGTGGAATATTCTATTAGTAGAAATTCACACCCCTAGATTCTAACTGAGGTGTCAATGTATTTGAACCAGTTTTAGTTATTTTTGGTTGGTTTGGATAGATAAATCACAATGGGAAATGGGTTTTTTTAAGATCCCATCACCTGTCGGAAACATTCCATATAGAGGGACTAGTTTTGATTATATAAAATTTCCATTGTAAATACTTTTATCATGTCTTGTACGCAAAAATATGAGAAAGGTCTTGGCAATATATATATATAGTTTTCACAAATACCCTTCATAATTATTGTTTTTTGTGAGGGGAATTAATTCCCATCTCAAATAAACTGTGGGAATAAGGGAATTTGTGAGGAGACCTATCAAAAATAATTTTTTTTATCACTAATGCACTTATTTATGGTGGGTACTATTTGGGAGACCCTTCACAAAACGTCTCATCTCTATTAATCAAACTTATATATGCTCCCCCAATCAGATTTCATTTCATGTATTCTTAATCTGAGCTCTCCTCGTCTCCTATTATTTCTTCTCTTCTTCATTTCTTCAGTTAAATGTATATATTTTTACAGCAATGAAAATTTTTAGTTTTACATCAAACAAAATCTCATTTTTTGTCGTTATTTATCTTTTTTAATTATAAATTCATTTAATTAAATTTTTATTATAATTTAGTTTTTTTAATTAGGAGTAGTTATCATTAATTATAAGTAAATATTTATACTTAGTAGTAATGATTTTAAAATAGAAAAATTTATCTTTAATTTTTAATAATATTTTCCCATCAGAAGTAGTTTAAATTTAAAATATTTAATTTAAAATTATAAGTACGAAGTTTTGATTAATTATAAGTACTTATAATTGAGAAATAAATAGTATTAATTAACAGAAGTAGTCATAATTTATAGTAATTTCTAATGATTAACAATAATTATCCATTGAAAATACATAAAACAAATTTTTAATAATCATATATAATCAATAATAATTTAAAAACAATTATTAAAAGGATGATGTAATCATTGAAAATTTGAAGTAATCAGTAAAATTAGTATAAATTCATAAATATTTGTGGTAATTATTATGATTCATCAGTAAATAGTGAAACATATTTGTTATTAGACAAAATTAGCAACAATGAGGAGTAAATATTAAAAATTATAGGAAATAATGATTAATTAAATTAAATTTCTGAAATTTAGAAATAATCATTTAAAATTTTCAGTAACGAGTGTTAATGAGATAAAATTAGGGGAAATGAGAATTGATTATTTTTATTTAGCAGAAAAGAGTGGTAATTTATTAAAATTAATGAAAATGAGTAGTAATTAGTTAAAATTACTCGAAATGTGTTGTAAATAATAAAATTTACCAATAATGAGTTTTATTTAGTATACAATATGGGTAATGAGTGTTAATTATAAAAATGTACCATCAATTAGAGGTGCATTGTAAAAGAATACATGTAATGATCATTAATTAGTAAAAAATAATTTTAATGAGCAATAATTAGTAAAAACCTACAATTTGAGGTAATTGATAAAATAAATACCTGTAATGAGTGGTAATTGGAAAAAAAATACCTACAATGAGAGGAAATTATTAAAAAATACTAAAAATTACAATTAATGAGTATTAATGAGTGGTAATTAGTAAAAAATATCTGTATAGAGAAGTAAAGAATAAAAAACTAGTAATGATTGATAATTAGTAATAATTTTTTAAAATTAGCATAAATTTGTTAATAATTAACTATAATGAACATTATTTACTATAAATTACATGTAATGAGTGGTAATTTGTTATAATGATCATTAATTTGGAGTTTATATTTTGAATACCTTCCTTATTATAGGTAATGGATGAGCTCCAGGTTGTGGTAGGTTTGATTTAACCACTATTGGTTACAAAATGTAAATGGAATAACATATCTATGGTTTTTATGAGAGGAAATCAATGGTTAGTGGAAGGTTATGTTGCAGTCGGGGAGATTATAAACTAAATTACTAAGTCAAATCACTTTTTATACATCAAGTTTAATAGTTATGTTGAATGTTTGGGACAATTTTAAGTGACTAATATCATATTAATTAATTCATTACCCTTGAGTGTTGTCTCTCACTATGACACACAATTTACATCCCGATTGTGGAATAGATTGTAGGATGATTTTGGGACACAGTTTCAGAAGACAATGGATTTTCACCCAAAGAATGAGGGATAGAATGAGTGAACCATTCATTTCCTTTAGGATATGTTTAGGGTTTATTTTTATATTTTTTATGATGTTGTGATGATATTTTGGCACAGGTTAAGTGTATGTATAACAACAGTTATCCCTCATTGATTAGTGTTACACAACATGATTCCCTTTAAAGAGGACCATGTTGGTCACAATAGTATTGGTATGATTTTGGATGAAAAAAACCTATGGATCCATAAATGGTGTATGTGATGATTTAAAAGTTATAAACAATTCATAAAATTATTGAGATAATGGAGTTCCATAAAAAATATTAAGAAACAATTCAATAGAAGCCCTTCGAGTTGTAGGATGGTGAACTCGTGTTACAAAATTTATCACTTCTGCATGAATTATCCATATTAGGATACAAAAAAAGATATCTATGACGTAAAACATTGTGTTCATAATTATACACAACTTTGGAAAGGTTTCATATCACCTATACATACCCCCACAGATGGATCGAGTACAAGATGTGTTCCACATTTTGTAGTCGAGAATATATATACATGATATAAAAAAAACATTACATATGAGAGATAAAAGAGGCTTTATGCTATACCGAATAGTATTTTATGATCAACATGAGAGGATACTAGGTAGTTGAGTTGTTTCCCTAGTGTGTGTCACATGTTAGGATTTTGGTAATTTTGAAATATGGGAATCTGAGCGGCTTTGTCTCACAAAGAACTCCCACTAGGGTTCCCTCTGTTGTGTTTTAGTGGGGGAGGCATGCACACCGAAACCAGAATCATCTCCTCTCATTCTTCATAATTATTCCCTTTATTTTTCTATCTTTCATTTTATTATCCCAATGTTCTATCTATTTATCACATTTCCCCCCACTCCATGACTACCATTTATGCCCTTTTGCATCCTTGGATCTCTCTGGAGCCCTATTTGGCTCCTCCTCTACCCTGCTATTATAGGAGGACTCATTTCTAACCATATATTGGCCTTGGTCATCTGATTTTCTTGATATGTTTTGGGAAGTTCGTGTTGAGTCTCTTGAGGTACCCAGGACTATGTCTTGGGTTTTTCATCATCCCCCTCGGTGTAATATTTTTTGGAGTTTTTGTTTCATCAGTGTGATATATTTGTGAATTTCAACTGGTGGTGGATTCAACAGCCTGATTTGGTGGTCTAGGTGTGGATACATCTCTATTGAAGAAATTTCTACATTAATTTTTTTTGTTGGGTTCATGTTCCTATTTCTCTCTCCATATCGGTATGTTATGGTTGTTTCACGGAGGCTTTAGGAAGTGTGTTCATTCGATCATGGTGTTACAAGAGGCATTTCTAAGCCTTGATCTATTCATAGATGGTTATTTTTTTAATTATCTTCAATTAAAATTAGATCTTGTTTTTCAGTATGAATGTTATCTCATTAGTGATTTATTAATTGGATTGTAATTTGATTTGGATTTTTTTAGATTTACTTCATTGTTGATGGTGGTCCTAATTTGCATTGCTGGTTTTGTTATTGTTAGTTTTAGTGGTGGCCATTGGATTTCTTCTTGATATTTTTGGTTTTCTATTTTAATCATTTTTATGATCTTCAATGGACTCCACTAATCTTGGAAGTGTTTTTTGGATGTAGATGACTATGATGTTGATTGGGGAGGTGATAATGGATTTCAGTGAGTGATTCGCATCGGCGGTATGGTGAGGTAATGAGTAAATATTTTCCGGTTGTGTGATATAAGGTAATGTGGTGACTGAAATAGTAATGATGATGGTTTTTTTAATTTATAATTTTTATTTGTGTTTCTTATTATTTCACTATCATATATAGTCATTTGGATGAGGTATATACTAAAGAGGTGATGACGATAGTGATGGTTGATAACATTCGGGCGGGTTTTTTTTAATCCGTTCATGGATGTTTTATGTCATATAATGTATTTTTATTTGAATATTGGTATTTTTTATTTGTTTTATGATGTATGCAGTTCCCACTAAACCTATAATTTTCTTTTATATAATTGAAAATAAGAGATTTTGATTGAGTGTATCATGTGGAAGAGTAGGAATCTATAATAGTGATCATGGATGCGAGCTATTAACATCATATTACAAGATATTAGGTAATTCAATACCCTTTTATTTATTTTAAATTCTTTGGAAATTGTTCTAGGCTGTTATTTGCATACTTTTAAAAAAAATCAGTGTTTTGGGGTTGTTGATAGTTGGCACACTAGTATGAAAAACCATGTTGTTTTCCAAAAGAAACAATTTCCACAAATCAAAAAAATGTGGCCATATATTATAAGAGTTTTTAGGTTTATATCATGATTAGAATATCTAGGAACCCATTACATACGTGATGTAAGGGGATGGATTACTACTAACCATGTGACCAAACACTGAAACCATGAACATAGGATTTTAATCCCATGATAATTTCTTTAGAATATTGGGGCCTATTGTTTAACATATAATAATATAAAAATTGACCCTAATAAATATCCATGAATTTTGGTGTCTCTTTAAGGGATTTATTATCTCATCCAACCTTATTTCTTGCAAATCGATGAGTCGGTGGAATATCTTGAATCCTCATTGGAAATTGGTTTCTTCCTTGATTTTGGTTTTCTTTCTTCATTATTTCTCTCCCACTGAGAGTGGTAAATCATTACTATGTTAATGGTTTTAATATTTTTTTTAATAATATTGACTCTAGGGTAGGACCCTTGATGTTTTGTCCTTCATTATCGGTTTGATTTTCCCATTGCATGTGGTGATTTGATTGATGGTTTGATTTATAGTAGGTGGTTCTATAAGGATTTACCCTAAAATTGAATCCTTATATTTCATGAATGAATTGAAATGTGTTTTTAATTGAATTATAAAATCATGATTTTGAAATGATTTGATGTTTGATTAAAAGATATATAAATTGTGTAAAAATATTAACTTCAATGGAATTAAAATTGGGGGGTATAATTTTAGAAAAAATGATGTTTTTAATTGAATAATGAATTGATGAAATGATATGCAATTTTATTATTTGGAAAATTTGTTTTTAAATGGAAAATTTTTGAATGACTGAAATATGATAAAAACCCATTCATTATTATTTAAATTAAAAATGAATGTTGAAATTGAAATTATGAATTGAACTATGAATGATGAATTGATATAAAATGATTTTTTACCAATGAATGATTGATTAATTTAATTTTGAACATGTGAGACTGATTAGTTAGTTGTTGATTTGTATAAGAATTATAGGACTCTGACTCCCTATTAATGAATAGACAAGTTATGAATTTTTATTAGTATCATTGGCCATTGACTAGGGATGTTTGAACACATACATTATCCATTATTGATTATTGGGTATGTATGAGGATATGAGATACCAAAAAGAATGTAACTTATGAAGTTTTACCATGGTGATTTTTTTTTCTTGAATTGATTATATATACCATTTTTAAATTCATGTTTTATTCATACTAACTATATTATATAAATGTTTTATAGAAAATTATAATTTAATCCTATTTTGATATATATCTCATTTTAATTATTTTAATGAATGATTTTGATTAAAAAAAATTAAATGAATTTTCATTCCATGTTTTAGTAAAATTGAATAAATAAATTGTTAATTGATATGGATTTTATTATAGAACACATGTTGAGACCCTTCTAGGATATTTAGCTCACAACCTACGGTTTCCTTCGAGTGTCTGTATATTTTGTTATTCCAAGTAAAGGGAAATGGAATGTGATACTTGGAGGTGGTAGTTGTACAAGATCTATAGGGAATTTGGAGTGATGATTGCGACTAGTGGAGATAAAGTACACTTATTACATATGTATTATAGAACTTTATCTTGATTAAGGATTTGTAGTACATTAGATTATGATTTAATTGTAATGTTTCTATATCATTTTGTGAGTCTTATCCTTGTAGAGTGTTTCAAATACCAAATTTCTATTTATTTATTTCTTTCAATTTCGTCATTAATATAGAAAAATAATTCCTTTTCATGTTGAAATGGGTCTACATTCTGGATACCTTCCCATGGGGATCATCAGTTCCCATTAATCTATGTTAAAACTATATTAAGTATCATTGTATTGGGGTATCCAAGATGTTTTGTGACATAACGGTATTAAAGGAGGTTGAGAGTCTCTCTATGATATCAGTTTGTAGTCTGAATTTTTTGGGTAGACAGGATGTCAGATTGTAAGGACAATATTGGTATTTGTGAGCATGTGTCTTTCTCGCTCTCATCAAAGAAATAATTAAGTAACTATTTTTATAGAAAAAATTTGGCTTTAACAATAAATAGATCTAATTATGGTCATTTTCATAGATTGATCAGAATATTTTGAATCCCTCGAAAACTGAATTCTGTCATATGGTAATATTAATCGTATCACACATTCTTTAGTTGATGATATGAGTAATATTTATTATGTTTTAGTTCTTCCTAGTTATGTTTTGAAGTATCATTCATTTGAGTATATTTATGAACTATACACTAAATGACACTCCTAGAGAACCAAAACAAGTGAATCCTCTAGGTAAATAATATCTTGATGAGATAGTAGTGCATGTTATCAATTATTTGGAACAGGTAGCTTCACCCATTACCAATCATGTTCTGGTAGTGGATTATTTTTGGGATGAAACTATATATCGTTATCTAGTGTGTTTTCAATATAAAACAATATATTTTTAAAGATTGAATGGCCCTCAAGATGTATAGGATTGGATAAAAATGACAAATTTTATTTTTTAGTTCTTGGAAATACCTTATAAAATAAAAATAAAATGTGTTACTCCCTTTAATAGGGTTGGACCTAGTAGGACATGAAAGGATTTGATGGTTATAACATTAAAACACAAGTAATTTGAGTGTAAAGTCTTCATTATTCTTTTTACTAAGTTGTTATGTCTATAATCAATTATCATGGTGATGTCTATAGTGTTTCTCAACCTCATGTAGGGTAAAAAGACTGTGAATCGATATGAAAATATCTTTTTTGAACTCATCTATTTTTCTCATGAGGTAGTGATGAATTAGAATATAAAGGCACAAATGTTTCAATTTGGTATTCATTATATTCTAATTCTTTCATTCTGAATATCATGAGTAATGAGGATGTTCTGGATTGATCATTGATGGATATGTTCGACATGGATAGCACATCATGGTTAATGATAATACCTCTTAATACTAGTGGTGATTCGGTTAGTTCCATTGTATAAAAGATAAATAATGGTGATTATAATCGTGGTTTTGAGAGATTAAATCATCTAGACCTCCTATTCTATTTGGAATAATCCATTTGGATTTATATGTTTATTGAATGTTTGGAAATTCTTTGAATGTTTATACTGAGGGTCCCGAGATCTATTGTACATTATGTTATTTAGTCCAATCCCAGAAATTTTTTCTAGTAATTTATGCTCTTAATATTGTAATGGGATCATCATCACCAAAGACTTCCTCGGTGAAATTATATTCTTCAGGAACTAAGGGGATCTATACCCAAGCATCTGGAACGATGCTTCTTCACATAGTGAAAGTGTCTAAAAAAGAATATAATGTGGATCCAGTAACAATGAGATGTACCATTGTGTCACCCCAAACACTTCATGGTATTTTTCTCTTAAATAAATTATAGTTATGTCCTATATTTCATGAAACACTGAGCCTATATGGAACAACAAAAGGTTACTTATAAGAGATATCCATAACCTAGCCAATAAACTTAAATTTTCCAACTCTGTGATTTGAATTTCGAAAATATGACATACACTAGTAAAAATCCAGCATATACCAACACATTTTTCCCAAAAGTTTAGAAAAACAGGTTGTTAAACAAACCAATACCAACCGTTCTAGTAAACCGTTGGCATAGGCTATTATATGTTGGGTTTTCCCAACGATTTAACAAAACGGTTTGGAAAGAAAACAATTAATCACGGTTTTTATTAACTGTTGGAAAAAAATATACCCAATTTAGGGATCCCTCACGACATTTCAACCCTGCGTGAACCCTCTCTTCACCTCCTAACCCACTCCTCCCCTCTCTAACCTTGATCTCCTCCCAGTCTCCATCTCAGCCTCCCAGCCTCTGCCTTCACCTCCCGACCCCCTCCCTCTCCTCCAACTAAGTTCCCCTTCCCCTCTCGACTCCTTCTCCAATGATGGCGGCCCCCTACCCTCTCGTCTTCTGGCGACGTTCTCCCATCACCTATCGTCTCCCTCTATTGGTGACATCCCCCTCCCCTCCTGGCTCATTCTTCTATAATGACGTCCCCTGGCCCCCTATCAAGTCGTTCACGAGACCCCCCATGGTCAAACACCCTGTGGGATTTCCCCCTATCTCAGATCTCTCTCCTCCAACCAGGGTTCTTGATGGGTACATCTAGGTAAGAATTAGTCTTCTTTTTAAAAAAATTATGCAACAAGGAATGCTTTGTTACGTTCATAGTTAGGATAACCATTTGTATTAATCATTTATTTTCTAGAGATTTTTGTTGTAACCAGCTCATGGTGTGGTGAATTATTGGTTAAATTGTAAATTTTTTCAAAATAGAGTCTTCCAAAAATGTCGAATTAGATATACATGTTTTATTTCAATCATTCGAACAGTACATTCAATAAAAAGTTCATGATTTTTTAAACACTACATATTTTCCTCTATAGACACTTATTAGACATTATATTGTGTTGGATTTTGTTTTTTAATCATGATATATATGTGATGAGGTTGTATTGTCATTAAGATGTGCAATGATGTGGGTTAATTGGAGGTGAGTGATGCTATATGAGATTTTATGGGTTATTTTGAGGAGTTTCTCTCACTTTAATTGATTGGTTCATAAAACATAAGTTGGTGTTATATATATTATGTAATTGGAATTGGTAAAGTAAAATGTTGGTCTCGGATTTCCAACTTGGTTTTTTAAATGGTGTTATCTATCAAAAGTGGGTATATATATATTTACTATGTGTGTATTTTCTAATTGACCAATGTATTTATTAAACTGACCATGCAATAAACATTTACAACAATATAGAAGCACCATAGAAATCATAGATAGATACTACACACCATAAGACACCCATGGAAGAAACCCCTTGACATCTATGGATAGTTAATGGGGCATTAACTTAGGAACTGAAGTTGATTGGTAGTCATGCCTTGAAAAATTCCCATT
This sequence comes from Viscum album, assembly GCA_963277665.1. Taxonomy (NCBI): domain Eukaryota; kingdom Viridiplantae; phylum Streptophyta; class Magnoliopsida; order Santalales; family Viscaceae; genus Viscum; species Viscum album. The sequence goes on from OY728157.1 coordinate 1,479,287,369, forward strand.
GCTGGTAGAAAATATACCAACACCTTTATTCTTAGTAGAGTATAATGAAATTTTTTACACCCTCATGACCAAGTAGACCATCTGGTTCATGGAATGATGCCCAACCAGGTTCAAGAGTAGGATCAACTAATAAACATTGATTGTGGTCCCTTTGAGGCTATTTCCATAGTGAAGAGGGTTTTCTGCACAATATTTAACTCAACTAATGTAGCACATGTTCATATTCAATGTCTATGTGTACTGGTATGGTGTTTCAATTAACGTGCTATATAAAGAACATAATGAAATATGAAGAGACTGTTAAATAAAATGTTTTCCCCCTTTCTTGTAGGAACATGATTTGACCCATGGGGTGTTGTGGTTCTTATATATTGGACAATGACATGTATAGTCACAGGATACAGGTATGTTTTTGTTTAGTTTTTATTTTATTTTCTTTATCAAATTGGCCTCTTAGGTATTTTACTTCCTTCTACAGATGGAGGGTAGTGATGCAATCCTAACTAGTTAATGTTGATCTCTTGTATATTGTAATACCATGAGGTGTGAGTGTGAGGAAACATTCAAAGCTAGAGGGGCCTTGGGGTCCTCCAGGAGATGGAATTGTTTTTCTAAAACATTGTGTGGAAATATTTCTAGAGTATGTTGGAGTCATGAAATAACCCCATGTGTCTCTATGAGATAGCATAAATATCCCCAAGTGTCTCCAAATTTCTCTATACATCATATCATCCTCGCACGGGTTATCCACCCACCCAATCCTATCAAACATATCCTAGTTTATCCTCTTAGTTACATAGTCTAGATTTATCTCTCAAGGATTATCCCATGAATCTATGCACATCTCATCATCCAACTAGACAAAGAGGATTATTCACCTTATGAATGTCCTAGTCAAAAATGTACACCATGACAGAACCATCTACAATATATTCTCAATAATCTAGTCAAGAAACTCATCAAAATAATGTATTATAACCCATCCCCACTAACCAGGTTCCATCCTAAGCTAAATCACACCAAGCCTCTTGGCATTATAATGCCAATCTGTCCAAAAATACCCAATACCAACACTAGAATCTCATCCTTCATCTCTTTAGTTGAACTTTTGAATCATTAAATGGAGTAAACCCATTCATAATACATTTTATATACTCATAGGGACCATCCCACCCTAAGAACCTACCAAGATTCCAATCCATCCTCATAAGTATTTCCTCATTAAACGCTAGATGTACAATTGCCACTCCTTTCAATTCAAGGCCCAATACTCTTAGGAGTAGTTTACTTGATATAAATCCTAATTGTTAGTGACATCAATTACATTAAACTTCATAAATGTCAACTAAACCCGACATTCCAAGAATTATTCATGTGGAAAGGCCCCATGGAAACATGCTAAGAACTAAAACCATAAATAATAATGACAAATACATGCATCATTTTTAAATAAATATCTCAAGTGTAAAAATAACATCCAAGACTAATAATACCTCATCCCCTGTATCGAAAAAAACCAAACTAAGTTGAAACACATGCCGAATTGATTATATACCATTAATAGTAATAGTAATTGTTAATTAATAAGAATTTACTATTTGATAGTATCATTTTGAAACATTGATCTATTTCCCCTTTTCTTGTAAGAACATGATTTGACCCATGGGGTGATGTGGTTCTTATATGTTGGGTGGTGACATGTATAGTCACATGAGATAGGTATGTTTTAGTATAGTTTTTATTTTATTTTCTTTATCACATTGGTCACATAGATCTTTGACTGATTGTTATGGATAAAGGGTAGTTATATTCTTTGAAAGGGGCTAGAAGGAGTTCAGATTGATTGAGTCCCCTGGCTATTATTCGAGATAAGATTATATGGTTACTACTTGTCTCACACCTCATGTAATTGGGGATTTAGTGTTTTTTACTCCATATTATGTTTTCGGTTGGGTGTTGGATCGTTTCATGTCGGTTAGGGTGGATTTGGTTCTCTGCTACCAATCTAGGTAAGGATTTAATTCCATTGGTTGGTTTCTCACTGGTTATGTAGAATCCATCATGTGGTTAATGGTTTTTAATATTCTTTGTGTAGTGCATTGATCCATGCTCCTTGGTTTTGAGTCGCCAAGTCAAGGGAGACTTTCTTGCGTGTACATAGGTAAGTAAGTATTTGTATGTGGGTTCCCCCATTACGTGTATAGTCACCCATGATGGTGATTATGCACGTATGGGGCTAGGTGTGCCCATTTATATAAATATAAATGCATACACATGTGAGTGGAGACTGGTATATGCATATAAAAATATGTTCAAGGATCCCCTTGAACTTGCTCATTGCCATGCGGGTGTGTGCATAGGGGCTAAGTGTCCTCACATGTGTGTGAAGGTGCGTATACCCAGTGGAGGAGCAGGAGATTTTAGTTAGAAACATACAAGAGCTGAAGTGGAAAGCTTGGTTCCACCTTGAGGTAGAGACCCTTTCATAGCCTCTTCAGTTTAAGAATTCTTTAAATTGAATTTAGCTTATTTCTTAATTCTTCTTAATTATATTTAATTTCATATCTTGAATAAGTGTTATTTAATATAATTGTTTCATATGATAAATAATGTCATGTTTTTATAATAAAAGCCCTCCAATGGAGGTGCGCTGTCTGCGAAAACTCACAGTGATTGTTTAGGTTGTATGATTCTTTTCTGTCATTTTGTTTCCCTTTAGAAATTCCGTCATTGTGCCGCTCAATAAAACCTTATAATGATTCCTTGTTATAACATATTAAATAGTTTATTTGTTCTATCATGTTTTTTGTGACCTTTTCTTATGGAGAAACTCGTTTTGGGTGTTTTCCTGGCCTCTTGGACATCCCTTTTGGTGTTTACCCGAGCCTATATATCTAAAAAAACTGATTGTGTCATTGTTTAACACCAGTCTGGTTTATGGTGCTCCCCACCATAAGCTTAAACATAACACCGTTTGGGGTGTTATCCTAGCCTGGATGTACATTTAATTTTATATATATATGAATTCTCCCATAAAATTTGTGTTACATCCTGAGATGTTAAAACATACTCAAATTATATTGTTCACAAGGTGACTGAAGTTTTATTAGCGGTGTTCTAGGAAATGCATATACCCTTCACTCATGGCCGGTAGATGTTGCCACGTGGATGTCGTTGGATTGGGTCAACACATCGTGGTCATGCCACGGTCACACCATGGTCACGCCACAGTCTCATTGCGGTCACTCCTCGGTCACCCCGTGGTCACTCCGCGGTCACGCCACGGTCACGCTGTGGTCACACCGCTATCACATCGCGGTCATACCACGGTCACACCGTGATTTGGCCCTACTCTAGGACAAAATCATGCGGTGGATCAAATTTCTATAGGAATTCGATATATGGTACCTGTATAGAGTTTTAGATACATTAACTACCTATAGTTAATCAAGAGAGAGGCCCTCAGGTATAAAATCTCTAGATTGAGTTTCCCATGAAAATATTTAGTCACCTATAGACAACATTGGAGATGATGGTAAAGCATGATACTTGTATTCTACAAGGACCATCTATGCGATCGAGGGACATCATAGTAAATTTTTGATAATAAGAAAACTTTAGAATTATTTTATAATGATATTTTTATTTGGAAAACACTCTACAATGTTTTTTTAAATGATAACCTATTTTTGGAAATTTTTTCAATTCCATTAGAAAATGGGATTGTGTTAATTATTTTCATGGTTTTAAAGTGATATTAATATACCATAATGAAAATATTTTAATGTATTTAAGATGAATGTTCTTTTAAAATAGATGCTTTTTATTAGATCTATGACAGTATTCCATGAGTCTTGTGATCAATGTTGAGGCCGACTAATCACAATTTCTGATGGCGAGGTGACGATCAGAATGTTGCCTCGCCTCCTCTAGCTCCCTTTTCTCCTGACCGGAAGATGCTACCCCATGGATGTCGTTGGACCGGGACAACATGTCATGGTAATTTTGTGGTCACACCATGGTCACACCGCGGTCATGACGTGGTCACGCTGTAGCACACTGTGGTCAGGCCGTGGTGAGGTCATGATTTAGCCCTGCTCCAGGATGACACGTCGCGGCGGTTTGCAGTCCTGTGGGAATTCAATGTATGATACCTTCATAGAGATTGAGATACATTACCCACCTATAGTTAATGGGGAGGGAGACCCTCAGGTAGAAAATCTCTAGATTGAGTCTCTTATAAAAATATTTAGTCACCTGTAGACAACATTGTATATGAGGGTGAAGCTTTCTACTTGTATTCTACAAGGACCCAACCACACTCGAAAACAGACGCACGCACCCAACCACACGAACGCACGCTCCCAACCACCAACACAAGGAGGCCACCACAGTCCACCTACGAACCATCAACCACCAAAAAAACACAATCCAACCGGCACCAGCCCACATAATCCACCTCCCACCTTCATTTCAGCCCGCTGCTACCCGCATCCAAGCATGCAGCAGCCCCCCTGCCACCTTCGAATCATCCTGCACCGTCCCCCCACCACCTACAACCATCCCCCTCCCACCATAATTCCAGCCCCCTTCCACCTGCATTCGAGCCCATACCAGCCCCCATCAACCTACAATCCATCCTGCACCATCCACCACACCGGCCACCACACCAACCCCCACCCCCAGCCTCCTACAAAACACTGATACCAGCCTTCTACCACCTGAAAACAGCCCCAACCACCAGTTCCAACCCTCAACAGCCCACACCATCCCCTTCCACATTCCCAACAACCCCCATCCACCTACAATCCAACCCACAACAGCCCCCTTCCACCTATTCCAGCCCGCACCAGCCCCCTACCATCCCCCTGTCGCCTGCCTTCCTTCCCGCAAAGCCCTGCCACCCCTGTGTACCGCCCGCCCACCCCCCTGAAAACCCCTACCCTCAGCACAGCCTTGTGACCCCCGATAATAGCCTTCCCACCAACATATACACCCCTGCCACCTGGATATCCCCCCCCCCCCCACACATGGATAGTCCTCCCACCCCCATGGACACCCCATACCCCCCCTGGACAGCCCTGGAACCCCTGTGGCAGCCCACCGACCCCACCCCGCTTGGAACCCCCATGGACAGCCCCCACCCCCTGACACCACCCCACCCCCTGGACACCCCCAGGGATAGCTGACCCCCTTGGAAACCCCCACGGACAGCCCCCCTCCTAACCGACATAGACAACCCCCCCCCCCCCACACCCCCTAGACACATCGTACCCCCCAGAATTCCCTTCCACCCATATGGATATCCTGCCAACCCCCTGGAACGCCCATCCCCATGTGGATATCCCCCCACCACCTAGACACCCCATACCTCCCTAGACAGCCCCACCCACCCCCGTGGACACCCCGTACCCCCTGGATAGCCCCTCCCACCCCCTGGACACACCTTACCCTCCATACATCCCCACCCACCCCCTCGATAGCCCCTCCCACCCCCTAGACAGCCCCTCCCCCTCGTGGATATCCCCCACCCCGGTGGAAACCCCCCCTGGACACCCCTAACCCTCGTGGAAAACCCTCCCACCCCCTAGACACCATGTAACCCCCTAAACAGCCCCTCCCACCACCCTAGACACCCCCACCCCAAAATAGCCCCCCACCCCCATGGACAACCCCGCCCTCCCCCTTGACAGCCTCGACCCCCTAGATAGCCCCACCACCCCATCGACCCCCCCCACCCCCACCTCTGGATATTCCACCACCCCCTAGACAGCCCCCAACCCTGTGGACACCACCCTACCCACCTGGACAACCCCACCCCTGTGGAAACCACCTACCGCCATGGACATCCCCCCCACCCCCATAGACACGACCCCACCCCCTAAAAACTCCCACCCCTGGAAACCCCCACCCCCTATAAATCCCCCCAACCCCCTAGTCCCCACTACATCCCCATGGACATACCCCCCTCCCACCCTGGATGGCCCCCCCTTACTAGCCACCCTCAACCCCTAAACAGCCCCCCAATTCGGTATGAATTCATATAGAATTTTGTATGTATTATGTCGGTATACTTTTTAATGTTGTATTGTGTTACTTGTTGTATATTATGAACATATTCTGTTGTGTATGAAAATAGTGTTCAAGAGTTTGAAGGAAAGATCCATTATAAACTTGTTATATCCAGTATAAAGATCACAATTGAGAGACTGTAAATTAATCAGTATGATGTAAAACTATCGACAAATAGTAAATTATTTTTGGGAGATAACCCACTTGTATTCACCTATGTGATATAATGGATATATGAGTATCAGACATTACCCAAACACATAAAGGATTAAATACCCACATTGGGATCAAACTGTGGAAAAATAATATATACTTATTCTCTCTCTGTTATTTTTGATGTGGTGATTTTGCATTGGGAATTGACAAGTAGATACAAATATCTGAACTGATATAGCAGTTCAACTTAGTTGTAGAGGCCTACATATAGATACATATATTATTGGGTTATATATTAGTTGTTTTTTTAAAATTGGGGTGTACTTATAGTGGCAATTGCAGAGGGATGCAGGCTGCTGTGTTGTATTGGCAGTAATTGTTGAGGGTTGTAGGCATGCTGCTAGGAGTGATGCAGGAAGCCAGCTGGGAGCGATGCAGGCTGGTTGTTTGGGGGGATGCAAGTAGGCTGGTGGGAGGGATGCAAGAAATAAGCTGGGAGGGATGTTGGCTTGTTGTTGGGAGGGATGTAGGGAGGCTATTGGGAGGGATGCAGGCAGCTGAGAGGGATATAGGCTACTGGGAGCTTTGAGTGGAAGCAACTATATACCAACAGTTTCCATGAACCGTTGGTAAATATTTTATTGGATATCAAATATCCCAATGGTTTATAAAACAGTTGGGAAAAAAACATAAACATCATGTATACCAATGGTTCAAAAAACTGGTGGTATACAAATATTCAAATGGTTTTATTGAAGTTAGATGATGGACAACATTTGTACCAACGGTTTAAGAACCATTGGTACACATATATACCAATGGTTTTAAATAAAATATTGGCATAGCTAACATTCTGACATCTTATACCAATGGTTTCTAATGAACTGTTGGCATAGAGTTACTTGAACGGCTAATAGACCAACGGTTCTAGAAACCGTTGGTATAGACTATCCAAATGGGTTTAGGACATTTCCCAATGGTTTGAAACTGTTGGGATATGGGAAATTTCTAGTAGTTATACCCGGTTGTGTTAAATATGTTATTTAGAGTCTAATAGAATTAACTTAATTTTCGGTGAATAGTAACAAAACCTTATAAATAGTAACATACCCTTATGAAGAGTTACATAACATTATGAATAGTAATATGACTCTTATGAATGTTATCCATTCCCTTTAAGGTATACATGAATTTTTTCTTCTTTAGAATGAAGATGAATATTTTAACTGTTTATATTTTTTGATTAAATAATTATTTTAATTAAATATTTAATTAATCATAATTAGATTTTTTTTGAAAAATGGACTTTATATTTGGATTCTACATGTAGAAAATTGGTTAGGGTAAATTCTTGAATTTTTTTTGATATACTTAAAATTTTAATGAATAGAAAAATGTGATAATTTAAGATAAATTCTAAATAAGGAATTTATTGACTCACTAATGATGATCTACTGATGTAATCCAAATTGGTTCTAAGTCACATGCATATATTACAATTATTGGTCATTTAATACTCACTATTGGTTTTATTGAGAGGAAATAATAATATAGTGATTATAAAATTAAGAAAACTCTTCTCCCCTCTACTATATAAACCACCCCTCACCACATCTTCCTCCCACACCACATAAGTTTCAATCCTCGCCTAAATTCTACAAAATATTCTTCCCAAGCCTTCTCCACAAATACAAGACCTGCTGGTCTCACAAAAAGGCCAAAAACAATGGCCTCGATGAGATTCTCAAGGAAGAGTACTCAAGAGGTGAACCTTCCTTCTCTTTTCATTCAATTTCCTCTACAAAGTTCCATTATTTTTTTCTACCGTCTCACCTCCCCTCATTCTAATTCCATGAAAATTTCAGTACCTTACATATACTGGATTTTCATTGTGTTAAGTGAATATTTCATCATAATCTCTCTTTTTTCCCTCCTTTTATAAAATAAATGCAAACACTGTCCAGGATGTGTAAATTTATCACACTCAAGGAAGACAGTTTTTCAATTTTCATTACTATATTAAATAATGGTCATGAAACCTTTTAAATGGTCGTACCGGGTCATAATATATTTATTTTATATTGATTAATGTTCTGTAATATTTACATGTTCATAATATGGAATAATAACACAAAACATGTTTATTGTGCAGAAAACCGCCAAGCCAAATCGAAGCATTTATTTTAACTCAAAGAATGAGTCATACTCATGGTATATAACTAAAATAATTATAAGATAATTTAAATCTCATTAATTTCAATAATAATTTATATTAAAAATTCTGTATGTTTTTTCATATTTCAAACAATCATCCATTCAAAAATTCAAGTAAACTGGTCCTAAAAACCAAAGAAGAAAATGCTACCAAAAAAAATAAAATTTAATATATTAAACCATAAAAATGATTTTAATTAACCTAATATGGTCATAAAATATCAATTATATGTTGATTAGGTTATGGAATTATTAATTAATGAATCTAAATTTGATTATTCAGGTCATTAAGAACAATCAAGAACACCTTCGAGTATAAGGTAAGAGATCCTATCTCTCACTTTTGTTCAAGAATTTCCCCTATTTTTTGCCCTTTTATTTTTAATTCCTAATGATAGGGTATGTTTTCACACCTACCCCATACTTCCATTGTGACATATAAATAATGGAATACCCCTTTACCTCTCATTAATCCCTTGCAATAACACTCACTTTTGTTCGAGAATCTCCCATATGAGGCTACTTTCACAAGGCTGGCCAGGTATGCTTTAGATTACGTATGTGACTTGGAAGAAAAGATTGATCATTTATTTGAAGGTCCTAATCCATTTCTTTGAATGTAACTCACTTCTCAATCATTTTTATCATATTATGAAATTGTATCAGTTGCTATCAAAACAGAGAGGAAATTTAATAGATCAAATCTTTTCGAAGGAAAGCAAGATAAGAAGCGATACTCTGATAAAAAAGGAAAAGGAGAAGAACCAAAGAATATTAAGGGAACAAAAATATTCCCATTATATGAGAACTATGGAAATAATCATCTCAGTAAATGCTTCAAAGGCATGGGAGTCTTCTATAACTACAGAGAAAAGGGTCATCGATCTAATGAATGGAAGGGGAATAAATAATTCAATGATATTCAGTCCTAGAATTGTAGAGAGATGGGACAATATGAAAATGAGTGTCCTAAGTGCCAAGTAATATTGAATCAAAAAAGTCCAAGAGATCAATGGAGAGTCTATGCGATTACAACATCGAAGGGTGAAGTTCCTAATGACGTGGTGGTAGGTACTTTAATAATTTACTCAAACTTAGAAAACACCTTATTTGACTCTAGATCACCACATTCATTTCAATCATTCTAGTTTTCCATGAAAATTTGATATGTGAAATTTGATTTAATAAAGGAGTTTTCAGTCAAAATGCCCAAGGGATGTATCATTGTAACAAAGGTACGTTGACTAGTTCCCCTCCAGACACCAAAATGTGCTTTAATTGCTAACCTTATTATCATACCAATTACTGAATTTGATATAATTATTGGTATGGATTGGATGTCAAATTGTGGTGCAAAGATTCATTGTAAGAATAAGGACGTTAGAATTTTTGAAAATGGTGTAGAATACCTTATATTTATGGAAGAAACTTCGCCACATGATTTATATCAAGTACCAACCCTAGTAGCTCTATTGAATGAAATAAATATAGAGGAAGATAAAGAAATATCTATGGGTTAGGGAAGAAATATTCAAATTGAAAATGTGAACATAGTTCAAGAGTACATTGATGTATTTCAAGAGGATTTACATGGACATCCTCTAGAGAGAGACGTTTAGTTCTCTATTGATTTAATTCATGATGCAAGACCTCTATCAAAGACTCCCTATAGAATGGCCACTGTGGAATTAGTATATCTAAAGAAACAACTAGAGTATTTGAGTGAAAAAAGATTTATTCGACCTAGATTTTATTCATGGGGAGCCCATGTCCACTTTTTTAAGAAGATATATGGATCCACGAGGCTTTCTATTGATTACAGCGGAATAAATTCTATGAAAATAAATAATAAGTACAATATACCATGGATTGATTATTTATTTGAAAAAATTCATTGAGATAAATACTTTTCAAAGATTGAACTTCGATCTGGATATCTTCAATTTCGTGTGAGGAAGGAAGATATTCTTAGGACTGTATTTCGGGCCCGGTATGGGCATTACGAGTTTATAGTGATTCCTTTTGGACAGACAAACGTATCCCTTGTTTTCATGGATATAAGGAATATAGTTTTCAAGGAATATCTTGATAAATTTTTTGTGTTATTCATCGATTATATCCTCGTATACTCAAAAATCTATGAATACCATGAGACTCACTTTTGGGTTATTCTGAGAACCCTTAGATGAAATTATTAATATGGGATGTTTAGAAAGTGAAAATTCTGGCTTCAATCAGTTTATTTTCTAGTCCATATTTTCTCTAAGGATGGAATCCTAGTTGATCGTGCGAAGATAAAAGCAATGAAATAATGGCCCACACCAACACACGTAACTGAGGTACAAAGTTTAATTTTCTTAGTAGTTTATTATCGTCGTTTCGTTCAGATTTTTTCCTGACTGGCTAACCTGCTAACCAAACTCACACGTAAAGGAGTTATGTTTTTATTGAAAAAAGAATATACAGAATTATTTAACGAATTGAAAAGAGGATTTGTCAATATTCCAATTTTGACTCTTCCATCTGGAAGAGATAGATTTGTAATATACAGTGATGCATCAAAGAATGGACTGGGTTGCGTCCATATGAAAAACGATAAATTTATTTCTTATGAATCAAGATAGTTGATGACTCATGAGAAAAATTATTCAACTCATGATCTTGAGTTAGCAGTTGTAATATTTGCTTCGAAAATAGGGAGGCATTATCTCTACGGAGAGAGATGTGAGATTTATACCGACTACAAGAGTTTAAAATACATTTTAACATAAAAAGAACTCAACATGAGGCAAAGAATATGGCTCGAGTTACTCAAAGATTGCGATTTTTCAATACACTACCACCCGAGAAAGGAAAATAAGGTGGAAGATGCATTGAGCAGGAATGATCATGGCCTTCTAACTTAAATGAGGATAGAAAGAGATCCTATATTCATTGATCTACTGAAGATGGATATGGGAATTATTAAGGAAGGAGAATCATCGCTCCTCTTTCAAATGATTGCTAAACCATATTTACTATATAAGATAAAAAGCTGTCAATTTGATGATGAGAATATGCATTAGAAAATTAATGCAGTTAAGGATTGGAGACTGGATGACTTCGTGAATGATGAAGGAGTTCTGAAATTTGTGAAGAGGTTATATGTTCCATCAGTACCTGAGCTAAAAAGTAACTATTAGATTATGGTCATAGCTAAAATTTCTCTATACACATGGATTTCACAAAGATGTTTAGATAACTGAAAGAATATTTTTGGAGGGATAATAGGAAACGAGAAATTGCCGTCTACGTGTCAAGGTGTCTAGTTTTTTAACAAGTGAAGGTGGAGAGAAAAAATCCCAATGGATTGATGCAAGCTCTCTCTATTCCTATGTGGAAGTGGGATAACATTATGATGGATTTTTTCACTATAATACCGAGGAAAACTAGAAGGAATGATCTAATATGGGTAATTGTTGATCATTTTACAAAATCAGAAAATTTCCTTCCAATAATAGAGGATTTACCACTTTAGCGCCTAGTAAGACTTTATATTAATGATGTGGTAAGAAGTCATAGTTCACCTCTATGGATTTTCTCCAATCGAGATCCCCGGTTTACATCAAAATTCTAGAAAAGTCTCTAGAAGGATTTGAATACAGAGCATTGTATGAGTACTACTTGTCACCCTAAAACTAATGGATAGTCTTAAAGGAGTATTCAAACTCTGGAAGACATGCTGAGATCATTCTTTCTTGACTTCCAAGGTATGTGGGATCAATACATGCCTTTAGAGGAATTTTCATACAACAATAGTTTCCATTATAGTATTCAAATGGCTCCATATTAAGCATTATATGGAAAGATATGTTGAACTGCAACTTATTGGGACGAAGTTGGTGAGGGGAAATTTATAGGCCCAGAACATATTGAAGAGACCACAATAAAGGTGAATAAAATACAAGACCATATTAAAGAAGCCCAAAGTAAGAAGAAGAGTTATGCTAACAACCGGAGAAAGGACTAGGAATTCGAAGTGGGAGATCATGTATTTCTGAAAGTATCTCCATGGAAGGGTGTCTTAAGGTTTAGTAAGAAAGGGAAATTGATCCCTCAGTACATCATACCATTTGAAATTCAGGAAATAATCGGAGTTGTAGCTTACCGTTTAGCGATGTCGCTGAATCTCTACAGAATTCATGATGTGTTCCACCTATCATTGTTAAAGAAATACATTCCAGACCCAACAAATGTACTCACATTTGAATAAATAGAACTAGAACTAGATTTGTTATACAGTGAAAATACTATCGAGATTCTTGACACGAGGGAGCAGGTATTGAGAAATCGAGCAACTCGTCTAGTAATGGTTCTATAGAAAAACCAGAATTTGGATGAAGCGACATGGGAACTTGAGGATGTTAAGAAAAAGAATCAACCGCATGTTTTTGGTGAGCTTCATACATAAAATTTCAAGGACAAAATTTCTGAAGGAGGGAATAATGTGGCACCAAAAACACTTCATGGTATGTTTCCCTTAAATACATTCTAGTTATATCCTATATTTTAGGAATCACTAAGCCTATATGGAAAAAAACATGGTTACTTATAAGAGATATCCATAACATAGCCATTAAACATAAATTTTCCAACTCTATGATTTGAATTTTAAAAATCTGACGTACACGGTGGTCTTCAAGATGATATTTTGAGTATAATTGAATTAACATAATTTTCGGTGAATAGTAACCAACCCTTATGAATAGTAACCTACACTTATGAATAGTATGTTACCCTTATGAATAGTAATATGAATCTTATGAATTGTATCCTTTCCATTTAAGGTATAAATGAATTTTGGCACCTTAAAAATGAAGATGAATATTTTAAGAGTTTATATTTTTCTATTAAATAATTATTTTAATTATAAATTTAATTAATAAAATTTAAAAAATTATTTTTGAAAAATTGTCTTCATTTTTGGATTCAACATGTCAAAAAATTGTTAGGGTGAATTTTTTGGATTTTTCTGAAATACTTAAATTTATGATGAATAATAAAATGTGATAATTTATGATAATTTTGAAATATGGAATATATTGAGTCATTGATGATGATCTACTGATGTTCCCCATTGGTATTAATTCACATGAATATATTACTATTCTGGGTCATGGAATACTCACCATTGGTTGTCTTGAGAGGAAATAATAAATTAATGATTATAAAATTAAGAAAACACCTCTCACCTCCACTATATAAACTACCCCTCACCCCCTCTTCCTCCCACACCACTTAATCTTAAATCTGTGCCTATGTTCTGCCAAATACTCTTTCCAAGCCCTTTCCCCACGTCCAAGACCATATGGTCTCACCAAAGGGCCAAAAACAAATGCCTTAAGGTGGTTCTCAAGGAAATGTACTCAAGAGGTGAACCTTCCTTCTCTTTTCTTTCAATTTCTTCTACAAACTTACATTCATTTGTCCTCCCTTATCACCTCCCCTCATCCAAATTACATGATAATTACAGTGACTTATATGTACTGGAATTTCATTGTGCTAATGGAATATTTCATCATGATTTCTCTTTTTCCCTTCCTTTTATACAATATATGCAAACACAATCTGAGATGTGTAAATTTATCACACTCAAGGAGGAAGAGTTTTCAATTTGAATTACTATATTAAATAAAAGTAATGAAACCTTTTCAATGATTTAACCAGTTCATAATATATGTATTTTACTTTTATTAATGTTCTGTAATTTTTACATGTTCATAATATGGAAGAACAATACAAAACAAGTTTATTGTGCAAAAAACCGCCAAGCCAAATCTAAGCGTTTATTATAACTCATCGAATGATCCATCCTCAGGGTATATAACCATAATCATTATAAGATCATTTATATGTATTTATTGTAACTATGAATATATATTATCAATTCTGGATGTTTAACCATATTTCATTCAAATATCCATTCCAGAATACAATTTAACGGATCATGAAAACCAAAGAAGAAAATGCTACCCAAAAAATAAAATTTAAACTCTTAACCCATAAAAAAGTCATTAATGAACCTAATAAGGTCATAAAATAACAAAAATATGTTGATGAGGTTCTTTAAGTATAAATTAATGAAGCTAAATTTTATTATTCAAGTCGTTAAGAAGAATCAAGAACACCTTCGAGTATAAGTTCAGGGATCCTCTCTCTCACTTTTGTTCAAGAATCACCCCTATGTTGTCCCCTTTTATTTTTAATTCCTAATGAAGGGGTATTTTTAGAACCTCCCCCATACATCCCTTGTGACATATAAATAATGTAATACCACATTACCTCTCATTAAACCCCCTCAATAACACTCGTTACCATGCTGAAATGTTTGTAAGGGGTTTCTCATCTCTCTTTCACTTCTGTGAAATTTTCATTGCTCGCCAATTATTTCATTATTTGGTAAATATGTACTGAAATTTGATATATAATAACATTTTTATCATTATATTCATGTTATTAAATGATTAATTTTCGGGTTATTATGTTTTGGTCATTTCATTCAACTTATTACATTGTGGTAAGAGACTTTGTCTCAACTATTATTTTGTTGTGAAAAACATTGTATTGTGCACCTAATAATCCTTATGTGGTGTCCCTAATTATCATTTTAGATCACTTTTCATTTAAATTTATATTATATTAATTATCCATAGTCTCATATCATGTATATGTTTTTTGTCTAAACCGTATACCATTTTACATACAGTGTATGTTTGGAAAGTTGATTTAATTATGGAAATATTGATGAATCTGTATACTCTACTCTGTTCGGATATTGAAAAGGAATATTTATCTTGTATTGAATCATTGTATAAAGAATTTTTTGGACATTCTGTGGCAGGTGGGTCCTTCTATATCCCATCGATTAATCAGTAGGTCTCATGAGACAAATTAGCTGGTGACAAAACCTTCAAGTTTGTTTCTAAAAATCAGATGTGTTTCTACCCATAGAACTAAATAGTTTTAACTATAATATGGTTTCATCTGCCAGATACATGACATCCAATTAATAAGAATTCTCTTTATTAGTTATTATTATTATCCTTGAGGATTTCAGTATTACAAAATCAATGGATGCAGTTTCATTCTAAGTTTATTAATGGAATTAGTGTTACATTTATTCACCATGCCATATAGATTATGCCAGATTGACTATGATTCACTTATTATTGAGTTCATGATTACACTATTTGAAACCCTTAATGAGAACTTGAGCTCACTCCTTTCATTGTTTATTTTCAATAGGTGACAAAGAAAAGATGATTTATTGAGTTCTTGTGGATGCAATTTTTATTTTTTGTTATGTATTGTATTTTGTAAACTTTTCCAATGTAATTTGAGTAACATCTATGTATATACATTCATAATGACTACTAAACTAATCATTCCTTTTGGATTTTTGGTTCCTTATAACCATAACAATATCATAATTTATGCACCGGCTCCAACCTAGAGGGGTTGGGGTGTTACAACCATGAATATAGTGCCATCTATATTGAGTACATAATTTTATACTAGTACATCTCATTCATTCTTATTAACTCAAATTTTATATTTTCTAAACCTTAATATGAAGCATATTTTTTAATTAGTGGAAATTACTAGGCCACTCTAAATGGAGAGTGATTGAGGTATTTGAGGACCCTCCAACATTTTATATCTATCAGGGATAAAATTAACTTGAATTTTATAGTTCTGAATATGAAAAATCATGAAGTCATTCTCAGGATGGAGTTCTTGATTTCTCATAATTATTATTTTGATGGTTACCTTCAGCAAGTCTTCTATAATACTCCTGATGTGGTGTGCAAAATGTTTTTCAATGATAATCAAACATGAGTAAAATTATATTGGAAATTTATTTCTACATTTGGGAATGGTAATATCTATGTTTTCTATTTAATTTGATTAATAATATTTGGGTGCTGTTATCCCCACATGTTTTCATAAAGTTTCATGACATGTTTCCATTAGATTTCTGTTGGGTTGCAACAATATATGAAGAGGATATGTCTATTGATTTGGTATGTGGTATTCAACTACTGCTTATTCCATTTACAATATGAGACCCCCTAAAATTCAGATTTGAAAACAAAGTTGTATGTTTAAATGGAAAAATTCCTTGTATACTCAAGTGTGTGACCTTGGGTGGTGTATGTTCATTTTTAAATTAATGTTACTCAAATAAATTTCCTTTCTATTGATAATGAAAAACTCAATCATGTTATAGTAAACAACAGGTATATGTTTGTATAGATAAATTATTATTTTTACTAGTAGATAAATTTTTTGTTCGATTAGTTGAAAAGGAAAAAGTAGTTCTTCCTTATTTAAATTTGATCCGGTTGTTAGATGTTCAGAATAAAGGAATGTTATTTATTTAATAAAACCTTTTAGAGTAGGTATGAATATTTTGAGTAACATTTAATTCCTTTTTTCCAAACAAATGAACTGATACTTATTTTGGGATTAATGGATAGGATATTCCATGAGTAACTCAAATAATTTTTAGTATTCTACATGGATGAAATCATGTTATAAAATAAAATATTGGTGGATAATGTTGGTCATTTGACTATAGTTTATGAAATATTGAGAGATAAATATATTTTTTACAAGCTATCAAAATACTTGTTTTTATTCATGATGTGATGTTCGTATGAAACATATTCTTATAATAGCATATATTAGTTCATCCTGAAATGTTATGAGATGTTATGTCATGGGATCCACCACAAAAAAATTTCACGATTTAGTGATTCATAGGTATAGTTAGGTATTAACATTATTTTACTAATGATTTCTCAATGTTGACTTTTACGACAACCACTTTAACATAGAAATGGGTGAATTTCTTGTCTTATTCGAAATCCTCGAGTAGTTTTGATGATTTGAAATGTATTTTGACTTATAGACCAGTTTCAAATCTTCTAAAGGCTGGGAAAATCCATGTGGTTTTTCTTAATGGTCCTAGTTCATGTGTGAGCTTTATTCTTATGTAGAGTGATTATTTAATGGACTGTAGATGTAGATAGATTTGGCCATCAGAGTGAACTATCCAAAAATTAATCATGAGCTTTATATCATGATGCATTCGTTTATGATTTGGGGGGAACATTGTTTTTAGAAAATGTATAACCATTTATTCTAACCAAATAATCCTAATTTATATCTTATCTAAAATTTGTTTTCAAAAATGTATAAGGAATTTGGTTGAGAACATACAATATTTTGATTTTGACATTTCCTATAGTCCTAGTAAGGGGAACATCATTTCTGATTCTTTGATCACAAAACTTCTAACTATGGTCAATAAAGAATAATAATAGGAGTTGAAATTGATGGATTCCTCTTATCAGTTTCATTTGAAATTATTATAGGATTATAAATATGATATTTTGGTTAGTGTTAATTTGACCCAATATCTTATCGATAAGATTCTTCAAGAGAATTTTCTTGATGGAAATTTTTGTAACATTAGGTACTCTTATAGTTTTGGGGAAACCATCTATGATTTTTCATTCTATTATATGGCTATAATGTGTTTTTTGGAACCAATATTTTGTAAAATTAAGTATAATAAAGGATTTTATGGGGAATTTCTATAACACCCTATCAGTGGTACACCTGAGATCCACAAATATGATCTATGTCCTGAGGTAATGATTCTGGTAGCCTTCCATAGGATAAGACATCAATGAATTTGTTTTTATTTTCTATACTTGTCATCAATTCAAAGATAATCACATGAAAACTTCT
Organism: Viscum album; assembly: GCA_963277665.1. NCBI lineage: Eukaryota > Viridiplantae > Streptophyta > Magnoliopsida > Santalales > Viscaceae > Viscum > Viscum album. Next base: position 1,479,305,609 of record OY728157.1, read on the forward strand.
AGTATACTTCATCTCTTTCTTGTACTAACTTGAAAATGAGATTAGATTTATATAAATTTCATGGTTGGTTTTCCACATACAGAAAGGGATAATTTGATATGGTTTTTTTCAATATTATAACAATGTCAGGTCTCATTATTCCCAATAATTATTCAACAAAAAATAAATATATAAGAGGCTTCTGTGTGTAAGAGACTATTAAGTTTCATATAGAACCATCTAATATAGTCCATGATATGTTTCCACATTTTTCATGTCATTTTTTGAGATGCCACCTTGAGGTGTTGGGACCACATGTGAGATTAAAGACATTGTATCATCAGTAGATGGATAAAATGAAAGAATGATCTATAAATATCTTTGAGTATATGATACATTAATTCATTAATGACATTATTGTAGTGTGGTATATCCATGATGAGTTATCTCAAAATAATATATTTCAGTTCAAAATTTTATTGGGTTCTTTTTATGCCTTTTTATGGAAATCCTTATATATCTTTTCTATGTTGGATGGTGCATGGTGAATATTCCTTATTTTTATTGAATTTTGTCTTAGATATAGCGGTGAATAATTTGAATATTTTTCATTGAATAGTTATTGAACAAAGTTATTATAGATCCTATTTTTATAGATAATGTACACATCTATTTTTTCATTTTATTTCCATGTATTTTTGAGTCTCTCTCTTCAATCAGGTCACAATAGGCTTGGGATGGAGGGAAATATTATGCCTAGATCTGTGGGTCCATTGGAGAATGATGGGATGGATATAAATGTAGTAAAATGATTAGTCTTTCTTTTGTAGTTTTCATCAATACATATTATTTATGATGTATCAAAACATTGGATGTATATTTCAAACCATTATCATGCCTTGAGATGGGAAGTAATTTTCATTTAAGCAAATTTATCCATGAGTGAGCATCCAAATAGGGTTGTTGATTCTAAGACAAAGGATATTCATCTAAATTATATAAATGTTTTGCATGTTATGTAGTATAATTGTTCTAATTCACATGATACATGGGAGTGTATGGCATAGAGGAGAGAGAAGTGTCATCATCTCATCAGCATGTAATCTTCTATGTAGTCTTATTGGGGATAGAATATTTCTTTGGTAGTTATATTGTAACATTATAGTACATGGATTCATGTTTTTAATGAATATTTTTTAATCTATCCTTGGTTGGAACATGTATCTCATATTTTTTTGGTGACTTTTGACAAATTTTGGGAGCTTTGGGTCCTTCCAAGGCTGGTGTGTGGAAAAAAACCATACAGTTTGGCCCAACGAACTATGTACCATAATGAGAGGGCCTACAAGGTGGCACATGGTTAGTCCAAATTTTGTTTCCACCCCTAAGAATTATGTAGTCTTAGATAGCGAGGTATTGTATGGTTGGAACATTGTTAGACTACTATATGGAAAAACCATGAACCCCTTCAAGAATTCTAGTATGAGAGAATAGTTATGGTGCACAATTTATACTAATCATGATTTTCAACTAGGAAACCGTGTGTTCTAGTTTTTAATAAACCAAATATTTTAACTGAAATATGAGGGGTCCTTGATTGATATCTTATCATAACACATTCAACACTAATAATTTTCCTTGACTTTTGGAGGCTCTCTATATAATACCTTTCCTCCTACAACAGTTCCATACAAATTGTAGTGATGGTGGAAGAAATTGATCCTTATTTATATTATGGTTTCATCCAAGATTTTGGTTCTCTATCTTCCTTAATTTTATCCCTTTTCGTGGGGTTAATCCTCTCATTTACGACGAATTAGATCTTCGTTTTTATAGATCTTGGTTCTAGGGTTTTTCCTCGATCTAATTCAACTATGTTTTCCATTATCGTTTACCATTATGGGGGTTGATTTGATTGACCATGTGATCAAATTTAGGTGGTCCTATAAGAATTTACCCTAAAATTGAATCCTTATATAAATGTATTGAATTTTAATTCATTTTCAATTGATTTATAAAGTATAAATTTGAAATTATTTTAGGCTTGATTTAAATATGAAATGAAAAATATTGAAAAATCCAAAAATCAATTGTCTTAAAAATGTGGCTTACATTTTTTTGGAAATTGATTTTACTGAATTTAAATTTAATGTGATGATATTTTAAAAAAATTCTTCTAGATAAAAATTGAAATTTTGGTAAATATAATTTGAATTTTATGATTCTAATGAAAGGCCATTTTTTGGTTTTGAAATTGGAATAGAATTCTGATCAGGAAATTTGAAATTAAATGACTATGGATGAGTTGATTTAAAAATTATTAAATTCCCATGATTTATTCATATATTGAAGCACATTTTATCTGGATTAGTTAGTGGATAATTAGGATAATAACTCTAGGACTCTAAATCCAAATCAATAGATTGATAATGAAATCTCAAACTAAACATAGTTTAACATGACCTTCCATAATGTGTAAGTGTTTTATTACTATATTTGGAAAGTTCCTATGGACATGTGAATAGGTACATAACTCATGATTAATGATTGATAAGTGAGAGGTTATAAGAGACTAGAACTAATGTAACTTAGATAAAATGACCACAATGCATCATTTCTCTTGACATGATTATATATCCCATTATTAAATAAATATTTAATTCAATCCTGCAACTTTATATTGTTTTTTTATAAAATACATTTTAACCATAATTTGATATATCTACATATACTTTATTTAATATAAAGATATGAATTTAAATTTTTTGAATGAATTATCATGACTTGCATCATTTAAATTGAATGAACAACTGATTTTTCAGGTAATTACTTATAGAACACTTGGTGATTCCACATAGGGATGTCTATCTCACACACAACCTTTTTCAATGGGGTTCTTTATATTATGTTATGTAATGTATAGGGAAAGTTAAAGTGAATCTTGGAGGTGGTAGTTGTGCTTGATCTGTAGTAATCTGTATCTATGATGGTGACTAGTAGAGCTGTGGTCTACTTGTTTCAAAGGTATTGTGAGACTTTTTAATGATGGATATTTTGTGGTCCATTGTTAATGTTTTACCTTTGGATGTTTCTCTATCCAATTATGGTACATACTACATGTGTAGTGTTTTTTATATTGAATTTTTTATATTTACATTCAATATTTTATCATGATTTTTGAAAGGTTATTACCTTTATGTTTATATGATACTAGGTGCACTCATCAAACCCATGGGGATCAATAACACCCATCAGGATATGTTAATGCTGGATCATGTACCATAGTATCTATGGTGGTTCACAAATAATATTTATACCCTCAAATTTTCATTTTGGATGTGATTTTAGGGGTGGAGTCTAAGATTTATGGGAGAATGTAAAAATCCAGTTTTGCGGACAACCTCAGAATGAGTATTTCTGGTGATGGCAATTCATTTCCATATTTCAACAATAAACCATCAATCTATATTGATCTAATTAATAATATGAAAAATTCAATGATGAAATCACTAGATTTTTTTTCTATATAAATAATTGATCTATTTTTTGGTAGTGTTATGTTTTTATTTTTTATCCTTGTTTTTTAAAATAACTTGAATATAGATTAGACATGACCAAACTAATTCTAAATCGATAATCAATGTTACATTTATATCCTGATTTTTATCTTGAATTAGAGTATTTGATTATTATTAATCATCCATTAGTAAATGGTTTCCAATCCCAACATGGCCATAAATCATTCCTCACTTTTATGTTTTATTGTTCCTTGTCTTTTTAATGATTGATCACCACTGATATTAAATTGTCTGGTGGTTTAACCATCCCCATTGACCTGTTTCGTCACATGATCAATAATGTGATCCAACAAAGTGAGAAAATAGGTTATTCAAGGTGTATTATAGTAATATTATAATTCAATTATGATGAAATAAATATGGATTAAAAATTAAAATATGATATTTTTTATTCATTGTGCACGAATGGATCAGGTGGAGAAAAAAATATGTTTCTCTATGAAGAATGGTCGAAGTATGAATTACTGATGTGCATTGATGATGAAAATATATATTTTAGTAGTGACAAGCATAATTCATGGTGGAATAAAATTTGGAGTCAATAAATATATATGACACATAAAAATTATGACTTTTTTTAAATTTGTCACTAAATACCATATAGTATGGATTTTTCTTTGAGATCATGATTTATTCCAACATCATTATCATTATACTTTTACAATTTCAAAACAATATCTATATTATAATTTATTATCTTCATTATAATTTCATTCAATTTTAAAAATGTATATTTTCATTTTGATAGTTCTTCATCAAGATATGTTTAATTCTTTTACACATTATGATACAAAATTTTTCATTATAAAATATAGGCTCTCATGTTGTCAATAATCTCGAGACATCTATCTTCAACATCTAAAATAGATAATTTTTTATCAATAATATCTATTTAACTATCTGATCTATAAAAAAATTTAAATTATTAAGACATATTTGTATGATTTTCAACAGTTAAGCATCCCATTAGAGATTTTTATGATTTAGTAAAACTATCAATAAGATGATTAATTTTTCATTTATCATCACAATCGTCAAATTAAATTTCTTTAGTTATTTATATTTCATTAGTAATCCAAATTTAAATAGATTTATGGTTTTTTCATGATGTTATTCGTTAAATATTATATAATTGATTACATTATTTCTTCATTCAGTCAAAACAATCAAGTCAAATATAAACATTCATTCTACATTCATAAAATATTCTTTCTATATTATCATTATTTTATTTCCTTTCCTTTTTATAGATTATCTTAAGGTTATTTTGTTTAAATATAATTTATTATAAGTTAGAAAGTATTACACCATTTGGTTAATTTTTTATTTATTTACAAACATTAAATTATTGATTTTATTTTACAATTTATTGTATTTGATGTTTTGGTAGATGTAAAATGAAAACAGTTTTTTAATTTTTTCCCTTTTAGTATATATTTTATAATATCTTTCATACTACATAAAAGTAGAAATAAATTTATCTAGACTTAAATTAGATATATTATTTCTATCATCTATATTACTTCATTAGGATTCCTATTATTTTTCAGGATATTTATAACATCCTTAATAATATTATCTTAAAATAATTAGTTCTCTCTAAGTTATTGTATTATATTTAAAAAATTTATAAATCACTTTTTCATTTGGGAAATAGAATTTCCTGGTTAAATTTTTTTTTGTAGTCTACTCTCAATATTTATCGTTTGGTTTCAAAATCATTTAATGTTATGAAATGTGTAACATTATCTAGTTTCCATATTCAATGTGAATTTCGATAATATGTTATTTGGATGTATTTGTTTCTTCGAATAGAATACAGAAGTGTATTTCTAAATCTACAATTTAATTAAGATTAACTTTTCTCTTATCTTGTGATGTTATAATCTTCCTTATTATAAATTTTATACCCTATATTAATAATAACAATGTTTTCAACTCTTATATTAATGAAATATGTTTCTATTATAGTTATACAATATTCGTAGTCATTCCCATCAAATATTTGTTGGGTGTTTGGATTAAGAATATTAATGGGTATATTATATAAAACATACATACCTAAGAAAATATATATATTCTTTAGTTTCATGGAAACTAAACTATAAAAAATAATAGTAAACAAACATCTTGAAATGTTATATTAGTTTTAGTTTCAATTATAGAAACCTTCTATGATACTGAATGTGAGATAAAAAGTTGATATTATGGTAAGTATACTACAAATGGGGTGGGTCTGAATTTTAGTTCAAAAACATTTAGAAATTTTTATCCTTCTAAATGTAAATAATTATCAGGATTATGAAAATCTAATTAAATCATATATTTTAATCTAAATATTAGAGTATATAATTTAATTAATTGGTATTTAAAACTATCAATCAGCACTAAGATTAACAAAATAACTATTAAAACAAATTGTATTTTCTAATAACACATTCATATTTGGAACGATTAGAATATAAAAAAATACATTAAATATTCTTAATTAATGAATTCAATTCATTATTGAAAAATAAATAAGTATTACTGATTAGAAAACCATGTACTCACTTAAAAGGATCTTACAAACAACACATTTAAACAAAATTGAGAGAAATATGTATAAACATGATTTGAGGTATACTCAAAAATAAACCCAATGAATGGTGTCCTATTATTAAATTAAAATTTTATACATTTTATTCCTAACCCTTGAAGACCTCAATTAGTTGGATCAGGATTTCACCCACTATAACAGCTTGTAGAATAGTTTTTTCTACTACTAAATGTGTAGATTGATAATTACACTACTACAACATTTATCATAGTATACCACTACCTAACTGATATATTGACAATCCAATTACATAACTAGTATCTAAGTTAAAAAATTATAACATAAATACTAATATAATTAAAAATAAAATCCCACAATGATTTCTCTTAGAAAAAAACACTCTAAATGTAAATTGCATTGGATGGAAGCACTCATGAAATAAGATATTGAAAATATTCCTCGAGATCAGTTTATTTTAGAATTATCAATATTATTTTATATAGTTTTCATTTTGATCCATTAGGTATTTTTGTATTTATAAGATATCCTCCCATGGTAGAATTCAACATTTATCAAGTTCAATTACAATAGAATCGATAACTGTTAAGTATTTATTTTATGATGGAATTGGTTTCATTCCATATCTACTGATATTCTATTTCATTATTGAAACAATGGTTCTCATGATATCATTATATTTTGGGTATTAAGAAATTACTTCTATGATTTTATGTACATAAATCATATCTGATAGTGTTTCCTTAAACATTAATATATATTTTTTTCATTTTAGAATTTTATATCACTAAAAATATCTGAGTTATAATAGAATAAATTATGTTAGATCAAATAAAAAATGATGTATTTCATTTTTTTCAATATTAGTGTAGTGAATTGAGTCAATTACTCGATATATTACACACCCAGTAACAAGTTCTTCTTTACTTTCCATGTTTATTGGTCCTCACCCCATGTATCTTTAGGATTACTTGTATATAATAGATATTGCACAAATTGAGTTCCTATAATGATATAATATGTCAATTTATTCCCAGACACACTATGTTGTAAGGATAATACATTCTATGTGCAATATTAGAATATAGACAAGAGTACAACATGGGACCACATGATGTGTGTCTATAGATTCCTTTGTGTAATTACCTTTTTACTAAAAAACATTGGTCAAAAAATAATCCCCACTGAGATTTCCTTCGAAAAGCTTTCATCTCATCAATTAGGACTAGGATATTCTTGGTGAGTACAATTTCTACCATGTATGTATGTGGTTGGGATCTATCACCTTTTAAATAAGATATAGTGGGATATTTTACCCATATCTATGGGACGTAGATCATTTATTAATGTAGTATAATTCTAGAATCTATATAGCTTTTATGGGATATGGATCCTCTCTAAAATTATAGTTTTTATATCCATAGAGCTCATATAAGATAGGTATTCTAGACCTATGTTTCATTATCCTCCCATCCATAGAGTTCCAATAGGATATGGATCATTCATTATAGTTTTTATTTCACCAACATTCATGGGGAAGGGATCCTCTAGTTGTCTGATTTAATCACTATGGTTTTTTAATAGTAACTCTATATAAGAAGATATGGTTACTGAATTGTTTGGATGTTTTGGATTTTGATATTTTACATTTGGGTGTTAATCCTTTTATGACCAAATCACATTGTTCTTCTTTACTTTTCATTCTATTTTATAAGTTTGAGATGGCTTTATCATTATATTTTTACTTATTTTTGATCTTGGGATGTCATAATGGGAATGTATATACTCACCCCCACATGAGATCTTCCCCTTGGTGTTATTTCTTAAACCGGTGATTATATATATGGAAGATATATTGTATTAAAGTGTGTGGGAAGCTTTTAGAGGATCATAAAAGATGTGGTAGTAAGATTTATTGCTAGACTTATGATTGTGTGTTGGGATAGTTTTCTGTATTATTGTTAGTATGGTCATTCTTATTGAGTTATTTGGCCATTATATTTGATTATTTACTTAAATTTTTATATATCATAATCAATTTGGACTTTTAGATGTTATGAATGAATTTATAGTTCATGTTTTATACTTTCCATATATCTCAAGTATGAATGGAGATGCGCTTTATTCTTAATTAGTGATAATAAAAAACACACATATTTTGGGGGGTAGGAATGGTGTGTATATTTTAGTGTGTCACTAGATTGTGTGGGTCCTCCGTAGACTGGGATGTGATAGTAACATTATCAACTTATCTAAAGCTAAAGTAATAAAACAATCCTTAAATTGTACCACCACCTCTTTGGATTTTTAAAATCACCATTAACGGGGTATTAGAAAACATGCAATATATTCAAGGGTAAGACAAAAAGATTTATATAAAGAGATGTGTGTTAAATAATTGATGGTGCATCTTACAACACAAGCCCAACCAACCAATAGACTTAGGATAATCCCAAAATTTTATGGTTGCATACATGAACAAATACAACACCTCATGGGGGGTTTTACCCAATATTATAATCTTTTTTTCATCTTTTCCTTCAATTTATAATTGGGTTTTTAATTTAGAATAAATTTTTAATTCATGCTTGTTTTTATATTGATACAAAATGTCGATAAAAGCTCATATAAATTAATTAAATAGAAATAGAAGTAAATAAAATTGGTGTATCGCATTCGACCAATTATTTCCACATACGAGTAAAATCCATGTCTATGTTTTCTCCTCCCATACTCATTATCATTTTTTTTAATTATTTTCATACTGATAATTTCATGATAATTATTGGGTTTTATTGAGGATATAGATCTTATTATGTATGGGGTAGGGGGATAGATATGGATGTTGTTTTATTGATATTATTTTGTTTCATTTCCAATTTTAGTGATCCTATTATTGAAAATAATTAATGTCTTATTATAAAATAAAATAAATGAAAATTGAGAAAAAGTTTATATATCTCTAAATATGTACAAATATGATTTTTTATTGTCTATGTGTTTTTGTATGATATATACGAATAACTAAAATCTTTATGATGTTCTTAAAATTCATGTAATTTTTCAGAGTTATTATCTTATTATATAATAATAAGAAGATAAAATTATATTGTTTTATGTTTTATTCTTGGGATATGATTTTTAAGCTTTTAAATGAATTCTTACCGAACTATTGTATTCAAATTTACTAGTTACCTACCAATATTATTTTCCACATCATGTGAGGTATTATTAACTAATTTTTAAATCTTATTTCTAATACACTTATTTCATGAAAGGTGGTTTTTATTTTTTTATAAACATGAACTTGTGTTTATTATATGTAAAATATTTTTTATTTTTGAGATAATTTCAATATGATTGAGGGATTTAATTAGATAGACACTAATATATCAATTATACACATGGTTAACAATGACCATTAATAAGCCCTTTGATATCAATGAATGATCGGATCGAATAAATCTATATTTAAAAAAAATTACCACATCCCTAACCTCACATAAATTTACATTTCCATGATTAATTCAAATATATATAAAGGGGAAAGGGTATTACATATATTTTATTGAGGGAAGAATTACATGTAATTGAAACAATGAGATAATAGTGTCTTCCTTTTAGGTAATTAAAAATAGATAAATAAGCATGGGTCACTTTCAATACATTCTTTTTTGTATCAATATATTTTCATAAAAAATTTTGTATGTAATTTTTTTTTTGATATTTTAAGATTCAATAACCTTATTTGTTTGATTCATGAACCGAATCAAGAAAATGTAATGATACCAACTCTTTATACACTAACAGAAACTCATTCTACTCAGAAAAATGAATATTCAACAAGTCATAATGCAGAATAGTTATGGTGCATTATTTTGACTCACATTTGTTACACATGGTCAATGAATAGAAAATAATCCAAGTAGATTATAAGAGTCACCAATTTTTAGGGGATTTTTTGGGTATCGGGATGTGCATGGGAAGCCGATGTGTTGGGAAATAAAAATTTTCTTGTCACTAGAGCGATGTAACATCGTCGAGTCTAGAGATTTTATCCTAGAATGGTCTGAAGACCATGCATGGATTTAATAGAGCACAAAATAAAATTATAACATGTTCCTCACTCGAATCTTACGTGTGCATGTTCATATCAAGATGGTAGTGATTGTTTCTAGAATACATCGATATCTAAGACCTCTAGATCGTCTACACACACCTCTTAAATAAATTTACACATCATGTGTTGGAATCCGGGTGCTAGCATGGTACATCGATGAAGACATCAATTCAGTGATGATCACAGTATGAAAGCATCTTCAATCCAAGAAAAATGAATAAGAATATCATTATTTCTTGAAATAAAATCTCCCTAGAAATCTGGAGGACAGAGAGGCTCTTAATTCTAAGAAATGAATAGTTACAAGGGATGGTCCTCTCTCTTACGTATATAGGGTATATCAATAAAAGTCGATATGGGTTCTTAACTATCCTGTAATAAACATTCCAAGTATATGTATTATAAATATTTATTTATGTAAAATTAATTAATTAAATAAAAAATATTTATAATTTTATAACTTACTGAATATATATTTCATGATAAACTTCATTATTTAACTCGACTCATGTCACCAGACGATATTAACCAAACCTGGGAGATTTAAATCCATTCGAATAAAATTTTATCCTTGTATATACTTAATCACTTGTTAATACATGTTATAAATAAATTCAATGATATATTCCAAACATGAATAATTAATGAATTTATTTATTACATTTTGATCCAAAGAATATGGATAATACTTGGACCATATAGTGGAGCCCACAAAGATCTATATTCCTATTCCATAGAATAGGGAAGATTCTCAATGTGATATAGTGTGTGGGCCTCTAGGCCCTTATCTCAATACAAGTGAGTTACATTCACCAACCAAGTGTTGGGTCTAGAAGCCCATTGAAGACTTTATAAAGACAAGGACAAATTCAAAGCAACAAATTCCTTCCTACAAACATGGTCTGTGTAATATAATCTCTCCATCATCGTTATCTCAATAAAGAAAAATGCACACTAGTGTCATAATAAAATGTCTTGATTTATTTTATTTGTTGATCTGTCTGAACGATCTGACCTTCCACTACAATGGACATGGATTTAATGAAGGTTATATCATCCTAATCAAATAGTCCTGAGATATCACTTCCTCGACTTAGAAGTAAAAAAATATTATCTTGATCATTCAACAAATATCATGTCACCAATGATCTACCCAAAACAAAATACTTCTCCATGATTTCATTTCCATGTTTTTTACATTGCATCAAAGTATTCAATTAAATGAAATACATTTATAATGATCTTAGGAATGGAGACCATTACACATATCTGTATATATGAATGAAAAGTGACAGCTGAATCACACAGTGTTCCAATTTTTCAGGCCAATAATCATGATCTCAATAATTAGAGATCGTCAAGCGTGAATATCATGAAAAACATTTTCAATGCTTATGAGCCCCCATCACCTGATAGTCTCACATCATCTTTGTCCTTTCAGAATGTTTTGATTATTCCATAGGAAATTACATTATGATTAGTTTCATAGTATCTTGACTCTCTTAGTATAGTCTATGATCTTATAAAACCATTCGACACGACTTGTAACTTAAAGACATTTCCCTAAACAATGTGGATGCAGAATTATCTAAACTATTATGAGTAGATAAACACATGTATATTTAACAAACTACATACACGTAGTGATTATAAAAGTAAAACACAAGTTGGATATAGGGATCCCACGTTCAACACTCCCACATTCACTAGATACAACTACTAACATGTCGCAATCTGCTAGCTTACACAAGAGAATCATGCTTTGGTTAAGAAATGGATTTAGTTTTGGAGTCCGGAACGTTTTCATATTTATCTATTATGTTATCATTGACTACACCTCTTTGATTAAAATCTCTAAAGAGATGAAACTGTAGAGACCAAAAGCATGATGTACATGGACATTCCATTACTTTTGCAGAATACTTAGTTCATGACAAAAACACACACACAAGGAATGTAATAGTTTCGTGTCTTTGGAAACTCGGAATATAATCTTCTAATCGTGGTGAATGATCTTCAACATCTCCCATAAAGATCTTCCTTTTTTAGCTGAAACCTTTCTTTATATCCCGGGGAAAAGAAAACATAAAAGGGTGATCTCAAATGCTCAGTAAGGGTAAAGAAAAAAAAAATATCAATCACATCATATTCATAAGAACATAACATTTTGGAAATCATAACCTGCAAAAGAGAGCATAATTTCATAACATGGGATAAATCATAGTAGTGAAATTAAATCCCAATAATCATAACTTAAAACATGAAACATTGTGTCATATACACAAAATCAATGAGTATAGTTTCTTATTAGTCAAGACTCATTGCCATGACTATCTTAGTAGACAAAGTCCATTTCTGAACCGAGTCACCCTCGTTTCAGTCCTGTTTCACTGAACCGGTATAACCTACCATTCCAGACATGTATATCTCATGAGATATAAAAACTTTACCCAATGCATTGGAGGGAGATATAGGTCCCACCCATCTAATAATTATACCATTCTTATGTGTACCGCAAAATCATAATCATACTTCATAGCATCACACATGTAATAAAAATGGAAATCTTAACCATCGTGACATCATAAAACAATTTATATAAGATAAAGGAATACATTAAAATAATTCCATCACAACATAATCAAATCATTGTAATAATAGGGATAAAAACAGAACCCTTTATTATCATAGATGGAAAATAATTTTGATAAACACTTGAACTCCATTCTTGAGGAAAATATCCTTTCTTCTTCAAAAACATTTTTCCTTTCTTCACATGTCATACAACTTTAAACTAAAAGAAGTTGATTAAAAATAAACATGGAAACTTGTAAAGGATGCTTCTTGGAAATAATGTTTTAAAAATCTATTCATGTCGTATAAGTTAAAAAAACATTCTTCTCGTACTTTTGTCGGAAAAGTCAAAAAGTACTCGTATGAAAAACCACAAAATATTCCTTTCATATATTTTACTAAAAACTCACCGAAGGGTAAAATTGGATATAAACTGTTGTAGAAAGATATAAATATTACATATTGAGGAAACATGGAAGTGGATGATAAAATACACCCTAGTAAATACCAATGTATAAACAATCTCAGATAATAATGAGATTGTGATATTTCCCTTACCTTATTTTTGATATGATTTGTACGTATCTGAAACTCCTGTATAATGATTTAATTAATGTCATAAACTTATTACAGAATAATATTCATTATTATGATATCATATATGGTTCACTTATGACTTTATATTACCCGTTCTTTTGTAAATTCCATGTTAAAGAAGCGCTTTGGGTAAAATGGTTTCATTTATCGTAGGTGTTTGGACTTGTTGTTCTTGAAATTATTATTACTTATATCTTTATTTACTTAATTTGAGAATATAAAACATGATTTATATATCATATATATTTAGTATATATATATATAATAGATAGATAAATGAAATGAAACACACTGTTCATGGAGACGGTAGTCCGTACGTACGCATGAACACTGTTTTCCTTTCCTTATTGTCTTGAATAGAAGTAAGTAGATGACATACATATATATATACATAAATATATTAGATTTAAAATGTAATTTATTTCATTATTATTCATTATATATACTTTATAATTATTAATGAATGGTTAATGTGGATAATGAATCTCATCGCATCATGGAGACGGTAGTCCGTACGTACGCACGAGCGATGATAGCGTTCTCATGATCGTGAACGTGTGTTGAAGTGTATGTATACTATTTCAGTATCAATATCACTTTATAATAATCATATGTAGTTACTCATTACACCATTATACCCATCCAATTAAGGTGGTAGCGGAAAATAGATTACACCACGGCATGGAGACGGTATTCCGTACGTACGCACGCGCGGTGATTTCCTTTTTCCGTAGGATGGATAGAAGGGTAATTAGAGTTGTTTAATATTTATAATAACATATCAGTATATAAGAAATACTGATGTTATTACTTTACCATGAAACAACTAAAGAAGATGAAGTTGAATAAGAAAGAAATTGAAAAAGATCGGTAATGGATATTACCTCTTTTTGATGCGCCTTCACCTAACCTCCACTTAAAGAACTAAGGATGGTCTATGAAGAAGACCAGGACCTCTAGGATGATACTAGGAAAGTGTAGAAGTGATTTTTTCAGGGGATGGACGAGCTTTAATGCTCAAATTGGTGTGAGGAGGAGAGGGAGGAGGTTCCCTTTTATAAGGGATGAGATGGGCACCTTAGGAAAATCTCAAAATATTATTTTATATTAAGGTAAAATTCGGTTTATAATGGTTACAAAGGGTCTTATTTCAATGCTAAAGTGGGGATGGGTAGAAATAATCTCATCCAATAGGATTTATACAAGTTTCGATTATTATTTTAACCTTGTCAATTAGATTTAACTCTAAATTAAATAATTTAACTTTTACCGTGTCTTTTTGTTTTCTTACACTATATGGTTAATAAACTTACCATAACAATCCAAACGAACCCCAAGTTGTTTATTATTAATATATATATCCTTATCTAAGTCATTTTTCCGAAAAATAGATTTTTAGTAATTAAATAACAATTAATAATATAATTTTTTTTAAAAAACTAATTTATGTAAATTTTGACACTATTTGGTACATGATTTTTATAAAATTCATAACAGATTGATATGTTCTATCCAATTTACTTACATAACCAATAACATGTCATATTAACCTATAAAATTAATGTATGTCATAAAAAGTATCAAATTACATTTATTCGGGCATTTATAACATCAATTATGTCAATATTTCATTAATAAGACAATTACTGCATCATCTTTGTGTCATAATAGATGATAATTATTTAATCCCTAAAAATTCTAAATAAATTCCTATGATGTATATAATTGTATTAGATTTCTTGATACTATTCATGTTCTAAGTTTCATGAAGTTTATCACTAAATTAAAATTATTATACTTATAAGATTTAAGAAAGTGACATGTTGTCACATTCTTTGGTTTTAATAATAATTAAATTATTTTAATGGAAAAAATTCCATAAAATAAATCTAATCCGACCCTTAGGTTATATGGGTCTACTTTTATCCATCCAATAGGATTTTTCCAAGTGTTAGGTTAATTTTATAATATTATATTTATCTTTAATTACCTGATTTACCTTTAACTATAGTAAATAAAATTTACCATAGTTACTATTCACAATTCCCAAAAATAAAAAGTAGCTTATTAACATAATTTGGACCCACTGATTCCAAATATGGAATCGATTTTTTCAAATTCAATACAAAAAAGATGCAGAAATTAAATTAAAATCATTCCCATTTTCGAAAGAAAACGGGTTTTTCTTTAAAACATTGCAAAAGATTGAATTGATTTAACCTACGAATTCAAGGTAAAATCAATACTAATGACATAAATTATATTGAATGGTAAAAATATATTCTATTTATACTTTAAAACCATTAAATATTATAATTTAAACACATAAGATATTATGATGAAAAAAGTTGTTTTTAATTAAAATATAGCATGTTTATACTATTCATTAAAATATGAAAGTTATCGGAAAAATATCAAAACTTTATCTAATGTAAATATTTATATCCTGATTCAAAAGAATAATTTTATTTTTTCAAATTGAACTTATAAACATGTCAAGAACTATATTTAAAGTGGGTGCGCCATCAAAAGGCCGCAAAACTACATTTTTTTTAAGAATACTTATTTTACCCGAAAAAATTATTTTGTTCTTATACCATGTTCTAGAAATGTGTAAGATGAATAATAATGTGATAAAATTAAAAATTTAGTTAGCACTATTCATAACGGCTAGTTCATAAAAATATTATAATAACATATCGTTGTTTAGTAAAACCCGGTATTGCGTACAACACACGCTATCGAGGAAGGTCGTGATTGCGTGTAATGCAAGTCAAGTCAGGGTTGTGTGTAGTGCAAAACTCTTTTGTTGTTACGTATAACAGAATTCAACCATATTTTATTTATACATTGAATATATATATTTATATACACTCAATGTTGCGTAGAATAACTTCTATCAAACAAACATGAAATTATGTGTAACAAGAGCCAAGAAAAGAGTTGCGTATACTGCAAGCTAATACAGTGTTGCGTATAGCGCAAGATAATCTTGTTGTGTTGTGTAATAGAAGATATTAATGAAATTAAAAAGAATGTATCTTATCAAATCTCGGGTGGTTACATTCTACCCCCCTTAAAATGAATTTCGCCCTCGAAATTTTTCGGGGTTATAAATGGTTTACTATTTGAAAGTTACTTTAATAGAAACCCACATCATAAAAAGGAATGCCAAAACCAATAATTAAAAACAAAAGTATGAAACGTAACGGTTACCCAAATAAACTAATCACTGGGTTTCCACATAGGTGAAAATATGGATATGGAAGAGAAATCTAACCATCATGTTCTGATGGAGAGTGGTAGTGAACATGGCTATGGAAAAGTCAGCAATAATAATGCCATAAATTTGTGACGATCTAAGGTACCATCTGATTCATCAGATATAAGAGCACTAGGACAACATTTTTTTTTCAAGATCATTTCCCTAAAGTTGATGAAATTGGAATTAGAAGAAATACTTTCGTGATTTTGGTATAGTCTCACTGTTGGTCGTTCTATGGACAACTCCCACTTCATCTCTTAAAGAAATGAAGTTGAATTTTTCATTCATGCTGTGTTAGCAGATCATGTGATAGAATGATGGGTCTTTCCATCTGTCAAAAAAAGTTATAAAAACATCAAAAATACATAAGTCCGTCTATAGTGAGATTAATCATATATGGTTCCTAAAATGGACGTATACTTCATATATCATACTGCTTAATATAATAAAACTAGTTTCTACTAAACATGGACTTCCTGTAGGCCAGTGGTAGGCGATAAAGGCCAGTCGCACTTCCGTTGTGGGTTCGATTCCCACAGCCTTGTCCGACGCGATGGGATGTCTCCTGTCCTGCAGGTTGTCAATTTTCTAAAACTACATTACTATAAAATCCCATCAGTAATATCGAAAAAAGTTCTATCCTTAAACAATACTAAGCATATGTCCAACATAATCCATTCCAATATTTAGGCTTATCTAAAATACTTCGGTCCAAGATCATAATATAAAGAAAACGATTACTTGAAATGTCATAAACCAAGCATGTGAATACCATCATTTATCCCCCATATATATATATATTGTTGATCACATTCCAAATATTCTAAGGCCTTAATCATGTATTCTCTTGAAAAATGAATACCCTTTGAATCTTAGTAAAAACATGAGTGCTATCAAAATTTAACTCATTCCACATACCAAAAACCCAAAATTCTATATACTTAAACCATGATATAACTATTTCCTTAAATCAGTCATGAGCTCATGAATACTATCAAACATTTAATTTTCTAATTATCCCTTCATTATGTGCATATCATCTACATTACAAAAATATCTGAATAGCCTTTCATGGATACTGGTACGATTAATCATACAGTTTCAAAAATCAAGGAAAGACAACACTGTAACAATCCTTAGATGTCTCTTTATTCCATAGAACCATGAGATAATTTATACAACATTACACATGAAAAATATGTAATCATTCCACTAAATTCTTAAACCATTGACCGATCTTCAACAATTATTTCATCTCACATATCATTTGTAGTCTCTTCATCATCATCAACATAAATACTACCCATACGACCATACTGATTCTCTTCATGAGACTTTCCCTTATGTAATTGGTTTGCATAATGCCCGTACATTCCACATTTAAAAAATTTAACCATTGTTGATGTCATAGAAATACCATTATCCTCATCCTTGGTGTTAACTGAACCTTTTCCTTTGCACTTACTGGCTCTGTGTCCTTCTTTTCCACACCCAAAGAATCTTCCAGTTCCTTTGAAAAATTCTCCTTGATGCCTCTTCCCACATGATTTACATAGGGGAAATTGAACTTTCTTTCCTCTATGATCATCATGAAACTCCATCTTTCTCTTATTAGTGGAGTTAGGAAACTTACCAAATTTTACTTTATTGATCATATTATGAGATTGCTGATTCGGCATAACAATGATGTTTGGACTTCTAAATCCCATTTCATTTGGTTTCTCATGAAGAATACCATTCCATTGTCCATCATATCCTGCATTATCGTGAATCATCTTGTTTACAGCCATTTTCTAAAACCCAAAAAAAATAGTGTGAGAGGAAAAAATCATAATAAAGGGGGAGTAACTTAAATATATAACATCATTGGTTTAATCTAATATCATTACCATAGTTCTAGGACTATATCTTATACGTATACTTATCCTTAGGGACATCCCTAGACATACCTTTGAAATATCTCTAGGGATCTCACTAACGTTATCACATCCTAGTTTCCAATGGTTGACTAAACCATTCCTCTGATACCAACTGTAGAGACCCAAAGCTTGACGTACATGGACATTACATTACTTTTGTGGAATACTTAGTACATAACAAAAACACACACACAAGGACCGTAATAGTTTAGTGTCTTTGGAAACTCGGAATATAATCTTCTAATCATGGCTAAATATCTTCAACATCTACCATAAAGATCTTACTTTTTTTACCTAAAACCTTTCTTTATATCCAAGGGAAAATAAAACATAAAAGGGTGAGTTGAAATGCTCAGTAAGGGTAAAAAAAATATCAATCACATCATATTCATAAGAACATAACATTTTGGAAATCTTAACCTGTAAAAGAGAGCATAATTTCATAACATGGGATAAATCATAGTAGTGAAATGAAATCCCAATAATCATAACTTAAAACATGAAACATTGGGTCATACACACACAATCATAGATAATCATTTCTTATTAGTCAAGACTCATTTCCAGACTATCTTAGTGGACAAAGTCCATTTTTGAACCGAGTCACCCTCGTTTCAGTCCTGTTTCACTGAAACGGTATAACCTACCGTTCCAGCCATGTCTATCTCATGAGATATAAAATCATTACCCAGTGCATTGGAGGGAGATATAGGTCCCACCCATCTCATAATGATACCATTCTTATGTGTGCCACAAAATCATAATTCATACTTCATAGCATAACCCATGTAATAAAAATGGGAATCTTAACCATCGTGACATCATAAAACAATTTATATAAGATAAAAGAATTCATAAAAATAATTCCATCACAACATAATCAAATCAATGTAATAATAGGTATAAAAACATAACCCTTTATTATCTTAGATGGAAAATAATTTTTATAAACACTTGAACTCCATTCTTGAAGAAAATATCCTTTCTTCTTCAAAAACATTTTTTCTTTCTTAACATGTCATACAACATTAAACTAAAATAATTTGATTAAAAATAAACTTGGAAACATGTAAACTATGCTTCTTGGAAATAAAGTTTTAAAAATCCATTCATGTCGTATAAGTTAACAAAATATTCTTTGCGTACTTTTTTCGGAAAAGTCAAAAAGTACCTCGTACGAAAAACGACAAAAGATTCCTTTCATATCTTTTACTAAAAACTCAAAAAAGGGTAAAATTGGAAATAAAATATTGTAGAAAGATATAAATATTACATATTCAGGAAATATGGATGTGGATGATAAAATACACCCCAGTAAATACCAAAGTATAAACAATCTCGGATAAAAATGAGATTGTGATATTTCCCTTACCTTATGTCTGATATGCTTTGTACGTATCCGAACCTCCTTTATAATGATTTAAATAATGTCATTAACTTATTACAGAATAATATTCATTGTTGTTATATCATATATGGTTCACTTATGACTTTATACTACCCATTATTTTGTAAATTCCATGATAAAGAAGCGTTTTGGATAAAATAGTTTCATTTGTCGTAGGTGTTTGGACTTGTTGTTCTTGACATTATTATTACTTATATCATGATTTAATTACTTCCAGAATATAAAACATGATTTATATATCATATATATTCAGTATATATATATATATAATAGATAGATAAATTAAATGAAACACACCGTTCATGGAGACAGTAGTCCGTACGTACGCATGAACACTGTTTTACTTTCCTTATTGTCTTGAATGGAAGTAAGTAGATGACATACATATATATATATATATACATAAATCAAGTAGATTTAACATGTCATACATTTCATTATTATTCATTATATATACTTTATAATCATCAATGAATGGTTAATGTGGAGAATGAATCTCATCGCGTCGTGGAGACGGTAGTCCGTACGTACGCACGAGCGATGATATCATTCTCATGATCGTGAACATGTGTTGAAGTGTTTGTATATTATTTCAGTATCAATATCAATTTATAATAATCATATATAGTTACTCATTACACCATTATACCCATCCAATTAAGGTGGTGGCGGAAAATAGATTAAACCACGACGTGGAGACGGTATTCCGTACGTACGCACGCGGTGATTTCCTTTTTACGTAGGATGGATAGAAGGTTAATTAGAGTTGTTTCATATTTATAATAACATATAAGTATATAATAAATACTGATGTTATTACTTTACCATGAAACAACTAAAGAAGAAGATGTTGAAGAAGAATGAAATTGAAAAAGATGGGTAATGGATATTACCTCTTTTTGACGCGCCTTCACTTAACCTCCACTTAAAGATCTAAGGATGGTCTTTGAAGAAGAACAGGACCTCTAGGATGATACTAGGGAAGTGGAGAAGAGATTTTGGCAGTGGTTTTCTGAGCTTGAATGCTCAAATTGGTGGGAGGAGGAGAGGGAGGAGGTGACCTTTTATAAGGGAGGAGAGGGGCACCTTAAGAAAATCTCAAAATATTATTTTATATTAAGGTAAAATTCGGTTTATAATGGTTCCAAAGGGTCTTATTTCGAAGATAAAGTGGGGATGGGTCTAAATATTTTCATACAATAGGATTTATACAAGTTTAGTTTATTATTTTACCCTTATCAATTAGATTTAACTCTAAGTTAAATAATTTATCTTTTACCATGTCTTTTTGTTTTCTTACACTATATAGTTAATAAAGTTACCATAACAATCCAAACGAACCCCAAGTTTTTTATTATTAATATATATATCTTTATCTAAGTCATTTTTCCGAACATTAGATTTTTAGGAATTAAATAACAATTAATAATATAATATTTGTTTTAAAAACTAATTTTGTCAATTTTGACACTATTTGGTACATGATTTTTATGAAATTCATAACAGAATGATAAGTTAAACAAAGTTACTTATATAAACAATAACATGTCATATTAACCTAGAGAATTAATTTAAGTCATAAAAAGTCTCACACTACATTTATTTGGGCATTTATAACATCAATTATGTCAATATTTCATTAATAAGACAATTATTGCATCATTTTTGTGTCATAATAAATGATAATTATTTAATCCCTAAAAATTCTAAATAAATTCTTATGATGTAGATAATTGTATTATCTTTCTGGAGACTATTCATGTTTGATGTTTCGTTAAGTTTGTCACTAAATTTAAATTATTATACTTATAAGATTTAAGAAAGTTACATATTGTCACATTCATTGGTTTTAATAATAATTAAATTATTTTCATGGAAAAAAGTCGATAAAATGAATCTAATCCGACCCTTAGGTTATATTGGTATACTTTTAGCCATCAAATTGTATTTTTCCAAGTTTTAGGGTAATTTTATAATCTTATATTTATCCTTAATCACCTGATTTACCTTTAACTATAGTAAATAAAATTTACCATAGTTACTATTCACAATGCCCAAAAATAAAAAGTAGCTTATTAACATAATTTTGACCCCCTGATTCCAAATATAGAATCCATTTTTTCAAATTCAATACATAAAAGATGAAGAAATTAAATTAAAATTAATCCCATTGTCGAAAGAAAACGGGTTTTTCTTTAAAACATTGCAAAAGATTGAATTGATTTAACCTACGAATTCAAGGTAAAATCAATGATAATGACATAAATTATATTAAATGGTAAAAATATATTCTATTTATACTTTAAAACCATTCAATATTATAATTTAACCACATAAGATATTACGATGAAAAAAGTTGTTTTTAATTAAAATATTGTGTGTTTTTACTATTCATTAAAATATGAAAGATATCGGAAAAATATCAAAACGTAATCTAATGTAAATTTTTATATCCTGATTGAAAAGAATAATTTTATTTTGTCAAATTGAACTTATAAACATGTCAAAAACTAGATTTAATGTGGGTTCCCCATCAAAAGGCGGCAAAACTGCATTTTTTTAAAAATACTTATTTTAACCGAAAAATTTATTTCGTTCTTATACCATGTTCTAGAAATGTGTAAGATGAATAATAATATGATAAAATTCAAAATTTAGTTAACAATATTCATAACAGCTAGTTCATAACAATATTTTAATAATATATCGTTGTTTAGTAAAACCTGGTATTGCGTAAAACACGAGCTATTGAGGAAGGTCGTGATTGCGTGTAATTCAAGCCAAGTCAGGGTTGCGTGTAGTGCACAACTCCTTTTTTGTTGCGTATAACAGAATCCAACCATATTTTATTTATACATTGAATATATATATATATATACACTCAATGTTGCGTAGAATAACTTCTATCAAACGAACTTGAAATTGTGTGTAACAAGAGTCAAGAAAAGTGTTGCGTACGCTGAAAGCTAATACAGTGTTGCGTATAGCGCAAGATAATCTTGGTGTGTCATAGAATAGAAGATATGAATGAAATTAAAATAATGTATCTTATAAAATCTCGGGTTGTTACAGAAACTTTTAAAGAGTATTCATAGTCCTTTGGTAAGACCAGGGCTCCTTGGAAAGCACAACTGTAGTATTATTATTGTAATATACTGGATTAGGTTATGTACTACTAAGAACAACACAATTGTCTGAGATAATTCTACGAAACCAAACATCTCACTTGGATGAAATAGGAGAAGCAATATATTCAGATTCTACAGTAGAATCCTCAACCACAACATGCATTGAGCTTCTCCAGCTCACTATACATCTATTTAGAAAAAATATGTAGCATGACTGCAATTTTAGATCAACAAGATCATTCTGGAAACTAGAATCAGTGTATCCTCGCACTAATAGTCCCTCATCTCCACCATAATCCAGTAAAATATCCTTTTTATTCCTCAAGTACATTATGATATTTTTAACATCTTCCCAATACACCTCTCCAGGATTGGCATGATATTGACCCACCATGATTAAAGAAAAGTCAACATAAATCCTAGTACA
Organism: Viscum album; assembly: GCA_963277665.1. NCBI lineage: Eukaryota > Viridiplantae > Streptophyta > Magnoliopsida > Santalales > Viscaceae > Viscum > Viscum album. The sequence continues at coordinate 1,479,329,161 of OY728157.1, forward strand.
TTGTATATAAAACAAGATTGAACCTAATAACAAGGCATAAGTTATTCGACTAACTTTTTCAATCTCCTTATGTGTTTTTGGAAACATTTTCTTAGATAGATTAATACAATGTGACATAGGCAAAAATAATATCTTGGATTATTCTACATTGTTCCTTTTGAGTACCTTGTAAATATATATACTTTGACTTATCCCAAGATTCCTTTCAAATATATCTCAATAGATATTGATCCCTATAATTTAGGCTTATTAACCTATGTCATTCAAGGGGAATCATGAATTTACCCTTGTCTTAGCTGGTTATAATACTTTCACCTCATTTCCCATAATTAGTATGTCATCAACATATAATACTCGATATAAGATGGCATTCCCTTCAACATTTTTATAATCACAGGGATAAATTTGGTTTTTGAAAAAATCATGTTCTCTTATATCCTCTTCAAAATGAACATTCCATGACCAGGATGTCTGATTCAACCCATAAATGTATCTCTGTAGCTTGGATACTTTTTTGGTATTCTTGGCCTTAATGAACCCGATGGGTTGAGTAATATAGACTTCTTCAACTAACTTCCCATTTTGAAATACAGTTTTACCTCCATTTTCAAAATTTCATAATATTTAAATGATGTTATTTTAAGAAATATTCTATTAGATTTAACCAATTTTACTAGTGAGAAGGTTTCATTATAGTTGATGACTGAATGTTTCCTGAAACCCTTTTCAACCAGTCTTTCATTAAAGGTATTTACCATACCATTCATGTATAGCTTATTTTTGAATACCCTTTTGTATATGATGGACTTTACATTAGGTTGAGGGTCTACGAAAATCCAAACATTATTTGTGTACATGGAATCCATCTTAGAATTCATGTCTTTTTTACATTTATATGATTCATTTCCTTTTAATACTTTCTTGTAGGTTATAGGTTCATCATTCTCAAGTAGTAATATGTATCCTGACTCGGTAAAAAAAACCATAACACCCAGGTTCTCTAAACACTCAGGTAGATCTATATAGTATTTTTTTCTCATGAACAAATTCATCCAATTGATCTTATGGTGATTGTTATCCTACCAACTATCGTGCATCTAGATCATGAACTTCAATGGAGTCAATCATGCTCCCACAATTTCTTATAGAAATGGGTTCCCTTTCTAGCAGTATGGTCTTTCTTTACACAAGAAAATTTCTATCTAAAGGGTTATATAGTTAATATTTTTTGGTTTCCTTATGAAAACAAATAATGATTCACTTTGTGATTCTGGATGCTAATTTTTTAGTAGGTAATGTCTTGAAAAATGCATTGTACCTCTATACACATATGTGTGTATGACTGGGATTATTTCTATAAAAAAACTCATATGGAATCCCATTTCCAACTTTAGTTGGTACTCAGTTATGTGTATATGTTATTGTCTACAAAGTGTATCCCTAAAAGGATAACGTAAGAGTTTCATTACTTTTCGTTGATCTGACCATGTCCTGTATGGTCCTTTTCCTCCTTTCACTATCATAATTTCACTGTGGTATATAAGGAGGAGTGAGTTGGGATACTATCCCATACTTTATTAAGTGATAAATGAATACTTGGTTAAGATATTCTCATCCTCAGTCTGACAAATATAATTTGTTTATTGTTAACAAATTCCTTTTTTACATCATTTTGGTATTACTGAAATATCCTAAAGGAATCAGACTTATACCACATTATTTAGATATATCCATACAAATAATAGTCATTTGTAAAAGTAATGAAGTATGAAAAATCACCCCTTTCCTCTACTATAAATGGACTATATACATTATTATGAATTAATTTCATTACTACATTGACTCTTTCTCCCTTCCCTAAGAAAGTTGTTTTGGTCATCTTTCTTTGTATACAAGCTTGACATACATCCAAAGGAACTAACTATACCGAGTCAAAATATCATTCTTGATGTAATATTCTTAATCAATTCTCGTTTACATGACCTATACTAATGTTTCATAGGAGGGTGATATATGAGTCATGTTTTCTTGTTTTTTCTTTGATTTTTATTACTGGATTCTTGAGTTCAAGAAAATATAAACCATTGTTATGATGGTTCATACAATAACAATTGTTACCCCTATAAAAGAGACAAAATATACTTCAATTTTTGAAATAAAATCCCATTGTTTTATGACTTGATATAGAGATTATGATCCTAGTTATAGAAGGTACATAATAAAAGTTTTTTGATACTATAACCAAACCACATGGAAAGGTTATGTGATAGTCTCCCACTTCTAAGTCTTCCAGACTTGCACCATTTGTAAATATGATATCCACTTCAACTTTTTTAAATCTTCTTGATCCTACATGATTCATGTATATGAGTACGAATGTGGGATCCACATTTCATATCCAATACCCAACCTATAGATAATGATAGATTGAATTCAATAACAAAAATACCTAAAGTAGAAGCATTAGTATTCTTCTTCTTCCAACCTCTAAAATTCTTCTTCTAGTGGCCTTTCTTGACACATCCAAATCCAAAAACCTCCTACTCATTACACTTCATCCTAATCAATGGCTTCTTGGTATGATGATTCATTGTTTTCTTCATCCATCAGTTGGCCTTACACCCCCTTTCCATGCCCTTATTTATTTTGTTCACCATAAGTACAGTTGAATCGGTATTATTCATAGCCTTTTCAGCTTGGAGAACTAAATAAAAAAGGTCCAGAAGTGACATTGTCATATCATTCATGTTATAATTGACAATGAATGTCGAGAAGCATGGATGTAAAAAGGCATTAATGATATTCACTACTAGATCATGGTTCAATATCTACCCAATGGCATCAAGACTCTCAATATACGAATTCATCATGAGTACACGAGGACTGTCTTTGTTCCCTTCTGCTAGCCTGCACTTATATAGGTCCCTTGAGATATCATACCTTTCCTGCATGGCCATCTCCTTAGATAATTCTTGATTATGTGAATTCATCTTGTAGCCATCCTCGTCCTCACGCATTTTCTGCAATTTGATGGACATGGATTAAAACACGATGAATTGATCATCAAGTGAATCCTCACCATGATTATTTTCATTTATATTTTTTTCCTTACATATTCCCTAAGGAGGCTCAGCATGAATAAAGGATTCCAGAACAAAAAGATATATATTTTTTGGAATTTTACTATCTACAAGCTCCTGTACTACTCCTGGAGTTTATTGTCGGTCAAGATATTTTCATTATCTAGAATTGATCATAGTGATAATATACTTGTTGCATTGGTGACTTCCAGTTTAAATCTACATCAGATAAAAATTAGTAGTTAGTGCTTTATTGTGATTACCCTTTGACATTTATGATTAATTAATTATTATACCATTTTAATGTCTTCCGCTAGTTTGACGAACCTTAATAACCCTCAATAATAGATTCAAAATACTCTATCTATTTAATACTCTAGGGGGAAGGATCCTTGAAAACTCCCTCAAAGCCTACAATCTATGGTTACTTAACTACATGGAGGGTATCAAGGTAGACACTAGGCTAGCCAATCAATATCTAGTGGTTCCTTCTATTGTTGAATAAAGTCCCAGATTTAAAAATCTGAACCTGATTACATGAACAACATTCCACTAAAGTGATAGAAATTAAGGTATGGATAATCATTGATTACTAACTTTAGTGAAGTTGACCCAATTCTCTCACGAAAACGCCCCAGTAGTAAAATGAACTCTCAACTATGGTTGAAGATCACCCTAAATACATTGTTTTGTTCAAATGTGGGTAATGGAAGGCATTAACAATTATTATATCACTGAGAAATTTTGATATTTATTGAAAAATATAATCATTTCCTATTTATATATTCAAACTAAACAGTCTCACTCACAAATAAACATGAAATAAAAATATATTCGTCACATCATTGTGCATTTTTATATTGTTTACTATTCTATGTGATCAAGAAATAATCATGCATGTGAATAAAACAATAAAATGCATAAAGTTAAATCATGAAATTCCACTAGTCTTAAGCATTAAACTCTGATCGATCCATAATAGATCAATAGTGTCCTATTGGCTTTTCATAACTGAGTTTAAAACTGACTTGTATCACATCATTCCTACAATGTATAGTTCATGGCTCCCATTTGTATTTCTACCTCGACATGGTAGGATCCACATCTTGGAATGTAATCATCATTTAACAAATATACATGTACATTGGCGAGGGGTACTTGGGGTAAAAAATACAACAGGTGCAGGCCATTATACGTATTTGAATTAAATAATGATGCATGGACCGTCATTTATATAATTAATTATTACAAACATCACACATAATGATAAATAATTTAATAAATAAAAACCAGACCTGAACAGTTCTATTGCTAGCTCATGTTTAGTTATTGTAATTAAGGGAAATTAAAATTAAACTACATTAAATAGAAATAATACGAGATCGTTCTAATAAGTTAAATAAATTTAAATAAATTCAATTATCTATTTCTCAGTTCCAATTGTTTAATTTATTTTTAATTCCAAAAAACAAATTAAACTATTAATTTAATTTTTTTAATTCCATATATTAAATAAGACCATAAATTTAATTTAGTTTTAAATTAAATTAATATTTCATATCTATTTAATGTTAATCGTAAAAATTAATTTTATTTATTATAATTTAAAAAACAATATTAATTGAATAAAACTAAAAGGGTAACCTCTGACCAGTGAAGTAGTCCATCATGAATTCAAATCGCCACAAGGGTGTTTCACCAGAGTAGGACCGCACTATAGCTTGATCGTGGCATCGTTCACCTGATCTGACAACACCCCACGACACTGATCGTGGGAAAAGGATGTCTGGCAGACCAGATCGGTAGTGTGCATCCTCCAGCAAGGAGGAGGGGAGGGTCTGCAACGGCCTTCAGTGTGGTATGACCAGACATGGGTAGTGGTGGTCCAAGTGGGTCAGTGCGAGAAGTTTGAGGGAGGCAGCTCAGGTCTTCCAACCTAGTGATGATGCAAGGACCCTATTGGTTGTTTTTTATACATTTTAAAAAAATATTTTTCAAAAAATGGTTATGGTGGAAATTGTATTCATAATTCACCGGAAAGGCGGCTTCCGCGATTCCACCTTTCCCCTAAATATTATATTTGAAAATTTTTATTTTTATTTTTTAGTTTTTTTGTTTATATATACATATAGAATCAAAAAAAACATTTCAGTAGAATTTCTCCACTATTTTAAATCCAGCAATACTGCCATTACAGCAGTCTCGATTCTGACAGAACCTCTCACCCAGAGCTCCCTTTTATAAGAGAGCTTACCCTGAAAATCATTCTACATTTCCGATGTGGGATTTTGGTTCTCCATTTCCTGCACAGAAAATTCTGCATTTCCGATATGAGATTCTGTTTCAAGTACTCTACTTTAAAATACTATAAAATATAAACTATAATACCAATATAAATGAAATGTAAAACATGGATTAAACATATAAAAAATAGTTGAAAACAAAAAGAATTTCAGAAAAATTGATGATAGAAAATAATTTATAAGATTTCAAAACCACATACTTGATACTTAAAAAGTTTCAAGTATGTGAATTTAGAAGCCTATAAACTAAAAGAAAAATATAAATAAAACTTAATACATGGATTAAACATATAACAAAATGTTGAAAATAAAAATAATATCATAAAAAATGTTTATAGAAAACAATTTATAAGCTTTTGAATCCGCTTACTTGAAACTAAAAAATGTTTCAAGTACATGACTTTGAAATACATTAAAATATAATCTATATGACCGATATAAATGGAATTTTCATAACTGATTAAACATATAATAAATAGTTGAAAACTAAAAGTATTTTTTAAAAAATGTTCATGAAAAATATTCTATAAGATTTCAAAACCACCTACTTGAAACTTAAAAATGGTTCAAGTAAGTGAATTTGAAAGACTATAAAATATAATCTATAAAACAAATATAAATGAAACATTAAACATTGATTAAAAATATAATAAATAGTTGAAAATAAAAACAATTTAGTAAAAAATGTTAATAAAAAGTAATTTATAAGCTTTCAAACCCTCTTATTTGAATCTAAAAAATGTTTCAAGTAAGTGACTTTGAAATACAATAAAATATAAACTATAAGTCTTATATAAATGAAATTATAAGAATTGATTAAAAATATAATAAATAGGTGAAAAAAATAGAATTTCCACAAAATTGTTGATGAAAAATAATCTATTACCTTTCAAAACTGCCCAATTGAAACTTAAAAATGTTTTATATACGTGAATTTGAAAGAATATAAAATATAAACTATAAAACAAATATAAATTAGACTTTAAAAATTTATTAAAAATATAATAAATAGTTGAAAATAAAAATAATTTTGTAAAAAATGTTGATGAAAAGTTATTTATAAGCTTTGGAAACCACATACTTGTAAATAAAAAATGTTTCAAGTACGTGACATTGAAATACAATAAAATCTAAACTATAAGACCAATATAAATGATATTTTTAACAATGATTAAATATATAATAAATAGGTGAAAACAAAAATAATTTCTTAAAAAAATTTGATGAAAAATAATATATAACCATTCAAAACCGCCTACTTGAAACCTAAAAATGTTTCAAGTATGTGAATTTGAAATAATATATAATATAAACTATAAAATGAATATAATTGAAACTTTAAACATTGATTAAAGATATAATTAATAGTTGAAAACAAAAAGAACTTCCAAAAAATCTTGATGAAATCTAATTTATAAACTTTCAAAACTGCTTACTTGAAACTAAAAATTGATTCAAGTACGTGAATTAGAAAGACTATAAAATATAAAATGTAATATCAATATAATTAAAACATAAAAAATATTGATTAAAAATATAATAAATAATTGAAAAAAAAGGAATTTACTAAAAAATGTTGATGAAAAATAATTTATAATATTTCAAACCTGCCTACATGAAACTAAAAATGTTTCAAGTACGTGAATTTGAAAGACTATAAAATATAAATGATAAAACAAATATAATTGTAACTTTAATTATTGATCATTCATATAATAAATAGATGAAAACAAAATGAATTTCCTAATAAATATTGATGAAAAGTAATTTATAAGTTTTCAAAACTGCTTACATGAAACTAAAAAATGTTTCAAGTACGTGAATTCAAAAGACTATAAAATATAAAATATAACACCAATATAAATGAAACATAAAAAATATTGATTAAACAAATAAGAAATAATTGAAAACAAAAGAAATTTCTGAAATAATGTTGATGAAAAATAATTTATAAGCTTTCAAAACCTCCTACTTGAAACTAAAAAATGATTCAAGTATGTGACTTTTAGAGACCATAAAACATTAAATAGAAGACCGAAAATGTTTCATGTGCGTGACGTTGAAATTGGAAATGTTACTCATGCGTACAACTGACCAACAATATCCATGATTGTATCATATTTCATTTTTCTGACCTATATTAAATGATTTAATTTAAAAGAATAATTTATTTATAAAAATGATAAGAATGAAATTATTATTATTATTTATATGGTATTAAATACATTTATGACCATATTCCAATTACCATAGTCATTCTGAACTTATTAAACTAATGTCATAAAAATAACCAAAGTGAATTTAAATAATTAATTAATTGCTTATAATATTATACTAAGTGATATAAATGTAATAATGAACATGAATATAGTTAATAAGAAAGTATAAAACTAACATAATTTTATTATTATGGAATATAAATAACATATTTGACGTGTAAGAATCGAGGTGAGGGACTCTTTAATTAAAAAACCTTGATTTAAACTACACTAGATATTACCAAGGGTGTACACCATGAGAAGTTTCCTCAAATCTCTACCCTTAATAGAATGTGTATTATTTTATAGGTGTATTCATTCTTAAAATAATTAATTAAAATTTTTATTTAGATTTTTAAATAATGGTGGTCATTTATTTATTTATATACGAGACTATTTAGTGCTTTATTTTATTTGGATAAAAAATCATTATTTAGCATCACTCAAATACTTTAGAGTTTGTCACCACCCTTTGAAAATAGCAGAGTCTGTCCAGAGATATGATTAAATATATCATGTTAACAAATCTATTATATATATATAATGATGAAATTACTTACAAATGATCTCTTAATATTTATAACACATGATTATAAAATATTAGTGTTTTTATCGATTTAAAGACATAATATATTTTTAATAAAGTACAAATAGCACATACTATATGAAATAAACACATGTGTTGAGCGTAAAATTTTTTTAATAATATGACAAAAAATATATCATATAACTATTATAAAACCTAATTTATAGAGTTAGATTTGCGAATAGATAAAAAAATCAATCATGTTAAAAATACGAGTTCATTATTAATAGCCCTATCAAAACATGATTTTATCAATATATCCGAGTTAAGAATATATAAAAATATCATGAAAATGTCATTTATATAACTCTTAATTGTATAATAATTTTTTAGTTAATTAGAAATTATTACAAAGTAATTATATTATAATTAAATTGTTAATTAGTAGTATAATTAGTTAATTAGTAATATAATTAGTTAATTAATAATATAATTAATAATTATTCAATTATTAATTATTTACAGAGTAATATAATTATTAATTATATAAAAATTTATTAGTTAATTAGTAATATAATGATTAATTATATAATTTGTATTCATTTAATCACAAATTATTAATAATTAATTATATAATAATTAATTAGTTAATTTTTAATATAATTATTAAATATATAGATAGTTAATTAGTTAATTTTTTGAGAAATATAGAGCTGATGCTCTTTTTATAATTAGTTAATTAGTAATATAATTATAAATTATAATTATTCATAATTATTATTAATTTTTATTTATTAAAAATTATTATATAATAATTATTTAGTTAATTGGTAATATAATTTTAAATTATATAAGAGTAAATTAGTTAATTACTACTATAGTAATAAATTATAATTTTTCATTATAAATGTTAAATTGTAATTATTAAAAGTCGTTATATTACTAGTTAATTGATTAAATATTATATACATAATTGTTAATAATTACTAATTACCTAATTATTTATTATATAATTAATTATCGATAATATTAGTTTAATATTTTAATAATTTATTATATTTTTAATACATTTTTATACTTTCATTTATATTCGTTTTATAGTTTATATTTTATAGTATTTCAAATTCACGTACTGGAAACATTTTTAAGTTTCAAGTAGTGGTTTTGAAAGCTTTTATATTATTTTTCATGAACATTTTTTACGAAATTATATTTTTTAAACTAATTAATAAATTTTTAATCAATGGTTGAAATCTCATTTATATCGGTCTTATAGTTTATATTTTATTGTATTTCAAAGTCACGTACTGAAAACATTTTTTAGTTTCAAATAAGCGAGTTTGAAAGATTATAAATTATTTTATATCAACATTTTTTATAAAATTATAATAATTTTCAACATTCTTTTATATGTTTAATACATGTATTAAGTTTCATTTATATTGGTCTTTTAGTTTAAATTTTATAGGCTTCTAAATTATCGTACTTGAAAATTTTTAAGTTTCAAGTATTAGGTTTTGAAATCTTATAAATTATTTTATATCATCAAGTTTTATGAAATTATTTTAGTTTTAAACAATTTATTATATTTTTAATCCATGTTTTATGTTTTATTTATATTGGTCTTATATTTTATATTTTATAGTCTTTCAAAGTCAAGTACTTGAAACAGAATCCCTTATCGGAAATGCAGAATGTTCTGTGTAGGAATTGGAGAACCAGAATCCCACATAGAAAATGAAAAAAGATTTTTTGGGTAAAAACTCTTATAAAAGGGATCACTGGGTGAAAGGTTTTGTCAGAATCCAGAATTCTGTAATGGAAGTACTACTCGATTTAAAATAGCGGATAAATTCTGAAAAAAATATTTGTTTTGTTTATATATATATATATATATACAAAAAAACAAAAAACAAAAATTTTCCAAAAAATAATTTTTTTCGGAGAAAGGCCGGATCTGGGATGCCTCCTTTAAGGCACATTTTGAAAAAAAAATATGCACTAACCATTTTTTGTAAAACATATTTTTTAATGTATAAAAAACTCCCCTGTTGGCGCTGCGAGGGTGGACCAACCAAGGGTTGGCACAGGGCTGCGGCGAGCCCGTGGGCAGGCGTGACGTGAGGCAGTCGAGCTAGAGATGGAGCGACCTAGACAGGGGCGGCGACCATGCACTAGGCAGGAGCAGAGAAGCGAGCTAGCTACTATTCTCGATTGGTCGCGACAAAGGGAGGAGGTGGGACATCTCGGGGCAGCCCTAGATAGGGGAAGTGCGTGCGGACTCCGGTATAGAATGGGAGGATACATGTTGAAGATTTGCGGAAACCTGGGGTGATTCTCGCTTGTGCAACAGGGACCAATGAGGTAGGGTAGGATGGTTCTAGGTTTGGGGTCTACCTCCTTGTGGATGAAAACCTAGGTCATGCCCTCTTCCTTCTATGGAAAAAACACACCGAGCTTTTAATTTTTTTCTAATGTTTAAAATAATTAAATAAATAATAAAAACAATACCATGATAAAAATCAAATTTTATTTTATTGAGAGAAATTAAAATAATATTATATCATAATTTATTTTATTAATCTCATAAAAACTAATCTTAACATAGATTCTTACATTACCGGATTCTACCCAAAATATGGCTTGATTTTGATAAATTTCAAGAACTAAATTCAAATTAGAAATTTATGTTATTCAAAAATAAAATCCAGAGAACTTAAAAATGATGACTTTGATCCAGTTAGAAATCTTCCAAAAGAAAATTTCATGGTCATTAGACAAAGAAATGTTGTATGGTCGGATCGAATAGAACTGTTTTAACACCCCATACTAATATTCAATGAAATTTAATTTTTTCCTTTGACTCTGAAAAACCTTGCAGTCCCACTGATACTACGGTTGGGTACCGGGATGGGTTGCGTAAGCTGATGGGTTTGGAAATTATATTTTTTGGTGTCACCAGAGTGATGTAACATCATCGAGTCTAGTGATTTTATACTGTAATGATCTGAGGTTCACATGTGGATTTAAGATACCACAGAATAAAATTCAAATGAGTACATCATTCGGATCTGACATGTGCATTTCTATCGCTAGATTCCTGTGACCATTTCACAAAGCCTCCAATGTCGAATCTCACTAAATCGTCCACACATGCCTATTAAATCTGGTCATGTGTCATGGTTATGAATCTGAGAGCAACCGCGGTACACAGAAAATCACTTTAATGAATCAATGATTCCAAAATGAAAGAATCATCGATCCATGGCAAAGGAACATGAATATCTTACTTTCTTGAGAAACTATTTCTCTATATTTCAGTATGAGAGATTGACAATCAATTCCAAAAAAATATTAGTTACATGAGATTGCCTCTCTCTTACATATATAGGGAATATCTAAAATACACAATATGGGTTCCTGAACCCTATGTAATAAATATGACTATTATAAGCATTGTAAATATTTACATATGAAAAATAAAATTATTCCGTAAATAATATTTATAATTTTATGACTAACAACAATATACATTGAATGATAATCAAAAGTCTTTTACTCAACTCAAATCTCCTTATAATATTAAATAGACCTGGGATATTTAAATAAATTCAAATAAAATTTTATATTTGTATTTACTAAATCACTTGTAAATACATGTTATAAATAAAATCAATGAATTATTCCAAACATAAATAATTAAATAATTTATTTATTACTTAGCGATCCATAGAACATGGATTAAACTAAGACCTCGTGGTGAGGCCCGTCAAGTTGAATAATCCAATACCATTAAATAGGGTAGATGCTCAATGCGATATAGTGTGTTACCCTCGAGGCCCATATCTCAATAGCAGTGAATAATATTCACCACCCGAGAGTGGGGTCTATGAACATATAGAGGCCCCAATAGAGATAAAGAAATATTCAAATCAACTACTTCCTTCCTACGAACATGGTTTGTGTAATATAATATCTTTTTCATTGATATCTAAATAAATCATAATGCACAATATTGTCATCATCATTTATCATGATTTATATTATTTTTTTATCTTTCCAGACGGTATTTTCTTCCCCCTCCATAGCCATGTATTTAATGAAGGTTATACCATCCAAATTTACCAGGACATAGATATCTCTTCCTCAACTCGAAAGCAACAAATCCAATATCGATCATTCAATTAATGTCATGTCACCAATGATGTAGCCAACACAAACTACATATCCACAACTGTATTTCCATGGTTTTCTCTTTGCATCAACTTATGAAATTAAATGACTTACATTGATAATGATCTCAGGTCTAGAGACCATTACACATGTTTGTAGTTAGGAATGACCAATGAAACCTAAAACATGTGGTGTTACTATTTTTATGGTCAGTTCATAGGATCTCAATAATTAGAGATCATCACGGGAGAACATCATCAGAATAAGTCTCAATGCTTGTGAGGCCCCAGCACCTGATAATCAGACATCATCAATGACCTTTCAGAATGATGTATCTAGACCAGAGGACATTACATTAAGATTATTGTCAGTGTATCCTGAGTATCTCATTATAGCTTTGGATCTACTATAACCCTTTGATACGACATGTAATGCTTGGAAGTTACCATACAAAAGTGGATGTAGAAGTGTGTATGCTATTATGTAATGAAAAAACACACATCTATTTAATAGACTACATACAAATAGTGGTATTCAAAGTACAACAGGAGTTGGGTCTTGGTCTCCCACATTCAACAGAATTGAGTGGGGGAACATTCATTACTTTACATGATAAATTATGAATTGTAATTAATAAATAAAAGTTGTATCATTGCCTTGTGATTAAGTTTTAAACACATTCTCACTGACCACATGGCACATTACACCATTTTAGAACCCTCAGGATTGATTCTTTTCATGTATAAATGTCTAGAAATATGATAATGTTCACAATATTATTGTAAATTTAAACTTTCAAAGTGTGTGTATAACTCCAAATATATCCTATTGAGTTGAGAGAGATATTAAAATTCATTTTTATAGGTCATGAAATTTTTATGAATGTATACTAAAATTTTAATTTAATTTTTATCATTGAATATAATATCATTGAAAAAAAATTAATGAACAAATAATGATTTTCTTTCTTGGGAAATAAATAAGACAGTCACATCACACTTATATTGGTAGTGTTATATTTCTCTAAAAATTATTTCCCATTTTTTTATTTATTTTTAATCTATGAAATTATTTTTTTATCTTCATTCTAAAATAAATAAATCACTTTGTGTGTTCAGATGATAATTTTAAAAAAATTAATATCAGAAATGTACTCTATAGTCTAGAATGTGTCCAAATTTATTTCCATTGAGTGAACATTAATTGTGTTGGGGAGTGATGAAACAAGAATATTCATACATTTTTATCAATATATACATTAAAAATATCCCTTAAATTCCAGTAAAAACACGGACAATGTTATATTTTCACAATCAGTAATATTTTCACTGAATAAATAAATTGGGAAAAATATTTAATTTAGTGAAATATATATATTGGAAATTTACATTATATTATATGAATTTTAATTAGATTACAAATAATTTATCTCATTTCAAAATTGAAAACCTCCCTCAAGGTGTTTTTAAGGAAAAATACAATGAAAATCAATCATTCTACCAAAGTGTAAACATCCAACTGATTGCACAAACAAAATCAAATATACCATGCCTCTTACAGGACAACTCAACATCGACCATGCTATAACCTATCAGATAAATTCTTCAAGATATCCTATAAAAGAACTACGAGTTGTTGCGTACTAGATACTGTCACCATTCCATAATCTAACATTCCAAATTAACTGAATCAATTGAAATTGAATGTTCTATGATACAACATGCCATTATCCATTAGTAAAACCTTGACCACTGATCGACCATAAGCTCCTCCCCTCATCACATAATCAGTTGTGCCTTCCACAGAAGGTTGTAATGGAAACACAGTGAAAAAAATAAACCCCTCTAAAAATCAATATATAATATCTTCCAATTTACCATGACATAAACAATCACACTGAAGCTCAACATTCTTATCTATAATCCATTCTATCCAATAAAGAGTAATTCCAATGTAAAATACACACATATCCAACCTATTATATGTCCTTTCATGATGTTGACCACAGCAACACTACACAAGAACTGTAAGAAAGGGAAAAGGAATGTTGATCAGAAATGGATACATCATCATCTTCTGTGGAATCAAATGGCAATGATGACGAGATCTAAACATGAACAAGATCAAAGAAAAGAAATTATTATTATTATTGTTTCTAGATTGGTATTTTTCTATGTGAATGTTTAATTATTAATTGCGGGTCATTGATTTTTCGTTAATATTAAACCTATGAGGTTGAAGGTGGATCTACAATAAGTTCATTAAGAAAATAAAAATCCCTTACCACACCCTAGTACCTCCTTGTATCATTCCATATAGAATAATCCAATCATGTCATAAAATTGTCTACACCAATCCTAACAAGAAACAAATCTTCCTAGACAAGTACAAGGTTTACACTAGGCAAGATGAAACTGGACATGTCTACATATCTCTATGTACATACGAAATCCAAGTTAAGGATACAATATATCTTCATCTCCAATGATATTATCCTCAATTCTACAACTGATCACAATTATATAAATGCATGTCCACATTAATTGAAGTGTACTTATAAAACCAAGGTTCACTCAATGTCACATGATAAATGGGTTCACTATACTTCCATATTTGTTCAACTTGTATGATTGAAGATGAAGATACATTATTTCCTCCCCAATACACCAATTTCATGCATGGAAGAAACCACAAAGAAAATATTTTATTAGATTTCCACAAAAACCAACATCCCATTATCCCACATACATCCTATACACAGTTGATAGTGAATATTTCTTTGAACAATATCAAACATGAGTGTAAACACCCAGAATAAAAAATACTCAAGATTAGATTATATTATAGAACAATGGAATCCATTCTAAGTGTCACACACCAACCACATACGCCTATTATTTTATTCTTTTCTCGGTCTCGCACCTTTGAGAAGATTTGGGTTCGGATTCGGGTTTGAAGTTTTAAATATTTGATTTTTTAGGAGGGTATAGGGAAAGTGCGATGTCACCACATTGCTAGCGGTCACTGTGAATTCGGACTATGTGGGTGCGTGGTAACCGCACTGCTAGTAGCGATCATGTGTTCGGACCTGGTGAGTTCTTGGTTACCCAACCATCTAGATAAATAATAAAATTGGAATAATGAATTAAATTTGAAAAAATTATAATAAATAAATGATGTAAAGTAGGTTAAATTAAATTAAAAATAATTTTTTATAATGTTTTATAATAATAATAACAGTAATTTATAATGATAATATTATTATTATTATTATAGGTTAATATAAAAAAAAGACAAAACCCTAAATCTACCCACATTTCCCCCCCTTTCCCCTTCTCTTTGGACGTCCAAGGTTGTGCAAAGGGCCACTCGAGACCCATTGGTGTGTGTTCCGGAAATCACCACTGAAGGTGTCGTTGGTTTGGGGTGATGTCATCATCCAAGGGTGTGGCGATAGTTTCCAGGTGACCACAGTGAGCGAGCAGTTAGTCGTAGTTAGAAAGCGTTATGAGCTGGAGCAGACGACCTAGTTCCACGTGAGGTGTGATCCATTTCTTTTTCCCATTTATTAAATTAATTCATTAATTTTTTACTCACTGCACTCTTATTATATTTTAATTAATGCATCTAATTCATTAAAGTTTTTTTTAAATTAATGTTGTCATGTCCTTAAATTAATCATAGATTAGTTGTTGTAAGTGTAAAAAAATCATGTCTCATAATAAAGGTCATGGTTTTATTATAAAACCCCTCATCTGAGGTGCGCTGCCTTCAATCTAAAAATGTAGTGATAGAGTTTCTTGTTTTCCTTCCTTATTACATGGACTTTTCATTTTGTTAAGTCTAGAATGAGTATTAAAAATAATGTTAAATATCACAAAATTAATGTTTTGATAAAGTAATGACATGTTTTCTAATAAAACTCTGCAAATGGAGGCGATCTTCCTTCAAGATAAAAATGTAATAGTATATTTTTATTCATTCCTTCTTAAATGTCCTATGAAACTTTATTTTTGACATTATAAATTATAAATGACATGCTTGTACATGTACCTTACTGGTTACCTCAAAATGATGTTGCTTCTTGAAAAATAATAAATGAGCCAAGACACCTTCGAAGTTCACGGCCTAGCATGTAATTAGAAATTTTATTGTTGGGCGTCTACCCTCTCCCCTTTATTTCAGCGCTTATGTAATTCCACATCTTATACCGATTTTCTCAACCTTTTGGTGATTCCTCACTATCACATATTAAAATATTTGGGTGGTCCGCTCATGTCCATTGTGGCATTCGTTTATGTTGAAGCCCATCATAGGTGCTCACCATGCCTTTGGCCACCCCTTGGGTGTTCCATGCCTAAATGCCCAGTTTTCCTTGTTCTTTATGTTATAAATGTGAAGTGATAGTTTGAATTGAATACCTTTCTTGAACAAGTTTTTCGCTTGTACCATTTAATGTCATTACTAACCTATCATTGAGGCATGTTGATTCAATACAATTTTTTTACCTTTTATTACTCTTTCGAGTTCCCGAATGCTGATCAAAGAAAATTAATTATGATAATTAAATAGGAAAAGATGAGAATTAATTTGGATGATTAAATGTGATGAATTAATTATGAAATTGGAACTGTGTCTATTGATTAATTAGTTGATAAATACTAATAAATGAATGAAATTTTGGGTCCAAGACATGGCGTTCTAGACCGATTTAAAAGTTGGCTTTGGACATGGCGTTCCTCCCCAATTGTTATCCTAGATTGTGATATAGGGTTTTAGACATGGCGATCTACACCAAATAATTATCTTGGTGTTAGACATGGCGATCTACACCAAATGTGGTTCGAGGTGTTAGATATGGCGATCTACACCGAGTAATTATCTAGGTGTTAGACATGGCGATCTACAACAATTGTGATTGAGGGTTTTAGACATAGAGATATACAACAAATGAGAATTTAGATGCTTGAATTGGCGTTCAACACCTAACGAATGATAACAATGATTTATGAAAAGAATGAGAGATGTGATTAAAACCTGAGTTGACATGATAAGTGAACAAATAGAGTTAGTGAGAAATGTGATTAAATGTATTTTTATGCTTGAACCAAATTTACTTGTGTTGTTTTAAGAAGGTTCATTTTCCGTCTATGGGATGCAGCAGGTATTTCCGTCAGGCGTCCTTTTTGGAACCAGGACAGGCATTTATCGTTTGTATTGTATCGTTATTGTTTGGAAATACAACCACACTGTTTAATTATATATCATTTTCTAGAGTGGGATAGACCCCGGTGGTTCCATCCTACTGATATTTATATCTCACACCCGAATTGGGAAGCCACTGCACTAGGATTCCCGAGTAGATTCTTTTTGGTTTTAGGACATTTTCTTTGTTGTTTCATGTACTTTGAGTTAGGAGAAAATGACCGAGAAAAGGCTCAGGATGATTATGGAGATATTTCTTTGGCTTGAGTCTTTTTTTCATTTACTTCTTACATTGATGTGAATATATGTTGTGTTGTTTACTGATTCCATTGTATCATTAGCATGTCATGCATGTACATTCTATATAAACTGACGTTCACCAATTTTTTTCAAACATTATAAATGAAAAATGTTTTCCACTACTTTCTTATTATATAAACTACTTATACTGTTAATGTATTTTGTCATATTTCTTCTCTTTTATAAGAGGGTATTGTCTCCCCCTGACCTACCATAAACCCTCATTGTTAGTCGGTAGCCTCCATCGTAAGGGGAGACGCGCTTGAGGACATGTTGCAGGCCGGCTCGAGTGACCGGTTCAGGGTCGACCTGGGTTGGTTCATGAAAAAATGTTATCAGAGGAGGCCTTTGTTATTTGGAGTGTCCTATAGAAGGATATTATGGCTGTCAGAGCTCAGGGGGTAGATTTCGGGTCAGTTCCTGATCACCACTGCTCGCAATGAGAGAAAAGTTATTTGGGGTTGTTCAGGATTTGATTATTTTGTCTTTTGTTGTTTTGGATTGAGGGATTACAATGGGTGTGAATCAGTTCACACTGTGGCCTCACGTGGGGTGGTGACCCATTTGGAGTACAAGTTCTCGGTTTAAGGTTCTCTTATTGTTGTGCCTTACATGGGGCATGACCCACCACCATGTCTCCGGGTTAGGCACAGACACAAGTCCCTCATTCCGATGGTTTATAGTTGGTTGTCTTTTGTTTTGAACTTGATCAATGTGAGTGTGTGTTGGAAATTAAATTGATTTATAAGTGAAAAAAAGGTGTTCCTTCCATTTTTTTTTGAAATTAGTAATGTGGGTTTTTACAGAGAAAGTGTATTATATTGGAAAAGCATAGAATGTGTTTGGATTTGGTAAGGAAAAAAAGAAGTGTTTGAGCCTTGGCACTCATTATGGAGTGTCACACATGCATGGGTATGTATAGAGATTGTGTAGGGGCAGTTGTTTGATGATGATGTGAGTGAGATTGAATTAACTCACATGTGACGGTTCATAAGATTCCATTTGTGGATTTTAATTTTCTTTAAGAAATAATGGTTTTTGAAAAGTTATGTATTCTTGTGGTTGTATATGTTTGGCTTATGGGCATGTTTTCCTTGGCTTTTTTTGTTTCATTGATTGTGTTTTGTCTTGATGACATGTTTTGATGGGTTTCTTCATGTTGTTATTAGTATCCCTCCCATAAAGCCTCTAAAAGTTGTTAATGGGTTATTCCCAGTCTCCAATAATTTTTGTGTGTTTCCTGCTTATTGAGGTAATTGAAGTCCGTTAGAGGAAGTTGTATAGTTCGTAAAAATAGTGTGTCTTCGTGTTTCCAGGAACTCCCAAGGTAGTTATGGTTCAAACCGTCTCAGAGTTATTTGAGAGTTCATTTCTGGACTAGTAAAGGTGGGGTGTCTCATCGTCGTTAGATTCTCATATGTAGATGGTGGGGGTCGGCTCTCATGAAGGTTCCCAATCTGGGAAAGAGTTCATGCTCGAGGAACCTGTATCCATAAATCTATCATCATCTGTAATAACTCCTAGTTTGTTGGGCCTTTGTCACGCATTCCACTAGCGTGGCCGGTTCAGTCATTTTATGCAACCTTGTTAAAACCCTCTGAAGTCTTGCTATGGTGGGGATTTTCAGGTCACCAGTGAGAGTTCTGAAAGAAGCGTCCTTCGGGAGGAAGGATTTAGGAACTGGAGGATGAAAATGCTTGAATGTGAGATGTGATGAGCTCATTGTACTATAATCCAAGCGGCCTCATACACTTTGAATGTGGCATTAAAAATAGTTGTATTCCTTCTTGGGTGTGGTCCCATCAATAGTGGTCCCATTCTGATTCTGATTTGGTCTCAATTGCATTCGTCAGGGGAATGTTTGGTTTCATGAATTAATGGGTGGTGTTTCTTGGCCCCTCATTAGTTCGGGAAACTCTCCATGAGTTTTACTTTTGTGTGTTTCAGTTGTGTATAAGATTCCTCTATCCTAGTTCCCTAGTGTGTTTGATTTCCCTATAATGGTTTTAAATGCTAGTGGTGCAGTTGTTTTGTTATCACTGAGAAGGTGGGATGAGTTTCGTTTTGGAGTTCCCATGTTACCCCCTGGGGGGTGGTTTGTTCATATTTCAAGGGTTTTTGAATTAGTTAATTCTTGTGGTCGGGAAAACCCTCTCATGTTTTCCCCATAACCTCGGGTAGTGGACTTCATTAATTTGGTCGGGTGTGATGTTGGTGGGGAATGGCCACCCTAAGGCTATCAGTTCTATATGATTTTGTATGGTCATGAACTCAAGTTGTGTCAACTTTTGTCTTGGTGACTTTTTGGGGGCATAAAGTGCCTGTGGTGGGGACAACTGTTACACCCCGACCACAGATGCCTATTTTTTTTATTGTTTTCTCGGTCCCGCACCTTTGGGCAGAGTTGGGTTTGGATCCAGGTTTGAATTTTTGAAGCTTTAATGTTCTCAATGGGTCTCGTGCAAGTGTGCAGTCACATCACTAATAGGGGTCACCACGCATTCAATCTGGGTGTGTGTGCAGTCACCGCACCACTAGTAGCAATTGTGCGTTCGGACCTGGTGAGTGTGTTGTTACCCAACTGTTTAGATAAATAATAAAACTGGAAGAATTAATTAAATTGAAAAAATAATAATAAATAAATGATGTAAAGAAGGTTAAATTAAATTGAAAATAATTTTATAAAATGATTAATAATAATAAAAAAATAATTTATATTATTATTATTATTAATATAGGTTAATAGAAAAAAAGAGGAAACCATTAATCTGCCCACATCTCCCCCTTTCCCCCCTTCTATTTGTGCATCAGCAGCGCGAGACCCCCAACCTCTTCCATGTATGAAGCTGTCGCCAGCCTGATCCTCCTCCCGACGCCACTACTCATCCCAGCCTACTCCATATGCTGTCCATCCACTAAAGCTCCACATTCAAACCGCCGACCATTCGACTAGCCCTCCAAATCCCCGCGACTACGCATCCCCTTCGCCAGCTCGCCCACCCTGGTCGCCCTCTGCACCAGCACGACCCGACATCCCCATCATGATCTCCCATCCTGGTCTCCCTCAGCATCCCTGCAACCTCCGTGACCTCGCTTCCCCATCCAGCTCGCTCATCCCATCCACCCTCTGCATCCCTGCAACCCCGCAACCCCGCGTCCCTGTCCGCCTCAACCATCCCAGTCACCCTCCATTCTCCAAGACCTCCTCTTCCCCTATCCAGCGAAGCCACACCCTCCTCTTCCCTGGCCCTGGTGAAGCCGCCCCATCCCCATCCCATGCCCCCTTCTCCTTGCTGGCAGTTCTGGTCTGCTTCTGACCGTTTTTCGGCCATTGCACTTTTGCCCCGGCGCCCCGGCCAGCCCCCTCTCTGAGTCCGTCTCCGAGTCCCTCTCCGTGCTTTGACTTATCTTCGGACATCCGAGGTTGTGAAAAGGGCCACTCGAGACCCATTGGTGTTTTTTCAGAAAATTGTTACTGAAGTTGTGGGGGTTTTTGGGCGTTGTCGTCATCAAAGGGTGTGGCGATAGTTTCCAGGTGCGCACAACGAGCAAGAAGATTCTCGTAGAATGAATGTGTTATGAGCCGGAGCAGAAAACCTAGTTCCACATGAGGTAGGATCCTATTATTTTTCCCATTTTATTTAATGAATGAATTAATTTATTTCCCACTGAACTCTTATTATATTTTAATTAATTCAACTAAGTAATTAAATTAATTATTGTTTAAATTAATGCAGTTATGTCCTTAAATTAATCATATATTAGAAGTGGTAACTGTAATAATATATTGTATCATAATAATGGTCATGGTTTTATAATAAAACCACTCTTCCGAGGTGCACTGCCTTCAATCTAAAAATGTAGTGAAGCCCTTCATGTTTTCCTTCCTTATTGCTTGAACACTTTATTTTGTTAAGTGTGGAATGAGTATTAAAATTAATGTCAAATATCATCAAATTAATTGTTTGATAAAGTAATGACATGTTTTCTAATAAAACACCTCCAATGGAGGTGTGCTATCTTCAAGATAAATATATAGTAGTAGATTTTTATGCTTCCCTTCTTAAATGTCCTATGACTCTGTATGTTTGACACTATACTTGATAAATGACATGCTTGTACATGTACATTACATCTTACCTCAAAGTGACGTTGCTTCTTGAAAAAAATTAAATGAGACAGGAAACCTCCTATGTTCATGGCCTAGAATGTAATTAGAACTTTTAGTATAGGGTGTCGACCCTCTCCCCTTTACATTGGAACTTATGTCAAGCCACATTATGTGCTTCTTGTCACAACCTTTTGGTGATCCCTCATTATCTCATATTAAAATACTTGGGTGGTTCTCTCATCTCCATTATGGCATTTGTTTATGGTGAATCCCATCCTGGGTGCTCGCCTTGCCTTTTGTCCAACCCATGAGTGTGCCCCACCAAAATACCCATTTTCCTGGTTCTTTAAGTTATAAATGTAACACGATAGTTTTCATTGAATACCTTTCTTGAACAATTTGTTCTCTTCTACCATTTAATGTCATTGGTAACCTATCATTGGGGCATTTTGATGCCATACGCTCTTGTTTACCTTCTATATCTCATGCAGGTGCCAGAATACAGATAAAGGATAATTATTTATGAGGATTAATTAGGAAAAGTTGTGAACGGATTTTGGTGATTAAATGTGTAGAATTAATTATGAAATGGGAACTCTGTCGAATGATTAATTAATTGATATATGGTAATAAATGAATGAGATTTTGGGTCCTAGACATAATGTTCTAGACCTATTTAAAAGTTGAGTTTGGACATGGAGTTCCTCCCCAATGGTTATCTAAGCTTGTGGTATAGGGTATTAGACATGGCAATCTACACTGAATAATTATCTAGGTGTTAGAAATGGTGATCTACAACAAATTTGATATGGGGTGTTTGAAATGAAGATCTACACAGGATAATTATCTAGGTTTTAGACATGCTGATCTACACCAAATGTGATTCAAGGGGTTAGACATAGCGATCTACACCAATGAGAATTTCGATGCTTGACAAGGTGTTCAACACCTAAGAAATGATTACAATGATTTATGAAAAGAATGAGAGATGTGATTAAAAGATCAGTAGAAATGATATGTGAAAAAATAGAGTAAGTGACCAATATGATAAAAAGTATTTTATGCTTGAAACAAATGTACTTGTGTTTTTTTAAGCAGGTTTTTCTTCCAGCTATGGGCCGAGGCAGGTATTTCCGTCAGGGATCCTTTTTGGAAACTGGACGGGCATTTATCATTTGTATTGTATCATTGTTGTTTGGAAATACCAGCACACTATTTAATTATATTTCATTGTCTAGTGTGGGATAGAGCCTAGTGGTTCCGACCTTCTGAGAATTATATCTCACACCCTACTTGTGCTTCCATTGCATTGGGGAACCCAAGTAGATTATTTTTTGTTGTAGGACCTTGTCGTTGTTGTTTCTTGTACTTGAAGTTTGGAGAAAATGACCAAGATAATGCTAGGGATGGTTATTGAGATCTTAATCAGGCTTGATCCTTTTGTTTATTTACTTCTTGTATTGATGTGTAAGTATGATTAGTTTCTTACTGATTCCATTGTATTATTATCATGTCATGCATGCACCTTCTATATAAACCAACATTCACCAATTTTGTTAAAACTTTATAAATGAAAAATGTTTTCCGCTGCATTCTTATTAAATACACTGCTTCTGTTGTTGATGTATTTTGACCTCTTTCATCACTTTGATAAGAGGGTATTGTCTCCACCTAACTTACCATACACCCTCGCCACTAGTCGGTAGCCTCCATCGTAAGGGGAGATGGGCTTGAGGCCATGTCGTGGGCCGGATTGGGTTACCGGTTTAGGGTCGGCCCGGTTTGATTTGTGACACTAAGTACCCTTGAGTAGTTCAATACGATGTTCTAGAGATTTAACCCAATTTTGACTCCCATGTGTAGTGAGAACATGAAATAGTATTTGAAGGCCCTCTTTTAACAGTATCCCAACATCATCATTGTATATTGGCGAAATCCCAATTCAAAACCCACTAAAACCAATCAAAATAAACAAAACTCGAGGATGATTCTATAATATAACTAAACTATTAATAAATTCAGGAAGCATTAAATCAACCTTGATTATTCATGAATACATATGGATATCATTCATGGGAAAATGACACAAAATTATATTATTTTATTATGGGATGGGATAGTATTGTTATCTATATTTAATGATTATGGAGGTTAATGAGAAATGAATATTCCCTTGTGAGTATGACAACCATATAAATTTCTATTTTTTTTACATGGTCTATTTAGTGAAATTATTTTATATTACTCCATTATATTTATATATTTCGATCTCAAAATTCAAACTATTAATGTGATATCTCACTTCTATGATTATGGAAGAATAACTCAAGGCTTTGTCCCTTGGGAGAGTTAATAGGAATTGGGAACCACTATCTTCAATTTTATAATTTCAAATTATCATCATCAATAGAGAAATGAATTAAATGGTATTTTTCATATGTTCATAAAATTTTATTCACATTTACTAATTTATTATTTAATTTATCAAATCATAACACCCTCTCATATCTTGATAGAAAAAAGATATCAGTTGTGTTTTTTGGATCACGGGATAAGAATCACATGATTTTATCTTTATGAATGGTGGTTTGTTGTATTAATTTGAGGAAAATTATTCATCTATAATTATATAGCATCTAAGTATAGAATGGATAAATATATCTCATAGGTGTGTTCAGCTTAAAATTTTTATAGAGTGGATAAATCAGTGATTGGCTGTGATCTAATTTTTATACGAGAACAATTTTAATTATGAAGAACCCCCATTGATCAAACCGAAAACCATTACACTTAACCATGACTTTTTTTATTTTCTATTTAATTTTTCTAAATTTCAAAAAATAAAACACCTAAAAATAACATATATCATGATATCAATTTTATGAAAACAGGAAAATAATAATTATAAGTTATTGATATAGTAATGACTTGACCCATGTCTACTTGTGAATTACCATGTTCTATCTCACATTAATGTAATCAAGGTTTAATGAAATTTTTATATTATGTCTTTGATATCCCCTTGCATCAGTTATGAACAAAGGATTTAATTAGTATAAGACTAAGAATGGTACTACGTGAAAATTAATTTATTTGAGTTGTTGAATAAATATAATGAATTAATTTTTTAATGTATTTAAGATTCTAAATGACTCATACATTATAGTTCATGGTTATATATTATTAGGATATTATATAAATACCCATTTGAATCTTTTAAATCTGTATATAAGTTGGTATTGGGTTGATTTAGATTTTATATAAATAGGGTTTATTTATTTATTGAGGTGATATTTATAAAATTATAGTTACAATCCTATGGAAACATATATCTATAGGATAACATATAAAAATATTAGTAAATAAGATATTTTATATTTCCTAGAAACACTATCCTCAGATGGATATTAACTAGTGGCTATAGGAATTGGGAAAAAATAAACTAGGTGTAATAACATTGAAATTTCATGATATGTATTAACTGGATCAATATATAGTAAATGAAAAAGTGGAAAGACTATACACATATTTTGATACTAATTATGTTCATTATTTA
Organism: Viscum album; assembly: GCA_963277665.1. Taxonomy (NCBI): domain Eukaryota; kingdom Viridiplantae; phylum Streptophyta; class Magnoliopsida; order Santalales; family Viscaceae; genus Viscum; species Viscum album. The sequence goes on from OY728157.1 coordinate 1,479,354,673, forward strand.
GTTTCTTAATAATATCTTTTTGATATATTATATGAAGATTGATTTTTTTTTCAGAAATCCTAATAGGAACTCACCATGGAAAATATAGATTGAATCCTGGAATGTCATGGGTTGATAAGAATGTTTTATAAATTGGAAAATCATTGAAATATTTTCCTCTATTATGTGATTTCAATATTTTATTAATTAATCCTTATTCTCAAACTAATATTATTATATTTTGATAATGGATAAGAACATAAGGCATTTTTTGAAAAATGAATGTGAAAACCAATGTAATGAACATCTCTTGGCACCATTGTATTTGATTATATTTATACCCAATAAGATAATATTTTTTTATATAAATTTGTTTTTATATGAAATAAATAATAAAATGAATTAAATTTTTGGGAAATATAGGAAAAAATATTCCTATAGCATAGGAAATGTTGAGAAACAAATTCCAACATGGTTAATTAAAATGAAATCATAAATTGGTGTTCCATGTAGTGAATTTTTAGATCATATGTATAACAATGTTCAACCCAAACTATTCACAAGACTTGTCATTATTTAGGAGAGAATAATTTAATTTAATAAATTAATTTTCTTTAGTAAAAATGGCCAGTCCCATTCCCTAGAGGTGGGTGTGTCGGTTATGGAATATCCTTTTGAAACATGAGGATGGAAAAAATGGTTTAAGAGAGAACATGGTGATTATATAGAGTGTATGGATGGTTGTTATGATTAAAGTGACCAGAAATATATGTTCATGTTATGGTCCATGTGATGGTAAATGAAACATAACTGTTGTTAAAAAAAATTGTTGAACCTACATGCAGAGTTGAGGTTTCACCCATGATAAATGGTGAAACCAAAAATTGTTATATTGATACTAATGGTGAAATATTTTAATTTAGATAATGTAATATAAATTTTGGATTCATAAACAAACAAAAACATATCAAACATGTAATAGATTTGGTTATTTTAAAATGGTTTTTCTTTTATAGATACAAGTAACATTTTCATAGTGTTTTTTGAGAAATCCATAATGGAGAATTTTTTAATGGAATATCTTCCAAATCAAGAGATGTAGCCTAAGGAGATTATTTAATTGCTCTTCAATGATTTAAAAATCATGGGCCTAGATTTTAGGCATTGATTTTATGCCATTATTATTTGAAATACTTAATGTGGAGTGTAGTGGGTATTTAAGTGAATTAAAAGGAATTAAATCACACCATAATGAAGTGAATGTAGTGAAATTTTTTAGTTATGGATCCAATGCAATGAATTATACAATGAATGTTAATTTTTGAGTAATGAGATTTTTCTTTGATGACACATAATGAGTCTATTTTTGTCCAATTTTATTTTTATTGTGATTATATATTTGATATATGAGAATAAAAACCTTTGTGAAGTAATAACATGAGGATTTCTTGGGAAGATAAAAAAATCAATTAGCTGGATACATCTTCTATCAAAGTGGGACATTAGTATAGTGAATATAGGATTTTTTCAATAGGAAGAGAAGTCTAATGAACTTGATTATTTTTTAAGTAGATGAGAATTAATTTTTCTCTATATTTAGAATCAAATAAACATTCAAATAGAAGCTACTAAATACCTTGAAGAATAGTACTTGTATAGATCTTCTGACCCATATTCTCATGATGGAAGACTAAATTTACTTGTTGTAACCGAGTAACCAAGTTTATAAATATGTAATTTTTTTATAGGATTATATTCATAGAAAATTTTAATATTTGAGTGTAATCTATATGTGTAAGGAACATACTAGATTCTATTATGTAGTGTGTTTTGGAAATAGGAGAAATCCATGTTGTGGGACTAACCAACATGGAAATTAGTAAGAAATAGAAAATAATGCTTGTAAATATCTTATGGGATGAACATAATTTTATTTCATCATATTAGATAAGAATGAGATATTGTTTTGAGTGGGTTGATAAGCATAAACTATTCACAAGGTTGAGTTTAAAGATACTAATTCATAATAGAATATAGATCACCAATTTACCCTTCTCTCTATCACTAATATTGTTAGATTCTAGACAAATATGTAGTATCAGGGAGTCTTACCTCTAAGGATACATGAAACATGGAGAGTCTCAACTCAATGAATAATTGAGAATTTATTACAATTAATGTATTTATCAACCATCGTTGGAGAAATATGATTCTTCCCTACCTCTATTCACATGTCCTAAAGGTCATATATAATGTTATTGTGGGAATTTAACCGTATTTTGAATATTAACTTATAACTAAATATGATAAAGGGAATATTTAAATGGGTTAGAATCAACAAAATTCTAGTTTGATGTCTATATTAGAGATAGTTTGTATTTTGGTAATAGATTATTTTTCTACCAAAGATGCTTCGAATAAATTCTTGAAGAACCTATAAAGGAAAATTCGTTTTGTAGGTAGCCAAGCTGTAGGTTTGGTGTAGTATATTTTATGGATTTAATATTACTAATGATGATGATATTGATATCAATTTCACATGATTTAATGAGATATCCCAGAATATTCATGTATTAGTAAGAAAATTACAGTTTACCCTATTGCGAAGAATCTTATGCAGAACTATTATAATCATTTTGATCTCAATGAATCATCTTTTGAATATTGATAATACCTTTACTTGGAAAAAATCCATAATATTATTATATAATATTAAATGATAAAGGAAAAAACCTTCAAAATGAAAGATAAATTTTACATTGCCTTTGAAGAAATATGAAAAGTAATCGGTGGTGTGAATAAATAATTCAGAGATTCAAACATTGAGGATGATGAAGATAACAACAATATTATAAAAAAAATTATCCAAGCGATTCATGAGAGGAGAGTAGAAAAAAATTATTTTGAATTTTCTCGGAAGGTTTAATTGAAATGCTTTCATTCATATTGAAATTCTTTTCCCAGATATGTAGATTGAGAAATTTGAATCATTTGACATTGAAAAGTATCTCCAATTAAAGAATGGAGATAATAAGAATAAATTTTGTTACACCATAAGAAGAACATTTTTTAGTATTAATGATGAATAATCTTATATTTATAAAAAATAAATCATTCTACTTGATCATGTAGACATAAATTTATACTCATAAAGAAATTTTAATGATTCATAATAATGAATAAAACATAATTAACAAGTGAATGGTATGCATGAATCAAGTGTTGAACAAAATAAATAACTAAAAATGAAATGAAGATTGCATTAAAGGGTGAAATTGTGATTACAGGAAAATAAGAACTAATCACGAAGGAATCAACCCATATCGACAAGATCAAGATACACAAGATAAATATCACTTAAAAAGAGAATATGTTGTGTGGAATTAAAGACAAATTGACTCATAAAGAAGAAAAATTACTTGATATATAAGAAATAATCCTCACCATTCAACATAAGTTGAATAGAGTTAGAGAAACATCACCAATTAAACTAGGGTCAAATGTGATATTTCTCATATTATCAAGATGGAAATATTTATAGAAATTGTATGAAAATTTATATACTATGCAATAAAATACCGTTTTTAATAATTTAGGTTCTAAAAGTATTCTAAAACCTGTTCATACGAAGAATCACGAGATAAAATCTTCCATAAATATGGAAGAAAATGTGTCTTAATGAATTCAAAACCATATGAAAAATAATGCTCAAGAATGAATTTAATAACATAATTCTAGAAAAAATAGAATCAACATATAATATCTCAATTTAACAAATATTTTTTGTTTTCTAGATTTTAGGGAAAAATAACTTATCTCTTGTTTCAGTATTTCTTTACCATCAAAGTGGAAAGAACACTTGGGTAGTTTATATGTTAAAATGAAATTAAAGAATCAAATAAAGAATTTTGTAATGAAAAATTATTTTATAAAGAATAATAAAATATGGTGAATTAAGGAAAACAAAATATTTAGTATAATAATAGTAGAACAGGTGTTTGAATGGAAGGAAAATATTGGAATAGGTTGAGTGGAAATTCTCAGCCTCAATATCACCTCAAATATATAACGATCCACCTCCTATTTCTAAATTATTCTTGTTTATTTGTGTTAAAATTTTGATAATTAAAAGGATATGTTTTGTGTTATCACTATTTGATAATAAATTCTAGGGGTTTTTTGTGAAATACAACTACATGTTGTAGAGGATAAGAGTGTATCCCTTAAGGGGAATCTCTCTTGATGTATGAAAAACTAAAATACAATAATTATTATGTATTATCTCAATACATTTATCTATGAGGAGTGTTGGTCAGTCACTAGGTGAGAGAAATAGTGGATTGATTTTGTTTCACTTGAATTGTATAAATGGTTTGATGATGTGTTTATAGGATTAATTATATTTAAATTAACACAAATAAAGACATTCTAATCATGCTTTCACATGATGAGAATTTTTTGATAGTACTTATAACTATTGTTATATATCTCTTGTTTTTTTCCTAAGATTATCCCATATAGATATAGAGTGGATTACTTAGAAGATCATTTTTAATAGAATAATGTGATTTTATCCCAATCCATAATTTTAAGAGAGGGAAGAGAAGATGATATGATATGACCCTATTCTTTGAAATATTTATTATATTTTTAGTTAGGGATACAGAAAATAATGTTTATAGGATGAGAATATAAAATAATTTACATATATACATGTTGATATTTTTTATGGTATGTGTTTTTAAAAAAGATACTGGTATTTTCAACAAATTCAAAGAGAGATACTATTGATACTATTGGGATCCATTTTATTTTATGTCAATAAGATAAGGGTATTTTGAAGTCATTATGAGTTGATATGAGGTAAATATGTCAATAAATAAGAATATTCGTAAACGCTAGTGCAAGGTACACCCATAGAATATCAAATATAGAGAAGAAAATTCTCAACATTCGAAATTGGAAATGGATCATGTTTTATTTGTCCCTAAAGTGAAATTCTAGACCATCTATACAACACAGTTCATCCCACCAGATGCACAATAATGGTAATTGTTCTTGTAATAAGCACTTCATTAAATACTAAAGTTAGTAAAGGATAACATGGATTGTCCCACACATTATTAGTGGGTGGTACGATTAAAGTGACTTGCTGTATAATATGGTGAATGCCGAAAAAATGTAAAGATATTCTATGGTGAAGACCTGTACTATATGGTATAACAAGATGAAAAATATGTCCAGAATGATATAACCATTATATTGATCATGTCAGCGTTCATAAAACATTACCCCAGTTTTGTAATCATGTCTTAGAATAGGGAGTGTTGAGTTGAGGATCCCTAAGTGAGACCATTGAACCCAAAATTTGTGTGGTGGTATCCATGGAGAGGTGTTTTTATTTATATAATTGAAGAAAAAATTGGAATTAAACTATTTAGGGAAAAATTTCCAATAGTAAAATGAGTTGGTTTTATTGATCATTGTTTATCCTTAATATATTAGGAGAAATTCAAGGTATTTTTGTGAAAGTTGTAACAATGGGTTCTTCAGTAGGGTATGCTCCAACTCGGGAGATGTGGTTTTAGACAATTCATAAATTGTTATTAAATTTTTAAAAAATAATATATCTAAATATTAGGCCTTCATTATATCTGATAATGAAGGTGGTGAGAAAAAATTATTTAGGTGAATTAAATAGAAAATTTTCATGATGAAAGGAATAACATATTACGCTAAGATATATTTAAATTTTGACTACAATTATTCAGATCATGGAAGTTAATTGAAATGTTATGGGTAATATCTTTGATGACCTATTATTTAGTAATAAAATTATAGTTTATTTTCTATTGTGTTTCTCTATTTGAGATTAATGAATTGAAACTTAAATAAATGATTAAAATGATGGGATTATTTAAAAAAGACCCTATATATATTTATACATCTTCTATTAAAGAGTGAATTGGTTGAGTTGTAAAAATGAGATATTCTAGTGGAAGATAAATCAAGGTTCCTTGAGTATTAATGATGAAGAGGATATCCATATCACACAATTTCTGTAAGTAATTTCAAGGGGAACATATTTGTTGTTGGTAACTATTGATGAACTTTATGTATGGTAAACATGTAGATCTATTGACCATCTTCTCATAGAGGAAAATTTAATTTCCATGTGGTGTAGGAGAAACTATAAATATGAGTATGATCATTTTTTTATAGATTATATATTTTGTAGGATGTTATCTCTTAGTGGACTATGTCAGTGGAAAGGAAATGGTGGATTCTCGATTGTAATATGTTATGGAAATAGTAGAGAATCTATATTTTGTGTACTATCCAACATGGAAAGGATTATAATTAGGTATACAAAAATTGTAAATATCATGTATCATTCCCTTTATTTTATTTATTCATATGAGTAAATGTTAATACAATATAATGAGTGGATCAATAAAATTGAATTGATTAAGAGGAAGATTTTAATGGGATCAAATGGGGAGAAAGTTAGGTAAACTGATTCACCCCCTCTCCCTATCAATGATCTAATGTGATCTCAAACTAACCCCAATATTATGAGAAACCAAATGGAATGGGATATAGGATGTAAAATATTTCATCACTACTCACCCAACTCTGTCATGATATGAATGTTTTCATGAGTCAGGGTAGATCCAAAAATTCCAATGGAATGAACAACTAACCCTCGAATATTTCTTGTGGTAACATACACCCTCTAATAGTGTGTCCCCAGGTACACATATTTTTAAAAATTTTATTAATGTTATTGAAAAATATATTTGTCATAATTTGGAACTATGACTATGAGAATGTTGCTTTGGCTATTCATCATTTAGAAGTTTAATTTTATCAATAGTGAAATATTATCAATAATATAAGTAAATCTTAATAAATTAACTCCATGGAATGGAAATAGTTTAACAAATTATTTTTCAACAATTAATTTCATTTAAATCATTTAAATAATATAAATATGAAATTCCCAGAACTAAAGACGTGGGTTGATGAATCCACTTGTTCCAATTTGAAAAATCTCACTACACATTCAAGGTTTTCTTATTGTTTTTTCATTATACATGAATGTAAAATAGATTTATTCTTTAGTTATTTAAAACAAAGTAACATAACATAATTTATTATAAAAAACTTTGAAAGGATTGATGAAATAATTTGATGTGATATAAATGAAAAAGTGGAGTGTGGAGACACTAACTATTAATTTTTTTGTAAAATAACTGAAAATGGATTTTTAGTTGAGTTTAAAATAATACAACACATGGTGGAATAAAATTCAACATTCCTTTATGCATAAAATGATAGATGAAGCAGATGGGAAATTATCACTATGAATTAGGTAAATTCTTCAAGTGTATAAGAGAGGGAAAATGGGAACATGAATTTCCTGGTGATCTGAAGAAGTTTATCATTGAAATTAGTAGAGATAAATCTCAACATAATGTTATATACACACTGAAATATTATAATTGAAAACAATATATACATTAAGGGTAAAATATGAGTGTCATAGTCTCAAAAAAGATATTAAGGTTGATATGTCATCTTTACTCGTGAATATTTTAACAATTCCCTTTGATGACATTTTTGTTAATTGGAAATTAAAATAATGGAGACTAACTATTTAAAAGGGTGTAGAATGTAACCCCAAGAAATTTGAGAATATATTCCATGTAATAAAATTGATGTGTTTGAAATCATATGATAAACAGAACATTCTATTAATGTAAATAATTAATTTTAAATAAAAAATTAAATGCATTATTATATAATTTAAGGTAATTAATAAAATAAATGATTTTGTAAAATGGGTTGAATTCACCTAAATATAATCTATTATTTATGAACAAACTATTTTCAACTATTTTGTTGAATTATGAGTTTATTTTCATCATTTATTATATTTTAAGAATAATATTAATAAAATTTATAATAAAATTTTAAATAATTATTAAAAACTAAAATAATTAAATCATTGAAATTTTCAATTATTGATAATTATTACTAGTCTTATAATTATTGTATAAATGAAAATTAATTTTTTACAAAAAATGAGTTACTATTATATTTTTTTTAAAGTAAATTCATTTTATATATAGAAAATGGCCTTTGGAATAATAATAATTATACATTAGTATAAATAAATTATCATTCATACATTTATTATCTATTTTTTAAATTATTATTAAATCATTCCATATTTATAAATTATTTTGAATAAAATTATTGACAATATGTTCAAAATAAATAAATTAAATATGATTTAATGGTTGACACTAGGCATGTTATGAGAATAAATTCATTTTATGCCTTAAAAATACATTTTTTTCTCTGGTTAGTGATTCAGTACATTTTTATAATGGATATTATAATTAATTACATCCACCTTTAGAAATTATATTTTATAAATTTAAAATATTTTTTTAGTTTTATATGTCAAAATTTTCTTATGATGAAATTTTGGATTTTTTCTGAAATGGTAATTTAGGTGAATAATGAAAATATTATTTAAAAATTCTTCATGTTTTATAACATCATTATGATAAATTAATGATTAAAAAATATATTATGCCTTAATTGTATCCAAATATTCATTTTAAGAGTAAAATAATGCATGTAAAACCACTAAGTAATTTTTTTGAACCCATACATGACATTTTGGAATGTGTGTCGTGATTTAATTCTAATAAAAAACTATTTAATCACAATTATTTAATTTAAATTTTGAAAAATGATCCACTCTGTTTTTTATTTCACTGAAATTCATAGAACTATTAATATTCACTATAATTCAGTAAATCTCATGGAGATTAATGCTATTCATTATTTTTCTGTAAATTATTTTTTATTCATAAAATTATTTTTTTAAATCTATTTTTGATTATATATTATTTACATACATTAAAATTAAATTCTTCCAACTTTAGTAAATGAATATTTTAAAATGTTTTATATATTATTAATAATAATAATCAATATTAAGTAATAAATTCATTTAATTTTAATCCATAATGAAAATTTACCCTGATAAAAATCTATCACCAAGTTAATGTTGAAAAGGGATAATGAGGTGGTTAAACTAATAGAAAAGGATTCAAATATCATTACACGTTTTAATGTTATTTTTTGATTTTATTTTGATCTTGAAATATACTATATTAAAAAAATCGTTATTTTGGCATGCTTTCCCATGAATGTTAAGTAATATTATTTAAAGGTTAAGGGTATTTACAATGGTGCCACTCCCCTATCTTATAAAAGGGAATATTCTATTATCACTTCTACACCAAACTTTAAAACCTTATATATACCATAATCTATCAAAATAACTTACCAACTGTCATAAGAATGTTCTTCGGGTTTTGTTATCAAATAAATACCAAACAAGGAAGGCTTATGATAAATTCTAAAGAAGGATACCTAACGAAGTGATATTATCTTAGAGGAATTATTTCATAAGTATTTCTTATTCCACCTCCACCAACTATGATATAATAATTTTTATATAATCACATCCACATATTTACTGTAATTAAATATTTTCTACTATTAATTTCACAACCATTTTCTTTACCATTTCTATCCAATGTAAATTAGAAGTGTCACTAATACATACATTGGAATAATGATAATGTGAAGAAATGTATTTCATTTATCTTAGGAGATAACTAAATTAAAAAAATACATCCCATATCGAAAATGTTTATGTTAATATATTATCCTATAAGAACTATGTTTTTTTATTTCATTCATCATAAAATATGTATTAATGGATAAACCTATTATATTAGGCCCAAACAGTGATTAAAAATGATTTTTACCTTCATATGACCTTAATGTATATAATGAATCTCTCTTTAAATTTTTATTTTTGGATTTATTCCATTTTTCTTTGGATAATTAGTGATAAATAGATCACTTATCTTGGGCCTAGTCATGAATTTTCCTTAAGGAAGCATCCTTATTGAGTTTGTGGTACTGAACTAAGGAGAGCCTATATTTCATTCCCTTGTACAAAAATCAAGTATATAAAGTATAAAAAAAATATAATTATATAAAACATTATATAAATTATATATAAATTATAAATATTGGTTTATAAAGACATCTTGTTATAGATTCATCTATGAAATCCATTTCTATAAAGTCAACTTCTCCTATTTATGACGATATCAACGTTGGAACTTATATGGAACCCACATGAAACTTTAGTGTTTAATTTGATTTATTTCACCAAATAATGATTCACCTTGAGTTCGTATAGTTTTTGGGTTCAAATTATTAATTTTTTTTATGTTTTCTTAGTATTGCACATTTTACCTGAATGGTTAGGGACAAGCCTTCAATGCTCATGCATAGGGCACTGTCATCTTGATGATAACGTTTTTTATTATATCCAAATGGTATTTTAAACCATGTTTAACCACATAGATACTATAATGATTTATTTTTCTGTAGATGAAATCCCATATAGTAATATAATGTTTTATAAAATCATGAAACCAAATCAATATTCCTTCCCATAGTCACATAAAGTGTGATTTTTACTAAAATATCTATTCAATTTTAAGTGTTATTTCACCACTACCTTCTCTAATATGACCCCAATGACTGTTTAGATCAAATTAGGAGTTACGACCTTATACCCAAATTGAATCATGGATTATTAACGGTGATTTTCATTTGAATCGATGGTAAATAATTTTTACATTCCATATATTACTCTTACCTTATAATTTAATGGGTTTCATCATTGTCCAAAAACTATATTTAACTATGTAATTTATATATTGGGGTTGGGAAGGTTAAAAAAAGGCGTTCTATCCTTTGATTCATATAGGAGGCATTATTTCTTATTTAGGTGACCATTACTAAAGAAAACACATTTCAGTTTGCTTCACATTTCATCAAGGAGTGTGTTTCTATGTAATCATTACATTTTGCAATTTGAAGTGTGTTTTATATTTTAAAATATATTTTATTAAAAGTATTAATATATGTGATATCAATGTGAAATTTATAAATAATTTATATGATATCAAATCATCAGATAATTGATTTTTTTTGACATCAATGTTATTATGTTTGAAAAGGAATGTTTCAATGTTCTATGATTTTTTGAAGTGCCTACGAGGGTTTTGAAATTATTTTGATGAAGTTTATTTGATTTTGATGTAAATTTATTTTTAAATTTTATAAAACTACATTTTAATAGGGATTTAATTTTATAAGTATTTATTTTAACTCAATTTTATTTTAAAATTTTTATTCATTAATGAACACTAATAGTCAGCTTAAAATCACTGTATTAATTTCCCAATTGTGAAAATTCAATAATGGCTCTTAAAAATGTTTTTAATATAAATGGATAAAAATTAGACATATATTTAGTTTATATAATACCTCATGTTTTTTTTATTTTTTCTATTAAATTATATTTTTATGATGGCTTTTGATACATAAAACAGTGTGCTTATATTTCATTTAACACGACAATGAATTTTATCTAACCGTGGTGTATTATTAATAATATTATTTAAATGTGAAAATCATAAACTAGAAATTAAACATAGAAATAATATTATTATTAAATAATTTATAAATATTTTTTATAATGTTTTTTATAAAATGAAATCATATTGATAAATATGTAGTTAATTTTTCAATAATTTTTATCTGTATAAAAAATGATTTTCTCCAAAAAAAAAAATTTATTTCATTTTGTGAAAAATTATTAAATTAATTTTTCAAAATTTTAGATAAATAGTTTGATAAGATGATGTTAAATTTTTATATCGTAATTTAAAAATTAATTTCAGAATATTTTTTGAGAATTCTCATGAATAGTGAAAAATTATGAATTTTAGTTTAAAATTGCCTTTTCATTTAAATTATTTATAAAGATAAATTATATAATAAATATATTTTAAACTATAATTAATTCAATTATACACGTTTTAATCAAATTTATTGGATTATAATTATTTTTATATTTAATTTTTATATAAAAACATTATAAACATTGGAACACATTCTCATTGAAACCCTGCTTTCTCGTTGTGTCTATAGGATTAATTATAAGTATAAGTTATACACTTATTTGAATAGAATTTGAAAAAATGTATTAAATATTTGGAATAATAATAATTTATATTATAAATTAATTTCAATATAATAACATTATAAGTTGAATAGTAAAAAAAGTAAAAAAAATCACCTTGATTAAGGTACAAATGGGTTTGTTGGGGGTTAATATAAAATGGAAAGTGTTTAAATGACCTAATAACCATTATAAAAGATATTTTATGGAACTATTTAGAACCATATATTTATAATTCTTTATAATAATCCATCTTCGAGACATATTTCATGATTAAAACATTGGTTCACCTTTTTCTTTTCAAATATTTCATGGGTTTCACTCACCTCACTTATAATAGGACACACATATCCTCTATTATTAACACCATAAAAATATTTTTTTTCTAGTCAAAAGAAACCAAAATAAAATTAAAATTTCAATCATGTAATAATATATATATTATTTTTTTACAAAGTCATCCTTTGAATTATATTTGTGATATCCGATGTAGGTTACATAAAGAAGATTTAACATTCTTGAAAGAGGGTTTTTTTTATAATTTATTCCTCCACCTAATTAAATTATTATAAGTAACAGTGATGTAATAACCAAAGTATATTTCATATTACATGATGTTTTATGTTTACTTCATGACCTAAAACCATATATACTTCCATCAAATGGGTTATTAAATCATCATTCATGTGTACAACAGAATCTGTCCTCCCGAAATGATGTATTTTATTATAAATTTACCACATATTATAAGGAAACGGCCTTCAAACATTTCATAATCTTGAATTAAACGAATAATTAACATTGAGTATCTTTTCAGGTTTAGAGTATTAGAGAATTAATCCATAACTTATACATGATGACTTTTGTAATACATGTAGACATATCTTCTCAGTTTCCATTTTTTTCGCACAATAAAATCTCTTGAAAAAATAGTCATGTCTAGATCCATGTTTTAGACATCATGACATTTCCATGATCCCATCCTTGACCCTATTCCTCTTTATGTCCTGTGAAATACATTTAGAAAACATGGTATGAGCATAAAAATCTTAGTATGGGATACACAAAGATGTAAAACTGTTAGTTTTTCAAAACAACAAGTAATCCATGAATACTTTATTATACGTAATACTTTTCACCTTTATGAAGTATTAAATACTCTTCCTTGAATAAAAGATCAATAATTACAATTTTTAACCAAAATATTACCATAAAACCCATATAAATAACACATTACATATAATGGTATCTTGGGACAATAACATACGTAAATGGAATAACCATACGGTCGACTTCTACACATATCACTAAATAGAATAGTCATACGGATGACTTCCATACCCAATGCATTGGAGGTTATAACATAACCACCCGTCCTGGTTTATCATGCCACTTCCCATCATTTGGTTTATCACATAACCAGCAGTCAAGTGTCTAAGTACCATTATAAAATCAAAACAGAAAAAATAATCCCAATATAAACATTTCACTAATAACATTTAATTTGCTATCAGAAGAAGTAATTTCAAGATATTTAAATAATAAAACCATTTCTAAAACCATTTTCAATACCAAAACACCCAAAAACATAATATGGTATTTCCTTTTCATTTTAGTAAACATTAAGACTTATAGAGAAAGAAAAATAATGATTACGACAGCGAAGAGGTCCTTGCCATCGCAAGCATTAAAAACATTACATTTGTCTATTAGTAAAATGACTCATATAAAAAAGATTCCAATTGAATGAGAGTAAAAGTAAATTTTTTTATTATACACCGTGTAAAATAAGAAGGTATATATTATTGAAATATGCCTTAAAGAAAAGAGATTGAGACAAAGTCCCTTACTCATGTTCGACATGACCCATTCGTTCTTTAATTTCCTGAATAATAAACTAAAGTTAATTTATATAGTATTAATAACCTTTTTCAAGTTCATTATTCATTTTATATCACTTATTACAAAGTTATAAATATTATTTAATCATTTCAGTTAATTACGGTCATTCTGGCGATATTATGTACTTGAGTCAAAAATGAACTTCTTATATTTAAAAGTTGTTCACAAGGTAAAAAATTCACTATATATAGAGTTATATTCATGATTTAGATATTGTAAATATAATATATATTCAGTATATATATTTATTTATAAGATTACATAACATTTGAGTTACAAAATTAAATGCACCATTCATGGAGATGGTAAGACGTACGTACACATGAACACTACTTTCATTTCTATTTTTTTTAATGGAATGAAAACAAAATGATAGATTATTATATTATAATTCCAGTATAGTATCATATATAATATAATTAACTCCATCTTTTATACATACTACGTATGGTATGAATGAGTCATATCACTTTGAGGGGGCGGTAGTCCGCTCTTACTCCAATGAAATTATTGCATTTACCCTTAATGGAAACTATAAAGGTATGATATGCGGTAGGTGATATTCGAAAAATCATATTTTCATGAGGTGTTAGTTTTTCATCCCCAAAAACAATATGTTCTCCACCCATTAGATAGAGGTGTGTGTTTGTGTAGTTCGAATCAATATCATAACAACATCCAATTATATTGAGGATAATGGTTTTTTATAAAAGAAAGCGATAAAAAGAGTTTAGTGGTTGTAGAATTAAACTAAAAGAAAATAATTTAAGAGAAATTGTTTCCTTTATTTTGGATAACTTCCTTTCGATTGAACCAAAACGAATTTTTGAAGTGCATTCTGTGTAAGGTACGGATTCTAGGAGGAGGAGATGGATTTAAGGAGATTAATTTGGTAGTGGTTAGATGATCCAAGGGTATTGATATGTATAATGACCCATATTTTACATACATAGTTATTACATCAGAATTGATGCACACTAATTACAACATATAACAAAACAATGATATGACCGTATAGGTATAGTGTCTTTAGAAACTGGGAAGCATAAAAAACGGGTTCATAAGTCATATACATTGTCTCCTATTTATTTCATTATATCTAGAGTCCCTTTTGGTATATCCTACTTAATACGCTTCATTATGACATGGGGAATAGAAAACATACAAAATGGAGAGCTCAAATGCTCAGTAAGGGTAAACAAAAGAAATATCAATCATATCATATTCATAAGAACATAACATTTTGAAAATCATAACTTCAAAATGAGATCATAATGTCATAACATGGGATAAATCATAGTAGTGAGATGTAATCCAAATAATCATAAATTAAAACATGAAACATTGTGGCATAAACACATAATCATAGAAAATAATTTCATATAAGTCAAGACTCGTTGCCAAGACCATCATAGCAGACAAAGTCCATTACTGAAATGAGTTCATTCCTTATTCCAGTCATGTATCACTGAAGCTGATTAACATGCCATTCCAGCAATGTCTATCTCATGAGATAAAATTCTTTACCCAATTAATTGAAGGGAGATATAGGTCCCACCCATCTCATAATGTAACCATTCTTTTTTGTGCCAAAAAATCATAAATTATAGCATAACCCATGTAATAAAAATGCGATTCTTAAACAACATGTAATCATAACATAATCCATTTAAGATAAAAGGGCATCATAAAATTAATTCCATCATAACTTAATAAAATCAATGTAAAAATAGGTATAGAAATAGAACCTTGTATTATCTTAGATGGAAAATAATTTTGATAAAACACTTGAACTCCATTCATGAGGAAAATATCCTCTCTACTTCAAAACAATTTTACCTTTTTTAACATTTCATACAATTTTAAACTAAAAGAAGATGATTAAAAACATACTTGAAAAATTTTAAAGGATGATTCATGGAAATAATGTTCTATGAAATCAGAAAATTCCATTCATGTCGTATAAGTTAAAAATAATATTCTTCTCAAACATTGGCCGAAAAAAGCCAAAAAATTACCTCGTACTAAAAATGAACAATGATTACTTTTATATATTTTACTCAACAAAGGGTAAAATTGTATTTAAACAATTTTTGGAGGATATAAATAATATTAAATTTTGAGGAATCATGGATGTGAATGATAAATATTCCCCAGTAAATTCTGAAGTATAAACAATCTCAGATAAAAATGAGATTGTGAGATTTTCCCTTACCATAGGTCTGATTTTCTTTGTACATATCTGAACCTCCTGTATAATGATATAAATAAATTCATTGAATTATTAAATAATTATATTCATTGTTATGATATCATATATGGTCATATTCTTATCTTCTTATTAGTAATATTTCATTGCTACTTGTTATTCGGGTGTTCATTGTTTTATGTTCTTATGCATGTTTCATGGAATAAATTCTTATTATTCAATTTAGGTTATAGATACCTTATTTACAGAATGTTATTAGTGTAATATATATCATATTTATTCATTAAATTATTTTATATAATCATTATTCAATGATGATCATGTAGAACGAGTCGCATCACATCATGGAGACGGTAGGCCGTAGTACGCACGAGTGATGAAATCATTACCAAGTTAGTGGAATTGTATTGAAGAGTATGTATAATATATCAGAATCAATATCGCTTTAAAATAATATAATATTGTTATTCTTTAAGACATTATACACATCCAAGTATAGTGGTGGTGGAAAACAAATTACACCCCGACGTGGTAACAATATTTCGTACGTACGAATGCGCGGTGATTTCGTTTTACCTTGGATGGATAGAAGGTGAAATAGAGTTGTTTAATATTTTTAATAACATATCAATGTATTATTGATACTGATGTTATTACTTCACAACTAATGAATTGGAAGTAGAAGATGAAATAAATTTGAAATAATCGGTAACAGATATTACCACTTCTTCAAGACGCCTCTTTGAAACCTCCTCGTAGGGCACTAATGTTGGTCTTTTAAGAAGACCATGAACTCTATAATATTACTATTGGAGTTGAGAAGAGTAATGGGTAGGTTTTGGAAGAGCATTAAGGCTCAAAGTTTTGTAAAGGGGAGAGGGAGGAGATTCCCTTTTATAAGGGAGGAGAGGGGAACCATTGAAAACCTCTAAAATATTAATTTATAATAAACCCTAACCCCACCTAAAAACTTCCAAAGTGAGTAAAATTCGGATATCAGATAACATAGGGTTGTAATATCATCAAAAAATTAAATTTATACATGTTTGTAATTTATTGTAAACCTTATCATTTTGATTTATCCTTATTTATTCTATTTAATTTTATTTGTGGTAATAATGTTATAAATTTTATATGGTTATAAATACTCAATTATGTGTTATTAATTATAAATAACTTGATACTTTATAAAATTATAGATCATATAAATTTTAATATGTAATTTTTGAAATATATTTGTGTTTTTTAAACAATTTAATAATATAAAATATTAATAGTGTCATTTTTGACAGAATTCAATTATTTTAATTTAAATAAAATCCACAAAGAAGATATGTTCGAAAAAAATATTTGATATATTCCTAACATGTCATATTTATCTAGAAAATTAATGGATCAAATTAATTAGTTAATATAATATTTATTTTAATATTTTTAAATCCATTTATTTGATATTTCAACTAATGAAATAATTTCTACATCACTATTTTGTCCTAATTAATGATAATTATTTTATACCTAAAAATTATAAATAAATTCTCATGATGTAGATAATTTTATTAGATATCTGGATACTATTCATGTTCGATGCTTCATGAAGTGTATCTATAATTTAAATTTATTATACTTATAATGTTTAAGAGAGGGAAATGTTGTCACTTTCTTTGATTTTAATAACAATTTAATTATTTTAATTGTCAAAAGTCTATAAAATGAATAAATTCCAACCATTACGTGATAATTTTCTTCTTTTAGTCATCCAATTGAATTTTGGTAGGTTTTAGGATAATTTTATAATCTTATATTTACTTTTAATTACCCGATTTACCATTAACTGTAGTAAATAAAAATTACCATAGTAACTATTCGTAATATCAAAAAATTAAAAGTACCCTATTAACATTATTTGGACCCACTGAATTCAAATATGAAATCCATTTTTCAAAATTCAAAACACATAATTTGCATTTATTAATTTAAAATTATTCTCGTTTTTAAGAAAACGTGTTTTAAAAGATAAAACATGGCCAAAGATTGAAATGTTTTTAACTATGAATTCAATCTGAATTTAATGGTAATTACATAAATTATATTAAGTGGTAAATATATATTCTATTTATACTTTAAAACCATTCAATATTATACTTTAACTATATAAATTATCGTGATGAAAAAAACTTGTTTTTAATTAAAATAGAGGGTGTTTTTAATATTCATTAAAATATGAAAGTTATCAGAATAATATGAAAAATTTATCCAAAGTAAATTCTTCCATCCTGATTCCAAAGAAAAATTATATTTTCTCAAATTGAACTTATAAACTTTTCAAAAACTAGATTTAATGTGGGTTCTCCATCAAATGGTGGCAAAACTGCATATTTTTAAAAATACTTGTTTTACCCAAAAAAATTATTTTGTTCACGTGCCATGTTCTATAAAATATGTAAGATGAATAATATTGTTATAAAATTCAAAATTTAGTCAATACTATTCATAACAGGTAGTCCATAATGATATTATAACAATATATCGTTGTTTATTAAAACCCGGTATTGCGTACTACACACGCTATCGAGGAAGGTCGCGATTTCCTGTATAACAAGACAAGATAGTGTTGTGTGCAGTGAAAGATTTATTTGATGTTTCATATAAAATAAGACATAAAAAATATACTTCTCATAAAATATTAGTGTGTTACATTCTGCCGCCCTTAAAATGAATTTCTCCCTTGAAATTCGTCACTTCGTAACAAAACGATAAGGATACCTCTCCCTCATCATATCCTTCAGCTCCCTTGTATCTTCTTCTAATTGGTGTTTCCTCCATAAAATATTCACCAAGTGAGTGGTATTGTTCCGTAGAACATTTTCTCTACGATCATGAATCTCTATCGGTTGTTCTTCATAAGAAATATCTTTCTCCAGCGGTACAACTTCTGAGCTTAGTAAATGTGAAGGATCGGGTATGTACTTTCTCAGGAGAGATACGAGGAACACTTCGTGAACTTGAGAGATATTCGGTGGAAGCACCAATCAGTAATCTACCTTCCCATCACAATCCAATATTTTTAACGGAATGATATACCTAGGGCTTAGCTTTCCGTTATTTCCTATTCTCATTACTCTCTTCCAAGGAGATATTTGTAAGAACACTTTATCACCCACTTCAAACTCTAGGTCTTTTCATCAGTTGTCTCCATAATGTTTTTGTCGAATCTGAACTGCTCTTATGTTTTGTGGAATATGTCTAAAATTTTCTGCCATCTCATCAACAAGATCAGTTCTTAATAGATTTTTTCCCCAACTTCACCCCCGAAATTTGGAGTCCTGCATTTTATCCACAGAGAGCTTCATAAAGAGCCATCTGAATAATGGAGTGAAAGCTATTATTATATGAAAATTACACCAAAGGTATGTGTTGATCCCAACCAACATTGAAATCCATAGAGAAAGATCTTAACATTTCTTATAGAGTTTGAATTGTTCTCTCAGACTGACCATCTGTCTGAGGATGATAAGCAGTGCTAGAACTCTACTTTGTATCTAATGTATTCTGAAGACTTTTCTAAAACGTTGAGGTAGACTTTGGATCCCGATCAGATATAATGGAAACTGGTAATCCATGCAATCCTACCACTTCCTCCGCATATATCCTGGCAAGATGATCTAGAGAGAAATCTTCTCTAATATAAATGAAGTGTGTCGACTTCGTAAAAAGATCAACTATAACCAAGATTGAATTATTTCCTTTAGATGTTTTAGGAAGTCCAGTGAAAATATCCATAATTATTTTTTCCCATTTTCAATTTGGTATGGGTATTGGTTTTAACATCCCCTTAGACTTCTTTCTCTCATCTTTAACTTTCTGACAAACCAAGCATCGAATGCCATATTCAACAACATCTCTTTTCATGACATCCCACGAGAAGTACTCTTTCAGGTCCCTATACATCGTTGTTCTTCAAGGATGAATAGATAGTGATGAACAATGAGACTCATCCAGTAGCTCCTTCTTTAATTCTAGGATGGGAGGAACAAAAACCCGATTTGTGAACCTTATTATCCCATCACAATCAAAGTTGAATTCAGGAACATTTGTGACCTTCTTTTAGAACTCTACATCTTTTGTTTATGCCTCTTTAATCATCACATGTATTGATAGTTGAAGATTCATTTGAGAAAGATAAGATTTTTCCCCTTCCATTATAAATACAAGATCCATACTTTTTAAATCCGTAAATATTGGATCTTTTGTGATCCTCATCATTGATATGCTAGAATGGTCATGTCGACATAATGTGTCTTCCACCTTGTTTGCTTTCCTAGGGTGGTAATGAATTGAGCAGTCATAATCTTTAATCACCTCCAACCATTTTCTTTGGTGCATATTCAGCTCCTTTTGTGTGAAAATATACTTTAAACTTTTATGATCAGTATAAATATCACACCATTCACCATAAAGATAATTCCTCCAAATCTTTAATGAAAATATTATTGCAGCTAAATCCAAATCACGAGTTGGGTAATTTTTCTCAGGTATTTTCAACTGTCGTGAGGAATAAGCTATCATAATATCATTTTTCATGATAACACACCCCAATCCCTTCATGGATTCATCAATGTAGATCACAAAACTTTCTCCACTACTAGGCAGTGTGAGCACAGGTGCATTGGACAACCTTATTTTCAGTTCCTTGAAATTCTCTTCACACTCCTCTGTCCACACAAACATAAGTCTATTTCAAGTCAACCTGTTGAGTGGATTAGATAATCATGAAAAATCATTCAAAAAACGTCAATAATATCCATCCAAACCAAGAAAACATTGGATCTTAGTTACTATTGTTGGTCTCGACCATCTTTCGATATCCTCTGTTTTTTCTGGATCATAAGATATCCCCTCTTTTGAGATTATGAGACACAAAAATGAAACTTTTTGAAGCCAAAATTCACAGTTGGTAAATATTTCATAAAGCTTATCCTTTCGTAGGGTCTTTAATACAATTCTCAAGTGATCTTCATGTTCTTCCATGAGCTTTGAGTAGAAAAGAATAAAATATATAAGGACTTACACAAACGGATCAAGATAGTATCTGAAGACTCCATTCATTTGAAAAATGAAGATAGCAGGGGAATTAGTAAGACCAAATGGAATCACTATAAATTAATAGTGTCCATACCTTGTACAAAACGCCGTCTTTGGTATATCAAATTTTTTGAACCTTAATTGATTATACCCTGAATGAAGATCAATCTAGGAAAAATATTGAGCTCCACGTAGTTGGTTAAATAAGTCGTCAATGTGTGGGAGAGGATATTTGTTCTTGATAGTGATCTTGTTATGTTCTCAATAATCAATGTAGAGTCTCATTGATCCAAATTTTTTCTTAAAAAACAGAACAAGTTCTTCCCAGGTGACGCACTAGGGAATATGAATCCCTTATCAAGATTCTCTTGGAGTTTCTTCTTCAATTCCGGAAACTCAATTGGGGCCATTCTATAAGGTGTCTTTAAAATGGGAATATCAATCGGTATGAGTTCTATTGAATACTAAACCTCATGATTTGGTGGAAGACCTAGAAATTCCTCCGAAAAGGCATCATAAAACTACCGTACAATAGGAATATTCTTAATCGTTAGTTTATTTTCAACCATTTGATATTAATAACCTTCATTTATTGGAATCAGGACCCATAAGATGGAAGAAATTTCTACTGGAAGGTTATATTCATCCTTGCATTGATAGATGATTATAGATTGATCGGGAATATTAAATGTGATTTCCCTTCATTGGAAATTGATATGAGCTGTGTATAAATAAAGCCAATCCATTCCAAGAATCACATAAAATTCCACTATAGGAAGGATCACAAGATTTGCAGGAAGCACTTTCCCACAAAATTCAATTGGATAATAATTATAAACTTTTGATGCAACCGGTGTTCCATTAAGAGTTGTTACAGCTAAAAAACATCTAATTGTTGAGTTATTACGATGATACCCTTAGAAAATTATTCAGAAATAAAAGAGTGGGTGGATCTATAATCAAATAAAACATTTTCTACTTTAGAGTGGATGGTATGTGTACCTTTTATAACATCATTATCGTACTACACATCGCCGATATAAATTGCATGTGATTTACTTTATCTTTTTCCTTAATAGTTTGTTGACATTGATCATCATCACCAACCCTTGGATTAGGGAATTGACTGGCATAATGCCCCATTTCCTTGCACATGAAACATTGAAGTGTAGGAGGTGAATTCTGTGTATCCATTTCATTGTTTGAATCATTAGAAATCTTCTTCCAATTATTTCGACATTCAACTACCTGATGACCTTTTTTTCCACACATAAAATATTTACATGTACCTTTAAGAAAATTCCATCCATGTTTTTTTTCCACACATTGAACATATGGGAAAACACATCATTATTTAATTTTGGTCTTTAGATTTTCCTTTGAATTCCATTTTCCTCTTCTTATCAAACCCATATGACGGATATATTACTCCAATCTCCATCTCATCCTTGAGGTCCCATCAAAAAATTACCTCGTAGCTATTGAAGTCCCTTATGGATAATGCACATCAAAGACTTGGTTTTAAGACACTAACGAATTGACCGATCTTACTCTCAGGTTGGATAATAATTCCCAAAGCGTACCTTGAATGTCTTGTAAAATTTTATTTGTATGTACCAACCAATTCATCATCCATTTGATTTAGTTCAAGAAACACCTTCTCCATCATTTGTTCGAATAATATGAGGGAAGTACTTATTAAAAAATAAGTTCTTGAACTCGTCCCATTCCATGGACTCAACTTCATCCCTCTGCCTCGTATTCTTAATAATATTCAACCAGTGATCAGTTTCACCTTCCAACTGATATACTTCTAAGATGACTTTATCATGTTCAGAACATTTCAGGACTGAAAATATCTTTTCAGTGGTACTAATTCATTGTTCATCCACTAATCGATCAGAAGACCCGTTGAATGATGGTGGACGCTGCCTCATGAAGGATTCAACAGAATGTTTCTCCTTAATTTTATCATTTAGAAGTCCTACATGATTCATATCATGATAAAGTTGTGTGAGCATGGCTATAAGATTTTTCTTTCCAGTTCCGAAAATGTATGGTTGCTCTGGGGGACAATCATTGCATTCCATGTCGCTTTCAGCATTAACATGGTTTCTTCAGGTTCCAACCATTGACTAAAACCAATAAGAATAGTGTGAGAAACACTAATCATAATAGGAAAACCAAATAATCAAGAATAAAATTTTACACTTTAGGTTCTATCATAGGTTGTTCTTGGACATTTCTAAAACACTAATATTATGTTCTATGTTTAGACATATCCTTAGAGTACTTACTAAGGATTTCACATCCTAGTTTCCAAAGGTTGAATATACCTTTCCTTTGATACCAACTATAACGACCCATACTATATATACATGGTTATTACTTTATAATTGAAGAATACTTATTAAAACATATTACAAAACTATGATAGGACTGTATAGGTATAGTGTCATTAGAAACTTGGAAACATAAAGAACTGGTTCATAAATCATCTACATTGTCTACCGTTTATTTCATCATATCTAGATTCCCGTTTGGAATATCCTACTTAATACCATTCTTCCTAATCTAGGGAAAAGAAAACGTTCAAAAGGTTGAGATCAAATTCTCAGGAAGGGTAAACAAAATAAATATCTATTATATTATAATCACAAGAACATAAATTATTGAAAATCATTACTTACAAAAGAGATCATAATATCATAACATGGGATAAATCATAGTAGTGAGATGTAATCCCTATAATCATAACATAAAACATAAAACTTTGTGGCATACACACATAATCATAGAAAATCCTTTCATATTAGTCAAGGATCATTTCAAAGACCATCATAACGAACAAAGTCCATTACTGAACCGAGTTCACACCTCATTCCAGTCCTGTATCACTGAACCAGATTATCTTTTCGTTCCAGAAATGTATATCTCATGAGATATAAATCTTTACCCAATGAATTGGAGGGAGATATAGGTCCCTCCATCTCATAATGAAACCATTCTTATGTGTGCCACAAAATCATAAATCATATCATAACACATGTAATAAAAATTAGGTTCTTAAACATCATGCAAATATACCATAATCCATATAAGATAAAAGGACATCATAAAATTAATTACAACATAATATAATCAAGTCAATGTAAACATAGGGATAGAAATAGAACCCTATATTATCGTAGATGGAATATAATTTTTATAAAACACTTGAACTCCATTCTTGTGAAAAATATCCTTTCTACTTCAAAAACATTTTACCTTTATTAACATGTCATACAATTTTAAACTAAAATAAGTTTATTAAAAATAAACTTGAAAAAATGTAAGGTACGTTTCATGGAAATAATGTTCTATGAAATCATAAAAATCCATTCATGACGTATAAGTAAAAAAAAATATTCTTCTCATACTTTGGCTAGAAAAGTAAAAAAATTTGTCATACTAAAAACAAAAAAAAAGATTCCCTTCATATATTTTATTCACAAAAGGGTAAAATTGGAATTAAAAATTTTAGGAGGATATAAATAATATTATATATTGATGAAACATGGATGTGGATGATAAATATTCCTCAGTAAATTCTGATGTATAAACAATCTCGGATAAAAATGAGATTGTGATATTTTCCATTATCTTAGGTCTGATTTGCTTCGTACGTATCCCAAACTCTTTTATAATGATTTAAATAATGGCATTGACTTATTACAGAATCATATTCATTGTTATGATATCATATATGATCATATTCATATCTTCTTATTAGTAATATTTCATTGCTACTTGTTATTCGGGTGTTCATTTCTTTATCATCTTATGTATGTTTTGTCAAATAAATTATTATTATTATTTTTTAGATATAGATAAATCATTTCTAGAATGGTATTAGTGTAATATATATCATATTTATTCATTAAATTCATTTATATAATAATTATTCAATGAATATCATGTAGAACGAGTTGTATCACATTGTGGAGATGGTAGGCCGTACGTATGCACGAGCGATGATATTGTTTCCATGATCATGGAATTGTATTGAAGTGTATGTATAGTATTTCAGAATCAACATAACTTTAAAATAGTCATATATAGTTATTATTTAAACAATTATACCCATACAAGTAAGGTGGTGGTGGAGAACATATTACACCACGGTGTGGAGACGGTATTCCGTACATATGCACGGGCAATGATTTCATTTACCGTAAGATGGATAGAAGGTGAAATAGGGTTGTTTCATATTTATAATAACATGTAAGTATATGAGTGATAATGATTTTATTACTTCAAAACTAATTTAGAGGATGTAGAAGAAGAAATAAATTTGAAAGAATCGGTAACAGATATTACATCTTCTTTGAAATGCCTATTTGAAACCTCCTCTTAGGGCACTAATGTTGGTCTTCGAAGAATACCAGGAACTCTAGAATATTACTAGAGGTGTTGAGATGTTTAATGAGTAGGGGTTTTCCATTCTTGAAGGCTCAATGTTTTGTAAGCGGTGAGGGAGGAGGTTCCCATTTATAAGGGAGGAGAAGGGCACCTTTGGAAACCTCTAAAATATTAATTTATAATATACCATATCCCCACATAAAAACATAAAAAGTGAGTAAAATTAGGATATTAGATAATATAGGGTTGTAATCGCATCAACCAATTAATTTTAGACATATTTTTATTTAATTTTAAACCTTATCATTTTGATTTATCCTTATTTAATCTATTTAATTTTATTTGTGGTAATATTTTTACAAATTATATATGGTTATAAATACTTACTTTTGTGTTATTAATTATAAATAATTTGATACGTATGACATTTTAGATCATATAAATTTTAATTTTTAATTTTTAAATATATTTGTGATTTTAATGAATTTAATAATATAAAATATCAATAGTGTCAATTTTGACACAATTCATTTATTTTGATTTAAATAAATTCCACATAGAATATATGTTCGAACCAAAATATTTAATACATACCTATAATGTCATATTTATCTAGAAAATTAATGGGTAAAAATAATTAGTTCATATAATATTTATTTTAATATTTGTAAAACCATTTATTTGATATTTCAATTAATGAATTAATTTCTACATCACAATTGTGTCCTCGTTAATGATAATTATTTTATCCCAAATATTTTTAAATAAATTCTAAATATCTAGATAATTTTATTATATTTCTGGATACTATCCATTTTTGAAGTTTCATGATGTTTATATATAAATTAAAATTATTACCCTTATATGGTTTAAGAGAGTGACATGTTCCCACTTTCATTGGTTTTAATAACAATTCAATTATTTTAATGGTCAAAAGTCCATAAAATTATTTTATTCCGACCCTTAGGGGATAAGGGAGGACTTTATGTCATACAATTGATTTTTTGCAGGTGTTAGGGTTAGTTAATAATCTTATATATACCCTTAATTACCCGATTTACCTTTAACTGCAGTAAATAAAAATTATCGTAGTAACTATTCATAATATCAGAAAAGTAAAAGTAACCTATTAAAATAATTTGAACCCAAAGAATTCAAATATGGAATCCATTTTTCAAAATTCAAAACACAGAAGTTGTATTATTTTATTTCACTTTAATCACGTTGTTAATAAAATGAGTTTTAAAAGTTAAAACATTTCCAATGATTGAATTGTTTTTAACTGTGAAATCAACGTAAAATTAATTGTAATGACATGAATTTAATTAAATGGAATAAATATATTCTATTTATACTTTAAAACCATTCAATATTATACTTTACCCAAAACAATTATTTTGATGGAAATTTTTTTTAATTAAAATAGTGTGTTTTTACTATTCATTAAAATATGAAAGTTATCAGAATAATATGAAAATTTTATCCACAGTAAATTATTATATCCTGATTACAAATAAGAATATTATTTTTTCAAATTGAACTTATAAACTTGTCAAAAACTAGATTTAATGTGGGTGTGCCATCAAAAGGTGGAAAAACTGCATTTTTTTAAAAATATTTATTTAACAGGAAAAATTTATTTTGTTCTCATACCATGTTCTAGAAAATATGTAAGATGAATAATAATTTTATAAAATTATAAATTTAGTTAATAATATTCATAATAGCTTGTCCATAATAATATTATAACAATATATCATTGTTTAGTGAAACCCTATATTGCGTACTACACACGCTGTCGAGGAAGGTCGTGATTACGTGTAATGCAAGCCAAACTAGTGTTGTGTGCAGTAAAAGATTCCTTTGATGTTGCATATAACCTGAAACATAAAGAAATATAATTATTATAAAATATCAGGGTTTTACAAATGTGTGAGGAATGGGTTAGAAGTGGTGTCCTTTTATAAGGGGGAGGAGGGGCTATTTTGGAACGTAGGAAACAATTATTTTCTCATAAACTTATCTTTGGTTTCAAAAAGTCCAAAAATCATTATAGTCCAAGATAATATGACTCACGGTCTAAATAAATTCATCCAATAAGAATTGTATAGGATTAGGATATTGTATTCATATTTTTAATCTTATTTATTTAGATCATTTATTTTTTAGGTAAATAATGCTTCATTATTATATCATAAATTATTTAATTAATTCGATGTCCAAAAATTATAAAAAAATAATATGATTTAGGAAATATTTTTATCTTTACAATGAATATTTATAGTCTATAAAATCACTTATATAACACCATATAAAAATTAATTTACTAAACGATATTTTTTTATTTCATTTTTTATTTACTTTTGTCTTAATGTGTCACTATCACTCTTAAGTGGCTCCATGAATTCTAAAAATCGACCAAAGGATGCCCATGGTCGGCCATGACTCATCCAAAAAAGTTATGACATGTATTAAGGTAATTTTATGTTAATTTAATATTATATTTACCTAGAATTACCCGATTTAGCTTTAACAGCGGTAACTAAAAGTCAAAAAAAATTATTCACCAAAAAAAAATTTCATCTTATTATATCACATTTTACATAATAATAATAACCATGTATGTCAGATTTTTGAAATTCAATTCACACAAGTGGTAGAATTTCATTTTAATGAAAAATCCCTTTTTTAACTACTACTTAGTGGTTTCACTGTTCATCAAAAATTGAAGATTTTTAGAAAAATAAAAAACATTCAGACTAAGAAATATTTGATATTCCAAATTCAAAAATGATTTATATTTTAAAAAATTAAAAACATATAATTTGTATTAATAAATTTAAAATTAATTCACATTTTCAAAAAAAAACGTGTTTTTAAGAAATAATAACTATCAAATGATTGACAATTGATTATGTCCAATTTCAAAGAGAAATTGCTTCCAATGTCAAAAATTGTATTAAATGGTAAAAAATAATATAGTTACACTTTAAAACCAAATAAAAAGATAATCTTACCATATAAATAAATTATATTAAAAGGCACTTTTGAATTAAAATAAAGTATTTTTCACTATTCATAAAAAATTAATTTTATCTGAAAAATAAAAAAAGTTTACCCAAAGTAAACATTGTTGTCCCAATTCAAATAAAGAATTTTATTTGGTCAAATATAACATATAAATGTGACGAAAACTAGATTTAAAGAGATAACGCCATAAAAAGGGCGTAAATTGACCTTTTAAAGTAAATTATGCTTAAAATTAGATTCATTCACATTTTAAGCCTCCAAATATAATTGGATAAATGTAAATACATTAACAAAAATTTATAATAATATTTTAGTTAGTTATGTTCATCATTCCAATACAACGACATGTATTTAACTTCCATTTAATATAATAATATTATATTATTAGTGTGCAATGTAAGATTTCAAAGAAATTCATTGTTGTGAATCAGGCACGCCATCGAACATAAAAACGGTTTTAAAGTAAAATTAATATTTAATTTACAAAATATTAATAAAAAAGAGAATTTATTATTTCGTTATTTTCCTGGGATGTTACCCCCCCCCCCCCTGAAATTTGCATCCTCACAATTTTTTTAACTTATCAAATAAGTGGAGGTATTTATCCCTCATAGCCTTTTGAGATTCCCAAATTGCATCTTCATCCATATGGTTTTTCCACAAAACCATTATCTAATGAATTACATTATTCTTCAATACTTACTCTGTTCGGTCATGAATCTGAACTGGTTGTTCCTCATAAGAGAGATTCTCTTCCAATAGAACTGAATCTGGGCTCAAAACATGATATGGATTAGGAATATAATTTCTCATCATTGAAACATGAAAAACATTTTGTACCATGGATAAACATGGTGTTAGATGCACTTTATAGGAAACTAAACCAACTTCTTCAACAATTTCATAAGTTCTAATGAACCTAGGACTCAAATTTCCATTCTTTCAAAAACTCATCACACTATTCCATGGAAAAACTTTGAAAAAGACAAGATCACCTACCTCAAATGAATGACCA
Organism: Viscum album; assembly: GCA_963277665.1. Taxonomy (NCBI): domain Eukaryota; kingdom Viridiplantae; phylum Streptophyta; class Magnoliopsida; order Santalales; family Viscaceae; genus Viscum; species Viscum album. The sequence goes on from OY728157.1 coordinate 1,479,384,430, forward strand.
TTTCCCAGATTATCCGCATAACATTTATGCCTGCTCTGAGCTGTTTTCACATTTTTCTGAATCAAATGAACTTTTTCTGCCATCTCTTCTACAAATTCTGGTCCCATTAGCTTCCATTCATCTATTTCATCCCAAAAAGCAGGGGTTCAACACAGCTATCCATATATTTCCTTAAACAGATCCATCTATATACTGGAATGAAAACTATTATTATATGAAAATTTAACCAAAGAAAGACGTTGGTCCAAACATCGCTGATAATCTAGTGAATAAGCATGTAGCATATCCTCCATGGTCTTAATTGTTCGTTATGATTTCCCGTATGCTTGAGGATGAAAATTTGTACTAAAATTTAATTCAGTACCCAACAACTTCTGAAGGCCTTTCCAAAAGTTAAAAGTAAACCTAGGATCACAATAAGATACAATTGAGAGAGGAAAACCATTTAACCTAACTATCTCTCTAACATACAACTGAGAAAGTTTATTTGGAGACAAATTATCTCTAATAGGAATGAAATGAGTAGATTTATTCAATCAATCAATAATAAACCTCATTTAATTATTTCCTCAAGATGTATTTGGTAGCCCTATAACAAAGTCCATGGATATATTTTAACATTTCCACTCTGGCACTGGTAAAGACTGAAGAATCCCTTTCGGTAACTGTCGGTCTGCTTTAACCTCCTGACAAGTCAAACACTTCATAGTAAAGTCCGTAATATCACTTTTTCACTCCTACCCACTAGGAATAATCTCGAAGAGCTCTGTATATCTTAGTACTGATAGGATGAACTGAAAACAGGGAATTATGAGCATCACATAACAACTCATTCTTCAACTTTGAATCACAAGGAATGCATAATATCTTCCCAAACCACAAGAAACATTCGTTATCAACATTAAAATCAGCAAACGCACCCTTCTAAACCAACTCTACCATTTTCTATAACACACTATCTTCATTTTGGTCTTTCTTAATTATGTTTGATAGGGATGATTTCACTGACACCTGAAAAAAATAGAAGAATTTATTTCACCAACAAAATCAATGCAAAAAATCATCAAATCAAAAAAAAGGATCATGTTCCAAACATAGAATGGTTAATTAAGTATTACTTTATTGACTCAAAGCATCAGCCACATTATTATTTTTTCCCAAATGGTAATGGATCATGCAATCATAATCCTTGATTAATTCCCACCATATCGTCTATCTCATGTTCAATTATTTTTTAGTGAATATATATATTAATATTTTGTGATCAGTATATATTTCACACTTTAATCCATAAAAATTATGCCTCCAAATTTTTAATGAACAAATACTGCAGATAATTCTAAATCATGTGTAGGGTAATTTAACTCATGAGGTTTATAGTGATGTGATGTATAATCAATTACTTGTCATTCTGAAAATGGAATCAACCAAGTGCTTTCAATAAAGCATCACTGTAAATAACAAACTCACCATTTTTGTATGGTAGTTCTAAAACTAGAGCATTCACCAATGTTATTTTCAATTCCTAAAAACAATCATCACATTCTTTTGTCCAAAGGAACATAATACCTTTTCGAGTTAACTTATTCATTGAACTAGATAACCATGAAAAATTCTCAACAAACCTCCAGTAATAACCTGCCAATCCAAGAAAACAATGAATCTTGATTATATTTGTGGATCATGTCCATTCTTAAACAAATTTTGTTTTATCATGATCAACAGTTTTTCCATTTTTTTGAAATAATGTGACCATGGAAAGAATTTTTTTTTAAGAAATTCACACTTCTTGAATTTTCCAAATAGTTTCTTTCTTTTTAAGGATCGCACGAAAAACCTTAAATAACATTCATGTTCCATTTTAATTTTTGAAAAAACCAAAATATCATCACTGAACCCATCCACAAATTCATCTAAGAACTCACGGAAAATTCTTTTAATAAGATCCATGGATAAAGAAGGTTCATTGGAAAATCTAAAATTCATAACTACAAATTCATAATGGTCATATCTAGTATGAAATGTAATATTTGGAATCTATGCTTCCTTTACTTTCAATTGATTGTACCCTGACCTCAAATCAATCATAAAAAAATACTGAGCTCCCTGGAGCTGATCAAACAAATCATCTATATGATACAAATGATACTTGTTATTAATAGTAGTGTTATTCAATGCTCTATAATCAATTGATAGTCTCATTGAACCATCTTTCTTTTTTACAAACAAGACAGGAGCACCCCATGGTGATGTGTTTGGTCGAATGAATCCTTTATGTAATAACTCCTTCAATTTCTTCCTTAACACTAAAATCTCAATTTGATCCATTTGATAAGGGGGTTTTAAAATTGTCTTAGCATCATGAACTAAGTCAATTGTAAATTCAACATCCCGATCAGGTATAATACCACAAAACTCATTAGAAAAAACATCAAGGTAATCATTTACCATGGGCCAATCATTAATATAAATAGTTCCTTTGTTTTCAACCATATGTGCAAGGTAACATTCAATTCCATATTTTACTAGTTTCTTAGCTTCCTGATATGTTATCAAAACTAAGGTTTCATTCTTGTACACAAACTTAAAATCATTCTGAAATGAAACCTCTTTTGCTCTGCAGTCAATCATATCATGAGAAACAGAAATCCAATCAATACCGAATATAACATCAAACTTTACTAGAGGAAAAACAATAATGTCGGCAAGTATATTCCTCCCACACATAAGGAAAAAATGTTTTTATAATTTTATTCTGTCTCAAAATTTATTCTAGGTGTTTTACCATAAGTTTAGTATTCATATATTGAGATGGAATTTCCAATTTACTAGAAATATTATTAGAAATGAATGAGTGTTTAGACCCTGAATCAAACAACACATTGGAATTATCTAAATGAACAAACAATGTTCTTGATACTACTTTATATGATGGCCTAAAATTTATTGAAGTAGTTGCAAAGGACTTCACTCCCCCTTTCTGATTGTAGTCTGGTTGCTTTCCCTCAATTGAGTTATTCTTAGGATACTCATTTTCAAAATGATCCATGTCATTGCACTAAAACATCTTACCACTAGCTTTTCATTTCCTGCTTGATCATATTTCTTACAGTTACGAGAAATATGACCATACTTACCACATCGAAAGCACTTCCTAGACTTTGATAAACATTCTCTAGGATGATTTTTACAACACTTATCACATGATGGATATTTAGTTTCCTTATCTTCAGGATTCTTTGATGAATTCTTTCCCTTTTCCTGGAAATTGGACCACTTATTCGGTTGTTTGTCAAAGAACACCTAATCATATGAAAACTCCATTTCCACCTTCTCCTAACATTGAACAAATTTTTCATAACTTTCGACCTTATGAGAGGATAATTCTCTTCGATATCATGGCTTCAGTCCTGATTAAAATATATTTATCTTACTATCAAGATATCTGAGGAAATTTAGAGCATACCTTGCTAGTCGACTGAACATTCCTTCGTAATCAGCCATTGAGTCATCCTCCTACCTCAATTACAAGAATTATTTTCCATCCTATGATGAACCACATTAGAAAATTTTTTCTCAAGAATAATAACATTGAATTCATCCTAATAAAGAGCATCATTCTCCTCACTATCCCTAATATTTTTCACCATCGACATCCACTGATTAGCCTCACCTTCAAAAAGGTAAACAACGAGACTAACCTTTTGATGTTCTAAACACCCCATGACATCAGATATTTACTCCAGTGATTTAATTCACCCTTCAGCTAGCACAAGGTCATATGATCCTCTGAAATATAGGAGATGCTGCCTCATGAAATTCTCAACTACTGACATGTTCCTTTGTGGATGATATGGCTGATATCGTAGATACCACCACCATTTATAGCCTGAGTCAATTGTTCCATCACTTCAAGAAACTGTTTGGTTCCAATTCCGACCATCTCAGGTTGCTGATTTGAAAGTTTTTCTTCCTCCTGATGTTGTCCCAACATAGATTCCTTGTTTCCTCTGCAAAAAACCATTCTAATCTCAGAAATATCTTAGGTGATGAATCATGGTAATATTTAAATGAAATATCATTTCAATATTACCATAAATTAATTTTTGGATATTAATTTAACAAAACCTGAACTCCTAAAGTTGTCTAAATCGACCTCTGATTCCAACTATAAAGACCTAGCCCAAAAACACTACATAATCATGAATTAATCAAAAAATGCACATTAAGGATCTTTTCAAGTTTAAAGATCTAGAGAATTAGACCATAACATATACATGACGGCTTGAATAATACAAGTAGACATATCTACTCAGTTTCCATTTTTTAACATAATAAACACTCTTGAAAAAAGATTCATGTCTATTTCCATGTTTTAGACAACATGACATTTACTTGATCCCATCCTTGACCCTATTACACTTTATGTCCTATGAAAAACATTTCAAAAACATGTGATGAGCATAAAAAGCATAATAAGGGAAACACAAAGAAGGAAAACTGTTACTTTTTCAAAACAACGAGTAAACAATGAATACACTATCATTAGTAATAATTTTCACCTTTATTAAGTAGTAAATACTCTTCATTCAATAAAATATCAATAGTTACAATTTTTTAACCAAAATATTACCATAAAACACATATAAAGAACACATAACATATAAAGGTAACTTGGGACATAAATATACATAAATGGAATAACCATACGATCAACATCCACACATATCACTAAATGGAATAGCCATATGGCCAACTTCCATACCCAATGCATCGGAGGTTATAACATAACAACCCATACTGGTTTAGCACGACACCACCCGTCATTTGGTTTAGCACGCAACAACCCATCAAATGTCCACGTACCATTATAAAATCATAACACATAAAATATTAAAAATATATACATTTCACTAATAACATTTAATTTTCAATCACAAGAAATAATTTCATGATATTGAAATAATCAATCCATTTCAAAAAGAAGTTTCAATACCAAATGAACCAAAAAATAGAATAATTGGTTTCCTTTTCATTTTAGAAAACATTAAGGTTTATAGAGATATCCAAATAACCATTACGGCTATAGAGAGGTCATTGTCGCCACAAATGTTAAAAACATTCCATTTGTTATTTAGTAAAATGATTCATTGAGAAAATATTCAATTTTAATGAAATTAAAATTCAAGTGGTTTTATTATACACCGTGTAAAAAAAGATAGAATATATTATCGAAATATGCCTCAATGAAAAGAGAATGAGAAGAATTCCCTTACCTCGTGTCCGAATTGACCCGTTCGTTCTTTAATTTCCTTAATAATAATCTAAATTTAATTTCTACTCAATTTAGAAACTTTTTCAAGTTTTTTATTCCTTTTATATCACTTATTACCATGTTATAAACATTATGTAATCATTTATGTTAATAATGGTTATTTTGTCGATATTTTCTACTTGAGTTAAAAAAGAACTTCTTATATTTAAAATATGTTCACGTTGTCAATAGATCATTGTATCCAAAGTGATATTAATGATTTATAAAACATATATATAATATATATTCTGTATATATATGTATTTATAACAGTACATAACATTTCGAGATATGAAATGAAATGCATCGTTCCTAGAGACGGTAAGCCGTACATACGCATAAACACAACTTTCATTTCTATTTAATTTTTAATGGAATGAAAAGATAATGATACATATGTATATTATAATTCTAGTATATTATCATATATAATATCATTAACTCCATCCTCTATATGTACCTAGTATGGTATTAATGAGTCATATCACTTTTAGGGGGCGGTAGTTTGCACTTCCTCATATGAAATTATCTTGATTACCCATAATGTAATCCAAATAGGTATGATATAAATGGAAAATACAGAAGCATAAGAAAAAATAAATATAATATATATCATATATAAATACAGTTCCATCTTAATGGTCACCATGAGAGGCGGTAGGTGATAATTGAAGAATCATCGTTTCGTGAGGCGTAGATTTCCATCCACAAAAAAAGTATGTTCTTCACCCATTAGATGGAGGTGTGTGTATGTTTAGTTATAATCCTTCTCATAAAAACATCCTAGTATATTGAGGATAGTGAGGTTGTTATAGAAGAATGTAATAAATAGAGTTTAGGAGTTGGAGGAGTAAAATAAATGAAAAGAATTTAAGAAAAACGGTTACCTTTAATTTGGGTACCTTCCATTGGTTTGAACGAAAAGGACTTCCTGAAGTGCCTTCTGTCTTATGTAAGGCTTCTATAGGGAGGAGAGGGATGTAGGTAGATTAATTGGGCAGATTTTAGGTCAGCCATGGAGATGGATAGGTGTTAGGAATGGGTTAGAAGTCGGGTCCTTTTATAATGGGAAGGAGGGGCACTTTAGGAAAGTTTGAAACAATTATTTTATTATAATCTTCTCTTCGGTTTCAAAAGGTCCAAAAATCATTATAGTTGAATATATGATGACTCACGGTCGAAATGAAATCATCCAATAAGTATTGAAAACGTTTTTGATATTGTTTTAATATTTATAATCTTAGTTTTTTAAATCATTTATAAATGAGGTAAATACCGCATCAGTATTGTGTAATAAATAATTTAATTTATTCGATGTGTAAAATTTATAAAAAAAATATTATGATGTAGGAAATCATTTTACATTTTCAATGAATTTTTAAAGTCTAAAAGATAACTTTATATAACCCCATGTAAAAATTAATTTACTAAACAATATTTGTTTATTTCATTTTTGCTTATACTTTATGTTAATTAAAATAAGCTGTCATTATCACTCTTAAGTGGCTCCATGGGGTCCCAAAATAGGCTCAAGGAAGTCCATGGTCGGAAATTACTCATTAAATATGGTTAGGATAGGTATTAAGGTAATTTTATGTTAATTTAATATATTTGTTATCTTAAATTTCTATATTTACCTTTAAACGCAGTAAAGAAAATTCAAAAATTACTATTCACCAATAATTATATTCATCTTATTGAACCTAATTTTAATTACTAATAGAAACCATTTATGTCATATTTTAAAATTTAAATTAAAAAAATCAGGAAAATTTCATTTAAATGAAAAATTCAGTTTTTTAACTACTACTTAGTGGTTTCACTATTCATCAAAAATTGATGTTTTTCAGAAAAATACAAAAAATTCAGCCTAAGATATATTTTATATTTCTAATTCAAAAATGATGTCTTTTTAAAAAAATTCAAAACATAGAAGTTGGATTAATTAATTTAAAATTAATTTCTGTTGTAAAAAAAAAGCGTGTTATTAAGGTATAATAACTGTCAAATGATTTATAGTTGATTATGTCCAATTTCAATGTGAAATTGCTTCCAATGTCCAAAATTTTATTAAATGGTAAACACATAATATAATTACACATAAAACCAATTAAAAATAAAACCTAAACATATAAATAAATTAGATTAAAAGGTACTTTATAATTAAAATACAGTGTTTTTCATTATTCATAAAAAATGATTTTTATCAAAAAAATACCAAAAATTTACCCAAAGTAAATTTTGATGCCCCGATTATAAAGAAGAATTTTATTTGGTAAAATAGAACATATAAAAGTTTCCAAAATAAAATTAAAATAGGTTTCTCTATTAAAAGGTGGTAAATCAACCTTTTAATGTAAATTATGCTCAAAATTAGATCCATTCACATTTTTAGCCTCTAAATTTTATTGGATGATTGAAAATACATTAAAAACATATACAATCATAATGTAGTTAGTTTTTTTCATTAACTCCAGTACGAAGACTAGGATTTAACTACAATTTAAAACAATATTATTATATTATTAGTGTGCAACGCTAGATGTCAAAGAAACCTGATGTTGCATATCAGGTACGCCATCGAACATATCAACCTCTTTAAATTAAAATTAATATTTAATTCAAAAAAAATTAATATAAAATAGAATGTATTATTTCTTTATTTACCCTGTTTGTTACACCTATCACATATGGATATAATGATGAAATAAATGTTAATAAATTATATCTATGATGTTATTATTTTTTGAAAAATGATATTATGTTTTCCTTTTTTAAATTCCATGTTTTCAGAATATGATAATGATGTTCGTGTCTTTGGACGATTACCACAAGTGAAGTGATGTGATCCTTTAACACCTTACATAGAGGGTAATAAAGGTAGTTTTAATGAAAATAATTCATATATATGAAATTAGAATTATTATAAAATGATAATATATCATTTAACATCATTTCTTACATTCTCTTGCGAAAATGGGAACAAAAATCATTCTTTCATATGACCTACCATCTCCATGAATAGTTTATTTTATTTTATACCACTAAATTCACAAATTACAATAAATACACATATAATTATTATATATTATATTTAAATCAGGTTTATAATTGTGGATATTACAGAACCATGATCAATGTAATAATACCACAAATATAATGAATCAAAACTTAATTGACAAATAATGCAGTTATTAATTAAAATGTGATTTTAATAAGGAATTATTAATAAAATGGTGATAAAAGGTCATAAGTAAGTCCTATATGGTATGATATATATAATTATTTATATGTAATATATTTATAATAAACTTATTATTATTATAAATTATTTTGTAATTTATTCAAAGGATATTTATAATATTTGTAAGGGAGTTATATCTCATTCTCCATCAATGGGAATTATATTAAATTATGCACCAATTTTCATTTATTACGTGTATATAAAATAATATTTTTCATATTCTATCATGAATTTTTTTATCTTCATTATACTTTATCTTCATTTTTATACTATAAATTCATGGGTATTATTATTGAATGTTATCAATGAGGGAAATAAGTTTATGTTACTATATCATTGTTTATCTGGAATGTTTATGATAATGATTGTGATGATAAACAATAATGAGACATCACCCATGAATATCATGAATTTTACTATCATTTAGTTATTCAATATATTTTCATCTAATATTATCATTTGATGAATTTTTTTACATTAAATAATTTTGAAAAATGTTTTTAGAAAAATATGACTTTATTTCCCTGTTCAATCAAAAATATATTTTCTTTCAAAACCATGATTTATAAAAAAGTTTTCAAATTATTATTATTATTTATATTTTAGTTTTAAAATGAAAATTTTCCCATGTATTACATTTTAATTTTTTTTAAGGAATCATGAAAACATTTTCTGAACCAAGCATGTTTAGAATTTATTTAAAGTTTGGAATAAATATTTCTTTTAATTTCTATGGTATGAACATAATTCTCTAAGATGATGAAAAATCTTTTATTTAAAGCCTATTCCATAGAATTAAAAAATTAATTTTAAATTAAAATTATGTTTAAATTTTTTTATGTTTTTTTTTGAAATTTGAAAGGCTATTATTCTCATAATATGATTCAAATGATCATTCAAAATAATTTTCCATATAAGATGAATTATTTGGATGTTAGTAATACTTTATTTAGAATATGATCCAACGTAATCGTAACAATTCTTTGTCTGGTTGAATTGGGTTTATGATGTGGTGACTTTTAATAAAACCATTTCTCTTCCAAGGTTTATATGATATTACAACTATTATAAAACTCGCGTCTTTTTCCATAGGTTATGTTATAATGAAATGATGAAATTTTTATGAAACCCATTTATCATCATGGGTTCTGACATGGTTAATTTTTAATGATACAGTGGTAAACATATATATAATTATTAGCATGTGACATGTGGGAACTATATCTTCCTTAAATGCATTACTTAGTTATTGATGTTATATGATCTCAAATGGAACATGATATGTTATCAAAACATGAAAAAATAGTATATGGAAGGTTATCCCTTGCCAAAAAGAGGATGAATAGGTTTTTAACCCAATATAGAAGTGGGTATATGGGTGGTTAACCCAACCCTAACAGTTATGAATGTCTTTTTTGGGTAGACTTGAAATAGGATTTTCTATGATAATGTATATTTTATTAAACTGTGTCGTATTCCAATGATACGGTATCAGGGGTCAAGTTCTTTGATACTATAAAGATTCATGTCTTATGAAATCTAATGATTTATTCCATGAATAATATTTATAATATATGATATGAGTGGTGTTGTTGTTTTTTTTATGTTATCATGTTTAGATACTCATATATTCTTGTTATATCAATACCTCCATTATTTAGGCTTACTAAGAACTTAATCTCACCCTTTCTTATGTTTCATTTCATTAGAATATTAAAATGGTATTATGTATTTTACATACAATAGGGGTGATAATTGTAATGAAATTAGTGGGAGATGACGTATCTCACTTATGGACGGGATTTTCTATGTCATGTTTTCCAAAGGCAGTAGAACTAAATGATATTTAAATTGATCATTATGATCTGTTATGAATATTTTTTTATTAAGAAGTAATATTTATTTATGATAAGTTAGGATATACTATGGTAGGTATAAGATAATGGTTTAGTTAACCTTTGGAAACTTTGATGATAAACCATTAGTGAGATATCTAAGGATAGTCTAAAGATATGTAAAAGTATTAGTTAGTGTAAATGAAGTATTCCATTTATTTTGGTAAAGGGTAAAGTGAGTGGTTTCTAAGATATTAAATCCCTATATGGATACTACATTTGTATGTGGATATATTATATAAGTACCTTGGGGTAATACATATAAAAATAGAACATTGAGATTGAATCGATCATTACAAGTGCATGATAGCAGGCCATGTTTCTCACCTGGTGGGACACTCTAGGGGGATATTCACTATAAATTCATACACTTTTTTCAAACCATCATGAATGAATTAAATAGATAATGACTCTGAAGGAACATGGTTAAACCTATTGTGTCCTAGATTATTAATATGGTGTCATTATGTAGACTACCTATTAGTCATTTTCATAATTATTTGGTTCCTTCGTATGGTTATCTTTTATTGAAAAATAATTCTTTATTTAATTCAATGACATGAACCTAGAAGAACCATGTCAATTTTATGTTTGATAGACAATGTAACGAATTTACTACTGAAAATCCCAATTTTATGGATCCAAGATGAATGATCTAATTATTATGGTGACAAAAATTTCTAAGTATATAAATAATGTTGGAATTACAAATGAACAAAGGTGGTACCAACATTATTTTAAGTTATTCATTCGGAAACACCCACATTATTTCAATAGGACTTAAGATCCACTAGTTCCTGAACAATAGATCAACTCCAATGAAATGATATTTTTATCAAATTTTTTAGAACATGAAATTTTCATTATAGGTGTCTACCAATAGGAATGTGAAGTGTATAAATGGTGGATTCTCATCAAGAATAAATGGTAAAATGATAAAATTTACTCCAATTATTGAAATGATATCAAGAACATATTTTTCAATAATTATTTTCATCGTATTCTTCATTTAATGATAGTGAAGGAGTTCCCTGAGATAAAGAAAAATGATGATGAATTAATTGGTATGTGTGTGGAAAACATTACAATACATGTGTGTTATGCATCAGGAATTATCATCCAACCAGGAATTAAGGATAATTAATTATTTAGTGGATTAAAAACAAGTATCAAAAGTGTGTTATATATAAATAAATAAATTATTTGTGAAGAGGCTTTTTGATGTAATATAAAGAGGGAAATTTATGTTGGGGTTATATATACATCTCATGGTTTTGATATGAATATAAAAATGTAATTCAATGGAAACTAGAAAACTATGGAGGAAAGAATATAAGATTTCTCTCATTCTCTATGTATGGAAGGAACATGGAGGAATTTTTTTTAATGAAAATAAAAAAAATTAACTATTGAAATAAATGCCGTTTATTATATGTATTCCTATTTAATAAGAATAAGTTATTTAATGATATGAATATTGCGAAATCTCCACATAATTTGCCACCCAAACCCCATTTTTCAAATAAAAGGAGTTTCAGAAATTTTTAAACAAGTGACCAAATCAGAGGGTTATTAAGGTTCTCAATGCCATCATCCTCTTAAGCTGACGGCTAAGGGGAAAATTTCAGGCGGTCAATATTGATGATGAGTGGTGAGATAATGACGTGGTAAAAAGTAAACATTTAATCCACTCTAGAACACCAAATTTCTTATTTAACTCAATATTTACACATTATTTCATATTTGATGAATTTTATAAGGGTATAATCATGCCTCAAAAATTAATATATATAGAATCAGTAGTGAAAATTTCAAATCATATAATTATTGTACATCATATATTTCATTCTTCTCTAATTGAAGTTTGTGGTAATGTGCACCCTGAAAATATTGTCATTCTTCCTCTGAATGATGTTTATGTTATCCTAGGGATGGATTTCTTTACTCTAAAGAAATAAAACAATAATTATTGAGTAATTGAATTCAAATGTGATATTAGAAACAAATTTATGATCATTTGTTAATGTTTAGATAAGTGTGAACTTTTTATTGAGATTAAATCCATTGTATAGGACATTATTTCATTTCAAAAGAGGTTTTTATCCTCTTTGGTTAGGGAGAAACTATACATCAATTATATTCTTATTGTGTGGGATATTTCAAATATATTTCTAGAATAGTTACATATCCTTCCAGAAAAACATGAATTTGAGTTCTTATTATAACTTTTTCCTAGTTCAAAATAAATTAAAAAATACTCCAAATAGAATGGATCAAATTGAGTTATAGGAATTAAATAAGTAACTAAAGGAAAACCAATATGAGGAATAAAATTTTCCATGATTTTCACCATGTGGAGAAATTTTAAATTTTCAATGAAATATGTTTCAATCTGACTATGCATTGATAATCATGATTTGAAAAAGATCACAGTTAAAACATGTATCCTCTACCATAGATTCATGGATTATTTGATCAACTCTATGGATCTCTATACCTTTCCAACATTGAATATAATTCTAGATTTAATCAATAAGTATTTATTATGTAGGATATACCAAATATGGAATAACATAAATTTTTTAGAAACTGTGAATATATATTAATGAAAAATTGTTTTAATAATTCTTGTATTATCATCATGGATTTAATGAATAAAGTTTTTAGAGATTCCCCTGATCAGTTTTTGGTAGTTGTCTTAGATGATATTATAATTTATTCAACGAACATGGGTGATAATGATGACTACATAATAATTATATTAAATACAATAAGTAAAGAGAAACAATATTACAATTTTCAAAGTGTGAATTTTTGATACAAATTGTTTCATTTTTGTTTCATATAATTTTAAGAGAGGGTATATCATCATATCCATCAAATATGGGGGCTATTGAATGTTTTACTACACCATGTTTGGAGAATAATATCCATAGATTTTATATATTAGATAGATTTTATTGAGTTTTGTGGATAATTTCCAAGACTATCTAATCCACTCAAAATCATAACATGGAAGGGATTTGTGTTCCTCTATTTAGATAAATGTGAGGAAAATTTCATGTAATTGAAAATAAGGTAATTTAGTGAAAATATTCTTACGTTACCTAGTATTGGAGAAGGGCATGTAATTTATATTTACATTTATATTAATTGATTAGGATCATTCATATGTATAATGACATGGTTATATCTTATACCTCATGAAAATTAACAATTCATGATTAAAATTACCCAACTCTTGATTTGAAGTTAGCTATGGTAATTTTTGCGTTAAAAATATAGAGGAATTGTATTTATTGAGAAATTTTCACTAAATCTATTTGTAAAAAAGTATTAATTATATATTCACATAGTATGATAGAAAATATGAGCTAGAGAATATGGTTACAGCTTATTACATATTATGACTTCTCAATACATTACCACTATGGGAAATAAAACAAGGGGTTCGATGCATCAAGTCAAAAGGATAATTCTATCTTATCCATGATAAGTATTAAAAAATATCCCATATTTATGTATTTTCAAAATATGGATCTCGAAATAATGATGGTTGGGAATAAATCATATCTAGATCAAATGAATGTTCAACAATATATCCAATTGAATATTAATGAGGAAAAGAAGGAAGATGTAGAGATTAAAAATAAGGATACAAGTGTTCTCGAGCTTATCCTTAATAATGAAAGAATTATATGGTTATATAACAATGTATTTTTTCCATCCAAACCAAACATGAAGATATAGTTATTAAGGGAATCTCATAGTTCATTCTATATTCATAAAATAAGTAAGACGGTGTATAGAAATTTTAAATAATACTTCTGGTGGGATTGCATAAATAGATATATCGCATATTTTGTATCAAGGTGCTTGGTATGTCATATTGTTAAGGAAGAAAGAAAAAATTTTATCGAGATTTCACATTAATTAACTAAACTAAAATTAAAATTGGAAAAATCACTCTATATTTTGTCATTAGACTCTCCAAAATGAATAAATGGCGTAATGAAATATGGTTTATAGTAGATCACCTTACAAATCCATCACACTTTATCACTGTTAGAGAAGTATTCTATATTGTTCATATTTAAAAGGAATACCTTAATGAAGCTTTCAGGTTTCATGGATTACCACATTTGATTATGTTTTACTGGGATCTAAGATTTACATTAAAGATTTTATAGATTATTTAACAATATATTGATACATAGTTGAGTTTTAGCAATGCATATCATCATCTAATAGATGGGTAGTCTAAGAGAACAAATCAAAAATAGAGGAAGTCATGAGATCTTATTAGTTGGATTTCAAATGTGTTTGGGATCATAAACATCTTTTTGTTGAGTTTCCATACGACAATGGAATATAATCAATCATTTATATGGTTCCTTATTAATCCCTCCATCTAAAGTAGTGTTGAGCTCCAACATGATAGAGTGAAGTTGTATAAAGAATTTTTTTGGGACATGATATTTCTAAAGAAATTTTATAGGAGGGATGATCCATTCAACAACCGATCAAGGCAGTTTAGATAAAATATAATATTTATGCTGATAATTATTGGTATGATCTAGAATATGAATTTGGTGAAATGGTGTTTTGAAAATTTCCCCATAGAGAATGGTTATAAGATTGGGAAATAATGGTAAACTAAGCACTAGGTATATCTGTACCTTTGAAATTATTGATCATATTAGGATTATAGATAATTGTACGGTGCTTCAAAAAAAAATATAATGTCCCCAATGTTTTCAATGTATCTCTTTTGAGAATGATAACTCTTAACCTTTCAAAGGTACTGGACAATGGTCAAACTGCAAGAGAAAGATATTTTGTATTATGCACAACAGATGCATATTATGTATTGTATAGAGAAAATTCAACTATATAATACTAATAACATGGTCTATATTTCGAGAGGAAACCATCACTTTATGGATGATATTTTATAACAAAAGGATTTGATGAGGAAGAAGTATCCATATTCTTTTTTATTAGAGTGATGAATTTTTGAGGCGAAATTCATTTTAACTAAGGTAGAATATAACACCATAATTTTTTATGTATCTATTTAATTTTAAAATAAATTATATTTCTTTTATAGATTTCATTGCATGAATCACTAAGATTTTCTTGCATTAGAGGTGACAAAAAAGAATAACAAACCATGATAATATTATTATTTAAACGTGACTGTTATAATCTAGATGATAAAAATATCAATATGAATCATAATAACTAATTTGAAAATATTAACTATAATTTTTTTATATAAATAAATTATATTTATTTTTATGTAGTTAATTTTCTGATAATGTCTTTATATATTTAAAAATTACAGTTTTCTCCAAAATATGGTTATTTATTTGTTATTATGAAAACATATAAAAAAGTATTTTGATTATTTTAGAAAATTAATTTTATTGAATAATCTTAATTTCTAAAATCCATATTTTCAAAATTATTTTCATGTTAATTTTCTTAAAAAATTTTCAAAATTTTACTTTTTCGATGAATAGTAAGAAATACTAACTTTTCATTTAATTTATCTTTTAGTATAAATTATTTATAAAGATAAATTATTTTATAAATAGGTTTTAAATAAAAATTAGTTCAATTATAAATATATTAATCCAATTTAGGTCATTTTAATAAATTACAAATCGAATTTCGATATTGTAACCTTCTAAAATTTCCATTTTGTTTCATTGAAAACCTACATTATCATCAAATCTGTGTAAATTGTATTATATTTATTTTTTTAGATTATGTGAATGGAATTTGGAAAATTGTATTCCATATTTGGAATCATCATAATTAAAATTTTCTGGTAATGACAACATAATTTTTTACAAAAAAAATAATTAAAACTGTAAAAACATATTTACTATTATTAAAGTAAAAATAGGTTTACCTCAAGGATAAACTGAAAAGATAAGTTTCACGGCCCACCTTCACCAAGATGAGGGTTGTGACATCAGATTTCCAGACCCTTCCTTCTTCATGTTGATGGAGGGGAAATGACCCCGGAGACCCACCTTCAATAGGCATGGTGTGACAACTAACACTACAGATAAGGAATCATACACAAAATGGAATGCATTACCCTTTTTATTTAGTAGGATCGGGAGACAAGATAGTATGTAAGAAACAACACCAATACTGGAAGTGAAAGAAAATCCCAAAAAATCCATTCCCATATGCATGTTTCAATTATAATTTCTATAATATAAGAAAAATACAAAGGGAAATATCAAAGAAAAGAAAACAACAATAGCAACTATCTGAACGTCAAAACTAGTATTGTCCCGCATGGCCCTCGAAGTCCTCCTGGAAACCTGAAAGCAGTTTTATATACATAGAGTTAGTATACAAGTATACAGTAGGGAAAGCCAAAATCTCTCGTTCATAAGTGGGGAGACATTCTAATGCCTTATGAAAAAAATAGAGGTAACAAAAACACCTATAAAAGAAACTATCCATCCAAACTCACCAAGGAACACTCCCCATATAACTCATGTCATGTAAAGTAATAGTAATTTCACATTGATATTTGGGTACCCCGCATAACTTTCCCACTAGTTATTGTAGTAATCCTATGCGTCAAAACTCCCCCTCCATTCGCAAGTAAGTCCCACTACCATACCCCACCTGTACACACCTATTCCACCACAACCACATATCTCGACCACTAACACCTGGTCGAAAACAACCACATGTAACCAATCCCAAAGACACCTATTCCAGAACCACTACTGTGACACCCAAGGACACATGGGCCTCATCCCGAAGACACTTGGGAAAAAACCTGCTCATACACACTTAGGACAACCACAACAACTAACATGTACAAAGAATCATGGGCTACAATGGACCTCAGGTTCTCACATACTACCCGAAGAGACTTGTTATACTCAGAAAAGGGATAAGAAAAGAAGCTAATAACCATCCTCTCATAGGACTATTGGGAACCCCCCCCCCATTGAAATAGGAGTGTTCAGCACGATGTTCTCAAGTTGGGTGGGGTGAGAATAAAAAACATAAGAAATAAATTATATATATAGGTAAACAAGCACTCATCCCATTCTAGGGGATCCAAAACCAGCCTATACACGAACACCCTCATGACTATTCATTCATAAAAAGCTCACCACCCATAGCCAAGTCACAACTCAGTCCCTGAAAGTAATTCCCCATTGAACCCATTATTTTTATAACATTAAAGTGGTTCTATTTTAAATAATTATTCACTAATAAGGAAATAATAGGAATAACCACAAGCAAAGGAAGGGAAAAAACCATATAGTTAATAATCATGAACACCTGTTTATCATGTACAGTCACAACTACAAAAGGAATTCATGAGATCCCTCAAAGTACGGGAACCATACCATGCCACACCATATGGAACCACATGAACCTAGATTCACAAACCAATGACATCACAACAATAGGGAATCCAATCGCCAGCTATGCCACCCCACAAGAATCAAGTAAAATAACCAAACATATTTCTAAGACAGAGTAAAGGAGTTTCCAGATTCTATTACACCATTCACAGAGTTTCTTTTTTTTGTTTGGTTAACCGGGGTGTTAACAAAAGAATTTTGTTTCCACTGTACATTCATTTAATCAACTGAGTTTACATGATTAACTCATTTCCATGTTATTTCCATTCAATCATCACAGAATACAGGGGTCCAATAGTTCACAAGTAAGGACAACCAACGTGTATGATTTTCAGTGGAAACAAGACCATATAGTTCACAAGATAAAAGAAAGGATAAAAGAGTGAAAAAACATCATCAAACAAACCAATTCATTCTTTAAATGTACTCTTATTATAATTATTTAGGATTGTTTCCATCCATTCCTGTAGAAAAATTAGCATACCCGACCTACATAATACATAATAATGAGAGATGAAGGAAGAAACCTACCTAGATGATCCACAATTGAATTTTTTTTATCCACTTTCCATGAACATGGGATGTGCGAATTATAGGGGAGGAACTCTAGGGGATCCAAGAGTGGGTAGTAAAGGCTCTGGCATAGGTGCACCACTTCCCTCGGGAAGGGGGACTCCAAACGCACCAGGGAGATGAAGGAAAAGAGACCATCTCTGAAGAATAATGAATTACCGTGCAATAAGAAGGTGAGATCCTGGGGTTATGGGGTATTAAAAATCATGAACAAATTTAAAGTTGGATCATGGTTTCACCATGTTGGTGGGTGCTTACACATGATGTAATTAATTGTTATTTAATAATTCTCATCAGAGAGGTGGTCATAATAGCTATGAATTAAACGATATCCATCAATCAGAGGAAAACACGCAAAAAGGGAGGAATTAGAAAGTATTGGAGAAGGTGTGTCTCCAAGGGAAATCCCCAAGTTTTATTAAGTCAAGGGTTCCTCTGATTTTGGGGGATTTTTGATATCCTTTATAGGCATTAAATGTGTTTGAAATGGGTATTTAGAACACCCTTACATCAAAAGATATGATGAAAGAGTGGAACTGGAAAAAGAAACCTGTGGGGGGGGGATTCTATTTGGTGAGACACCATCAGTAGTTCCATGGTCAAGTTGAAACCTTCACGGTGCCACTATCATGGTGCCACCATGAGCGGTGCCACATTTTCAGTGTGCGACGATGATGGTGCGACCATTATGGTGCGACAGTCATGGTTCCACCCTAATGGTTCCACCATTTCGGAGTGTGACCTTGACCGGTGCAACCATTTCAGTGGAAGCGTTTGATGCAACCGAGTGTTTCGAAAACCCTATATTGATTCATTATCCAGGTCGTTACATTAGATACCTCTCCAACTATTCACTCCCTCGAGAATTAAAACTAGACCTGAAAAAAAAAGAGGGGTCTGAACAACCACCTCGAAAGATACCTCTGGTGAGTAAACCTCATTGACATCTAGGAACACCTCACTCTCAAGAAACCAAACAACATATAAAGGTGTCACTATCTAGACATATAGATTAGGGATTCATTTCCCCCATTTCAAGATTCTATTCACTTTGGGAAACACCAACTCACCTGCACGGGTTTAATCGCATAAACCTTAATGAGTCTTGATTAAGGATTGGGTCCTCCCTTCCCCACAGTAAGGACTCTTCACACACATTCAGAGAACAAGGAAAACAACACATTTCATATTTAACAATGTCAAACACTACACCACAAACATGTACAAAACATAATAGAACAAAATTTAAAAAATCTCTGGGTACTAAGCACGCATCTACGCCTCCTGCTCCCAGGTAGTCTCTTGGAGGCCACCATGCATCCGCAACACACGAACAAGGGGAATGGTTTGTCCACAATGAAAATTTTCCTCCTGATCCTCAATCTTCATTGGTATTTCTACAAACGTTGCATGATCCTTGGTATCCTGGTTTCCCCAGTCGAGGATGTGTGAACCGTTGTGTAGTTACTGATGAAGCAGAGACACATGGAAGACATCATGCACTCTCTGTAGCAGTTATGGTAGTGCTAGAGGATAAGCCACTTCACCGACCCACCACAACACCACAAAGGATCCAACAAAACTAGTAGAAATATTACTCCCTATGCATAACCTCTATTTCCCATGTTGAGGAGAGACATTCAAGAACACATGGTCCCCATCCTCGAACTCCAAGGTTCTCCTCCTACTAACAACATAAAACTTCAATCCATCCTGGGATGCCTTCATCCTCTTTCATATAAGCTGAACCTTCTCTGTCATTCTCTACACCACCTTCGGGCCATGAACACCAGCTTCTCTGACTTCAGTACATCACATGAATGTGGGACATGACCTCCCTTACAGTGTTTTGAATGTATCCATGTCAATGGTAGAGCGATATCCATCGTTGTAGGAAAACTCTACCAGAGGAAACTATCACACCAACGATCCCCCAAAGTCCCAAACACATGCCTATAGCATATCCTCTAATGTCTGGATGGTGCGATTGGTCTTCCCATCTTTTTTAGGGTGGAAGGAAGTGCTAAGGAATAACTGAGTGTCAAAATCATGTTGCAATCCTTTCCAGACCCGTGAGGTAAACTGGGTATCCCAATCGGAGACTATGGACCTTGTAATTCCATGAAACTGCACCACTTTGTCCATGTACCACTGTGCTACAACATCCACCACACTTGACTCCTTGATTTCCGTGAAGTGAGCTGATTTTTCCAGCCATCCCACCACTAACCAAATAGAATCGCATCCCCCTTAAACTCTGGGTAGTCATATGACAAAATTCATTGACATGACGTCACAATTACACTCTGGGACATCTAAGAGATGTAATAGACCCCCCAGGATGTGGTGTTCAACCATCACCTACTGATATTTGAGGCACTTTTCCCCAAACTCTTCCACTTCCCGCTTCACCCCGAGCTACTAAAACTTACCCCTAAAACCCCAGTACATCTTGGAAACTCCAAGGTGTACTTCCAGGGGTGAGTTTTGGAACTCACAATGAAATATCATATGAATTTCCAATAGTATGAACATCATTCCAAGAAATAGAATCAGATTATGCCCATCATCTGACAATCCACCTAGAGCATAACCCTTGCTAACACGATCGCGCATTAATGTAGCATCTATGTCCCCCCACTGGGACTCCTCCACCTTCTGCAATTGAGAGTAATGTACTAACATCTGGAATGATTAACCTTGGACATCCTTTACCCTTAGAACTAGGTGTAGTGCATAAAACTCATCTATCGCCTTCTAAGCATATGCTAACTCTCAAACCACATACTTCTGTGAATTTCTACTCAAGGCATCAGTAACCACATTCCCATTACCTTCAATGTAAGAGATTTCGAAATAGTAGTTCTGAAGAAACTCTATCCACCTCATCTACCACATGTTCAGGTCCCGCTGGGAGAAGATATACCTTATGCTCTTTTGATATATGAAGACCATGATGCACTCCCCAATGAGGTAATCCTCCCATAACTTTTGTTCAAACATGACCACTGCAAGCTCCATATCATGGGTGTAATTGTTACGCTCACGGGGATGTAATTGTCTAGACCCATAAGATATCACCCCTATTGTTGCATCAACACAAAGCCCATTCCTTGGAATAAAGCATCACAAAATACCTCATTCGTTACTTCGTCTTCTAGAAACCACAACACTATGGAACTAACCATCTTTCCCTATCGATAATAGAAGGCTACCTCACACTTCCCATACCACATGAATACCTAGTCAATTATTTTCAATGATGTCAAAGGTTCTACAACTCAGGAGAAGTTTTCCATGAATATTTGGTAGTAACTTTCTAGGCTTAGGAAAATACAAACCTATATCACATTCTTGGGTTCTTCCCATGAATCAATCGCCTCGACATTTGAAGATTCCACTATTATTCCCTGCTCGGAAACCACGTTTCCAAGGAAGTGTACAGCTCACATCTAGAACGTTAACTTGGAAAATTTCCCATAGAGTTAGAGCTATCAAAGGACCTCTAAAACTATCCTCAGATGCTCAGTGTGGTCCCCCTATGATATTCAGTGGATCATGATGTTTTTGATAAAAATAGCTACTAAATGGTCTAGATATTCCTAGAAGATGGAGTTCATGATCCCCATGAACACAGCTGGTGTGTTCATAACACCGAACGACATGACTATGAACTTAAAATGCCCATATCTTCACCTGAAGGTAGTCTTCGAGATGTCACCCTCCATCACCCTCAACTGGTGATATCTTGACCACAGGTCTATCTTGGAGAACCATCCTTCCCTATTTAATTGGTTAGAGAGGTTTTCTATCCTCTAATGGGGATAACTGTTCTTGAACATTACCTCATTCTTTCTCCAGTAGTCTATGCACAGCCTGTGGCCACCATCTTCCTTTTTCATGAAAAATACTGAAGCGCCCCAAAGTGACGTGCTTTGTCAAAAAAAACCCTACTTCATCTGATCATCAATCTGAACCTGTAACTCCCACACCTCAGAAGACGCCATCCAATTGGGAGAAATCGAAATCAGATGGGCACCAGATTGCATGTCTATCCCAAACTCAATGCCCTGTCAACGGGGTATATTCACCACCTTCTCAGGGAAGACATACATGAACTCAATGAAAATCCCCAAGACATATGACATCTCTTTATCCTCATACTATACTAATAACTCAGCTAACAAATAATGAAGGGGGTCTACTTTCTAGTTGCCTTCCTGGAAACTCTACTCACCGATAAAAAACATGATGTCCGCCCATATCTGAAAACATGATCCTTCTCAGGAAACTGTCGATACCATCACATATTAAAGAAAACCACTCAATTACAATATTAAATTCATATGGATGAATCTGTAGAAAATAAAGGTCCCCACTAGACTAATGTGGTCCCAACATTAGTTTACATCCTTGGAAAACACAAGACCAGCTGGTGCAACCTCTAACTGGAATACTCAAAACTAGGGGAAGAAGATGTTTCTTTGAATCAAGGAACAAATAATGGTCTATAATATGTGACACAAAGGAGTTTTATGCTCTTAAATCAAACAAGTAAGAGGAAAGAGTACTAAACAAGCTGATCGTACCTAAAATGACTTTCGGCCCTACTGAAACTGTTGCCACCATGGCGTGTAATATCCCACGACCAGCTACTCTGCCCCTTCTTCTGTCGTCTACCTCCCTGATCACACCCTGATCGAGGTCCCTATGGAGCTCCATAAAGTTTTCCTCATCCCATAACATCTACTCTCAGAAAATCTGGAGCTCACTATACCTGCTGCTGCTACTCAAAAGGGCCTGGCTGGAAACTGTTGTTGCTGCGATGGATGCTGATCCTACCCACCCCCACTAAACTGTAATCAGTTTGGGCACTGATTCTGAAGATTCCCACAACTTCCACAGATGATGCATCTTGGACCTGGGCCCAAATGGAAAGGGGGAGGTCTAGGAGATCGAAAATGGAAATGCTAGGGCATGCACCCCGCTTGCTGAACCATAGTTGGCCCTTATGATGGAGGCATTCTATTGATGGCCTTCCTCTTTTAGAATCCCAACAAGCTCCCCTCTTGCAAAACAGTTTCTAGTGTGTCCTTCCTCCCTACCACTCTAGTCATCTTCTAGACGTCCAAGTACATTGACAGAGTAATGGGAGTAACAGCATACTGAAGAGAAGGTCGGGATGCATCCTCCAAACTTCTCGCCTGTGACTCCACATCCGGGAAGAGGTCCAAAGAAAATAGAAGAAGATCCTTGAACTTGTTCCCCAACTCTCTCACTAATATACTACCCTACCAACTGGAGATTATCTCCTTCCTATTACCATACTACATCATGGAAGAGATTAATTCCGCATGGAACTCCCTCCCAAATTCAGACCATGAGATCTCAGCCTCCCTCTTCTCCCCTAGGTAGAGCGTCTACAACTGACATGATACTCCCTGCATCTGTCTTACAACTAGAGGAACCCACTATTCAGTTGGATCAGGGATTAAGAATAATTCTATCACCAGATCCTCGAGCCAACTCTCTATCTCTATACCTGAGATTCTTCCCTCATATTTCCCAAGGGTCTGTCACAAAAAGGCACGAAGAATCCTCTAACACTGATCATCATCCTCCTCTCAGTCATCCCTCTTCCAATCTTACAAATGAACCTCCTGGGCCTCGATCTGTCACACTACCTGTGTTCGTTGTCCATTTCCATAGTTTCAAGGTATACAAGGAATTCCTATGCCTGAGTAGTGTCGAAAATTAATTTTAATTTTTCATAGAATTTTTATTCATTTTAAATCCCCAAAATGCCCAATACACACAAAAAAACAAGTCATTATTTTTCATGTACCTTTCCTAGGTTCTCTACCCTTCAAACAGTGTAGCCACTTTCAGTTTTTTGGTAGGCCCAAGGTCTTTGCATCAGATCACAAGGGACTGAAAATCCCATGTCCTAGTTGGTCTTCTAAAGCCTATTCCACATACCAAGATTGCCTAAAAATGTTTACCTACCATCCCATGCAATCCTCATTGTGCCTAACCCTGATCTCCATTCTATCTCTCAGTATCTCATCTGATACCATTCTGTCATGACCCACCTTCACCAAGATGAGGGAAGGGACAACCGATTTCCAGTCCCTGCCTTCCTAAATTTGAAGGAGGGATAATGACCACATAGATCTACATTCAATAGGTCCCCGGAGTGGCGACTAGAACCAATGGTATAGAATTACCTAAAAAATGTAAGGCATTGCACTTTTATTTAGGAGTATAGTGATATAAGATAGTATGTCCCAAACAACACCAAAACTAGAAGCGAAAGTAAATCCCAACCAATCCATTCCCATGTGTGTGTTTCAATAATAGGTGCTACAATACCAGAAAACTCCAAAGGTAAATACTAATGAAATGAAAACATCAAAAAAAATCCCAATGTCTAAAATAGTTCGATCCTACATGTCCATCAATGTCCTCTAGGAAACCTGAAAGCTATTTTATATACGTATGGTGAGTATACATGTATACTAAGTCGTGGTAACCAAATGTTCTCGTGCACAAGTGGGGAGACATTCTATTGACTTGTGAGAAAAAATTAGGTAACCAAAACACCTAGAATTGAATCTATCCCCAAAACCTCACCAAGGAACACTACCCAAATAACACATGTCACATAAATTATTAGTAATAGAATATAGATATTTCGGTACCCCGATCCACTTTCCAACTAGTTGTTGATGTCATCTTATGTGTCAGACTTCCCCCTCCATTCACACCACCATCCCACTACCTTACCCTACCCGCACACCCCTGGGCCACCACAATCACACATCCCACCTGCATACACCTAATCCACAACAACCACGCATAACCACACCCACTGACACATGCATCCGAACTACTAACGTCACACCCAATGACACATGGTCCTTATCCTAAAGAAACATCGGAAAAAACCTACCCACACACACCTTGACCTACCACCACAACTACCCTGCCCAATGAAATGTAGGATATAATGGACCTTAGTCCATCACAGCCTGCCCGAAGAGTCTTGGAAAACTTGGGAAAAAGATCAAAAAAGGTGCTAATAACCATCCACTCATTGGAGTGTTGGGAAAAATGCCATCCACCATTGAAATAGGGGTGTTCAGGACGAAGTGCTCATCTTGGGTAGGGAGATAATAAGAAACATAAGAAATAAATTATACATATATGTAAACAAGCACTAATACCAACCTAGTGGTTATAAAACCAGCCTATACACAAATACCCTTATTAGTATTCATTCATAAAAAGCACATCTCCCGCAGCCAAGTCAAAAATCATTCCTAGAATGCAATTCCCCATTCAACTCATTCATGTTATCACATTTGATTTTTTTTGTTTTAAATAATTCTTCACTAATGGTCAACTAAAATTCCTAACCAAAATCCAAGGAAAGAAAAAATAACCAAGTAGCATATTAAACATTCACACCCGGTTCTCTTGTAATGTCACAACAAAAAAGGGATTCATGAGATTCCTCAAAGTACTAGAACCAAACCAAGCCCCACAATACGGACCCACATGACTTTAGATCCACAAACCAACAACTACACCACAATAGGGGTTCCCATCCTTATCCATGTCACCCCACATGAATCAAGAAGATGAACCACACATATTTCCATGATTGAACAAAGGAGTTTCCAGATTCTATCACACTATTCATTGAGTTACTTATTTTCATTTGGTTAATCGGGGTGTTCACATAGTGATTCCTGTTCACTAAACATTAATTTAGTCAATATTTTCTACATGATTAACCCAATTCCATGTTAAATCCATTCAATCATCAAAGAAGATAGGGGTCCATTAGTGCACAAGCAAAGACCACCACAGTAATTATTTTCTGTGGACACAAGACCATACTGTTCAAAACATTTACAAAAGGGAAAATGAGTTTAGTAGCATCATCAAACAAACCACTTTATTCATTTAAAGTAAACTTATTATCTTTATTTAGTTTTGGCTTAATCCATTCCCATAGAAATATTTACATACCCCCACCCCCTCACATGATACACAGTTAAGAGAAACGAAGCAATAACCCTACCTAGATGATCAA
Source organism: Viscum album (assembly GCA_963277665.1). Classification (NCBI taxonomy): domain Eukaryota; kingdom Viridiplantae; phylum Streptophyta; class Magnoliopsida; order Santalales; family Viscaceae; genus Viscum; species Viscum album. The sequence goes on from OY728157.1 coordinate 1,479,410,972, forward strand.
TGATCAATATTTTTTTCTCCAGGCGCCATGAACTGGGGATGCACGATGTACATGGGAGGAACTCTGGGGGATCCAACAGTGGGAAGGTAAGGTTATAGCATAGGTGCACCACTTGCCTCGGTAAGGGGGATCTAAATTTACCACAGAGAGGAATGAAAAGAGATCATCACTGAAGAAGAATGAATTCCCATGTGATAAAAAGTTGTGTCATGGAATTATGGGATATCAAAAATCTTGAATGTCTTTAATGGTGGATCATGGTTTCACCACATGGTTGGGTGGTTACACACGATGGAATTATTTTTCCTTTAATAATTCAGATTAGTGAGGTGGTCATAACTACAGTTTGTTATGTAGTTTTCTTCAGTCAGAGGAAAACGAGAAACATGGGTGGAACTAGATATTAAAAAAGATGGTGTGCCACTAACGGAAAGCCACATGTTTTGTTAATTTAATGGTGAATCGGCTCTTGTGTGATTTTTGATATCAATTATGGGATTTAAATTTCATTAAAATGGTTATTTAAAACTCTCTTACATCAAAATAAACATTATGGAAGTGGAACTGGAAAAAGAAACAAGGTTAGGACACTGTTTAAGGAGACTTCATTAGTGGTTCCATGGTCAAAATCCCACGGTCACGGTGCCATGGTCACGGTGCCACCTTCACTATGCCACTATCTGCGGCACGACCGTTTTGGTGTGTGTCTGTGATGGTGTGACCGATACAATGTAATTGTCATGGTTCCACAATCATAGTTCCACCGTCTGCGGTGCCATTGTCCTGGTGCCACTGTCAGTGGTGCCATTGTTTCAGTGTGCGACCATGATGGTTCGACCGTTTTGATGAAATCTTCAGGTTTCCACCCTCATGGTACCACCATCATAGTGCCACCATTAGCAATGCCACCATTAGTGGTGCAACTATTTCAGTATGCGATTGTGATCGGTACCACCGTTTTGGTGGAGCTGTTTGATGGAACTGAGTTTTTTTCAAACACCTTAATGATTTATTGTCCGAACCATTAAAATAATTGTTATATGACATAAATAGTCATACCAAATATATTATTTGTCCATATTTTACCCAATAATGTATAATTATATTGAATAAAAATATTTTTTTTCTATTTTACTTGATAAAATATTGGTTATACTTTTTCTTTTCAAAAAATTATAATTGAGCCACTCACATCACTTATAAATGGTTAACCCTTTCCTCTCTTATTCACACCATAAAACCCTTTTGGTTTTGATAATACTTGGTCAAATAAATACCCAACATTAATCCTCTAATCACATGTATCTTATTTGGGTGAGAAATTCTTTCATTAACGACCCTTTGTGAAAACCAAGAAGCTTCCCGAAGAAGAGGTAACATTCTTCATTGAATGTTTTAATTTTATTTTTGCACCATTACCAAAATTTATTAATAAACCATGATGTCATAATAACAAAATATTATTACATATTCAAATATATTTTAATGTTCCTGAATGTCTTGAAGGCCTTCTTTTTATTTATTTTTGGATAATCCCCCTTTTTAAGGGTTGAAGGAAAACCCTAACATGACCCATAGACATAAGGTAGAAAACCCATACATTACCCAATACATGACAATAAATTCCCATGATATAGCACACATGAAATAACCTATCCCAAACAACTGCATCTCAAAGGTACCTAGTTCCCCACCTCACATGGCTAATCGATTTCATTTCACAATGTATAGCTACATTGTGCATATACCCGATCATAGATAACATAAAACCACATCCTCTTCCATAAAATAGGTTTTCAAATCATTATTTTTGTGTATTGAGGACTACCACCACATTAAACAATAGCATTCATTATTACATTACCACTAATCACAATTGGTTATAATGATGAATTAAATTTTTATATATAATACTTATGATATTATTAGTGTTGTGGAATCATTATGTCACTTTTGAATTTTTTACATTCTTCTCATGGTTACTTACAATAATCGAGTAAATATTTTTATAAAAATATGATCTTATATCTCTCTTTATTCAAAAACTCATTTCATCAGAAACCATTTTTTAAAAAAATGTTCTCCAAAATGATTTACAATTCTCTTATTATTTGTAAAATATATTTCTACCCATTTTTAAAATTTTAAAATGTTTTTGAATGGAATATTTATGTCATATTCCTTGAAATTCTCATTTGGATTTTACAGAAAATTTAAATGGAATATTCATTTAAATGTGTATGACATGAATTGAATGCTCTGATTTTATGCACAATTATTTATTCTAATATTACAATGTATTATTCAATTAATATTATGAATAAAATGTTTTTGTTTTAATTAAATATTGTTTTTCTAAATAGGAAACAATATTTTACTTAGGAAATGATTTAATTAATCTTTAAAAATAATTTTCCATGAAATATTGAATATATTTATGTTACTAATTCTTTACTCATTATATGATCAATAAGAAGAATTCTTATTATTTCTATTAATTGTTTACTATTATGATTACATGTTGATTATGAATCCCATTTCCCATTAATGGGTTATACAACGATATAATCATTATGAAACTTTCTTATGTTTCCATAGGATATGTTATCATGAAATGAAGAAATGGTTTTTGAAACCAATTTATTTTAATGGGTTACAATATGATAAATTTTTTATGATATTATTAAACAAGTATGTATGATTATTATCATGAGATAAAGGTGACTTATATCTCCATCCAATGAATTGGGTATTGATTAATGTTATATGAGCTCAAAGTATACAGAAGAAGTTATCTCATTCCCAAAAGATGGTACACTATAAATTATCTCATGTATGAAAGAGGGTGCATGGGAGGTTATCCCAGGACCGAATCAGTTACATGTAGGGTTTTACCAAATATAACATGTTATGAATATCTATGTGGGTATTCATGATATATGATTATCAATGATTATGTGTGAGTCAAAAATATATGTCTTCTACCAATGTTATGATCTCATGTATTATGTTATTTTTCTCCATTATCATTCATGTCATATGAATTGACAATATTTCTTCCATGAATCATGTTTATGAACTATGATAGATGTTATTTACATGTTCTCATACCCATAAAATAATATTATATTGATATCATCCTTATTTACCATTACTGGGTATCTGTTCTCAGAATTTATTATGATTTTTTTCCTAGGATATATTAAAAATGCATTATATATGACATTTTTATGAAGGGTGATAATTATTAAGTACATAATGGGAGATTACATAGCTCACACATGGACCCATTGTTTATGGATCAATGTTTTCTAATTCACTAGGCCTAAAGATTCTGCATGTATCATTATGTTATGTAATGAATATTCATCTATTATGATGAAATATTTATGTTGGACATGTTTGGGTATTTATATTTTCAAGGGGGAAATCCCATGTTTTAATGGGTTTCCATGAATTATAAAGGGTGTGTTTTATCATGAAGGATTTATAGAGGTATCTTTAAGTGGTATTTTATGAATTTAAAATATATTGGAATTATAAATAATCTATTATGAAAAAAGGAATAGTTTTAACAATTTAATGAGCAATTTTCAAATATTATGAGACTATATTGATTTATTGATAGTTCATGTTTCCCTGTTTGTGGATTATTTATCACCATTTAATGTATGTTTCTCCCTTTTTAGAAAACATTACTGTTTGTTCCATGAATATATACTGGGTAAAAATTGTTTCTATATGTGATGGATATTGAGGTATGGAATGTATAATTATTATGATTTTTTGTTGATATTTGATTTCTTTTTCAATCACATACCTTTTCTATTGATCATGGGAACTTGAGTAATAAATGGGAGGTCTGTGGTTATTTTTCCCTAGATAGTACACACGATGCTAGTGTCCCACCAATCATGCTCTGAACTTGGTCAAAAGGTGCTCCATTTTAAATGAGGATTGTGTGGGATAGTTGGATAAATAATGTCTTGGTATCAATTGATGTCGGTATTTGGTGCATAAAAAATAAGTAAATTTAGGTGTTTCTAACATTATCTCGCCCAGGGATAGCTCATAGAACGCACATTGCTTCATTGGTGCTGTATATTGGGGATTCCACATTGGTTATTATTTGTATTATTTTATACTATTTGTTATATTTTCTCCTTTCTATTATATATATTCATTTTAAATATTTTTACTTATGGTTACCGCTTGTTTTATTCTTGATTCATTCTATTTTGGTCAATTCATTATTATAGTTTACTAATATTTTTGAAATCTCCATTTTTTAAACTCTTCTGTTGGTTTTTTTAAGTATAATTCAAAAAATGGTGATTTATTTCTAAAATGTATTATGATGGTGAAATATTTTCAAAGTGTGTGTTTTCATTTTAAGAAAACATAATGTAATGTTTTATAAAATATTATGTGCTTGAATTTTTATAGTACAGGGTTTATTTTTGGAAATTATTATTTTCTAGTTGTATTTTTAAAATAGTAATTATTAGGTCCCTTAAGAAATTAATTACATAGTTTTGGAATGCAGGAACCTAATGTTTAGTTTTAATTAAACATACATATCATAGGTTATAGGTTTCTCTACTAAAATAATATTTTATCCTTGTGATGTATTTTGGGTGAGTCATAATGTGGTAGGAAACAAGATGTTTCTTTGAGTACTTTTGAGGATCGGTTTGAGTTTGTTTTAATTTTTTCTTATGTTTGTATTGGGAAAGATTAATATCCTTGAAACAAATTTAATTTATATTTTATATATCTAATTATACAATGATTTATCATTTGTTTATGATGTTGTTTTGTAATTATGAAAATGGGTTGAAATAGTACCATTGGTTATGTCCTATTTTCCATGTTCATTTATTTTGGGGTTTTATATGATTTATACTACATCAATGAAAAATGTAATCCTTATCCATGTTTTAATGTGGTAATTTTCATTTTTCTTTACATTAATTAAGAGATATCACATTCCCTATGTTGTTTATTATGATTTGTAGGAACTACATTCCAACTCTTATGGATCATGAATGCCCTTTAGGCCTTGTAGTGATCTTATCTCGGTGCATTGTTGATTGAAGCTTGGGGAGGTTCATTAAAAAATTGTACCATACCTCTAGATCATTTATTTATAACTTTTTTTGTTATCCCTATTTTTAATAGGGGTAATCATTGTATAATGGATATTATTGTTCTTGGTTATTGATTGATAAGGGAGAGGAAAGTCTATATAGATCATTCTTAACATGAACTACACGTTACTATCATAATTTGGGGTTTGATTATAAAATAATTTTCATTTAGTTATATATAATTAAAATTTATTTGAAATTTTTTTATCACATTTTAGAATATAAGATATTTTGGGGGTTGTGACATGGATTATGGGTGAATTTGGAAGATACTAGGAGATTTATAGTTTACTAACATGGACTAGACAACCATGTGGTTCCCATTAATTATTCATCTATCACGTTTATAAATCATGAGTCCCGGTTAAAACTTGGTTTTCCAACCCATGATTAAAAGTCATGTAAAACTCTATTTCTTTTCTGGTTGTGTTTTTTTGATTCCACTCATATCCAAATTTCATCTAATGTGAAATTCAGATCATAGAGATATGATTTGTTCTATTTTAATGCTATTGGGATGTAGTTCTTTTCGAAATTGTTTGATGATATTTCTAGTTGTAGGTGATGTATAGTTTTTTAGAAATGTTTTTTTGGAAATGGTGGATTATAGAGAAATTCGTAATTTAAAATTTATATTCATGGGTTGTTTGAAAAGTCTTAAATTTTTCTAGGTTTTTTGGTAATTTTTTATAAGGTGTTCATTCCAGTTCTGGTATTGGGAGAAAAATTAAAAGGTGAGTTAGTGGGGTTCTCTAAAATAGTTCTTTGTGGGTATTCTCAATTGAATCTTATTTCATAATATTATTTTGAATGTGTTTTCATTTCAAAAATATTTTTTCATTGTAATATGTTAATACAGGAAAATGATATTTGGGGTATATTTATGCTTTTGGTAATATGTCTTCCAAGTTTTATTTAAATTATTCAAAAGGTGATTTTTTAAAAGTATATTCCACGTTAGAGTTATTTTTCAAAACCCCTTAGGGTAATATTGGTGAATTTAAAATAAATTTTTTTTCCATGGTCTGAAATTTAAATTTATTACCTTGTTGATTATTGTTCTTGGATTTTATATCTATATTGAATTGTGACTATTAGTATTTATTTTGAGACATGAATTGATTTTTTTCATGTCTGGTGTTATTTATATTATTCCTATAAAACTGGTTAAAATATAATTTAACAGACATGTATTTGAGGATGATCCTATTAGTGATTCCTCCCATCTTAAATAAGTAGTTCTTTTTCGTCCAGAATATACCCAATATCCATGTATAGTGGTGGATATATACCATTATTTTCTCCTAGACCCTTCCGAGGCCTACTTGGATAAAATCTATATTATTTCATTAGTGATCAAGGTTCGAAGAATGTGGTTTTATTTTTGGAATGGAATAGGTTGATCCTAAATTATATTTTGAAAAAATATAATAAAATTCTTTTAAGATGTATTCTATAGAAGTGGAAGTCTTTGGTACCTCATTATCATCATGAGGTTATTTATTAAGATTTTTTAAGGGATTATTTATTTAGTGGTTTGATATTATGATTTTTTCTATGGAGATAGACCATGACCATTTTATCCATTAGTAGGGTGATTTAATAGTTCAGTAGTATCTCGATCCCAAATCAAAGGTTGTCATATTCTATTTAGGGTGGGTTTCTAATGATTCTATTAATGTTCATAACTTAATAGTTGTTATTTTACAAAATTTTGTATTATATTTTAATACATATGGACTAACATGGTTTCATGAACTTTTTTAGGAGGTATATCTAGTTGAAGCTGAAAGAACTAGTATACCAGTGTTTGAAAGGACTCTAATTACATTAAATAGAAATGATGATAGAATAGAATGAATATAGTGTAATTGGGATAGTCTACTGTTGGGGATTCATATGGATGAGGATTTAACTTATCAAAACTCTAGTTCTTCCTAATGCAATAATTTATATATATTGTGTACATGAATTATAAGGTTTCATAGCACTTTTCATCTTATTTTTTTATTAATCCTTGGTTTTATCTCCACAGTAGTGATTTGTATCATCTTTATATATTTTTTTTATGTTTTATTGTGGATTCATTGTTGTAAATTTTTTGGATGGGTTTTTTCAGACCATTTTTTAATGGTTGTAATCCTATTAATCCATTGGAATTATATTATTACTGTGTAATTTTAATTTATTGTGTTTTTATTTTATGGAATGTTTCTTATAGATGATTTTGAATAACATTTAATGGAATGGACTGTTATTTTTTTTAATGTTTTTGAGAGGGTTTTTTTTATTATCTTATTTGTTTGGGTGGGCCTCACAAAATATGTGTGTCATGTACAAATTCTTGGTGTAAATAAGTTGAGATGGTTTCTCGTTAGACCTGATTAATTCATTTAGTGCAATATTGGATAACTCGTATGAGTGATACAATAGTTTATATAATGATTTTATGGTATTTGGAATGTTTTTATGGATTCTTTATTAATGGGAGATAATTCTTCTGACACCAATTATTATTTTGTGTTATGGACAAATGTGAGATCTCAAGTCATCTCCTTGAGCCTAGTTATGGTTTTCTTTTCCATATTTTTCATTAGGACTACACGTGATTTGAGAGTGTGTTCTCTTATGGTGGTTTAGTTGTTTTGATTACATGTCTATTAGTACCAAATTTTGGTTCCAATATATTAGTTGGATTATAAATGTTTTTCATACCATGTTCAAACTCCAATTCTACTTATGGAATTGAGTTTTACCTTTCCATTTTAGACCTATTTTAATATTTTTTGAATTATTATTGAATGATTAGTATAAAAGTTATGATGGTCTTCATCATTTCGTTTCATGGTTGGATAGGTTTGATAACCCCTCCTGATAATTTCCCACTATTTATCTATCACATCAATCTTTTTTTTAAATTTTCATCTTCAACTTTTGTAGGGGTAGAATGTGTCATGGTGGGTAGAATTGTAACATGAAAAATAAAACACCCATAGCTTGAATTAACAATGTGGTCGAAGTTCATAACAGCCTTAAACATATCATTTATAAATCCTACACTAGCACAGTTATGGAGGGTCTAAATGAAAGGATTACAGGTGAGAAATATATGGTTTTATTCAAAATTAACTCCATTGTTGTCAACAGTGGAGACTACAAACATTGTTCATATTTATTACATTTTAATATTTTTTCACTTTTATTTTAACAATAAGTAAAGATAAAAATGTTGACAAGAAACTGAATCATTTACTAGTACACTGATGAAATAAGAACTATATTAAAACTCTTATTAAAGAAAAAAAAATACTAAAATAAAGCAGTATGGTAAAAGGAGAAAATAAAATGTAATACTCAAGAATTACAAACTAATTTTTTAAATGTAATCATCCCCACCACACCATATCGAATCTTACTTCAAGAAAAAGGGGAAGAGTCTCCAATTTTAGTAAACTCAACACACAAAAGACTGACTTTAGGAGTTCATCACTCCAAAATTAGTCAAACTGCCTGATAGTCAAAAAAGGATAACATATGAAAATAAATTCTCCATAAATTTTCAATGTTTGAGATATAAATGTTTCAATAAATGTATTCATGAATTACCTCTCCAGTTGATCTTGACTTATGAATTTAAAAAACAATTGTGGTGCGAAACAATTAAAAAATGAATCATTAATCAATCTCACCGATTGATTATGATTATGAAAAATGTAAAGTGAATGATGAAGTTTAAAATAATAACCAGCATAATTGAATTCTCGAGCTAAGAAAATATATCCTTTGATAATGTAAATTAATTTAGTAAAAATAATCCAAGAACAGGGTAAAAAATTTAAGGACAGTGGGTAGAAGAACTCCAAAAATACAACTCTCCTCTTAGGCTCCTTGGCCTCCAGCTCATCCCTAGTGGTACTCCCAGGAGTCCGCTCTTGAATCTGGTCTGTTAGTATAAGTATAATGAGAGTGCACTCTCTCTCCAAAATTTTATTCACATAAAAATGAATGAGAGTCCTGATATTCTATCAGATCGATGTGATTGTGGAATAAAAATGACCATCTCTCTAGTTTTGGTGCTTTCTCTACCATTAATACCCACTCTCATTTGTTTCATGTCACCCCATGTTTTCCACCAACTTGAAGTGACACTCACTTGTGAATCTTACATTTGTGTTTTTTGATGAGTAACATGATGTGAAATATTTTCCCATGTAACTAACACCCGGTAGTGTAGTTGAGTGAACCCGGAGGTGTTTCTAACTTTTGCTTGAACCAGTACAAAATAAAAGAAACAGAAAAATTAAAAAACAAAATAAAGTTAATTAAATGATTAAAGATATTTATTAAATAAAAGTTATATTAAATATTAATTAAAGTTAATTAAAAAATACTAATATTTTTAATTATTATTTACTTAATTAAATATTATTATTATATTTATAAATTTATTATTTAATCATTAAATAAATAAAATTATTATGCTTATAATTTATTATTATTAATTATTTTTTTTAGTTAATGTATGTATTATAAATAATTATTAACCACGACATAATTATTTTTCTGTTTTATATTATTATTATAAAATATATTATTTTTTTTATTTATTTTATTATAATAATGATTATTTATAATTTTATTTTTTTTTAAATTTTTATTATTTATAATTTAATATTATTTTAGTTATAAATAAATTCCGACTTATTAGCTGATTTTATCTATTAATTTTATATAAGGATTTATTATTTATTTTAACTATTTTATATTATAGTTATTATTAATTTATTGTTGTTATTATTTATATTATATTATTTATTTATTTAGTTTATGTTTATCCCTTCCCCTCTCCAATTTTGGTGCTATATGGGGTGGGGGATCTTCAGTTCCTTCTCTATGAAGCAGGTCTGCAACACCGTGAAACTCCTCCAACAACACTGCGTGGCCAACCAGATCGGCTCCCCATTAGTGGTTTTGGGTCGAGATATCCCTTTAAATAGAGGTGGACAACTTCTAAGAAGATGTTTCATTATTCATCAGATCTTAGGCATCGTCCCCTGTTCTCCCTCACACATCATCCCCTCCGGTGGCGAATAGGTCTCGGGTGGCGGTTCAGTGGAGTTCGGGGGAGCACACAGTCCTTCTCTAGATTTACAGTGACTACGACTGTTTAACAACACCTCTTATTCTTGAGAACCTATTTCAAAAATCATCAGATTCAACAGATCTATATTTTTTGGTTATTGTGTTTTGTTCGATATGTGAATGAGATTGGGATTGGACTTTGAAAGTTAATTTGAATTTGATTAGGTCCTGATCCTGGAATAATTTGTGGTGGTTTTATATTGGTAAATTGGTTATTAGAGAATGGATATGGTGGAAGGGTTAAATGGTTGTTGTGTAGTGAAATAGTGACAGTGGCACAAACAGACTTATCCAAGTGGACCATCAGCGGTGGATGGTGACTGTCTCATATTCAGCGATCTAGTTTGAGTGGGGAAGAGATGAAGATGGATGTAGGAGAAGGCAAGTGGTTTCACCAATACTAAAGGAGGATGAGGATACGGTGAGACCATAAGGGAGAGGAACAGTATATAGTGACAAGGAGGAGAGGAAGCAGTGTTGAGGATGGTCACACTGGTGTCACTGTGAGAAGATGAAATGGTGAGACAGTGAAAAGATGGAGTTATAGTGGCACCGTGAAATAGAAACATTGCCACAAGAAATACAGTGACACGAAAAAAATGAGGGCACAACAAAGGAATAAATTGGAAGCACTGTGAAAAGTACAAAAAGTGACATGTGTTGACGGTGCCACACTGCAACCCCCAAAATTAAAGGAGATTAAAGATAAAAAACCACATAATTAAATAATAATTAAAAATTAACTAATACACTTTAAAAAAAATAAGAAACTCATTAACTTACATAAAATTATGATACAATTAAAACATAAATTATTATTAAATTCTAAAACAAACATTATTTAAATTAGTCAATAATTAACAAAATAAATTATTTTAAATATATACAATAATAACTAAATTAATTAGATTAGACAATTAATTTTCATCTTATTGAATAATTTAATTATGTTCGGACAAAAAATTATAATGATTGAATAAATTTAGTTTGCTTAAAAACATAAATTTTTTATTAATGATTTATGAAAATACATTTAATAATTAGGTTAAATTATTTAAAATTGATCAATAATTTCTACATGAATTGTTAAATTATAAACTATAATATTTATGTGAAAAATCATTATTAATTAATTAATTAATTAAAGTTAAATTATTAAATTTACAAAAAAAATCAATAAACTAAATAAAAAGTTATTAAACTATAAAATTAATGTAAGATATAAATTACCTATTTTAAAGCCTAAAATACATGATTAATCATAAAACTTGATTAAATTCATAAATTTATTTATAAAAATACAAAGGTGAACTTATTTAGTAAAATGTGTAATAATAATTAAAAAATAAATAAAAATTACATAATTAAATTGTGTATAACATGTGTTTTAAAGGACACATCAAATTCCCCCACACATATGAAAAATTTGCCATAATAAAATCTCAGGTTTGATTTTCTTTGAAAAAAATATTGTATTATTTATGATACAACTCAAACTGTAACATGTACAACACATAAAACCATAGGACTGAAGTGTCATTCGACTTTTAGAAAATTAATTGTTTAAATGAATCCTTTCCAATACTCAAATTCACATTTTTAGTCAAGATAGAAATGAATAATCAAGACATGAAGGTGTTCTACCTCATATGTTGTACAACGTAACAACTAATTACAATCCATGAATAAGTCTGATGTCCAAGGGTATAAAGAGGCAAATTATCAGTTAAATTAGAAACATAAACAAAAGAACTTTATAATTGGACTTTTCACTAAGTTTCGAAAAATAAATTATTATTCTTGAATCACATTAATGATACAACCTAAATGACTCCCATATAAACATGTTGACCCTTTATTTATCCATCATTCATAATTCCCCTCACCATAATGAAATCATTCTTGACACTAGACACTTTTTTTAAATTTTTCCCATATCCATGTATCATGTGCTAAGCATTGTTAATATGCACTTATTCAATTTTTATAGAGGGATTATTGTTAACACAAACACACCAGTATCTAAGGTCTCAATGACTCACCGTGGGATCCTAGATACCCAAATTCCTCCATCTTCAAAATATTTTTATGAAAATCATTTATATTGTCTCACTAAAGTGATTTTTTTAAATAATTAATGGAAATGAATCCCTTTGGAAAAAGATCAAACACTAGTTCAAAAGGAACCGATCATAATTCCCCTAATAGGTTGCGCATATCACTATAATAAATAGTTACTAAAATTTTTTTCCATTAAATCACAAACTAAAATCACTAAAAAATCATTCAACCACATTATTTTAAGTTTCAAAGTTGTTTTTAACTACCCATCAAGCATCACCCTACAACAAGACCCAATTTAGAAATAGTGTACAACCTTAATTTTTGGAAGAAATATGATTTTTTTTTAATATTTATAAAATAAGATTTATAGTTGGAATTGATGGGCTTTCAATTTCTCAGAATTTAGAATAATAAATAATTGAACCCATTCCCCTAGACATAAAACCCTACATTGACCCCAAAATTGACTTGTAAATATGGAGAAAAAAATAAACTATTAAGGTTCAAAAACTTATTTTCAATAGAGTAGATTTATGAAAAGTATAAAGGGTATATTTTAATTTCAAAAATATTGAGTTCCACAATAAATTACATAACAAAAAGTCCACATGTAAATATATACATTAACATTTGAGTCTAGTGTAAAATTTTCAATACATCTCAAAAGTAGCAAGTGTGGTGTAAGTGCACTGTGTATTGGGGTGAATGAAATTTTAATAGAATTTATTTAGTTGGATATTCAATGAATTAGAAAATGTACTTGTTGAATATCCCAACATTTATCATATTAAAAAAACAACATGCATGCAACCTCCCCCCACACTTAATTTCATACAGTGAGAGGTTTTAAACCATTGAGATTGATATTCTAGAAAAGAGGAACATGCAGAATTTTTATCTAAACCACGACATAAATCATAATTTATTTACCATACAAGTAGAATTTTAAACACATGCAAAAAAATTTATTTCATAAACAAGACATGTATCATAATTTTCTAATAAAAAAGGATTTTCAAAATAAGCAACATTTAGAGTATAATTTTCATGCAAGATATGCAAGATATTTTTTTTAAAGCATTAAAGAGTAGAAGAATGATGCAAAAATTAACATTAAGGTAATTACCTTAATTAATTTTTCATTACTCATTCTGCATGGGAATTCCACAACATTGATGACACAACAGCACCTGCATGATAACTCCAAAATAGAACATGTAAACTAAGAGAAACAAGTAACATGAATTTAAAAGAAATAGAAAATAGAAGCAGCCATTTTTTCATGGTTAAAATGAAAAAAAATAAAAGATTGAAATAACCCATGGGTTTCCACCCATGTAGAACTGATTTTTAATTCTTCATTTAGACTATATTTAAGTACAATTTTTTGTTCTATTGAAAACAAAAAAAACCATGGGTTTCCTCCAATGAAGTGCTATGTTTATAGTCCGCTGTCGGACTCACATAGAAATTATCCATAGTAACTAGGTGAATGTGGTTCCTAAATAAAAACCAAAATATTTTTTGGCACAATTGTTTTTAACAGAGTAATGAAATTTGTGGGATCCAAAACATATGAAAACTGAAACTAAACTTTCATAACTAGTAAACCCCACCCCCCCCAAGAAACATGCTTTAATAGTTGTGATCATAGTGTTTTCCACTTCCAGATCATGTTCAAATTTGACAGAAATGAAAATATTATGAATGTAAATCAAGGAATTATGTGCTTCAAAGGGTGTGGCTTTACCCTCATTTATATCTTTCTTCAATTCAACATTAACAGTTTCAACTTCATTGGTGAAGATGAGTGATTTTCAATTATTAGGTTCAAGAAGGGATTCAATAGAGTGTTGTATAGAATCATTTACAATGGAACTGAATGAAAAATATCCTTCTAAAATACTATCAAAATCATGATTATATTTTTCACCAGAGTTAAATGAGGATGGAAGTGAATGATAGAGATGAGTATTTATTTTATCAATATTTAACAATTATTGGTTAACAATGTTATAAATCACTTCCAAAAGTTCCTCATTAGCTATAATAAACTCATCATTTACTAATTCAAACAAACCAAATCAGCCAAATTCAAATGTGTGATCAACCTCTCTTTCATGTTCATGTTTAAAAAAGTTCACATTAAAAAACAATGTAATTTGAGGGTAGAAATTCAATTTCAGGACAAGAATTGTACAATTTTGTTTCTATGAGTTTTGTTTCCATAATGTTCAAATTAAGACAATTCTCCTCAAATTTAATAACACTACATTCCATTTCATTTCACAAATTTTTTGCAAAGTTATTACTATGACAGTAGAAACAAAAAAATGCATCATTTAGTATTTCATCAAATATCATTCCTTCATCCTCATCCTCCAAAAACATTTCTGAAAATATTGGGCATACATGTTCAAAACATGGAAGGATTTTTTCAGTTTAGGTTCAAATATTTGAGATTTTGTGATTTCGAGCTTAAGTTTCACAACCAAAGTGTTCCCAATATTATAATCAGACTCATTGTTTGCAATATCCGAAATGTTAGGGGAAGGGTTTTTAAAAATCAAATTTTTATTTTATAGTTTGACATTAACCCGAGTGACTTTAGTCTGAATTTTTTTAAAACAATGATTTTCTCGAAAGAAGGAATGATGAAATGAACTAGGAAATTTTATCAATATGATTCAATTCATCTTAAAAATTGTCTATCTCAACATCATTAATGTTCATTTTGGGTTCTTTATCAATGTGTTAATTATTTAGTGAGTTGGTTATTTTTAATTTTATTTAAAAAGATTTAGATTCTTCATGGTATAATTTTTTTCCCAGCTTCACTATCACTTTCATGTTCATCATTATTGTCAATTCATTTATAATCAGTTTATTTTTCATTTTCCTCAAATTATTCTTGTTCCTTGAACCTTTGTTTCATCACTAAAATCATGTTTTATAATCATTTTAGTCTTTTATCTTGATCTTGATTGTATTTAACTTGAATTTTATGGTTCTTGTATAATAAATTATTACAGACTTCCTCCATGGAATCCAATTTAGAATAAATTATGTCAATTTTTACTAGGGTGTCAAGACTGGGAAAAAATATCAATTTTCATCAATGTAATCAATATATTGTGGCTTATTATAGACATACTGCCATGCAGTGTGCCCATAATATCCAGAAGAAACACAATGAGGCCCCGATTGATTCTGATTTTCAAGAACATCCATTATTTTGTTTCAAGATAATAACAGATGAGAATAAACAAACAAAGTGTCACAGTTGATGCAGAATTTTTATGTTAAACAAATGTAGTAGGTACAATTCAGAGATATGGGTTTTTAGAATTTTTTTATATGATTTTTTATGATTTTTTACTGTTTATTATTTATTTTTCGATCCCTATACTCTCAATACGTACCTTCCCCCACGATGACACCAAATTTCGATGTGATCGGAGGTCTTCATGACCCTAAAAATAACATTTATAACTCCTACACTAGCACAGTGGTGCATGGTTGATCCCAAGGGAAAGCAGGTGAGAAATCTAAGGTTTTATTCAAAATTAACACTATTATTGTCAGCAGTGGAGATAATGAACATTGTTTATATTTATTACATTTTAATATTTTTTAAATTCTCATTAAAAAATAATTATTGATTAAAATGATAACCAGAAACTAAATCATTTACTAGTATATTTATGAACTAAGAACTATAGTAAAAAAATAATGAAGCAAGGTCAAAGGAGAAGATCAATTGTTATAGTCAATAATTCCAAACCACTAGATTATAGGATATATTCCATAGTACACTTTTTGAACCGTACTTCAAGAAAAAGGTGAAGATTCTCCCTCTCCAGGAAACCCAACAAATAGAAGACTAAATTTTGGAGTTCTCAACACCAAAATCAGTCGAATTTTTTAACAATTATAAATGGATAACATATGGAAATAAACTCTCTATAAATACACAAAGTTAAAGAAATTAATTGTTTTATAAATGTTTTCAAGAATAAACTCACCTTTTGATCATGAATTAGGAATTTAGAAAACAATTGAGGTTGGAACAACTAAATAGATAATCATTAATCAATCTCGCCGATTGATTATGATTCTGGAAAATGTGAAGTGAATGATGAAGTATAAAATATTAACTAGCAGAGTTGAATTTTATAGCTAAGAAAATTAATCATTTGATCATATGGCTTAAATTAGTAAATATAATCCCTGAAAAGAGTATAAAAATTAAGGATAGAGGGATGCATAAATCAAAAAATACAGCTCTTCTCTCAGGCTCCTTGGCCCCCACCTCGTCTTTAGTGCTGCTCCTGGGAGTCTGCTGTCGAATATGGTGTGTCAATGGAAGTCTAATGAGATTCCCCTCTATCCTCTCCAAAAGGTAATCTCATAAAAATGTATTAGAGTCCAAATATACTCTCAGATGAATGTGATCTTTGAATAAGAATGATCGTCTCTCTAATTTTTCTGCTTGCTCTACATTTAATACCCACTATCATTAGCAACATGTCACCCCATGTTTCCACCAAAAATAAGTGACACACCCTTGTGCACCGCACACGTGTGTTTTTTCATGATTGAAACATCAAACTATCTTTTCCCATGTAACTAACACTCGGTGGGTTAGTTGAGTGTACCCGGACATGTTTCCAACTCTTGCATGAACCTGCATTAGAAAGTTAATTAAAATATTAAATTTATTTTATTTAAATAAAAGTTATATTACTTATTAATTGAATTTAGTTAATAAATACTATTGTAGTTAATTATTATTCACTTAATTAAATATTATTATTATATTTATAAATTTATTATTTAATCATAAATTAAATATAATTGTTATTTTTTTAATTCATTATTATTAATTAGGTTATTTAGTTATTGTAAGTATTATTAATGACTAGTAATCATGATTTATTTATTTTTCTGAGTTATATTATTATTATTAAATATCTTATTTAATTTATTAACATTATTATAATAATAATTATTTATAGAGTTATTTTATATTACCTTTTTATTGTTTATTAGTAAATATTATTTAAGTTATAAATAAATTATATATTATTAACTGATTTTATATATTATTTTTATTTTATGATTAATTAATTATATGTAATTATTTTATATTTTAATTATTATTAATTTAATATTTTTAATATTTATATTATATTACTAATTTATTTAATTTAATATGATCCTTTCACATCCCCAATTTTGGTGGAATAGTGGGAGGGGGATCTCCAGTTCCTTCTCCAGGAAGCATGTCTGTGGCTCCTTGCTACTCCTCCAATGACATGGTGAGGAAAATAGGATGGGATCCACTTTAGAATCTTCATGTAGATATCTATCTCACAATAGTGGTGGAAAAATTCTATGCAGCAACAAATTTCTTTTACCCGTCTCAGGAACTGGCCTCTACACTCCATCACATAGCACCCCCTCAAGCGGAAGACAAGTCTTAGGTGGTGGTTAAATGGAGTTTGAGGTAGCTTGTGGTCCTTCTCCAGATTCCCCGTGATGATGACAGATCAATGACACCTTCTCTTCTTGAGCACCTGTTTCGAAAATCAACAGATTAATTAGATCTGGATATTTAGGGATATTTTGTTTTTATTAGATTTGTGAAAGGGATTGGTATTGGTATTTGAAACTAAAATTCAATTTTTTAGGTATTTGTTCTGTTCTCATTAGTGGTGGTTTTATATTGTTAAATTGTATTTTGGAGAATGGAGATGGTGGCAGGGTGATATGGTTGTTGTGTGGGGAAATAGTGGCAGTGACATAGGAGGAATTCTCCAAGAGGAGCATCTGCGGGGGATGGTGACTGGATCCAGTTCAGTGATCTAGTTTGAATGGGGAAGCAGTGGTGATGGATGAATGTGAAGGGAAGTTTTGGCACCAGTACTAATGAAGGAAGAGGATATGGTTAGATAGTAAGGGAGATGGATAGTAGACAATGAAGGAGTGGTAAAAATTATTGTTGAGGATGGTCACACCAGTGTCACCATGAGAAGAGGAAATAGTGAGACAGTGAAATGATGGAGTTAAGGTGGCACCATGAAAGAGAAATAGTTCCACAAGAAATACAATGACATGGAAAAAATAAAGGCACAATAAAGGAATTAACATGTGGCACTGTGAAAAGTGAAAATGGTTCCACAGGTTGATGTGCCACACTACAAACCACTAAATTAAAGTAGATTAAAAATAAAAACTAATTAATTCACTAAGAATTAAAAATTAAATAAGTCACTTTTAAAAAATAAGAAATTCATTAACTTAGTTAAAATTATGATACAATTAAAACTTAAATTATTATTAACATGTAAAATAAAATCTATTAATGATTGTCAATAATAAACAATGTAAAATATATAAAATAGAAACAATTACAACTAAAATAATTAATGAAAAAAATTAATTATCATCATATTGAATAATTTAATTATGTTAATACATGAAATTATAATGTTTGGATAAATTAAGATTTTTTAAAACATTACTCGGTAATTAATGATTTATCAAAAATCATCTATTAAAAAGTTTATATTATTTTAAATTGATCATTATTTTCTACATGAATTGTCAAATTGGAAACTATATTATTTATGGATAAAAGAAAGATTAAATAATTAATTAATTAATGTTAAATTATTAAACATGTAGAAAAAAATCACCACACTAAATAAAATGTTATTAAACTTTAAAATTAAAGTAATATATAAATTAACTATTTCAAAGATTAAAATACATGATTAATTCTGAAAATTGAATAATTGATAAATTTATTTATAAAAATAAAAAAGTGCACTTATTTAGTAAAAAGTGTAATAATAATTAAATAAATCAATAAAAATTACTTAATTAAATGTGGCATAACATGCCTTTTTAAGGCCACATTAGTCAGTTTTCCATTTTATTATGTATTTTGAAAATATATTCTATTTTCATTACATTTATATAGTTATTTATGATTTTAAAATGTTTGGGATGAGCTTTTAAGGGGGCTTGGTTAAGGGAAAACATGACACATTTTCATGGAATCTATGCAATAGGATCTGGGCTTTATTGTGTATGTTTGTTGTCAGTGAACGATTTGGAAAAAAGTTATTACCTTTGTGAATTGGTAATTTTTTGGATAGTGGAATTTTAAATGTATTTTCAAACCCTATGGCACAACCAGGGAGTCATTGGTGTTTTCAAATAGTAAATACATGGTTAGATCATGGTTTGTTATACTATGCAACCTTATTGTAAAACGACCAATATAACATAAAAAAATTAGATATTTACCCTGATAGCCAGCATAAAACACTAATTTTACATCTGTTTCCCTAGAATATCAATATATAGTATTCTTTATGGTGTTTTTGGTGATCTATTTCATCTAGATAGATATTCTAATGACTCCTCATGCATTAGACCAAAGAAATTAAAATTAAATTCCCTATTCTTGTTTCTTTTATTGATCTTCTCATTTCATTTAGAGCATGACATTAGATCAATGTTTCTATCCCTAAATCCATTAGAGCAGCATTTCCTTTATTGATTTTGTTTTATATATATTTAAGGATAGGTGAATAAGTCTTTGATCTATGAAATCACATTGGAATCTTTGGGTTCATCATGTTCCTTTATGAGGTGAGTGTCCTCGATTGTTTCTCTATTGGATCTATCACATTCAGGAATTGATTTTTAAATTATATTATTATATTTTAAAATAAATTTGGGATAAATTATGTAAGGCATAATTAGTTTCTGCTTTTGAAACATTGAAATTTGAATGGTTTTTTGGAAAATACCCCTTTAATCGATGATTTTAATAGTTTTTTTGGATAATTTTTTTTAAAAAAATATTATAATGGTATGAATAAATATAGTGGAAATAAATAAAAATTTTAACTTATTATATATGTAAAGGTTGGCTGTCATTTTTCATTGGTCATGACTACTAAATAGTGCATGCTCCTGACTATAGTCATTGGAAAGATTTCCACCAATGACTGACTAATTGGATGGATGAGTAACTACTCATAAATATTTGGACTATCATTTAATTCATGTTTGTGCTTGTTTTTTGATGTGGAATTATAATTTTATTTTTATTAAATAGATAAAATATTTATAATTTTGAGTTAATTTTTTAAATTTATAAACTCATTTTTGTGTTCCCCTTTTTCGTTTTAGTTTGTACATTATACTATGAGGTAATGTTTTATTATCATAGTATCATGATTTGGAACGTCTATTAAGGATTTCATATTAGGTATTATTACTCACCACTAGATATGACCTTTGTCATGTATGAATATGGTATTTTTCATGTTATTGGAAAGGATAGTATTTTATATTTCTCTTACAGTTCATCATGATATTGATGCCTTCTGTTAGGGCATTAGAGTTGGTCAAGAATATAGGATATAGAGAGGTTCCACATTTTTTCCTAAGTACCTATTTAATTTGGTTTCTTATTCTGTTGGTTTATTGTTTCAATATTTACTATGATATTGTGTTTACTAGTACTTTGGAGTGGAATTGTTTAAATTTAAGAAATCATATAGTTTGGTATGGTAGTTTTTCAATGGTCTTGGTTTTATTTGTCTAAAAGTGGGAAAACATAACTAGAGATTTTGTAATAATGTGTAATTAATTTTTAGTCTTTTGTGTTGATGGTATTTCACCTAATTTTAGTGGCATATGGGATATTTCCATGCGAATGGTTAGTGTTAGGATGTAAATATTTTATCAATTTTGTTTCGTTTGTCATATTGATAAGATAATAATGATATTTATAAAATAGAAACATGAAAGGTATGTAATAAAAGTACATATTGAAAACCTCTATGTACAACATTAGGTTACAAGGGTGATATTTGTACATTTTGTCTTTTTATACATTTATTGAATTATTTTCATCTAATAATCATGTGAATAGGTGATAATTGTATCTTATCATGAATTAAAAATATGATATACCACTAGGACTACATTTCATATATTATATTTGATTATTCATCGAAATTGGTTATAATGATTGTTGTTTTTGATGGTTTAGAATATTAGAATATTTAAATTTATAAGATAAATAGTGCTTTGTTTAAAAAAATAGAAACATCACTGGTTAGAAATATTAAATCCTATGAGAATACTATATAGATAATGTAGATTCACTTGAACGATCGGTGATCCAATAAATTTTTTAGATCATTATTCAATATTTCTTGGGTTTCAATAGAATAAATTTAAATAGAGATCTATGAAACACAAATTATTCAATGAAATTTTAGAAATATAATCTACCAGAAATTCATAGATATACAGAACCTCCAATGAGAAATGTAAGGATTAGTATAATTAATCAGTTCTTTATTTTTCATGGAAACCAATCTCAAATAAATTTTAATTTAGTAGTCTTTATATTAGAAGATTTTTCATGAAAAATGTTTGATTTAGCTATCCAATATAAATTCTACATAGGCATTAAATTAAACGGGACAAATGAATTAATCAACAAATAATTCAATCCCAAAAAATACAAGATATATAGATTGATATATTTATTTTTTATAGGAAATAAAATCTATCAGTGATAGAATATGCAACTATGTTTGTGATCATAAAAAACTTTTCTCTAGAAGTGGCTGGTAGAATTTCCTTGAAGACACTAAAATTTAAATCTTGAATGAGACCATAAATTATTACAACATGAGTCATGATCTGTATTATGGATATTATAGTCATGGATAATAAAGATATTGTAACATAATTGTATAATAATATGGAACTGCCAGAGGAAATACATTGTTCTATACAGTTAGATGTGGGAACACTAATTCTGGGAAATATCTAAAAAGGGAACCAACATACAAGGATCTTGATAATCACAAAATCAGACAATTAGATTAATTAAAATTCCACTAGGACCTAGGCAAAAATGTAAATACTTCTATTGTTTTTTTATGCATATATAGTTGTATTTAACATCACCACTCAAATAATGTCAAAACTATAATAAGATGTACCATATTCAAAACTGTTCCCCTAATACTAAATGTCACATTGTTGTCAATAAATCTCATGTCCCCAAGAAATATTATTTTATGATGGTTCATCATGTTAGAATAATTCTTTTCCTTGGAACCAAATAAGATTTGGTGATTATAGAAACTCCATGGAAACATAGATGATACAACCTTCCAAATGAATTAATGAATAGGTTTGGATATGCTAAAAATAATATTGTGCAGTTCAGATTTTCATAAATGATCAATTAACCCTTTCATCTCTACAAGGTATCATTCTTATTAACATACCACTTATGAAAGTTTTATTATATACTCATTCATCCCACTCATTTATTATATCATGTGTTGTTAATTACAAATGTATAAATTATGATATGATTCCACACATGTTGAGTATCCATAAAACTCTTGGACAATGAGAGTGTATGAGATTCAAATGTACATTTTGTTCCATAAAAATCGATGGATTTTAACTTATCTAGAAAATTCCTATTTTGGAGATGGTTATATTTCACATAATTCAATTAATGGATTCCCCTATTTCTTTTGTGGATCATACCGATTTTTATGTTTGATGTGTAACATTTATATATATTGATGGAACATCACATCTCCTTAAATAAGACTGTGATGTGAATGATGGAAAAATATGACCTCTAGAACCATGAGATGGAACTATTTATTATTAGCTGTAATTGTTTTCATTAATAAAAAAATGCAATAATTGAGACTAGAAATTTTCTTATCATTTGGTATAAATATTCTGATTCATTTATCAAAAAATTCCCTTGTTTACCACCTGAAATGGAAGTGAATGTTTTTTCTTGATCTTCTTTTGGGGAAAAAATATAATTTCTCATCCCTCGTATATAATGGAAACATTATAATTAAAGAAATTAAATTACTAATTGGTTGAATTGGAAATAACTTTTATTATAATTCTGAGTATATTTCTTTGGGATACTTTAATTTGATTAATTAAGATGGAAGATGGTTCGTTACAAATATTTTATTATAATTATAATGTAAATCCGTTTCTGATAAATAATATATCATCTTCTATGATTTGATGATAATTTTATCAATTTAAATGAGAATATTGGTTCAATAAAATTGATCTATGGTCAATCTATCAAAAAATATAGGTTAAGAAAGAGGATATGCAAGATACATATTTCAAACATGATGACAGTCATTATGAATATTTGTTCATTCCCATAGGTCTTAAAAATACAACAATTGAATTCATGAAATTTATGAATCATATCTTTCAATTATACCATAACTGGATCATTATGGTGTTAAATGAATAAGTTATGGTGTATTCTCAAACATGGAATGACCATGTAGAACATTTTTAGATCATTTAGAGCACATTGTGAGAGTATCAACATTATGGAAAATTCTATTAATTGAATTTATGGATACAAGAAGTTCACTTAGTTGGTCATAAAATTTATTTAGAAATACATATCAATAGACCCTATAAATATATAATTGATCATTTCTTGGAAACCATCGAAGAAATACATGGAGATACACAACATTATATGTATAGTAGGATACTATAGTCTCTTTATTTGGGACATATCGTATATTTCACCTTCTATGAAAGCATTAAAAAAAATTGAAACTCAATTCTACTCGAGTGATAAGTGTAATCAATCCTTTTTTAAAAATATATCCATGATCCCTTTAACATAATTTTTTTTCATTAAATAACTTAGGAAAGGATATATGATTTATTGGAATTCATATAGATATAGACATGGTTGTGTTATTATTCATTGAGAACATGTTGTATCTTATGAATAAGGACTGTATTTTATTCATGAAATTAACTATACAATAAATGAAGTGAAATTGGATGTGGTGGAAGATGATTTTAGAAAATAGAATCATTATATCTTTGGTGAGAATTTGGTCATGTTAACAAATAAAAAATCTGGAAGAAAATATTTTCAATAATGCATTTGAATTTGTTACGTATTAAATGAATGGAATATTTCAGGATGCTTAACATAGGGTTGTTTTATACATCGATAAAAGTAAATTAAATGGATAATGAGTTATTTTTAAATTAATATAACAATGTCACAATAGAATGTTGTGATCATTATAAATTCATGAGTATGATTAGTAATATTATTTTTATTAACTATGAAGAATAATGTCACAAACTTCTATCAGGTGAAACTAATACCAAATTTTGTTGACATGGATAAGGATTCTAAAAAATTGGATCATTGTTTCCCTACAATTACATTAAAACATTTTTATGGGAGACCATGGAGAAAAGAAAATAAATATAAACATAGTATTATATTTCTTATTCCAAATAGTAATTTTTTCCACTAATAAAGGGAAAAAATATTTCAACTTATAACCATTCTATATGGGAGATTCCTCAAAGAATCACAAATATGTATAAGACTATAATGACCCATATCTTTGGTCAGGTATTAAACAAATGGTGGATTATTATTTCAAAAAATTACTAAACTATTAGCGAGTCAAGGATGAGTATAAATTACAAGTTAGAGTGTTGGAATATTTTCCTACACCAACATTTAAATTGGGGGGGATCACTATGGATATTATGATAGTTTGACCATGAAATATTAAATTTCTTGAATCAATATGGTTGATTATAGATAAAAACATAATTCCATCCCACCTCATTATAATCCATTAATCCAATATAATAGATTATCTGTAAAAGATCTATATTTTCAAAGTTATAAAATTGCATGGAATAATAATTTAAATATTCTTCAACTATGATCCTTGAATTCCTTCATGGTTGTGTGGACCCCTTTAACTAGACTGGGTTACCTAATTGATAATGAAAATATAATATCATCCTGAAATGTATGAGATGATTGAAACAATTATTTGGTCATTAAAATACCTGCTTTGATATTTTTTATGATTTTTTATTGGTCATTGGATGATTGTTTATCCTTAGCTATGTTTTCATGTTACAACTGTTATCAATTGATGATTAATAGAAATACATTTGTGTAATTTTATGTCTGAGTATTTCAATATTAATTATTTTTTAAAAAACTAGATAGACTGCAATATTGATACATTTCCTCATTCTTGAAATTATATGACAGATTAAAATCATTATGAAAATGATTTTTATGTCCCAAATAAATCAAAAATATTATACAGAACATCATTTTCAACCATTATAATTTTCCATGGATGATATGTATTTATGATTGTGTCTCCAATAAATGGGTACAGTCGATTGGGTATGAAAGGAATGTTGTATCATCAACATGTGATACCTTTTGAGATACATGGAAAATTTTGTAACCATTCACATTGATTGGATTTTAATACATGATTTTTTTTGTTTCATAATATCCTTTACGTAACCAAATTAAAATATTACAATCCCATTCCAATCAATGTTATTCAAATAGATCAATTCAATCGAAAAATAGATACTATATTGTTTTATGAATTGACTCGAACGATGGATTGAAAAAATAAATTATTTCATTGAAAACAAATTTCTTTGGTGTAGGAATTCGAAAATAATGGTAAAATTATAGTGGATATATGGGAATGTTATAATGATTTTCTATATAAATTTCAAAAATTATTCCAACCAACCACTATTCTCCATATTTCTAAGGATGGAACACTAAATGTGGGGGGAATTTAATACACCTTTATTGAAATAAATTACCATTTTATTATAAATGTTTATGTTATATAATTTTTGTGTGTTCAATTTGGGACTTTATTCATGGTTATATTATGTTTTCAAAGTGTCAATAAGTGTTCATTTTTTAGGAAAAATATGAATATTATCTTGGAAACCATGTTAATGAATCATGGAGTTACATGGATAGAACATGTTATGACTAAATCATTAGACAAGCCATTAATTTTTTTTTAATTTTCAGCATATATATTTATATCATGGATCATAAATGATTTTAAATTCCATGTGGAACAACCATGTAGCCGTAGTAATTGTCTAGTAACACTCACATGGTTACCTCATAGTTTATTAAACTATGCAGCCTCCACATGGGATGTCATTAATTGCATTTTAATGTTGGATTTTACTCCTACTCCCAAAAAAACATTTTTCATCCATAAACCTTTGAAATTTATTTCTAGGATTCATATAAATTGTTTTTTATTCTTATTATCTGAAGAGTGGATCTAATGATTCATTGAGCATTGAACCTTGGAAAATAAATATAAGAGCTACGTTCTTCTTCTATTTCTAGATCTAATCATTTCCCATTTAATGCATCATTTTATAGGTATTTTTATTCACACACACACACACAGATATATATATATATATATATATATATATATTATTTTTTAGTTTTTGGTAAATATTCCATTGGATTTATGAAAATAAGTGTGAAAAATTCTTGGATATGTGAAATTTTATTGGAATCATTCTGTTCTTCAATATAAATTTCAACGTAGGTGTCTTCTCTATTTTCTCCAATGGTTTTATAATTTCAAGGATTGGTTATCTTAAATATTTATTCAATATTTAAAAATGAAAAATTGGATGATTTATTTTATAAAACCTATATTTTTATGATATGGAAACATTTTGTTTGGAATAGATTTCTCAAAAACCGATTTGTCCCATGATTTTATATTATATTTTGGGTTAAATACAATTTAAATAATTGATTTAATTTTTTAATGGTAAAATATAATTTATGTTAAAAAATGGATGTAATAAATTGGAATATATGGAATACTATGTGTTTATTTTTATTTGATGTGAATATAAAATTGTATGCAGTTCTTAAAAAGAGGCACCATAAAGATTATAACTAATGAATGACTTGGTGGAAGGATCGGTTACAACCCAACAGTATTTGGACTATCATAGAATGTAAATTTTTAGATGTGTTTGTATAAATGTGTAATGTTTATGAGTATAATAAATATATAAATTTGTTTCATTTTAAGTTAATTTTTCTTTATTGATATATCTATTTTGGGGTTCAAATATTTTGTTTTAGTTTATACTTTGAACTACGAGATAACATGTTACTATTTTCAATGGATGATTTGGGAATTATATTGATGATTTAATGCTGGGCTTGATTACTCATTACATGAAAATTCAATTTGGTCTATATGTAGACACTTTTTTCCATGATACATGAAAGGAAATGATTTCATATTTCAGAAATAATGCTTCATCATATAACTATCTAAAGTCATAGCTTTAGAGTTGGTCATTTCAATGGGATCAGGTGTAGTTCTTCCTTGGTTTTTGATTCATGATTTAATACGGTGACTAGTTTATAGGGGATATTTTTTCCTATTACTCTGATATTTTTTAGTTATATTGTTTACATTTCATGAATCATATTGTTTGGTTTTTTTGAATTATTATGGTATTAATAAAGTTTGATTTTATAAAAACGAAAATCATCCCCTAATGAATTATTAAGCCCTAATAATTTATTTTCATCCCTTTGTGTCTTGGAGATGTGTAACACCATTATATTTCAAAATATTTTTTTATATAATTTTTTTTGTGTTTGATAACATTCTTTACAGAAAACCATAAGTCTATATGAACCATGACATAGTAGACTAAAATAAAGTAAACGTTAAATTGGATTGAATGAATATTAATAAAAAAATTATACAAAATGATGATTAATTATTTAAATAATTCAATCTTATTTATTAATTCATATTAAATAATTATTCAATTTTTAGTAAAATTGATTTTTGATTCAAAATGTGTTTTCGTCCGAAATTGTATTTTTTACATTTATACACATACAAATTATAATTAATTTTATAATAGTTTTTAAAAATATTCTTCATAAAATAAATATAATTTTTATATAAGAATGTAAATATTATTTTATGGTGAATTATAATTATTTTTATAGATAATTTATTTTTTAGTGAATTATAAAAAATAATTATTTTTGAAAACATTTATTTTTATTTTCAATTACATACCCCATTATTTTTTATATATTATAATAATATAAAATAATTATCATTTGGTTATAAATAATATCATAAATTTCATAATAATAATAATAAACATGATTTTTGTATAGGATTATTTTTGGGCGTAAAATTTTTTTTAAAAAAAATTGTGTTTATGCATGCAATGTGTTTATATATAGATAAATTAAATTAAACCCTATTATTTAATTTTATTAACAAAATTATAAGATTATATATTCAATCATATAAATTAACAATATTTTACGAGTTTTACAAGGAACATAATATAATTTAATTATGATTTATTCTAAAAGAATCATTTTTCAAACACATTATTTCATAGTGGGTTCACGCTTATTTAAAATGAAATTCTACCAATTATATAAATTTGATATTATAAAATAAATTAAATTTATTTAATCATTGTAATTATTATAATATAATATGTTTGCCTTAATTTTTTGGTATATTGAATAGAAAAAAAATTTAAAACATTGTTCACACAGTTAAGGTCGGAAGGGGTTTACCTGTGGATAAACTAAGAGATAAGCCTATTATTTGCACCCAAACCTATCAAAATATTTTTGGTTGAAGATATATCCAATTTTTCATATAATAACTTAAAATATATCATCATTGTGAACCACTTTCCTAAGAATGTGACATCATATAATTGGTATCTTTTAGGAAATTTCATGTGTGTCCCTCACTTAACATATTAAAAAGAACCTCTACTCATAACTTATCCAAACCATTGGAGCCATATTTCTCAACAATTCTATATTAAAAACCTATTTTGTAATATTTCCTTTCATCATTGTACATATGCTATTATCTTAATACCAATTATTAAAGGCTTCATGTTAAAGCCAAAATAGTTCTCTCAAAGTAGATGTATAAATTATAACCAATATCATTAATTTTAATTTCTTCCTACCAATTATTTATACATATTTTATCCATAATAAATTATCAATATAGTATAATAAATAGGTTGAAATTTTATTATTATTATGGAACATCTATTTATTCCCCATTCTCAATCAAAAAGGAGATGAAAGTCTCACTCGTGCATACATGTGGACTACCACCCCACACTGTGATGCAATCCATTTTCTATCACTATCATTCATGGATAGTTTTTAGGAATGGATTATTGATTATATATTTTATTTGTGATGCAATATCCCACCCTATATAGAACACATAAGTTCCCCAAAACAGCCCCCACATGACCTCATGCACACCTCCCCATACGTCAATGGCCGGTGAGTGCTAGTGAATGCATTATGGTGTGTCTTGGGGGAGAGTATGGCATCATAGATAAGAGTGTACAATAGCGGTATATAAATGTATATGAATAAAAAATAGTATATAACAAGTGTTATTTGAGTAATAAAATTAAATTATCCAATATAAATGAACAAGTGGATGAAAAATAAAAAATACAATCAAATGATGATGATGATCGTAATGCCATCCATCTAAACAAAAAAAGTAAGAAAAGGATAAGGGGTAATAGGAATATACCACATGATATAAAAAAATAAAAAAAAACTCAAAAATCTTCTACTACTAAAATCTTGAGGATAATATTCACCCAATTCTTGCATACTCTATCCTAGAACTTAGAATCAAACATCGGAAGATGACCACTTCCTTTTATCACCTCGGGAAATCGTAATGTGTCCTTGAGTATGAAGGGTGGGATAAAAGGGTGTGAGATAGACTCAATATGCCACCACCAATGGTGTCTAGAACAATATCGTTTGTTCATATAAAATAATCAATAAGCTAAAATAATAAATTCTATGATATAATGAATTAAAATACATCCGATCAGGTTCTTCATGGGATACCCATACAAATCTATGTGCTTCATCCTAAGACATATTTCTAAAAAAAGGATCCCTATACAAGAATGTTATTATGCATTCATGGGTCAATAATAAATATGGAATGATAAATTTAATGACCCAAATCATGTATATTTTCTTGGAATACGGTCCCATATCTTTGAAACTTGTCACATAATTGATTTAACATAAGGAATCACTACAGTTCAATCACGTCGCATCCTAGGACCATCCAATCTAAAAATTTTAAGGAACCCATGTATCGAACCATGAGAACAATAAATGGACAACACCATATATTCCATAATTGGTGATCCATAAAGGAATCATATATATCAATATACATTTGGTATAAAGCATCAACCTTTGATCATGTACAAGGAATCTCACATAGGTAACTAAGTAGTTCTCATGACCTAGTGTCAACAATGAGTCAATGAACCCATCTATGGTGTCTCTCCTTGGGAACCCATGTTAATCAAATGGAAGGGTGGTAAATGTATGATGAGTCCATTATAGGCATAATTTGTGTGACTATTGATGTATATTCAATCCACAACAAGACAGATTTAATAAGCATGATGGGCCCTTCAAAGGAATCCTTAAATCCGGATCCTTTATCACCCATGATGTAGTCTAAATTTAATTTGGATATCAATAAATCATTACAACTAAAAAATTATTTTAATTAGGCTATTTTATCAAATGTATGTAGTTTCTTAGGTTTTTAATTCAACTGGGATATAATCAAAAGGAAAAACACATGGTCAAGCATATTCTAAACTAATTTCACATCCCAGTATATTTATTACATGGGAAAACACATCAAATGTTGTTTTAAAGAACACAAGAATATAAAATTGGCATTTTTAAGGAATAGCACACCCATGTTGTTGGATCATTTCTGGGAGACCACTCAATGATGTGATTCACCATTACTTATGGCCTTATTAATGATAAAAATCCAGTTTCCTTAAATTATTAATCATTTTAAGATCACCAACACAATGTATCCGTGAATGAAAAAAATGGTGGATAATATAAAATAAGAAAAACATGGGAGAAATATGCTAGAACACTTACAATAGAATTTTAAACTAACACTATTCCAATGGAAATCATTGAATCAATCTATAAGATAAGAAAATAGAAAATCAGTAAAAATCCCAGACAATAGGGAAAATAATATTTCAAAAAAATTGAAAAAAATACATGACGATAAACTATAAATTAATGAAGAGGATTGAGTATATTACCATTTCAGATTAAAAACCCAATGTAAAATAGAATAGAGCTCAGATGGAGGATATTTCTCAAAATATAGGTCAATGAAGTGGAGGATCTACAATTCTATGTTTAACCTATGAATGTGATGAAAATGTTATCTATTAAAATGACCCCCTATACATTTAAAAAACATGTCTGGGAATTTACATGATATGTAAATTCCATACCCAATGTATACACCTCGGGGTCCATCCCTCCCAGGTAATACCAACTAATGATGTGAAAAATTGATGTCCAACCAATTAAACATAATGTAATGCCCCAAAACCCATTACCCAGAGTCGGCGCATTATTTTAATACATTTTCATGATTTCATGGAATTAGGTTCTGAAGGACCGGTCACTTTAGCAGTCTTTGATAATAGATTACATACATTAACATTACCTTACAACTTCTAACATAAAATAAAACATAGATAATACTTTTATAACTCCATTATTCTTTGAGTATAAACCTTCATATAAATCATAATACACTTCTTAGAATCTTAGAAAAATAAAACATAAGAAAGGAGTGAGCTCAGATGCTCATTATAGTTAAATAATTAAGTGGAAGCTATAAAACATTAAGGAAAGATGTGTAATAAAAATAACAACCTTTTAAACATAAAATTGAACAAATATGGAGATAATAAATCAAACATTTCCAT
This sequence comes from Viscum album, assembly GCA_963277665.1. Lineage (NCBI taxonomy): Eukaryota > Viridiplantae > Streptophyta > Magnoliopsida > Santalales > Viscaceae > Viscum > Viscum album. Next base: position 1,479,443,152 of record OY728157.1, read on the forward strand.
ATAAACATACACATGGATATTATAGTAGTCTAATAATCATATATAATAAATAATTTCATAATGAATGAATTCATAATGCTGGACATCATTACCACATATTCAGGGCCTCATGTCAAGACTACAAATTTTTTTTGTCAAGGCCTTGTTCCACATCAAAATTTTGTCTCAAGAGACCTACCGATGCTTCAAGGTGCTATAGTGGGACCCACCCATCACATAAAAAGTCTACTGCATTCTTAATATGAAAATGTTGAAACATAACATAAATTTTTATATTAAAACTAGAATACGAATTGTCAATACATCGATCATAAACCATTAATGGTATACAAATAGCATATCCCCTATCAAACATATCATAACTCATTCAATACAATATGGAAGATTTTATTATAATCAATCATCCTTAATCAAGAATAATATCAAGTAACAGATGTTGACATAGATGAAAATGATCATTAAAACTTTTTGAGAGAAATATATCTATTTTTGAAATCATATAAAAGTCACACATTTACAAAGGAAGTAATTTAAAAGATATTTTTCGGATCAATGTTTCCCAAACCACATTGAAACACTTTAAATGAATTAACATTTTAAAAGAATCATGTCCATAAAAATAAATCCTTAAAACCATTTTGAAAACATGGATATTTATGAGAATGATTTAGAATAATAGATATTTAAAACATTTAAAATGATGTTTTAGTTAAAGAGTCCCTAAAAAAACATTTTGAAATTTCATTTATGAGACATGTACATGCATAATAAATATGTCCTAGAAAATACTTACACATAAACATTCTCGAATAATAACGAGATTGAGGAATTAACCCAAACCCTTATATTACTTTGGTCAAGGGTACATTTAACCTCATGTATAATGACCATAGTATGTTATTAAATTACACCATGACCATATTCATATTTAATATATCTCAAATTATTCATTTAAGACATTATAATACCCATTTAATAATGATTCCCAGGTTAAATTAACATTTTAGGTATTAATTGCTTTGTTTATCGTACATGTTTTAACTTGTTATTCTTGATCATATCATTTAGATCATGATTTAAATACTTCAAAAATATATATTTTAATTTATATATAATATATATTTAGAATATAAATATGTATCATATATAGATATATGAAATGGAAAACACTGTTTATATAGACGGTAGGACTAACATATGCATAATCGTTGTTTCTTTTATCATATCGTTTTGAACGGAATTAAGTGAATAAGATATATGTATGTACATACATATATATATATATATCATGTAGAATTATTATTTCATATATTACTAAAATATTAATATTATATATTTATATTTATAATCACCATTGAATGGTGAACCAGGAAATGAATCTCATCCCGTCGTGGAGACGGTAATTCGTACATACACACGAGTGACGATATCATTTCCTTAATGATTAAATAGTTTTGAATTGGATGGTATATTATTTGTACAGATAAATTATAATATTATTTTAATTATTTATATACATATTACTCATCATTATATCCATCCAAATAACATAGTTTTGAATAAAAAATTTCACAATGGCGTGGAGACGGTAAGCTGTACATACACACGAATGGTGACATTATCATTCATAAGATTGATAGAATAATTAATATGGCCGTAACATCTTAATAATAACATAAAAATATGTACATGTTACTTGAGTTATTATTTTGGTATGGAAATAAAAAATATTGAGAATGTGGAAGAATAAAAGAACTTTGAAAGAGGTGATAAAATAATTACCTCTTCATTGGGTGTTTCCTTTTGATTTGAATAAAAGGTCTCCATAGGATGGTTTTATTGTCAAGAAAAAGAATCTAGGATGAATTAAGGGAAGTTTAAGGGAGACTTGGGTAGGGGATTGCCGAGCCAAATGGCTTTGGAGGTGTGATTGTGAGAGAAGGGGATGTACCATTTTATAAGGGTGGTGATGGTCACATGACGAATTGTTTGCAACATTATTTTATTATAAAATCATTTCCAGATTCCGATTGATAAAAATTGATTTATTTCTATTCAGATGTGGGGATGTGTATAAATCCTCTCAACCAATATGTTTTAGACTGGTTCAGTTCACCAAATTAACCCTATCTTTTACATTTATCTCTTTGTTAAATAGTTTATCTTTAACCACGTCCTCTATTATTATTATAAAAATGGTTAATAAATTTACTATAAAAAGACATGTGAACCCCAATGTGTTCATTATTAATATATCTAACCTTATCTAACTCCTTTTTCTGAACCGTATATTTTTAAAAATATTACATAAATTAATAATATAGTATTTGTTTTAAAAACTAATTTATATCAATTTCGACGCTATTTTGTATTTTTTTAATTAATAAAAAATTATCACTTAACAAAATTATTTAATAATCCATAAAATGTCACATTAACTTATAAATTCCTTTATGGAATCAAAATCCCCAGTTTACATTTATATTTATATTTATAGTATAATTTATTTTAATCTTTCATTGATAAAATAATTACTACACCATCATTGTATCATAAATAAATTTAATTATATAACATATAAAACTTATAAATAGAATACCATTATTTAAGAAATTCTTTTAGATTTCTAAATAATATTTATAGTCGAATTTATCTTATGTATAACCCTAGATTAAAAATTGACTAGTTATTAAACATTGAATTTAACATTTTAACTCATCTATAAGTATAATAATAATAAATTTCATAATCTAATACAAGTGGATAAAAAGGATCATATTTTAGTCCAATGGTTGTTTTTTGTCGAAATACATTAATCAATTAAAATTAGTAAATTTTTAGGGTAATTATAATATCAATTTTACATTTAATTACCCTATTTACTTATAACTTTGATAAATAAAAGTCACAAGTTACTATTCACCAAAAAATGTTTTCATGTTATTGAACCACATTTCAATTAATGATTTCAACCTTTCCTTTTAGATTTTTTAAATTCAATTCTCTTAATTGGTAAAATTACGTTTTATGCAAATTTTTAAATGTTCCTAGAAGGTGGGTAAAAGTCGTTAAAAAGTTCATTAAAATTTTATAAATATAATTTTATTATAAAATGATTCAAATTAATTATATTAAAAATATATAGGTATTATATATCTATTTTTACTTAATAAAATTTAATAAAATAAATAATTATCTAAATAAAAAGTTGGTTTTATACAAAAAAACAGTTTTGTCACTATTCATCAAAAATAGAATGATTTCAAAAAAACCAAAAATTTACCCAAACATAATTTTGATATTATAAATTAGAAAATTAATTATATTTTAAAAAATTAAAACATTGAAGATTCATTAATTAATTTAAAATTAATTCCCGTTGTCAAAACCAGAATGCAGGTTTTTTTATATGTAAAAACTATCAAACAATTTACATGCGTTTATGTCAAATTTAGATGTGAAATTACTTATAATGACCTAAATTGTATTAAATGAGAAAAATATAATATAATTATAATTTCAATACATTCCAATTCATATTTTAACTCCATTAATTATTTCTATTAAAAATTAAGTTTTCAATTAAAATTTAGCATTTTTCACTATTCATCAAAATATGAAAGTTGTCAGAAATGTACCAAAACATTTTCTAAACAAGGTTTTGATTTATCTCTTCTAATTATTAATTTAAATTCAATAAATTTAATATAAAAAAGTGTCAAATATTGGTTTTAAAAAGGATTCTCTATTAAAATGTGGTAAAATAACATTATTTTTAAAAATACTTCTTTTCTCTACAAAAATGATATTGTTCTTATATTATCTCTAAGAAACACATAATAAAGATTATAAAATTTTATGGATAATATAAAATAAAAAAATCTATTAATACTATTCATAACTGATTTTTGAACGTCTAGTTTGTTAAGTCGTGGTGTGATCGAACTCGGTGTTGCATGTAGCGAAAGTTATTGAATTACATTGAAGAAAATATTTACTATGATATCATGGGGTGTAACATTATCTCCTCCTTAAATAAATTTCATCCTGTCAATTTGAAATTTTTATTCAAAAATAAAAGTTAAAAAATATAAAAATATATTTGTGGAAAACCCACATCAGAAATTGGTTTAATAAAATTTACTCCTAATTTGAGGGAAACAGAAATGAAAAAGTCACCAAAAAAGTATGATTTCTATTAGGATAACATTGGTGGAAATTAAATAAACATAATTTTAGGGAAAAAATATTTATAGAGAGTCACTAGGGTCATCAATCACAAACAAGTGTAATGTTGAGGGCCTCAAAGCCATCAATCTATGATGAGTTTAAATATCATCGGTTAAACAAAACATATAGTATTAAGACAACACATTTTTTCTTTTAAGATCCCATCTCTAATGGTTAACAATTAATTTATTCATATAATAAGAAGGAAAGAAAATAATTGAAAATAGAGTTTCATCCTTCAATTAATTCCTACCACAAAATCATCTTTCACTCTAAAAGATAATAAAATTCAAAAATATTCTATTAATTCAAATATTTTTTTGTTCCAAAAATAATGAATTTATAATTTATTTGTTAGAATATCTAAAAAACTACATTATATAAACCTAGAAATCACATAGGATAGTGATATGTGATGCTCCCATGTCGCCCTTCTCTTGTGGGTTCAAGTCTTGTGGCCTTCCCGGATGGGATGAGTTCCCGCCTGACCTCCATGTTTTCCTTTTTATAAAAATACCAAAATAATATTATGAAATTCATTAACCATAAAAATAGTAACCAATGTTAAAATTAATCCATTACAACCATTATACATATCCAAAATACTTCTATCAAAACTCATAGTCCAAGATTTATTATGAAGGTAAACAAATTAACGATCTTGTTTTGCTATATAAGAACTTGTGAATACCGTCATCATGTATTCTATTTAAACAAGGTAACACCCTGAATTACCATAAATCCTTATTTATTACATTCATGCTCCCTTATTCCTTATGGTATACTGGATATACTCCTTATGTCAAAAAATGATGCAAACTCCAACAATAATGGAATAAACAAACAATTAATTAGATTAAAAGTAATCAAGAATATCGAATATAATTTATACAAACCAATCATATATTCTTCCAATTTCAAAACCTCAGTATCAGACCAATATTTAAATTTTTCATTCCTTCAACCATATATTTTACAAATAGTTTAACTTATTATTGAGTCATTTTTCTTAGAACCACATAATCACAAATCATCAATGAAATAGTATTGTAGTACCTTCCTTATTTATTTCAATAATTCATATAATTAGTACATCATTGATAAAACACTCAAATGAAATATTTATTTAATGACAACATAAGAAAACTAGTCATTCTTGTTTATCTATGGTGGTATCAGAAAGTTATAATTATCTAATAGCATTAGTTGGGGCATACTCTGATGAGTTTGACAATAATTTGCAGAGTGTCCCAGCTCCTTGCATATGAAGCATTGTACATTTGAAACCTTTTTATGACACTTGAAATCACGTATTTGGTGTCCTTTTTCTCTACCCTTATAAAAAACTCTAATTCCCTTTAAGAATTTACGAAGTCAATTATTTCCACAGTTATAACATAAGGGAAAATCCTTCTTTCCACTCTTCCATTTATCCATATTTTTCTATACCATCCTTTTGTTCTCTTGATTCCCTTAAAATCCATTGGACTCAAAGAATTCATTACTAATGTTATAAACACATGAAACTATTTATTCACATGATAATAATAGGTGGGAGACCATTTCCATTCTAAATTTTGGATTAATATTATGAAATATATGATCCTACTTACTCATTGGATCATGTGTATTGATCTAGTCATCATTCATTCTACAGGGATCCATTTATAAACAATGGAATACACAATCCAACTATAATTTTCTTATTAATCATCATTAGGGAAAAGTTGTAAACGAAAGATCGCACACAAAGACAGATACATGCTGAAAGAGCTCATAGAATTGTTAAACACAAGACTAAGGTTATCTATGTCAGATGTTCTATGTAATTCCCAGTGTAGAGTACAAACTTGAGTGTTTCGATCCTCCCTGATCAGATCTTGAAGGTGGGAACCCATTCTGTCCATTATCTGAAAGAATTCCTCCAAGGTGATTCTTCCTTGGTTGAAGCCTCGAGCAATGATTTAGTCTTTCTTGTTTATCCATCCTTCTTTATCCTTGGTGTCCTCAGTTTTCAATCACCATTCATAAATACATAAAATATACTCATTTAAGGCATTTGGATGATGGAATTTTTCAAGAATCTTTTCCATGGAGTGGGAGATGAGCCTCAGACACTCCACACCCACTTCTTCTATTACTCTTGGTTCTTTGATTGGATCCCAACATTCCCCGTCATGAAGGCCTTTTCTTTCCCTACATCCACATTTTTTTGGCCGACCTGGTTTCCATTGGTTTCGGTAAGTGAGAGTAGTCTTTGCGCCCCTGGGGGGTTTCCCCTTACACCATTATGCATTTCCCGGAGTCACGTTTTCCTTTTTGCCCCTTCGTCCTTATTGGGATGTGGTTACCTTTCCCTAAGAACAAATATAGGATGTCTACTGAGAGGTGGCTAAAACTATCATCACCTGAATCATCATCCTCCTATGAAAATAATTGTTCTTGAGTTTCCAAGACTTCAAAATAGTTTTTCACTTCAACCCCGGGACTTATTTGAGAGCCCTAGGCCTACACGAAGAATCCTAATTGCCTAATTTAACTGACAAGTCATTATTCTTCTTCCCCTCACTCCCAATCACCTGAAAATAGGAATTCAGAATGACCGTGATTGGGTCTAGTTGTCCCTAGAAATTATCCTTATCATGCATTCCATTACTATGGAGAGTGCTTGAAGTTGCATGCAAAAAGGAATTCCCCTGCAATGAATTGACAAGTGGTTCGACCTCCTTTTCAAATTCCCCATTAGGGACCTCTTTACATAGAATCAGAACTATGGGATAATCATATCCATGGACCATGAATTGAGAATGTTGGTTAGTGTCCTCACATTCCCGACTCTGTAGACCCCCAGATCCATGTACCTCACATACTACAATCGCCACATCATTATCAACATTTCTGTCCAAGACCAGATGCTCCACCACATCCACATGCAAGTATAACTCTTTATCATTTCATTACACCTCCACTTCCTCCACTCCATTCACCTACAAGGGTTTGATCCCCAAATCCTACCTTAATCATGCTAGGATATCCACGACCAGTGGTATGGGGACACTAGCGTCTACATACTTCACTACTCCTGGAACAACCGGATAAGGCCACAGAAAATGATGAACCTCATGAGGACAACCTTCTGGTTCAAACCTCAATTCCTCGCCTGGACTAAAATGAACCCTGTCTGGTTCCCATTCCCGGGGACAACGTCGTGTGCCTCCACAAGTTTATCCAGGTCTGCACTATCTGATTGCTGGATCACATCGATGTTGACCTATACATGATTCCATTTGGGTTTGGGGTTTGACATTTACAGATCCCTTAGACCGTGATGGCATCCAGGGACAGAATGTCCTAGAATATGATAGCGAGAACAATATGTAGGCAAATACTCGAAAACCACCCGTTGTTTCCCTCTAAATTCAATGCCCACCGAGATCCAAATCCACACTGTAGGAGGATTCGAAACATCATCCTCAACACAAGTGCAATAGTTGATAGGGTTACAAACTACAACTATCCTTTTATCCTAACACAAAAAATACCTACCATGTTCCCTAACATGGTTATTATCGACGGAGTATGAAAAGGAAAATAATGGAATACAATAGGATAGGTTATGAATCACAATGCATAATTCCAAACATATAAAATACTTAACATAAATTGAAAAGATCATTTATATACACTATAATGACAAAAAATTCTTTCATTAAGGAAGAATTTAGCCTTAAATTGGTCATAATGGTTTGTAATGAAAATGTGAATTATCCTAAGCATATCCCATGGGAGTGTCAAAACCAAGAGTGTCGTAAGGCCCATTTTCATGTAATAGGATACCACGGGTCAAGCCTGAAACTCCTTTTTGGAGTTTTAACTCCGATATACATCTATTTCAGTGCCGCCTCTACCTACTCATATCCAGACAAGGATGTATTGCTTAGAAATTACATAAAATCTCTAAATTTCCAAAATTATAGGATGTTATTCTATACTAATCCCCAATGTATATATTAGGGGAATGTTCTTTAATAAGAGTTTTTAGAAATCTAGTTTCCATGGATTGTACTAAAATTCCTCCTATACCAACTATAATTTCCTGAACCCAGTTACCCAGAGTTAGTGCATTATTTTATTACATTGTCATTATTACAAGGAATCAAGTCCCGAAAGACCAATCAATTTAGTAATCTGGGAAAATAGATTTCATACATGAAAATGACATTATAATTTCCTACATAAAATAAATCATAGATAATACATTTATAATTCCATTATTTTTTAGCTTAAGCCTTCATATAAATCAGAATACACTTGTTGGAATCCTATAAAATAAATCATAAGAATGGGGTGAGCTCAGATACTCAATAAGGGTAAATAATTTAGTAGAAGCTACAAACATTTAAGGAATTTTTTTTAATCATAACTACAACATTTTTAACATAAACTTGAACATAATATGGATAAAATAAATCAAACATTACTATATAAAAAGTCACATGGATATTTTACAATTCAAATAATCACATGTAAAAATTAATTTCATAATGAACGAATGCTTAATGTTGGACATCATTACCACATAGTCAATGCCCCAAGACAAAACTACAAAGAAATTTTTTGTCATGACTTTTTCCAAGAAACTAGTTGGTCTCATGTGACCTATCGATGCATCGAGGGGCTATAGTAGGCCCACCTGTCACTTACTAAGTCCACTTCATTCCTCACATGAAAATGTTGAATCATAACATAATCATTCATATTTAAACTAGCATATGAAACATCAATAATTCAACAATAACCCATGAAGGTTATAGAAATAGATCATCCATACTCAAGCATATCATACCTCATTCAATACAATATACCTAATTTTATTATAAAAATTCAACCTTAATCAAGAATGCTATCTAGTAAAGGATGTTGACATAGTTGAAAATGATCAGTAAAACATTTTTAGAGAAATATATTTTTTTGTGAAATAATATAAAATTGAAAGATTTAAAAAATAATTCAGTTAAAATATATTGCTTGAATCAAAGTTTCCCATACCGATTTTAATCTTTTGAAAGGAATTAACATTTTATAACAATCATGTCCATTTAAATAAATCCATAAAACCATTTTGACAACATAGACATTAATGAGAATGATTTTGAATAATAAATATTTAAAAAATTTAAAAAGAGGTTTTAGATAAAGATTACCTTAAAAGAACCATTTTGATATGTATCTTTTGAAACATGGACGTTGATAATAAATATTTCCCAAAAAATAATTACACATAAACAATCTCGAATAATAATGATATTGAGGAATTAACCCTTACCTTGATCTTTCCTTTGGTGGAGGGTACATTTAACCTCCTGTATAATGACCATAGTATGTTATTAAATTTTAAAAGAACCATATTCATATTTATTATATAATACATGATTCATTTATGAAATTATTATTCCTATTTAATAATGATTTCCATGTTAAATTTACATTTTGGGTAATATTTGCTCTCTTTATCGTACATGTTTTAACTTGTTATTCTTGAACGTATCATTTAGATAATCATTTAAATAAATCCAGAATAAAAAATTTATTTTTAAATTATATATATTTAGAATATAAATATGTATAATATATAGATATATGAAATGAAAAACAACATTTATTGAGACAGTAGGTCGTACGTAGCATAAGGGTTGTTTCTGTTTTCATATCTTATTAAACAAAATTAAGTGAATAAGATATATGTAAGAACATATATATATATATATATATATATATCTAGTAGAAATATTATGTCATAAATTAAATATTTATGAATAATATATATTTTTATAATCTTCATTTAATGGTGAAACTGGAAATGAATCTCACCACGTCGTGGAGACGGTAAACCGTACATACACACAAGCGATGATATCATGTAATTAATGATTAAAATGTGTGGAATTGGATGGTATATTAACATTAAAGAGAAATTATCATGTTATTTTCATTACTTATATACATATTACAAATCATTATATCCATACAAATAACATAGTGTTGAATAACAAATTACACCACGGCGTGGATATGGTAAGTTGTACACATGCACACATTATGAAATTATCATTTATAAGATGGATATAATAATGAATATTATTGTACCATATTTATAATCACATCATAGTATGTATAAGGTACTTTATTTTTTATTTTGGTATGGAAATAACAATGAAAGAGAGATACTAGAAGAAGAAAAGAACATTGAAAGAGGTGATAAAATAATTACCTCCTCTTTCGGTATCCCCATTTTATTTGAAAAGAACGGTTTTGTAGGTTGTATTTATGCTCACGATAAGTCCTCTAGGTTGAAGTGAGGTATGTTTACAAGGGATTTGGAAAGGTTTTGTCCAAGAAAAAAGTTTTTGGATATGTGATTTTGAGAGAAGAGGAAGTAATCTTTTAAAAGAAAGGTGAGGGAATATTTAAGAAAAGTTTGAAATATTATTTTATTATAAAGTCATTTTCATATTCCATTGGTACCAAATAGAGTTACTTAAAAGATTATATAGACATGGGTCAAAATTTACTCACCCAATAGGTTTTAGATAAGTTTAGGTTGTAACGTCCCGGACCTGGGTGCCACTCAATGGGTGCCCCGAACCCGGTTCACCACGTGACCTCAAGCGCATTTCCCCAAACATCAGAGGCTTCCGACTAGCAGTGACGGCCCATGTCTGATAGTGGGGAAACTATGCCCTCATATTTTCAAAGTGTAACGCAATTGAATTTAATTAAAACATACAACATACAGTAGAAGCAGTAAAACATACACAACTGAAATAAACAACAACAGTGCATATAACCAACATTATATAAATGATTATACTACAGGTCTCAAGTTCTAAGAAAATAGTCAGAACATGTTATACATCAATACGATACAAAAAAAATGCAGAGTACAACAAAACAAAGAAAAATAGCTGGCAGCAGCATCGAGATCCTAGGCTCGGTCCCATTCCATCCTACTCCTCAGCAGAAATAGTCAAGTACCTGTGTAGGGACTTTTTCCCCTATCCACACCTATAAAAACGTAATCTGTTTGGGCGGAAATCATGACCCAAACAGGGTGTGAGAAATATATCTCAGTAGGTACCCACCAAAGGCCAGTTCCCAACTGCATTTAAGCATGAAACAATAGTGTGCAGTAGTAAAATGCAATAAAGTAAGCAATACTCAAAAGTAACTAATTACCAGTTATATTTCCATATTATTATCCAATTAATCCATTTAAAAATTATAAATAACCACAGAACATTTCTAAGTAAACAATCCATGTCCTCAGACAAGTAAGCCCCCACCCTTAGGTAAGGAGTGTCCAACACAAGAATCTGCCCTCAGGAATAACAGAATTTTCCCTCAGGCGTAGGTATTGTCGCCCTCAGGCACATAGTCTATTTCCCTCAGGCACGGAAGAAGTTGCCCTCAGGCTGAACTAACTACTACCCTAAGGCTAAACATTGCAGTTCCCACAGGCTAATCACAACAACACCCTCAGGCTAAACAGGTAACCGGTCCATGCCCAAAATATCAAAATACAATAAACAAGAAATTCTCTCCAGGCAATTCTATAATTACTACATTTGAGGGATACCCTCAGGTATCCTGGCCAAACGACTACAAAGTGAAACACACCCCCAGGGTGGTTTCAGATCCAAGAAACAATCCCAACCAGAATTTTATCATCACAATTTAATCACATATGCATTTATAGGCATTAGATATAGCAACAACCTCTGCCACACGACACCCCAACATGGGTTCGTGGCACGAAAAGGCAAAAAAAATGCACGATAGTTGGAAATTTACACCAATCCACCTACCTTATACGTCAACGAACGTTATACCCAAATGTTGAATCCAGAAACTCCCATGAACGGCGTAGATATGATGAAGAACAAAAACCCATTAAAATGTAAATAACTTTCGTTAGGGGTAGAATTGGTAAGAACGATACCAGGAGAGGAGAGGGATTACCCGTGCGGTTCCAACGAGATCGTCCGAAGCCGAATCGGATTCCAGATGAACACCCGGCGGATCCTCAAAGGTCTGGCCATCCTCATTGGCTCCAAAATGGCTCAAACGCCTCCTCTTCCAAATGAGGAGGCTATTTCATGTTTTAAGCCAAAAAAACAAAGTACACGACGTGTACTTCTGATTACACAGCATGTACTTCTTTCATTTAACTTTTCATTTGGCGGCACCGCCACACTATTCAACAGTCGACCTGAGTACATGGCATATACTCCTAAGTACACGGCGTGTACTGTCGCCCAGCTGGTGGTGACTCCACCGCCTTACTATTCAATCCTGCCGATTGACTACACGGCATGTTTGGTACCACTACACGGTGTGTAGTCGGTTCCTACACCCCTTGTCGTCGACAAGGCTACACGCCTCGTGTACTCATCCCAAGATGGCCAAAATTACACTGTGTGTGGACAAAGTACACGGCGTGTATTTTGGAAATTTATCATTTTTTCCATTTTCCACATTTTCTCAAAAACACTTATGGGAAAGGAAAAAGAAGAAACCCGTACCTCAAAAATAAGAACCGGGTTCTTACAAACTTCCCCCCTTATAGAAATTCATCCCCGAATTGCCCTTCAATGGGTGGAGAAGATATAGTCGTGTAAAACTCCGGCCACTGAGCACGTACGTTGGTCTCCCGCTCCTAGGTTTTGTCCTACACTCGGTCATGCTTCCATATAAACCGTACGAGAGGAACTGACCGGCCACGGAGAACCTTCGTGCTCCTTTCAACGATATGGATCAGATGCTCCAGAAAGGACGCATCATGCTGAAGCTCAACCTCCTTAGGCTGAAAGGTGTGAGAAAGTTTTGAATGATAGCGCCGTAACTGAGATACGTGGAAGACGTCGTGCATGGCTCGGTACTTCTGTGGTAACCGCAACCGATAGGCAACCAGCCCGACTCTCTCAAGAATCTCAAATGGTCCCACATATCGTAGTGAATGTTTACCCTATCTCTTGATCCGCTTGTGTCCCTGCCTCGATGAAACACGTAGAAAAACCCGATCCCTGACCATGAACTGTAAAGGTCATCTGCGGAGATCAACATAAGACTTATTATGAGACTTTGCGGTAGCCATCCGCTTCAGAATCAACTGGACCTGCTCAGATGTCTCCTGCACGAGTTGTGGCCCCAGTAAAGCTGCCTCACCTGCCTCTAACCAGCACAAAGATGATCGGAATGGCCTACCATATAAAGCTCCATATGGTGCCATCTCAACAGTTGCCTAAAAACTATTGTTATAGAAAAACTCGACTAAGTTTATATGCTTCTCCCAAGAGCCCCCAAAGTCTAAGAAGCATGGGTGCAGCATGTCCTCTAGCACTTGTATCGTACACTCTGACTAGCCATCTGTCTGAGGGTGGTATGCTGTGCTCAGAAGCACCTGAGTACCCAGTTCCCTCTAAAAATTATGTCACAAACGAGACGTAAAGAAGGCATCCCTATCTGAAATGATAGAACGAGGGACCCCATGTAGACGTATGATCTCTCGGATATACATCCTTCGGAGCTCGTCCACACCAAAGGTCTACTTGATCGGAAAAAATGAGCTACCTTCATGAGTCTATCCACAACAACCCACACGACGTCATTTCCATGAGGTGACCTTGGCAAACCCATCATGAAATCCATCGCGACATCATCCCATTTCCACTCTGGAATGGGTAACTACTGTAACAGTCCATCTGGTCACTGATACTCTGCCTTCACCTGCTGATAGGTGGAACATATCGTAATAAACCCAGCTATCTCTCTCTTCATACCCGACCACCGGTACTGACGCCTCAAGTATCGGTACATCTTGGTATCCCTGGGATGAACATCCCAAGCTAGTGCATGGAACTCCTGCATCAACTCCTCACGTATATCCCCTGGAACCCATAATCATCCATGGAAACACAATACCTCATCATAGCATATCATCCAACCGGGAGGAGGGTCCTCACTTTCCACTGAGTCCCGTAAAACTAGGACTTCCGAATCAGATAGCTACCTCATCCTCACTCTATCCCGAAGGGTAGAAGTCACAGATAAAGAGGAAAGATAAGTATTCCCTTGAATTTCATGCACCTCCAGATGCATCTTAGAGAAAAAATCCATAAGATACCACTCACCACTGGCCTCTTGCACTGCCTGTATCTGAGTCTTTCTACTTAGTGCATCAGCTACTGCATTACCTTTACCAGGTGTATAGGAATGCTCAAAATCGAAGGACTGTAGGTACTCGACCCACCATCTCTGCCTTAGATTCAGGTCACGGTGAGTAAAGATATACATGAGGCTTTTGTGGTCGGTGAAAACCAAAAAATGCTCCCCCAACAGATAGTGTCTCTAACAGCACAACGCATGAACAACTACAGAAAACTCGAGATCATGCATCGGGTAATTCCTCGGATGTGTCCTCAACTGCCGAAACCCGTACGCGACAACTCGGTCACCCTACATCAAAACGGCTCCCAGCCCAATCTCTAATGCATCACAGTAAACTGTATAGCTCATCCCCTACTCTGGGAGTATCAGGATCGGTGCTGATGTCATCCTCCCCTTCAGGTCCTGAAAAGTTGTCTCGGAAGCTTCCGACCAATAGAACTTCACACCCTTCTTAGTCAGACCTGTCAACGGTGCTGCCATGCCAGAAAAGTCCTATATGAAGCATCTGTAGTAACCAGCTATCCCTAAGAAACTCCGTATCAAAAACACGTTCTTAGGTTTCTCCTAGGAAACTACTACTCTCACCTTCTATGGGTCTACTGCAACTCCTTCCTCTGAGATAATGTGACCTAGGAAGTGAATCTGGTTCATCCAAAAGTGGCACTTTGAGAGCATGGCATATAGTCGATACTCTCTTAGTGTACTCAATACTATCTCATGATGGGTGGCATGGTCGTGTCGAGTGTGAGAGTATACCAAGATGTCGTCCACAAATACTACCATGAACGAATCAAGATACAGATGGAACACACGATTAATTAGAGCCATGAAAACTGCTGGCTCGTTCGTCAGTCCGAACTGCATAACCGTATACTCATATAGACCATACCTACTCCTGAAAGTTGTGAAGGTTATATCAGATGGTCTAACGCATAGCTGATGATATTTGGATCTCATGTCAATATTTTAGAACACTCGTGCTCCACGAAGCTGATCAAACCGATCATCTATCCTTGGCAAGGGATATCGGTTCTTCACAGTCAAATGGTTCAGCTTCCGATAATTGACACAAAGCCTAAGGGTACCATCCGCCTTCTTCGCAAAAAGGACCAGAGAACCCCAAGGAGAAGTTCTGGGTCAGATAAAACCCTTCACCTGTATCTCCTCTAACTGCCTCTTGAGCTCTTGCAACTCAGGCGTGGCCATCCTATAAAGAGGAATGGACACTGGTGCTGCTCCTGGCATAAGATCGATAGATAAATACACCTCACGCACCAGAGGTAGACCTGAAATGTTGTCCGGGAAGACATCCCTGAAAAGATCGACAATTGGAGGGAACGTTGTCTGAAAAGTCCCTTGGTCATCCATATATAAGCTCGAAATCTGGGATGTGACTCCACCTCGCCCATGATGCTCTGGTCCAGCTCGACTTGCCTGAACATCCCACTCGCCCTTGTATAGATACTCTCTGTCCTCTGGTGACGTGAAACACACCCTGCGACGATAGCAGTCTACAAAGTCTCAAAAGGGAACCAACCAGTCCATCCCGTGAATGAAGTTATAACTCTTCATCTCTAATACATAGAGGTTCCAAAGGAAGTGACACCCACCAACCTCAAGGGGTCACTCCTTGAAATGACACACACCAGCCGCTCTAGTCCCCATCAGAGTGTCTAACATCATCATATTAGAAAAAGAAGAAACAGAGAGCCCAAGGCTCTCCACAATGGGTACAGATATGAAACTATGTGTAACACCCATATCAAAAAGCACTGAAGACAAGACAGAAGCTACTAGAATAGTACATATGATTGTAGAAGGTCTAGGATCCTGCTCCTTCTGGGTCTGTAGCACTACATATGCCTGCCCAGTGTTGCGGCCCTACGACACAGCCTGGCTACCCTGAGCTATCCTACCCTACTGCCTCTGCGATCCTGGTGTCTGGCTACCACGGTCATGACCACCATCTCTGCCTACACACCCTGACATGTTCCAGTTCCCTGACTAGTAAGAAGCCACTGGTCCTTCTCCTACACGCGTAGTCTGCACAGAACCCCTCTCACTAGCCACTGGTGGAAACACCCTGCAAAAGCACTGCAGATGACCCCACTTGCCGTATGCTCGGCACTCCACTGGGTCTCGTGGACACTGCGGTCTCTTTTGACCCTCCCTACCACACTGGTAGCAAATAACCTGGCCACCTAAATCATTCTTCAGACTGCTACTGCTTCCCTAAGAGAAGTCTACTGTCTCTTTCTCTTGCTAGCAGAAATAGTACCAGTAACTGGTGCTGAACGTCCATGGCCCAGACCACTAGATTCACACAGGTTCCTCTCTGTGATGAACACCTGGTTCATAATCGCATGTACAGTAGGTAACCTGAAAACATTCACCAGCTCTCATATGACATACCGAAGACCATCCTCAAAACGCCTGGCTCTCAGCGTCTCATCACCCATCAGCACAGGTGAAAAGTGCTAAAGCTCCGTAAAACGAGCAGAATAGTCCATCACTCACATAGTTCCCTGCTGCAGATTCATTAACTCTCATACTCTATCTTCCCTCAACATATCGGGAAAGAATAATCCATAGAAGACTTCCTGAAAACCGTCCTACGCAATGTCCATGTGATGCTCTGACTGGGTGGTAACATCCCACCACCTCTTGGAGGAATCACGCAGCATGTAAGTAGCAAGCTTGACCCTTCGCCCTGGATGCATCTCAAGATGCTCGAAAATAGTCTGCATCGATCCTAGCCAAGGCTTCGCAGCCTGCAGTCCGCCATCCCTTGAAAACGTAGGCAGATGTTGCTGCTAGAAAATACGATTCAGCTCAGCCATAGATGTAGCAGCCTGCGGTTCTCCCTAAATGGTTTTCATAAACCTCATAAAACCTTCACGGAACTGCGCCTCCGCCCCTATGTCTGGTATAACAGCTGGTGCCGCATCTGGCTCTGCTGGAGGATCCACTGGTAGCCTATGGCCCACCATCTCCGCAGTATAATTGTTGCCGCTCTCCCAATGAACAACTCGCGATCGTCTAGGCGTCATGACACTAAAATTTCAAAAGCACACCTCATATTCAATATTATTTAGACTGAAAAGTGAAGGAACCACATAGGAACAAGAGGAAGAAGGCAATAAAAATTGGAAAAACAAGACTACACAGCGTGTACAATGACTACATGGTGTGTACTTGACTTCCCTTCCCATGCCCGGGTACTTCTACATGGCTAAGCCACATGGCTTCCATTCAACAAAACTACACAGCCTATATAATATATACACGGTGTGTACAATGATATTTTCCAACTACTCGTGTCATCTGTGACACGGCCGACTACTCGGCTTACAACTACACGGCGTGTTACACCCATACACGGCGTGTACAACACCTCGATTTCCAGCCATTCGGCTAACTCCACACGGTATGTCCTCGGACAAGACTATATGGTGTGTCCCACAGGTACACGATATGTTTAATGGGAGGTGACACCGACCCGTGTTGTTAGTTACACAACCGAGTCCCCAGGTCACACTACACGGCATGTGCAACATTGACACGGGGTGTTCTGTGAAAGAGTTCACCGACCCATGTAGTTAGTTACATGGCCAGACTCCGAGTGAATAGTACACGATGTGCACAGACCAACACGACAAGTTTTACCCATGTCCTTCCCTACCCCGTGTCGCTGCCAACACGGTTTGTGACACGGGAAGAGAGTACACGGTGTGTACTCTGGGTACACGACGTGTACTCAAAAAGTTCATTTTTCTTCCCTAACAGAACAACATATATGGTGTGTATAAAGTACTACATCGCATGTATACTGGGTTTCCGGATAGTATGCCTCAAAAACATCTCCGAAAGCCAGAAAATTCTGAAAAACAACACCTAATTGTCAAATTCCGACCCGTGGGGGCCCATACACCCCACGAATCAATGTTTGACATCTTATATGTGTTATAACCAACAAACAGTCAATGATTCACTAAATTCCGGTCAATGGGGGACCATACTCCCCAAAAACCAATGTTTGGCTTCCATTCTATAAACAGTCTCAAACACAAACACCATATCAAAAGACAAGTATTTATCAAGCAGCTATCACAACAACATGCTTTTCTAGCACAACAACTATCACAACAACATGCAATTTTCTAATGCTTCTAAATGGCATGGAAACAACGCATGGCATGTGATTCTCGCATGTGTCTAAATGATGCATGGGATGTCATACCCTCATCTCATCGGTTTGCAACTAAATAGAACCCATAGATAAATTATAACAGCACTATCTCAAGTGTGTCACCCAATGGTGAAATCATATCAACTGTAAAATTTTCAAAACCGAAATAATTGCAAAAATACGAGGTAGACTGGATTTTCCCTATACATGGGTTAGCTATGCTCGGGCACAGCTTATTACCATCTATCGTTCCGTCCTTTCCCTGACTACGGCTCCAAATAGTAGGTCAACGAAAAGAAACATCCTCTGATACCACTTTGTATCGTCCCGGCCTAGGGTGCCACTCAACGGGTGCCCCAAACCCGGTTCACCACGTGACCTCAAGAACATTTCCCCAAACCCCAGAGGCTGTCAACAAGTAGCGAGGGTCCATGTCTGATAGTGGGGAAACTATGACTTCATTTTTTCAAAGTGTAGTGCAGTAGAATTTAATTAAAACATACAACATACAGCGGAAGCAGTAAACCATACACAACTGAAATAAACAACAGTATTGGATATAACCAACAGTATATAAATGATGATACTACATGTCTCATGTCCTAAGAAAACAGCCATTACATGTTATACATCAATACGATACAACCAAATGAAGAGTACAGCAAAACAAAGCAAAATAGCAGGCAGCAGCATCGCGAGCCTAGGCTCGGTCCCATGCCCTCCTACTCCTCAGCATCAACAGTCAAGTACCTATGTAGGGACTCTTTCCCCTATCCACACCTCCAGAAACGTAATCTGTTTGGGCCAAAAGCGTGACCCAAATAGGAAGTGAAAAATATATCTCAGTAGGCACCCACCAAAGGCCTGGGCCCAACTGTGTGTAAGAACGCAACAACAGTGTGCGGTAGTAAAATGAAATAAAGTAATAAGTACACAAAAGTAACTAATTACCAGTTATATTTCCATTTTATTATCCATTTAATCCATTTAAAAATTAGAAATCACAACATTTCATTTCTAAGTAAACTATCCAGTCCTCAGACAAGTAAACGCCACCCTGAGGTAAGGAGTGTCCAACACAAGAATCCCCCCTCACGCATAACAGAATTTTCCCTCAGGCATATGTAGTGTCTCTCTCAGGCACATAGTCTATTTCCCTCAGTCACAAAAGAATTTTTTCTCAGGCCGAAGTTACTACTGCCCTCAGGCTAAATAGTACAGTGCCTACATGCTAATCACAACAACGCCCTTAGGCTAAACAGGTAGTTGGGCCATGCCCAACATAACAAAATGCAATAAACAAGAAATTACTCTCACGGAAATTCTAAAATTACTACATTTGAGGCATACCCTTGGGTATCCTAGCCAAATGGCTACACAGTGAAACACACCCCTGGGGTGGTTTCAGATCAATGCAACGATCCCAACCATCATTTTATCATCAAAATTTAATCACCTATGCAATTATAGGCATTAAATATTGGAACGTCCTCAGCCACATGACACCACAACATGGGTTTGTGGCACAAAAAACGCACAAAAACGCACGACAGTTAGAAATTTACACCAAGCCACCTAACTTATACGTCAACGAATGTTATACCTGAACGTTGACTCCAGAAAAGCCCAAGAACGGCGTATATATGATGAAGAACAAAACCCATTAAAACGTAAATAACTTTCGTTAGGGGTTGAATTGGTAATAACGGTACCAGGAGAGGAGAGGGCTTACCCTTGCAGTTCCAACGAGATCGTCTGAAGCCAAATCGGATTCCAAACGAACACCCGGCGGATCCTCAAAGGTCCAGCCATCCTCCTTGGCTCCAAAATGGCTCAAACGCCTCCTCTACTAAATGAGGAGGCTACATCCTGTTTTAAGCCGAAAAAAACAATGTACACGGCGTGTACTTATGAGTACACGACGTGTACTTCTTTCATTTAACTGTTCATTTGGTGGCACCGCCACACTGTTCACCCGTCAACCTGAGTACACGACACGTACTCCTGAGTACACGGCGTGTACTATTACCCAGCTGGCGGCGACTCCACCACCTTACTATTCAAGCCAGCTGATTGACTACACGTCGTGTAAGGTTCCACTACACGGCGTGTAGTCGGTTCATACACCCCTCGTCGCCGACAAGGCTACATGCCCCGTGTTCTCATCCCAACACGGCCAAAAGTACACGGCGTGTGGACAAATTACACGGCATGTAGTTTCAAAATTTTTCATTTTTTTCCATTTTCCATATTTTCTCAAAAACACTTAAGGAAAAGGAAAAAGAAGAAGCATGTACCTCAAAAATAAAAACCGGGTTCTTACACAGGTCATCATATTGACCCTATATTTTAGATTTAACTCTTAGATAAATAGTTTATCTTTTACCATGTCCTCGTATATTATTATAATAAATGGTTAATAAACATAATATAAAAATCCAAGAGTACCCAAAGTGGTTAATTATTGATATATATAACCTTATATATGTCCTTTGGCTAAACCTTATATTTTTTGAAATAATATATCAATTAATTATATAGTACTTTTTAAAAAAACTCATTCATGTCAATTTTTACACTATTTGGAATATTGTTTTTTCAAAATACATAAAAACATTATAAATTCAAAAAAATTAATTTAATAAACCGTAACATGTCATATTCACCTATAAAATTCGTATATGGCATGAAAATATTCAATTTACATTTATTTTTATATTTATAGTATCAATTATTTTAATCATTCATTGATAAAATAATTAATGTATCATCATTGTGTCATAAAAAATTTAGTTATATAATCTATAAAAAAATAAATAATATACCATTATGTTGGAAATCCTATTAGTTTTTTATTGAATATTTATAGTAAAATTTATCTTATTTATAACGCTATATTAAAAATGGTTTAGTTGTTAAACATTGAATATAACACTTTTAACTATTCTTTAAGTAAAATAATAATAAATGTTCTAATCAAAACCAAGTTGACCAAAAAGATCATATTTTATTCCAAAGCTTCTTTTTGGTCGAACATTTTTTATCAAATAGAATAATGACATATCTTAGGGTAATTCTGACATCATTTTTCCCTTTGATTACCCTATTTACTTTTAACCGTGGAAAATAAAAGCCAAAAGTCACTATTCATAAATAATTATTTTCATCTTATTGAACCAAATTATACTTAATGATGTCAACCATTTCTCTCAGATTTTTTTAATTTAATTAGAAAAATTCGTAAAATTGGTTTTTTTAATGAGCAAATGTGCCTAGAAGGTTCGTAAAAGGCATAAGAAGATCAATAAATTTTACACAACTAATTTTATTATAAAATTACTACAAATAATTACATTAAAAATATATAGGTTTTATATATGTATTTTTACTTAAAATAACATTAAATAAATAAATAAATTAATTAATTAAAATTTTGGTTTTAAATAGTAACATAGTGTTTTTAACTATTCATCAAAAATTGAATGTTTTTAGAAAAATATCAAAAATTCACACAAAGATAATTTTGATATTCTGAATTCAAAAATGAATTCTATTTTACCGAATTCAAAACATAGATGTTTCACTCATTAATTTAACATTAATTCCCATTGTTAAAACCAAAAAACAGGTTTTTTAATAGTAAATGCTATCAAAAGATTGACATGTGTCTATGTCAAATTTAAATGCAAAATTTCTTCAAATGACCTATATTATATTAAATAATCATAATATAGTCTAATTATACTTCCAAATTATTCAAATTCATAATTTAACACTATAAATTATTTCTATTAAAAAAGTTGTTTTCAATTAAAATTTATTATTTTTCATTATTCATCAAAATATGAAAGATATCATAAAAGTTAAAAAAATTATCCAAAAATATTTTTATTTCACTATTATAATGAATAATTTATTTTAATTATATTTAATTTATACAAGTGTCAAATATTGGTTTTAAAAAAGGGGTCTCCATTAATAAGAGGTAAAATTGCAATTTTTAAAAAATACTACTTTTATGTGAAAATTTTTAATTTTGTTTTCATCTTATGTCTAAGGAACACATGATATGGACTCTAAAATTATATAGATTATATAATATTAAAATTTTAGTAAATACTATTCATATCCTCTTTTTGAACGGCTAGTCTGGTATGTCATGGTACCCTCGAACATGATGTTGCATGAAGCACATGTAATTGAATTACATTGAAGAGATAACATAATATAAAATCATGGTGTGTTACACATAATTTACTCAATACAATTAATATATTATAAATGAATTGTGTATATTTAGTTCAATAATCTATATCTATTATTCCTATCTTGCAGCTCCCTGCATCCTTTCGTTTACAAAAGTAAATGGGCCCGCCCTTAGGCACAATTTTTAAGTTTATCTAAACTAAAAAAAGAAATCCTCACTAAAGATCCATGCTGTTATAATAAAACATACTTAACATAAACCATCCCTAATTTACCCTTAAGATGGTAATTAATACTAATTTTTGAAATATTTAACCCACTATGTACATACATCAGCCTCTCTGTCTTAGGTCTCATCCAACACACAATCATGATACTATAGCAACTGATCTAGAGGAACTGAACCACCTTAGAGATCATTTGTGCTCTGATAAATTTTACATATCATATTATCCTCAAATAATGTATCTAACAATAGATTAATAACCTCTTGATGAAACAAATGATATGGATCCTCATTATACCAATGAAGATGCGACACTTGGAAGACTTCATGCATTTTATGATACCTCTGTGGTAACTGCACTTAAAAGGGTACCATCCAACATCCCTCTACAATCACAAAAGGCACAACATAATTATTTGATTTAATTATATGAATTTGAACTTGTTTAGGACCCAATATATCAAAAAATAATCGAAATAATTTATTTCACACCTTGATCTTGAGAGGATGATGAGGACAATCTACGTAAGACTTTTTCCAAGATTGAGATATATCTATACACTTTTTATTCCACAATAATTGCCCTAATTTATCCTATATATGATAAGGATGATGTATTATAGCCTCACCATCCTCTAACCATCATAGTGGTAAATGGAATTAACTCAGATAAAGTGATATATATAGAGCCATCTGAATCATTTCATGAAATATTCTTTTGTCAGAAAACATAACATGAGTTATATATTTCTCCCATTAACCTATATAATCAATCACACATGCCTAAAAAATATCCTATAACACTTGTATCATATGATCGGATTGACCATCAGTCTAGAGGTGAAAGGAGGTACTCAATAGCACTGATGAACCCAGTGATTTCTACAACCCCTTCTAGAACTATGATGTAATTCATGGATCTTTGTCTAACAAAATAAAATTAGGAATACAATGAAGTTTAAAAATCTCACAATATAAATCCTCACCATCTCATAAACTAATAAGGTCTCTCAGATAGAAAGTGTGTGACTTTTTTCAACCAATCAATGATATCACATAATACACTACAACCTCATTGAGATATCCAAAAGCATATCAAAAAATACATAGTGATGTTGTTCCATTTCCTAAAAGAAATAGATTTGGGCTGTAGAAGTCTATCTGGTAACTAGTACTCTCTATTTAATTACCGCAAGGCGGAACACCTTAGGATAAAAACTACTATATTCCTCATTATAAATTGCCATAAATACAGATGATATATTTCTTAGTATATATATTTTTGACCAGGGGGAACGTCCCAAATAGTGTCATGATATTCCTACATGATTTATTCCCGTATATCAATAGGCACGAAACACATCCGGGGAATAATATTATCTCACTATTTCCAACAACCCAACATGGTGGTGGTATCCCACCATTTGAAAACTCTATAAGAATATTCCCTTATCATTTTATAGCTTTCTCATCTTTCCCTTATTTAGATGAGATGATTTCATTGCTAGAGATCTAAAATAGGCCGCATGTGATATTCATGAACCTCTAGGTGCATATCAAATAACATAGCCGTAAACTACCACTCACAATTGGCCATATAGAGGGCTTCTATATGGGTTTTCTGACTTAAAGAATCAGTCTATTCTTTACCCTTTATAGGGGTATGATGCATCCCAAAGTTGAAAGAATATAGAAACTCTACACACGTACACAATGTCAAATTCATGTCTCATTGTGAGAAGATATATTTGATACTTTTATGATACTTGAAAACAATAAACCACTCACCCAAAAGATAATACCTCGAACATAATATGACATGGACTATGATGTTCTGATCTAGGTCATGCCTAAGGTAATTCTACTCATGAGGTCTCAATTGGTGGGACCCCTACACGACAACCCGATCTCCCTGCAATTTTTTTATCCTATTTTCATAAGAAGCACAGTAAACCATATAAGTTTTACCTAGATCTGGAGGAATCAAGATAAAAATAGAATTTAGTCTCCATTTCAACACCTAATACTATGACTCACAAGATTTAGAATTGAGGAATTTAACACCATTCTTATTTAATCATGTAAGAGGTGCATCTAGGCCATAAAATTCATGATGGAATTTACTATAATAACTATCCATCCTGAAACAATAGAATATGTCAAACATATTATTAAGTTGTTACCAAAAAACCTGGAATCTCATATTCTCTTGGTCAATATATACACATACCCTTGAAATGATACGGCCTAAGAAGTGAACCGTATATATCAAAAAGTGGAATTTTTAGAGCTTAGAATATATCTGACTCTCCCTCAGTGTATTCATTATGATCTTTGTACGGTTCTCCTCTTCATTTCTAGGAAGATAAAACACCTAGATGTCCTCAATGATGTACACCAAAAGAAAATCAATGTATGGATGGAACACCAAATTAATAAATTCTAAAAAATTTACTAGTTTGTTTGTAAGGACAAATTAAATCACCAGATACTCATACAAGTCATTCCACCTTCATAACATCAAAAATGGAATGTCTGGTGGAATCAATTTCACCTAATGAAATATTCACCTCAAATTTATTGTAGAAAAAAATATTGCACCTCAAATCTATTTTAAGAGGACCTCTATATGAGTAAATAGATACTGGTTTTTCACCATAATATGGTTCATCCATATGTAATCCTCAAAAAAAATAGGGTACCATATTCTTTCATGGAAAAAAGGAATGGTGAACCCCAAGGTGAAGTGATGGGTCTGGTAAAACCATTTTCCTCTAGATCATCCAATTTCATCTTGAGTTCTTTAATCTCTATTGGTGTCATCCTATATAGAGGAATATACATAAGTGTCCCCATGTAACTAGCTTAATGTTGAACTCCACCTCTCCCAAAAGAGGTAATATAGGGAAACAATATATAAATACATCCCCAAAAGGATCCAAAACATGACAAGAATCTACAATTTGTATTCATTGAACACTCATAAAGAGACACACCATCTAGGATGTCACTATTCTTAGCCCTTTATTCTATGGTCCACCACAAATTGTTTAAATAACCTATTCAAAATTATTTATGTGTATTATTCCCTTAGGTGACGTAAAATACAACATCTAGTTATTACAATATACATGGGCATGAGAATACACTATCTAATCCATTCCAATAATGACATAGAATCTATTCAACTCAAGGGAAAGTAAATTCCCCAGGAAAATCAAAAGGGGAACATATTTCAGTAGTGTATAACCTATAATCTAACCCTTACCATTGTGTAAATATTCATAATGTTGATGAAGTTCTCAATTTATAATTATAAACACCCCACAATTGTTCAAGATAAAAAATAGTGTGATGAATCTATATAAAATATGGATGAATGAAAAGTTGGGGACACCATAATATTACCCATAACCGTATAATTCCGTGGACTATTCTATATAGGATTATGATGTACTACATAGATATGGATTAAACACTGTCCCTAAGATGCAACATGACTACCTGGGTAGGTCTTCTGTAATGACGTAATACCATATATGTCCGAATATTTTTGTAATGAACACCTCCTTACGCAGATCGACATGTAGTAGACCAACTTGAAGCATGATGTGGAGATACTAGCCTTGTTCTAGAAACTGGTTTTATCATAGATAAAATCTCATAGGAATCAGGAGGAAATGTTCATCAGAAGTGTTGAAGGGGGACCATCCAACCAGGAGCACGTCACTAGATAAGTTTCCCCGTATATCAGGGATTCTTATACCTTATCTTACTATGATAGTGAAACACCAATAAGATGATGGTAAATGTTATATTGTGGGAATTTCCCCATGTTTACCCTTGAAACATCACTTCCTATCACCAGATAAATAGTCTCTCTTCTTGGAAGCTGATCTAACCTTGATAACATTACCACATTCTCTCAGGTTCTTCTATATGATGAGGTCCTAGTTTAATATATCTATAACATTAGTTAGATGTAAAATGTTCACCCACTATCAGATTGAATATTCAATATCATCCAAAAAACATTTCTCAGCAGTCATCTCGTCACATGTATGAATCAATGAAAAATGTTGAAGTTTAGTGAAATGAGATGAGTAATCCATTATTGACACGACACGTTAATGTAGGTGCATAAACTCATAAGAAAAATCTTCTGGCAACATATATAGAAAGAATAATTCATAAATTTTCATAGGGAAATCTATCTAGAACATACCTTGATGATTACATCATAAGAGAAAACATCCCATCAATGCATGGAGGATTCACAAATCATGTATAGAGAGAGCATGACCCTACACTATAGAGGGGTCTTTGTATGCTTGAAGATTGATATCAGGGACTCTAGACATGACTCAGTAGATTGAGGTCCAAAGTACACTAAAAAGTTAGGGAGTTTGTGGCTATTGGAATTCCCACATCTTATTTTACATAATAGTGGCATGTCATGGAGCACCCTGTTCTGACTGCATGAATTGGAAAAAGGTATCTTGAATCTGAGCTTCATTTCCCTATGGAAGACTAACTGAATGATTCTCATGGGACACTATATGATGTATCAATAGTGAATTAGGGCCCACCACATCTAGCGTAAGGAGGTCACCATCTTCCTGGCATAATATTCAACAACATCATGGCATCACTGGTCTATAAGATCCCAGATGACACCATATATAAACCTTAATAACATATGAAAATAACCTCAAATGTAATAAAAGATAGGTACAAGACCTTTCTATAACTAGCCACACCTCTTAGTCTAATACTATATTTAGGTCTAAATGGTAATAAAAAGTCATGGAAGTCTACAGATACATAGCTTACTTTCCACTACTATGGTCAGGTCAAGGATAATGTCATGGTCTCATACAAAACAGTAGAGGTTCTAGTATATAGAGTGATAATTGAAATGTATATAATAAAATACCCATTACATTATTATTGTAATAACCTTTTGTAGTAACCATTTCAATTTTGAAATTAATTTATATAATTTTTTTCTAATTTATATAGATATAAAAATCTAAATCCTATTATTTCCATCACCAATTCCAAATTTATTATGGCACATATTCCTTATAAATTTAAATTAGCACGTCAGGTAGTTGAGACCTGACATTTATGTCCAATATCGGGATGTAAAATGTCATTAATAGTTATTTTGTTGAATAAACTACCATTATAAAATGATATATGTACATTCCTATAAAATTACCACAATCATTCATTAATAAAATTAACAAATATTTTATCCTGTAGAAATAGTGGTTTTTAGAAAAAATATGGAATAATTGTATAAATATGGTTTCATCAATAATATATGTAGAAAACCACCATTTATATTGATTTAGAGTCTTTAGTTAATTAAATTTTGCAATTCATTGAAGGAACTCTTTTAAACTATAATATATAACTAATAGGGAACTGAGAACAATCACATGCAATACAGGAAATTCATGAATGAAATAAATTTTTCCTTGAAAATGAATGGAAAATATGTAAAATGGTTCCAAATATTTTGCATGAAATTTTAATCCCTCATACCATTAATCCATAGTAGAATAAATCCCATCATAATGATATAAAAAATAATAGTGTCATAATGAAAGCGTGTAACCCAATGGTGAAATGCATAAAACTTTAAATGATGAAAAACGAATAATAAAAACCCATTAAAGGTATTTGGGGTTTTCCCAATACATGGGATAAATACTAAAAGGTATAGGATCAATAAAAAATTCCCTTACATCCTACACTCCTATATATTACAAAATTATTAATACAATAAAAAGAAGAGGCTTTGATACCACTTTATAGAGTCCCGCACTGAAATCCTCTTAGTAGTGTCCCGAGTGGGTCATACTGAGGACCTTAGATGCACCTCTCTATATTCCAATGGTTTTATACTAAAATTGAGGGCCTAGGGTGTGTTTATATGGAGAAAAATACCTTACAGGCTAGTTTAGAGAATAATGGGAAATAAATATATAAGCACAAAAAACAGAAAGGATCAAGCTATCAGATAATAATAAAAATAAATCATCCAAGAAAACAGAACAAGAAAAATTGGAATTATAAAAATATAAATATTATTAAGATTTTCTTTTGGTCATGTATATTTAAAAAATGAAATAAACAAGATACATTGGTAACATGCATATTTAGCATGATATATAATAAAAATCCAAAATTTACCTCTACTAGCATCTCAAGCATATGATCAATATTCTTCCCCCATACTCCATCATAGAACTCAAAATCAATCATCAGAAGATAGAAAATTCCCTTTATATATACCTACAATTCGTATGTATACATGGGTACCAAGGGTCGCCTAATTGTGGTTTGGGATATACTCAACAGGCCACCACTAATGGTTTCTAGACCAATCACGTTTATTCATATAAAATGAGAGATAATATAATAATAATAAATTCAAGGAAATAAATTAATAAGATTCATCAGATCATGTTCCACTTTGGATTCCTATCCAAATCTAAATTCTTTTTCCTAAGCCTGGTGTCTGAAAAAATGGATCTTATACAATAAATATAAGGTGTATACAGGGGTCAATAATAAATATGTTATCATAAATGGATCTACCACTAACATGAAATTTGTATTGGATAATGTGTACCTTACTTGGTATGTGGGAAAAATTAGGATATAATATAAGGCATCAGAAGATTTCAATCAAGAAAAATTATGGGCCCATCTAAGGTGAACAATACATGAAACAAAAGTATCACACTAGGAGCACTAAAAATACCCAATACCATAGAGTCCATCAACAATAATCTATAATGAAATCCCAATTATCACTCTAATCATGGAGTAATGAATAACCCCTTGAGATTGTACCAAGTATCTTATATTGGGGACCAAGTACCAATCATGACCTAGTGTAATTATAGGGTAATCGAGCCCCCCCATGGGGTCTCTCCTATACAAAATGTATCTATCACTTGGTGGCAAGGTAAACACAAAATGAGCCCATCCCAGAAATAATTGGTTTCAATCCCATTCTATATGAAATAAACAAAATATATCATATAATAAGCATGATGATCATTTTCTGGATGTCGTTAATATGGGACCCTTGTTTCAACCTCTGTATAGTATAAAATTAATTTAGCTATCAACAACTCACACTAGGTAGCATGAATTTTAATCAG
Organism: Viscum album; assembly: GCA_963277665.1. NCBI lineage: Eukaryota > Viridiplantae > Streptophyta > Magnoliopsida > Santalales > Viscaceae > Viscum > Viscum album. Next base: position 1,479,473,414 of record OY728157.1, read on the forward strand.
GATAATTTATTCCTGTTTTCCAATACATTATCAAAGGATTTAAATTAGGAAAAAATAATAGGGACTAACATATGGGCAATCATCATCTTAATTCATTTGAAATCATGGTATTTTTATTACAAGGATAAACACACCTCAAAAGGTTTTTAAACAAATCAGGTAAGTTGATCTTATGTTTTTAAGGAATATAACACCCATAGGGGTGTTTTGAATTATGGATATCAACCAAAGATGTGATTCCCCAATATATAGGGCCATTCAAAGAATACAAAATCATTTACTTTAATTTATTTTTATTTTTAGGAGAAAGATCATAATTTCCTGGTGTGAAACATAATAGAGCATAATATAAAAGTAACTAAACATGAGGGAAATAAGCTATAACATCTATATTATGTTCCTAGATGATAAAATGTCCATTGGTGGCCTCTAATTCAATCTAGAATGGTAGAATATGGAAGAGAAGACAAAAAACCTAAAAATATGGAAAATCACCTCACACCAAAATAGAAAAAAAGAATATAAGAGAATCTTAAAAGGAAATAATAGGATCAAGAATATTGCCATTGTGGATACAATAGAACTAATATTGAAGACAAAGAATCTATAATGGGGGACATACCCCAAAGCATAGGTTGAGGTGGAGGAGGACACCTAGTCTAGCACTACTGACCTATTTGAAAATAAAAGGGGGCCTATTAAAAATACCCTCTATCCATTTATGAAAAGAATTATTTGTAATTTACAAATTGTGTATATTCTTTACACACCACATAAATATAAAAATCATTCCCTCATGAGAAAATCATTATAGAAATATGAAAATGGTTTTTTCAAACCATTATGATTTGGGTACTCAATACACTCAGTGTATTTTAGATAGATGCATGTATATAGTACAAGTTGTTTACATGAACTAAAATAAACCACCAACTCCCTGCAACATTTTATTTTTAAAATGAAAGTAGAACCTCCCTTATGTTTCCTTTCCAAGTTTAACCAAAACCAAAAATAAATAATACCTCACTAAATATTTGCTATATTTCATATGAAATAAAAATTGTTTTTTAATTATTATACCCTATCTAGCTTCTTAATATCTGATATATTGGAATATGATAACATCACTCATGTGTACATGTAGACTACCACCACGACAAAGCGGTGTGTTTTGATTTTAATTTATTCTTGAAATATATAGTAAAATGGAAATATTTAATGAAAATATATGAAATATATGATTATTATTTTTAAATGGTTAATTTTCTTTTAAATTGATTTCATTTCATACATCGAAAAAACTAAACATCACTCGTATGTATATATTGATTTACATCTTCTACATGTGATGTAATTCAGCAATCATCAAAAATTAATATGAAGTCATTTAATTATTTATATAATTATTTTATATGGTACCTATATAATTATTAATATTCTAGGGATGGGGGAACCATGATCAATGTGCATTGACCATAAAATCAAAACCAATACATACTTGAAAAATGTAGCATGTACCACATTATTGACAACATTAATAGATATTTATTAATAATTGGGTGTTGAAATGATACAAGTGGATCCTATATGAAATTATATCTTTGAATATGATTCTAGTATATAATTGTAATAAATATAAATTATTTACATCAGATGGTAGGGTGCTTAGGAAATGAGTTAGATATAAGGTACGTGTTTGTTTGTCTAATTTTCAATTTCACGACACAAGTATGATATCATTTACAATCATTTGAATTAGGTTTTTTGATTAATAGATATTGAATGTATTAATTAATATTATTGAAATTAATGTGAATTTAAATATCCATATCATGTTCATTAATTTAATATACATCATTTGAGAAGATATCAATGTTGTAACAGTTTCATCATAGATTCTCTTAGTTGAGACATGTATTTATGTTATGTACCAATTTATTATTTCAATATTGTATATATTTCCCTTGAATTTATTTTTTAATAATCCATCATTTAATTAAATGCATTAATAGGTACATATTATTTTTAATAATTTAATGACAATCATTTTAGAAATTATTATAATCATAAGGGTTATTATTCTAAATTTTGATTCATTGATACATATATGATGTTATAATCTTATGTTCAATTAGGAGGTGTGTCTACTACTCCATTGATAGTTTTTATACTTGATATATTTATTTTAAGGGTATTTAAGGATTAATTTGAAGTCAATTATTCCGTCAGGAAAACAAATTCAAAATTTATCACCATGGTAACTATTTTATATCACAATTTCAATTTTTATTGGGATTGTGTATAATTATGATTTTCTGAAAATGAAATTATATGATATATCTCTATGAAATAATATTTATTTTCTTATAATATGATTATTTTTTGATATTATGTTTGATCAGTAATGTTACATCTATTTAGGTACTTATGATATTGAATGAATGCTTTTAAAGAAAATACAATTTATTTTACTCCCTGGTTAAGAATGTTTTCTCCCATGTCCATTTTTTCCATAAAATTATATAAATAACGTTTTTTATATTCTACAAAGATTATATAATTTCATTTTTGATTATATTTAAATTTATTTACCATGGATTAAAATTAATTTTCTCATGGTTCTCTAAAAATAGTACATTGCTCTTTTTACCATAAATGTTGAAGTGCACTGTGTTGCATTTGTTGTCAATGAGGTATGTTGTTGTCAGGGAATGAATGGATGGATGTCAAGGAGGTTCAATATGTGAATGACAAATGATGTGATGGTGTTGGTGATGAATGGAGAATGGCCATGGTACTAAGATGCATGTCACTTAGGAGATTCACTAAGTGACATAGGATGTTGTGGTTGAAACATTCTCATACTATATCAGACGATTGTAGAACTGATCTTAATGTTTCAATACTTGTATCAAGATGATACTAAGTTACACCACTTGAAGAATTGATGATGATGGAGCATCATAATATCTGATGATTTTTGAGCTAATCTTTAAGTTCATAGAACTTGTATCCTGATGATACGAAGTCACAACAATGTTAGAAGTCCATAAATTGTCTTGACAATGCATGAGGAGTTGAAGATGATCCATCCACAATCTCTATGTGGATTAAGTGGTTTTAATGAAGTCCATGCACTAACTCTTAGTGCATGTGAATTGAAAAAGTTCCAATTGATCTCTGATTAGATCAATAAAGAACATTGAAGATTATAAGTGATTCAAGAGTTCGGTTGATGAAGGTGAACCTTTTGAATTCCATAACCTAAGTGAAGATCATATGAGGAGAAGTAATGGAATTCTTAAGAAGAAGAATTGAAGAAGTGGAGAAGAAATGGCTTGAATGGCACTTGGCATTTGGCTTATACTCATGGGTTACTTTGTTTTTGACAAAGTATTTGTACTTTTCTTTGCCAAAAAAAATAGGCCACCAAGGAGGCCAGCCGAGGGATCACCCAAGGCACATGTGGGCCTAAGGCGCCACACCCATGGGGAACCCTCAAGGACAAGGTGACTCCCTAAGGCAAGAGGGGCCGTGTATAAGACCCGGGAGGCTACGCGGTGATGAAGCCCGCGCAGCGTGCGTGCCCTCGGGCACGCATAGTGGGCGCCAGTGGCGCGCCCGCAGGGAGCAGTGGTGGGCGCAAGAGCGCGCCCGCAAAGAGAAAACGGTGCGGGGTGGCACCGTGGAGGGGGAAGTTAAATTGAGGAGTAGAGGAGAGCTCTAGGTTGATAAACCACGAAAAATCTGCTCACCGTTTCGATGTGGGACGCGGAAAAATCACCGGGAGCGCATCCTGGCCGCTCGATTGATCGCGCGCCCGATCTCGGCCGCACATCTCATCGCGCCGCTCCCGTTCTGATCCATGCCGTCCGAGATTATCTGATCTCCCGATCCAACGGCTCCCGGTGTGTCTCCTACCTCAAGCTCGACCGAGGCACCCGTGACATCCCCGCTGAACCAGAGGCCTCCCCGACGACCTATTTCGAGTTCCCGGCCTTCTCCAATCGAGCCGAAGCATCCATGGAGTTCGGTTGAGCCGTATGAACACAACCATGCAATAAAATATTCATGCATGCAATGAGATGATGAATTCAGTCGAGGCCGAGGAAAACAAAGTTTCCAAGGGCATGCCGCGTTGCTCGAACGCCTAAACTGAAGGCTTGTATGCGTTCTAAGTCGCATGCACCAAGAGGAGAGGAAAATGAAAAAGAAAAGTACCCGCGTGTGAAACAGAGGAAGATAAAGCCGCATGAAACAGCGAAGGAAACTAGATTTGAAAGATTTTTAAAGATCCGAAATCTTTGGTATTTTGAAGTTAAACCACGCGGATGTTTTGAGGCGTTTCTCTGCCTATATAAAGAGAGACCGAAGCAGAGAGAAGTTTTGCTGATCCTCTGATGAGAGAAGTCACGCAAAGCCTCTGTGCTCCGCGAAGTAGAAGCCCCACGCACACTTGCGTGGCTGATGTTCCAGAGCCACCCGAGGCTCTGAAGGAGGTCCCTGCCCGCGTACTCGCGCGACAGAAGGAGCCCTCACAGCCCGCAAGTTTGCGCGGCAGGAGGAGCTTGTGCGGCCAGCTTGCGCCTTCCCTTTGCGCAGCAGGAGGTGTTTGCGCGACCCTTGTGCACCTTGAGGAATTGCGCGCGACATGTGAAGACCACACTACTTTGTGTGTGTGTGCAAACGCGACCCACGACTACCCCTTGCACCCTTGACACATGCGCGGCCCGTGCTTAATGAAGACACCCGTGGGCAGTGTGTGTGCATAAGTGGATAAGGACACATTCGGGTGTGTGTACAAGAAGGGAAGGAAAGGCCGTAGCCTTGTGTCACCAAAGAAGACCCGAGGCCTTAGTGAATTTGTGTGTGCATTCTTGAAGAGTGAATACCACAACACTTTGTGTATGTGTGCATTTGAAAAGAAGGCCGAGGATAGCTTGGGTGTGTGCAAAAATAGTGAAGGCCAAATACACACTCATTGTGTGTGTGCAAAGCAAAGAACAAAGTTGTGTGTGAAAAACAACAAAGTGAAGTGGCCGAACCTATGTGTGTGCTCTAAGTGGAGTGGACACACTTAGAAGAAGAAGAAAACTCACACAAAGTATAAAACACATTTAAGTGTGTAAACACATTGAACAAAGTGTGAAGTTCAAGTGAGGAGGTGTGTGCTATAGTTGACTACACCCTCTGAGGGTTTACTGCACCAAGAAGAGAAGAAGGGGAGTGCATGCATGCATGCATGCACGTGCACACGTAAACAAGTCAAATCTGCTTGTGTGCATTTGAGTTGACCAAGACCAGATGATCTTGATGAATTTGAGAGACCATGCAATCAGTGCATGAGGATGCAGAGATGCCATGCACTCAGTGCATGAAGTTGATGTGAACTGAGACTGGACCAGACTGAAGTTAAAGATATCAGTTGTCTGAGTATTCAGTAGTTGGAGAGAAGCCAGGTCATCCTGAGAAGAAGGAGATAAATCCTGAGCAAGACGAGATGACCAGATCAACTAAAGTGATCAGAGGTACAGAGCAAGGCCAGCAGTCTTAATCCCAGACTGCTAAAGATACTTTAAGAAGCTTAAAGTGAAGAAGAGCTACTCGTGCGACTCGAGGAGCCAAGAGAAGACCCTGTGGGACTCAGGGTGGAAGAAGTCTTCAGTGGGATTCTTGGAGCAGGCCAGTGGGACTCTAGTAACACTATGGGACGCAGTATAAAGACCCTCATGTGGGACTCAGGAGAGATACAGTGGGATGTTGTATCGACCATTGTAATACTAACAGATTATAATGGAAGAAACCATGTTGGGGTGTATAACCAATATGGCAAGGACGTAGGCCTTTGGTGCCGAACCTTGTAAATCCTTGTGTCCAGTGCCATTACATTTAATGATCTGGGCACTTCAATTGGTATCAGAGGGAAGGTTACCTATAAAAGATCCAAGAGAGTCTATATGGAGTGCAGATTTGGGGAAATGAAAGAACAGCCTCAAATGGAGATATCTGCCAAGACTCTGAAAAACAGAATGAAGAAACAGGCAAAGAAGATGAAGAAGAAGGTTGTTGCAATCAGAGAAACTCCTTCTATGGAACGAAATGTGAAATCCACATCAGATGACAATTCCTTTTATCATTCTTCTGATGAATCCTTCTCTAGCTGTGATGAAGATGGGAGGAACAATGATCATCTAAATGAAATAAAATATCTTCAGAAGAAAGTCCCCAAGGAAGTGACAATGTGTATAGCTACTGGCATCCTTGATCTTGAAGAAGAAAAATTACAGCTAGAAGATGAATCCAATTCTCTGGAATTCCAATTGGCTAAAAGGGTTGGCATAACCAACACTCTCAGAAAGTTGGTGAAGGCTAAAGATGAAACAGTATCTCTTTGCAATGATAGATATGAAGATACTTGTGAAGAATTGAAAAGAAGCCTTTCTGAGAAAGAAATCTTTATGATAATGATCAAAGAAGTTTTCCATGCACTGGAAAAATTGCACAGAGTTTCAATGGTTGTCAAAGATGCTCAACTAGAAGACAAAGTCAAAAAGGGTGAAGGAGCTTGACAACTCATTGCTTGAAATGAATAAGGTGCATGAAGACCAGATAAAGAAGTTGGAAGAGAAATGGGAAGGAAGTCTAAGAACTGTTGTGGATGAGAAGAACTCCCTCAACATGAAATTCTTAGAACTAGAGGTGATATTGAAAAATCTGCAATCACCCAAAGCTGAAACCTCCCAGTCAGCTGATAGAAGAAATGTTGCTACTAAAGTGAGCTTTGAGAAGGATGATTCTAAAAGAAATACATTCTCTAATAAAAGGGAAACAACATCTAAAAAGAAGGTACCATCCATCCCATCTTGTACTCATGTTTCTAAATGTGCTTCCACAAAAAGTGCAGGATGGAAGAATGAATCCAAACAAGTATGAATGAATAGAGTGAAGAAAGAATGCTCTGCTGAAACAACACAACAAGTCAAGAAAATTACCCAACAATCAGAAGGACTGAAGAGGTCAAGATTTTTGGGTCAATGTTGGTGTTGTAATAAGTATGGGCACTGTGCAAAGGATTGTTCGTACAATCCACTGAATGTCAAAGCACAAAGGAAGCCCATGCCAAGGGGGAGCAAGCCAGTGGAAAAGAAGCAGCATCCACAGGTCCAGAGACATCTATTTACTGCAAATAGATTTTGATTACTTGACAACATCTGGGATGATTGCAAAAGTGGTCAAAAAGATACATGTAAATCTCCAACTGTATCCGGATCTGAAAAGAAGAAAAGATCACAGAACCTGGCTCAGAATGAATCCTTGGGAAGCAAGCAGAAGAAAGCTGAAGATGCTCCCATGAAGATTATGAAAAAGGAAGAGAAGACCTTGGAGTCTAAATCCAAGAAGGGTGATTCATCCAGAAGGACCACCAAGAAGAAAACATGCTTCTAATGTGGAAAGAAAGGACATATCATGGATCTTTGTAAACAAGACATGAAATTCTATAGAGGAAGACTGGACTCAAACAGACAATCAATCCAGAAGAAGCAGAAGGGATTGGTTGAAAATAAGTTTCCTAAAAAATGTGTCTTAACACTATCAAAAGAACCATGTGGGATTTCCAAAAATAAGGTCTCATTTCCAAATGACTTGTTAGTCGTATGGCCAAATCAGTTGCAACTTTCCAAAGATCTGCAGAGAGCTGAAGATGAAGTTCTGGCAATTGCTAAGGCAAAAGGGAAGAAGAAGATTTCACATGAAGATGTGTTGAGATCCACACCAGCACAATCATCATTGAAGATCAAATGTGCAAGTGTGAAGAATGGTGAAAATGGGACATCTCGGTTGAGAGAATCTTCTAAACCTTGTTGTTCACATTGATGAACCAAGGAGGTTCCATCTTATTCCCTTATACTTATGGTATTTACATGTTCTAACATTGTAGGGAATTGAAGATGATGATCATTCTCATCTGGAGAGTGGTTTGGACAGAATGGAGTGCACCCCTTGAGGGGGAGCCAATCAGAAGAAGATGGGATTCTAAGATTTAATACCATCTTGAGAAAAGTGAAGGTATTCAAATCATACAATCATCCCTTGTTTCTTAATTGTATTCATCATGACAATTAAGGGGGAGTATTGATTGAAGACAAATGGTTGAAAGGGGGAGCTTTATCCGTGCACTTGAACTTTCTAATGTGTTTGGTGAAGTATGTGTAGGATTTAGCAATTCATTGTTATATCTGAAAAATTTCAAGCCCCTTGAAGAATGATCTCACATGTATAGTGAATGTTGGAAAACATTGAGTACCTTGGTTACATCACTCTTGTTTTCTACACCGGGTTAGCCCATGTATACTTAGAGTTGATTTACTAAAGGTTCTTTGCTAAAGAGAACATGTGACATCATCCCTCTCTCAGTGTTTTTCAAGAAAATACTTTTCAAAGGGAGGAAGAGATTTTTGAAAGAGAACCACACCACACCTTTGCATTTGGTTTCCAATAAGGGGGAGAAATATTGGCACACATATTGACCCATTCATATGTGCTCTAGTGTATTGCCAACAAATACAAATGGGGAGATTGTAGTGCACTGTGTTGCATTTGTTTTCAATGAGGTATGTTGTTGTCAAGGAATGAATGGATGGATGTCAAGGAGGTTCAATATGTGAATGACAAAGGATGTGATGGTGTTGGTGATGAATGGAGAATGGCCATGGTACTAAGATGCATGTCACTTAGGAGATTCACTAAGTGACATATGATGTTGTGGTTGAAACATTCTCATACTATATCAGACGATTGTAGAACTGATCTTAATGTTTCAATACTTGTATCAAGATGATACTAAGTTACACCACATGAAGAATTGATGATGATGGAGCATCATAATATCTGATGATTGTTGAGCTAATATTTAAGTTCATAGAACTTGTATCCTGATGATACTAAGTCACAACAATGTTAGAAGTCCATGCATTGTCATGACAATGCATGACGAGTTGAAGATGATCCATCCACAATCTCTAAGTGGATGAAGTGGTTTTAATGAAGTCCATGTACTAACTCTTAGAGCATGTGAATTGAAAAAGTTCCAATTGATCTCTGATTAGATCAATAAAGAACATTGAAGATTATAAGTGATTCAGAAGTTCGGTTGATGAAGGTGAACCTTTTGAATTCCATATCCTAGTGAAGATCATATGAGGAGAAGTAATGGAATTCTTAAGAAGAAGAATAGAAGAAGTGGAGAAGAAATGGCTTGAATGGCACTTGGAATTTGGCTTATACTCATGGGTTACTTTGTTTTTGACAAAGTATTTATACTTTTCTTTGCCAAAAAAAAATGCCACCAAGGAGGCCAGCCGAGGGATCTCCCAAGGCACATGTGGGCCTAAGGCGCCACGCCCATGGGGAACTCTCAAGGCCAAGGCGACTCCCTAAGGCAAGAGGGGCCGTGTATAAGCCCCGGGAGGCTACGCGGTGGTGAATCCCACGCAGCGCGCGTGCCCGAGGGCACACATAGTGGGCGCTAGTGGCGCGCCCGCAGGGAGCAGTGGTGGGCGCAAGAGCGCGCCCGCAGAGAGAACACGGTGCGGGGCGGCACCGTGGAGGGGGAAGTTCAATTGAGGAGTAGCGGAGAGCGCTAGGTTGATAATCCACGAAAAATCCGCTCACCGTTTCGATGTGGGATGCAGAAAAATCACCGGGAGTGCATCCTGGCCGCTCGATTGATCGCGCACCCGATCTCGGCCGCACATTTCATCGCACCGCTCCTGTTCTGATCCAGGCCGTCCGAGATTATCTGATCGCCCGACCCAACGGCTCCCAGTGTGTCTCCTACCTCGAGCTCGACTGAGGCACCCGCGACATCCCCACTGAACCAGAGGCATCCCCGACGACCTATTTCGAGTTCCCGGCCATCTCCGATCGAGCCGAAGCATCCATGGAGTTCATCTGAGCCGTATGAACACAACCATGCAATAAAATATGCATGCATGCAATGAGATGATGAATCCGTTCGAGGCCGAGGCAAACAAAGTTGCCGAGGGCGTGCCATGTTGGTCGAACGCCTAAACCGAAGGCTTGCATGCGTTCTAAGTCGCATGCACGAAGAGGAGAGGAAAATGAAAAAGAAAAGTACCCGCGTGTGAAACAGAGGAAGATAAAGCCGCATGAAACAACGAAGGAAACCAGATTTGAATGATTTTTAAAGATCCTAAATTTTTGGGATTTTTTAGTTAAACCACGCGGATGTTTTGAGGCGTTTCTATGCCTATATAAAGCGTGCCCGAAGCATAGAGAAGTTTTGCTGATCCTCGGAAGAGAGAAGTCCCGCGAAGCCTCTGTGCTCCGCGAAGTAGAATCCCCGCGCACACTTGCGCGGCTGAAGTTCCAGAGCCACCCGAGGCTCTGAAGGAGTTCCCTGCCCGCGTACTCACGTGGCAGAAGGAGCCCTCACTGCCCGCAAGTTTGCATGGCAGGAGGATCTTGTGCGGCCAGCTTGCGCCTTCCCTTTGCGTGGCAGGAGGTGTTTGCGCGACCCTTGTGCACCTTGAGGACTTGCGCGCGGCATGTGAAGACCACACTACTTTTTGTGTGTGTGTGCAAACGCAACCCACAGCTACCCCTTGCACCCTTGACACATGCGCGGCCCGTGCTTGAAGAAGACACCCGTGGGCAGTGTGTGTGCATAAGTGGAGAAGGACACATTCGGGTGTGTGTGCAAGAAGGGAAGGAAAGGACGTAGCCTTGTGCAACCAAAGAAGACCCGAGGCCTTAGTGCATTTGTGTGTGCATTCTTGAAGAGTGAATACCACCACACTTTGTGTGTGTGTGCATTTGAAAAGAAGGCCGAGGATAGCTTGGGTGTGTGCAAAAATAGTGAAGGCCAAATACACACTCATTGTGTGTGTGCAAAGCAAAGAACAAAGTTGTGTGTGAAAAACAACAAAGTGAAGTGGCCGAACCTATGTGTGTGCTCTAAGTGGAGTGGACACACTTAGAAGAAGAAGAAAACTCAAACAAAGTATAACACACATTTAAGTGTGTAAACACATTGAACAAAGTGTGAAGTTCAAGTGAGGAGGTGTGTGCTATAGTTGACTACACCCTCTGAGGGTTTACTGCACCCAGAAGAGAATAAGGGGAGTGCATGCATGCATGCATGCACGTGCACACGTAAACAAGTCAAATATTCTTGTGTGCATTTGAGTTGACCAAGACCAGAGGATCTTGAAGAATTTGAGAGACCATGCAATCAGTGCATGAGGATGCAGAGATGCCATGCACTCAGTGCATGATGTTGATGTGAACTGAGACTGGACCAGACTGAAGTTAAAGATATCATTTGTCTAAATATTCAGTAGTTGGAGAGAAGCCAGGTCATCCTAAGAAGAAGGAGATAAATCCTGAGCAAGACAAGAAGACCTGATCAACTCAAGTGATCAGAGGTACAGAGCAAGGCCAGCAGTCTTAATCCCAGACTTCTGAAGATACTTGAAAAAGCATAAAGTGAAGAAGAGCTACTCGTGCGACTCAAGGAGCCAAGAGAAGACCCTGTGGGACTCAGGGTGGAAGAAGTCTTCAGTGGGATTCTGGAGCAGGCCAGTGGGACTCTGGTAACACTGTGGGACGCAGTATAAAGACCCTCCTGTGGGACTCAGGAGAGATACAGTGGGATGTTGTATCGACCATTTTAATACTAACAGATTATAATGGAAGAAACCATGTTGGGGTGTATAACCAACATGGCAAGGACGTAGGCCTTTGGTGCCGAACCTTGTAAATCCTTGTGTCCATTGCCTTTACATTTACTGATCTGGGCACTTCAATTGGTATCAGAGGGAAGGTTACCTCTAAAAGATCCAAGAGAGTCTATATGGAGTGCAGATTTGAGGAAATGAAAGAACAACCTCAAATGGAGATATCTGCCAAGACTCTGAAAAATAGAATGAAGAAACAGGCAAAGAAGATGAAGAAGAAGGTTGTTGCAATCAGAGAAACTCCTTCAATGGAAAGAAATTAGAAAGTCACATCAGATGACAATTCCTTTTATCATTATTCTGATGATGCCTGCTCTAGCTGTGATGAAGATGGAAGGAACAATGATCTTCTAAATACAATAAAATATCTTCAGAAGAAATTCCCCAAGGAAGTGACAATGTGTATAGCTACAGGGATCCTTGATCTTCAAGAAGAAAAATTACAGCGAGAAGATGAAGCCAATTATCTGGAATTCCAATTGGCTAAAAGGGTTGGCATAACCTACACTCTCAGAAAGCTCGTGAAGGCTAAAGATGAAACAGTATCTCTTTGAAATGATAGATATGAAGATACTTGTGAAGAATTGAAAAGAAGCCTTTCTGAGAAATAAATCATTATGATAATGATCAATGAAGTTTTCCATGCACTGGAAAAATTGCACAGAGTTTCAATGGTTGTCAAAGATGCTCAACTAGAAGACAAATTCAAAAGGGTGAAGGATCTTGAAAACTCATTGCTTGAAATGAATAAGGTGCATGAAGACCAGATAAAGCAGCTGGAAGAGAAATGGGAAGGAAGGCTAAGAACTGTTGTGGATGAGAAGAACTCCCTCAACATGAAATGCTTAGAACTAGAGGTGATATTGAAAAAGCTGCTATCACCCAAAGTTGAATCCTCCCAGTCAGCTGATAGAAGAAATGTTGCTACTCAAGTGAGCTTTGAGAAGGATGATTCTAAAAGAAAGACATCCTCTAATAAAAGGGCAACAACTTCTAAAAATAAGGTACCATCCATCCCATCTTGTACTCATGTTTCTAAATGTGCTTCCACAAAAAGTGCAGGATGGAAGAATGAATCCAAACAATTATGGATGAAGACAGTGAAGAAAGAATGCTCTCCTGAAACAAAAAAGCAAGTCAAGAAAAGTACCCAACAATCAGAAGGACTGAAGAGGTCAAGATTTGTTGGTCAATGTTGGTGTTGTGATAAGTATGGGCACTGTGCAAAGGATTGTTGGTAAAATCCACTGAATGTCAAAGCACAAAGGAAGCCCATGCCAAGGGGGAGCAAGCCAGAGGAAAAGTAGCAGCATCCACAGGTCCAGAGACATCTGTTTACTGCAAATAGATTTGGATTACTTGACAACATATGGGATGATTGCAAAAGTGGTCAAAAAGATACATGTCAATCTCCAACTGTATCTAGAGCTCAAAAGAAGAAAAGATCACAGAACCTGGCTCAGAAAGAATCCTTGGGAAGTAAGCAGAAGAAAGCTGAAGATGCTCCCAAGAAGATTATAAAAAAGGAAGAGAAGACCTTGGAGTCTAAATCCAAGATGGGTGATGCATCCAGAAGTACCACCAAGAATAAAACATGCTTCTACTGTGGAAATAAATGACATATCATGGATCGTTGTAAACAAGCCATGAAATTCAATAGAGGCATACTGGACTCAAATAGACAATCAATCCAGAAGAAGTAGAAGGGATTGGTTGAAAATAAGTTGCCTAAGAAAGGTGGCTTAACAGTATCAAAAGAACCATGTGGTATTTCTAAAACTGAGGCCTCACTTCCAAATGACTTGTTAGTCATATGGCCAAATCAGTTGAAACAAATTTTTCATGTTTTAGACATCATATAAATGTCTTTTCTTGATTAGATTATTACTACATACTAATTCTAAAACTATGATTTTGGTTTTAGTTAATGGTTGGAACTAAGAGGAATCATGTAAATATAGAATGTGATATATAATGTAGTGATTTTATTCACATTAAATCAAATTATATGCGTGATGGAATGTGAATCCTTATAATTAAGTATAAATAGTCATCATTCCATATGATTAAAAAACTAATCATAGGTGAATTTCAAAGTAAAATAAATAAGATAATTATTGAGTTTTAGGAAGCTCATAGAGGAAATAAGATTTGGATTCCAACATGATAATAATATGAGAATAAGCACTAATGGAAATTTCTTGATGGAATTAGAATATGTTTTGGGTTTGGAAAAGGACATAAAGAAAGTAATTAGAAAAGAAAAATAAAATTTTCAGTTAAAATAATACATTTTAATAATGGTATCCTTATGTTATTATTTTAGTTTTATTATTTTAAATTTGGAAATATTTGAATTATGAAAATAGTTTTCCCATGGGAAAACATAAAAGTGTATTAGGAAGTTTGTATAGGAATAGGTTTTATTGATGATAATGAAAAAATTTTGATTGACATATGAATGTTATGATTTTTTTAATAATATAACATATGTTATAAGTAAGAATATTGATTAAAGTTTTGTTCATGATTAATAATACATTCATAAAATTTCTAATTATTGGAATGAAGTGTTAAATAATATAATTATGATTCTTGGTAGATGGTTTATGGAGGAAGTCGATCTTTTACATTATTTATGTATTTATATTTTTTGAATTATTTTTAGTAAGTGTGTTATCAATAATATTATGGTTATAAATATCATTAAGAACCAAATTATTGTTTGAGAAGAAATTCTTTACATATTTCCATGCATATTTTGAATGGAACCAATAACCTATAATAGAGTTATAGTGTTAAGATGATATTTTTGTAAAACACATGATTGAGGGATAGATAAATAATAATATGTTCCTAAGGTTGAGGTAAAAAATCATGTTTGTGTAAAGATATTATTTTTATTGATAACTAAAATTGGATAATATTAGGGAAATTGAAATTAAATAGTGATTTTTGAAAAACTGGTTTATGTTTTCTATGACGAATTTTGAATTATATTTTCTATATATAGAATAAATATGATAGTATTTGATTTTAGTAGAGGAATAAAGATTTATATTTTGGGACAATATATTTTTAAATTGTGGTTTTATAGTGATTCATATTATTGTCATCTTTCAAGAGAATATATGATCATGGTATTTATAGGTTTGGTATGTGAAATTATGAATTACTTTACTATGTTTGACGATTAAAGTTAACATGATTTTGGAACATTCATTTACATTTTCTATATTTTTGGGTTTTGAATTTAGTGAGACATATTGTGGAGGAGATTTAATGATAATTATTTGTTAAATAGTATATCTTTAACATTTGGTTTCATTTGTGAGGATTTAGTGATTGATGTAGTATGTCATCTTAAAAAGAATTAAACTTATTGGAGAAAATTAACATAAAATTATTTCAAAAATATTTATATAAAAAAACAAAGACATGTCATGATTTTATGGATCTAAAATCAGTTAAAAGATAATTTTAGTGTTTATAGATTGAAATTTTAATTTTATAATAATATATAAAACAAGACATTAAATCTAATTAAAACACAAAAAATGATTAAATATTTATTATGTATTTAAATATAATAGTGAATTAAATTTTATCATATTCCTTGGTAAACTAGTTTTTTTAATATATATTTTTTCGTGTAACATATTGTAATTTTTCTACGAATATTTCAAAATCAAGGGTTGAGTATACGTAATATTCCGGGGCCCATAGAGCCTCAGTGTAATGATATAAATATATATAAATATATTTTATCACACAAATAAATTTATTTAGTTAATATGGAATAACTCACATTTGGAATCACAGATTACTAATCTAGTATAATGGTTGAGTCTCGAACACAGTGTTTACCCTTTGGGTTATATAATGTTCGACAATGTCAGTGTTGGTTGGAGGTGACTATTGGCAGGGTGTAAAATTGAGGTCTGTTTATTTAATAAAACTAAATTAATAAACCTACTCCCATACATTTTTATTCATTAATATACAAGGGTTATTGGAGGTTCTCCTATATTTTTGGATAAACTGAGGATGTACCATGTCAAGGGGGTGCTGTTAGACCCCCACTTTTTTACACCGGTCATCACCAGATCGAGGTGCTACAACATCCAAGCATAATTTTGAACCATATGCTTTGGAGTTTCACCATGAGGAAGGGGATTTTATAGTATTTATATCATAAACCTAATTTTTAGCACTTTTTTATAATTTTAGATCCCTTAGATGAATGTTGGGAACGTTGTGGTGGTCAAACTATGGGTTTTGTGTGAAAATCTGGAATTTCAAGAGGCTTTAAGTATATTCTCATACAAAATTATTATAAACTAGTATATAGTATAAGAGAACATTCCATGTGTTTTTCCCATTCATTAAAGATGATATTTTTGGGACTACACATGATATAATGTGGGTACATGACATGTTGTGAACCTAGGTCAAGTGGATGAGGGACATTACCATACATGTCATGTTAATAGACATGGTTGCATGGAATTACCTAGAAAATGGACCTGGGAACATGTTTAGTTACATAGGCTTAGACAAGTAAACATTCATAATCATGAATAATGTTAATATTTCATGTTCTATGGGTACACTCCGTTTTGTGGCTAGATTAACAGTAAGGCCATGTGTAGGAGAGGATGCACCCAGACCTGTGAATGATGTCAGACACCATGTGACATGGGGGACACACCATGTATTTAAAACCCCAAAGTTTTTTTTGTTAAGAAAAATGGAAATTCATGAATCATTATTTTAATTAGATTATAATAACTATAATTTAAAAATATTTTTTTCCACTTATATGTTTTGAATTTTGAAAAATGGTCATCTATAATTGTGTTTAGTGTGTTATTTCGAGCCTAGTAGAACCAACTTGATTTTTGGTGAATAGTAACTTACCCATATGAATATTAATATGAACCTAATGAGTATTAAATTTTACTATTGTTTTCTTTTCTTAATTATTGATGATAATGACATTTTGGATAATTTTTCTATGTGATATATAAGTAGTTATAGTTTTAAAATTGTTAGTTTTTTAATTAAGTATGATTTTATATAAAATTTAAATTGATAATATTTAAAAAATTATTTTCAAAAAATGAACTGCATTTTTTAATTCTACATTTCAAGAAATGTTAAGGGTAAATTTTTTGGATTTTTCCTAAATTCATAAATTTTCGATGAATAGTGAAATTCAGTAAAATATTGTATGTTCATCTTATCATTAAAATAAAACATTTATGACAACATAAGTGATGTTGGAACACTTGGTTCGATCTCACATGCCATTATTACTATTTTGGGTCACATTAATAATGATTATCCATAGTCATGTGTAGAAATATTATAATAATGATTATAATAAAGAAAAATACACCCTCCCCTCTACTATAAACACCACCCTAATTACCTTCTTCCTCCCATACATCCCAAGCCTTCATACATACCTAAGTACTTCTCAATACACTTTACAAGGATCTTCCCCACATCATAGAGATTTTTTTTCTCACCATTAGTTTAAAACCAAAGACCTTAAGAGGGATCTCATGGAGAAGATATCAAGAGGTAAACGTCCTCTTTTTATTTTATTATTTTCTTTTCATTTTATGTTATTCTTTTTCATTACCTTTGGTTTATGTTGGGATATTTAATTAAATACCCCCTTACTTCATATATTATTTACTTATTATAAGAGACCCATTTTCTCTCATAATATTATTTTTTGAAATTTTAAGAGACACTATTAGGCACCAAAATTTTTGTAAGGAATTTTTCAAATTTTCTTTTATATTGAGTTCCTTTTTTTATGATTATTTCCTAAAATCCTCTAATACAAGAGGAATGAATGATCTAGAATCTTGTATATTATATATTTTATCACCGTCATGTAAAATTAATCATCAATATTCTTCTCCTCCCCCACTTATGCAAGGAATTTAAAACATTGTTTGTGATGTGTTGAATTATCGACATCGTGGATGATTTTATTTCAATTTTCATTAAGTCCTTCAAGTATATTCATGAAATCATTTATAAGGTTTAACTGGGTTATAATAAATTTTTTATGTCTCATAAATTGTTATGAAATTATTTTTTACACATGGTATTAATTTATAATACAAAATGAGGTCATTATTATCAATGAACCGCTAAAATGATCTAAACAAACGTCAAAAATATTTTAACATAAGAATAATACTAATGTATGAATTATAAATGATAAATGGTATAATTTATTTTTTAAAATATTTAAATACTACACAATTCTAATTCTAATGTCTCACTTCTAATTAACAAGAACCACCATCATGAACCAATGATGGAGATCATGTAAAGAACTCACCAACAAATAGTGCAAGGAACAAAATACAAAAAATTAGGAGGTGAAATGATGTTATAAAATGATTATATAATACGTTATAAAGATGAGTATTTATCTCTAATATAATAATAACACTTTTTTAACCATTATACTGGAGTATTAAACATGTTTGATGTAAGACAAGCCCAAGGTAAGGGAATTCATAACCCTATTTTCATTCTTTAGGTTAACATCATCTTCATTATTTAGTTAGTATTTAAATTGTTTTTATGATGAATTCTGATTATATTATGTTTAATTATGTGTATTTATATATTATATAAATATTCCATCCACTCTATCAAGTCTCACTTCAATTATATGTTATTTATAATCTACGTTTCCATTAAAAACATCATTTAAAAATTTTGTTTTATGACATTCAAAAGCAATGTTTTTATGAAATTATTCATGTTGTATGATTGTGTTATGGTTCTTGGTAATTATTTTTGATGAAGGTTGGGACCTATGTTTCTTTCCAATGCATTGGATATGTGTATGTGGGAGGTCACCTGTATTGTTTCTCTAAGTGTAACTGCAATGGTTACACAAATTATAATGTAGGCATGAGGGTTACAAATTATAAGGTAGCCAAGAGGGTTATAATATTATGTATGTAATTCCCTAAGATGACTTTATGGTTATACTTATGTTCTTATGTATTGTGGGAATCTTGTGGAAATCTTATGTTTCAGAAAGTAATTATATATATAAGCTGATAAGTATGTATTTTGAAAATGATTTCATACTTTACATGTATTCATAGACTAATTTGTTTCTTCTATATATTTAAATCTAATACTGAGATTTTGTTCTCATCCCATGTTTTTAAATTATTTTCACTAGTTATAAGGGTAAATATGACAAAAAAAGTAAGCCAAGTTAAATTTTTTAATAATTTACAAAGAAATCATGTTTCATTTGAAAAGTTTATTTTTTGGAATAAATGAATAATGTTTTTATAGTCTCCATTATATAATAATGTGTCATTTTATGAATTTATTTTGTCCCTATTCTCTAAATATCTATACTTGAACTGATCCTCAATGTGAAAAGATGTGAATTCTTGAATAAATTCATGATTATGTAATGTAATAAGGTTGGTTCCTTATTATTGGTATCAAAGGATGGCTTGGATAACTTTAGGGGAAGGATGATGTTAATATATTACCATTAATGTTGTTTTTTTACTCTAGGTACAATTTATAATGATATAGAATTTAAATATTACCTTTCTTCTTCGACTAAGGTATTTTTGTTCAGAATGGTTCTTGACCGATGAAACATGGATACTGAAGAGGAGAGTCATTGACAAAACCACATCCTTCTGAATATGAAGCCCAGAATGGTAGGGATTGGAACTGAGTAGTTTGTGACAGTAATGGATCATCTAACGCAGGAAATAAATGGTGGTGGAATCCATGCAGGAGAACAATAAGAGGAACCACAACATAACATGACAATAATGGAACATTGTATGAGACAACACCCCCTACATTCAATGGATCTTCTGACCTAGTATAGGCTGAAGGATGGATTAATGCCCTTGAAAATATATTTTATTTTATGGGATGTTCAGATAATGAAAATTAATGTGTTTCCATTTATTGTTTTGATGGTGAAGCTGATAAGTGGTGGTCAATGGTAAGGAATGTTAGAGATAGAGATGATTTTTATTCCTTAGAGTGGGATGAATTTAAAATTATTTTCTTTGAAAATTATATTCCTAAGGTGGTTGAACATAGGATGGAGAATAAGATCATTGAATTAATGAAAAAGTAGGAAGATCCAGGGGATGTGTATGATGCGAACTTCACCGACCTCGAGAGGTATCCTCCAAATCGTATTATGTATCATGATAGAAAAATCAACACTTTTCTCTATACTATAGCCAAGGTATCGAAGGGTTTTGGCCTCTAGTGAAATAAAAAGGTATGAGAAACTCGTCTGATGTATTAAAATAATAGAGATGGAGTTTACTAGTGATCCCGTGAATTTTGGAAAAAAGGAGAAAAAGAGGTCCAGATAGAAAGTGAGGGGTAAGAATAAATAAAATAAATCACTTGGTACGAAAATCCAGTTCCTAGTTTGTCAAAATTAGGGCAAGAAGTACCCTAGGGAATGTCTTAGCAAAACTGGGATGTGTTTTAAATGTGGTATGTTTGGACATATGGCCTACGATTGTAATGAAAAAGATCCTAAGACTAATCCTGATAAGAAAACTGTTAAGTGTTTTAAATGTAGTGATATGGGTTATTATGAAAATGCCTACCCAAAGAGATATCCATATGATGCTAAGAAGCTAGAAAATAAGCAGAATGGTGTACTAAGATCTATTGTGATTACGTCAGTACATAATTTCCCATCAAACTATGTGGTATTAGGTACTCTATTAATTTACTCGGATATTGGTAAAAAAAATTTCTATACAGGGTATACAAATTCCTTCATATCTAAGAAATTTTTGGGTAAATTGGATATCTCACCTCACCAAGTGAAACCAAAACATGTTGTTAAAAAACCAGGGGAAATATTATATGAAGTTTTCATTATAAGAATCTATCTATTGTGGTCTGGGGAATGACTTTACATGAAAACCTTGTTGTTTTCCCATTTTTCAGTATGTTGTTATTCTAGGAATGTATTGGATTTCTATTTATCAAGTTAAGATTAAATATTGAGATAAATATTTTTTTTTTCCAGAAAAAAGTTTCAATATTTATATAAGAACGAACTCATACAATTTATAACATTTCCAGAAGATGAGAAACTATTGAAACATGGAAGTGAAAGTTATCTTGCTCATATTGTTAACAATAAGGGATCTATTACGATTAGTCATTTCCTCGTGATAAATGAATACCTTGATGTTTTTCCTGATGATTTACTCGGTGTCATACCTAATCGGGAAGTCGAATTCACAATTTACTTACTTACTGATGCTAAGCCAATTTTAAAACCCCTATATCATATGGATCCACTTGAACTTTATGAATTGAAAATTCAATTGAAGGATTTTCTTGATAACGGATTCATTTATCTGAGCACTTCAACATGGTCTGATCCTATTTAGTTTGTTAAAAATTAACTTGATTCCATAACACATTTCATTTATTATAGTGCGTTGAATAATATAACTATTAAAAAAAGTATCATTTTTCTCGTATCGATGACTTATTTGATCAGCTCCCGGGATCCCAGTACTTTCCCAAAATTGACATGAGATCTAAATACCATCAGTTGAAGTAGAATGAGGATGATATCCCAAAAAACACCTTTCGTACAACATATGGGCATTATTAATTTTTCGTTATTCCATTTGGGATAACTAATTAACCTGATGAATTCATGAATTTAATGAATATAATATTTCATGAGTTTTTGGATAAGTTTGTGTTGTTTCTATTGATGAAATTATCATATTATCTAAAAATAATGATGAGCATGAAAAACATCTATGGGAGGTTTTACAAACATTTAAAGATAATAAAATGTATGGAAAATTCAGAAATTGTAATATTTGGTGGAAACAGATTTATTTTCTATGGAACATTAAAAATAATGAAGGAATAATAGTTGATCCTACCAAAATAAAAGTCGTTGATGAATGGAAAAAGCCTAAAAATGTTATAAAGAGTCATAGTTTTCTTTTTTTAGAATGTTATTAATGATTTTTTTAAAGAACACTGCGTGGTTATCTAGAGTGATAAACAAGTTAACACAAAAATGGGATATATTTATTTTGACAGAAGAATGTGATTTTTGTTTTTAGGAACTAAATAAGAGATTGGTGAATGCTCTAATTTTGTCCTTGCCTTCCCGAAATGTAGATTTTTCCATTTAAAGTGACGATTCATTGAAGGGACATGGTTGCATTTTTAAGAAGAATGATTAGGTAATAGATTATGCTATAAGACAACTTAAACCTTATGAGTTAAATTATCCCACACAATATTTGGAAGTGGAAGGTGTGGTTTTTTGCTTTAAAAATTTGGAGGCATCATTTATATGGATCCAAATATCAATTATATACTGATAATAAATTTATGAAGTATATATTCAATCAGAAGGAATTAAATTTGAGGAAGTTAATATGGATATAATTGGTAAATAATTATGATTCCTCGATCAATTACCATCCGGGAAATGAAAAAAAGTGGTAGATTCCTTGAGTCGAAAAAAATCATGCATCATTAACCATGATACATTAGGAAAATGATTCCTTTGTTAATTATTTGATGAGTTTTTTCATATATGTTGTTGGTGTATGGAATACATCTCTTTTTTATTAGGTTTCTGTGTAGTCTTCATTATCAGATAGAATTAATCCAGCACAGTAAAAATACCTCAAGCTATAGAAAAGTGTACAGTGAGTTAAAATGGGTATGTTTCCAGAATTTAATCTTTATAAAGATTGTGTTTTAAGATATTTAAAAAGGTTGTGTGTGAATTTTGATTATCATTTGAAGATGTATTTTTGTGTGAATCTCATAGTTCTTCATTTTTAGTACATCATGGGGGTACGAAGATATAGAGAGACCATTAGGAGTATTATTCATGGGATGGAATGAAAAGAGATATTGTTGATTTATATCATCAAATGTTTGACATGTCAATAGGTTAATGTAGACCAGAAGATAACAAAGGGGATTCTTCAACCTTTTCTAATTCTAGAGTAGAAATGGAAGAATTCATCTATGGACTTTGTGGTGGGACAACATAAGACATCTTGAGGTAACAATGGAATTTGGTTTATTGTTGATCGACTGAAAAAATCTGCAAATTTTCTTTCTATATGATATACAATATCTTTGGATCAGCTTTCTTGACTATACCTTAAAGATATTTTCAGGTTTCTTGGACTTTTTTATCCATTGTGTCTAATAGGGATCCCATGTTCACTTCTAACTTTTTAAAGGGACTTCAAAAGTCATAGGGAACAGAATTAATTTTCATTACAACTCTTCATTCTCATCCAGATTGGATGTCAAAAAGAATGATTTAGACTTTAGAAGGTATTCTTTGAGATAGTTCAATGGACTACCAGGTATGTTGGGATCAAAATATTTCTTTAGTTGATTTTTTTTATATTAACAGTTTTCATTCGAGTATACAGATGGAACCGTTCGATGCATTGTATGGGATGTGGTGTCAGACTCCAGCATTTTGAGGAGATGTCGGTGAAAGAAAGTTGATGGCCGATAATTTTTAGAGGAAGTGGAAGAGAATGTGAAGACGATCCAGAATCACATGAGGATAGCTAAGAGCAGGAATAAAATTTTTTGTAGATAACAGCAGGAAAGACTTATCTTTCGAGGTATCTAAATATTTTTTCCATAAAATATATCCTTGTAATAGTGTGATGCATTTCAGTAAGAAAGGGATGAGGAGTACATGGTTCATAGGTCCTTTATAAATCCTGTAAAAAGTTGGACTTATTGCATACTGAGTATCTTTTCCTTCAACTTTATCATAGGAACATAATGTCTTTCAAGATTTGATGTTGAGGGAGTATGTGCCAGATTCCACACATGTCTTGAGCCCCAAAGCAGTTCTACTGGAAGAGAACCGTTCTTATGATGGGAAACCAGTTCAGATACTTGATCGAAGGGAACATGTATTGATGAATAAGGTAATCCATCATGTAATGGTTTTACATAGATACCACATGGTATAAGAACCAACATGGGATTCTGAGAATTCTATTAGAGAAAGGTAACCTCACTTGTTTAATAAGTAAATAAAATTATGATGAAAATATTTTTAGAATGTGGGGATAATGTAACACCCCATGGTTTTTTTTAAAATAAATGGAAATTCCTGAAGCTTTGTTTTAAGTATATATTTATAACTAGACTTTAAAAGAATATATCCACTTTTAGGATTTGAATTTCAAAAAATGACAATCTACAATTGTGTTCAGTATGTTACTTAGTGCCTAATGGAACCAACCTGATTTTTTATGACTGGTAACATACCATTATCAATAGTAATATGAATAGTAATATGACCCTGATGAATAGAAAATTTTACTATTATATTAAATTCATAAGGCTTGAATATAATGACATTTTGGTTAATTTCTCAATGTGATATAAAAGTAGTTAATGTTTTAAAATTGTTAATTTTTGAATGAATTATGATTTTATTTAAAAATTAATTAGGAATATTTAAAATTTTATTTTTTTAAAAAATAAACTTCATTTTTGAATCCTAAACATCAGGAAATAGTAAGGGTGATTTTTTGGGATTATTCTGAAATTCATAAATTTTCGTTGAATAGTAAAATATGGTAAAATACCATATATTCAAATTATCAGAAAAATACAATATTTATGACATAATAAGTTATGTAATCCAACATGGATCGAACTAAAATTAAATTATTACTATTTGGGGTCACATTAATTAATAGTATTTATTACATTGAGCAAAAATATTATAATAAAGATTAAAATAATGAAAAATAACCCTCTCCTCCACTTTAAATGCCACCCTCATTCCCATCTTCCTCCCACACATCTCAAGAATTTATCCTTACCTATATTCAAACGAGTACACCTTCCAAGGCTCTTTCCAACTTCCTAGGGCTTCTGGTATAAAAAATGGCCAAACCAAAGGCCTTAAGAAGGATATCAAGGAAAAGAGATCGAGATGTAAACATCATATTTTATTATTTTTCCTTCCTTTCATTTTATGTTATTCATTTTCATTCCCTTTGGCTTATGATGGGAAATTTCATTCCATAAAACATTAATTACTATATTATTTAATAATTATGTGAGACCCATTTTTTTCTCATCAAAATATATTATTAAATTTTATGTGATGTCGTTGGGATGCCGAATTTTCGTAAGGAATTTATCAAATACACTTTTATTTTGACT
The DNA here is from genome assembly GCA_963277665.1 of Viscum album. Taxonomy (NCBI): domain Eukaryota; kingdom Viridiplantae; phylum Streptophyta; class Magnoliopsida; order Santalales; family Viscaceae; genus Viscum; species Viscum album. Next base: position 1,479,498,445 of record OY728157.1, read on the forward strand.
TCATTTTATTTTATTATTATTTCCACACCTCCTTTTATCCAAGAGGCCTAAAATATATAGAATATTTTATATTCGTTATGTTCTCATGTTCATGGAATATTCAACATCAATATTCTTCTCAACACCCACTTATTCAAGGAATTTAAATCATTGTCTGTGATGTGTCGAATTACCGACATCGTGGATGATGTGATTTCAATATGCACTAATTTCATCAAGTCTGGTCATGAAACCATTTTTTTGGTTGAACCAGATCATAATATATGTATTTTCTTTTATCCAGGTTTCTTGAACACTTTTTTACTAATTATGATAATTTATACAACAAAACGAGGTCTATATTATCACAGAACTGCTAAAATGATGTAAACAAACATCATTAATGATTTAACCTAAGAATAATTCTCATGTAATAATTAAAAATGATAAATGGAATAATTCATGGATATAGACATATTTAAATACTAATCAATTCCAATTTTGGAGTTTCACGTCCAATTGACAAGAACAACCATCATGAACCAATCATGAAAATCATGTCACGAACACACCAAAAAAACATTGCAAGGAGAGAAATAATAATAATTAAATGGTAAAATGATGTTTTAAAATGATCATATAAGATATTATAAATATTAATATGTTTCTATATGATAATAATAAAAATATTTTTACCATTATACAAGAGGTTTATACATTTTTTAAGTAATACAAGCCCCGAGGTAATGGAAATCATAACCCAATTTTCATTCTTTGTGTTAATCATCTTCTTCATTATTTATGGGTAGTTAAATTGTTTTCTTGATTAATTATGATAATATTATGTTTAATTATGTGTATTTACAATGTATACACAAATTACATCCAATCTATCAATTCTCACATAAATTATATGTTATTTATAATGGACTTTTCTTTTAAAAACAACTTTTAAAAATTCTGCTTTAGGAAATTCAAAAGAAATGTTTTTATGGAATTATTCATGATGTATAATTGTGTTCTAGTTCTTGGGTATTGTTTATGATGAAGTTTGGGACCTATACTTTCCTCCAATTCGTTGGGAATGTGTATATTTTATGTTGTCCATATGGTTAATCCAATTGTATCTGTGAGGGTTACATCAATTGTAAGGTAGATGTGAGAGACAAAAATTATAAGGTAGCCAAGATAGTTACAATATTATATAAGTAATTCCCCCATTATACCTTTATTGTTATACTTATGTTCTTATGTATTTTGGGAATCTTGTTTAAATCTCATTTTTTACAATGTAAATATATATATACATGTGATATGTATGTATTTTGAAAATGATTTTATATGTTAGATGTATTCATAGACTAATGTGTTCTTTCCTTTTTTTATTTCCCTTTTTGATCTTTTGTTATCATCCCATGTTTTTAAATTATTTTCAATGATTATAAGGATGGGTAAGACAAAGAAGGAATTCATGTTAAATATTTGAAGATATTTCAACTAAATCATGTTTCTTTTGAAAAGATTATTACTTTGGAAGAAATGAATAATATTTTTATGGTATCCACTCTATAATAATTTGTAATTTCAAGAATGTATTATGTCCCTATTCTATAAATCTATAAAATTAAAAACATTCTCAATGCGAAAAGAAGAGACTTTTTGAATAAATTCCAGATTATTTAATGTTATAAGGCTTTGTCGTTATAATATATGTCCTTTTTTACAAGTTGATTACTATGTGCAAACACATACAAGAGTTGGTTATATGATATAAGACATGTATTATGGGTACACATCATGTACTTCCCTTACATAATTTTCCTTCAATATTCTATACTGTGGGTCTATCCCCATATTCTTGTGTGATTTATCCTATTCATCTTTGTTAAGTTCCCTCAATGTCTTGAGCATGTATCCCTCTAAGAGGTTTAGATAAATTCCCATGTATTTTAGGTTTCCCTAGGTCAGGTTTAAGGAATTGGAATGACTAATATTTACTTGGTATTCAATCCACTATCTAGTTCAGATTTATGGAATTGTCTAACCCCTATCTATGTATCATTATTTGATATTTTTGTTGGGGTATTAATCTGATGGAGTATGTACTTTTAACAAATCCATTAAATTTTTAGTGTGGCTTTATACATGGTGAAACCTGAAGATCATGTTCTCTTAGACATATTCTTTTTAGGATTATGAGGATATGACATTTTATTTGAGATTCCTAGTGCTTCATATCTCTCATATTAGTTCTAGTAGGTTTTTCAATTATGATAGTTTTAATACACATAGACTAACATTACATTTGAAACTCAAGCAGGTTATTGTGGATAGATTTATGTTTGGTACCCTAATACATAGAGAATGTTATGAGTATATTTGGGATATTATAGGATACCTTCCCATATGGATCATCCTATATGACATACCATGTGGTTATGAGATAAATACTCTTCTATAGATGTGATGTGTTTGAGATGGAATTTCCTTCTCTTACTACATGTATTTTCCTCCTCTAGATATTTCCAAACAAACTGATCCCTATCATTCGCTCCAATTAATTTTGGGTTTTGGGTAACATATTGGGTATTTTTGTACCCTCCTCTTCTCAGGATCTTCTCACACATGTTCTATCTTGTGTAAACAACATATCTCTGACTACTATAATTTTTGGGCCAATAGTTCTGTAGCACAATTTTGTAATAAAATAAAAAATGGGTGTACTGGTCATGTATTTGAGAATATTACCATCCATTTGAGAATGTTTGAATCCTTTATAGTTTTTGGTGGGTTCCTATATTGGCCTTTTTTCTGCATAATTTTATTATGACTTAAATTTTTATTGGATCGATTTATTCATGTAGATTTCTGTCAGTTTAATTATTATCTCTACACTATTACATAGATATGGATATAGGTACATAAGTACTGGTACTATAGGATAAGACCTCCTGTGTGTGTAATTTTCTTACACTGTGCTCTTCTCCATCCCATGACCTATTAGAGGTAGGATTGGGGTAGTGGCAGCTTGTCCTTCCACCATCTAGGTCAGCCTCGGTGGGTAGGGTGAATACATAGTAGTATCAAAGGATGTACATCCTCATGATCATATTGTTAGGATAATATTATCAATAATATAGGATTGGTATTTAGGGAAATATAGATTAAGTTATTTGATATTAGATTTTATTCCAACTTATTGTTAGAATGGCTACTGATTCTTCTATTCACCAGGACTTTGATAAACATCTTATTTACATGGAACATTTAAGAAATATTTATACATAACATTGGTTCATGAATCATATAGGATTGGGTTGTGGTTTTTATTTTATTCTTCATTAAAATCCCATGATATACTTTTTGGTCATGGAACATCATTTATTCTTTTAGGATTTATCCATTATGACAACCATCATGGTTTCTATACCAGGGTTAAGGCTATGACATAACAAGTGATACATTCTCCATTTAGGGTCCTAATGACGATGTAGTTTTCCATTTTAGGGTGCATATGGGAGTTTTTCCTCCCATCAAGATGTTTTTAGACCCACATCTAAGGGATTAAGTGGATTATCCTAACCATAATATCTCATGGAAAGATCTGTTTCTATTAAAAATGATAAATAGTGATCACGTGTGTATCATGATCTCTTGAGGCAAGGATAACCTATGGTCCAGGATGATTCGGACCCGCAAACAAATGGGTATGGGACATAGGTCACAAAACATGAGGTTTTAATGTTCAATAGAAACATTGGGATAACCCAAACATCTGATGTGGATGTGATTTTATGATTATGATGGATATGGATATCTCCCATGAAACTATTTTCCCCATTGTGATGGGAGGGAGATGGAGGATGGGCCACCCTTTAATATAATGTTATAGAAGCATTTTGATACATATGATTGAGGATGTGGTGGAGGATATTGTATAAAAGTATGAGGTGGTGGATGATTATATCCATTGTCTCCACCACCCTAGGTGTTCCAGGTTAGGTTCAAGGAGATAGTGGATAAATAAACTAGTGGTTGAAGGAACTATTGGTTCTTGATCATGAGGAACTGGGAAGGTTTGGAGTTACTCCCTATATCCTATCAACTTCTACAGTAGTAATATTAGATAAATTTGTGGGATAATCATTCCATTCAACTTCGTTCTTGAGGCTTATACAAGATGACATAGGGGATCAGGGGATCCCTGGGATAGTATTTTTTTGGATGTGGCTTTGGACTCATATTAAAATTTTATTCTCCCACCCCTGAGATATATTCTTGTGAAATGATAAAAAAATTTGGTATTGTTATTTCTACCCGAATAAGATAATATCAAGGTTTGTCCGATGAGTTCCTCTGACATATGTTTTCGGTGTAGTTTTGGTGAAAAGATTTCAGAGTAGGACTTGGTTTTGGTGGATACAAAAAATGGAAATAATGTATCTCAAGTAGTAGGATCATTTGACCAAGATAGATTGCGTTTGGTTGGAGGTATGCCAATGTGACTTCATTTACTCATTTTTTTCACAATATCATGATTGACTTTTCTATAAGTGTATCACATGTTCGATGCCTAGTGACACTAGTGGATCCTTTTATCACAAACATTGCGTGACATAGGGATTAATTATGATTTCATGTGTTGTTGTGTAGTTGGAGATTTTGGTAGGGATTGTAAGCCCAAATTGTTCGCTTACGAACCCTTTGTTGTTCAGCAAGTAGGACTTAAGGTTACGTGGTGTTGACTTCTCCTATCCCATGTGACTATCAAAGTGGAATATCTAAACAAAAGAATTGCCTTATTCTTAAATCATTTTCTCTGAGAAGTATGGTTCTCAATGTAATAATTAGGTTATTATATCAATAAATACATGTTTTAGGGATGTTTTTACTGAAGATAGATTCCAAAAACCATAGTGGTTAATTAAATTTAGGGTGATACCTCTGGGAATGTTGGATTCCCTTGTGGTGTTGTGTCACTGCTGCATCATGTCACAAACTCTTGTTTGATCGGTTCAAGGAAGTCTTCGTTGACAATAGCATAGTGTGATTGGAGTTGAGGGTTTTGTATACTAGATAGTTCATGATAGTTATTGACATGCACTTATATTACCGACCTTATGGGAAAAAATAGATGTTTAGATTATATACATGGATGTTCCACTCACTAATATGTGTCTGTCATGATGTAGGAGTGATGGTGGACTCTAGTGAATTTTTTTTTTCTATCTAGAGTACCATTGAATGTAGAATGTGTAGTATAATATTATTGAAAATAAGTTCTCCATATACTGTTGGTGAGAGAGGTAACAGATTGGGTGATTTATTGTGGTTCCTATTTAATGTTTACATTTCCAAAATGCTTTTCCAGTTAATAGTTGTTTCCACTCCAATTTATATGAAAAAAGGGAGGCCCATCAAGGAGATTATATTTTTTAGGTCATACATGATTGGATACACAATGGATATGTTCTTGATGGATCATATGAGGGTGGGAATTATGTCACCCTTCCATGGTTTTATGGTTACACAAGTAATGTAGAAAGACAATATGATGAAGAAGTTTCTTCCCTTAGTTGTGAAACCAAGAGAGGGGTTATGGTAAAAGAATCCATTGGAAACAGGTTTGGTTTCTTGGTAGGTAATTTTTTTTAAAGAAAAAATACTTTGTGATTTCATGTCAAATTGGGTCATGGGTGGGAAATATCACATTATTATCTATGGATTTTGGTTATCATACATCCAATGAACCGAAGGGCTTCTTTCTTATTGATTTTTGATAATCCACCTTTCAATGGGTCAGGTGGAACCCTTAAAAGGCCTATAGGCATAAGTATTACATGGTCTGTAGGCCTTAGAAGAATTCACAGCCTGTAGTCTTCAAAATTACATACTACCCAGACTAACTACATGGAACTGCTCCTCCCTAGAATCTTCATCATGAATCAGCTCTCCACCTTCGCATGGCTATTCGGCTAGGCTATCCCATGCATGAAGAGGCATGTCCGCTGGCAGGTTTCATACCCTCTCATTCTTGAAATCATTGTAGCTTGGGCTATGGTGAATGCTCATTTCTCATCCTCCTATAGATCTTGTTCCTTGTAGGTTTTCCGATTTGTATATTCACTTATGGTGGCCCGAAGTCCTTGAGGTGGCCTGAAGGCATTACTATCCCAATGGCATGAGTGTCCTGAAATCCTTAAAGGACATGGTGATGAAATAGGTGGCCCTAAGGCCCAAATACGGGCAAATTCATAACTACTATAGTGCCAAACATTGCATGCTACAGTTCTTCTACAGTACCTACTACAGTACCTGCTAAAATGCTGCTATAATACTACTACAATGCCAGAAATTATTCCTCCACCTGGATTTGATCCCGAGTCACCTAGATGCACTTAATATTCCACACAAACCAGGTTGTGGCTCATGTGGTGGATTTTGGGTATCATGAAACTGGATAATCAACCATCATAGTATCTCCTTTTAAGTCCATGAGTGAAGGACCATATAGGACACTATTATACTAGACATAGCCAATTGAGATAGGACTTGTTTTCCTTGAGTTGTTTCTAGTGGTGGTTGTGAAAGGAACTATTTATCCATAGGAAGATAATGTATTTTAGGACATATTATTGGTCCTTGTAGATTAATGATAGTATCCCATGGAGTTAGTGGATGATATCTCATGTTTGTTGAGATATAGTCTCATCAATAGTTATGAAGAGTTGGATGATGGGTAAAACATTCTCCATGTTTTGTAAAACCATTATTCAGTTTTTTATTGGGTTAGGGAGTTGGAATGTCACTAGACCTATTGATAATATTTAGTTTGGGAGATGGCTATTTTCCACGTATTAAATATGAGGAGATGTGTCCATGTCCCATTGCACAATGTCAACCAGGATAAGATGGGAATTTGGTGTGGAGTTCATTCCATGAATCTGTGTGGAGTTTTTGAGTTGAAGATAAAATACCCTTAGTGGGCATGCAGTTTACTTGGCTGCATGTTGTTGATATCATGGGAAGATGGAGTGCTATCTGGTATGGGATAACTAGTTGGGCGATAAGTTTTCTTCATTTTTTTTAGACTTTAACTTTTTATGATCAAACTACATAGAGGTGGGGAGAGTTTAGAAACACTATTTTTTCTATTTAATGCATTGGAATATTTAATAGAGTATTTATGATCCACGACATTGAGTAAACATGGGATTCTGGGGCCCAGAAATCCTTAGTGTGGTGATATGAATAATATTAAATATATTTCTTCACCTATACATTGTTCTTTAGTTAATATACAACCACTCCAATTTTGAGTCCCTGAGTGGAAATATTGGTCCATCATTGTGTCTGGATTATGAGTTTTACCATTGGCATGACATAAGGTTCATCAATATCTTATGTAGGTTGGGGGAGAATATAAGTGGGGTTTTGAATAGAGGTTTGTTAATTAAATAATATTAAATTAATAAAAATACCCCCACCCATTTTTTCCTCACATTTATTGATGTTTATGTGTGTTATTCACATGGTGAAGGATGAACTCTGTAATAAATGTTGTGATGCAGTGCATGTAGATCTTGTTTTTTATACTAATTGTCATTGGATTGAGGTTCACCGTCATTTAGATTTTATTTTCAACCATAAGATTTGATGCTTCACGATGAAGTAATAATTTTATGATATTTATATATAAAATCTGTTATCATTCATTTTATATGGTTTCATAGCCCATTGATGACTACTGGGGACCCCAGGGGGTTGATATATGGTTTTTGCGTGAAAATTGGGGATTTGGGTTGCTAGAAAGTGATTATTGTATGGAATATCTAATCAAAAAACATCTAATGTTGGATAACACTCTGTGCATTCTTCACATTTGAGTAAGATTAATATTTATGGACAGAAATCCATATATAGAACGTTCAAACAATATATTTAACCCCTATAATATTACCAAGGGACATGTCATATCAATAGACATGGTAATGTAGTAGTAAATTACCAGAGGATGTAGAAATGAGTTATGTTACATGGGCATGATCATAGAAATAGGATTATGAATAACCAAGAAGAACATACTATGTTCTAAGGGTTCAAACTATGCGTGGCTACCTAGCTTGAATGGTAATGTACAGAAGAGGACACACCCAGATCATCGAATGAGGTCACACATCATGTGACATAGGGTACACATTGTTTATTTACATTTATTCATGTTTAATACCAAGATGAAACATGGTCTTTTGTTTCAACACAGACATTGTTTACAATTGGTTCATATCTTGTACATCACATTAATACTTTTCCCACATGAATCTACTTCTACAGTACATGGAAAGGGGCCCATGAGTAGCCTATCTAGAGTAGTTTTCGATGTGGGACACGATGGTGGGTATGGGGGTTATATTTAGATTTGACGCAAGGTGACAATGTGGATCCTTTTAGTTAGTGATTTATATAAGATGAATGATTGGCTATATTACATTAATCAATATCTGTGAGGGATTCTTATGGAACCATGTAATCATCTTAGTATTATTTCCCTTATTTTCCTTCCACAATCTTTTTCAGTATGAGTGGATCCCCATATTGTAGAGTGAGTTATATTATTCATATATTAATATAACCCCTTAGTGTCTTAGATAATGTGTCACTTTGAGAGGTCTGGAGTGATCCCCACATGTTTATTATTTCCCTAGGTAGGGTTTCAAGAATAGAAGTGACAAATATTTACATGGAAATTTATCACCTATCTAATAGGATATTTATAGTAGGGCCATGTGTCCCTTAGTAATCACTAGCTATTGAACCCTATATTTATATCGAGATCTGATCATTCTATTGAGGTTGTAGTCTTATGAATTGTGTATATTAGAGGAATCCTCACATTTTCTAGCATGAATTACTATATGGAGAGACCCGAAAAGTGTATTATATCAAACATATTTCATCTCGAATAATGGGGAAGTGAAATCAAGTTAGTGATGCCTACTGGATAAATCTCCCAGTTGAGTGTCATTAGAGATGGAAGGGCTTATATCGATCATACTCTTAGATAAGGGTTAATTTTTATCTTCGAGTAGGTTTTTATGTCTAGATTTATGGTTTGAACTGTTGTACCCCACACTCTTTGATTTTCATGATCACAATCACTTTCATCTTTGTCTAACCTTGTTTTCAAGTGTTGTGGATGATAGGCAAGAGATTGCCAAAGGAATGGCCCAAGAAAGCATCTCAAGTGGACTGAAATTCAGTCCACCGGCCAACCGGTGTGATAGCACCGGTCGGCCGGTGGACCTGGCAGAGGCATTGCCCACTGCCAGGTTCCACCGGTCAGCCGGTGGCTCTGTCACCGGCCAGCCGGTGGCACCCAGATCAAACAGTGTGAGCTACTGTCTTGCCACCGGCCAGCCGGTGGCTCTGGCACCGGTCAGCCGGTGGAGCCTGGACCAGAATTCTCCTCCTCTGCCAAGGCACCGGCCAGCCGGTGGCCCTGTACCGGCCAGCCGGTAGCCCAGTCAAACTAGCCGTTGGGTTTGACCAGTCAACCCTCTTTTGGCCTCCAACGGATCCGAGGCCTTTTCCAACGGCTCCAAAGCCCTCCAACGGATACTTGAAGGTTCCTAGCCTATAAATAAAGGCCTAGGAAGCACCGGATTATAACCCAATCCACCGG